>CP092882.1:31444391-32697828 GCA_030710605.1 Cordylochernes scorpioides
ATTGATCCATTGTTATCTACAAAAATACTTCCCCACATAAATCCAATTGTACAATGCAAAGAAATCTATTTTTCCTTTTAAATTGTTGCCTATATTTTTCTAAGCCTATATCTTCATGTACAAAACAACATATCTCTCTCTCTCTCTCTTGTTAGAATAAAAATATCTTGTTATATGATAATAATATTTTAAGATTTGGTTACGAGAGAGAGAGAGAGAGAGAGAGGTGTTGCGATTTCACCGCCACTCTGTGTTGTGACGACGATCTAAGTTCTATAGAGGGAGTCGCTCACCTCTATTCTTGGTCGGCGGGTTGAAGGTTCAAAATTGTGGTGTCGCTGTTTATAACACTTTTAAAATATACGACGAAAACAGGAGGGAAAATTATATTTATTATAAATTAAGAAAATAAGTAAAGTATTATTTAATTAATTATATATTTAAATATTTACACTAAAAGAATCGGGGATCAGGGCAAATTCTCGCGTTCGAAGTTGTTTACAAGTTCTTCTTTCTTTGTTCTTCTGATTTCAGCCGCTGCATCCCCGTAACCCCCTCCGTCGGCCTCCCATTGGCTGCTTCGAACTCCTTTTTTTCCAACATTTCTCCCACCTTTGAGTTGGCGCCTCGACGACTCAAACATGGAAAGGAAAAGTTCAGTAGATCCAATCGGTTGGGTCTCTTGATGGGCCGTCCGTAACTTGACACAATATTCGGGGTTTTAATGTGATGTTGCTCTTGTTGTGAAATCAAAGGGTCCACTTCAGTTGTCAATCGAACTTCTTGTGTGGGAGATCGCTCCGTTAGAGGGTCTCGACATCTTATCTCGGGCGTTATCTCATAAATTGTAGAGTTTTTGAATAGGTCGTATTTTATCACCTGATGAAGTTTTCACTTTCGCAACCCTCACAAGTCCGTTTTTTCCTGGATAGAGTTGGATTATTCTGGCTAACGGCCAGTGTAGTCTCTTTAAACTCTCTTGTCCAATGAGCACCATGTCTACCACCTTGAATGGTATGGTAGTCTTCAGGCGTCTCGTTTCTTGTCTCAGGAAATATAAAATATTCCATACGAAATCGTTCTCTAAGATCTTCTCGTACACGTTTGATATATTGATATTTGCGGGAGAGGGTCTGGTTATCAATCAAGTCCAGGTCTGGAACGACAACCTCTCTGACCTCATGTAAGAACAACGAAGGTGTCAATGGAACGAGATCCTCACTTTCTTCAGTTAGGTAGGTCAGAGGGCGTGTGTTCATCAAGCTTTCGACGTCACATATCACCGTGGACAGTTCTTCATATCCCAAGGAGATTTGACCGAGAATCCTAAAGAGTAATGGTTTCATCATTCCAATCAAACGCTCTCACCATCCACCCCACCAAGGAGCACCAGGCGGTATGAATTTCCAGGTGATGTTTTTCAATGTGGGATTACATTTTAAGTATTTAAAGTATTAGCCATGCCTCTGAAATTAGTCCCATTATCCGAATACACAATCAATGGTCGGCCTCTTCGAGCAATAAATCGGCGGAAAGCTTGGAGGAAGGCTTCCATAGACAAAGATGTCACAAGTTCCAGATGAACTTCTCTATACACTGCACATGTGAAGATGACAATCCATGCTTTCTTCTTATTCTTTAAGATAAGATGCCCAGTTAGATGAACTCCTACTATTTCGAAAACTGCAGCATCTCGTACTCTGTCTTCTGGTAATGATGTTGATTCGACGGTAGCTGGTATCGCGGTGAATCGTTTACAACGAATGCACTGATTGATGATCTTCTTGACGGTTTTCCTGGTCTTAGTATCCAATAGTTTTCTCTCAGAATACCGAGGTGCATTTGTAGACCGGCGTGCCCGTGTGTTTCATGGTTCCTCCTGATGAGCAAAGAGACCAAGAAGTGATCTGAGGGCAATAAAATGGGCATTCTAAAATTACCGAAATCTTCTCTTCTGCAAATTTTAGTTTTTATTCTCAAAATCCCTGAAGAGTCTACTAGCAACTTAAAGCCTTGTAGTTTCTTATCTTCATGCCCTGAAAACGATTCTCTCTGGATAAGTCTCATCAGTATTATTTCTGACTTAGTGATTTCTTCTGTACTGAGATTTTCTGAAATTATCTTTCTTCTATCAATCTTGGTGTTGTTGAAGAATCTGTATATCCAGGCGGTGATTCGTACTATTCTCAAAAAATGGGAATAACGTTCAAATAAATTTTCATTTTCTCTTGTCGTACACAAGGTGTTCAGTTTGGTCTTGCGCCTTTCAGAATAAACAATCTCCAAATCAGGGATAATGGTTGATTTGGGCCACTCTTCTTGAGATACCTTTAACCATGCAGGTCCCTCCCACCATCTTGTCTACTTAAGTGTTTCTGCTGAACATCCCCGAGATGGGAGGTCTGCCAGGTTTAATCGGCCTGGTATGTGGCGCCAGGATTCGGGGGAGCTAAGATTATGAATTTCCTTAAAGCGGTTCATTACAAAGGCTGCCCAGTTGTCTTCCCTTTGGATCCAACAGAGAGCTTTGGTCGAATCGGTCCAATAAAATCTTGGAATTTTCTCAAATTCCAGATTTTGTATGACGTTAGCTGCCAAACGAGCTCCAATCAGACAAGCCAAAAGCTCCTTTTCAATTCCGAGGAAAATACAGGTTGCATAGGCAAACTGACTGGCGTCGCAAAAGATGTGGAGAGGGGTTTTCTCTACATAGGAGCCCTTAAAACAGAGCCATCTAGGAATTTCTATGTTAGGCAAGTGTTTCAGTTTGCTAAACCACTTCCAAAATCTTTGTACTACAGGTACAAACATCCATGTAGGACTTCGTCCCATGTCAACTTCTGTGTCCAGGTTTCCTGTAATATCAGCTTGGGAATTAAAGTCACAGGTCAAGCAACTCCTAATGGATCAAATATCTTGCTCGCAATTGAAAGTACTTTTCTCTTGGTGGTTGGCCCAATTAATTCAAAATCTTACAAACCAATTGTCAGTGTGTCTCTATCAGTATTCCATGTTAATCCTAAAATGTTCACTTCCTTATTCAGTTGGTTCATAAAAGAAAAGTCTGTAACGTTGCTCATCCAATCTGGGAGATTGAAACAAGCTGTAGAGAGCAGTTCAGTAGATTCTTCCATGAATTTCTCCGTTTCTTCAACATTCTGAAAACTGGCTGAACAATTTTCAACATAAAAGGATGATATCAACTGTTCAGCTGTGATTTTTAAATGTTCAGGAGCCTTATCTAAGTGGAGTGATAAGGTAGCCTTTAAAAGATACGGACTAGTCGTAATTCCAAAAACAACCCTTTCATGTCGATACGTGATCGATCTTCCGTCTTCTGTGTGCCACAGGAATCGTAAATAATCTCGGTCTTCTTCTTTTATTCCAATTTTTAAAAATTCTTTCTCAATATCGGAAGAGACCCCTACTTCATATTTCCGGAATTTATTTAAAAGTCTTGGTATAATTTCTATCAAATTGGGTCCCTTACCCAGACAGTCATTCAGGGAAAGTTTACCTTTCTTCCAGGCCGACGCCTTGAATACTGGCCGTATTCTAGAAGTCTGACTGTTCCTTTTATACACTGGTCGATGTGGCAGGTAGTGTACACCATCTAGTTTATCCTCTCTGGCATACTCGATTATCCCCTGATTCATCCATTCTTCAAAGATTTGTCCATACTCTTTCATGTCTCCAACTTCTTCAAGTTTTCTTCTCACAGAACTTAGTTGGTTTTCGGCTAGGTCTCTATTCGAAGGAATCCTTTCCTTGTCTTGCACCCAGGGTAGAGCTACCTCATAGCGCCCCTCGATATCTCGCGTCGTGGTGTGGGCAAAATGTTCCTCCATTTCAGCTTGTAATGACGGAGTCTTCTTCTCAACCTCCGCGTCAGAGACTCCAATTGTATCTAATTTCCACAAGTTTTCTAAATCTAAAGATAGAAGTGTGGTCACGCAAAGGTAGCTGGTGTCATCTCTCACCTCCGTCGGAGGAATTTTTCCCATCACAGTCCATCCTAGTTTGGTAAGGATTGCCACAAGTCCAGATGAAATTCTTCTCTTATCATCAGTTAGCAATCTCCCGGCGATGTCCGCCACTATAAGGACTTCTATACGGTCTCTCATCGAATCAGACACGTCGAGTTCTTCACTCCCTTCTAAAAATGATCTTGGACACACCGGAGGTATGCTTCCACAGATAAGGGGTTGACCTATTGCTTCGAACTCAGAGCGATAGGAATTATTGATGTCCGATAAATGAATGGTATAGACCTCATGTTCAACTACGCCGGTACTTGATCCTCCAAACAAGGAATGCCGGAAGAACTCTCTCCTAGATTGTTCGTATTCCATTTCCATTGCTGTGGTATGTAAAATATATGATCTTTGGGATCCGGTGTCTATTATAGCCCGTGCCGTCTTCTGACTCCTCTTGTAAAGTGCATCGACCCGATGCTCAGCAGGATACTTAACTTCTCATTTTCAGGACTCAAGACCGAGAAATAGGTCGAGGAAAATCCAGATCTCTTTGTCTGAGGAGCTCCTCCTAGGGGTCGGCCTAATTGTCTTCTTTCGGCTGGAAGGTCTTCTTCTTGTAGGCTTGAATAGTCGTATTCTGTGTCTTCTTCTAGGTGATCCTTCTGCTCTTCTGGGTCCAAGTAAGGCTTCAACCTGCAAACGTGAATTTTGTCCTTAGTTTTATGGCGATATTGCTGGTTTCCAAATGTCTTCACCTCCTAGTTCACACAGTAAAACCTCCCTGTAAAGGACACCTATTTGCAGAGCCAAAGTGTCCTTTAGGGAGAGGTGTCCATTTATCGGAGAGTTTCTAAATAGTAAAAATCATAATTTTACAAATGAAAACTGTCCATTGTAAAGAGGTGTCCTCTAGCGCGAGTGTCCTCTCATGGAGGTTCTACTGTATCGGAGAGTTTTCTAGTGAACTCATATGGGCCGAAGTAACGTCACATTATTTTTCAGAATATCTCACTTTGCGCACAGTGATAAAAGTTCAGACGAGTTCTCTAGGTTAATGCATTATGTTCCGGTTATGAGCGCCATAACAGAGGGAATTTCCTCAAGGAGTGGATAGGTGCCCATTACAGTGCTTCTTCGGCTCTTCACTCTAGCGTTCGAGGGAGTCCTCCTATTCAAAACTTATAATCCTTTGTATCCTATATTTTGGGAAAAATCATTTAAGATAGGTGGAGGTTTCCTGTATTTATATTATACAAGAAACCCTAGAGAAATTTCTGCCCAAATGAAGTCATCCAAGTTACCTTGTGTATTGTTTTGGGGCTCAGGGTCCTCTTGGATTCTTTTGTCGTCTGATTCGGGGCGAGAAGATCTTATAAGATTACTCGGAGCTGTTTCTGTGTTTAAATAGAATATACATAGTGTGAATAATAATTTCCAGGAATTCTAAATATTTAAAAAAACAAAAGTATAATAAAGATTTATTTAAAATTTCTCAAAATAATCACCGTCACTATCTATACACTTGTTCCATCTTTTTTTTTTTTTTTTTTTTCAGATATCAAAACACCTCTGAAAATCCTCATCTTTCAGGCATTTCAAAATATTCTTCGTATTCTCCTTTATTTCAGGTATTGAGTCGAATCGACGTCCTTTTAAGACTTTTTTTAATTTTAGGGTAAAGGAAAAAGTCGTTGGGAACATGGTGAGGAGAATAGGCTGGCTGGGGTAGTAAAGCAATACCGTGTTTAGCCAAATAGAGTTGTACAGTGACGGCCGTATGTGGCCGTGCGTTGTCATGATTTAAGAGCCACATTTTCTGATGCCATTTTTCGGGTCGTTTCTGACGAACAGCCTCCCTTAAACGTCGCAATACATCAAGATGGTGATGTTAATTAATGGTCTGACCCTCGGGCACGAGTTCATAATGTACCAATCCCTTTACATCAAAGAAAGTGATAGGAAGACACTTAAACTTCGATTTGATCATCTTTGCTTTCTTGAATCTTGGTTCTCCAGGCTCTAGCCACTGGCTTGATTGCCTCTTAGTTTCGGGATCATATCCGTACGCCCATGTTTCATCTCCCGTTATAACATTTTTGAGTCAATGGTGATCAGAATTAAGCATTTCGACCATTTTGTGCACGTTTCTTTGTGATGCTATTTCTGCTCATTCGTTAAGAGATGTGGGACAAATTTAAGGGATCGTTTAAGATGCAGATCATTCTTTATGATGGTTTGGCATGTTCCAAAAGAGATATCCAAGTCTTCTGGTAGCTCTCTGATAGCTATAGTTATTCTTGGGTTTTCTTTGATAGATGACTTGATTTTGAGTGCATTTTCGGGGTTTCTTATCGATAAAGGTCTGCCAGTGTGTAGATCATCCTTGACGCTTGTTCGACCAGCTTTAAATCGTGCAAACCATTCAAATGTCCTCGATTGTGATAGGGCATCTTCTTTAAAAGCCTGCTTCAACATTTGAAATGATTCGGAAGCTGTTTTCCTTAATTTAAAGCAAAACTCTATGCAGACTCGCTGTTTTTCAATACAGTTCATACTGAAGTTATAAAATGTTCGGATATACACGAGCTCTTAAATTCGAAAAAACGTGAGCGCGTGCGTCTGTGTGATCTTTTTTTTTTCTACGTGTTGATAAATGTTTTATCTATAAGGTCCTTAAATAATTATTTCAATATTTTGAATATTTTACGTGACCCAGTCTCATTCCTGGAAATTATTGATCACACGTTGTATATATAAATTTAGAGATCTACAAATTATACAAAGTTTCAATTAAAATTGATATTGCGCCATTAAAATTAATAAAAGGTGTAAGGAACACTTTGAATAGCCATTTGCACTCTCCTCGCGGAGTTTTATATGTATTCAAAATATAATCAAATTGCTAAGATGTTTAATAAGCCGCTTATATATTTTGTTATCATAATCGCTCCCAATGATAGAAAATCAATAACATATTCGGTTATATTCCTAGTTTGGGTTTGACACGATGTCACTTGCAGTCCTAACTTTACATTGCGGCAAAGTTTCATATAGATGGTAAAATATATATATTTCTATCATCATATTTTTCTAAAATGGATAACTCTTAGCTTATTATTGTGCTGATTAATTCTTAATTCAAATTTTGAATAGCCTATTCGTTTCTCCATATATAATTTTAGACAGTTATGAGAAGTTTTATCAAAATTGGTTCAGCCGTTTAGAAGTTAACCTGGTACAAACATACATAACCAAGTACACGCTTGTTCGGCGGTACATATACTAAAATAGCAACATAACCAAGTAGATATATATATCTTGTTGTATTTGGCCACAACAATCTGCTTTATTCAAAACCTCGCCACTCGTGCTTTGCGTGGATGATTTGTTTACAAGGTTAGAATCCCCGAGGAAGATGGGCGAACAGCCTCATCGAAATATTGGAATTTATAATAAATATTTTGATCCAAAATGAGCGTTAATCATTCAAAGATATATATATCGATATAATATATATATATTCCATCAATATATATGTATAGATTGCTAAATTGAAAATGTACCTTCAATTCGATATCAATTTATTTTAAGACTATATTTAATCATTATATATACAGGGTGATCCAAAAGTCTTGTACAACTGTAAAAATTAATAACTCCGCGAATATTTGCGCTAGAGCAATGAGGTAAACACCATTGTGTTCAGGATGCAATGGGATTTTTATGGAAAATGATGAAAAATTCGAAATTGATTTTAGTTACAATTTTATTCGCTAGATTGCGCTCTATCAGAATCAGAGATTCAGCGGCCAAATTGTTTGATAAATTGAAAAATATATCTGATCGACACGTATTTTTCCTTTTTGAATACCAGGAATGAACCCTAATAATATCAAATGATAAATTAATAAAACACCATTTCGCCAAAAGTAGAAGAATTGGTTGACGATTTTTAAATACAATCTGAGATATGTAAAATAGGTATATGCAAATTAAAAAATGTAGGAAAAAAAAAATATATATATTTTAGATGCGGTTTGCTGGAATCCTCTCAGCTATTTAAATTTCGAAGATAATAAATTTCTAATTTTTTTTTTAATTCAACTCTCTCTCAGTATAGATTATACTGTATATAGGCGCAAGCCATTAGCAACTTTCAGTTGCCCGATAAGGAAGCCTTTTTCTTTATTTATTCACCTTATCCCAGTACAATATACCTTATCCCAGTATAATATGTATACAATTTATTCGAGCTCTGATTGGCTCATCACAGTTACATGCCGTTAATCATTGTTGAGGTAATTAGCAAATCGGCGTGCAGCGATTCTTTAGATTGTATTCAACAATGGAATTCAATATGTAATTTACAAAATATCGTACGTTTCGATTCTATTAAGTTCCTTTTTTAAGTAACGAAATATTTTTTAAATTTTATTCATACTTTTTGAAAAAAATATTTATTTCGGAGTTGTATATTTAGGAATCTTATTAGTATTACGCTCTTAATATCCATTTTTATATTAGTTTTTAAATCTTTGCTTTTAGGAATTCGTGCCGCTTGATTTTCTTATTCTTCAATGGTTAATTTCAGCGGTGTAAGAATAGTTCAATTAATTTCATTGACCCATTTCAATTTTTTTTTTAAATACAGGCTTGTTCGGCGGTGCAACTACTAGAACTGGAACGATACAGAGAAGATTAGCATGGCTCCTGCGCTAGGATGACACGCTAAATTGTGAAGCGTTCCTAGAGAGAAATGGGCCATCAACTTTGTCGAAATATCGAAAGATATTAATAAAATACTTGATCCAGGATAAGCTTGTCGTTATTAAATAATTACACTGATAGACAAAACTTAAGGAAGTTGTACCTTATAGCATATATATATATCGGGATTCAGAAAATATCTCTCAGAGTTATTTTCTGAATCCCGATATATATATGCTATAAGGTACAACTTCCTTAAGTTTTGTCTATCGGTGTTATTAATGAATGTCTCTCTATTTCACAAGATATACTCCTTTTGCAATACTATGTATTCCAAAATAAAAAATAATGCATCAAAGGAATAATCTCTCCCGTTAAAAATGTAACAACGCATTTTATTTCATCACCCCAGTACAGAGCGTCGTTTTGGTGGCAATGAGGTATGCGCCACAACACCATATTCGGCAAATTTAGTCAAATTCCAACCTGTATACCATGGTTTCGGACTTTGACCCTCATCAATACAGGGGCGGCTTCGATTTCATAGCATCCTACGAGAAGGATTATGAAATCGGTCCAATTTACCAGAAAGGTTTTTAAGCTGGTGAAGTGGCAGAGCCGATTTTAAGATCAGAATATAACACAAAGGTACGGGAGGATGATATTCATGATCAAAAGAGAGATTCTCCTTTTTAAACTTCTTTTTCGCAAATTCGACCGATTTTATAACTCCTTTCGTATGATGAGGGCCATAGCCTGAAACCATGGTATACAGGTTAGCTTTATCTGAATTTGTTAAAATTGATGTTATGGCACTTTCTTCGTCACCACCATAACGTTCTATACTGGGTAATGAACCAAATTACATTATTTTAAAGCGTTTTTAACGGGTGACAGGTTTTAAGTGCCTCTTTCGGTACATAAATGCCATCCTCCCACATCTTTATGTTGTATATAATATAAAATGTTTCTACCTCCGATGTTGTAATAACTTGAAGAGATAATATCGACCAGGCTCCCTCTGACATTCAAAGAAGATTGCTGATCAAACTGAGATTATCTCTTACGTCAGTCCATCCCTGTTTACCGAGTCTGCAGCTAATTATTTCCATATTTTCAAGGTTCCGAGGATTTAACTTGACTGATAATTAAGAGAGAGAGAGTTATCCCCTCCTCCAGTAGCCAGAAAATCTTTCTCTAATTGCTCCTCATTAGTGTTGTTAATAGACCTGAGATGCTGCAAGAACGGGGCCTCTAAAATATCGCTAATTGCCATGTATACGCCCTAATTAAAAATGACAATTAGAGAATCGCAACTATGTTGAGGATGAAGGTCAGTACAATTTGGTAACGTCAATTGATTAGTTGTTTGTGACATTGGACTGTAGCCATGATGCCTTGACGACAGCTTCCACGTATTTTTATCATTTAGGAAGATGGTGCGAGGCTGAACTTGCCACTCCTTTTAAAATATGCAGAAACGTTATCACATCCAACAGTTTATTAGCCATATCAATCACGAAGTACGTTTTTAAAACCCTTCTATCTATGGGAATGTTGCAGGAAGGATGTTGATCTCTATAAACAGTAAAGTCATTTCTCCCGTCAAAAATAAGCGAAGAACTATGCGTCATCTGTCTCTGAAACTATCGGCTCTTAGTAATTTAAAAGGAAAGGTGGCTCCTTATTTTAAAGGTCAATATCTTTCAGGCAAAATGTACTTCGATCTTTTATCCATAGATTTGGCCTAGCCGCCTTGGCAAATTCTTCACTTTCATTTGCAAAGCATCTCTTTGGAAAATCCTCAATATATCACGACTCTCTCGTGATCTCGTGAAATCAAAACTATTTTATCCAGATGGGGGTTCTAAAAGTTCGAAGGCTGATAGAGATTCTGATAGAGACGGTTGAGAGATGATGGCACAACGTTTTTATTTTCTTTGCGCTTATTTTGACGGTAAGATGACCTTTCTTTTTAGAGACTTTTTCTCTGTACAAGTATAGCTTTGGATTATTTTTCAGTTTCTCTGCTCTTGAACAGATTCTTCTGGGCAATGCTTTTCTTTCTTGAACTCTTCTCTTTTTTTTTTTTTCGTAGCGTCTCTCTTCCAACCAATCCAGTAGTCTAATTCATTTTCTTCCTACCGTTCTCTTTCCAATCAGTTGTACTTAGTTTACTTTTAATACTTTATATGACCCATCCAATTCTTCCATCTTTTCTGATGATCTTCAACAGTCCAAGTTCATTTTCTAATCTTCTCTAAACTTCTACATTCCTGATCTTGTCATCTTATCTTATGGCATCTAGGTAAAACCATGTAATCAGGGGATAGTAACTGCTGTCAAGATGTCATGTAAATGTCACCACGAAGATAAGACCGAAGCTAGGGATTATCGGAGACAGATTGGTTATCGCCCGGCCATATAACGAGGGAAGTAACAGTGTCAGACCACAGCAGTCATGAGGTTCCCACTGGTGGCTGCGGTACTGGCGGTGCTGGCAGGCGGGGCGCAGTGCCGCCCGCAGTTCGTCATGCTGACGTTCGACGACGCCGTGAACATCGCCAACCTCCCCACGTACCGCGATCTGCTGACCCCGGCCCGCAGGAACGCCGGCAACAACTGCACGGTGAAGGCCACCTTCTTCGTCAGCCACGATTACACCGACTACTCCAAGGTCCACTGGCTCTACCGCAACGGCCACGAGATCGCAGTGCATTCCGTCAGGTGAGGAAGTCTCCTTATTCTCTTTCTCTCACAAATATATCTCTAGCCTGAAATCCAGGTTTGATATCTCGGAATAAATATCTAATTTTATTTTTTTTTAATTAGAATCAAAATTTTGGTGCCGAAACCTTTTTTACTGGGAATTCAGGAAACAGCTGCGTACAGACTGAGGTGGAAACAGAGTTGACTTCCCTTGTTGAATCAGAAAAATATTGAGGTCCCAATACCTAGAGAATCACAAATTAACAGTATCAATGTTTGGTGAATTTTCATTTCTGGGCTCTATTGATGCACTCTTAGTTAGTGATATGAAGATATGACTTTCATTTTGTTTATATTTCATGAACCTATACGTTCTTTCATTTTTGTTTTTCTCTTTGTCTCCACCAACTTCCGGGAAGAAGTGTAGATAGAGTAAAACTGCATTTACTTTTTATCTTTCTTTTTGCTCCAGGTTAAATAGTTATGGCAATAGATTGCATATTTGTCTCTCTTTATGTCCCATGTATGATAGAGTAGCTAGGATATAACCTGCCTGTCCTTTTGTCTCTCTTTCAGTTACAGCTAGAGAGAAGTAGAAGTACAAACACGATGCATTAGCGCGCCATCTGTTATAGGAAATTTGAACTATTTATAAAGCGCGTATGATTCATTTAAATAAAATAAATTTCTACTGCCCATTATTTTTATCATTGCAGTAAGGGCAGTAGAAAAATTGTTTTATTCAAAAGAACTATACACGTGATAAATAGCTCAAATATTAATAGTAGAACGTGTATAAACCTGTCTGTCTGTTTTCTACGTATAAAGGTTATGGTAGATAGAATAATTGTACTGTCTGAATGGGTAGAAGCAGCTTAATTATGCACGTAGATGTTGTCATAGCTCTGTTTGCTTGCTTGTACTGGGAAATCTGGCTATGGTTCATCCATGAAGTTCGTTACATACCACAGAGATTTATTTAATTAATCTGATCGAAGAATCAATTCCTATCTGAGAGACACATTCTTGAAAAACGCATAGGTGAATCCTCTGAACCTGTGACAAACTAAATTAATTTTCACTCTCCCTTATTTGTTTGTTTTCACCTTGAATAACCCAAAGGGTTTCATCAATACAAAATGTAAGCTGATGGGTTAATCTTAAGGTAAATTAAAACACATAAGGATGTGAATATCCCCCCTCTTAAAAACATAAAAAAAATCTTCAAGTCTCTCAATTTTAAGACAGTCATCCATTTTTCTTAGTGTCAAAAGGAAGACTTACATCATGAAACTTCACTAAATTCCTTCCATGAAATAAATAACTCACGTATATATCTAAATATTATAACCAAGCTTTGATCCGATGTAATTTTCCTTCGTAAACCATCAGCAAATCTTGTACATTTGTGCGCTTAAACTTATTAACATTACACATCCATTAGGATTGCATTTCATCGATGCAATATGCTTACCCTAACGACAGGACTATATGAACTGACGTGGCCTCACCAGACTTGGGCATAAAGCTTTTGTAACAGAGGCACGGGCAGATTGGCATTCGTTAGGGTTCTTAGTCTGTTCGCTATGTGAATTGAAGAATGTTAGGTTATACTGACCTGTTTATCGTCTTGTAAAATGTCTATAAAGGCCATAAGATCTTAATTCCCAAGTTATTTTAATATGGGCAATAGTCTCTCCTAAAGGTCTTGTTTAGTGAATCGCATAATGTTGTAGCTTTTGATAATGTTGAAGACAGCCTGATTCATAGCCTATGAATTGGTGTTTAACAAGTAATTGTTAAAACGAGAGACCATGTACCTCAAAATGTGTTTATTTGTGAATGTGTCGCCAACTAACGTAGCCTTCCTTTCTGCCTAGAATTAGATCTACGTTGATTAACGGTGTATATTCGAAAATGATGAAACCTTGCCTTTCATGATCTTGTTAAGAATAAGAATTATTTATCAAGATTGTTAACCACCATCAATGGCCACAACAGTTTTTGATGCATTAAAAAAATATTTTCTGAGATCATTGCTGATTATCTTATAGCTCGAAATAGAATGTTTCTTGTGAACTTTGTAGAAACTTTACAAAGGGTAAAGCGTCAACAGCGCAACATTCTTTAATACACAGATATATTTCGCTTTGATCCCAGATTAGGAAACCTACCAAATGTTATATTTAGGTATTGTCATATTCATGCACTCTTATATTCATATGCCCTTCTCTTTATAGTTCTGTATATTAAGATGTTTGGGGTAGGGAATTCCGACCCCGACTACAGGCGCACAGGCAAATAGCGATGCATCGGATGGGTCGGTCATGGAGGCTTTTAGAGTGTTCTATCCTGCTAGAGTTTAAGACAATGTTTTTTTCTGTATATCTAAGACGTGTGGAATGGGCAGTCATCACTCCAACACCGACTACTGGCGCACGGCCAAAGAGCAGCAGTGGCGTGAGGAGGCCGAGGGCATGCGGAAGCTGCTGGTGGACCACGCGGCCATGCCAGAGGCCGATATCCAGGGCCACCGCGCTCCGTTCCTCCAGACCGCCGGCGACGTCACTCTCCAAGCACTTTCTGGCTTCCGCTACGACAGTTCCTACCCTTCCCGCAAGGTCGTTCTACCCCTGTCACCATACGACCTTAAGAATGGCTTCAAGCAAGACTGCGTTATCGCTCCTTGCCCAGGGAACAGCTTTCCCGGGATGTGGGAGGTACCTTTGACGGGTTGGACCAGGGAACCAGTCACGGATGAGGAGGAGCTGCCACTGACGTGCTCTATGGCCGACGCCTGCGTGCCCTACCCCGAAGGGGTGAACGACACCCTCGACTACCTGAAGCACAACTTCCTGCGACACTACCAATCGAACCGCGCGCCCTTCCCAGTGTTCCTCCACCAAGCCTGGCTGCGACACCCACTGCGGTGGGAAGCCTATCTCCAGTTTGTAAACTGGCTGACAGAGAAAAATGACGTATTCCTGGTGACAGTGAGGCAGGTACTGGACTACTTGGAGAAGCCTGTGAGCCTGGAGGAGTACGTCAAGCAGCCCTGCAGGAGCTCCAAGATTCCCCCTGGCACGAAGTGCCGCCCCAAGCGCTGTCACTATCCCACCACCAAGCTTGGCATCGAGAGGAACCTCTTCACGTGCGCCGAGCAGTGTCCGGAGGTCTACCCCTGGGTGGGACCTATCCCTGGCTGACCGTCAATAAACTTTCCTTATCATTGAAATGTTTGGGCAGTTATTTGATTACTTTGTAGGACACTTCTAAAATTGCTTACCCAATATACAGCTTTGAACTCTTATCCTCTCTTTGTTCATTAAACAATATATCCTGAAATTCTTTAATTTCGAAACATATCTCAATGGTCTGCTCTCCTCTCACTGGTTCAGCTGGTAATATGTCATTAATCCTTCCTTCCTCCTAATACTGACGGAAAATATTGCTCCATCAAGGAATCCTTTCTGGCTACGATGACCAAATCTGGCCAGCTAGGTGAAGTCCAGCTGTCAGGCTCAATATAACGTAAAACCTGTTAACAAAAGTCAGTTCAAGTAAATCATTGAACTCCTATCACTGTTGAACTATCTGCCTATGTTCAGCCTCATGTTTGTGGACACTAGAGTAGACGAATTTTGATAATATAAACGTCACATATTCTCATTTATCTGAATGTCCATTCTACCTATAGATATAGAACGACAGTTTTAAGCTTTATTGAAATTTTACCTCATTCTCATATTAGTATTTTTATAATCCTTTCTCTAATAATTTGATGATTAATATATTTATCTTCATCCTTATTGTATATAATTATTTTCATTATATTCGTTTTTGGTATGCTTGTCTACAGTAGAGTCCCCCATTAGAGCCTATAAACATGGTTAAACCCGGTTTCTCCTGGAGGTGGCCTCTCATCGGAGACTCTGACATGTCTGGCCAAGTCATGAGGAGTATTTCAACTAAAGCACAGTATATGGCCACTTCAGGAGCGACCGAGCTAAGCCGTGTTTATATATATATATATATATATATATATATATATACGAGTACCGTATATGGTCCCTCATGGTAGACCCTCTACTGAAGATGATTACGTAGCCCGGCTTTTCTCCCGTGAACTGTGTCAGTGAATGTTTGCTCGACACCAACTGATTGTTAGCATTATTGTAATAATCTCATTATTGTTAGCACCTTTATTATTTTCTCTGGTGGTTTTCACCTCACACAAACAACCTGACAAAATTTAACTTTCATAAAAAAAATATATATATAGATGCTGTGATAACGAAAGGTAAAAAGAAATGTGTAGGTCTAAAATGTTTTTATGACTAGTTTAAAAAAAACATTTTGGTTGAAATAGTTTTATATGTAAGAATAAAATAATAAAAAAGTCAGGTGTTGGTATTAAAATCAAAAAGGCATATCCTGACCACAAGCACATGAGCTTTGGGTTGGCCAAATATCAGGGAACAGGCAGAATCAACGTTTTGTTGATTTCTGTTCCACTAGATGGTGCTCTGCCATTTCAAAAAGCTTATGTGCTCCTGGTCAGGATATGCCTTTTTGATTTTAATAGTTTTATATAAAGAGTGATCAAAATAATAGCATTAGGTCTCCAGAGAAAAGTTTCTTTTAAAAAAAGAAAGAAAGAATTTGTTATTGATGAATTGAATGTTGTTGTATTGATTCAAGGGATTATTTAATCGAATCAAGAGTGATATTAATCTAGAAATTATGTGTTATATATGGATGGACTGTGGGGGTTAATCATTAGGTCTGTTAACTGAGATGCCGGAGAAGGTTTTAATGGAAATTTTGAGATGGTCATTTCAACATTTGACCGTAGTAGTCCGGTTGGAGAGAAGGGCCAATGTTCCACTGTAGCAGAAAACATGTCAAAACAAGTTCAAACTACAACTAAAGCGAAATATAGTCGAAATTCCAACCCGACAGTATATATTTCATGTTTTCTATTTTTTGCATCTTTTCGTTTTTGAATTTGTACCCTAAGACTTAACCATGAGACCAAATATTTCTATTCTTATAAATGACTTGGTTTTAAATCCAAATTGTCTTTAAATTCGAGATTTTATTCATTGACTAGCACTATCATATAATGCCAAGGTCGATTTAAAAGTTGTCCGACGGTCGTTTGGCAATTTTCACGATTTCTTGTCAGCCTCTTAGGTGACAAACATGTCTGATACTGGTCCTTATACACTCCAATGGTGATTTAATAAACAGAATTCAAATAATATATTTATAAATATTTGACTAACATATTACAACTCAGACACTAATTTTGCATATCTTCATTAAAAATTACAAAACGGGTGAGTTTTTAAATAAATACACTCATAGCTGGTGTATAATATATTCGTTGAATATATTCTAAATTCCTGTACCTAGCTTATGTTATTTGAAATGAGAAATATCAACAGGTTCTTTACAGAAAAAAAATTGTCCAATGCGGGATTCGATCCCGGTTCATGGCTGTCGGGAATCGAGGGTTTAACCACTCGTCCACCGACTTTTTTATGTTCTAAAAATTATATTCTCTCTCTTATACAGATTTTAAGAAAAAGTTTTGGGCTAAAATGTGATCGATTTAACTTAATATAATTGAATTGAGGAATTTAAAATAACAATCTGATCCAATTTAGTCTTAAATACGGCAGGTCTTGTTTCAGATTAGTTTTCACTCCAGAATTGGCACCAGACAATATTACTATGGTAGGTTTTTATAATCAAACAAATATCTACAATAAAACCATGAAGACAAAGAATACACCAACTAAATGTATTATCAAAGATGGATGTTGTTACCTGGCCACCTCGGTCAGATGGAATCAACGACGATGCTATCCTCGTATCAGGCGTGAAACAAATCAAACAAGAGGAAGGCATTAAAGTGAAAACATCAGGTTTCTATAGAGATAAGTTTCTTTATTTTTTTCCCTTTTCAAATCTCTATCGTTCGGGTATGATAGCCCTATAGTGTTTCTCCTGTAGAACGGCTATCATATATGCCCTAAAGAGCTATAAATTTAAAATAAAAAATGTAAGAAACTCATCCCTGATTTATCCCATCTTAATATCGCAAAAAGGAATTATTTTATTGAAAAGTATAAAAGCATAGAATATTTTAAAATAAAGCCGAAATTTTTTTATGGAAGCCCCGGAATTTTTTTCACAACAACCAAATCACGATTTAAAACTGACTGGGGCGTCCACTTTAAATACATTCAAAACATTTATTGGAAAATAATTTATCTACAGACGATTAAAGTAACGATAGCAAAATCTATATTTTGTTAAAATTGCGACATTGCTATCAAGTTAACTTTGAAAGACGTTCAATTACGAGGTTACAACTTTCTATAGCGGTATCCCCCGTCTATATAAAGAAAGAAAAAAAGCTCAATAGAAATCTGTAAGACCGTAATTTAAGTTAGGTCGCCAGCCATGTTTGGAAGAACCTGAACAGAAATAACTCGAACAAATAATGAGATAAAAAGAAGTACTTATAAAAAGAACATTATTATTTACTGTCATTGATCTTCTGGTACTTTAACCTTGAACTTTTTTTAGCGCCTTACATAAATATATTCTAAATAATCAGATAACAGAGAGGTGGATTTAAATGTCAGAGGACTTCTCCCTAATCTTATTTTCCAGGTTTAAATCTCTGAGATATTTTGGAAATAGTAATCCCGAGCTGTGCCAATCTAATCTGGAGCAAAAAAGGCGTATTTCCTTCTACGATAGGCAGAAAATCTCCTTACGTAATTTGTGTGATCTCGGCTCCAAGTTGGATTTATGTCGCAAAGCTGGAAGTGAGCTAGCATGTCTTCTGTTTGTTTGTGTCCCGGGTGATGGCAGGACAGGATGGCCTTTTACTCTCTTTAGCTCTCAAGGAGCATTTCTCTAAATATATTTTCTGAAAGCAGATAATTTGTAGACAACTAATACCAGAAAATCTTTAAACTGAGATTTAGTTTGTAAAAGGTTTCTCTTTGTGGCATATCGTATTCAAATTTCATGCATTTTTGCACTCTCATTTAAAAATAAATGATTCTGCGATCAGAGTGTCAGAAGAGATATTCGCAAACCAGGATCCTAAATCGAAAAATATCCATACTCATCTCATGTATGTGTGAACCGTCAATATAAGCCGATAAAGACAGCAAGATGGTAACTCCATGGGAGATTAAACCTGCGAAACCTCTTGAAATTCTTCCAATGATTTACGTGGGTTTTTTAAAACCTCCCCTATCATTAGTTTTTAGTACCGTATTGACTTCTTTTGAAAAATGTACTTTTGGAAGTAGAGAATTATGGATCATCTGTCGATTAACTTATTCTCAACGATTGAACTATTCAATGTTTGAAATATTTTGAATTTTATTTTGTGTGTCACACACACAGAATCACAGTCACTTCAAGAGAACAAGAGCTTATAAGACAACCACTTTAGAACTATGTTTGGATCATTTCTAAAAATGTCAAAATTTATACATAATATTGTAACGTTTTATTTTTGCTTTAACTTTTAAAGAAATGTTTTATTTTAAATCTTTATCTAATTTGTTTGTTTGTTTTAAATAAAGAGGCAAATTTACCATGTTGTTGTTCTTTTGTTTATTAATTGTTCTTTTTTCTAATGATGATATAAGAGTTATTGATCACACATTAAAAATCAATGAAAAACTAATTACAAAATTAATTACAAAATTCAGAAACGTGTCATATCCCTCGGCTTGAAGGATTTATTTTCGCAAAATAAATGGCTTCAATTGTGACACATGAACTTTAACCAAGGAGGAATCATCTTTCAATAATTCACACGTAACACTAGATATTATTCTTGTTATTTGAAAAGGACCCTCATACTTTGGGGATGTTTTGACCATACTTGGATCATTACTAGCTATTTTACGAAGGACCAGATCACCAACTTTGAATGACGACTGCGGATGTTTTGCATCGTGTCGTGCTTTCCACTTTTCTCTATGCTTTGCGCTATTTTCTATTGCTTTCTTCCTTGCATTTTCTATGGTGAAATGTGGTGATTCAGAAAATTCTGGTATTGCACAATCACCAAAAAGTAGGAAATTTGGAGAAAACCCAGTGACATCATGGGGTGTGCTATTATAATCTTTCACAATTTTGGCAAGTAATGATGACCATTTTAGTCTTGGATTCTCTTGAAGGTTTGTTCTTAATTTGGTGAGTATAGTGTCATTCATCTTTTCACACAGTCCATTACTCTGCGGATGATATGGCGTCGAATAGGTGTGTTGAACTTGATGCTCATTCAAAAACTTGTTAAATTCTTTTGATGTAAAATTCTTTCCGTTGTCGGTTAAAATACATTTGATTTGGGGAACAGTTTTGTTGATTTTGTCTAAACATTGAATTACTGCTTGAGAAGTGTTGGTGACAGTAGGGAAAGCCCAAACAAATCTTGTTAGATGGTCAATTATTACTTGAATGTATTTGTGCTTGGTTTCATTTGCTGCAGAGCCTAGCACAATAGTATCCATTGATATTAATTCCAGTGGTTTCAGATCAGAGTTTGGTGCAACATATTCTCCAATAAATGGTTTATGACTGCATTTAGTTATTTGACATATTTTACATGAGCGAACATAGTCTTTGATGCATCTGATAGCATTCGGCCACCAATAAAATGGTGTTATCAATCTTACTGTCTTATTAATTGAGGGGTGAGAATGATTATCGTGGTATTCTTTGAGAATTTCTTCTTGGAATGATTCTGGAACAACTGTTTTTAGAACTCCATTATGTTTCACCATAATAAGATCTCGATGAATATGAGAGTTCTTTACAAAACTGAGATCCGCTTTTTGTTGGTGTAGTCGAAGAGTGGGGATTGATATATGAAATGACACTGGTGATCTTGACAATGCATCAACATGCGTTTGCTTTGATCCTGATCTGTGAACTATTTTCATTGACTTGGTTGATAATTCAATTATCCTTCGGAGATATTTTGCCTTTGGTTTCTTTACGTTGAAGAGCCATTCCAAAGCCGAATGATCTGTAATGACTTCAAATGTATTGTTCTCAAGATAAACTTCAAAGTATTCAACTGATTGAACTACAGCAAAGCATTCCAACTCAAATGCAGAATAGTTCTGTTGATGTGGTAGAAGTTTCCCTGAATAATAGGAAATTACATGTTCTTGATTATCATTTCCAATTTGAGCTAAAATAGCACCAATTCCCAGTTTAGATGCATCTGTATAAAGCTTACTTGGTAATGAAGGATCATATGTAGAAAGAACTGGATCTGTGGATAAATGAGACTTTAGTTCCTGAAATGATTTGTTAACTTCAGTAATCCATTTTAATAACTTATTTTTTCTTGTGAGGCTTGTTAAAGGATCTGCAATTTCACTAAATTTAGGAATAATTTTCCTGTAGTAACCTGCTAAACCCAAAAACTGCCTTACTTGCTTCACTGTTTTAGGTTGAGGGAACTCATTTATTGCCTTTGTTTTTTCAGGGTCAGGTTTAATCTTGTTATGTCCTATGATATGACCTAAATTTCTTATTTCTTGTTTTGCAAAGGAGCATTTCTTCAACTTGAGTTTGATATTGTTTTCTTTAAGCTTGTCAAATATTTTCTTCATGAGTTCAATATGATCTTTAAAAGTACTGCTGTAAATTAGAATATCATCTTGATAATTACAAACACCGTTCCAAAGAATATTTCCAATAATATGCTGAATTATTCGCTTAAAAGTACTTGGAGCATTTTTCAAGCCAAATGGCATAACCAAAAATTCATAATGCCCGTCATTTGTAATGAAAGCAGTTTTCTCAACAGAGTCTGGATGTATTTCAACATGCCAATAGCCCCATGCTATGTCAAGTGTTGTGAAGTATTTCGCATTATGTAAGCGATCAAACATATCTTGGATGTATGGAAGAGGCTGCTTGTCATCAATTGTAATTGCATTCAGTTTTCGGTAATCTATGCACATCCTTTGTGAACCATCCTTTTTAGAGACCAACACTACGGGGAAGGCCCAAGGTGACTGAGATTCTCTTATTAGTCCCTTTTTACTCAATTCTTCAACTTGTCTTTTTATTTCATCATATTCGGCAAGTGGTCTTCTATATGGTCTACAATTGATGGGTGGATGTTCAATTGTATGGATCTTGTGTTGAACAGCAATCCTTCCGATGTCAGTTTCATGCTGGCTGAACAATGCTTGATTTTCTTTAAGTAATTGATTAAGCTCTTTTTGCTGAACAGATGGAAGATGCGTTTCAGGAGATATATAAAAACATTCATTTCCTTTAACATACACCGCTTTGTCTTTTGTGTCAATTATTAATCCAATTTTTCCTGCTACATCAAGTCCAATAAGCAATGGATAGCTAAAGTTTTTCACTACATAAAGCTTACACCTGACAAGTTTAGAATGGATTTTCAAAAATACTTCTACTGATCCTAAAGTGTATGCAAAACTATCTACTTGTTTAATTTTGATTCTATCGTTTACATTCAATTTTAACTTATGTTGTTTTAAAAGCGAAGCTCATTAATGAAATAGTTGACCCGGTATCAATAAAAGATGAAACTGGAATATTATTAAGTAAAACTTCAACATTAACAAATCTATAAGGAAAATTGGTATTTGCCATGCAAAGTGAATCAGCTATGGTTTGTTTAACATCTGTGGTGATATTAGTTGCTTGGTGTTTAAGCTTGTCTTTATAATTAGGATCATAATCTTTGCAATCACTTATCCAATGTTTGAAATACAATCCTTTTTTCTTACAAATAGGACACCAATATAGGCAATTTTTTGAGATTGTAGGTGTAGTTATATTAAAAACCTTGGTTTTACTTCTCTGTTGTTGCCTTATTTGATTATTGTTTTGTTCAATCTCCATGGCAATCTGCATCCAATGTGATGGATCTTTAGGCTGGGCTGTTACGAGATAATTTTTCCAATCTAATGGCAATCCATCCGTTAACATTTTTAGCTTCTCGACATTATTGAGGCTTGTTTGATTTAATAATCTAATTTTATCTCTAAAATAATCTTCCACGGTTTCTTCCTTTTTAAGTCTTTTTGGTGCTGCAACTATAGGGCTTTAAACTTTATAACCAAAGCGCTGAATTAATTTGAGTTTAACAGTATCCCATTTTTTAATGGATGCGTTGCTCAATATTTCATCAGCAAACCATTCTAAAGCATCTTTTGATAAATAATAAATTAGATTATTGATTCTATCGACTTCATCTAGTTTACTAGTTTCCAATTCATATAGTTTAAGCCATGATTCAGGCCAAATTGAACCTTTATCACCGCTAAATTTCTCTAATTTGTTTACATTTACTGCCATTGTACTTACTTTTTCTTTCGTCGAAGCCTTTTTTGATTTATATTTTAATCCTGTCGGCTGCGCCAAATATTTTATGTAACGTTTTATTTTTGCTTTAACTTTTAAAGAAATGTTTTATTTTAAATCTTTATCTAATTTGTTTGTTTGTTTTAAATAAAGAGGCAAATTTACCATGTTGTTGTTCTTTTGTTTATTAATTGTTCTTTTTTCTAATGATGATATAAGAGTTATTGATCACACATTAAAAATCAATGAAAAACTAATTACAAAATTAATTACAAAATTCAGAAACGTGTCAATATAAAAAGAACAAAAACAAGAAGCTAGCAGAACTAATTCTAAGAACTATGGAGCATTTATCCAACAAGATGTCTGTAGGAGAGGGAAACAACAAGAGACTAGCGGAACAACTATCTCTAAGAGCTATAGAACATTTTCCCAACAAAATGTCTATAGAAGAGGACAAAAACAAGAGGCATAGCTAGAGGAACAATTATTTCTAAGAACTATGGAACATTTTTCTAACAAAATGTCTATAGGAGAATACAACAACAAGAGGCTATGGAAAAAATACATTAAAAAAAAAACAAGTTGGAACATTTTTCCAACAAGATCCATTTACGAGAGGAAGGTTGGCGTGGGAGGATCCGTCGCCACGGCAACACCACGGCTGGTGCTGAGTGGAACTCGGCCTTGACGCCGCGGCGGTCTTCGCTGTTGTCACCTGGGCTTCATATCAGCTATATGTCGTGTTTGGTTTTAAAGTTTTAAAATATGTAATTTTTTACCATTTGAGTCTCACGATAGTTTGTACTTAAGACTCAACACCTTCTTGATTAACAAAGCTAACTGACTTATATCGTGTGGAGCATCCATCAATGCTACAGAAGAGGAGACGAAAGGATTCTAAAAAGAGAAGCAAGATTATATCACACAGTCCACGGCACCCAGGTAAGAGGAGTACAGAAATGCTCTCCCCCAGGTTGGATCTGTAATATAATCAAGATCGCAACTCTACAACTTTATCAGGTGGACGAAGATTGACCTTAGAGATTGGTTTCTTTAAAAAAATAATTTATATAAAAAAACACCAACCAATAATATCGAATCGCCGAGTTTTCCTACACCTGAGAGTGTTCTACTGTCACAGACGCCCCGAGGGAACCGTAAGAAGACCGTAATATAACAACTAACCATAATGCCACCAATATAACAATTTAAAACTCCTCTTTTTATTATTTTCAATGTTGAGTCGATAGCAATAAAATGTTAGTTTCAATATTAGGAAAAGCAGGGGAGAGGAAGCAAGAGATCTCAGCCCGGGGCATACAACCGGCTCAAAACATCAGCTCCAAGTCAACCTTGGCAGGTCAGCATAGCTGGGAGTGGGGGATTAAAATGGAGAAAACAATGACAAATAACCAACTACATTTGGCGACGGTGGAATTAAACTTGTAGTTTTGAATTGATTAATATTGGCTTCGCGTATTTATTTCAGTTAATAATTATTAAACAAAAGATGACGTGTGTTATGCTTATGTTATTTGTGTTCTATTTGTTATGTGTGTGTGTTTTATGTATGAACCAGGCAGTTCTAATAATTTTACATCACAGAAAAAAACAGTAGAATTTTTTTATATATATAAAAATTTCGTGCCAACCTTTTATTTTTATGTTCGTTCAACTGGTAGAAGTTGTGCTTTTTTTTCAAATAAAAAAAAGCAAATCTACTCTGGATGTGATCAATTGAAATCAATGAAACAATTAGAAGAAATATCCTACAAACCTATTTCTCTTCCCATAGAGAGAGTTTGATCAATTGAGGTTTTAATGATGAAAGGTACTTTTTGAACTTACTCTAGAATATACGTGGTATCATGAGCTTGAGGCAGTTTTGACTCTAAATGAACCATTCAATACATTCTTTGTAATCACAAGATGCTAAAGTTACCTGCATTTATTTGCTTGAAGCATTGAAAGAATCGATGATCATGAAGTCACTTTGTAGAAAAAGTGCTCAATGAAGGAATCGATCGATCCTGAGTCCTAGTAACAGGCGTCAAATTTAACTCTTTCGTATATTTAATACACTTTATAAGGCACAACAAAAATTTGTAGGTGACCCTGAGTTAATAAAACAAATACAACGTTCTAACAAATTTTTAAAGGTGTCATTTTTGATACATGAATATATGCTTTATATATAATTCTTCCCCACAATTAACCATCTCTATTATGATGCATTAGCGCGCCATCTGTTATCAAAATTCGAAACTATTATAGACGCGTATGATTCTTATTCCCACATAAAGCCAAATAAAATATAATAATAGAACAGGTTTTGGCCAATACTAAAGACAAGGATAGATGAAGCAAATTACAATTTCAATTGACATCTATCGATACATTTTTTTCATTAGGTTCCATATGATGATAATTATCAAATCTTAAATCTATAGACCTTACGGTATATTGATAATGATACATTATTTAATAGTTTTATCATTGCAGTAAGGTCTGTAGAGACCATATTTGATAGTATATAAACATCTTGCCAAAATAATAATTGAAGGTTAACTATATTTATGACAGCTCATCGTGGATAAGGAACACTTCAATTTCAAACGAAGGGAAGATGGGGTCTTCATAGCCCTGATTGGCAACAACAGCTTAGGTTCCTTAGACTTCCTCCAAGTCCCATCATTGCAGTTCGTCTTCCTGAGGTTGAGATGATGCTGCTCTATCATGGCCAACCTCTGTATCGAAGACAAGCATTTTCGAGATATTCTCATGTTATAATTCCTCATTCCGAACACAACAACAAAAATTAAACTTTATTTTGATTTTTAAAGTTCAAATAAATTAGTTGGAAATTAAATCTAAACAACATAATATAAATTGGTGATATATCCCAAAAATAATTTATAGATGTAATTTATTGATTCGCTGTAGTTCAAGTCACACGATTGCAAATTTTAACAACCATTTACAATTTGATTTATTACTAGGTTATAAATATAATATCAATTTACCAGCTTAAAAACAATGAGTTGCTTCATTAAACTTGCAACTTCTTTATTCTTCAGATATAGGTGAAAACTGAACATTTTCTCTTTGTCCACCGTTTTTAACCATACCAATCCCAGTTCTTACTCACCTAATATTGTCTTGTCCTTCAAAGGTCAACCTTGGCAAGTGAAAAAAAAACTATTTGATAGAAATTTATTCTGAATTTTACTTTCAGAAACAAAGATTGAAAAATAGAACAAAAAAAAAAAGAAATAATAGAAAATTGATTGAATTCCAAAATTGACGTCGCCGTCTCCACCGGAAATAACCACAGCCTACACACGCGCAATTTTCTCCCAAACGATAGAAAAAAACAACAACAATAATTTAATACTCAATGCTAATAAAAGACAATGAAAATGTTATTCGCTGTTTCATGAACGCTGAAACTAATTACAAAAAAAGATCTCCTGTTTTATCTTTTATTCAGAGCCACAATCTGGTCAATTTTGATAATAATACGTAAAGACATTTAAAAATCATTCTTTCTTTTTAGAAAGGTGGAACCCATATTTGCGATGGGAAATAGTGGGTAATTGAAAAAACCTAAATATAATAATGTGTTCTGCTAGGTGTTTCAATTGCTAAGTGCTAGAATGTTTTTAAGTTGCTTTGTAATGTACATTTAATACGTACAATTAATGGGATGAATTCTCATTTAAAAATAGCATTGTTGATTTTAAAACGTTTTACCGCTCTTTTTTCAGCGAGATTTCAATTTTGAATTCCACACATCAAACTATAAGCTATCTTTACAAATATTTTAAATGAAAATGTATCTATATAGAATATGTCTTTAGTGCGCTCTTTTGCTGTTTTTATCGATCTCAAGCATCAATCAAATAGGAATACTATGGGATCTTGACTTATCAGTGGCGAAATCACTACGCCAAGTTAATCTCCACAACATTCTAGCATTGTTTTGGAGTTCTCATCCTATACTGCGTGTGTGATCTATATCTGAAAAAGGAATGACATAGGTATTAGGGATCCATAGGCATAAGCTAGGACTGTAGAAGTGTGTTCATATAAATTTTAAAATATATATCTAGCAACATTATTCTGCAAACAATTTATAATATGTGCATGCAATCATCAATTCGAGTGTTACATCTAGATTCTAAGAAATTTATCGGGTTTACCCATAAATAAAGAACAATTTTGACGGACATTTTCAAACGCAATATTTCACTTCAAAACATTTTATTGATTAAAATAAAGTACATTAGATTATTTACAGTTTTGCCTTTGAGAAATAAATGTGTTCATTCTGGTTACATAAAGTTCTTTATTTTTGAAAGCGTTTTGAAGTCACCTTGGTTACTATACTATTTCTCGTGTGAGAGGTCGTTGATATGCTTGGAAATATAGTGGTCGGGCAAGGTATGGTGGCTGATACATAGCCCAACTCCTGCCCATTTTGCCATGGCATCATTGAGACGTATGGCCGAAAGTTGTCGTGGAGAAGAGTTGGTTCTTTTCTGTTGATCAATATTGGTAAGATGTGTTGAAGTTTTTGTCGCATTTCTTCAATTTATTGCCATTTTCGCTGTGATGGCTTCGCCTGGATTCAGGATGCTGTGATGGATTGAAGACAGCTTTAGACCACCAAACAGTTACCATTACCTTTTTTTTTTTTTTTTTTTGTGAAAATTTGGTTTCGGAGCTACGGCTACCGTTGCGCTGAACATTTCTGATTGCCAATGAGGATCCACTTCTCGTCGCGGAGTACAATAGGGTCGAGAGACGTTCTTGTTGCGTAGAAATAGCGCCGACGAAACTTGAAAACGGCGATTTTTCTTTCGTGCGTCATTCAATTTTAGAGTTTTTCCACCTCTGTATAGTCTCAGATTGCTAACAGCTGTAGAGTTCTACAGCCACTTCTCGTGCAATTTCGGGAGTGCCTACTCCGAAATTGCCAACATCCGTCCACGACCTATTTTCAAGGCTGGTATCACCCTTACGGGATTTTGAGAATCATTTGCGCGTGTGAGTTGCGCGAATTAGCCTCATCGCACCCAATTCGCTGAAATTCGCCCATTTTCACAACGTTGTGTAGTTTCAAGCTTAAACTAATGAGAAAAAAATTATGAAATTATGTGGATTTCCTTTTTTATTATGCATTAGCTCGCCATCTGTTATCAAAATTAGAAACTATTATAGACGCGTTTGATTCTTTTTAAAATAAACAATTTCTAATACCCTTACTGCAAAGGAAAAATTAATGGAAGGGCCTGGCTAATCAGTGGTGAACTCTCCCAGCGGTTTCGCCAGTTTAATCTACCATACTTCTGTATATTGCGTTTCCGATCTTCCTTTTATAGTGATACTGATGCTAGACTCTTGGAATGGATATTTTAGATGTACTATGGACATAAGCTTTGAGGACAGCAGAATTACATAAATTATAAATACATAATATGCTTCGAGCAATCGCTCTTCCGCAAATTTCAATTTGTGTCTTTTATTAGAACAAATATATTATGATGCATTAGCGCGCCATCTGTTATCAAAATTCGAAACTATTATAGACGCGTATGATTCTTTTTAAAAATAAACAATTTCTACTACCCTTACTGCAAAGGAAAAATTAATGGGAGGGCTTGGCTCACCAGTGGTGAACCCTCTCAGAATATTCAATATAACAGCGGTATGGTAGATTAAACTGGCGAAACCGCTGGGAGGGTTCACCACTGATGAGAAAGGCCGTCATATTAATTTTTCCTTTGCAGTAAGGACAGTAGAAATTGTTTATTTTTAAAGAGAATCATTCGCGTCTATAATAGTTTCGAATTTTGATTTCCTTTTTTTATAAAATATTTGTTAAACATTCTGTGAAATCATCCAGATATTAATATAGGAATAGGATAAATATAAGATAGGAAAAATTTAATATCATTCCGTGGTGTGGGGAAAAATATCGGCTTTAAAATTAGTAGAATATGGAATATTAAGATGGTATACTAGTAAAATATAACCGCTTAATGAGATGAAGATATGAAATTGGCCATTATTTATTGAACACCCTCATACAAAGCGCGTTAATGATTATCAAAAATCGAAACTAAAATGGTATTATTGAAGAATATTTCTCTCGATTTGTTGCCAGTTGTGTCAAACCTATCTACTGGGACATTTCTATTGAGTGCCGTTACCAATTCCGAATAGCCCAAAATGCTCAGACACATTAAGAAAGAAACCAAAGTCCAGGCAATATAAAATGCGATTGCATCAATAAAGTTATAAAACCCCTCAGCTAACCAAACACTATTTTTTAAACGTTAAATCGGGTAGTTTACGCATGTGCAAATATGTAGCCGGCCGACAACGATAGATTCTAATCATTACCATGGTCTGGTACTGTATGTGAGTATCGTAAAGATAAAGGTTGCGCCTAGCCGGCATTCATAGTTCTTGAAATTAAAGATACTTCGACCAATAAGCTTTTTTATTATCTTTACGTTTCGACAAAAATATTTTGTCCTCGTCAGGAGCGAACAAAAATTAAAACATTTGGCAAGGCGATTTTTATTGAAACGTCGAGATAATAAAAGCCTTTTTATTCTTTAATAGAATAATTTTTAACGCCTTGTCAAATGTTTTAATTTTTGTTCGCTCCTGACGAGGACAAAAGATTTTTGTCGAAACGTAAAGATAATAAAAAAGCTTATTGGCCGAAATAGCTTTAATTTTAAAAACTATGTATGTGTGAGTAGTTATTTGGTACTAGCTAAGTACCATGGATTTCGGATTAACAATTGTTGGATTGCCGAATATACATTGTTAGGTTGCGGATAATGTCATTGTTGTGTTGCGGTTATTACGTTGTTGACCTGCGGATTCTATTGTTGGTGTTTTATGGATATTTCAATTGTTGTGTTGCCATTAATCGATTGTTGTATTGCGGTTATTAAATTATTGGGCTGCAGATTCCATTGTTCTTTTGCAGATAATCAGATTGTTGTGTTGCGATAAATCCAATTGTTGTGTTGCGATTAATCAAATTTTTGTAATGCGGTTATTACGTTTTTATATACTGCGGATACTATTGTTGGTTCATGGATAGCCCAATCGTTTGTGTTGGGGATAATTCTTGTGTTACGATATAGCATCATGTTTACGAAGTTATATAAACAAATACTATTATCCAGAATACATTGATATAGAATGGTAATTTAATGGCCAATATTTCAGAAGGCACCTCATATGGAAGATAAGCTAATTATATATATATACAGTGCGGCAAATAATTTTTAAGACTCGCGCTAGATAAAGGCCAATAGCAGAGCCAGTTATGAAATTGCGCATGCGTATATATATTCGAAGCCTTATCTAGCGCGTGGCTTTGTTTCAGCCATTTTGGTTAACTCTTTAAAAACATACAGGCGATTTTTGAAAAGTAAAATTTTTTGTTCGTCGGAATTCTGAGATGGAACAGAGAGCGGTCATTAAATTTAATGCAAAACTTGGTAGAAGTGCATCGGAAACATATATTTTGATGAAGCAAGTTTATGGTACGTTATGTTTGAGTAAATCAAATGTTTTCATTTGGCACAAACGTTTTTAAGATTGGAAGAAATACGCTAGAAGATGATAAGCATACTGGACGACCAAGTTCTTCAAAGACACCAGAAAGTATAGAAAAAGTGCGAGAATTTGTTGAAAACAATGATGGCAGAGGTTTTACACATCAACAAAGAAACGATTCGAACCATTCTGCATGAAGATTTAGGTAAAACTAAAGTCTGTACTAAATTTGTTCCACACACTTTAACGGGCGAGCAGAAATCAGTGTGAATTGCACATTGCAGGGACATCATTTCTGCCTATGAAAATAATTCAAACTTCCTGAAATCAATTGTTACGGGTGATGAAACATGGTGTTTTCAGTATGACCCAAAGACAAAGCGCCAAAGTGCCGAATAGAAGTCAAAAAACTCTCCACAAGCCAAAAAAAACGCGAAAAGTGCCATCAAAAATCAAAACAATGCTGATTACCATTTTCGATAGTAGAGGTATTATCCACAAAGAATTTGCTCCCGCTGGACAAACCATTACTGGAGAGTATTATTTAAACTTTTTGAAACGTTTGATTGCCAGAATTCGTCGCATTCGTCCAGAATATCGCGATGAAGACAGTTGGTGTTTGCTGCATGATAATGCACCGAGTCACTCCTCACTCATTGTTCGTCGCTTTTTGGCCAAAAATAACGTCTGTGTGTTGAATCATCCTCCGTACTCGCTTTATTTAGCACCATGTGACTTTTATTTATTTCCAAAAATAAAATTGAAGTTAAAAGGTTGTTTTTTTTTATGATATCCCGACCATCCAGAGAGCTGCGACGAGCACTTTGGAGGCGATTCCTCAAAGTGGCCTGCAAGAGGCATTTAATTCCTTATTAAATCGTTGTAACATATGTATTGAATCCAGAGGGGATTATTTTGAATAAAAAATAGTAGAAATTGAATTAGCTTGTTTATGTTTTATTTTACAAACCCATTCTTAAAAATTATTTGCCACACTGTATATAGTATAGTTATGAGAATTTTAAGATTTATAATTTTTTTAATTTAATTTAAACATGTGAGGTTTTTTATTATTATTTTTTTTTGTAATAAATAATTAGTTAGAATATATTATAATAAAAAGAAAAAAGTAATACCAGCAAAGCATCGGCAGTTACGCGTCATAGGCTGGGTGAAAAAAGGAATAAGCGAAGAGAAAGTTTTATAGAGAAGAGCAAAGACAGAACCATGATAATAATGTTCCAAATATAAAATAAAGCTAATTAGAGAGAGAGAGAAGTATTTTTTTTTTTTTGCTCTATTTTCTCTCTTGATGAAAAAAGATAGATTTTTTTTTTTTTAATATATTTTTTATAAGCTTATATTCCCAAATAGTACCAAAAAAAATCACAAAAATCTATCTTCTTTCATCAAGAGAGAAAATAGAAAAAAAATACTTCTCTCTCTCTCTAATTAGCTTTATTTTATATTTGGAACATTATTATCATGGTTCTGTCTTTGCTCTTCTCTATAAAACTTTCTCTTCGCTTATTCCTTTTTCCACCCAGCCTATGACGCGTAAAAGCCGATGCTTTGCTGGTGTTACTTTTTTTTTCTTTTTTATTATAATATATTCTAACTAATTATTTATTACAAAAACTCACATGTTTAAATTAAATTAAAAAATGCATAAATATTAAAGTTCTCATAACTATACTATTTGATACAGAATTAGCTTGCTGTTCTGACTCAAAATTAATTCAAAATCTGTAGTTCTTAATATTTTACTTTTCCTCTTTTTTCCAAAAATGAAAAATTACTAATTATATATTAATATGCTTTCTCACAAAAGGTCGTCAATAATGCTCTCTGAATGTGTCCAACAGTTGTAAAGATTGGAGAGAGTTTTGCCACTACTCTAGCTACTGTTTGCAGCAGGCATGGACGGTCATATCAAAGGCGAAATATTATCAAAATAGGATGGCGAGAGATAGGAGGATGGTAAAGAATGTGTATTACTAGAGTATCATTGGCACAATCTTTTGGATTTCGCAGTTCTTTGACAGGTGGAAGTCTGGATATCATTGTAAGAAGGACATTTTTTGCATAAGAAATAATTAAGATACATAATAATCACCTTAATTGCGGAACGCATATGTAAATAGAAGAGGTCTATTTTATCCGAGAGTTCCACCTGTTCCAAGAACTGTGAAGTTCGAGAGCTTGTGTGAATGATGGTTCGGATAAAGGAATCCTTCGTCCTTCTATAGTCCTGTTGAATATATTGTCAGAAAGCCATTGTATGACACCATAGAGACATCTTGTAATTCTGTCGCCAACTATACGACTTCGATTCCATCGCCGCTTTAACAACAAGATATCCTACCAAATTTGTAAAGCTCAAATACCCTGTGCTCTCATTTCTATATTCTAAGCTATTGCAAATACTAGCCACAGCAATACCCTATATCCCACAAAATACGTATTCCCTTTATTTGGAGACAATTATTGCGTGGTGTATCGTTTATACTGACTCGCTATTCTCAATATCGCCTTCTAACTCACTTACCTACATTTTTAGTATTGCAAATATATCAATATAACAATATTTCTCCCATTTAATAGCACACCATTTCAATCGTTAAGATATATTTCTATCATTTGATATGTAAAATTAATACTGCGTTGTGTTTATGTTTAATAGGTTAAAAAAGATTATTGAATTATTTAATTAGAAAACACAAGTAAAATTTTAATTCTAAAAGAGATGTAAATTTATTTAAATATATTTGACCTTAACTCACTTTCAATATAATTTGCAAACTTTCCCTTTGTAGTATAAATAGTTTAAAACGTAGAAATAATTTCTTTTAAATTCTTTTCTCGAAAAGTGCAATGGCCGAACTTTGGCTTAGGCCCAATTTGCATAGTATGGAAAAGTTAGAGTTGCGCTGAAGCGCCACGCTCGGCATTTGACGCGCAGGCCTGGTAAGGATAGGAGGACTTTTCTGTGCTATACATCGCGGTTATTCCTCAAAGCAGCAGAATCCGGAGAGGCTCGGTATCCTAAGTCCCAGTAAGAATGAATATTGCATCTTGCATTGTCATCTTGCTAATGGGCCTCCAGGCCGTTGAACCTTGCATCTCTGGCCACAGAAGACCTCCACGCCTCCCGGATAGCAGCAACGAGACGCAGATCGACTTGGACTTTGAGCCGAGGACCTGCTCCGATAGGAACCTCGATCAAGCGTACTGTCTCAATGGAGGCACCTGCTTCGAGACCAACCTCGACAACACCACCTTCTTTGGCTGTGTCTGCGCCGAGGGCTACGATGGGAAACGCTGTGAGAAGAAAGATCTCTCTGGATCCTACCAGCTCCCGCAGAAGCATCCTACAGTGCCTCTTCCTCCATTCCTAACTACCTTTGTCCTTATGGCTGTGGCCGTTGGCGCAGTAGGTCTTGCTGTGGCACTAATCTTCAGGTACCGGCGTGTGAAGATGAAGAAACGTGCAGAAGCGACCATTCCGACAATCTCTGGAAACCTCCAAGCTCACGACCCAGTGTGAAGGTAACCTGAACTTTTCGAAATTTTGGTATTTTGATTTTTTTTACTAATGTAGAACTTTTTTTTTTCTTACCTTAGCATTATTTATCTTCCATTTTCTTCGTTAATGTATTTATAACCCTCTACTTTGTTTACTTATCTCAAGTTTATATTTTTGATCTATTTTCCCTTCTAAATTATGTAATATACAAAATAATGCATACAATTTTTTTGATTCAATGAGTTTTTTAATTATGTAAATTTATATATTTTTTCTTTGCGAAAAAATTTTGTATTTGTAAATCATTCACGAAATTTTATTTTCAGTTTTTTTTATTCGCCATTTGAAGTTATTTGAATTGTAAAAGTTTTTTAGATAAAAAGAAAAACGTGTACTGCATATTTTTACATTTTTAGTGGCTTTCCTTTTAAAATGTTTTATTAAAAGTATTCATTCACATGTAAAATATGACAATCCATCACTTTTAATGGGCACTATGTAATAAAGATTTTATCTAATATATTTCAAGGTTAACATTCACTTTAAAAATACCTAGATGCTTAGGCCTAACGTGAGTGGTTTACTTTTTTAATTGTACACCCAACAGGCAAATTATATATACCTTTAAAAATATCGCTCTCTTAAAAATACAGGAATACTAGAGGTAGAAAAGTTTAAAATACTGAAAATATATCCAAATTCTAAATATGCGAAATCTAGTTTGAAAATTTTGGTCATTTGACCTTATGTAAAAGTTCAAAACCTCGTTTGGTTTAATTTACAAAGTATTTTGATTTCAAAATAATCGTTGGATTTATAAAATTTGAATAAAGATGTAGCGTTGCCGATATGTGTTAAGTTTTACTTTTCTATTATTTTAAAATTAGGTTTGAAAAATCGTAAATTGTTGTTAAATTGTTCCATTATGTAAATAATTTGCTTATCTTTTAAAGGTAATTTTTTCTTGGTTTTTGTTTTTGAATTAAAGGGCACTTTTTTCTGCAAAGTGTTTTAATGGAATAATTTGATTTAGTTATAAACATTGAATATGGAGTAAATATTAAATTTTAGGAAATTTGTAGATGTAAAAATATTTTGACCATAAATTGAAGCAAATTCAGAATTGCCAAATTTGTCAGATTGAAGATTGATTTCAAAGTTTTACAACACAAATCCCACACGTCTATTCCTAAAATATAGAAATGACATTTGATGTTAAATCTCAAAGGTTAGAGTAGAAATAGAAAAAGGAAAGTTTTGGCAAAGATCGCAACCCGTGAGGATTGTCCGATGTATCAAGAGTAATAAAAGATGGATAAAGAGTAATAAAAATATTAAATTTTTCAGCGTTAGTCTCCATAAGGTTGGGACATTTAATAGATTAGGAGTTAAACAATTGAAGAGAATTGCAAAAATGTATTTTAAAAGTTAAAAATCGTAGATTTTCAACACAGAGTTGTATATCCTCCAGGAGTCTGGCTAGCTTTACAGAGAATGTCTCCATAGTTTCTTAGGTCTTTCGTTAAATGTCAAAATTTGTCATGAACCTAAAATACTTGACACTACTCTGTGAAAATTGAAATATTTTCTAAAATTCAATCTGCCTTCTCAGTACATTTCTAAGCGTATCACATCTAGTGTGTATGACATCCAAATGTTGGAAACCTTCGACATATCAGTCAATGATATATATATTATTACATAATTTCTTAAATATTCTTCAGGTTTCTAGATTATATTTATTTATAAATTAGACACTTCGGCCAGTTAGTTTTATTTTCTCAACCTTTCAACAAAATATTTTGTTGTCTTCGTCAGGAGAAATAAATAAAAGCATTTGGCAAGGCGTTAAAAAATTTTAAGAGAGCAATTTTTAACGCCTTGCCAAATGCTGTATTTTTATTTCTCCTGACGAAGACAAAGGTTTTTTTTTGTTGAAACGTTGATAAAAGTGTAACTGGCCGAAATGTCTTATTTATAAAGAAATACGAATGCCGTCCAGACAACCTCTATCTTCAAGATTAGATAATCTTCAGTTTTGTTCCGTTATTGAAGGTTTTAAGATTCCTACATCACTCTAGGAACTACCGAGAGGATCGAAGATAACACATTCAAGGAAATAAAGACTTAATTAAGATAATGTCATCTTGTAACTGAAAGTTGCTGAGAGCGTACGCCATCTGTCGGAATTAATTCCTGGACTTAATTGTCAAAATGATTACAAAATCATTTGATCATGTGAATTAATATTATAGAATGATTGAAAGAGACATCAGAATCGTGTTTTTCTTGGTTTATCTGTAATTTGTATTTTTTTGCGTTATTTATTCACCCCTAATAGAAATTATTTTTTAGAAAAGGGCATACACATTGCAACATTGTTCGCATGATGTGCCTTATATTTCATAATGCATGACTCAGTGCAGTAGAGTTTCGGTTTAATACGGTCATCCTATATTACGGTCAATGTGCGGATCCTCGATATTTGATCAGGATTCAGGAATAGGTCATGGAGAAAATATTGAACGATTTTCAGTAGTTTGAAATAGGATTATGAACATTTTAATTGTTTTGTAATTTATAAAAATTATTTTAAATATATATAGGTCCCCTTCTGAATCATCTTAAATTATGGGATTAACTTTGGGTTATGATTCAGACTTGATGGTCCATTTGATAAGATTTGACTGGAAGTTGTAATCTCTAAATAGCGCTGAGTCTAAATATTTCTCAATCAGTTCTAGGTTAACAGATTAGATTAAATATTGGTTGCTCATCAGCTTGATTAAGTTGCTTTTAGGTATTCTATCAAACCTCTTTCGCTAAATTGTAAAAAAAAGAGAAAAATATCTCGGAAGAAAAAACAACTAGTGACTAAGATTAATGATGAAACTCATATGAGAGAGAAACCATATTATTTAAAATTAAAAATGTATTTTATTATGATGCATTAGCGCGCCATCTGTTATGAAAATTCGAAACTATTATAGACGCGTATGATTCTTTTTAAAAATAAACAATTTCTACTGCCCTTTTTCCATTGCAGTAGGGTCAATAGAAATTGTTTATTTTTAAAAAGAATCATACGCGTCTATAATAGTTTCGAATTTTCATGAAAATATATTTAATATTAATGAGATTGACGAAATTTCTCTTAATGAATTGTAAAAAGCTATAAAACGAAGAGAAAAATTATTTTATTAAAATGCATAGGCTACTAGCTTTCGGGCTCCAAGCCCTGTGGAAGGGCTTGGAGCCCGAAAGCTAGTAGCCTATGCATTTTAATAAAAGAATTTTTCTCTTCGTTTTATAGCTTTTTACAATATATTTAATATCCTAAAACAAAAACTGTCTTATTTATTTAGGTTATACGGTTTCAAATATAAAAAAAAACAGTATATAAAATTCGTCAATAAGTTGAAAAATTTCGAAATTTAGAATAAAGTTCTTTTTTTCGAGTTAGATATGGTTTTTATATTGGAATTACTGAAAACTATATAATCTAATTGAAGAGGCAGATATTATAATATCAATTGTCATTTATCGATACAATTTGTAATAATAATGTTTGGCAATATTTTTCTTTTGATATTTATTATTAAATATTATCGACACGGAGAGATCTAACTGCAATGATTAAAAAAGGTGTTCATCGGTGGTCGGTTTCGCCAAATTAATCTCCAGACTCTCTATTATTGTAATGTATTGTTTTTCTTATATACCCTGCATTTACTATGGAAGGCTGAGCTTCCAGAATAGTTGCAAGGTTTTAACAATATTTACTAAGTGCAATTCTCAACCTTCAACCCAAAACACATTATTGACAGTTTTGACTCATCCATTGATGAGCTCTATTCATCCCCAGCAGACACCATCAAAAGTGTCAAGCTTTACAAGCTTGATACCTTAATATGATTGAGTGGAGATAGGAAATAATAATAAGAAGACTATGGAAGGGGCAGCTTAGGGGTGTTTAGGGAGCCTATGAATATAAGCGTATAGGCCTGTAGAGGTCCATACCTATAAATTACTAATTTTTATCAATAAATCGGGCAATTAAAATTTTAATTTGCTAATATTAGCTTTGATAGGAAAACATATTTGCGGAAGAGCATTGCTCGATGTAGTTCCTTGTAATTATATATAACCCGAAGATGGTACGTCGCAGGAAGTGAAACCTCTCCTACAGTCATCTGAACCTTTCAGTCCATGAGCCTGTGGGAATTGTAACATTCTGGGATCTGAGGGTCATCTGAACCTTTCAGTCCATGACCCTGTGGGAATTGTAACATCCTGGGATCTGAAGGCCACCTGAACCTTTCAGTCTACGAGCCTGTGGGAATTGTAACATCCTGGGATCTGAAGGCCACCTGAACCTTTCAGTCCATGAGCCTGTGGGAATTGTAATATCCTGGGATCTGAGGGTCATCTGAACCTTTCAGTCCATGAGCCTGTGGGAATTGTAACATCCTGGGATCTGAAGGCCACCTGAACCTTTCAGTCTATGAGCCTGTGGGAATTGTAACATCCTGGGATCTGAGGGTCATCTGAACCTTTTAGTCCATGGGCCTGTGTTCTCACAGGTTGTAAGATCCTTAGATCTGAGGGTCATCTGAACCTTTCAGTCCTCGAGCCTGTGGGATGTGTAACATCCTGGGATTTGAGGGCCATCTGAACCTTTCAGTCCATGAGCCTGTAAGAATTGTATCATCCTGGGATCTAAGGGCCATCTGAACCTTTCAGTCCATGAGCCTGTAAGAATTGTATCATCCTGGGATCTAAGGGTCATCTGAACCTTTCAGTCCATGAGCCAGTAAGAATTGTATCATCCTGGGATCTGAGGGCCCTCTGAATCTTTTATCTATGAGTCTGGGGGAATTGTAGCAGCCTGGGATCTGAGAGCCCTCTGAACCTTTTATTCATGAATCTGTAGGAATTGTAATATCATGGGATCTAAGTGCCATCTGAACCTTCGTTCATGAGCCTATAGAAGTTGTAACATCCTGGAATCTGAGGGCCATCTGAACCTTTCAGTCCATGAGCCTGTAGGAATTGTAACATCCTGGGATCTGAGGGGCATCTGAACCTTTCAGTCCATGAGCCCGTTGGATATGTAACATCCTGGGATCTGAGAGCCATCTGAACCTTTCAGTCCATGGGCCTGTTGGAATTTTTAGCATCCTGGGATCTGAGGGCCATCTGAACCTTTCAGTACATGAGCTTGTAAGAATTGTAACATCCTGGCATCTAAGGGCCATCTGAACCTTTCAGTCCATGAGCCTATGGGAATTGTAACCCTCTGAGATCTGAGGGCCCTCTGAACCTTTTATCCATGAGTCTGTGGGAATTGTAGCATCCTGAGATCTGAGGGTCATTTGAACCTTTCAGCCCATGAGCCTGTAGGAATTTTAATATCATGGGAACTAAGGGCCATCTCTGAACCTGCGTTCATGAGCCTGGAGGAATTGTAACATCCTGGAATCTGAGGGTCATTGTATATGAAACAGTCTGGGACCGAATAACCAACCAGGCCTAGACGGTCCATAAACCGAAATCACTCTTTCTAGTGTAGCTTAGTTTATAATCGACTTCCAGTTATTTTCAAGGAAATAACGCCTATGGATGATTGTCTATCTAGACCGAAGTCTGTACAGCAAGGTGGAAATAAAACATCAAGACATGTTATGGCTTCTCAACATGAAGGTTGTACACCTGATCTTCACCCTGCAAAGACTCCATTGACCTCCTACCTGTGAGAACGGCTGCACGCTTGTGCATCTCTGGTAAATCCCGCGCACTCTCCGTTAACGTCAGGATACTGGGAGTCGACCCTACAGCCCACGGACGTTTCAGGAGTGTCTCTTCGGCCTTTCCTGGCCTTCCAGTTTGGTCGAAACCGTCTTACGCTCAAACCCACCCGCTACACGTCTCACGAGTATATCTTTAAAAGCCCTGCAAGCCTTGATTATTAGTAATCTAATATTCTCTCTACATATAACTGAGACCTGAATTAAGGCGAACCGCTTTTATATGTGTTAACCTAATTAACGTAACTCTACTGTAATTGAGATATATGTCGTCATTATATATTCTTCACATCGAGAGAAGATGGGTTTGGAAATTACTTCTGGCTCCATGACTCAATATTATCTGCGGATCTTGGTCGCAACACGTTCGAATGGCCCGAAGTATGGAATACACATGAAACAAACTGGGCATAGATTGTATGGGAGTGAGGAACATTGAACCATACTGTTAACAACTTGTTCAAACAGCAGCAGGATCTAGAAACAAAGAAATGTTGAGAAAGGGTTGAAATATATAAATAAAAAGAATCTACTGAGGTTACAATTGATCAGCTGGTAAAAATTAAGAAAATGGCATTTCCTGATTGTCCAACTGAACATTGATGATGGCTTGTGTACCATTTTTTAGAACAATTATCAACTAAACCTTGATAGATATTTGAGTGAACAGCTTGCAAAACTCGAACGATGACCAAGAGCCCGATCTGCAAACATGATTATACCTGATTTATAAAGAAAAATTCTGGTCAGGATTGAGGATAAACGATTAATTAACGTTTATTCGGTATTACTCCTGATAGATTGCTATCATATTTGTACGATATGGAAATGATTTTTTTCAATGCGTATTTTTTAAAAGCTCACCTGACGGGTCACCCTCTTTGGTCTAGGAAAGGAATTTAGTCTTATCGATGTTTCGAGAAAACCTTTTGCCCCTCTCACGATGTCAAATGGGGGTCGGTGGAAGGGTGGTCTAAACCGTTGGTTTTCGACCGCTAAAATCCGGAATCAAATCCCACATTTGGCACTATTTTCTGATATTAAAAAAATGCTCCAATGGCCCCCGATTCTTGCAAAAGTCCAACCCCACCAGTGAGTGCAAGTATAACCAACGGGGCTCTGGCACATTTGTAAATGCAAAGTCGAACTGCTTTTCACATGTGTGGATATGTGGGGCACTTACAGTAAAAGCAGTTGCCAACTTCAACTCACCATGATTATCAAGGCCTGCACCATGTGTTCTAGGGATTAGCAAAAATATATATCGAATAAATATCTCAGTATGAGAATTGAGATATAGAATGTATAGTATATGTTAAGTGATCGTTTTAAACGTAGGTTGGTACCTCGATTTTCATTCGATGTGTGAGAATGATTGTGTTCACATACCTGAATAGGCTCCTAATTTTTTGTGGTATCCTCACCACCAAATACATATTTGTAGGGGCCGTATCAACGCCGTGGAGTAAATTCTTTTGAATTAAACATACTGGCAATGTGTTTCTTTAAAATTATAGCATCAAATATTATCTCTACTGACCTTACTGCAATGGTAAAGTTATTGAATGAGAGGGCTTGGCTCATCAATAGTGAACCCTCTCAGCAGTTTCGCCAAATTATAAATTTAATTTACTTATATGAATTTGTTATGAAACCATATTTGCGGAAGAGCTTTGCTCGATGCAATACCTTGAAATTATATGTATGTACCTCTAAAGACCTATAAGCTTATGTCCATAGGTTCACTAAACACCCCTAAGCTGCCTTCCATAGAAAATACAGGGTATATAAGATAGCCAATGCAAAACAATAGTAAAGCTGTCTGGAGTTTAATTTGGCAAACCTCTGAGAGGGTTCACCACTGATGAGCCAAGTCCTCTCATTCAATAGCTTTTATCATTGTAGTAAGATCTGTAGAGATAATATTTGACGCTATTATTAAAAATAAACAAATTGGCAGTAAATTTGAATTTTACCAATTTTATCGATAGAAAGAAATTTATAAATTCTCTATATATAAAAATTTATATGAACGATATAATACAGTAGTTTTTATCTCAATCTCTCTCTCCTCAGCTTTTATTTAAAATATCTTTCCACTTCCCAAAAAAATATTTGCTTCTCGATCCTGCTGTTTTTTGAACAAGTTATTAATATAGTGTTTCAATATCACCCACTCCCATAGAATCTATCTCCAGTTTGTTCCCTGTTGATTCTGTACTTCAAAGCCATTCCAACCTGTTGTGACCTACGCCGCAGATAGCCTTTCGTCAAGGAACGAGAGCAATTTACAAAGTCATCTTTGGTGTGAAGAATAACTAGCTTAGTTTTTCAAATAATATTGTAACATAGAAAATTAGGAAAGACAAACTTCAGGATGACACGGCAACTTATTTAATACAAGCACAAAATCAAGAGAGAAATATATTTAAAACCCAGGTTCCTTGAGCGCCAACTACCCGGACAAAATCAACATTTATAAGATATAAGATAAACAATGAAGAAGGTTTCCAGAGTAGCAAATATAAATAATATAAATATCAAAAATTAATAATCTGTACATAAAATACAATAAATAGGGATATTTAAGGCGGATTGGTGAAGGGAATGAGGGGGGGAGTCCTATTGGAGCGTAGCAAGGGTTCAACCAAGCCCAGACCTTAAAACCAAATACATCAACAATGTCGCCGAGACATTCCTAAGACGCTCCTGGGTTTTTGGCTCAACTCAAAAAGGTCTGACCTTACCGGAGAGGGACCTACCAGAGATTCACGAGATGCACCCGTTCTTACAGGCTGGTTATCTGCCTGTTGCAGGGCGAAGCTCAGGCTACAGGCGTTCAATCTTCATGCTAGGCAGCCATGACTTCCATTGATGTCCTCCTTACAGTATAGACTTTGATCAAGGTATTAACCATCAATATTTCTTTCGTTTTCGTGATTATAACTGTAGGTTAAGATGGACTAGAAAGAGGTATTTCGGTTTATGAACCTTCTAGGCCTGAATGGCCATCATATCCCTGGGTGTTTCAATTTCCACTGGCTTTTGGACTGAAAGGCTCGGAAGGCCATTAGATCCCAGGATGTTTCAATTTCCACTGGCTTGTAGACTGAATGGTTCGGATAGCCATCAGATCCAAGGATGTTTCAATTCCCACGGGCTTGTGGACTGAAAGGTTCGGATAGCCATCAGATCCGAGAATGTTTCAATTGCCACGGGCTTGTGGACTGAAAGGTTCGGATGGCCATCAGATCCGAGAATGTTTCAATTCCCACGGGCTTGTGGACTGAAAAGTTCGGATGGCCATCAGATCCGAGAATGTTTCAATTCCCACGGGCTAGTGGACTGAAAAGTTCGGATGGCCATCAGATCCGAGATAGTTTCAATTCCCACGGGCTTGTGGACTGAAAGGTTCGGAAGGCCATCAGATCCTAGGATGTTTCAATTTCCACTGGCTTGTGGACTGAAAGGTTCGGAAGGCCATCAGATCCGAGGATGTTTCAATTTCCACTGGCTTGTGGACTGAAAGGTTCGGAAGGCCACCAGATCCCAGGATGTTTCATTTCCAACGGCGTACAACCATCGGGTTAGACAGCCAAACATCCGTCGCTGTTTCATTTCCAGATATAGCTATGAATTAATTAAAAGGCAACCACAGGGTCCATCTATACATAAAACTGTCAAAAAGAACGATTTTTATTTAAATAAAATAAATTTTCGACTTTATTACTGCGATGAAATAATATTGGAAATGTGCTTGTTTCATCAGTAAAAAGAAGACATTTATGTGCAACATTTTATTTTAGAGTTTCTGAAAATTATTTTAAAAAGTGAAAAATGTGCAAAATTTTAACTTTTTTTATCTACAGTATATATTATAATTAAAAAACATTTTCTTTCTCTCTCTAGGGGGGGGGGGGGGGGGGGGGGGGGGGGGGGGGGTGGTAGAATATATATAAACAAAATATATATCATTTAAAAAAAAACAATGCTACATATATAAAGGTATAGAATAAAATGGTGTATTTAATAAAATGCATTAAAATGTATTGCTTTTGACAATTAGTTCACTGTAGCAAAACCTTCTGTCATTCATGAGAGGTTTCTACTTTAAAATATCACTCCCACACTAATTAATTTTGCATATTGTTTTACCATTAGTTTAGACTTGTCCAGTAATCTAATAAATTAATCTGAAAACTGGAAATAAATTTATAAGTTGTTTATTCCAGCTAGCATGTGTTATAATTTTCGACAAAAAATCTTCCACTGTTTTTATATCAAAATAACATTGATGATTATTTTTCTATCATGCATGAAGGTATAGGGGGAAATATATTTTGCAAAAAAGACCATACGTTCTTTACACTTGTCCAATGTTAAAATAATATCTCTTTCCTATCTTAACATAAAAATCTTCATTTAGTGATTTTGAAAGTAAAGTATAATGTAATAAATGGATAATCCTCTCTTACTGTATTACAAGATAACCAAGGGCCAAGATCCGAGGGTGAAGTTGGGGAAGATGGATGGACTCCAGCTGCGGTAGGATGCCTCACGTGAGAGAGGAACAGGTGCCGGGACGGTATTCCAGTGTGGGGGAGAACACAGTCTGGTGAGATCTGCGGTGACAGAAGACGCGGCAAGTTGTCTCCGCGAGTGTGGCCGTGTGGATGATCCTGGAAGAGGGTGTCAGAGAAGCCTTCCCGAACTGGACGGGAGCCGGCTGTTGGCGAGGAAGATCCTTCTGGTGGCGAACATTGAAGGAAAATGTATCTAATTCTTAATTCTACAATCAGCTACTGGTGATAAAGTGTGTCGTGCTGAGGTGTATGTACATAGAACCACCTTATTATTTTGAAGCCTTGTACGCAAACAACGATGGCCGAAAAACGTCATAACATTTAGTGTCAGAAGCAGGGACACAACTTGGTTTTGATTCTTGAAGGCTAATTTTTGCATAAATTTGAAAATAAAAATGGCATAGCCAACCGAATTTGAAATTGGAGAATGCAAGAAATTGATCAGAAACTTCTTTAGTCTGATGGACCAGAATATGGATGCGTTCAGAGAAGACGTCATTGGCCAGGTTAGATCTATTAAAGAAGGCATCACTCCATTGGAATCTCGATTGAGCCGATTCGAGCAGGCTTGGAATATCATCCCTTCCGCCACACCCATGATTTTCGAATTTGAGGTCAATGTACTCCAGCCAGAAACCCGTGATGGCTTTTCAAAAACAACACCAGCTACCTATAACCAGCGTTCTCAAAGGTTGATGGGACTCAACACGAGTCCAGTTGATGAAGATACCGGCAAGACCATCACAACAAAGACCATAACGTTAGAAGAGGTCGTAAGTGGACTGTCAAGAATCTACGCTAGAAGATGTGTCAACAGCATGAATCAGTGCCCGACCCACTGATGACAACAACCAAGATGGAAGATGAGGAAGATCATTCCAGAGTACCTCCACTGGAAGACATTGTTGAAGTTTGGCATGTGCTATTGAGGATGCTCAAACGGCTGAACTTTGCATGATGTAAAGAGGCCCTACAAATTATGGATGTAGGTGGAGCGAGATATCTCACTGGAAATGGTGGCATGAATAAGAAAATAACCCAGACTGGTTGTAGCGGAGGAGGGCGAGCTGATCACCTCTGAGAACGGCTGCGGCAAGAGTGTTTTGAACCAAATCAAGCGGACGGAAGGAGAGTGCCCTCCAGGTGATATACAGTGCGAAAATTTAACCCCTGGGATTCTTACTTAAGTACTTCATGAAAATAACAACGATATTGGCGAGCTGCAATGCGACGGCGTGGCTGACTTCTGCGACGATGTCAGACTGTCAGGGACTACAGCGGCAATCCAACTGGACGGGACGGAGCTGGGGGCTCTGCATAATTGCGACAAGACTAGTTGGTCGAAGTACCCCGAGGTTGGAGCCAGCGACCCGTCTGAACTGGATATAGCATTGGACGCTCTGTGGAAGTCCGAAGACAATGTCTATGACGCGGAAGTCGTGAGCGATGTGTCAGCGCCGTCAACTGCATAACAAGCTGAAAATATGTGCCAATAATGTGTACCCATCACCTTCGCTTCTTCATTCGAGAAATGCAAACCCCTTTACCATCACCTAGAAATACTTCTACCAAAATTGAAAATATGAATAGCTATCACCTGTATCAACTTTGCACATTTATAAACCTTCTTTTGGTGGTTTGCTCAAATTGTATAGAAGACGTTTGTATTGGGCGATTCGCACTAATCTGATCAAATTGTAATAATTAAAGGATGCAAAGTAGCACTTTAGACTTCATAAAAGTGCAAAATGCTTATTTTGTTTCTTTCGAAAATCATTCAAATGCAAACGTGCTAATTTCCCACAATGCTAGTCGATATAAGGACTGTTAAGGGTTTTCTTAATAACAAAATGACTTTGCTCTTATTTCTCACCAGTACGGGCAGTTATCAATTTAGCAAGACTTCATGGCAGCAGTGCTTCATTTCATTAAAGCCCGAAATATGCAGGTAGAATATTGCCTAACTTACTATATCTCGTATGTTTCATCGCAGGTTGGAATATGGTATACAGCCACTTCTCAGCTACAACACGCAGGCCAAAGGGCTCTGTGAACGCCTTAATGCGACGCTCACACAAAAACAAACTTTGAATCCTCGATCTAGAAAACCTGCTCCTACAAGACTTATCTGCATCGGCAAACTGGTGCAGTCAGACCTGTTTGTCGATCAAATGGAAACATTCATCGATTAATTATCGAAACACCTAGCAAATCTTTCAATCCCGATGTTGTGGGAACAATGGAGCAAGATCAAAGCAGATCTGGTCACGGGGAGACACGGTCCCTCTCACCTACCGTCGCCGAGTGCGACCATCGATACATCGAGAGAGTTAGCCACTTCCTGAGGCGGAGACTGGAGGGCGACACTGCCCGCTCCGACTATTCTTCCCTGTCGGACCTCGGGCGTTCCTTTCCGAACCAGACGTCGCTCTCACTCCACCTTCACCGACGACGACGACAGCGCCATCTCTAGGGGCCAGCTTAAGCTTTTTCTTAAGCAGTCGCTTCGCCCAGGCTCCAAGCTTGGGGGGGAAGCAATCGCCGACTTCCTCGCTGAAGTGAACCCCTTTGAGTTTGACGAGTGGGACCAGCTCTTTCTCGCCGACATCTCCCGCGACCAGATAGCGGCAGCCATCCACCGCCTGCCGAACGGCCGTGCCTCGGAATGGAACGGATTACCCTGCGAGTTTGTCAAAGCCTTTGAAGATTTCTTAGCCGAAGTTCTTTGGAAGGTCTTTGAGGCTTCTCGACTCCGCGGGGCCTTGCCCCCATCTTCAAGGTGCAGTAAGATGATCCTGCCGCCGAAATCGCACAGTGATTCTGGTCTACAAGCATTCTGGCCAATTAGCCTACCAACGACCGACTACAGGGTCCTCAGAGGCGGGCACATGGACCGTCTGCATCGTCATCTGCCAAACCTAGTGCCAGACTATCAGACCTACGCCGTTCCATTACGGTCATCCTTGTGTCATGTCCGGCGAAGCCGCCGGGGCAGCCAGACATGACACGCCGCTGAGTGTCATCTCTCTGGACCTGAAGTCGGCGTTCGACGGTCTCAGCAGGAGCTACCTGTTTTTCCTGTTGGAGAAGCTGGGCCAACCATCTGCCTTTCTCGGATGGATTGCTGTCCTCTACGGAGAATAAGATGCCACCATCCACACCAGGGCCTTTCCGCCTCTCAACGGGGTACGGCAAGGGCTTTTGTCTCAGCGCCGCTCTTTTCAGCATCGGAGTTGGACCTCTGCTTCGCCACCTCGATAGCATCTTGGGCCGCGATTGCGTGGTTGCCTTTGCGGATGACATCGTACTCTTCATCAGGGACGACGCTCAGTTGGAGCTCGTGCCCACGATCTTCTAAGAGTTCCGCATGGCCTCGGGAGAGACGGTCAACTTGAGCAAGAACTGCGGGCTCTGGGGCGGCTCTTTGAAACACCGGGCGGATTCTCCTCTGGGAATCTCCTGGACGTCCGAGTTGCTGACTGTCCTGGGCTCTACAATCTCCGCCGGGAACACCGTTGCCTCCCAGGCCTCCCACCTGATGGTGCTGCTGGAGCGAGGTGGTATACCTTCACTCGCGGCCTGTCGCTGGTAGGTCATGCTCGCGCGGCCAATAACCTGGTCATGGGTTCCATCCTGCACCATTTCCATGGCTACCTTCCACCTGAAACTATCATCGGCCGGCTGCAGGCACGGCTGGCGCGCTTCGTGTTGGGTACGAGCCGATTCTCGTGGCTTTTTAGGGCATCCTGATTTGTCCAGTTGCAGAAGGTGGCGTCGGCCTGCTTGACATCGCGGGCCAGCTTCGGCTCGCCTGCCTTAAGAGGGCCCAAGCTTCACTGCGCGATGCTGCCAACGGCTACTCTTGGCTGGTTCGCAGCCAGGCGTGGCTAACTCCGCCGGCTCCTGACGTCTGGCTCTCACCGAGGAAAGGAAGCTTCTGGGCCTCTGGGAAGCCGTTTCCAGCGTTCTCGATCTGTACCAACCAGTCCTTTGCCCTGCCAGCCTGAGGTATCTGCATCTTCGAGGCGACAACGGGTTCTTGCGGCCGCCAGATCTGCTGGCTTCCGAGCGCTGGACAAATTGAAGGAAGCCTGTTGGGATCCATTTTTAGCATTTGAATCAAGAATTATAGGTTAATTTCTTCACCATAACATTAAGAGGATTCATTTCTGTTTCTGATCTCAGAATGTAACTCGGAGTATAGCTTGGAAGGTTTGAATATCGCCTAAGAAAGGTATGCTGAATTTTATTTATTATTGAGGCCTGATTATGTACCCAGATTGTAGCCGCATAGAGTGAAATTGATAGAATCGGGCAGTCCAACAGTTTCATATTTGCAAGAAAGGAATCTATCTTAGATTATAAAAAACCTCTCCGGGGGCCGTAGCCCACATCGCTGACATGGCCTTATAGTTCAAGACAACTTGGGTGAAAGAAATTAAAGGGGTAGGCGGCTATCTTAAATAGAGGTATATTTTAATGCGACGTTCAAAGCACAATGTTCCCAAAATCATTTATCAGAACACGCCGCCTTACCATAATTTCGGAAAATCATTATTTTTAACTTGCTTTCATTCAAAGTAAGTATAGGTTATATTCTGAATAATTTTTCAAAATATTAATTTTTATTTGAGGAGGTTAACTTTAGAATCACTGAGTAAAAACCATATCGTGCGCTTATAAGAGAAGAGATGAATGCATTTAAATTTGGGTAAATATACAATTTCATATGTATGTATTCCAGTGAGATTCGAATTATCGAAAATTTTAATTATATAATTTATGAAGAGCAAGAATAAACGTGGAGATAATGGTTAACCTTGGAACACACCGGAACTAATTTTAATATAATCGGCGAAAGAATAATTCCAATGGACCTCCGCTATCATATTCTCATAGTAATTTTTTATTAGATTGAAAAATCGCTAATTCAATCCTAAGTTATATAGCGCTTCGACCATAGTAGTAAGTGAGGGACTATATATCAAAAGCTTTTCTTATATCTACGAAGAAGGAATGATGCTTTCCTCTTTTTTTTGCTTAGAGTAAGTTAAATCAGAGATATCAGCGTGAAAATATGGCCTTGACAGGAGTGGGCAGACCTAACTCTGCTTGATTCTTGGGAATAATGTCTATGTTTTCAATTCATCCATTTATTCAAGCGAAACTTAAGTATTGATTCAATTAAATAATCCCTTGTATCAATAAATATATATCTAGTTTTCGGGCACGGACGCCCTTCTACAGTAGAAAACTTGGTATCATACCATAGTATATTATAGCAAGTTTTCTCCTGTAGAAGCGCGTCCGTGCCCGAAAGCTAGAGAATAAAAATATTTTGAAAATACACTTTTCCCTGGAGGCCTGATTAATTTTACTGAATTAAGTATTGATGTAAATTGTTAAGTTACTCAATAGGGCAATTCTGTGGTTAATTGAAGGGATTTTCGGTGTCGCCCTTTTTAAAAATCGTGTGAATAATAGATTTCGAAAAGTACGACAGAAAGCTGTTCTTAAAATTCTATTGAATAAATCCTTCAGAGTCAGTAAGTTACTGGGAGGAAGAACTATTTTTGAATGATTTTCAAAACCTCGTCGATTCCACCCGCCTTACCACTCTTTAAACATTAAATTTCTTCTGTAATCTACGTCACGGATATTTCAGCAGTTAAGTCTGTATCAACATTTACATCAACGATTTCCCTCTACATCCAAAATTCCAATCAAATCTTTTCACAGACGACGCATTAATATTAACAAACTCCAAATCAATAGGTCTACTAGCTACACAACTCCAAAATAACATAAATATTATAAACCAATGGTGCAATGATTGGAAGTTAGACATCAACCCAAAAAAGACACAGGCTATAATTTTTCCCCAATAGACAATAACAAATGCAAGCCACAGTCCATTCTAAAATTAAATTCAAGCCATAATAACTGGACTGACCACGATAAATATCTTGGAGTTACTTTGGACTCCAAGTTGAAATTCAACATGCACGTCAAAAATACCATAAGGAAAGCAAATATCGCAAAAATAACACTATCAACTCCGTTTAACTATAGAAGCAAATTATATACAAAACAAAAGTTTACACAATACAGAAGATATATTCTCCCGATAATAACATACGCACTCCCAGTTTGGTGCAAATATATTACAACCTCAGACAAAAATAGAATAAACGCATTTATGAGAATTCGGACAAGTATAGGAGCTCCATTCAAACAAAATACCAAAAGAGATGTAGCAAATTTCCTTTAAGAAACTGCACCTTCAACTGAAATCCAACTGTACAAGATATTAATATAAAGCAATAACGCGCCATCTACGTATTATATCTAAGTAAATATAGCAAATGAAAACATTAAGACGCGAATGTTTCTTTCATAATGTTTTTATTTACTATATATAGATGGCGCGTTATTGCTTCATATTAATTATGCCTAACTGGCCTTGTCCCTATTGTTTGCGGAAGAGCATTGCTCGATGCAAATATTGTATATAATTCTACTGTCCTAAAAGCTTACGTCTACAGTTCGCTTAAAAACCATTTCTGTGTTTGCACATATAAACAGAATGATCCAATACAGTATTAGAGCTCGAAAGAAGCGATCTGGTAGATTAAATTGGCGAAACCGCTGGGAGGGTTAGCCACTGATTAGCCAAGCTCTCAATATTTTTTTTCATTGCAGGAAGGACAGTAGAAATTTGATTTATGTGTGAAAGAAACATTCGCGTCTTGATGTTTTCATTTGCTATATACAAGATATTCTTCTAAATAAAAAGGATATCAATCCCCGTTCCGAAGACCTGACGCTTAGTTAGGAGCTCATCACCCAACAGCTGTAAGGCCTGGGGGAGCCATCTCTACTTCAACTCGCCATGTGTAAATAGCCAGAAGTCTATCTCATCGGCAGACCAATTCCGGCAGCCGGACTGGACCATCTAGCTCGGTACAGTCATTCTAAACAAAAACTATGTAGTTTGAATGTATCAGAGCGAGATTATCTGGTTCTGCCAGAAGAGTGAAATAGAGTTTTTAGGGGAGGCGAAACGCCACTATAAAGAAAAGCTAACGTGCTAAACAGGTACATCCTGGGCGGCGTGGAAAACCTTTTCGAAAATTTTATAGCCTGGTCTGTTAGCGAATAGACGTCTAGGGATAGAAAAAAAAAGTCATTCCAATACAGAGATCACAACCTTTCAAATAGACTTCAATGATCTTTTTGTACAATTTGTATGCAGTGGGCCTCAATGTAGATTATATCAGATAACCCTATTCATAAGATATATGTTCATACATGTACAGGGTGGGATGAGCACAATTATATTTTGATACTCCCACTCAAATATAATCATGCAAGATTTTTATCTTGTTTAACAGAAAATGTAACGATATGAGTTACTGATATATCAAGTTTCTCTTTTTATTGATCACTGTTATGTGGATAACCCTTGAACATTTACACATTGTGAGGTGTTCTTCAGTAGTTAGAGCACAAGTGTTTCAAACAACATCGCGCAGTGCAGTAACACTGAACATGTGTCCAAAACTGTCAAACTGTCCCAAAATGTCAACTCAGCAATTGTGTTGTCAAGTGCAGATTCCACGTACCAGTGTGCAGCAGCTTATCTTTAAAAGAGACTTCCAACTCTTTGCAAACAAGGTAGAGGTGGTGTAGGCATTACATGACCAGGAGGAGGGTCAATAGACCACATTCTATTGGTTAATTAGCAAAGGTGATGAGTTTGTGCAACACCTTTTTACGTTTGTTGATTTACACCTCAGTCGTTATGTTAATAAACAAAACTATCAATTTTCGGCCAGATAAAATATTTAACTGTTGCATTAAATTTGCCGATATTAACATGTGGTATGAAGTGAGTCTTGCCTGTGTTAGAATATTGACAACATAATGGAATTACCACAATCACCGCTGAGCAGTACAAAACAATGTAGCGAAAATTTTCCATCGCTATAAATGAGACGGCTTGGCCTAAGGACATGTATAAAGATCAGAATGGTGTAACCAACCTTCATGCTGAAATAATGTCGATGACAACCGAACTAGCCGCTTTATCTCCATATTTGGTGATATCCTCATTGGCCATCCAGATCCCCAATCTAACTCTACTCGACTATGGGAAAGTTCCCCACTGATGAGCCAGGGCCTGCTATTATTTTTTCATCACATTAAAGATAGTAGAAAGATCAATAACTTTATATTATTTTTTATATTCTTTCTCTATATGTTAGTTGGAACAATCTCACATTTTATACTTGTATAAACAATGAATTCAAGTGTGTTGTACATGTGTATATTGTCATTAAGTAGTGGTAGACTTTGAACAGTTTTACCAACGAGGTAAGGTGGGACAACACATACGTATGGTCCGGTCTAAATGATCCTATAAAAGTAAAACCTTGATAATACTATGATAATGCAAATTTTTTCTGTCTAAAGCTTGAAAGATGTTTCTCCTTAAGTAAACATTACAGTTAATCTATATGCATTGATATAGAATATTCAATGGAAATATTTTATTTTTATCTTTTTGATGAGAAATTTTAAGAAAAATTTACTCTCTCTGCTCAAAAACACATTGCAACAGAATATACAAAGGGCACTAGGAAAGTTTTGTAATAAGCTCCAACCCGTGCGCCTACGTGGACACGAGTTCGAACTTTTTAGCCCTTATTATATTTGAACTGCTGTAAAAATTTGATTTGCAAGATGTTAGTATTTTTGTAACTGTGGAGTTATAAAAATTAAGAATGTCTACCTGGCGCAAAATTGAATACCGAGCTATTTTGCGATATAACTTTGAACGCGGCTTGGGCATTGAAGAATGCTTGCAAGAAATGATTCCTCTGCTGGGAAATGATTGTCTACATCGTACTACCATATTCAGGTGCTATCGTGAGTTTCATCGAGTAAATTCTGGCATAAGAGACGCGCCAAGGTCAGGATGTCCAGTTTCGTCAGTTAATGAGGAAAACATCGCTGCTGTCAAGATATTATTGGAGACTGATTCACATATACTTATCGCCAAATAAAGGAGAGTTTAGACATTCCTGCAACAACAATGCCATTCTGCATGATCATCTAAGTGAGTAAAGTTTGTTCCCTATGGGTTCCCCATTCCTTAACTGATGAACAGATGACTCGATGTGTTTCATGGTGTCGAGAGATGCTCAAAAGTTTGTTAATGGATCATCTCGTTATGTCAATAACATCATAACAGGTGATGAAACTTGGATTTATTATTTTGATGTGCCTACTAAAGCCCAGAACGAAATATCGGTCTTTGAAGGTGAAAGCACGCTTGAGTCTGTACGAAAATATCCGGATCCATTAAGAAGAAAATGTTATCCGTCTTCTTTACTGCCAGAGGATTTGTGAGTCGCGTGGTAATGGAAAATCAAAAGACAGTCACTGCCAAGTGGTACACTGAGGAATTCCTTCCTAAAGTTGTTAAAGCTTTCAAAAAGTTACATCCAAACTCAAGGATTAACACGTGGCTTTTCCACCATGACAATGCTCCAGGCCAACTTTCGAAGGTCTGCGCCGATTATTTGACACGTACTGGACTAAAATTGGGGAAGCATCCTCTCTACAGTCCAGGCCTTTCTTTCACCTTTCGACTTTGCCCTCTTCCCTCACGTAAAGAACAGACTAAAAGGTAAACGCTTTTTCTGCGATGAAGACCTTTTGAGGGCATGGGATGATGAGTGTGCCCAGAGCTCCCTGAGGAAACACGGCAAAGTTGGTTTCGAAGGATAGAAAAGTGTATTGCTTGTGGCAGAAAATACTTTAAAATATTGTAAATAATAAAGTCATTTTGCAAAACTTTCCTAATGCCCTATGTACTACATGGTAGGATCAAAAAGTTCCCGAACTTTTAAAAAATAAAATATAAAACAACTTTTGAAAATGTAAAATCAATTTTAGTGTAAATAACAAAGCCTAAAATATAATTTAATTTAGCAACGCCAGTAAATGCGCATGCGTAGTTTTCATTTTAGGCATTTTTTTGTTGTATTTAGCTCGCGTCGGTTTTTGCAATGTCATTATTTGAGCAAAGGGCAAATATTAAATTTTGTGTAAAATTAAAAAGGGTCTTTCTCAGAGACATTAGCATTAATGAATGAAGCTTATGAAGACGAAAAATTGTCACGAAGGCAAGTGTATTTCTGGTATAAACGTTTTAAAGATGGCCGTAAGAGCATCGCAGATGATTCAAGGTCAGGTCGACCATTGACGTCAACAACGGATCGCAATATTGGACAGGTACGTGATTTAATTGTTGCTGATAGAAAAATGACTATTGATAACATATCATAAATACTTGGAATTTCGTATGATAGCTGCCAAAATATTATTTAGACATGAAAAAACAATGTGGTTATTTTGTCCCACGAAATTTAACAGATCAAATAGAATCCAGATTATCAATTTGCAAAGATATAATTGAAGCTGTAAATAATGATTCTGATTTTTTTAAACAATAATAACTGGTGATGAAACAGGGTGTTTTCTTTTAAATCCACAAACCAAAAAACAATCACTCGAATGGCACACACCAAGTTCTCCTAGGAAGAAGAAAGTTCGTCTTGACAAGTCCAAAGGAAAAGTAATGCTTGTAGTGTTTTTCAATTATCAAGGACTTGTCTATTATGAATTTATTAAAGAGGGGGTTACTATTAATAAACAGGCATACAAAGAAATACTTGTGCGCCTTTGTGATGCAATAAGAAGAAAAAGAAACCAACTCTTTAAATCAAAACAGTGGAAATTTCTACATGATAATTCCCCTGCTCATAGAGCCATTATTGTTCAAAACTATTTAGCCAAACACTCCTTTTCTGTCTTGCTGCATCCTCCTTACTCTCCTGATATCGCCCCATGTGATTTCTTCTTCTTTCCAAAACTTAAAATGTGAAAAGGGAGGTGCTTTTCATCATCATCTTAAGTAATTGAAAATGTGACGGTGGAGCTAAATAAGCTTAGAAAATTTGACTTTGAACTAGCATTTTAACAGCTTTTTTCACGCTGGAAAAAAATGTGTAAATAACCAAGGCTCCTATTTTTAAAAATTTGATGTTTAAATTACTATACTATGAATAAATAATTATTTTTTAAAAAAGTTCAGGACTTTTTGATTTTTCCTTGTATTAACAAATAGTATAAAGTTTTCACATTTATCACAATGTGTATTTGAACAAAGAAAGGAAAAATTTCCAAAAGCGTATTTATCAAAAATTTCGCACACTAAAGAAAATTTCACACCTTATTCACAGTTCATCTAGAAAGAGAACACCTCAAATCAATGGCTGAAAAAGCGAGCTCCTCTCTCCCAGCCTTGACTGAGAATTCATCTGTAGGAAACAACTTGGATCACAAACCTGTATTTAGTTAGAGTAGCCTTCCTAGTGTCAGTTCATGGAAAGTTGCTATCTTGATGTTGTAGAGTTTGACTTTTGGCGCGACTATATGGACAATTTTTTCCAATTTGATCTGTTGGTGGCCAACACCCGCAGCTCATCTAGTGTCCTTCCAGTAGCTTCCTTCACCCTTCCATCCAGTATCATCTCTTACTTCCATTTTTCTCAACATCTTTTCTAATCCATTATTCTCTCATTTAGTATCCTAAATAGGTCAGGATGAAACAATTATTCATTATAGTTTGCATGTTTATCAAAGAAAATACTTAGTGGCTTTCAAGTAAAGTCAACTTTTGCCGACTATATATAAACATTCTCCAATTTTATCTGTTAATGACCATCACTCACAGCTCATCTAGTCCCATTCTGGTAGCTTTCTTGACCCCTTTTCTAAACCATTTACTCTTATTATGTGTCTAAAGTAGGTCAGTCTTTGTTTACATATTTGGGATTCTAGGAATCTAATAGAATCAACTTTATTTAAGGTTGAAATATTTTTCCTTTCATCTGCCCATGGCACTCTGAATCTTCACATCTCTATAGCTTCAATTATCCAGCTCTCACATCTATAAGTCACCACAGATTCTCTACAATTACCTTCTTTATCTCTAAAGAAATGCCTTTCCGAAACTTGGCCAATTTAATTTATTCTTAGTGCTACTTTTTACTTCTACTAAGCAACCTCAAATCATATCAATCCTAGATCTTAAGAATATGAAGTGAGATCAACTAATCAATTTTTTCTTATTGAATTTCAAAACTATTTATATTATCATTAGTTATAATTTTCATCTTGCTGATATTTAATTTTATACCAAATTTTTACTTTCTCCTTTAAATTTCTCAATAATCTCATTTTGGTCTTCTTTGTTTTCTGCTAGCAGTGTCATTAGCGTAGTGAAAAGGTTATTTTTATTTCTCCAATGTGTATACCTATTTGATCAAGACGAGATAATCTCATGGTACAATAGAACCTCCGGATAGAGGACACCTTTCTACAAAGACAGTTTTCATTGTCAAAATTACCATTTTTACTATTTAACAACTCTCCAGTAAAAAGACACATCTCCCTAAAAGACACTTTTGCTCTGTAATTAGGTATCCTTTACAGAGAGGCTTTACTGTATGTTCAGTGTAGAGGTGATAGTTAAGAAAACATGATGATAAATTCAAGGAACAAACCACACACAACACTTAACCCTTCTTTGTTTTTATTGAGGTTATTTAGGTAGATTATATCTTTGTCAATAGGTTATATCTCATTTATCTTTCTTTACAATAATACTCTACAGTTAAACACAGGTTCCCCAATACACTGCTGTTCCAACTCAGTAGTCAAAATATAATAAATTTAAAGAAACACACAGAAGAGAGAAGGGTTTAAAAAAAAGGATTAATTAAAAACACAAAACAACAAAAAGATATCACAATTTTTTTTTGTTTGGAAAAAAATAAGCCTTCACAAAACTATATATATACATATGGGTTAAAAAAAAGTAACAAATTTAAGTATTTATATATAATAATATAGAGAGAGAGAATGGGTGTGGAAACAAACCACATAAAAATAGTTATCTTTTATAAAGGAATATGCTAAACATGTCTGAAATATATACATACACACACATAGGTATTGAATGCTCTTAATATAACCCTGTACAATATATAATCTGTTACATAATATAGATTTGTTTTTTAACTCTTGGGGGGAAATAAACCCTTTTCTTATATATCTATATATTTTAACATATATAATAATTTGTTAGAACTTTACCAGACTAGTTTTTTTGAGCCTTTTTTTTTTAATTCACAACTTAAAAATAGCCAATTATTTTTTTAACTAAAAGAATAATTTTCAATAAAAAAAAAAAAGAATTGGGGGGATTTAAAAATTGTTCCCTAGATATTCGCTTTGGAAAAAAACTTTTAAGTTGAATTTCAAAATTAAAAAAAAAAAATCATTTATATATATTTATATAATACCTATATATAAAAAAAAAAACTTTATAATTTTTCTCTCTTCTTGTTAGATGATTATTTTCTTATAAAGAGTTTGGTTAAAAAAAGCTACCACCTATTTACACACACACTCCAAGCAAAAAACGCACATATATATATATATTAAAATATATCTTTGGTTGGGGGGAAGTGGTTGTTGAGATAGGGGCTGGGGGTTACAGGTTTAAAAAAAACCTCTGGATTGGAGGGTGGCTATATATATATATATATAGCTCCCAAGAGCACCGCACATAAAACAAACAATGACAAAAAAGGAGGAAGGAGAAAAGAAACCTCCTGATTGTTAGGTTTTGAGAATATTAAACAGAGAATTGGCTATCTACAATGAAACTTGAGGAGAAACAACATTCGAGGTAGAAAAAAGAAAAAGAAAGGAGTTAATCAATCCAAGAGATGAGCTACAAAAGGATGGAGCAGATCACAGCTTACAACAAACATTGTTGTGGGAAGAACTCAAGATGGCCACTGGTATCACAAAGTACTTTGAAATGGGAAGAGAGAAAGAAGCTGTAGGGGGCTTCTGGTGTGGTGCAGGGACTAAGCGATATGTGGGGTTACACTTTACACACAGATGTGTTGTGTGTATACATAAACATAATACTTATATAAATATAATAAATAATTTAAATATAAAATAAATAAAAAAATGTACCGCTCATATATAAATATATATATATATTAAAAGAAACAAGCTGACATTGACAGATTCAAAAGGGGCAAGCTTGAGAGAGTGAGAGAAAAAAACCTAAAAATCCAAGAAAAGATTAAACACAAGAAGTGAATTCAGATCTCAATTATTCTAGTAAGACAGTTTCTGCGCTGCTCCTCCGAGATAGGAGTAACGTCCTCTGGGCTATTGCGGCGTGAGGATGAGGCGGAAGGAGAATGGCGCAAGTTGAGGCCCAGATTCTGCACGCCCTTAGCAATTCTGGAGAGTGGAGAAAGAACCAGGTCTTTCTTGATGGCAATGGGAGAGGAGAGAAGGGGGCTGGGCAGGCTGAAGGAGTAGTCCTGGATGGCACTCTCGCTGTGAGAGGTCTTCATCTTGGCAGAAAGCCCATCTGAGTCCACTGGGGGCGCCATCTCCTCCTGTACCAGTAGGTGGGACACATCGCTGGAGCTGAAGGGCGGGGGGGCTGTGCGGTCCAGCTCCTCAGAGGACTTTGACAGGCCCCGGATGTGGAGCAAAGATTCCTTGGGAGAGGAGGCTGTGGGGGTGAGGGCATCTGTGCAGATGTGGATCTCCGGGGGCTCCAGATGGAGTCCCATGGTGTCCTGCTCAATGTAGGGCCTCAGGGAGTTTGGCCTGGGGCAGTCCCCCGACACAAAGTTCTGGAGCCTGCGGTCTGAGTTCTTGCGCATGGATTCTAGCACAAAGTCATCCACGTCCACGCGGGGCCTGGGTCCAGTACTGGGGGGCAGGGCCTCACTGGAGCTGGTGGCCAGTATGCCACAGCTCTCCAGCACCGTGTCATGCATAGAGGTCCCTGCTGGGCCCTCTTCACTCTCACTGTTTTCTGAGAGCTCCTGCTGGCTTCCTTTCTGGACCTCTTCCTCCTCCTCTTCTTCTTCTTCTTCCTCAGACTCCGAGGAGGAGTCCACGTTGTAGAAGGACTGCACCTGTCACACCACATGGTATCATGTCTGTGGAAGAACCATTGAACAGGAAAGCATCCTCCAAATGCCTGTGTTCTGAAATATAATGATACCAGCACAGCTGAATATTCTGTATAGAAGTCTGGAAAGTAAGTACATCCTCATATCTCTTGCCTCTCTGATATTGGGTCTTAATACTAGTGGTCGTATTTTATAAAATTTGAACCATGGATAAACTTGAGTGCAGCCTGCACACATAGAAGAAAACAGTTTTACAGTCTAACTTCTTTAATTCAACACCCCAGCATATCAGAATTTTCTGTTGAATTATAGTCAGTTAAATTAAGGCAGATATACCAGGTCTATTAGTATGAAACGCGAAAATTTTCAGCAAATTCAAAAGTTCACCAAATCCATATAACAAAAGATTTTTTATTCAAAGTAATTGCCCTGATTAGCTATACACTCGGACCACCTTTCAGGCAATTTTTGAATTCCTTGTCTGAAAAATTCTATTCCTTTTGAGTCGAACCAGTCAACAAGCCATTTTCGGAGTATGTCTGAAGTCGAAAATTCCTGGTTTTTTAGGGCGTGTCCTAAAGATGTGAAAAGGTGGTAGTCCGACGGCGCTAAGTCTGGTGAATACGGCGGGTGGGGTAAGAGTTCCCAGCCCAAGTCTTTTATGGTGTTTTTGACCACCGTAAGGTTGTGGGCTGGAGCTTTGTCATGCTGCAATATCAGCTTGTTGTGCTTTTCATGCCATTCCGGTCTTTTTTCATTCAACGCCTCTCTCAAACTGTGCATTTGTTGTTCGTAGCAACTATTATTGACCGTTTCACCAGGTTTCAGGAGCGCGAAATATACTACGCCGGGCTGGTCCCACCATACGCAAAGCATTACCTTTTTTCTGAAGCGATTGGGCCTAGGCATCTCTTTTGGAAATTGGCCGGGCAGGCCCCACGACTTTTGGAGCGTAGGATTATTGAAGTGGATCCATTTCTCATCAGAAATTATGATTCGTTGCAAAAATGACTTCTTTTCATGCCTGGCGAGCAGCCCTTCGCAGGTTACCAGACGCTGTTCTTGCTGCCTTTCGCTCAATTCGTGGGGGACCCATCTGGAAAGCTTTTGGGTCATTCTGAGGCTGTTTAAACGTAGGGAAACAGCACCTTGAGACACCTGGAGCTATTTCGTGAGTTTCTCCTGCGTTTGGGTACTGTCCTACTAATCCAACAAAGATTGCAGTTCAGCGTCCTCAAACTTTTGGGGCGGTTTTCCACGTGGTTCATTATCAAGTTCGAAATCGCCACTTTGGAATTTTTTAAATCACCTGTAACACTGCGATTTGCTCAGAGCGTGGTCGCCGTAAACTTCCTCGAGCATTCGGTGGGCTTCAGTGGCACTTTTCTTCCAGTTGAAGGCGAACAACAAAACTTCCCGCAAATGGGCACTTTTTGGCTCGGAAATCACCATTTTCCACGCGCTCCAAAAATTTTCCACGATTTGAATTTTTCTAAAACTGCACGCGTGCCGATGCCACGTGAGTCAAAAAACAAAACGCCTTCAACAGCGCCATCATCGGCTCAAATAAATTTGCACAGCGCCTTCTGGCGGCCATTTTCGCGTTTCATGCTAATAGACCTGGTAGTGTAATTTGAATTTAAAATATTTCCAAAGTATTGTCTTATGTGTGTGTGTGTGTGTGTGTATATTCCTACCTCAAAGGCACTTAACAGCCATTTTGATTGAGTCTTCAACACTTTTGTAGCTCCAGAGGGTTTCTCTATGTAGCCAACTAACTAGCCCTGACTATGCCACTTCTTAGAGGCTTAAAATTAAGCTAATATGTATATATTTATTAATTATACAGTAGAACCTCCTTTTAACAGACATCCTGCTAGCGGACACCTCTCCACAAAGGACAGTTTTCATTTCCAAAATTACCATTTTTACAATTAAGCAACTCTCCGGTAAGAGCACACCTCTCCCTAAAGGACACTTTGGTTCTACAAATAGGTGTCCTTTACAGGGAGGTTCTACTATATATATATGTGTGTGTGTATAGTGTGTATATATTTTAAAACAAAAACTATTTATAACAATAATAGCATCTGTCAGTCTGAAGTAAATATTCCTGAGCCATAGTAGTATGAGTTTGAGTTTTTTTTTATACTTTCAAACACATAGCCTGTAAAAAAAAAAAAAGTAACAGGAGGCTCTCCCTGTCATGGAGCAAATTCCCTTGTGAAGCACAAGGCAGAGCTTTTAAAATTTCCAGTTTCTTACATTTTCATCTGATAATCCTTTTATTATATCTACACTATAAACTTTCGGTAATCTCCTTTATCAGACTAAATATTCAAAAGATATATAAAATGGGATATTGCAGGATTGCAACTTCTGATATGTGGAGCCAACTGAAAGCTTGTAGCCTAGAAATAATTACAAATTTAGCATCAAAATATCTTATTTTGCTAATTTTACAAATAGATGCTAAAGAGCTGCCCAAACTACACTAATTGTCCAAATGGGCCAATTTGAAGGTGTAGATGTAACTCACTGGTAGAGTGGAGGGGGGAGGGACCGGAGCCTGGTGGTTGTTCCTCTTGAAGGTCTTCATGGGGTTGAAGCGAGCAATGTGGGAGGTCATGTTGGAGAAAGCCCGGGTGCCAGCAGAGCGCAGGGACACCAGCTGTCCATCCGAGATATTGCGGGGCATGGTGGGCAGCTCCAGGCCTAGCAGCCGCGTGGGATGGTTTGCTCCAGTGGGCGGGCAGTGGGAGCTGGAGGTGCACTGGATCACCTTGCTCTTCCTCCGCTCCAGCTTGCCTTGGAAAAAGGGAACGTTGAAGGAGCGGTTGCTAAGGGCAAAGATGAACGTGTCACAGATCACCTTCAGAGCCTCTGTGACCACACGTCTACCTGCTGTGGATGCCAAATATTATAAAATTACAATTTGGTTCACTGAACAACTAGCTCAGAGATTCCCAGTGGATTGTAATAACAATTATAGCTCTCTTCAGATCAATAAGACTCCAATATATACAATAGGACCACTGCAATTCAAAGAACCTAGTAGCAGTAGTTATTCCAAATGATAAGTTGACCCTAATAGGTGTGTTAGGTCCTTTGACATCAACTACATATAAATTTTGATTAGCATATGTCTTCTTAGTTTGAAAAAAGTGAAAATTTTGATTTAAAATTAAGTATATATATATACAGTTAAACCTGTCTATAGCACCCCCTCTCTATAGCACCCAATTTTAAATATGTAGTACGATGCGATTTACATTAAAAGTGACCTGTCTATAGCAGCCTATTTTGGTGAGTCCCAAGAGGGAGAGCTATAGACAGGTTTAACTCTATATATAACAGCAAGACCTATAAATAACGATAATATAAATAGCTTTGAGGTTGCTCAAGAAAATAATGATATAGTTAATCACTTCATATTCTTAGGATCCAGGATGAGGAAATGAATGTTCGAATTGAATATGATTTTGAAAGATATTTCATTCAGGACAAGAATAGAATTGTAGAGGTTTGATATTTCCTGTGGATACTTATGATGTGAGAGAGCTGGACTCTCAGAAAAGAAGAAAGAGAAAAAGAATTGAAGAAGATATCAAAATGTGGACATGGAGAAAGTTACTTAGAGTACCATGAATAATTAAAAGGACAGAAATTTCTTAAATTTTCTTAAATAAAATCTCCCCCCCCCCCAAAAAAAATCGGAAACATAATGACAAATGGATTAGAAAAGGTGTCGATGTTGGGAAAAATTGCAGAAAGAAGGAAGAGCTACAATGAGCAAGGGGTCAAGAAGGTCACTAGATGAGTGATGTCACTGACAAATTGGAGAATATTTGTCCTTATAGTCACCAAAAGTGGACTTGATGGACATTAACAAATTCTTAGGTTAGCCTTATAAATAGGCATAGGAGAGAGATATGGGAGGGAGTTACAATAATGACATTCTCTAGAAGTGAAAGATATTTGAAAATAAGGTCAATTACTTTTTATAATGTGGCAAATTTGTAAGTGCAAAGTCAAACTGCTTTTCACATGTGTACATATGTGGTGCACTTACAGTAAAAGCAGTCACCAACTTCTACTCACCATGATTATCATGGCCTGTACCACGTGTAGTAGGGATAATGAAAAAAAAAACTTTTCATAATTTAACTGCTTAGATACATTAGATATTATTCCAACTCTGCCTTGGCTGGTCCCAAGCCCGGATGAAAAAGGAGGAGGGGGAGCAGTAACAAGCTTACTAAAAAACCTGGGCTCAGCTGGTCCGGCTGATAGTACCCTGTAAGGGCTCCTGATCCAGGGATACAGCATTTGTACACCATGTTAGGAGCAGCTGCAAATGGAGTCTGTTCCTCATGTCAGAGGCGGCCATTTCTTTTGGAGCTAAGTCGGCCTGCCACTGAGTAGTGCTCCCAGTCTTAATGACAAAGGCAGACGCATTTTACTTCACCCAATCATGATGGTTGTCAAATCTCTCCACTATGCTGCATCGGCCATCACGCAGAATAATCAGGGCCGCATCTGGAGTTTAGGCAGAGGGCTTCATTCGAAAAATTCCTTTCAGTCTCCCAATGCCAAATTGAATGTTCTTCAATGCAACATCAATGGCATATCTACTAATAAGAGCAAGGTAAACTGGACGAGATATTATCACTGGCGGATTCCAAAAGTGCTAATATCATTTGTCTGCATGAAACCAAGCTTAAGCCCAACAACCTTTTTAAGGTAAAGGGCTTCAAAATACTGAGAAAAGACAGACCTTCAGCAGATGGAGGAAGAGGGCTCCTGACCCTCATCAAAGACCTTTCTTTTGAAGAAATCGTCACTCCTTCAACAACCCATACTGAACTACAGGCCTTCAAAATACACCTACCCAATCAGAGACCCCTAACAATTGTGAATACCTATCACCCACTCCAAAAACCAGGCCCAGAACTAGACTTAATTGCTCACCTACTTGACCCCAATATACTCATCCTTGGAGACTTCAACAGCAAGCATCAATCTTGGGGCTGTTCCCTCAACAACACTGAGGACTCTATCCTCAGCACCTTCATTGATGACAACAACCTCACAATTGTGTTCCATGGTCCTACCTACATCTCTCACTCCTATGGAATTCCGCAAACACTAGATCTCACCATCACCTCTCCATCTATGCAACAATCCATAAAAAACAGCACCCTGAAAAGCATCAGAAGCTACCATCTTCCTTTGCTAACAGAAATCTCCACCTCCCTCCCAAAATCTTCACAAAGTATTTTCTGTAACTATAAGAAAGCCTCCTGGAATTCATTTAAAACATTGATAGACAGTCTTCTCAGCAAAATCCTACTAAATTCCTCCTTGGAAGACAGATGGAAGAACTGGAAGTCTGCAGTCCTAATTTCTGCCAAACAAAATATCCCCAGAGGAAACAGAAAATTCTACATTCCTGGATACAGAGTGGTACTAGATCTTTTGAAAGATGAAATAGAAGATAGGAACCAAATTTACCAAGACCTTATTGAGAACAACAACACCCTCCTCATCAGAGATTACAATCACCTTGCTGCAAAAATTAAGCTTAGGGCCGACCAAATCAAACAGAATAAGTGGATTGATCTCTGCTCTTCAATTGACCCGAAAACCAGCGACATGAAACTATGGAGACTGCTACATGCCCTCGATCAGGACACTCCATCTCACAGCAGCTCAAATACCTTTAAGGATAATTCTGGAAATCCCCTCACAGATAAATACAGCATAGCAAATCATTTTGCCCACCATTACAGCTCCACCGCAAAACTTAATTTTAATTTACAGGATAAAATAATAGGTAGAAAATCTAGGCTCACCAGAAACCTTGCAAAATCCAAACCCAGCCACAACATTTTCAGTAAACCTTTTCAAGAGCATGAACTGGACGAAGCTTTAAGTCATCTTGACCCTACAAAAGCTCCTGGTCCAGACAACATCACTGGACCCATGTTGAAAAATCTCAGTTCCCATGCCAAGCTAGAACTCTTAAGCATTTTCAATTACAGTTGGAGCTTGTCTACCTTCCCTAAAGAGTGGAAACATGCCACAATTATCCCCATCCACAAACCAGGCAAGCCTGAGAACCACCCAACCAACTACATACCTATCTATCTGACCTCTATTCCCTGCAAAATCATGGAACACATGATTCTCAATAGGTTAACATTTGATCTTAACCTCAACAACCTACTAGACCCTCATCAAAGAGCTTTTAAAAAATATCAAAGCGCAGAAGATTCAATCTTTTACTTCGTTCAACAAATCCAGGACAGCTTCCATCATAAACCTACAAAATCTACTATAGCAGCCTTCATCGACCTTTCCCAAGTCTTTGACAGAGTTAGGAAGGAAAAGCTAATTCTCAAACTCAATGAACTTGGAATAGAGGGAAGTATGCTAAGTTGGATCAGCAACTTTCTATCCAAACGCACCATACAGGTTAATTTCAACAATATCAAATCAAAAACCACTCGTATTTACCAAGCTCTACTACCCCAAGGATCAATCCTAAGAACTATTCTCTTCAATATTTACCTAAATGGTGTACACACTTTTATCAAACCACCAGCTAAAATTGCCCTTTATGCAGATGATATAATCATCTGGGTCTCCAAAAACAACCTCTCCGATGCAGAACACTCTCTGAATAAAGCCATGAAAAATCTGCAAAAGATAACTCAGAAACTGAAATTACCCATTAACATCAGCAAATCTGAAATCGGCCTCTTCACTATCAACAACCACCTTCACCACTGGACCCCAAATATTTCCTTAAATAACTCAAAACTCCAATATTCAGATTCCCCAAGATATCTTGGTGTCACACTCGCTTTTAAAAAACATTGACACCATGATAAACAAAGCCAAAAATAGACTCAAAATCCTAAAAAAAATATCAGGCTTAAACTGGGGCGCGAATGCCAATATCTTACGCACAACATACCTTGCACTCGTAAGACCTATTTTGGAATATGCTGTCCCAGCCTGGATCAATGCAAGTAAAACTAACCTATCCAAAATAGACAGAATCCAAGCAAGCACAGCTAAAATCATCAGCGAGCTTCGAGGATCCTGCCCAAATCGCATTGCTGAACTCGAATCAAACCTTTTTCCCCTGCACCTAAGGAGAAAAATCTGCTTTTCGAAATTTATAACCAAAAAGATCAACTCTCCAAAAGAACATCTTACGGGAAAATTTATTATAAATTGGGTCCCAAATCAAAGACTAAAACGCCCCACTCCTCTCAACCTGGCTCACAACTCTAATCTTTTAGACATCCCAAATAATCCCAAACAGAGAACTTCCTATCCCCCACACAGAACTCGCAACAAACTCACCTGTTTCCCTCACCTACCAGCCAATCCCCACAAACATGAAACTCAGCCAGAATTACTTAAAGCTCTTGGCCTCCAAATCAATGAGGAAAATAGCTCCCTCTTCGACATCACAATTTACACTGACGGTAGGCAACTTGAAAATGGACTGTCTGGCAGTGGAATTGCTATCTACAAAGATAAGATCCCGGAAAAAATCTCCCTTTCCCACCCTAGACACCTTTCAGTTTATAAATCGGAACTCTCTGCAATAGATACAGCTCTAAAAGACATCAACATCAACTCGCCAAGCAAAATAATAATCTACTCCAACTCAAGAGCAGCCATTTATACCTTTTCAAAGCTACTTCTCCAGTCAAGAACCTCTCCTCAAGAGCATTGCTAAGTCTGTAAACCGACTCCCAACCAACAGCTCAGTCACAGTGCAATGGCTTCCAGCTCACGTTGGAATTCCTGGTAATGAGCTGGCAGACTCTCTGGCAAAGGCTGGAGCTCTTGGCCTACCTGAAGCCAGAGAATCAACCACTCAACAAGACGAAAGAAACCTCCTCCGTACCATCAAAACCCAATGCCTGCAGGAATGGAAATCTAATGCTGCACATGACTGGTACAGAGCAGGAGGGACAAGCACCAGTTCTGTCCTCCCAAGAGAACGACAGTCTTTGATTTCCAGACTTAAGTCTGGTCATCTACGGACAATGACTTTCCAGAATGGTTGCAAGGTTTTCCCACTATGTACCAAGTGCAATTCTCAACCTGCAACCCCAAAACACATTATTGAGTGTATTGACTCATCCATTGATGAGCTCTACTCTTCCCCGACAGACACCATCAAAAGTCTCAAGCTTTACAAGCTTGATACCTTAATATGACTGAGTGGAGATAAGAAAGAAGAAGAAGTTATTATTCCCGGGAGAAGTTTTTCAAAAGAAATTATTTTCTTTTGTTGAATTAACAAATAACAACAAAACCAACACACAATGGGCAAACAAAATATCCACTATAGAGGATAGAATAAAATATTCCAAACGAGGACTTAAAAGAATTAGGAAAACACAAACATGGATCAAAATCATAAAGCCGACTGGGAAGGAGCACATAGAGGAGAGTAAAAACAAATTTGAAAGACTATTTCTGGAGAGCTGGGCTCGGAGCTTGAGAAAAAAAAAACTAAATTTTCTCAAAATGTTCTTAAGTTGCCAATCTCTAAAACAAAGGTTTAAAAATTTGGTAAGAGAGGCACATGCATATAAATGATTAATGAAATTAATTTTCTTTTTTCAAAAAATAACACATGACTAGCTTCTTTAAAAGAATGTTAAATAAGACCATCATTAGACATGGCCACTTCTCCTGATCTTCTAAATCAATAATTCAATCAAGATCTAGGGAAAGAGCTCAATAAAACTAGTGGGGATGGTAGTACAATTTAGGAAGTAATTTCAGATAGGATGAAAGATTGAATTCTTAGAAGGCGCCACAAGGTTAGCGAGACTGAGAGTCCAAAGATAAATTCTGGCAGTCCTACAGTACCCACTCACCAGCAGCTTGCTCGTCGGTCTTTATGGGCACCACGATGTTGTTGAAGAAGCGGAAGTTGGCGTTGCGGAAAGAGTGGAAGTATCCAGATTGTCCCAGTACTTGGTAGTGCAAGCGCATTATGGTGTGTTTGGACTTAAACAGGGATGGTTCAGGTCCTGTACACATTGAACACATGTTAAAAATGTTTGAATTAGCCAAGCTGGTGTAACAACAGGTGCTGCAATGTCCAAGCCAGCAGAACTGAGAGCTTGTTCGTGAAAAATGTCTGGTGTGATAGATTGGGGTATGGCATCTTTGACAATTCTCCAACACCAATAACTTAGGCACACAGGTAGAATAATGAACACAATCAAATTAGTTGTCATATGTTTCTCTATATTAGAGATTAATTAATAAATAAATAATGCAATATATGATATGACTTTGATCATATAACTATTCCATTTGATCTGAAAACCATGTGGAATTGCTAAGGCAGTTTTGGGTATTGGAACAGTCAAAATCAATTTCAATGGGTTAGAAGAGGCAATAACAAAGTAGATAGTAGATATATTTAGAATCAAAAATAAAGAAGGCATCTCCTGACCACGAGCACATGTGCTTTTTAGATGGCAGAGCATTATTTTTAATATTAACACCTGACCCACTTATCTTTTATTTTTTCCCATTGTTTTTTCATGTGTTAAGCGTCTTTACGCAAATTTGGCCTTAAATACCCATTTCTTGATTTTTCGGGAAGCCATTGGGACCAAAAATATTTTTGGTCGCAGTGGTTACAGCCTTATCCACACTGACGAGCGCCAACAGCGCGAAACGTGTTCGTGGATGGCTTTTCTTAATTTATCTCGGAACAAGCTAAATAAATGTTTTTGCTTTGTGTAAACGTTTAGTTTATTTTTGCTCCACTAGATGGCGCTAGGCCATCTAAAAAGCACATGTGCTCGTGGTCATGAGATGCCTTCTTTATTTTTAATATCAACACCTGACCCACTTATCTTTTATTTTTTTCTATTGTTTTTTCATATAGAATTATATGTATTCCTACTGTCCTAAAAGCTTATATCCATAGTTCATTTAAAATACCTTTTCTAAGAGTTCAACTTCAGTATCGATGAAGAGGATAAACACCTAATGCAATATTACAGCGGTATGGTAGATTAAACTGCCGAAACCACTAGGAGGATTCACCACTGATGAGCCAAGCCCTCCCAATATTTTATCATTGCAGTAAAGGCAGTAGAAAATTTTATTTAAAAAAAAAAATGTGTGTCCAAAATAGTTAGAATGTCTTATATCCCCTATGTTGGGCTCACCAAGTTCAATTTTCTCCAGATCCTCTAGTAGCACTTTCTCATAGCTTGTCACCCGGTCTGTCTGCTCATCATACCTGCACACAGCCAACATTGGTCTGTTCAATGGACACCAGCCACACAGTCTACAATATACAGTAAAACCCCTCTATAGTGAACCCCAATGGGACAGAGCTTTTGGTTTACTATAGACACGTTTGGCCTTTTTTTTTTTACTTTTCTAAATTTTTAGGACGTATAATTAAAAAACAGCCATACACACAGGAAAGGCAGCCACTTAATAATGGTCACTTTGTTTTAATTCCTTAAATTGACATATTTCTTTACAGTAATGCTGAATTTCAAAAGAAGTCATTTGATAATAGGTTCTTCTTTTTATTTGCATACATGTTTATATATAAACCTCTATGTATAATTTAAAAATTAAGCTGAATCCCCTAGGCAAAACTTTATTAATTATATATTTAAAAGGTATAAGAGTATTTTAGAACATCTTTCGCAAATAATATTGTCAAGAAGCTCCATCCAGATGGGACACCTGTCAATCATCCCTGGACCCCGGGGGGGACCACAGGTGTGAGGGGTTCTCGGAAGCTGATCTGTAAATAAGGAAAACGGGACGGTGGCTGACGTCGTTCATTAGGATTATCTTTAACTTGGGGTAAGTTGTACTCTATCTCTCTCTCCCTATAAATACCTTATAATAAATTAATTATTCCCAAATTTGCCCTTACTTTATTTATCTCCGCGACAATATAATACTAAATTAGTTGAAAAAATGCTTCTAATACCTTGTTGTTTGAAAGTGAAAAGTAAAATTTGAATATCTGAATTGCCTTAAAATATCGTTATTTCCAGCAAAGGAATAATGCTCTGTGTATTCTGAATCAATTGAAGATGAATCAAAAGTATCCAATTCTGAAAAAATCGGACGCGAAACATGCTGATACGATAGCGATCGGTAAAATTGCTAATAAAAAATGCCAATTTGCAAAAACAAAATTCACGACCCCTGAATGAGTCATATACCTAACAAGAATTCTGTTCTAAAAATAGAACTGCAGTGGTAGTTTTTGAGAATTTATAAGTCGATTTGTTTGTGGCCCATGAGACACGGGGCACTGTTTTTTGTTTTTTTCTTCTTCCAATTCCAGTTCCAGTTTCCACATATTCTTCTGAAGTATAGATTAAATTTTGTTTTTAACCTGTTATTCAAACCATTTCTGGCTTTAAAATTATTTAGAATTATTTTTTAGCCTAGGTTAAACTTGATATGGAATGCTTCTAAAAGGGCATGCTGCCACTATTTATTTTAGAACGCCATTCTTTGTTTCTTTTTTTTTAATTTTGGAAGCCATTTATATATTTTTCTATTTCAAAATTGTTGAAAGCAAAGATATTCTATTAAATAAAAGTATAATGTGTAAAAATGTATACAACATAGAGCAAAAATAGAATGGAAATGGAAACATGCAATGCCGCTAATTTTTTGTTTTGAAATCGCGATCCATGAGCTCAAACATGCTCAAAATTTTGTTGTTTTATTATTTTTTTTAATTACAATTTTAAGTTCTTTGTTTTCTTTATTTTGGAAGCCATTTGCATTTTTTCTATTTTGAATTTGATGGTTGCAAAGATATTCTATTTAATATAAAGTATAATGTGTAAAAATTTATATAACATACAACAAAAATAGAATGGAAATGAAAACAATGCTGCTAAATTTATTGTTTTGAAATCGCGATCCGCGAGCTGAAACATGCTAAAAATTTTGTTGTTTTATTATTTTTTTAAATTACAATTTTAAGTTCGTTATAAGCCTAGTATTTTTAATAGATTTTATCAGTTTGGGACCGAAAATAGGTTTGTTATAGGGTTAGTTCGTTATTTTAAAAATCGCAAAGTTTGTTATAACGATGGTATTTTCAATGGAATGGAATTGGGAATCGCTGTGGGTTTGTTATACGGGAATGTTCGCTATATCCAGGGTTCGTATTAGAGGAGTTTTACTGTATATGTAAGAGAACCATTTCTCCATATCTATTTCCTCAATTAGCCTTATATATCAAGGTAAAATATTAGCACGTTTCAACTGCTTTGGTTCCAGACCCATTTGTTGAATGTGAAAGAGCATTAGTCTGTCGCATGTGTAATAGAACATTTCAAGAATTATAATAAACACAAGCTAATAAGACCAAATCCAAATAAATAAATAGTGTGTTGATAAGGCACAATGAAGATTTTCCCATCAAATTGATAAATAGAATAATAGAAGACATGAACCAAAATTATGAGAATAATACTTTAATTCAAAATCTAAAGTGCAAAAACAAAGAAGCCAAATTTATCACATTGCCATTTATAAACCAAAAGTTTTCAAGAGTGAGAAATTTTACTAATATATTCAAAAAGTATGAAAAAATAAACATTGCATGGAAACCATGTAACCCTATCTCTCAATATATCAACAACCATAAAAACACGCACATACCAAAAAGAGCAGGTTTAATTTATAAGGTGAAATGTGAAAAATGTGAACAATTTTATGTAGGACAAATATCCAGAACTTTAAAAGAAAGAATGAAAAACCATGAATATGCTCTGAAATGGGATAAAATTGAAAATTCTGCACTTGTAGAACATAGAAAAATCACAGGACATAATAATTTTAACCTAAAAGAAACAAAGATACTAGATTATGAGAAAAAATATTTTAAGAGACAATTTAAAGAAGCATTTTTCATTCAAAAAAATGTGCTACAATTAACAGAATGGAAGAAAGAGGAAATATAAATGATATTTATAGATATGCTTTTAATTATATTTGAAAAAAAAAAATTTTTAACAATAATATTCTGTGTTTCTCAGATAAATATCTTCTTCTTATCTGTTATCTTGTTTACACACTTGATAACAGGAACTATTTAAAAACATGCTGTGGTAAAATTTCTCATTCAATACTTTTGTCTGAAGATGGTAACAATGCTGTTACCGAAACGTCACACACTATTTATTTATTTGGATTTGGTCTTATTACCTAGTGTTTAAATAGTGTGTTGTTAACAAACTATTTATTTATTTGGAATTGGTCTTATTGCCTTGTGTTTATAATCTACTAGACGAATGACCCGGCTTCGCCCGAGAATTCCCCCGAGTGCAATTTCCTTCATATTGAAAGTACATCAATAATAAATAGTAGAAGTGCCATAGAATAGCAATACAGAAGTAACACATAAACCACAGGCAAAAAGTGTGTGTGATGGCAAAAATTGTATTATATTAGTGTTTAGGTATCTGATTTAAATATTTTTTGCAATCCATTTAGTTGTTTCAAAATCAATATAGTTTAAATAGATGGCAGCTTTTCCACCCAACCCTCGAGGTACCCGCCCCAGCGCATTAACCCTTGAAATTGCCTGAGTTGAGTGAGTGACTGCGATGCCCATCTTCTCAGAAGAATAAGAAAAAATAGGTTTATAAAAAAAAATTATTCCAAAATACTGGCATGTAAATATTTTTCTGTAAAAAATAAAAGAGCACATGGAAATTAGGCAAACATGTGTTTGCTAATGACTGCGACTGAATTTTAAACGATTTTTTTAAGATATAAAAAAAAAAACAAAGGCCAGAACAAAAATTAATAAAAAATACGAAAGCCATATTTACATACAGTAATGCTAATTTTTTTAAGTTTTTTTTTTTTTTTTAATTACATTGTGTGCACTTACCGTAACTTAGTAATATAATATTTAGTAATGTAATATTATATTAGTAATATAAATTTCTCTCTCAATGCTTTTGTAAAAAAAAAAGTAACACTGGTATAAAAAGATATTTCAAAAAAAGTACGTAAGCAACTTGAAAAAAAAAAGCAGAACGCTCATTGATCGCTAAATTGGCCTGGTGTTGTTACTTCGCCTCGTATTTTTTCTGTGTAAAAAAAGTTCTTCAAATAAAAAGAAAAATAGCCAAAAATACTAATCAAAATGTAGCCGAAAATTTTCCTCAGGTTTAAAAAAAGCGACATGCAATATTCAGTAGTTTTTGAGTTTATCACGAAACAGACAACAGACATTGACTTTTATATATAAGAAGATAATCTAAATTATGCCTCATCAAGAATTATTATATCTAAAAATGTATCTCCCCATGTAAAAAACACAATGTTAAAATTTACCATTACAGAATAAGAAATTCAAATGAATATGATATAAAATACACAAAATTGAGACATCTTTTTAGTATATGGAATTTTTTTTTTTTTTGCTTATCCCTAGTACACGTGGTACAGACCATGATAATCATGGTGGGTAGTTAGTGACTGCTTTTTACTGTAAGCGCACCACATGTCTACACATGTGAAAGCAGTTCGACTTTGCACTTACAAATGTGCCAGAGCCCCGTTTGGTTACTTGCACTTGCTGGTGGGGTTGGACTTTTGCAAGAATCGGGGGGCCATTGGAGCATTTTTTTTTTTTTAAACATAAAAAAGTGTCCAATGCGGGGATCGAACCCGGGTCGTAGTGGTCGTAAACCAAATGGACAATATGCACAATATTATATTTAATTTATAACTTCATTCCTCAATGCAACCACTTAATTAAAAATATACTGCATGCCGATTGGCTTATGAGTTCAAAGCTGATTGGATGATTAAGGTCATGTGATAGTAGAGAACCAATTAGTGAGCAAATGAAATGGACAAGACAACATCAGCCTATCAGGATGTGTTTCCCCCAGAATCATCCTTATATATCTAAGCTCTTATACAAGAAGAATGTGACTCACTCCACAACGTAGTAGCGGTCCTGAGTGAGGATCAGGATGGTGTCCATCTCAGTCTGGTTAGGGTCCCCGGACACTGGGTCCGCATCAATTAGGGCCCAGCCCCCTATCACTGGGTCGTTGTCTGGCACAAGGATCCTCTTGGTGTCCTCAATGAGCAGACGCACCCTCTCTGAGTTCTCAGGGTCAAATTCTGGGAGCTCATCCTTGTCAGGGGAGAGGTTGGTCATGTCCTCCGTCACCACATTGCCCAGCATCAGGTCAATGGTCAACTGGCGGAACTCATCCTTGAATCTGTTCATGTAGTACCTGCACCCCCAGTACAATTGTAGCCAGCACAGCTAGCTGACTGACTGACTGCTCCTACCTGCTGGCAGAGTTGTAGCCGTCCTTCATCACTCCACTGATCTTCCTTTCTCCTGTCCTGGTGAAGTCCCCCTGCCCATCAAATTACATTCTGGGTGTGTTTTGGGAGATGCCATGATAGAGAAGGGTTATTAGGGAAATAAATTATTCCGAATATGATCAGCCACTAATTCTCTCTCTCCTGAGAAACATCTCTAATACCTTGTAAAACTAGTCTAGTAAACTTTTTTTACATATCCTAGGTACTTGAGGTACAGGCCATGATAATCATGTTGGGTGGTTAGCGACTGCCTTTTACTCTAAGTAAAAAGTTGTAAAAATCAGGTTTGACATTTGCACTTGGAGTTGACTTTTGTAAGGATTGGGAGCAATTGAAGCAGAAAAGGTGCTCAATAAATTCATTAAAAAGTTCTCATAAAAAAAGGAAATACAAACAAAATTAGATCCTAGTGGGAAGAGAATAATGTTCTATATGCTGTGATAAAATAGAGCAGAACCTCCATGAGAGGACACTCAATAGAGAACACCTCTACGAAGGGCAGTTTGCATTGCCAAAATAACTATTTTTGCTAATTAGCTGCTCTCTGGTGAGAGGAAAACTCTCCCTAAAGGACAATTTGACTATTCAACTAGATGTCTTTTATAGAGAGGTGCTACTGTAGCTACAAAATTTGTCCAGGAATTTAGAAAAATATACAGAAGAACCGCCCAAGGAAGGCATGGCTCATCAGTGATGAACCCTCCCAGCGGTTGCTAATTTAATCTCCAAACTGCTTCAATATTGTAACAATTTTGGAGATTATATACTATCTGGAGATTAAATTGGCAAAACTGCTAGGAAGGGATTTACCACTGATGGGCCATGCCTTCCCTCTTTCAATTTTTAATCATAACAGTATAAGGGCTGTAGAAAAAAGATTCCAGCGAGTGCAAGTAACCAAACGGGGCTCTGGCACATTTGTAAGTGCAAAGTCGAACTGCTTTTCACATGTGTAGACATGTGGTGTGCTTACAGTAAAAAAGCAGTCGCTAACTACCCACCATGATTATTATCATGGCCTGTACCACGTGTACTAGGGATAAGCAAAAAATATATATAATAATAATAATTTTGAATATATATGTTAAAAAAAAATAGCCCTGAAAATATATTTCTAATGAGCAAATGCAGACAGTGTTGGAGGCTTGCCATTATTTTGATTCACTGTTATTTGTATAATCTTCATCTGTATTTATTTGTAAAATGCAATTTTGAAAAAATATAAAGTAGATTACACCCTACAATGGATTAGGTCTTCTTTTCTTGTATCTATAATCCAAATTGTGCTTTATCATAGATTACACCCTGTTAATACCAAATCCAGGCCTTCTGTTACTACCCCAAAGTTAGAAGAGGTATCCAATCCAAGAAAACCACCAACCTTGAGGGCAGCAGTACCGGCGTACTGTCGACTGATGATGTCCCCATTGTTGGCCCAGAGGATCTGGAAGATGCGGCGGCAGGTGACAGGGAGGTCTCCTTCAGGTGGCAGCAGTCCCAGCTTGATGAACTGTTGTCAGCTGGAGTAAGTGAGAGCTAGCACATCAGCACAGCCACCAACCTGGGTGTCCATCACAGCCTTGGCCAGCGCAGTTTGTACTATGTTGGTGCGGTCCAGGCAGTCGATGCAGTTCACCCGGAACACCCCGTTCTGTTCCAAGATCATCCCATGCTGATCAATCCTGCGCCCATCCACCTTATATATAGCTCTGAACAATTATCAACCAGCAACCAAAGCCCTATCATTGACTGCATTTCCTTATCCATTAATGAACTCTACTTATATCTCCAGCGACACCATCAACAATCCCAAGCTCTACAGGCTTGATACCATAGATTGAGTGTGGAGATAAGAACAGTTTTTATGCAGGTATTGTATAAAAAATTCAAGTAATAAAGAAGAGAATCGCTAGAAGAGTTTAAAATCAAATAACAAGGACACATTTTAGTGTGATGAGTTTCTTTATTTTTATTGCATGCCAGGCAAGTTAATTACTCATCGAAGGGGCCAAATTTTTAAAAAATGAAACTGTGAAGAGGTTTATTACATTTGGCAAATACAATAGAACTACCTCTCTCTAAATGGCAATACCTAGTTGCAGAACTAGAGTTCTTAAGGGAGATGTGCCTTCTTACCGGAGAGTTGCTTAATAGTGAAAGAGGTAATTTTGAGGAAGAAAACTGTCCTTTGTAGAGAGGTGTCCTTTAGCGGGAGTGTCTTCTCATTGAGGTTCTAGTGTGTATGCAGAAGTTAAGTAAGATGTATGAAATTAGCATATCAAAAAGTTTACTACAAATATATTTTTAAAATATATGAGAGGAATTAATTTTTTAAAATTATATACAGTAGAACCTCCCTTTAGCAGACACCCCGCTAGCAGACATCTCTCCACAAAAGACAGTTTTCATTTGTAAAATTACCATTTTTACTCTTTAGCAAATCTCCGGTAAGAGGACACCTCTCCCTAAAGGACACTTGGCTCTGCAATTAGGTGTCCTTTACAGGGAGGTTCTACTGTATATAAAAAAAAATATCGGTCACCTCTCCCAGCAAAATAGACGTTTAAACAAGCGCCATCTAATGACTATCTCTGCAAACTATTGGAATCAGGTCGGTGACAAAGCCACGACATCAGCTTTGGCAAACTGAGAAGTCATACCTAGAGATTATGGTTTCTGCCAAAGAGGTGTTCATTTGGTAGAATGTGGCTAAGCAAAATCTTTCTATGGCCAAAATATAGATGAAAATTTTTCAGAAGGAAATTGATCTATAAAAATAAATGTTGCCTTTCTCAGAAAAATAGATGCTAAAACTAAGTGACATCTATTATGAAGATTTCATTTGACCTTTTGTGGATCTCTCATGAAATAAAGTCTGCCCTAGACTGATGAGGGTCATTAGCCCGAACCATAGTCTCTAGGTGGACATCTCTCAGTTTGTCAAAGCTGGTGTCATGGCTTTGTCACTGACCTGAGTCCACTAGTTTGCAGAGACAGTCAATAGATAGTGCTTAGTTTTTGCGTCGCCGGGAGAGGCGACCTTTATTTTTATAGATCAATTTCCTCCCGGCAAAATCTATATTTATACAGGGTGAGAGAACACACAATATAGGTGCCACTGTGTGTTATAGTAACATTGTTTTTTTTTTGTTACAGGTAGACATGGCAGAACCTACTCTTACATAAGAAATGAAGAGGCATGCAGTTATTGTCTCTTTGGCTGCAGGACACACCGATTTAGAAACTTCTGCATTCTTGAAAATCGCTCGATCATTTGTTTTCAAAGTTCGGAGAGAATTGAGAGCTGCAAAGGATATGGGTGACCTATCTCATTACTGCCTACAGTCAGTTCCGACAGTGTATGGAAGCTGTTATTCCCGCTTATGGTAGGTTCATTATAATGTCATCCTGTATTCATCTATAGAAAACTTTAATAAATTCTCTTTATCCTTTGTCTATTTATTTTTTTCCGTGGACAGCATTTTTTCTCAAATAGCTACTGCACCTTGTATATTAAAAACGTAAATAAATATATATACAATTTTCAACTAGTATATATTGAGAGGGGAGCTATCCAATAACTTTTCAAAAATGTAGAGCAAATACAGATCTCCAAAATGTAAACTCACCAGCAATACTTCATGGACTTGATGATATCCTTGATGGACTCTATGAGAACTGAGACATTCTCAAATCTCATCCCACGGCTGCAACAACACCTTCACACTATTGGCAAGCCAAGCTGCTCTATATCTGTACGGTCAACAATCCATTAGGACATATATGAAAAAATGTAATGATTTACCTCTACATAATGTAATACTAAGATGAGAAATAAAAGAATTGGAGGTGATATAGTCCATCTGAGAATAAATCATAAATAATAACAAGTTTCAGTTGGCAAAAAGGCTCTCATTTTATTTAAAGATGACATTTTAATTATGGATCAAAATAAGCCTCAATAATAAAATCTTTGAATATTTCAACAAAGCTGGTTGCCCAGGAGAACACTGGAGCTCAACAGAATCCAGGCTTTCTTGAGTTCTAGTGGATAATGTTCCTGGAACAATACGGGGGGGGGGGCAACACCAGCTACCTCGAAATTTTATCCAAGATAATTATGAGTTTCATAACTAGAGTATGTCATATGGATTGCTCCATGATGAAATATATCCCACCTCAGTATTTCTATATATGTCATATATATTCAGTGTGATCTCTTTAATTCAAGGGACTATATTTCAGTGCTTACTAAATACAGTAAAACCCCGCTAATACGAACCCTGGATATAACGAACCTTCCCTTATAACGAACCCACGCCGATTCCCAATTCCATTCCATTGAAAATACCATCGTTATAACGAACTTTGCTATTTTTAAAATAACGAACTACCCCTATAACGAACCTATTTTCGGTCCCAAAATAATGAAATCTATTAAAAATACTATGCTTATAACAAACTTAGAATTGTAATTTAAAAAAAAATTAAAACAACAAAATTTTGAGCTTGTTTCAACTTGCGGATCGCGATTTCAAAACAATAAATTTAGCGGCATTGTTTGTTTTGATTTTTGCACTTTATTTTGCTGCATTTTGTATAAATTTTTACACATTATACTTTTTATTAAATATAATATCTTTGCTTCCATTAAATTTGAAATATAAAAAATGCAAATGGCTTCCAAATTGAAGAAAATAAAGGCATAAAAAAAAAAAAAAAAAAAAAAAAAACGCTATTTCTTAAAAAAAAAGAAAGGCCATTTTCAGAACTTTTCAAAGTGAAACAACACAGGCAAAATGTTAAGAACATATTAAAATAAGAGAATATAACTTTTCTATTATGAAAGATAAAATATAAAGCTATTAAAAATTGTTACAAAGAGGAATCAACCTCAACTTTTGCCGCGATCGTACGTTTTAGGGCTAAAAAAAAAAAAAAAAAAGAGTCCAAATAAACGGTCCCGTGATGAAACAAAAACTATTTTTATGCAATGAACTATGCAGCAATGTTTTGCATGACAGGTTAAAAAAAAAAACGAAATCTAGATCTAGAAGAATATGTGGAAACATGAAATGGAAGAAAAACACTTTTTTTGAATGGTGCAATGCTTGAAGCAACAAGGTATTAGAGCCATATTTTCAAGTAAACATTGTATTATATAATGTGATAATGATGTTTTAAAATCATTTTAAATCTTTTAATATATATTTAATAAAACTTTGCCTAGGATTTGTCTTGATTTTGAAATTAGACATAGAGATGCATGTATGCTAATGACAAGAAGAACCTATCATCTAATAATTTATTTTATTATTCAGTATTAATATAAGGAAATTGGTCAATTATGGGAATTAAAACAAAGTGACCACTATTAATAGGCAGCCTTTTCCTGTGTGTATGGCTGTCCTTTAATTATACAGTCTAAAATTTTTGAAAAGTAAAAAAAAAAATAGCCAAACCGTGGCTATAGTGAACCAAAAGCTCTGTCCCATTGGGGTTCACTATAGAGGGGTTTTACTGTAATTCAACTAAATCCCCACCCAAGCATCTACTTTAACCTACTTCGACAACATTCAACAGGGGGTGTTGAATTAGAGGTTTTTAAAATTGTATTTGAGATTCTTTTTCTATTATTACATCAAGTCCTCTTATCTAGCATCACAGTAAGGATAGCAGTTTTTGATGAGTGAGCAACATTCATTTACACAAACAGGAGGTGCCCTTCCATTGTATAGACTGTTGAATTAACATTATGCCCCCCTGACCACACTCACCAGTAGTCGTGGAAGTCAAAGGAGACGTAGGTGAGGTTGGGAGAATTGTACTCAATGACATGTTTGAGGTAGGACTGGCAGATGACACGCTCCCGGCCGTTCTGTTCCACCAAGGAGACAATGACCTGGCTGTCGTAGATGCCCAGTTCATCCTCAAAGTGTTTGGAAAAGGCCTCCTTGGTCTCTGCCTCTGTGCGGTCCAGCCGCGGTGGAGGTCTGTACCGGCTGCCTGGCTGAGACCAGAATATGGGGACTGAGCCTCGCACTTGAACAAAGGACACCACATGTGGGCCGTGCATGAAGATCTGCTCAGTTTCTACATAGTTGGCCACCTTGCCGTTCTCATCCACTCCCCGCCGCTTATACCGAGTGCCTGCGCGGAACCTGCTGCGCCGGGACACCAGCATCATGGTGTATTCCTTGTCAGGCAAAGAGGAGAAGGAGGTGATGGAGGAATCTGTGGGACTGAGGTCCATGATGGAAGCATCCAGCACACAGTGCTCAATCTGAACAAAGCCCTGGATGATGGGCAGGATCCAGTGGTCTGCCAAGGGGTCCTACAACAACACTCCACGATATAGGGTCATAGAATGAATCAGGGTAATGATAGGTAAATTTGGATTATATATTAGAAACATATGGTAGCAAGACCAATACAAATTAATAAATTGTGTGTGATATTTCAATAACAACACTTACCAAACATCACACACCATTTATTATTAGAATTTGGTGTCTTGTGTTGACCTTATATTTCTTAGTCAAGATTACAAAAATACCACTAGATTAATATTGATTTTTGAAGCATATCTAAGATATACCTGGTAATTAATTGCCAGATAAGTATCCATTCCATTATCAGCCAGTGTGACAGCATTTGTCAGATATATCAGTCAAAACAACAATGCCCTGGGAGAAAATATGGGAGATTATCTTGAAGAACCATTGCCAAACCATACACACAATAGCATCTAGCAATTTGCCTCTTAAGGAAAATTCTTTCCAGAAATTGCCCAACCGAGTTCTATGAGATAGATGGACACACAGAAGCTGGTTTCAGAGCAGCAGACCTATCTATCAGTAAATTGAATCAACACAAGACAAAGAAAAAAGGTGAAATTGTATGGTACCTGGTGGAAACATTTAGAAAAGGCATTTCCTGATCGTGTAATTGTTGCTGATGGCACCACCGCGCCAAATGCCTTAAATGCCTATGCCGTTTTTAAAATTATTTATGTAGAAAGGATATTTGACCTGGGATAAAAAATTATTTGATATTTACTAAGATAGATGATGCAAGCTATCAGCAACTCTCAGGTGTAAGATCAGAAGTCTTTTCTAAACAATAATTCTTTCCTCTTTCGACTTGTGCCATTAATCATCAGCTGCAATCTGGTTTCTGGGAGAATTCAACAAGGGAAGTCACTCACCTCGCATTCAATGAGGTCCGAGAGCATGTGCTTGTTCCAGAAGAAGCGGTCATCCACCCTCCTCCAGAGAGGGACATTCTTGCAGGGGTGCTTGTGTTGCCGCTGTAGGGAGGTGGTGATGTCCCCCGTGAGGGAATAGTAGAAGGAGGAGGTGTCGTTGAACATGCGCAGGAACTCCTGCACCACTCGACCCATGTTTGGGGGATTTCAAGATAGCTAGGAGAGAATGGCAGTCAGGGCTAAGATGGAAGCTGAGAGATTAGTTGCTAGTCTACGGGGCACAAGCTGAGTTATTTGGTCCAACCTATCATCTCAAACTTGGGGTCATTCTTTCAATGGGACATTCACTGTTATGAAACTTAGAGAAACATGTATGAACAACATCATTTTCTCATAAATAATGTCCTTCTGTTAGAGTGGTAAAGATGATTAAAGGTATGCTCAAGCAAGCCATCCTAGAATATTATTCCCCGTTGTTTTAAAAAAGGATATTAACAATCCAACATCCAACCAATGATCCCTCCTCCCCCCCAAAGAGCCTGTGGAAGGACCAATCCAAGCAGTGCTAGAAGCAGCAAGGACGTACCCTCTCCACCCTCCAAGCCTGGTCTGTGTAGGCCCTCACCAGGTTAGTGCCCCCCCTCACTGCGTCCCCTAGCCCCAATATCAGCAGGCTAGGTAGACAATACTCCTGGGATCCTGGTCCTCTCAACAGAGCCTGGACAGTGGACAACAACATACTTGACCAATCACCGATCTCATTGGTCTCAGGCTATATCTTTCACAAGATAGTTCTAGAAAGAATCCGCACTAAAGGTGATCTCAAGGATAGATACAATGAACCCGCATTATAACAGCAAATTGTTTATAACATCATGAGTCTATGGTCTCAAATTTTTAAGTCCCAAATTTTGTAACCACAAAAGTTAGATCACAATAGAGTGAATGGTGTATGTAAAGTGCTTATGCTAGGGCACTGGAGCTCCTTGGTTAAATTTTGTAGTTCATCTAGGAGAGGGAAAACTGATTTCAAACCAAGGGCAGTTGGAGATTTCCATGGCCTTGATTGGCAACACATCTAAAGGAGACCATAAACCTGCAATTGATTCTAGGGACTAATATAGTATCAGCCACTAAGTCACATCAAAGAAAATTGTCTTACTTGAAGTCAAAATAAGATTCCATGCTAACAGACCTCCATATCATAAATGGCACTATATATATAAATATATATATATATTAAAAAACGAAAGAAAAAAAAAAAAAAGATAAGATCAGGTGTTGAAATCAATATTAAAAATGGCATATCCTGTAAAGCACATGTGCTCCTGGTCAGGATATGCCATTTTTAATATATATATATATATATTAAAAATAAAGAAGGCATCTCCTGACCACGAGCACATGTGCTTTTTAGATGGCAGAGCGCCATCTAGTGGAGCAAAAATAAACTAAACGTTTATTTAGCTTGCTCCGTGATATTTGGCCAACCCAAAACGTTAAAACGCGTTCGTGGATGGCTTTTCTTGATTTATCAAGAAATTGGGTTGGCCAAATATCACGGAGCAAGCTAAATAAACGTTTAGTTTATTTTTGCTCCACTAGATGGCGCTCTGCCATCTAAAAAGCACATGTGCTCGTGGTCAGGAGATGCCTTCTTTATTTTTAATATCAACACCTGACCCACTTATCTTTTATTTTTTTCTATTGTTTTTTCATATATATATATATATGATAATTTTTTTTAGATTTGCAGGAAAATCTGCATTTCTAACTTATTAACCGTGCTTGGATTGATTCTATAGACATTTGGTACCTAGGAGCAAGCACTATGGTTATCATACATCAGTTTGGTTTGGTAGATAAGAGTCAGAAATGCTAAATTAACTGTTGCATTTTTTTTTTTTAACTTTATTTTTTATTTAAAAAATTGTTATAGGTGAAACTTTCTCTATTTATAGTTAAACACATTCAAATACAAAGAAACATTTTAACATTGTTAGCAACAACATTATTAGGCACAAAGGAAATAATTAATTCTACCTGAGATGACACTAGCACATTTTTGCTATGAAAATTGCAGAGGCATAATTCATATTTGTCTTATCCTCATTATTTTTATTTGTTATATGTGTGTCTCACATTTATTCTTTCTTTTGGTGATTTCAATCAGTAACTATGATATGACTGGAAGAATTTTGTTGATTTATTTTTTATAAAAGTATAGAGAAGGAAGAAAAATGATACGAGTTCTTATTTGGGGCCAAGGCTGACCCTCTCAGATTAGGATAGAATAGATTTGTCTATCAAAGAGTGATTTTGCCCATCACAAGTTTGGTTTGAATATAGAATAACATTGTGTAAAAAATGGATTCATGCTTTTCAAATGAATTAGGAACGGATGAGACTTCTGTTTTAAGAAACTACAGTGTTTATTTTTTTTTTTTATCAATTTACTTGCTGTCAAAATTTTTTATCCAGATATTCGGTAGAACGCTGTTACCGAAATGTCACACACTATTAATTTGGATTAGGTCTTAGTTTCTTGTAGCTATAATCTATAATCCAAAGTGTGTTTCATTATCCAGGTATTATCCATATAATTGACCCAGCCACTTCACAAGCAAGCTAAGAACCTTTTTAGTAAATTCATAGAATGTCACAAATCTCTTGTGGATCTCATGAAATCAAAGCCCACCATGTACAAACAAAGGCCTTAACTTTGAAACCATGGTTTAGAGGTAGGTATTCATAATTTGCCAAAGCTGGTGTATTGTGGCATCTTTGCTTATTGAAGTTTGCAAACTTGTAGAGACACACACAGTCAAAAGGTTTAGATTCAAAGCATTTAATTAACATAGGTCAAAGCTAAGAAACTCACCAATTCAAGTATAAAAGGGAAAATATATAAAATGAAGATACTAAGAACAATTATTTACAGTCAAGGAAGCTCCCAACAGTCAATAGATGACGGTATTTTTAGTCTACTTTGACAGGGATAATTCCTTTTATGAACTTTGTGATTATTGACACTATGTGTGGTTGGGAAAACAGCCAATATTAATCCACATGGAAGCAGCCTCAATACAAGTCAATGTTACTGCAGAGTTGATTTGCATCTTTGCAGTATACACAGGTGAAAAACTTACATCACAGATCTTTCTCTCAAGCCTCTCCTTGTCCTTGGGCTACACAAACAACACGCTGAGCCCAGGCCTGCAGCAAGGTTGCCCCACACCTACCCTGCGAGCTGTTGTGGCTGACTTGATGTTGGTCCATGTCTTCTGCAGAGACGTGGAGTCTGTGGTGCGACGGGAGGAGGAGGGGCTGGAGGAACACTGGTACTGGCCGCAGGGATGGAATGGGCACACCTGGACACAGTCTAGCTATATTCCACTTGATAGACAACATGACTAAACACGGTCTCTCCTGGAGGTAGTCTCTTATCAGAGACTGTTTCTGTTGAAAGACTCCTGACGTGACAGCTCGCTGATGAGAGACCATCTCCAGGAGAGACCAGCTTGATGCAATTTCTAGACTGTGGTCTCTCATGGGAATATTACATGATTTTAAAATGTGTATGCATTACTAATAATTAAAAAAAAAAAGGCCAAACTAATGTTTTCTGGTAGATTAACTCAAGTGTGATACAGATGGAAGGGTTGTACATTTAAAGAGTACTTCCAAGTAAATTTCAAACTTGGCTGCAGTGAGCACACAACATGACACCATCATCAGATCATAGTAGAAATGAAGCTATAACTTGGGGTTACATACCTTCACAACACTGTAGAAGAAGTGATTTATATCATATAAAGATCTCAATGATAAAAGAACAACATGATATTAAAGCTGGTATTGTGGCACATTCTTTATCCCCACCTCATACATTGGGCACACAATGCACTGTTTAAATGCATTTTTAAAGAGTATCTCTTTTGGAACATGACCACCATCCTCCCACAACATAACATGGTATTTATTACGAGAAAAATGTAAGGGTGAAAAGTTTCCTTCATTTTCTTATATCAACTATTTTAAGTTTCTTATATAAAAGAAATTGTTTGCCCTTACTTTTTCTCATAATATATCTTCTCGGCAATTATTCCAAACATCATGATATTTGTCTGCCTTCCCATTACAGTATCTGCAGCAGCAATATCTCTTCATAGCAAGGATATTCTGTGGTAGCTGTGATATTATGGTATGTCTGTTCTTGTGTGCAACTTCCCCAGTTGTTGCAGGTAAAATCTGCACTATCTATCAGTTACTATTTGGGGATATAGGATTGGTACTTTGTGTAGAGAAGTCACACATTATTGAGGGTTCTCAATATAGATTGCTGTCTCTCTTTACCTTGAGATATGACCTAGTGTTTAGTCCAGCTACTTGACCAGCTCCGCAACTCCAAGGAAGAGGCTCTAAGGACGACTATCAATCGCCCAAAAACTTATCCAGAAACTCATTTTTATTGAAAAACACGCTCAATTTATACATTAAAGAAATTTACATACTAATTTAAACATTAAAAGAAATTTACATACTTCTTTTCTCTTAGTTTTCAAGTTACAAATATATTTGCATAAAAATAAAGTTGACTACTCTAGTAGTTGTAACACACATGTTGTTGTTAGTGTCTTTCTACTTTTGGTGGCTATATGGAAGACAAATATAGTCACACACATCTATACAATGTTATTTAACTCGGTAGAGTCTCTTATGAGGGACCACCTAAAAACATTGTTAAACCTGGCCTTTCCTGGAATTGGTCTCTTTGTGAAGCTTCTGTCATGCCAAGTCATGAGGAGTATTTCAATTGGAAAATAGTTTCTGTTGAGAGACCACTTCCAGGAGAGACCAGGCTTAACCATGTTTTAGGAGGATTCTCATGATAAACTATACAGTAAAACCCCACTAAAACCAGCGATATATATTTGAAAATATATCAATCCATAAATAGATCTTTAATTAAAAAGGCATATGCAGTAAAACTCTGCTAATACGAACCCGCGATATAGTGAACCTTCCCTTATAACGAACCTAAGGCGATTCCCAATTCCATTCCATTGAAAATACCATCGTGATAACGAACTTCGCGATTTTTAAAATAGCGAACTACCCCTATAACAAACCTATTTTCGGTCCCAAAATAATAAAATCTATTTAAAATACTATGCTTATAACGAACTTAAAATTGTAATTAAAAAAAAAAATTAAAACAACAAAATTTTGAGCATGTTTCAGCTCGCGGATCGCAATTTCAAAACAATAAATTTAGTGGCATTATTTGTTTTGATTTACATTCTATTTTTGCTGTATGTTGTATAAATTTTTACATATTATACTTTTTATTAAATAGAATATCTTTGCATCCATTAAATTTAGAATAGAAAAAATGCAAATGGCTTCCAAAATGAAGAAAACAAAAACATTCTAAAAACAAAAACTTTAATACTAAAAGAAAAAAAAAAGGCCATTTCCAAACTTTTCAATGTGAAACAACACAGGCAAAATTTCAGAACATGTTAAAATAAGAAAATTAAACTTTTATATTATAAGAGATAAAAAAAGAAGGCTATTAAAAATTGTTACAAAGAGGAATCAACCTCAACTTTTGTCGCGATCGTACGTGTTAGACTTAAAAAGAAAAAAAGTCCATCACGGGCCCATGATGAAACAAAAGTTATTTTTATGCCATGAACTATGGTGATTTTAAATCCAGCAATGTATTGCATGACAAGTTTTTTAAAAAAATGAATCTATACTTAAAAATATGTGGAAACATGAAATGGAAGAAAAACGCTAACTTTATTTGAAAGGTGCAATGCTTGAAGAGTGATTTGAAGCAACAAGGTATTGGAGCCATTTTTAAAGTAAACATTGTATTATATAAGTCACAATTTGGATTATAGATTATAAACACAAGGTAATAAGACCAAATCCATATAAAAAAATAGTGTGTGATGTTTCGGTAACAGCGTTGTTACCATCTTCAGACAAAAGTTCTGAATGAGAAATTTTACCACAGCATGGTTTAAATAATTACTGTTATCAAGTTTACACTGCTATCTTGTTTACACACTTGATAAAAGTAACTATTTAAACCATGCTGTTGTAAAATTTCTCATTCAATACTTTTGTCTGAAGATGGTAACAACGCTGTTATCAAAACGTCACACACTATTTATTTATTTGGATTTGGTCTTATCACCTTGTGATTGTATTATATAATGTGAAAAAGATGTTTTAAAAAATCATTCTATATCTTTGAATATATATATAATAAATAAAACTTTGCCTAGGATTTGTCTTGATTTTAAAATTAGACATAGAGGTACAGGTATGTTAATGATAAGAAGAACCTATCATCTAATGATTTATTTTATTATTCAGTATTAATGTGAGGAAATCGGTCAATTAAGGGAATTAAAATAAAGTGACCACTATTAAGAGGCAGCCTTTTCTGTGTGTATGGCTGTCCTTTGATTATACGGTCTAAAATTTTTGAAAACTAAAAAAAAAAAGAATAGTCAAACCGTGGCTATAGTGAACCAAAAGCTCTGTCCCATTGGGGTTCACTATAGAGAGGTCTTACTGTATATATAGTGAACCTTTCATTAAAATGCAGTAAACTATGTCTATAATAAACCTTTTTTATATATATATTATCCCTAGTACACGTGGTACAAGCCATGATAATCATGGTGGGTAGAAGTTGACTGCTTTTCCTGTAATGTAAGTGCACCACATGTCTACACATATGAAAAGCAGTTCGACTTTTGCACTTACAAGTGAGCCAGAGCCCCATTTGGTTACTTGCACTCACTGGTGGGGATAATAAACCATGGCTACAGTGAATCAAAGGTACAGTCCCATTGGGGTTTGCTATGGAGGAGTTTTACTGTATATAGAAAACTAGCCCATTCTAGTTTTATTCATGTTTTCTATATTTATTTTATGAATAAATATAGAGCACACACAAACACAAATTAACATGGTTGGGAGAGCATAAAAAGGGTTAGCTACAGTTGATGGTATTTGGATTATTAAAAGGGGATGTCAGAAAGGAATTAACATTTAGAAAAGATTCTACAATACCGACAAGTGATAGAGTTACTCACATCTAGCTCCACCTCGGAGAGGTCAGATCCAGGCAGGATGGGCACCAGAGCCACCTTCTGGATCTTGAACACTTCGTGGCCACCGTACATCTTGCCGATACATTTCCTCTTGCGCACCAGCACCAGCTTCTTCTCATAATCTGGGGAACAGCACAGCCAGTTTGTAGAGAGAAGACCTATTGAGATACAAGACTCCTATAAGATACCACCTAAAACATGGATACTCCTGGTGTTTCTGGAAGTGGTCTTTCTTGACAAGTTAGGTCAGATTGATTTTCCTCACAAGTGGTCCTGTGGGTGTACTTGTTTGTGTGTTCCACATACATTTATACACTCTATTAGACCTTTTCTGATTAAATTTTGACACCATATAGAATTAGGTCTGAAAGGAGTCATTACCATAGTTTCAACTCTGCGAATGAGTGAGATAATATGGGTTAAATTACATATCTTACTTGTTACATTTCCACAATGTTCAAACTATCATTGAGAGGATAGAGAGTTAGGTCCAAAAGGAGTCATTCTTAGTTTCAACCCCAGGTTATAATAATTAGCCTGATAACAGCAATCTGCATATTTCAGTATTTCCAATATGATTCCACAATACATATTTGACCTTGCCATAGGATAGAGAGTTAGGTCTGGAAGGGGTCATTGTCGTATTTTACACCATCAAATTTGCATAATTTACAAATTTCATTTTCTCTGCATACCTGGGCAAAGCAAAAAAAACCTTTGCACCATCTCTCAAACTAAAAGTGAATTTAAAAAAGAACTTTTATAGTTCTATATAAAATGTGTGGAAACAACAAAGAGTTATATTTCACTTCAGAGAAGTACATGAGAACAAGGTATGACTCAAAACTTAGTTGCTATCATGAAACTTGTGTAGACATGCCTAGCAGAAGACAGAACCTCCAGGAGGTGGGTCAATCGCTACCTTAGGATTACATCAGGTTTGGTAGACAACAGCTCATTTTGGATTTTACAAGGATGGCCAATAAGGCACAATTTGGATTATAAACAAGGTAATGAGACCAAATACAAATAAATAGTGTGTGACGTTTCAGTTACAGCGTTGTTACTATCATCAGACAATCATGATTATACATCTGATGATGGTAACAATGCTGTAACCAAAACACCACACACTATTTATTTATTTGGATTTGATCTTAATACCTTGTGTTTATGATCAATCATGATAATTCACTAATAATGACTCAGATTTTACATTGTTTTAAAACCTCTCAATGAGAAATTTCCGAGTAAGTTAAGGATGACAAATAAATATGGAAAAATACTGCATCTAAGCAAACAAACAAACAAAAATCAGCAAGACTATTTGAATTTGAGAAAACAAAAAGTGTGGAGCACTCTAGTTTGTTAAACAAAAAAAAAAAAAACAATATAACCAACCTATCTTCCCCCAAAACAAACTGCAACATTGTTTGAATCCATAGAAATTAAAAGAGCTGCACCTAGACTGTATGTATATACAGGGACCAAACTCTCAATTCCCTATATGGTATCACTAATATTGAGGAAAGTTTGTTATATCCCCTGTTTATTTTAGTGAGGTTTTACTGTATATATATACAGTAAAACCCCGCTAATACGAACCCTGGATTAACGAACCTTCCCTTATAAAGAACCCACGCCGATTCCCAATTCCATTCCATTGAAAATACCATCGTTATAACGAACTTTGCGATTTTTAGAATAACGAACTACCCCTGTCGCGTTCAGCGGCGCAGCGCCCAGGCTCTATTTTGCCCAGACGCCCGAAGTCTCTTATTCTGGTCCCGGGGAGGAAAAAATCCGTGGAATCTCAAGGGTAGAGAAGAGCGATTCCCAAGAAGTCAAATCCGCGGAAGTGTCTAAGGCAGGTATCAACCAAGGCGTAGACCTCTCGAGAGCGGGCCGAGAAACCACACGACTCTAACCAGTCAACTACTTTATTTTTTGTCACGAATATATATACATATAAATATTTACATATGGCAAATATGTTTCTTATAATGGATTAAATTTACATATATTTAAAAATATATAAATCTATAAGAAAAATAACATTCTTTTCCCAACATACTCCCACCTTGAGTTTTTCTACAGAAACTCAACCAATAGTTGGGAAACGACCGTTTTTTTCATTCCAGTTCTTTAGGATTGGGCTATCTTCGTAGGGTCTTTACTGGCTTCTCCTCGGGAGCCTCCCCGGCGTGGTTCCGATTGTATACTCCTCAAGGTACTCCCCAGATCGGCGGGTATCTCTAAATTGTAGAGCCGTTGAACCGGCCTAATCTGGACGCCCTTGCTGGTTCTCAACTTGGCGACCCTCACAGGTCCATCTCGGCCAGGGTAGACCTCCACAACTCTCGCCAAAGGCCAATTGACTCGCTTAGCATTATCTTGTCCAATCAACACCAGATCTCCCACCTTGATAGGTCTTGTCTTCGAGCGTCTTCTAGTCTCTTGCCTTAAGAATCCAAAATACTCCGTCCGGAATCTCTTCCGCAGATCTTCTCTTAACCTTTGTCTAAATCGGTATCTCTTCTGAAGACTAGCCTTTTCAATAGAGTCCAGATCTGGAACTCCTATTTCTTTGAGGTCGTGTAAGAACAAGGCAGGGGTTAATGGACTAAGATCTTCGACATCTTCAGACATGTAAGTCAATGGACGTGAGTTCATCAAAGACTCTGTGTCACAGATAATGGTGTAAAGTTCCTCAAATTCCAAACGAGCTTGACCAAGAATCTTCCTAAGGAGTTGTTTCAGCAAACCAATCAATCTTTCCCACCATCCACCCCACCATGGAGCCGACGGAGGGATAAACCTCCAATTAATATTTTGCTTGGTACTCTCTGATTGGACTGCCGCATTGTCTAGATTCCCTAGAGCTCTGCTCGCACCACGAAAATTGGTACCGTTGTCCGAGTACACTACATAGGGGCGTCCTCTCCTTGCTACAAAACATCTGAAAGCTTGCAGAAAGTTCTCGGTTGAAAGAGAAGTCACCAGTTCCAAATGGACCGCCCGATATACGGCACAAGTAAATATAACAATCCACACCTTTCGCCTGTTCCTTAAAACAAGTGGTCCAGTAAGGTCTATCCCCACTACCTCAAATATTGAGGCATCCCTTACTCTATTTTCAGGTAATTCCATGGATTCAACAGAACCCGATTTAGCCGTGAACCGTCTACACTTAACACATTGATGTATGACCCTTCTTACAGTCCTCCTGAATTTCAAAATCCAATAATCCTCTCTTAATAAATTCATCAGAGTTTGAAGTCCCACATGCCCCCAAGTTTCATGCTTCCATCTAATGAGTAAATATACCAAGTCATGATCAGAAGGCAACAATAAAGGCATTCGAAAACTTTCCAGATCTTGTCTCCTACTTATTTTAGTTTTGACCCTCAACAATCCCAAAGAATCGCAGCATAACTTGAAATCCTTCAACCTCTTGTCCTCTGGTCCAGTGAAGGATTCCCGTTGGATAACTCCCACCAGCATCAGTTCCGCCCTTTTAATTTCATTCACAGTAAGATCACCTTTCACTAGCTGACCTATTGTTCCTCTCGCATTTGTTAAAAACCGGTTCATCCAGGCAGTTACTTTCAATATCTTGTAGTAGTTTGACAAGCGATAGTAGTACTGATCTTTTTCCCTTTCAATACATGTTGATGTTAAAACAATCTTTCTCCTTTCCGAGTTCACAATATCTGGGTCAGGGTATATTTCCCTATGGGGCCAATCTCTTCTTGGTCTTCTCAACCAACTCGGGCCCTCCCACCACTTCGATCTCTCCAGAGAATCGGCTAAGCACCCCCGTGATGGTAAATCCGCTGGATTCAAACATCCTGGCACATGATACCAATCCTCTGTCTCACTGAGAGATCGGATCTCCATAACTCGATTCATTACAAAAGTCGCCCAGTTATCTTTTCCCTTGATCCAATGGAGTGCATTCATGGAGTCTGTCCAATAAAATCGCTCCATGTCTTCAAATTTTAGGTCCCTCACAACGTTGTTCACCAAGCGGGCCCCAACCAAGCATGCCAACAGCTCCAAACGAGGAATGGTAGTCCCCTTCAAAGGAGCCACTCTCGACCGAGCCTGTACTAGTTGACACGTTACTTCCTGTTCGCTCTCGATGCGTAAAAAAATACAAGTGGCGTAGGAGGCCCTAGACGCATCACAAAAGACATGAAGAGTAGTTCCAATCCGGTGTTCTTCTCTATAGCAAAGCCATCTCGGTATGGCAATGGATTTCAGAGACTCCAATTTGGCCAGCCACCTCAAAAACTCGCAAGACAAGTTTTCAGGCAGAGGCTCATCCCACGATAATTTTAACAGCCACGTTTCCTGTAGGATAAGTCTCGGAATGAGGGTCACTGGACAAGTGAAGCCCACCGGATCGAAAATACGGCTTGCCAAGGAGAGTACCTTTCTTTTGTTTATTGGCCCCTGTATTTCCAAATTCTCCAAAGAACAAGCCAAAGTGTCCTTTTCTTGATTCCATGTCATGCCCAACAACCTTCCTCTATCAGACCTAGGACCATCACACATTATACTGGTAACATTGCTTGTCCAATTACGCAAGTTGAAATGAGCAGAAGCCAACAATCTCTGTGCTTCGTCCACAAATTTTTCCATATCTGTGACTTTTGAGAAACTAGCCACACAGTTATCGATGTATAAAGACTCCCTCAATAATTCAGCTGTTTCTTGCCAGTGTTCAGGAGCCTTGTTCAAGTGGTGAAACAGCGTGGCAAGCAGGAGATATGGACTCGTCGTGATTCCGAAGACAACTCTCGCATGACGTAAAACCATCACATTTCCCTCTTTGTCATACCAGAGGAATCTTAGATAATCTCTGTCTTCCTCCCTAATCCCAATTTGGAGGAAGGCCTTCTCTATGTCCGAGGAGACTCCTATCTCGCTCTTCCTAAATTTATTCAAAATTCTTGGGATCGTTTCTATCATATTCGGACCTCTTTCCAGACAATCATTCAGTGAAAGCCTTCCCTTCTTCTTCGCCGAAGCATCAAAAACTGGTCTTACTTTGGTGGTTGGACTATTCTCTTTAAAAACTGGTCGATGTGACAAATAGTGCACGCCTTCACGTTTATTGTCTATAACCCTTTCTATTATTTTATTCCTTAGCCACTTTTCGAGAATATCTTCATATTCTGCCAAATTTCCGGTATTCACAAGATGTTTCCTCACGTTTGCTAATTGTTTTTCGGCAACATCTCTATTGTCCGTGAGTAGTTCTCTTTCGCGAATCCAAGGAAGGGCAACCTGGTAACGCCCCTCACAATCCTGTGAAATAGTACGTGCAAAATATTCTTCCGTTTCTTTTTGTATCGAGTCGTCTTGACGAGCATCTGAAATACCAATAGCCTCTAATCTCCATAAATTCTCCAAATCGCTAGTCAACAGTGAAGTTGTGCAAAGTCCACTAACGCTAGTTTCTTCTTCTGTGGCCGGAATCTTGCCCATTAAAGTCCAGCCCAACCTCGTTTGCACCGCCACAAGCCCAGAAGGAAGTCTTCTATGCTCTCCGGTTAGTAATTTTCCAGCAATATCTGCTCCTATAAGAATCTAAAGAGGTCCCCTGTGTAGATCAGTTAATTCTATGTCATGAGCACTAAGATCTTGCATCCATTTACCCTGATGGACCCTGGGCACGCTGTCGCAGATAACATCTTGGCTCAGTGCTTCAAAATTACAGCCATAAGATCCGTCTAAATTGCTCAACCTGATATCATAAACTCCATGTTCGTACAACTCTGTGTTCGATCCACCAAACAAAGAGTGGCGAAGAGACTCTTTTTTGGAACATTCATATCCCATTTCTTCCGCCGTGTCCTGGAGTACATAGGACCTCTGAGATCCCGTATCAATCAAAATTCGTCCCATTCTTTCTTTACACTTTCCTCTGATAGTCACTCTCAGTGTGGGCAACAACACCACAGGCGTCGTCAGATTGGTCAAAGTCTCATCCCTCATCATCCCTCGGGCTGGAGTAGCATTCTGGTTCTTCCTGGGGCACATAATCCTTGAATGTCTCAATTCCCCACAGCTGGTGCAACTTGTCTTAACTTTGCAGAATTTGCTCAAATGACTATATTTCAGGCATCTGAAACAAGCCCCTTTCTTCTTTAATTTTCCCAATTTATCTTCCAATGTCAAATTTTCCGCGAATTTGCACTTTGTACTTTCATGATCTCTTTCAAAAAAGGCGCAATTCTTCCTCTTATTCACTGCCTCAGAGGCATTCAAAAAACCAGCAGCCGTGGGCAGGGGATTCCTCTCATTTCTTCGATACTTCACGATAGAGCTTTGTGACTGAGGGTGCTCATTTGATGGTTGGCCAACTGTTATTTCGTCCCGCGTACCGAACGTGCTTTCTAATGCAATCAATTGTCTCTCCAAAAATTCAATCAAATCTCCAAGAGAAAAAGCTCCTGTGAATTCCCGGTGTAATTCAAGCTTTAAGTCTGATGGCAATAGCTTGAGGAGTAAAGGGCACAATAAGTTACCGTAGCTTTCAACGACAACACCCAATGACTCCAAACTTCTAATCTGCACCAGGATTCTGCCGTACAATTCTCTGAAAGCCCTCACGTCCTTTGTCACTCTAAGTGGTTTCAAGGCAAAGAGGTTGTTCATATGCACGTCGATCAACCTTTCCCCTTTTCCGAAGCGTTTCTTCAACAATTCAACGGCCTTATCGTAATTTTCCTCAGATAGGCAAAATCCTTCCACAGTTTGGGCCGCCGTTCCACCCAAGTAGGCTTTAAGATAGTTAAATTTATCTATCTTGGTCAAGTGTTCATTCCTATTGATTGATGAATCGAAGGCATTCCAAAAATTTAACCACTGGCTAATTTCCCCGTAGAATCTTTCCATTGTCAATTTGGGTAACTTAACCATCCCAGTTAGAGTCGGTCGACCGATTTCTCCTGGATATTCCTTCTTCGTGGCAGTTGCAGTTTCCCTCTGCATTCCTTCCGCTACCACCAGACTTCTTTTCTTTAACAAATATTTCCACGCCACGGCCTTTTCCCGGTATTCCTCTACCATCTTTAGATCTTTCTCTAGATCTTTGATGTCAATCAGCTTACCGATTTCTTCGTCTACCCGCCTCAGTTCTTCGTAGACATCCGAAAGCTGCCCCAGCAGTTCCTCGTGGTCACACTCCTTGTGCACGTCATATTCCTCTATTCTTTTCCCATACTTGGATAAAGACGTGCGGAGTATGGTTCTCTTCTTCTTGAGTCTCTCTAGCGCTTCTTCTCTCTCCATCTTCTGATCCAAAAGGGTTCCAAATATAGGCACGGCTTTCTCCTCGCGTCCCGGCTGGGATGCCAAATGTCGCGTTCAGCGGCGCAGCGCCCAGGCTCTATTTTGCCCAGACGCCCGAAGTCTCTTATTCTGGTCCCGGGGAGGAAAAAATCCGTGAAATCTCAAGGGTAGAGAAGAGCGATTCCCAAGAAGTCAAATCCGCGGAAGTGTCTAAGGCAGGTATCAACCAAGGCGTAGACCTCTCGAGAGCGGGCCGAGAAACCACACGACTCTAACCAGTCAACTACTTTATTTTTTGTCACGAATATATATACATATAAATATTTACATATGGCAAATATGTTTCTTATAATGGATTAAATTTACATATATTTAAAAATATATAAATCTATAAGAAAAATAACATTCTTTTCCCAACAACCCCTATAACGAACCTATTTTCGGCCCCAAAATAATAAAATCTATTTAAAATACTATGCTTATAACGAACTTAGAATTGTAATGTAAAAATAAAAAATAAAAACAACCAAATTTTGAGCATGTTTCAGCTCGCGGATCGCGATTTCAAAACAATAAATAAAGCGGCATTGTTTGTTTTGAATTTTGCACTTTATTTTTGCTGTATGTTGTATAAATTTTAACACATTATACTTTTTATTAAATAGAATATATTTGCATCCATTAAATTTGAAATATAAAAATACAAATGGCTTCCAAAATGAAGAAAACAAAGGCATTTTAAAAACAAAAGCGTTATTTCTTTAAAAAAAAAAAAAAAAAAAGGCCATTTTCAGAACTTTTCAAAGTGAAACAACACAGGCAAAATGTTAAGAACATATTAAAATAAGAAAATATAACTTTTCTATTATAAAAGATAAAATATAAAGCTATTAAAAATTGTTACAAAGAGCAATCAACCTCAACTTTTGCCGCGATCGCAATCGTACGTTTTAGGGCTAAAAAAAAATCCAAATAAATGGTCCTGTGATGAAACAAAAACTATTTTTATGCCATTAACTATGGTGATTTTAAAGTCAGCAATGTTTTGCATGACAGGTTAAAAAAAAAGTGAAATCTAGACCTAGAAGAATATGTGGGAAAATGAAATGGAAGAAAAACACTAACTTTATTTGAATGGTGCAATGCTTGAAGAATGCCTTGAAGCATCAAGGTGTTAGAGCCATTTTCCAAGTAAACAATGTATTATATAATGTGATAATGATGTTTTAAAATCATTTTATATCTTTGAATATATATTTAATAAAACTTTGCCTAGGATTTGTCTTGATTTTTAAATTAGACATAGAGGTACATGTATGTTAATGATAAGAAGAACCTAGCATCTAATGATTTCTATTATTATTCAGTATTAATGTAAGGAAATTGGTCAATTAAGGGAATTAAAACAAAGTGACCACTATTAAGAGGAAGCCTCTTCTTATGTGTATGGCTGTCCTTTAATTAAACGGTCTACAAATTTTGAAAAGTAAAAAAAAAAATGGCCAAACCGTGGCTATAGTGAACCGTGGCTATAGTGAACCAAAAGCTCTGTCCCATTGGGGTTCACTATAGAGGGGTTTTACTGTATATGGGAAAATGCAAAATATTTCAAAGGATTTTGCTCTTTTTTAGTCAGGTAACCTTGAGATAATATATTCAGTATATCCTGCCAACTATTATAATCAAAAAGGTGCTATTTTCTTTAACATCCTGAACCATCTCTTTACTTTTAACTCTTTTAATCAATATAGTTACTGTTACTTTTCGGGATCATTAAAAAAAATCTTAATTTATAAAAAGAAAATTTCTATTACCATTTATCTGTTAAAATTGCATATTTCTAGTAGAACCAGGCGTGAGTGACCATCTCTCTCTGAATTTTTAAAATCTCTCATACAAAGTAATCTATGCTGTGCAGAGTATTAGGCTCATAGATTGTTGAGCTCTGGAAACCAAAAGGAATAATACTCTGCTAGTGATCTCTTTTGACTTGTATATAAAACGATATATAATATATAATAGGAAATAAACTAATGCTTAGTTAATCTTGCCTCGTCTTGGATAACAACACATGGTGGCAGCGGTAAACTGAATTCATAAAGAAGGTCGTTGTTCGAAGAAAATTTGAAATTCGACATCAAGCAAGCTTGGCAGCGGTAAACTGAATTCATAAAGAAGGTCGTTGTTCGAAGAAAATTTGAAATTCGACATCAAGCAAGCTTAGAAGCAGTAAACTGAATTCATAAAGAAGGTCGTTGTTCGAAGAAAATTTGAAATTCGACATCAAGCAAGCTTAGAAGCGGTGGGATGAATTCATAAAGAAGGTCGTTGTTCGAAGAAAATTTGAAATTCGACATCAAGCAAGCTTAGAAGCAGTAAACTGAATTCATAAAGAAGGTCGTTGTTCGAAGAAAATTTGAAATTCGACATCAAGCAAGATTATGTTATCCAAGACGGAGGGACAGCCAAGACCAGGATCCAGAGAAGAGCCTCCCTTCAATGCCAGCCGTGCATACAAGATGGAAGGGCAGTCAAGATACCTCGAAGGTTCCTGTAAAGTTAAGGGAGGAGATGTGCAGAATATTAGGCTCATAGATTGTTGAGCTCTGGAAACCAAAAGGAATAATACTCTGCTAGTGATCTCTTTTGACTTGTATATAAAACGATATATAATATATAATAGGAAATAAACTAATGCTTAGTTAATCTTGCCTCGTCTTGGATAACAACACATATGCTGCAACTTTTTTTATTGGTGTAACAGAAGCTTTTGGGATAATAATGCTTCATCAGCTTCCATTGATTCTAATTCAATAAAAAGGGAACAAAGGTTTCATTGGCCCCATCTCTGAGAGAGAAGGTAACAACATTACTTACCATATACAGAATCTACAATTACAATAGCTCGCAAACTCAAAAGTTTTGGCATAAAAACCATCTTCAGAGGTTCACCTTCCATGGGCTCGCTTCTAAGAAACCCAATCACCAAAAGCACCGACCAGAAACAGAAAAAAGGTTTAGTTTACCAAATTCCCTGCCTCAACTGCAATAGTGTCTACATCGGTGAGACATCAAGAGATCTTTCAATCAGAATCAAAGAACACCAAAGAAACATCTCTAAACTAAACCCAAACTCCTTAATTGTTGACCACGTCAGAGAAACCGGACACACTACAGACTTCAATAATACCAGAATCCTCCATACAAATGCCAAAACTAAAACCCAAAGACTCATTATTGAAGCAATAGAAACCATGAAGCACCCTAAACCATTAAACAAAAGTATACAGTTGCCATCACAGTACGTTCCCCTTCTATCCTAAAAATCTCCACTAAATCCTTTGAATTGTTTATAGTTGATTCTTTATATTTATTCAATTACGTAACTTTCTTTTAAGATATTTTTGTACCATATTACATTTGAAGTTAGGATCAGACATAACGTGGCCACGCGGTGCTATTGAAACGAGGGCGATAGGGGCGTGGTAAATTTCTTTTCGTTTATTTTGATTTATATTAAAAACGATATATAATCTCTCTTTAATTGTACAATATAATTAGCTGAAGAAGGGCTTGCCCGAAAGCTTCCTTAACCGCTATAATAATAAAAAGAGTTGCGGCGATATATGATTCCTTCTTTCTAACAGGGGGGGGATCTCAATGGGGGCAATTAAAAGAAGTGAAAAAAATTGAAGAGCAAAAAAACTGGGGGGAGGGGGGAGGTTTGAAGGAAACCACATCCCCTCAGTTTTTAATTGTGTTGCCCCCTTCTAATGATCTTAATGACATGCCACTAACAACCAGGAGGAGGAAGAAAAACCCCTGTGAACCATCAACTTTTTCCCCACCATTCATAGGATTGAACTTGCTGCAGAATAACCTCTCTTACACAGATCCAGCCCATGTGTGATCAGCTGTTGTCTTACAAAATGTTATATGTTAGTGATGAAAACTGACTATTTCCCCACTTCAATTTCTTTACTAAAAAAAATTAATAAAATTAATAAGTAAAAAAACATTAAAAAAAAAAGATTTTGATATGGCCCAATTTGGATTATTACAACGCTGTTACCGAAACGTCACACACTATTTATTTATTTGGATTTGGTCTTATTACCTTGTTTTAAAAAAAAAAAGATTTTATTTAAATGCACTAAAATGGGAAAAAATAAAATATTTTATCTTCTGTCATTGAGCAATTAGATGTATCCGAGTGAAAATAAAAGCGACAGGGGACGATAATCATGAATTTCGAACCTAATGTGATTTAATATGTAACAACTGATTAGTGATTTTTATAAGTGTTTGCTATATCTAAATATGATCGTCCCCCGCCGCTTTTATTTTCACTCAGATACAGCTAATTGCTCAATAACAGAAGATAAAATATTTTGTTTTTTTTCTTTTTTAGTGCATTCAAATAAAAGCTTTTTTAAAATGTAGTTTTACTTATTAATTATTTTGTTAATTTTTAGTTATGAATTTATAAAATTTAGAATCAAAAGTTCACTGGGGATTAGGCCTTAAATAGATGGAAGCCTCCTGCTTGCAGCGGATTGGTCAATTCCATGTAAGGGGCATAACATAAGACTTAAAAAGAAATATAGAAATTTGTTCATTCCTGGCCACTCCAACCCCCTAAAAGTCTGAAAATATGTACACTTGCATTGTTCATTGGACTGAGTGAGTGTTAAAAGTTTAATACTTCCATGTGGTCTGGAAGTATATTAAAATTAATTTACAAAATTTGAAAGGCAATTTGTAAATTTGTCCATTTTCGGCCACCTTGGCAACCCAGATGTCTAAAAATCTGTCAACTTGCATTGTCATCGGGTTCGGAAAAGTGAACCAAATTTCAGATTCCTACATGTTCTAGAAGTATATTAAAAATTGATTACAAGATTTGTGAACAGACAGACAGGAAAGCAAGTTAAATAAAAGCTTTTAAAAAGGGGTAAGTGGTCACAGTTAAATATACAGTAGAACCATGCTATACCAGACCATTCTATACAGCAGCTTGATTAGAAATTCTTGGTCCAAAATAATGTTGTTAGAACAAGGTTCAGCATTCAATCATCTGGTTTGGGCATTTCCTAGAGATAATCCCATGTTGCAGGTACATTGTGTTGTCATTTTAATAGTTTAACCCTCGAGCGCGCGCGCTAAAAATGTAACGTACTTGCGCGCGCTGGGTGAAATTTACCCGATATTATAATTACATATTTTGAACATAAATATTATCTGAGGAAAAACAAAACCTCTTTTATTTCAAAGTAACAGCATTTTAATTTTCAAAAAAAGCAATTATTAATAAAATATTTATATGTTTTGCACAAATTAAACATTTTAAAAACTATTCTTGAATAATGCTCAAAATTGGTAATGGCATATAAAATATGAAACTATTGCTCCTTTCCAATATTAAATATATAAAATTCCATGAGGATATTCTAGACAAATCATAGCAAACTGCAATTGTATGTCCTTTATAAATTGGCTTTGCACATTTATGGCACAAAGTTGAGGTCTTCCAGTCCTTACTGGAGGGACACACTACATCTGGTAGGAAGCTTTATCTTGCGGTTCCTGACCTTATTGATGGCTTGAAGTGCCTTCTAAAAAATAATTGAAAAAAATATTAAGAGTATACATTTATGATTTCAATTAATTTATCTGTAAAAAAAGGAAATTTTTTATAGTCCTCTAGGCAGTGAAGAAATGATTTTTCTTTGATTTAGTTTCTCTTTGATGAGTTCAAGGGCCAAACATTTCAAGAATTTTCTTCTGAAGAGCTTCTAAAGGTGTATATATATATATATATTTTTTTTGCCTTTCAAGCCTAGTAAATGTGTAATGACATTAGGCGTTCTCAGCTTTACTGTTTGTGAAAGGCAATTTTTGGACCATTTGGTTTTCAAGGATCTCCCTATATAAAAATGTGTTTGTGGAATAATTCCCTTATCCCAAAAAATTCCCATATCTGAATATATTCCAATGACACTTCCAGAAAAATGTTCACTTAGATGATCTTCTTCAATATCACCTTCTACAATAATCTCTTCTTGATCTAATAAATATGATCTCTCCTCCATTTTATATAGAATTATAGGCTGATAAATATATCAACCTATTATAGTTATTTTTTAAATTATTAATTCGAATTATTTATCTCACTCAAAAAAAAATTATCAAAGAAAAATGCAACAAAAAAAAAAAATTACGTGAGTGCTCGCACCGGGTGATTTTTACCCGACAGTGATAATAGATGGAATTTCAGTGGCAGCTGTCAAAATGTGAAACCAAAACTTTAGACTAGATGATGAGTCAGGAAGCTAAACGAAACCACATCTCCGCCAACCGATTTTTTATTGGTTAATTTTCCACTCAAATGTTGCCATGGGTAATTTTCACACGGCGCGCGCAATGCCGGGTTAAAAGAGAGAGCATTTAACAGGTAGATTTGATTAAAAATATATATATAGTTCCTAATCTCAAAATTGAAACCTAATACAGGTAATATAAAACAGACTTATAAGAGCTTTGTTTGTTAAAATTTTGAAGCCAGTATGGAAAGGGGTTATTTGTACAATGAGAACCATAGTTTAAAAAAAATAACTGTAACTTTAAAATTATAATGTTCTAACCATGATTGGCACAATTTGGATTATATATTAGAAACTTCAAGGTAATAAGACAAATCCAAATAAATTAATAGTGTGTGAAGTTTTGGTAACAGCATCGTTACAAATAGACAAAAGACAAAAAAAGAGGGGGGGGTTATTTAGCCTTTTGTCTGATGTAATAACACTATTACCGAAATGTTACACCCTATCAATTTATTTGTATTTGGTCTTATTACCTTGTAGATGTTCTAACCAAATATAAGGAGGTTCCAGTGTAGTGTATTTCAGTGTGGAAGTTGTAGACTGAGCAGTCAGATGAGAGGAAAAAAACCTGAATGGGAACTCTAACCATCAGATGAGATAATCACATCCTTTGTGTTTTGTTATCCCATGATTATCATGGAATGTTGTACATTGGTGGTGAGATTGAACTACAAAGATATTAGTTTTGTTGTGCAAAGTCAATACAAATTTCTTGAAGTGGTCCTAATAATTAAGTCAGATTTATTTCTTCTTTAATGAATGATACACACCAATGTGTATCCTGCATTTATAAAAGGGAAGTGAAGCCATCACTGTTTCAATAACTTAAATATTGATAAGGTACAATTGGAATTATGGGTAAAATTACAAGGTGGCAAGAGACCCAATTCAAATAAGTAATCTATACTTGATAAGGCGCAACTTGGATTATAGATTATAAACACAAGGTAATAAGACCAAATTCAAATAAATAAATAGTGTGTGACATTTAGCGTTGTTACCGAAATGTCACACACTATTTATTTATTTATTTGGATTTGGTCTTATTGCCTTTGTGTTTATAATCTATTATACTTGTTATTTTTTGGTAACAGCATTGCCAACATCTTCAGACTTTAAAATATTAAATTCCGAATCCTTACCTAAGGATGAAAACAATGTTGTTACCAAAAAATATTATGTATATAAAGTAAAAGAAATAAAATTTACTAAAAGTAGAATGTGTCAAACAAATCAGCACATTTTAAGTGAAACCTTTTCACTGCCAGATGTTTACACTAGTGTGTGTTGTTAGCCAGTTCTGGTGGTGGTATGAAAGGAGTAAATGCTCCCCAGATGCTGACATAGTTTACACAATGCCTGTACAGTGCGTGCTGTTAGCCAGTTCTGGTGGTGGTATGAAAGGAGTAAATGCTCCCCAGATGCTGACATAGTTTACACAATGCTTGTACAGTGCGTGCTGTTAGCCAGTTCTGGTGGTGGTATGAAAGGAGTAAATGCTCCCCAGATGCTGACATAGTTTACACAATGCTTGTACAGTGTGTGCTGTTAGCCAGTTCTGGTGGTGGTATGAAAGGAGTAAATGCTCCCCAGATGCTGACATAGTTTACACAATGCTTGTACAGTGTGTGCTGTTAGCCAGTTCTGGTGGTGGTATGAAAGGAGTAAATGCTCCCCAGATGCTGACATAGTTTACACAATGCTTGTACAGTACCTCTTTAATATTTATATCAAAGGACCATAAAAAAATCTGCATTAACGAATACCCATATTATAAAGAATGACAAAATGATGTACTTTTATGATGAATAAAATGCTTTATCATTCTTTTAGCACATAAAATTCAATGAAAAAAGAATGAAACTGGAATAAAAATGATTTATATTTTATTTAAATAATTACCAATGCATGTTTGTGTATTTTTTTAATAATTTATTGGAAAAATCATATAGGTTTCCCAAAAATTGTAAGAACTTTTTCAATTTTCAGGGGTCTGAATGAATATTTAGTGCTGCCACTTTCACAGTAGAAATCTAAATTTGATTTTGAATTTTTCATCGATTTCAACTTCTCCTTGAACAACTCGTATGATGTCATCCTCAGTTAACATCTTCACTACAGCTGTTTCTTGGTTAACAAATCCTTTGTGTAGAACAACCTTTTTTCATTCTTGAAATTTAGCAAACCATTCATTGCTTGCTAAGAAATCATTGTAACTAAATTTGACTGAAAAAATAATTGACCTTTCCTCTTTACAGTATAATCTCATTATAAGAAATGGAAGTATTAAAGCACAAATGTTTCTTTTAAGCATAAAACCAACTTCTACTGTCCTTACTGCGATCGCTCATATTACATCACTAAAATATATTTAAATAACATCCTACATGGGACACCAAAATGTTACAAATTTGATGCAGAGGAAACTCCTAGGACTACAGGAAGAGACCCACATTTGAAGTCTAGGAATATTTTCCCCTAACTCTATCAGAGACCAAATCTAAACCCACTCTCAGTCCTGTGGTACTTCTCGAAATTGTTCCCCTATTACAATAGAACCTCACTTAGAGATCTTCTACTTATATATATATGCCTTATAATGTTCCTATGCAACTATGCTTATTTTAAATTTACTTTTATTTCAACAGTTTTTTTAATCCCAATCATCCTATTCACTTCAATCTGACTATAATTCAATACTGACTTTTAAGTCAATTGGAAATTATGATTCCTTGAAGTAATGAATTAAAGAAATTGGACTGTACATGTCTATACACTGTAAAACCTCTCTGTAAAGGACATCAAGTTGTAGAGCCAAAGTGTTCTCTGACCAGAGGGTTGCTAAATGATAAAATGGGTAATTTGATAATTGTCTTTTATAGAGATGTCCTTCATGGGAGATGTTACAAGTAGGTCTCTCTATTTATTCATATATCTATCATTATTAATCTTATTTATGCATTTAACCTTATATAATCTTATATGGACGTTATAATAAATCAGTTTCAATCTCAATCTCTCTCATTGATGAGGTATAATTTGTACTATAGCTAAAACCATAAGGTAACAAATCCAAACATAGGTAAATAGGTAATTTGTACATGGTGTTAGTGTAACAGCATTGTTATCATCTTCAGCCAAAAATTACAAGGTTAAAAAGAAATCTAATTTATCCCTTATGAGATTAAGAAATAGCATTTCAAATTTACCACAGATTTTGGGACGCTCCCACCTATTTGTTATGAGAAATGCATCAAGAATTATGTTGAACCTCTCTGTAAAAGACACCTATTTGCAGAGCAAAGTGTCCTCTAGGGATAGGTGTTCTCTTACCGGAGAGTTGCTAATCAGTAAAAAATATATTTTTGGAGACGAAAACTGTTCTTTGTAGAGAAGTTTCCTTTATGTATGTTCTACTGTACTTTTGTCTGAAGATGGTAATATAATGGTGTTACTGAAACGTCGTTTATAATTTACTTAATTGGATTTGGCCTTGTTTACTTTGTGATCTCAGAACAAATAAAGCCTTGTATACAAAACTATGGAGGGTTGGTTATTGCCGTCCTACTTGAACCAACCACCCCGTCAAAAGGGTTCAGTCCCCACACACTCTGCAGAGTAAATCTGTGGCTAATCAAGCTGACCTAGAAGTTATCAACCTTTGTTGTCTGATAAAACAGGAGATAAAGTTTGCCTGGTCAAAGTCAAGCCTGACAACATGCTCTCCCTTAGTGCACCCTTGCTTGGTCCCCCCTTAGTGCACCCTTGCTTGGTCCCTTTAGGTGTGGAATTAAAGAATGCTTGTCCTTTATTTCTAACTCCACATTTTAGTTGAGATTCTGGGTGAAGAAGAAAAACAAAAGGAAACAAACTTTAGAATAGGAAGTCTTAATTTGTTGTTTTGATAGACCAACAGGAAAATTTGATCTGTGCATTTGAAACAAGGTTATCCATCCAAGCAAGTCACCAATCCAGTGATCAACAGAGGGTCTGGTAATCAAGATGGATTCCTTGAAAGGAACATACTATAGCAGCTTCAGAATATTTGAATTTTGCAAATTGGGGAGCATGGCTCTAATAAGAAGTTATATAACATACAGTAAAACCCCGCTAATACGAACCCTGTATATAACGAACCTTCCCTTATAACGAACCCACGCCGATTCCCAATTCCATTCCATTGAAAATACCATCGTTATAACGAACTTTGCGATTTTTAGAATAACGAACTACCCCTATAACGAACCTATTTCAGGTCCCAAAATGATAAAATCTATTAAAAATACTATGCTTATAACGAACTTAGAATTGTAATTTAAAAAAAAAATTAAAACAACAAAATTTTGAGCATGTTTCAGCTCGCGGATCGCGATTTCAAAACAATAAATTTAGCGGCATTGTTTGTTTTGGTTTTTGCACTTTATTTTTGCTGTATGTTGTATAAATTTTTATACATTATACTTTTTATTAAATAGAATATCTTTGCATCCATTGAATTTGAAATATAAAAATGCAAATGGCTTCCAAAATGAATAAAACAAAGGCATTTTAAAAACAAAAGCGTTATTTCTTTTAAAAAAAGGCCATTTTCAGAACTTTTCAAAGTGAAACAACACAGGCAAAATGTTAAGAACATATTAAAATAAGAGAATATAACTTTCTATTATAAAAGATAAAATATAAAGTTATTAAAAATTGTTACAAAGAGCAATCAACCTCAACTTTTGCCGCGATCGCGATCGTACGTTTTAGGGCTAAAAAAAAAAAAAAGTCCAAATAAACGGTCCCGTGATGAAACAAAAATTATTTTTATGCCATTAACTATGGTGATTTTAAAGTCAGCAATGTTTTGCATGACAGGTTAAAAAAAAAAAAACGAAATCTAGACCTAGAAGAATATGTGGGAAAATGAAATGAAAGAAAAACACTTAACTTTATTTGAATGGTGCAATGCTTGAAGAATGCTTTGAAGCAACAAGGTATTAGAGCCATTTTTTCAAGTAAAAATTGTATTATATAATGTGATAAATATGTTTTAAAATCATTTCATAACTTTGAATATATATTTAATAAAACTTTGCCTTGGATTTGTCTTGATTTTTAACTTAGACATAGAGGTACATGTATGTTAATGATAAGAAGAACCTATCATCTAATGATTTCTATTATTATTCAGTATTAATGTAAGGAAATTGGTCAATTAAGGGAATTAAAATAAAGTGACGACTATTAAGAGGCAGCCTCTTCTTGTGTGTATGGCTGTTTTTTAATTATACGGTCTAAAAATTTTGAAAAGTAAAAAAAAATGGCCAAACCGTGGCTATAGTGAACCAAAAGCTCTGTCCCATTGGGGTTCACTATAGAGGGGTTTTACTGTATATACCAAATGACTTTATTTAATTAATCTGCCCATTGAGTATTCAATTAGCACATTTGTTACATTTCAAATATATTGACATGGATGATGTTGGTATGTTACTTCTAACTCCTTTATTTGTAAGTAACATAGGTTTTTCTCCATGGGTCTGGAATGCTGTTGGCAGAGGAATGTTGCCAAAACTACTCAAGGGTAACCAGTACTAGGTTTCCTGGAGGAGAAGGAATTGGGTGTTGCATAGGTTTCACCTCCCCAGAGAAATCATCAAAACAGAATTTCTCCACATTGGACATGACACTTCTATTCCACCTATTCTTGTTAGGAAATCACCCTAAAATTGATTCAATAAGGATCCCAAAAAAAGGAAGAAGCTTCTGGAAGTAGTTCATTACAATCAACAGCAAGTCCTGCACTTTATTCTGTTGTATGGCCCCCATAGCATGATTTTTGAAGTTAAAAAAAGGGGTCTAGCCCAAATAAGTCACTCACTCGTATGGAAATCTCTGACAAGAGACACCTGAGAAGAAGTTTACAGGCAAGAGCAGTAACATTTCATTATCTACTTATATAATTGCCTTATTCTGTCTGTGTGAAGTTCACTGTGTGAAGTTCACGGATAGATTTTGGTCAGAATGGATAAAATAAAAAAAGTGTCAAGGGATGGGAATCGAACCCACGACCTTCCGCTTACCGGGCAGATGCCATGACCACTAGGCTACCCTGGACATATTTTTCCGTTCATAAAGTTAATATATGATGCCAATATATATAATAATTGTATAAACGAATGCAAGACAAAATCACCGCGAATGTTTCTTTTTTTTAAGGCAATTTCTTTTTAAGGCAATTATCGTTTTGCACAATTACTTAATCTTTTAAAATAAATAACAATACTTAAATGAAAATATGTTTCTTTAAATAAAATAAAATAAACTTTTAAATCGGTAACCTTTATGAGAACCTTTAAATATATTTTATATTATATAATATTTTATAATTGTAACGAATAGTATTTTAATTAAAACATTTTAAAAACACACAGTTTGGAACGGGACGTTTCACAAGAGTGACATCCATGGCGCCAATTTATAATTGTAACGAATAGTATTTGAATTAAAACGTTTTTAAAATATATACGCACTCGGGTAAAACCCGGGCGTTGCCCGGGCCATTCGTCTAGTCTCAGATAAAAGGCATTTGAAATGGTACAATTTCTTATGTTGACCCTTAAATTCCCACCTCCTGTAAGATCTAAATAGGGATAACAGGTCCTAAATACTGAGAGGAAGTGTAAAAGTCTTTCAAGATATCTACAAGGTAATAAGACCAAATCCAAATAAATAAATATTGTGTGACATTTACGTAGCATCACTGTTACTGAAACTTCACATACTATTTATTTAGATTGGGTATTATTACCTTTCTAATCTATAATCTAAATTGTGCCTCATCAGTCTTTCAAGATGTAATCAAGGAAGATTTACAATTAATTTCGAGGGCGAAATAATGAAAAAAAAAACCTGAAACCTCTTATTCAATCATAAATATATCAAGATGCTTATAGTCCTCTCAAGAAAAATGCCTTGAAGCTCTACACTTTGCCCCATCTCAACATCATTCTTCCCATCTCCAAATTCTCTAAACCAGAGTTGGTGATGAGACTGTGGCAACATATAAGTATATCCACAACAGCAGTATTACTAACAGGTGAGTAAATGCCTCCTTAATCACTAGGTACGGTGGAAATACATGGAAGAACTATTGTAAAATCTAAAGTAGAGATGCACATTTGATGCACTTACAGTCGCTAACTACCCACCATGATTATCATGGATTGTACTGTGTGTATTTAAGAAATAAGTTTTAAAAAAATGAACCAGATGCCCAAGGTAGGTAATGTTAAGGAAATTTCTGCAAAAGCAAAGTTTCATTGCCATTAATCAACATGAGACAACAGCAATCATGGATAAAATATCCTGGTTGGACATAATAAATAACACTTGTTGTTGTAATAAGTAACACTTGTGGCACTCACCTTAACACAACCATGATCCAGGAGGGAATTCTGTTTCGGGCACTTTTTTTTAAAGTCAAAATTGTTTCAGTGGCCCACAATTCTTTCAAAATCAGTGAGTGCAAGACTCTGGCACCTTGTAAATGCAAAAGTAAAACTATTTTCTCTAAGTGTAAACATGTGATGCAAACATAGTGTAAAACCTGCCCACCATAGCCATGTGTACTTGAGATTAGAATTAAAGGAGTAGTAACACTATATGGGGAGGACATACACATTCTTCAAACAGATGTTTCCACATGACAATATGTAAAATTGATGTTGAAAAAGTCGTTAGTTTGCATCTCTATCAAGGTAGGTTCCAACTTACACAGGTATGTTGCCTATGCTGAAGCACTTACTACAGCTGATGATTGTGGTTATTGCATTTGAACTTCACTATAACAACACATTATTTACAACCAATATTTCTATGCCGTTATAAATATCCATTTTACTTTTTATTTTATAACCGCAATTAAGACAATAAAGGTTCTTAAAACTTGGAACTTTAGAATTATGATTTTACCAAAGTTGTTGGTATAAAAGGGGGGTGTTATAATGAGGTTCAAATACCAGATTTGAAAAAATCTCAATCTGACTTTGAAGCAGTGGTTCCCCAATACCCCAAGCAACAATCCAGTCATTTTTTTCAGCCCCCACTCTTAGTGGCCTTTTAAGACACAGGTTTTACTGTGTGTATCAAATTTTCTAGTCCACTACTTTATATACCAACCAGGCTATGTAAAAAACTGCATCAGTTGGCAATATTTATTTTCAAACATTCAATAGCTCAATTCTTTAACAAGAGCTTAATCTGGAGTGTGCCTTAGAGAATCTTAGAAAGACTGAAATGGAGATGTGGTGCAGGATATTGAGAATACCACGGACTGAGTAAGGAAAAGGTCTAAAAATATCAAGGAGAAATTATGGCCTTCTAGAGATTATTGAGAAGAGAAGCAGGTATGGACATATTGGTCGACACTGTGTATGGAAACAAGTATTACTAAGGTAGGTATAGAAGGAAGACTGAGAATAGAATTCAAGAACAACTTTGAGAGAAATCCCTATGATGTCATCAAAAGACTGTCCAAAGAAACGAAGCCCTGAGACAAGATGAATACAACCTAGGGGTTGAAGAGAACTAGATAGAGTTGACAACACTCACAAACAGCTAGTACACCATCAGTCTATTATCTTTTCATTATAATTTATACATTCCAAGATATGTGTGTGCTGCTGAGAGTCGCCAACTTACCTTGGTGGGCTTGAAACTTTCCAATGAGGGCGTAGCAGATGCCAAGACAGAGAGGGTTTTGGACCTCCAGCTTCATCTGCTCAGCTGCGACCACACACACGGGTCATCTACCAAATAGGTGGGATCAGGTAGATACAAAGTCAACTAGAGTACATAAAGGCATCTCCTTATCGTGCAACTAAAAGTTGCCGATGGCTTGCACCATTTCAACTAATCGTTGATTTTTAATTATTCTAGAATTGACCAAATTAAGTTGCACAATCAGGAGATGCCTTTTTCTTAATTTATCCAGCTGATCCCAGTAAAATTTCACTTTTGTACTATTTTTTCATAAACAGTAGAACCTCCATGAGAGGACACTCACGATAGAGAACACCTTTCTACAAAGGACAGTTTTCATTTGTAAAATTATCATTTTTACTATTAAGCATCTCTCCAGTAAGAGGACACCTCTCCTTAAAGGACACTTTGACTCTGCAATTAGGTGTCCTTTACAGGGAGGTTCTACTGTAATAGTATTTTTATTTATATGAAGGTGCAAGTCTATTTTATTCACACTTTAATTGGCTATTTTCTGTTGCATGACTTTGATCAGCCAATCAGCATGTAATGTTTCTTTAGCTCAGAGATTTCAAGGAAAAATAAAATTTTATATTAAATATAAGATCATAAGTTGGAGTTTAGGAAGTGTTCTCTCTTTTTTTTTTTGGTAAAGATAATAATATATTTAGTCATTAAATGATATTATTATATTTATATGATATTATTATATCATTAAAGGAATCTGATGCTTGATCTCCTTATTCTGCTGGGATAATTTTTCATGGCATTAACACATTATTAGGTAAAATATCATCATTAATGTAGCACCGTCTATATATATGTGGGATGGTTGCGTGATGTGTTGGTGTGGCTTGTGGAAAGGCTGCTTATAAAATTATAATTAAAATTAATTTATTTAAAGCCAGAAATATATAAAGAGAAAAGAAGTAACGGCCGTTGGGATCAAGCCTTCTTGTTTACCGCGCGAGTGGCCAGAGTCTGGATGTTCGCACATGCGTAGTCAGGTTGACGCTCACGGTTGGCGAGGCCGTCCACTGCCCGTGTGTGTAGTGGAGCTTTGTCCCAGTTCGTGCTCGCTGAAGCGAAGTGTGGTCGCCACACTACTCCTCCTCCAGTAGGATCTTTCCAGCGAACCTATGCAATCTTATTGGCTTGCCAAGTTCGGGTCTTGGGAAAACATTGGTCCTTCTGATGTGAAAGCAGGCTTGAGGCGGTCGATTGACACCCACGTGGATTTCTTTTTAATTTTCAGTTTGTAAATTTTGGGTTTCCAAAAAAGGACACCATATGGACCGTCGTATGGGGGAGCTAGCGGTGGCAATATCACGTCCAGCTCACCAATTTTTGTGGGATGGTTGCGTGATGTGTTGGTGTGGCTTGTGGAAAGGCCGCTGATAAAATTATAATTAAAATTAGTTTATTTAAAGCGAGAAATATATGAAGAGAAAAGAAGTAACGACCGTTTGGGATCAAGCCTTCTTGTTTACCGCGCGAGTGGTCAGAGTCTGGATGTTCGCGTATGCGTAGTCAGGTTGACGCTCGCGGTTGCCGAGGCCGTCCACTGCCCGTGTGTGTAGTGGAGCCTTGTCCCAGTTTGCGCTCGCTGAAGCAAAGTGTGGTCGCCACATATATATATATATACAGTCGAACCTCTTTAATTGTTAGAGATGATCATCTTTTTTCATTAAATATAGGATACTATGTTATTTGTAAATTTAATTGTTTAAATAATTTGTATTTTTAAATTTAATTATAGAGAAAAAAAAATTGTAAATTTATATATGTAAATTCTTGTCCAAAATTAATGTATAATAGAGGATTTGCATATTTTCTAGTTTGTTAGAAAGAAAAGTGTAGTTTTGTTGTGAGCAGAGAGGCTGGATGCTCTCAGGGCTTCAGGTATTAAAAAAGAAAATATTTTAAAAGGTGTGTGTGCCATCTGTCCTACCTTCCACCCAACAAAGGTTATGGGCCTACTTGCAAGCTTTTAGCTGAATACTATAGGAACTTAAGAAAAAATTGGCTAAACTTTTGGGGCCGTATTAAAATTTAAATTTAATGATTCAAATTTCACGTTTCCTAAGCTGAATGCTTTTAACTATAATATATGGAAAGTGGATATGAAGGTCCTTCTGATTGATTAAGGAAGCTGGGATTTTATCATAGAAGATGAACCTGATCTTCCAGCTGAGGCAACAGCCAAAGATATTAGAGAATTTAAATGGAGGAAGGATAGGGCTTTCACTACAATTTACCAAGGAGTAGAAAGAAAATACCAAACCTTGATTGCCAATGCTGCTGATGGAAAAGAAGCTTGGAATATTTTAAAGCAGAATTTTGAGCCAAATTCAAGGGCCAGACTGGCTGGATTGATTGATGAATTTTATGAACTGAAATTTGCTCCTGATGAAGAAACCATTGGAATATTTATTAAAAGAGTGCAAGAGAAAAAACAACTGATTAAAGAAGCTGGATATGATCTACCTGAAGTACTTGTGTGTTTTCAGTTGATAAGGAAATTACCTCAAGATTATGATGGCATTGTCCAAGTTCTATACAGACTAGAAGAAAAACAATTCAATGTTGAAAACATTGAAGCCCACTTAATAACTGAATCGGGAAGAGTTCAACAAAAGAAAAAAGATTATGGACTTGATATTGTGGCAAACGCTTATCAAACAAAAACTCCCAGGATGTACCAAGGAAATAAAAATAAAAATTATTTTTCTGCAAAAGCACAGTATAGCAGTGGAAGCATGCTGGAGCCAATAGTGCATCCAAGAACAGCAAGAACACATGATATAAGGAATTGCTCCTTCTGTGGGAAAACTGGCCATCTTATAAAAGACTGTTTTCTTAGAAACAAAAACTCTCAAGGGCAACACTACAGAAAGGATCAGAACTACAGGGGAAAATCTTGTGCATTTCATTCAGAAATTCTAAGCTTTCACCACATTTGTGAAAGAGCAAGTGATCCAACTAGTGAATGGGGAGAATGGCTGATAGACAGCGCAGCTACATCTCATTTTTGCAAAGAAAAGGATTGGTTTGTGAACTACGAGGATATCCCCCCGATGGACGCTTTGATTGGAGATGTCGACTGCAAGTCAACAATCTTAGGTAAGGGAGATATCAACTTTGTTTTAAAAGACATAAATAACACATTTGTAGAGGTAACTCTACTTAATGTTCTATATGCACTAAACATGAGAAGGAATCTCATTAGTGGGTCATGCATAGACATAGCAGGAAATAAGATTATATGGAAAAACGGTAAAATGACAATCTTTAAAAATAATGGAGAATATTTTTCACAGCAAGACGAGTAGATAAGTTATATATTGTAAATGGATACCCTAATAGAGCCAAAGCTCAAATTTATTCAATTTCTCATAACTCAAATCTTAATTTTCTCCATAAGAGATTTTGTCATATTAATTCAGAAATACTTAATTCTATGAGTAAAAAGAAAACTGTCAAAGGATTAGAAAAAGTTCAGGGTAATCCAACCACATGTGATATATGTAAAGTAGCTAAGATCACCAGATCATCATTTAAATTTACTATACAATTCTGACTAGAAAACCTTTAGAAAAAGTGCATATGGATATCTGGGGTCCTGCACCAGTGAGATCACTTGGTGGCAGTAGATATTTTCTTTCTATCATAGATGACTACTCTAGAAAGGTTAATGTTTATTTCCTAAAAGAAAAGTCAGAAGTTTTTAACTATTTTAAGCAATACTTGCACGAGTCTGAGCGAGCATTAAATGCCAAATTAAAATGTATTAGGACAGATAATGGATTAGAATTCTGTAACAAAGAATTTGAAAATTTTCTAGTAGATTTGGGTATTAAAATAGAAAGAACATCAACTTATAGTCCTGAACAAAATGGAATTGCTGAAAGGTTTAATCGAACTGCTATTGAAGGTGTTCGAGCAATGCTTTTAGATAGTGGGTTACAACCCAGATTCTGGGCAGAAGCCCTAAATACCTTTACATATACTAAAAACAGATGTGAACATGCTCTAACAAAAGGAGTAAGTCCAATGGAATTATGGTCAGGACATAAACCATCTGTAAGACATTTTAAAATTTTTGGCTCATTAGCTTATGTACATGTCCCTAAAATAAAAAGAAATAAGTTACAACCTAAGGCCAATTCAGGCATAATGGTAGGTTATGCAACCAAAACAAAAGGTTATAGAATCTGGTTACCAGCAGATAGAAAAGTAATAGAAACCATTCATGTATTTATTGATGAAACTAAGAAAGGTGTAGATACTTTATTTGGTACTGCTTCTAGAGTACAATATGTTTTTTATCCACAGGATGATAACTACCCTTATGAAAATAATGATAGTGCTAACCATAATTTACATACACTTACCCCAATAGACATAACTAAATGGAAAAGACTAGAAGTACCTAGAAAGACAGGACCAAGAGTAGATGTATACTATTACCCCCCTTCTAGTGATCAAAAATTAAGATCATTTAATGATGTACAAAAATATTGCGAAACACAAAAGCTTGAATTTAATTCTGAAATGTTTTCATTTAGACCACAAAAACCAGATATAAGCGAGGAAAATGAAGTTAAAAAATAAACAAATTGTTTAGAAGATGATTTGTACGAAAGTATTTTCCATGAGGAAATCTATAATATAGAACTTCCTAAAAACTTTAATGATGTACAACAATCACAGGAAAAAAGGAATTGGATTAAAGCAATAGAGGATGAACTTAAGGTGATGAAAGATAGGAAAGTATGGAAATTAGTAGATCCCCCACCTCAAGGTGTGAAAATATTAGGTAATAAATGGGTATATAGCGTAAAAAGGGATGATAAAAATAATAATAAAAGATTTAAAGCTAGGCTTGTAGCACAAGGTTATAGACAGAAATATGGAATAGATTACACTGACATTTTTTCACCAGTTGTAAATTTTTCAATAATTAGATTCCTGTTTATAATATTAGTATCTTTGCTAAGATGGAAGCATGTCTAGTTAGATGTTAAATCAGCCTATCTTTATGGAAATTTGAAGGAAAAAAATTACATGCAACAACCTGATGGATTCAAACTAAAAGGTAGTGAAGATAAAGTTTGTCTTTTAGAAAAGACTATTTATGGGTTACATCAGAGTGGAAGAGAATGGAATAAAGAATTGGATTCAATTTTGAATTCAATAGGATTTGAGGCCATTAAATGGTGCAACTGTGTATAAAAAATGAATAATAGTGTTATCTTGATAGTATATGTTGATGATATCTTGTTATTTGGAATAGAAACATCTGTAATTGGAAAAACTATTCAAATTATTAAAGAAAAGTTAGATATAGAGGAATTAGGAAAGGTCAAATATCTGTTAGGAGTTAACTTTGAAACTACAGACAAGGGCATATACTTACATCAAGAAACATATATAAACAGACTTTTAACTAGTTTTTCACATCTACCTAAGACATTGGTAAATTTACCTTTTAAAACAGGGTGCTGGTTACCATCAAAAATTAAGGAAGATGAAATTATTGAGACTGAACTCATGAGAAAATACCCATATAGATCAATAATAGGTTGTTTATCTTTCCTTGCAGAGAGAAGCCGACCAGATATTTCTTTTTCAGTAAACACAATGGCTCAATTCTGTAATGGATACACATATCAGCATTGGAAATCGTTGTAGATCTAATGAATTATGTCTTTAGGACAAAACATTATAAAATAAACCTATCAAATGTTAATAGAGGCATCTTGAATGCATATTCTGATGCAAACTGGGGAAGTCATTTGACCAATAGACACTCTACAAGTGGATACATACTATATCTAGATGATACCCATTTACATGGAAATCGAGAAAACAAAAGTGTATTGCATTAAGTTCTATGGAATCCGAATTTATAGCCTTAACTGAAAGTGTAAAAGAAACAATATGGTATTTTAATATATTAAAAGAAATAGACGTACTACCTAATGTGGGAAAACCTATTCAATTTTGTGACAATCAGTCAGCTATATATTTCTGTAAGAATAGTGTAGAAAATATAAAAACCAAGCATATTGATATCAGACTACAATTCATTCGAAAACTTGTTGAGGAGAAAGAATTCACTTTAAAATTTGTTAATAGTAATTTAAACTTAGCTGACTTCCTAACTAAATCTTTATCTAAAGAGAAACTAAGTCGTTTCATAGAGAAACTGTTTTGGAGATGAACTATCTACAAATTAATTCAAGACTCATCTTCAGACAAGACTGGACCCGAAGCAGGAGGGAGTGTGAAGTCCACTACTTGTACAAGTCGACAAGGGACTCTGCCTCATCTGTAAATTCCTTCACTGTGTTGTCCTGTTTATTTCATTCTATCTGATTGTACTTTTGTGTAAATAGAGTTATGATGTTGTAAATCATGAGAAATGATGATCATGGGGCCGATTGTTAGAGATGATCATCTTATAGGATGATCATATAGGATACTATGTTATATTTGTAAATTTAATTGTTTAAATAATTTGTATTTTTAAATTTAATTATAGAGAAAAAAAAATTGTAAATTTATATATGTAAATTCTTGTCCAAAATTAATGTATAATAGAGGATTTGCATATTTTCTAGTTTGTTAGAAAGAAAAGTGTAGTTTTGTTGTGAGCAGAGAGGCTGGATGCTCTCAGGGCTTCAGGTATTAAAAAAGAAAATATTTTAAAAGGTGTGTGTGCCATCTGTACTACCTTCCACCCAACATTAATTCAACACCCCAAGGGAACAGAGCTTTCGGTTGAATTAAAGGAAGTGTTGAATTAAGGTTAAATGATTAGATAATCATCTAACTCGCTAAAATAATATATTTTTTTAATTGCTTTGTAATATAAATGAATGATATTAATTGAAACCATTGTATGTACTTTTTTGTATTTATTTTTTATTTTCAAGATTAACTTTTAGTATCAAGGACAAAATGGCAATAATACATATTTTTGAAAAACATAAATAACACTAGTCAACAAGATTTTTGCACAAGAGAACCTGATTATGTTTCTAGTGTAGCTTTTCATGCTGAACTCAAAAATCTAATCAGAAATTTCCCATCACGTATGGTTTTTGCGTGACGGTCTTTTTTTAGTATTGGGATAAATACACTAAAAATTGCAAACAATGTCACGTAACTGGTTTATCAAAAAATATTTTTCTTTGTCCACAAAGAAATAGCATCTTATCTACATGTCCTGAATCCAAATATACCATAAGTTTTTTTCTATTACACAATATTTCTGAGATACACCTACTTGAATTTGGAAATATTGTTAATATATAGGCATATATGAACGAAACATATTTATTATTGAAAAGCAGTGACAGTGGATTTTATTCTATACTTTGCTTGTGGTAGATCCCTCTTGAGTGTCCAGCAGTCGTCGGCAAGCATAGCGGGGCTCCATTTACCTTGGTACCGCTTCTCAATGCTTGATATAGCTTGATGAAACCTCTCACCATGCTCATCGCTAACTGCGCCAAGATTGTCTGGAAAGAAATCTAGATGTGAATGCAGGAAATGGATCTTGAGGGACATGTTACATCCCAGTGCCTTGTAGGAAAGCAACAGATCATTAACTATGTCTCGGTAATTTTCAACCTTGACACTTCCTAAGAAGTTTTTGCAAACATTTCTAAAGGAATTCCATGCTGCTGCTTCAACTTCATTCAAACTATTTTGAAAATTTCCATCCCGCTGCAATTCTCGAATCTGAGGTCCAACGAAAATGCCTTCTTTAATCTTCGCTTCACTTATACTAGAAATTTTTGTTTTAGGTAGGCAAATCCACTGGCATATTTCGATCCATTGCCTTGTCAAAGTTCTTCATTAATCCCAGTTTAATATGTAATGGTGGTAAGTAAATATTTTCTGAATCGATCAGGGGTAGATTTGCAATATTTTTATATCCTGGAGTAAAGATTTTACGGTTTTGCCAGATATTTTTAATGTAATGCCTTTCCCTATCTCTGCTATCCCACTCACACAGAAAACAACAAAATTTTGTATATCCAAGCTGTAATCCACGCAAGAGAGCAACGACTTTCAAATCGCTGCATATTTTCCAACCGTATCTTTCATATTCTATCTTTTTCAAAAACAGTTTCATGTTTTCGTAAGTCTCTTTCATGTTGGATGCATGTATTTATCCCAATACTAAAAAAAGACCGTCACGCAAAAACCATACGTGATGGGAAATTTCTGATTAGATTTTTGAGTTCAGCATGAAAAGTTACACTAGAAACACCATCAGGATCTCTTGTGCAAAAAAAAAAGTTTTTTTTGTAGACCTGTGTAATTACAAATAATTGATGAGGCACAATTTGGATTGTAGATTATAAACACAAGGTAATAAGACCAAATCCAAATAAATAAATAGTGTGTGAGGTTTCGGTAACAGCGTTGTTACCATCTTCAGACAAAAGTACTGAAGATGGTAACAACGCTGTTACCGAAACGTCACACACTATTTATTTATTTGGATTTGGTCTTATTACCTTGTGTTTATAATTACAAATAATATTTTATTTTAATTGAAGAATATAGCAGTTGAAAGGAAATAAATATGGTAAATAAAAAGAAATTTTAAAAATAATATTTCAAAATAATCATGAAGATCTTTTTAAAAATTCCTTTATAGATATCATTTTTGCACTGAAATTTATTCAGGATGTATTCCAGATGGTCTATTTTAAAAAAACATGCATGTCTTTCTTCCTCTGAAATGTCTTCTAAATAACAAAGAGCTTTTATTGTATTAAAGGCATCCACTGCTGCTGCAGGTGTTATTGATTTTGTGTTTAAATCTTTTATAATAACACGGAAATGGAATATTGAAATAAAATGTTATCTTAATCATTGTGGCTACATTTTATGAAGATTTATTTATTTGAAAGGAAATTATTTGTAAATTTTAAAATAACTAAAATATTTCAATGCTGAAAATTAAAAATAAAATAATATTATTAATTAGCGCACGATGCCTGAATTCCCGCGTAAAAAATAAACAATATCACTCGCGACATTGCGCAACGGCACTGCAAAGTGAAACTTAAAACTAACAGAAACCAAAAGTGCGCAGGCGCGATCCTATCGGTGCCCGCCGATCGTCCCTTGCTACTGCCGTAATACCTTTTTAGCGGTAAAGTTGTATGTAAAAAAAAACATTCATCTGTCGAAATTCGAATTTTAAAATGGTCGAACTATCGGAACTGTCGTATTATCGATACTGTCGAATTACGGTTTGTATTTGATAGGCCGGAGGTCGGGACATCAGAATATGGTCGAATTAAGCTAGAGTGTCGAATTTGCGTGTGTCGAATTAACGAGGTTATACTGTATATATCGATTATAAACACAAGGTAATAAGAGTATTACCTTGTGTTTATAATCTATAATCCAAATTGTGCCTTATCAATGTATATATCAATGAAATTTATAAACATATTTTTAACTATATATTTTTTTCTTCTTTCAAAATACAGTTAAACCTGTCTATAGCGCCCCCTCTTGGGACTCACCAAAATAGGGTGCTATAGACAGGTCAATTTTAATGTAAATTGCATCGTAATATGTATTTAAAATTGGGCGCTATAGAGAGGACGGCGCTATTTAGAGGGAGCGCTATGGACAGTTTTAACCTTATATATAATTAAAATTATTTCTCTACAGTCCTTATCCTGCGATGATTAAAAATTGATAGAGGGAAGGCATGGCTCATCAGTGGTGAACCCTCCCAGCGATTTCGCTAAATGGCAAGCCCTGTGTGCCAAAAAAAATTGTATTTTTAGAAATAAATTTGTATTTAAACATGAATAATATAATTTTGTAGAAATATGATTTTAAAAATCTGTCAAATTATCAACGGTGTCGAATTAACATTGGTTATTTGATAGGCTGGTGGCTGTGGCACACCAAATTATCCCTAGTGTCAAATTATTGTTTGTCAAATTAAGGCGGCTATACTGTATGTAAGTTTTTTTTTTTTGCTTATCCCTAGTACACATGGTACAGGCTATGATAATCATGGTGGGTAGAAGTAGGCAACTGCTTTTACTGTAAGTGCACTACATGTCTACACATGTGAAAAGCAGTTCGACTTTGCACTTACAAATGTGCCAGAGCCCCGTTTGGTTACTTGCACTCGCTGGAGCATTTTTTTATTAAATCTGTAAAAAGTGCCCAATGCGCAGATTGCCATCTGTAATTATGAATTGAGATTATATTTACGCCACTTTCCAAATGAAAACAATGTCCTACTGCTGAGAGGAAACTACTAGGAGATCAGGGTGTGAACCCTCTCAGTGGTATTATTGTATTTAGCTGATAGAGGGGTTTTCTCCCCAATGTGTAGAGTTTTTTTGTTTATTTTAGAAAAGAAACACAAGGTAACAAGACCTAACCAAATAAAAAAAATATTGTGCGAAGTTTCAGTAACAGCATTTTATTTTAAGATCATTATTTGTATTAGGTATTATTACCTTGTGATCTATAATCTAAATTGCACCCAACATGGAAAAGAAAAAGTAGTGCCAAAATACAGTTAAACCTCATTATAACCTTATTACTTTGGAGGAGAGACTTTATGTTGTCCTAACGAATAGGTTTTATAATTACAATTAGGACTTAAAACTAGAGACTTTAAAATGATGAAGTTATAATCAAGTTACTCTATGGCAGGTTCAGCTGTAACTTCAATTCTTCATTTCATCCACAATAACACATAAATTGTGTATATGTTTAATTCTGTTTACTTAAAAACTGGGTTTACTAATCACATTTCAAAAAATGTTATACAGTAAAACCTCCATGAGAGGTAAAATTTGCATTTTTACAATTTAAAAACTCTCCAGTAAGAGGACATCTCTCCCTAAAGGACACTTTGGCTCTGCAATTATATGTCCTTTACAAGGAGGTTCTACTGTAAGCATATTATATATAGCCAACCCAATTTGCAGATGTACTAGATTGGATGAACAGAGTTATATCGATAAATAAGAAATAAGACCATAAAGCAACAATGTTTCTTTTAAAACCAAATAAACTTTTACATCCTTAATGAAATGAAAATATTGGGAAGTGGAGGCATGAATCATCAGTGGGGAACCCTCCCAGTGGCCTCTTCAATATAACCCACCATACTGCTTTTAGAGATCTATAACTGTATTGAACAATTCTGCTTATACAGTAAAACCTCCATGTAAAGGACACCTAATTGCAGAGCCAAAGTGTCCTTTAGGGAGAGGTGTCCTCTTACCAGAGAGTTTCAAAATACTAAAAATGGTAATTTTACAAATGAAAACTGTCTTTGTAGAGAGGTGTTCTCTAGCGCGAGTTTCCTCTCATGGAGGTTCTAATGTATATGCAACACTGAAGGGTACAATAATAATTATGGTATTTAAGAGCAAACACTATGGACATGAGCTTTTAGGATAGTGAATTACATATATATGTTAGTATCGAGCAATGCTTTTCTGAAAACAATAAAGGCCAATTAGGCATAAATTAAACATAAGAGAATGATACGTCATCAATACAGTGGAACCTCGTTAATTCAACACACATCAATTCGACACTATACGATAATTCAACCATGTTTTGATGTCCCGACCTCCGGCCTATCAAATAACAAACCGTAATTTGACAATATCGATAATACGATACTTCCAATAGTTCGACCATTTTAAAATTCAAATTTCAACAGTTGAATGTTTTTTTACATACAACTTTACCGCTAAAAAGGTATTACAGAGATGGGAAGCGGCGACGATCGGCGGGCGCGGATAGGATCGCGCCCGCGCACTTTTGGATTTTGTTAGTTTAAGTTTCACTTTGCAGTGCCGTTGCACAATGTCACGAGTGTTATTGTTTTTCGTTTTTTTTTTTTTTACGCAGGAGTTTAGGCATCGTTCCCAATTTATAATATAATTTTCTTTTTGAATTTTAGCATTTATATATTTTAGTTATTTTAAAATTTACAAATAATTTCATTTTAAATAAATAATTCTTATAAAATGTAGCCACAATGATTATGATAACTTTTTTTTTCAATATTCCATTTCCTTGTTATTATAAAAGATTTAAACGCAAAATTAATCTTCATGATTCTTTGTGAATAATTAAATTTTCATTTTATTTTGCATATTTAATTACTTTCAATTAAAATAAAATATTATTTGTAATTATTCATGTTTCAAAAATATGTATTAATGCCATTTTGTCCCTGATACTAGTTAATCATGAAAATAGAAAAACAAATACAAAAAAAGTACACACACAATGGTTTCAATTAATATCATTAATTTATATTACAAAGCTATTTTAAAAAATATTATTTTAGTATAAGTTAGATGATTAGCTAATCATCTGAATAACTTTAATTCAACCGAAAGCTCTGATCACTTGGGGTGTTGAATTAAAGAGGTTCGACTGTATATGAGAAATAAAACCATGAATTATTATTTTAAAACAAAATGAACTACTGTTCTTACTGAGATGAAAATATTGGGAGGGCTCGGCTCTCATCTAAATGATCTAAAAGATGCCACTAGGAGTTCTTGGGTCTCATGTTTACTAACCCTAATCTAGTGGAAAAGGCGGTTATGTAAGGTTAATAAACACAGGACCCGGACTCTGCCTTCAGCAGATAAAACAAATAATAAAGACTAATCATTGAGATCTGTCTATTTTGTACTAATATATGGTAGGTGCTATTAATAAATATCGTCTCTAATTGTATTAACGTAGTACAGAAATCCCCCCAATTAAGTGGGATCTTGAGACTAGCTCTCCATTTGTTTATTAACCCTAATTTAGCATAAAGTGCTTACAAGCTATGACAGGGTTAAGTTAGGTATAGGTTATGTTTGCTTCAATTGCAGGGTATGTAAACAAAGGCACTAGTCCTGAGACCTCCCCTCAAATCATAATTTTAAAATTAACTAAAGATAGTATTCAAATGATTTATGGCAGCTAATCTTCTGACCTTCCAGTGATGTATGCCTTCCAAAGCAAACATTTGCAAGATTTAAAATGAAGTGTTTTGAACCATTAAACTTCTTAATTGAACAAATATATTAAATGTCTTAATTTTATTCATTTTTTAAATTAATTTTAAATTATTGTGTGCGACTGAGTTTAAACTGAATTTTTTTTTTCGATAAAAATTTGAAAGTGATTAATATCCTGTATATATCACACATTTCGCTATTAAATACAAATAACTATTGTGCGCAATTAAAAATAATTTATTTTTTCAAGACGCATAAACACTAAAGTATGGTATATATGGCGTATGTATATTGTTTAAATTCGAAACAAATTGTTTATAATATGTCAAGATGTCATTAAATAACCATTAGAATAGTGTATTACTCAAAATAATGTCAGTTATTAATCTGAATGTCTATATTGTTTAACGTCAACCGTGTGAGTTTGAATGTGCTGAATGGTTTGAAACCAATGTTTTTAATTCTTTAATATATTAGGCCTACCAGTTATATATTTGAAGGAACCATCATTTCGATTGCACAAAAGGACATTATCATTATCGTTCAGAATAAAATATTCATGAGTGTACATAAACTCCATATTTAATCAACTTTTAATGACTTTTAAGCTTTATGTTCAAAAATCTGTTTAGATGTCGTTAGGTATTACTAGAAAAGCAGACATCTTATTTGGTATGTTTTGACAAAAGGCGACACCTAACGGAGTAGAACTACGTTAAGAGTTCTTTTTATTATTTTTTTTTTCTTCCTTCTATAAGTAATAAAGCATTATAAGTATCAAAATGAAAAGTTTGTTTTTTTAGTCTTAAAAATATTTGTTTTCATTTTACTTTAATTGTATGTTAGTTTATTAAGATAGTACTTTATGTTTTTTTTTTTACACAAATAAATTTACTGGCAATGCGTTTCTTTTTTAAATCTCCACAGACCTTACTGCAATGATATGATTTAATGAATGAGAGGGCCCGGCCGCTGTTGTAGCCGCTGAGAGGGTTCACTACTGATGGGCCGGGCCCTCTCATTCATTAAATCATATCATTGCAGTAAGGTCTGTGGAGATTTAAAAAAGAAACGCATTGCCAGTAAATTTATTTGTGTAAAATTTTAACGATAGAGGGCAATAGAATTTGGTTTGCTAATAGTACTTTATGTGTATACATCTCATTTATATTTTACTAGCGGACGTACCCGGCTTCGCCAGGGTTTTACCCGAGTAAAAGTTTGTCTAACGAATCTCTCGATAAAGTGAACATTTTTTCCCGGTCCCTTGAAAAATACTCGATAAGTTGAATAAAATCATTATTAATTGGTTCCCTCGGTAATTGGAAGTTAAAGGAATAGTATCTTGCCTTTGAATTGTATCATTATTCTTGTCTCAAATAAATTGCCGTGTCATCCTGAATTTTGTCTTTCCTAATTTTCTACATTACAAAATCATTGTATCATCATGATAATATTTAGAGCAGATTGTTGAATTATAACAGATAAATTAGAATATTTATCTTGATTATTTCTAGGCGAGAAGTTATTTCAAAAATTTTATTTGCTAGAAACCTTCCCAGTACTATACTAAATAACTTCCCAAAGTTTCATGGCGATCCAATGAGTGGTTTGGTCAGGCATAAAGGACAAACAAACAAACAGACACACACACATACATTCATTTATATATATATAGATAGATTTTATAGGTTTTTATTTTTTAATTAGACAATTTTAATTTATATTTAGACATTTTTCATTTTAATTTAGACACTTTGTTTTTATTTAGACATTTTCAATTTTAATATAGACATTTTTCATTTTAATTTAGACATTTTTCATTTTAATTTAGACATTTTTCATTTTAATTTGGACATTTTTCATTTTAATTTAGTCATTTTTCATTTTAATTTAGACACATGGACTTTTCTATAAAAATGATAAAAAAAAATGAATAAAATTGAAAATGTCTAAATTAAAATGAAAAATGTGTCTGATTAAAAGTTAAAACCCTATATTTTAATTTAAAGCGTTATTTCCCCTAGGGACACTTGCGCTGATATACACTTCATTTTCTGCTTATACATTATTTATATAAAAAAAATCATTATACAAAAAGAAACAGTTTGCAAACAGTTTGCATAAGAAAGAGATGGCTATGTGTGCACTAAGCAAAAATATGTTTTAAATACTTTTAGGTGTGCTGAGTGAATAAAAATAATAGTTTTTTATTTGAAAACTTTTATTTAAACATTTATTATTCCATTTCTTTTCATCTGACTGTCCACAAATCTTGTAATCGATTTTTAGTATACTTATATTGATCACGTTGAAATAACATAACCTAATGACTTCTATAATAGGAGACCCTGTTTCTGTCTTGGGCGAGGTAGACTCTCAATAAAATTTTTATTATTTTGTTTGAATGGTGGCCAAAAGCTGGAGTGATGAACTGTATCTACATTTTAGGGCTGTTAAACTTTTATAATTATGTTACATATAAGAAAATCTACTGTATATTGAAATATAGTACTATATATATATATATATAAAATGTAAATAATAAAGTTTATCAAATAAAATTTTAAATCTTAAATATAATTTAAATTAAGTTGATATTATAGTGTGAGTTAAGATGGATTTATATATTGATATAACTATATTTAAAACTTTTAATAATAGTAATATTTATATATATTCTTGGGATGGCCACCACTGCCATCCTTACCGGTCACGGCCACGTTCTGGCAGATCTAGCGCTCTGGCATAGAGATCTAGATCCAACTTGTCCTCACTGCCGGGAAGAGCCACAGACTGTGGATCACCTCCTCTTCTCCTGTCCAGCTTTTATGCTACACAGGCTACAGACAGCCCTACTGCTTGGAGTACAAGACTTCAGCCCGACATCCCTGCCCCTACTTCCTGACTCCCTGCCGGCCTGGAACTACCTGGTTACCTGGTTCACCTCAGCAATCTGCCCCCCCTCCCATGACTAGACTTCTCCTCTAGACTGCTGTACAGCCCGGGTAGTTGGCGATTTACGCTCCAGGAGCCCGGGTTACCTCTATTTTCTCTATATAAAAAGGAAATTCTATTAGATTAGCAAGCTAAATCTAAATTAATTATATAAGATAAAAGTTGATAATTATTTTTGTGTTTAAGTTAGATGAGATTAAAAAGTTGTTTATATGTATTATATTTATATCTTATTTTGGAGAGAAAAATGTAATAAAAGTAATTATATGTTAGAATAATGCAACATCTTCGTACACATTTATTTTTAGCAAATCTTTATTGTCTTAGTAAAGTCTGATACAGCGTTTTATTGTTTATTTTCGAAACGCCAAAAAGTGACAAAAACAAATCAAAAAGGGATGATGATAACCTGCGTCTTGCAGATTAACATTTTCATAGAAACATATATATATACGTATTTATTGCTATCTATATATCACCATCTTCTCTCTTCAAACACGAAATCTCACAGGCGGTCTCCTCGCTCGAGGTGGGTTCCGCCTTAGGACAGGACCCTCCTCTTTCAAGGCCTCGGGGTCCAGCGAGCGAAGAGGCTCCAATGACTTTCCATCGTCTGTATCACTCTGAACCTCTGAATCTTGATCCGACCGCTGGCTAGTTAGTCCTGGCGACAGCGACTCCATATAACCTCTGTCTCGTACAACCTCCGAGATTATGGCACTGGGACCTGCTCCTCTTGAGTGCTCGGGTTGACGCTCTCCATCTCCACTCTCATCTTCCTCACCATTCCTCCACCTTTTTCTAATTTGATCCCTGTGATAGGCCTTTACCTGTCCGTGGATCAAAATGGTGTAGACTCTAGTTCCCTTCTTGCCCACAATTTTTCCTGGGATCCATTTATCACCACCTCTAAAGTTTTTACACCACACTAAATCATCTATCTGGAATTCTTCCAAATGGGTTCGCCGATCATACTTCATTTGCCTGGCTTGCTGGTCCCTAACTCTAGATGCCAAGCTGGGATGTATCAACGATACTCTGGTTCGAAGCGCACGCCCAATAAAGAGCTCTGATGGAGTCTTTCCCGTTGTCACATGCGGGGTGCTTCGATATGCCAGAAGAACTTTTGATAAGGTGTCTTGAATGGTATCCCCAATTTTTCTTTTATTTTTATCCAGGGCAGTCTTAATTGTTCTAACCGCTCTTTCAGCCAAGCCATTACTTTGCGGGTGGTACGCCGGGATCAATGTTTGTTTAATTCCATTTCCTTCCAGAAAACCTTTCATTTCACTACCAGTAAACTGAGGTCCATTATCAGATACAAGTTCCTCCGGTAGACCATAGGAAGAAAAAAGTCGCCGTAGTTGCTCAATGGTTTTGCGTGTGGTGGTCTCTCTCATTGGGATGGCTTCAATCCACTTCGAATGACTATCTACTACTATTAATAAATTAATGTTTTCCTTATTTGCAAAATCAATGTGGATTCTTTGCCATGGTCTGGTTGACCATCTCCAGGGTTGCCATTTTCCTTTATTTGGCCCATCCTGGGATTGCTGACAGCTTCTGCACTTATTTACCAAAAACTCGATTTGGGTATCTAGATTTGGCCACCAAAAATGTGATCTTGCTACAGCCTTCATTTTGTTCATACCGGAATGAGTCTCATGAAGACAGTTCAACATTTTTATTCTGAGAGATGGTGGAATGACAACTCTCATTCCCCAAACCAAACACTCCCCATCTACAGTTAGCTCAAGTTTCCTTTGAAAATAAGGTCTGAGGTGATCAGCCACCTTTTCAGGCCAGCCTTGCTGAGTATAAAATTTGGCCAATGAGAGCACTTCGTCTTTTTCAGTTTCCGTTGCAATTTCCTCTGCTGTGATCGGCAATTCTTCCACATAGGATAAAGCATAGACATTATTTAATCTTGGAATTTCTTCACAGCCCACAGGAAAACGTGACAGAAGATCTGCATTCCCATGGTCTTGAGTTCTTCGAAATTTGAAATCGTAAGTATAAGCTGACAAAATAAGCGCCCAACGCTGCAATCTTGAAGTAGATAAGGTGGGGATTCCTGATCTTGAGCCCAAAATGGTCACCAATGGCTTATGGTCTGTAATAAGAATGTTGGGCCCTAAAGCCATGACCTTCTACATCTAGATGACTAAACTCCATCCTTTAACTTAGACATACAAATGTAACACTCGCCAAATACTTGCACCAGTATATATAATAACCAAATTTACACTCAGGTATACACTCGATATTGTATGACGAACACAGGAACTCATATAAATAATTAAAATATGTGGTTTGTTTAAGATGACATTTTGGGACGTAAGATACGCTCTTACATTACATCATACACAGTAAATATTGTATACACTCGAATTAACATTCGTCTTGTAATTGAGCTTCGATTATAAAAACATTTATATCTTGATCTCCTTTAGCATATAAAGAAATTCAGGTGTATACATATTCTCCGTTTATGATAAGGCAATGAACCTCTTATAATACACTCAATATCCACAGCATACGCACCAAAGTTCATGTGTGATCTGTGATTATATATAGACATTAGTACACATTAAAATTTACCACATCAACTTTTATTCGACAAATAAGGGATATATAAAGAAAAATGTAAAACTAATTGTATTTACTATGACATGACATAGTTAAGTAAAATATGAATCTATAACACCTCATTCAAGGCGATCATGCTTGGGCGAAATAATCTATCTGTTAATATATGAATAAGTCCCTCTCTCACTATGAACTCGCTATAAATGGCAAGACGTCTTTATAAAAAAAAAAAAAAATACTTTCTACCTACCATGACTTCGTCATGTATAAAAATATGTCTTCACTATAAAATTTTTTTTTTAGAGTGAAACTTACCTAAACATCTCGGCTACTTACTTCTCGCCCGGTGGGAAATTTTCGTCCGCCCCCTTTGAAAGCCGCGTCCAAACTGACTGGTCCCTTGGTCCAGTCCCCCAAAATTCTCGCCCCCTATCCCTTTTTTTTAGCGCCCTCAATCTCTAACTCCCACAGAATAATAAATATACGAAATTCTCGAAATATTAAATAGAAAATTAATATTATTAAGATTAAAATTTAAGGAATAAAAATAATATTTATTAGAAAAAATATTATGAATTAGAAATATTTTAACTCAGCTCATGAAAGATCAATTTAACATAAATATTAACCAAAATTCAGAATTTATCTGTCCTATTGAGATAAAATATTATTTTATTAAATTTTTATTTTTAAGGAAATTATGAATTAGAAATATTCTTACTCAGCTTATGAAAAGATCAATTTAAGCTAAATATTAACCAAATTCAGAATTTATCTGTCTTATTGAGAGATAAATTCAAATTAACAATGGAATTAAAATCCAATTTAGGATGCTACCCCTCTGAGAGACTTATGCTAATTTCTCCTTTAAGAAATCCCAAGAATATTAATAAATGGTCCCCATCCATCAAAATGTCATGTCATAGGTTATATATACAAGAATTAAAAGGTAGGTTTTACAAAGTCGCATGCTGGATGTCCGTTTCTTCTTGTTGAGGTGGCTTCTCCACTGCCCGTCAGCTCTCTGCTTATGTTGTGGTTGGACTCCTGCTCCTGTTTTCGTCGGGCTCCTGACCAGGGCTGTGCCTTCCTTGATATATCTTAGTATCCACGGGTATCCGCGTCCAGCGCTGCGTCTCCCTCCCGGCTTGATCTTTGAACCACCGTCGGCCATTCCCGTAGGGCATCCATCTGTACACCAAACACTTTCGGCGAGACACTGCGTGTATGTACATAGGATGTAAAAGAGTGTTTACATCTTTGTTGGGTCTGTTTGGTGAAATGTGACCCAACAATTCCTCCCCTGCCAGAGTGAAAGAATGAGTTTATTTCAATTCATATCTGATCAAATATTCCATGAGAAAATATGAAATTGGGAAAAATGCATTCTTTTACGATACCACTATGCAATCACTGTCACTCCGGCAAAGGGGGAACAGACGGGCCATGGAACCTGGGGCAGGTTAATTCATCGTGATTACAGAAGGAAGTTCTACCCTACCATTCTATGGGCAATATACTGAGCCCATCCCTTTGCTGTCTGTATTCCAGGGAGTCTTGACCCAGATGTGAGTCGAGTCCACACATCCCCGACCGCAGTCCCAGTGGGTGGAGAAGGGGTGGTCTATACACAGGTTCTGTGCAAAACAGATTCTTATGCCATTCAGGTTAACATAATAATTATGGGCGCCAAGGAATTGTGTTTGTATGGTAGACATGCCCAATTCCTAAAACACATCTAAAAAAAAAACTTTATTAGTTCTATACGATACATATGGCAGCGAAGGAATGGCTATACATGTTCAAAATGGCAATGATAAAAAAAAATCCAAAGTTGCAACTCCTATCGATGACATTAAAATAATAGTGTAAAACAGAAACGAAAAAAAATATACATATTAGAGCTGCACGAATGCGATGCATGCAAAAAAAAATATTGGAACAATATGGATATACGCGATGTTAGATAAAAATAAGAAATATAAAAATGGGTATTTACTATAAAAAAAAAATGGTTTGATATATATATATATATAATGAATACAAATGAATATATAAATTGTGATTAAAAATCTTTATTCGGTACATTTGTCCGAAGATGGTAACAACGCTGCTACCAAAATGTCACACATACCCATGCTATTGGATTGTGCTTCTACATATACGAATATACATGGATATAATAATGAGAACAAAATATATGATATATGATATATAAAAATAATAAAACGGATATATATATGCACTGAGGGGTCCAGGTTATCTCACTAGTATCTCAAAACTCGTGTAATATCTAACAAAGATAAAACTTGTCCTTACTAACTTGTCACTGGGAGTGTTTGTCTGGCGTGTTCCCTGCCTCTCTTAATACAAAAGGAAGCCTCTCACAACCAGATTACTTCCAAATTACATTACCTGTGGTTGAAATCTCTCCCACCTTTGTCCTTTATTTTAACATGTAGTTTACCCCTACTATACATTGTTTAGCTTATCCATAGAATGTGTACTCATAAATTTTGACCAACAAATCCCTTTAATAAAAATACTCAAACTAATTCTGTAATAAATTATGATGGATAGAAACTAGGTCTAACTCATATCTTGTGGTATATGTCCTCTCACCTGAGTTCTTAGTACCTCTCTGAAAAAGCAAATCTTGTAAAACAAATAACCCATTGCTCTAGGTCATTTCACTGTCTCAAAACGAAAAATACTTTATATTCGATCTTCCCAAAAAAAAAATTAATAATCCTCTTCAAATCTGGACCACTATATTGGCTTGTTCTGGCAATCTGCTTCAAAAGTTCATTTTGTGTCCTATTAATTTAAAAATTTTGACCTATCTTATAATGAATTACTCTAAAAAAAAAAAATTCTATATACTAATTGATGTTTAGACTTAAATTCGTTCTAACTAAACGTATGGTAGACTAATAGTCTTTAATTAAGTGAATAACTCTTGCTAGCCTGGGGCGATATAAAACGCAAAGAATCCGGACAGTCCATCTGTCACCTTGCTATCTGGTACCTAAAATCTGTAGACGGAATCGCTTCGTCTAATCATAACTTGTTTGTTACATGCTCAATTGTTAACCCTCATTAGAAAACCCCTATAGACTTTTACTTATAGACAAGGAGTTACAGGGAATTCGATTTCTCTACCCAGCGCATGTTTTCTAAGCTCGTCCATCGGGTAATTTGTTACAGGCTGCGCAATATATAAAAGAGCTCCCAACGTGCCGATCCTTTCCAACCTCCCGACTGTAACACCCTCATCTCAGTCACGCTCAAAGCGTCGTAAATTACGATGTCAGATCGGTTACCCGAGGTTTTCGTCGCTTTACACTTAGTCTGCGACGTCGGCAACTGAATCCCCCCACCTAGCACAAAGTTCACCTGATACCTCTCCGTTCCCTCTAATGAGGAGGGGACTTGCAGGCTTTTGGCCTGACCGTGACCTTCCACAAATCCCCAGTCTGAGAATCAAGACATGGTCATTGCCTACGATTCTTAGAATTCAAGTTGATATAATGAAATAGAGTAGCTGATTACTCTCATAAAAAAATCAATATTTACACTCCTCTAAAAAGGAGACCTAACAAAGTGGAGCGAATATTTTCCTAACAATAGAGTTGTAGTTGTCCTGTTTGAGGCTTCGTTCCTAACAAATAAAGAAATCAAAATTGAAATTGAACCTATTAAATCCCTATCACTACTCTAAAGTAATTTTGGTCTAACAGTATACTAGTTTTTAACCTTCTCATCATTTATTCCACTTCACATTCATACAAAAAAAAAAAAAATTCAGTCACTGTGGGCATTCATTCTAAAGTTAAAACTGCTATAGACGCCAAAACACTCAATAATCTCTATCAAAATAAACCCTAACAATTTCTAAATTCCAGGACTAATGTGAAATCAAATGAAGTTTTCTAATTAAGACAAAGTGGGAACTAATGCCCTATTAACTTATATTAATGCCTCATACAAACTCTACATAAAAGTTATCTATACGTGGATAAACATTATTTATATTTAAACAAATTAACAAAATTGATTGTTAACAATCAAATGCTGAAATCTAACCTAACACTTTAACTGTGTGTCTCACAATTTGAAAATCTTCTTATCTTGACACTTGGTGTCTAAACAAATGAATCATCAAACTAGCACTTAAATGGAGCGAACTGAACTTCAAGTATTTACCTCATTGCCAATATATGATAGGTTTACAAGTGTTCTTGCCAACGCTTCTTCTTTCTCTGCTATTCAGCTAAACTCTTTCTTTGGACTTATAGGGCTTTTGGTACCCAGCTCGTTCTGGAGTTTAACAACAGAGGTTACTTGTTGCTCTATCAATTCTTAGATTGTAACTGCATTACATACTCTCATTAGAAACCCCCTTTAGACTATGACTTAAAAAAAACAAGGAGTTATAGGGGCTTTTTACCCAGCACATGTTTCAAGTCTCTCCACAGAGAATCGGTTACAAGCACAGCAGATATCTAAAGCATCTAGGTTTCCTAATTAATCTTGAAGTTGAACCATTATTCATAACCTTCAATTAAGAATTAAAACAAAATATACTGTCGAGCCCAGGAGTTGAATTATACATGCTATTAATACAGAATAGCTTCTTCCAAAAAAAAAAAAAAACTGAAATCTCTTTAAGGCCACTAATCTAGGGCCTTTAACTCACATTCTAACACATGTTACTATGATCAAAATTCAACTAGTTCTAGTACACATCCTATAAGTCAAATCATTGGCAACCTGAACACGATCTGCACTCGGTGGGTTTCTTGACCCTGGTCGAACGGCGTACTTCAGCGCCGCCAGCATTGCCACCAATGACTCTATTAACTATTTCTAGTGGGTTTCTCGAGATTGTCGTCTCTTGTGGTCCCTCTGGTCCTACTGTTGGATAAGATTGTAACATAACAATAAAAAGAAACTAAAATTTTCCTACATCGTATCCTGATAGGTTGTACAAGCTCTTCAAAACGGTGTGTCATATTAAAACAAGGTTGTGAGACAACTCTTAATTATATACTATACTAAAATGAGGCTGAGCCAATTCTACACCAGGAGAACACGAAAACCCAAGATGTCGTTTCTCGTGTTGAGGGAGCGATGTCAGTAGGACAGAGTTTCCTGGTATTCCCTCTTATCTGGCACGACCGGTCGGGGTAAACAGTGGCGTCACGTGAAAGGAGGAAACATCTGATTCCCCCCCTCTTGCTCTAACTGCTGGGTCGATTTGACTCATGTAAATAGTAACTCTTATTTTACATCTAAAATCTTTCATATAGCTCATTAAATAAAACGGTGTAAAACGGTGTACTATATAAGGATGAGGTTATGGCAATTTCTCTAAATGACACATTAACACTAAAACAAATTGTGAAAATCTTTAAAAGTGGCAACAAACACTATAGCAAGGTTGTGAGGCGATATGCTGCACAAAAGCAATGTTGAGACAAATAACACACAAACACTGAAACATGGTGTTAAAGCTCCTTCCAACACTTAACACTAGAACACATGTTAAAAAGAAAACTGCAAACTGTTTAAAGTTCACCATGACACTAAGACATATTTGCTATTTAATATATATAACCTAATATTGTAATTAATAAAGACCTACTATATTAATTAGTGTATACTGTCGCTGGAACTTAGGTAAATCAGCTTACACAAACCCCCAGTGCATATATGTATTATTTTAAAGGAAATATTTCTATCGAGGCGATATTACGGCCGACAGCTACGCTTTACACATTAAGTGTACTTTCTTCTATCAACCTTTATCTACTATTTACAAAACTCTTTATCCAACTTTTTTCAATTCTTTCTCCTTCAACATCTTTCTGTATCTTTCTATCTCTTTCTCATCAACATTCAACGCTTTCTCACTCTTTTTATCACTTTCAACACCTCTTTCATCATATTTCATCGCCTTTTCAATAACTTTCAACACCTCTTCCATTGTTTTAACACATTCCACTGTCCTTTCATCCCTCTGGTGTTTCCTCGAGACCCGTCATCGGGAATTGGATCCCGATCTATTATCACTCTTAATTTTGGACCACTCTAGTGGCTATCCCTCCCCTGCCAGTTCTACACGGAAGTCTGACACTCGTTCAGGGCGGGAGCTATCGCAGAATTTCGAGGAAAATTCCAGAGGACCCGTTTCCACCCCTTTTTAATCTCCCCTTCGAGGAGATAAGCTCTTTCTGGGTGTATTGAAACTTAACTAGCTATGATAGCTCACTAGTTGTGGCGCTATTCTCACTGCCTCTACTGTATATCAGAATGAGCTATAATTATTACTAGTGTAATAGTATTCCTATAGTCTATCATTTTTTTTTCTTAATCCTTTATGCACACTGGATTAGGTATTTACCTTGCTAATGACAAAGGAAAACCACTATACTTCGAGCCAGTTAAAACGTAATAAAGTTAGATAAGCAGTTTGTTTCAGCTAAATAGAAAGGGTAGCCTTGTCAAGGAAATTGGGGATATATGCAGGTACAAAGTCAGTTGCCCCACAACTCTGTTAAAGTGGGCTACACCTAATTGTTAACATTAAATAATTCTGATTGTCTACATCTGTAATATGCATTGACATGAGTGGCCCTGAAAACTTCATTATAAGATCTTAAATTTTATGGTGTCACAGGTGAATTCTATGAATGACTGTTTCTTATGCGCCTTCCCTTCTTATTGTTCCTTCCCCTATTCCAGCCCGAACTCCTGTTCACTGCTTGTTGGCCTAAAAAAAAAATTGTTGTCGATTGTTGACTTATCCCTCTTACACCTTTCATTATATCGTGTAATTTATCCTGACCTGATTTGATTTAGCGCACCTTCCTATCGGAATTTCGTCAGGGTACAGTGCTGAACATTTAGCATGTATACGTTGTAATGGTATCAAAGATCTTGCCTCGTTAAGACATGGCTGTCGCAGTGATTTCAGTGGTATGATGGAGTAGAAACCGAGCTTTAGACACATCTGATCAGATTCGGGTTGGCGCTACTATACCTTGCGTACTTTATTTGGTATGCCTTTTAGTTGGTTTTGTGAGGTCTGAGCGAAAGCCAGGTGCATCGCCTGCAGATGGATGTATATAGAGTAAATCTCTATATTTTATAAATGATGCATTTATTTCCGATGATTTCTTTACATAGTACCACAGTGACCCTTCTTTCAGCAGATTCATGTCAAGTGGCTTATACGCTCTGTAGCGTCCATTGGGATATAATGTTTTATATTATTCTTCACTCACGTCCATCTTCGTGAGCAACATATTCCTATTATATAATATGGAGGTTCTACATACAACATCACATGCTCCGGTGTCCATTTTTCATACCACGCAAGATATCCTTCTTAATCTTCTATGCCTATTCCCGATCTCTCAGAAATGTGATCCTTGCTACTGGTTACCACTGCCTAATACCACATTCCATAAACTATGAAAGCCGATGTCGAAACGAATCTTAGGTCTGTTCTCCTGTTATAAGATCCTCCTTTGTTATAGACCTCTGCTGTCCAAACAATCTGGAGTTGGTGAAATAGATAAGGGTCTCTAGAGGGGCTTATCAAAACCAGTCAAGTGTAAACTTACACGAGGTGCAAGGCTTACTATTATTGTTCATCTAAAGTTATTCGAAACTATACATTTGCTAGGTTGCCAGGTCTGCATATTGCATTTAGTTCTGAAATAATGTTATTAGCTTCCAAGGATGCAAGATGTAATGAAACGATTTCGTCCTTTGGCTGGGTTAGGGAAAGAAACAGCGAATTTCATTACTTCCAAAAAAAAAAAAAACTTCCTATTAAATTCTGTACATGGATCACCACACGATAAGATCATCATAAGATTGGATACGAAACAACTAAGTGATAAGATATAAGTTCACTAAAGAATTTGGCACCATCTGGTTGTCCATATCTACCAAAGATGATTTGTTAATATTTGATGATTATTGTAATCCCCATTACACGGAATGGCTGCTTCCCTTGACAGAGGCACACACCCGTCTATCAGAATATATCTTGATGTCCACCTCCCATTGCCTTATAAAGGTCCAGAATTACTAACAAAAACAGGAGCTAAACACTTACTGATCCTACTTTCGTGTAATCTCATCTTGCCTTCTGCTGGCAAATATTTACGGTAACTTAATACTCATTGAGATGTTTTATCTGTTCTCGACCAAGGGGAATTGTTCCATACGGGAAGGTTTCATGAAATCTTTCTTAGGTTAAAAATTTTGCACGTTTATTGCATTTCAAGGTGACCTCACACCAGTGTACACAGGATATTTAAGATCATATGCAGTTGGAGGCATCATGAAAAGAATCGGTTGCCCGACGTGCCTCTTTAGCCGCCATTTTGAAACTTCGCTGTGATTGTATTTCGACATGTAATCATCTGTAGTAAATTATGTCATATCTAAAATTGTGATCCTATTCAACGTTTAAATGAAGCAACCAAATCTATATGCCTCCTTAAGATATCGGGGTTAAGTTTTAAACGAAAATGCATATTCATATAAGGTTAACAAAATAAACAAAATACTGTCTTATCATTTAGTATGTGTTTCCATGGATCTATAACGGTTGTTACCAAAAGGAAAATTGATCACTACACAAAATAAAGGCTAAGGAAGAGAATTTCGGGAGGTATGTTTAAACTTGTTTACGATCGATATTCGAAGCGAACACTTAGACCTGGTCATTATATTCATATATGGACATAAAAATTAAGATAAGCAATAATAATATCGAATAAAAGAATGAAATTCTAGTATGCTATTAAACCTTTAGGATGAGATCACCATACAATACCGGAAAACAATGATTGAAAACGTTTATAAATTAATTAAGTCCATGAGCTATATGCATTAGATGAGAGGATAAGTGCTCCAGATCATTGTATTGAAACGTTAGATACCATATAGATAAGAGAGGACAAAAGGCGCAATCTGGCAAAATCAACAGAAAATGTGCCTCCATATCTATCGAGTGGAAAATTTTGTGTTGGATAAATTACTTGAAATAAATCGTTAAGCCTTTGTTTACAAATTATAAGTCGTGTTGAACCTATAAAGAAATAATGGTGAAGAATTAAGAAGGGATGGAACATCTCAAACGTGAAGCCTTAAATACAGAAATATGGCTGGAGATCATAATAAAATTAAACAAATCCATAGGCACCTATGTGTATATACAACCACTCTATAGAGTAAATATACACGTGTCCATCAACCGCCAATTTGAGAATTTTACCGTGATTCGGTCGTCACGCAGACATTGTGAAATATGCCATATAGAGAATAAATTGGCAATTCAACGATTTAAAGGAGCGAGCTAAGCTATACGCTTGTCTACAATATCGGGGTTAGATTCTAAAGAAAATTCGTATATTCACATAAAGTTGACAAAATTAAATCAAATACTGCGCATGACACTGTACCTTAGTCAAGAGAATGAACGCTTTAAACGAAGTGTTGAATAAAACACACAATACTTAGTTATTTAGTATCATCAAACTACTAAGGCCATAAAGGCGTTTCGACTTCCCACAACCAAGAGAATGAAACAAATGTGGAGATCGTCTCTGGATACATCATATTTATTCAATGCCTGATTTAAGAATTATCAATAAGTGTGCATGCCCGATTACGGAAGGAGATAAAAAAATAAATACATAATGCAGACTCATCTAAAGTTGCTAAGATATAATTATATAAACGATGTCAATAAATACTGCTGCATCATTTTACAAAATGTAAGATGAAATAAGTGGATTACAAAATTAAAAATAAACAAAGCTAAAGGCCCATGGATAAGAAAAGCTACATAAATATAATTATTAATCAAAAACGAAGATTATGTCCAGACCTTTTACTCATATTGCTATATATTACGGAAAAAAAAATACTTCGAGGTAAACATTGTCTTGGTCAGCAAAAATGACAAATCACAAATTGGCTAAATGGAAACGACAAGCGAAATTATTAAGACAATTAAAGATTTAAAATCTATATAAATAATAAAAAGAATCAGTATGAAATAACTTTAAAGAAATTAAATTAAAAGATTAATTGTAAGCCTTTATGAGATCAGCTTAGTCGCGTGATATTGTACGTTTCTCCTTCAAATTAGATAAGAAAAAAAAAACAAAGATCTTCAACCTTTGTGTTTATATTGATAATGCTCGACATTGGAAAGATAAGGGAAAACCAGGTGTACTATGTCAATATCAAAGTTCAAAATATCTCCAGATTTATCAAGTGGAACCAGTTTCCAAAAAAAAAAATGCTTAAATATAAAATCTATTAAACCTTGAAATAGGTCGTATTGACCTACTAATTAGAAAATAACGGTGAGAAACTAACGGAGATGGAACATTTCAAGCATGAAGCCTAAAAATACAGAAAATACTAATATATAAAATCAATTAAATCGTAAGTCAATGCACATCGAAAAATAAATAAATGCTTTGAATTGTTCTCTAGACAACGTTAAATATTATAAAGATTAAAGAATAGCTAAGAGAGCATTCTAATAAAATTCAAAAATATCTTTAGTCTTATTGAGTGGAAATTCTGTGGGACGGAAATAATTAAAATATTATTAAATTAAATAAAAATTATGTACTATTTAACTGTAGTAAAAGAAAATAAGCTTCATTTATCCTATAGTAAAGAAGGTAATGATGAAAAACAAAGGGAGATAGAATATTTAAGACAGGAAAAACCTACCCGCAAAAGCGGGAAGGACAGTGAGACCAACCTTTCAAGTCGAGAGCTAGCAGCGGACTGTCCCCTCATTGTTTTCTCACTTTCCAGCTAAAGTCTGTACATGTGTTTTCTCCACATGTCCTTCCCCCCTCGAAAACATCTTGCATGCACATCTGTTGTTTTTCACGTCAATCATCCCCCCTCTCTCCAGGTGTGGACGCTACTCCCACTTGTCAATCAAAAGACACCCCCTGAGATTCTAAATTTGGGGCTCGCGTGAAATTCTCAGGATTCTGAGAAAACAATATTTCTAGGCTTAAGTTAGCGTCCCTAAATTTCATTATCTATACAAAGTAAGGAACCATTTCGCCAATATTCGAAACTTAAAGAAAAAAAAATGGTACACTTTAACATAAGGCGCTTCTGTAGATTTGAAATTGAAAGGTTAGAACAATTGTGGAACTGAGAAATAAAAAGGCTCGTGGGTTTCTATTTAAGCCTAACGTATTTCTTTTATATACTAACAATTATCCAGTGAAAATTCATAAAATTGACAAAAGGCGGCATGAATAACGTAATTTAAAAAATATAATGCTTTTATCAAAACCAATGATATGCAGAAATTGTTAACAGCTATCCAGTGAGAATTCATGAAATTGTAAAAAGGCGGCATGAGTAACGTATTTCTAGGTTTAAGTTAGCGTCCCTAAATTTCATTATCTATACAAAGTAAGGAACCATTTCGCCAATATTCGAAACTTAAAAAAAAATGGTACACTTTAACATAAGACGCTTCTGTAGATTTGAAATTGAAAGGTTAGAACAATTGTGGAACTGAGAAATAAAAAGGTTCGTGGGTTTCTATTTAAGCCTAACGTATTTTTTTTATATACTAACAATTATCCAGTGAAAATTCATAAAATTGACAAAAGGCGGCATGAGTAACGTATTAAAAGAAATATAAAGCTTTTTTTTTTATACCTAATTTCTTAATCTCAGGGAATTCGCAGGCCTACTTCTTGCAAATTTAAATTTTATTAAATTTGGATTTTCGGAAGACTTCGGCCCCACGTTAAGTGGCGCTAATTGTTGGGCCCTAAAGCCATGACCTTCTACATCTAGATGACTAAACTCCATCCTTTAACTTAGACATACAAATGTAACACTCGCCAAATACTTGCACCAGTATATATAATAACCAAATTTACACTCAGGTATACACTCGATATTGTATGACGAACACAGGAACTCATATAAATAATTAAAATATGTGGTTTGTTTAAGATGACATTTTGGGACGTAAGATACGCTCTTACATTACATTATACACAGTAAATATTGTATACACTCGAATTAACATTCGTCTTGTAATTGAGCTTCGATTATAAAAACATTTATATCTTGATCTCCTTTAGCATATAAAGAAATTCAGGTGTATACATATTCTCCGTTTATGATAAGGCAATGAACCTCTTATAATACACTCAATATCCACAGCATACGCACCAAAGTTCATGTGTGATCTGTGATTTTATATAGACATTAGTACACATTAAAATTTACCACATCAACTTTTATTCGACAAATAAGGGATATATAAAGAAAAATGTAAAACAAATTGTATTTACTATGACATGACATAGTTAAGTAAAATATGAATCTATAACACCTCATTCAAGGCGATCATGCTTGGGCGAAATAATCTATCTGTTAATATATGAATAAGTCCCTCTCTCACTATGAACTCGCTATAAATGGCAAGACGTCTTTATCAAAAAAAAAAAAAAAAAAAATACTTTCTACCTACCATGACTTCGTCATGTATAAAAATATGTCTTCACTATAAAATTTTTTTTTAGAGTGAAACTTACCTAAACATCTCGGCTACTTACTTCTCGCCCGGTGGGAAATTTTCGTCCGCCCCCTTTGAAAGCCGCGTCCAAACTGACTGGTCCCTTGGTCCAGTCCCCCAAAATTCTCGCCCCCAATCCCTTTTTTTTAGCGCCCTCAATCTCTAACTCCCACAGAATAATAAATATACGAAATTCTCGAAATATTAAATAGAAAATTAATATTATTAAGATTAAAATTTAAGGAATAAAAATAATATTTATTAGAAAAAATATTATGAATTAGAAATATTTTAACTCAGCTCATGAAAGATCAATTTAACATAAATATTAACCAAAATTCAGAATTTATATGTCCTATTGAGATAAAATATTATTTTATTAAATTTTTATTTTTAAGGAAATTATGAATTAGAAATATTCTTACTCAGCTTATGAAAAGATCAATTTAAGCTAAATATTAACCAAATTCAGAATTTATCTGTCTTATTGAGAGATAAATTCAAATTAACAATGGAATTAAAATCCAATTTAGGATGCTACCCCTCTGAGAGACTTATGCTAATTTCTCCTTTAAGAAATCCCAAGAATATTAATAAATGGTCCCCATCCATCAAAATGTCATGTCATAGGTTATATATACAAGAATTAAAAGGTAGGTTTTACAAAGTCGCATGCTGGATGTCCGTTTCTTCTTGTTGAGGTGGCTTCTCCACTGCCCGTCAGCTCTCTGCTTATGTTGTGGTTGGACTCCTGCTCCTGTTTTCGTCGGGCTCCTGACCAGGGCTGTGCCTTCCTTGATATATCTTAGTATCCACGGGTATCCGCGTCCAGCGCTGCGTCTCCCTCCCGGCTTGATCTTTGAACCACCGTCGGCCATTCCCGTAGGGCATCCATCTGTACACCAAACACTTTCGGCGAGACACTGCGTGTATGTACATAGGATGTAAAAGAGTGTTTACATCTTTGTTGGGTCTGTTTGGTGAAATGTGACCCAACAAGAATAAATTTTCTTCCATAAATAAATTGATGAAACTTGGTAACTCCATAAATAATGGCTAGAGCCTCCTTCTCAATCTGAGAATAATTTTGTTCTGCTTCCGATAAAGTCCGTGAGGCAAACATAATCGGTCTCTCCTGGCCTTCTATAATATGTGACAACACAGCGCCCACTCCAATCTGCGATGCATCAGTGGCCAAACACAATGGCAAAGTCGCATCATACGGGACTAGCACCCTCTCAGAGGTAATGCTATTCTTGCACTTGTCAATGGCCTCTCCACATTCCTTTGTCCAAACCCAAGGACGTTTTTTGTGAAGAAGCTCATGAAGAGGCTTCAAAAGCTCTGGCAAATTGGGTATGAACTTCCCATAAAAGTTTACCAAACCAAGAAATGACCTTAATTCAGAGATATTCGTAGGCGTTTTTGCCTTCTGTATTGCTTGTACCTTATGATCTAAAGGTCTGATGCCCTCTTCCGTGACAAGATGTCCTAAATATTCAATTTCTTTTTGCAAAAATAGGCATTTTTCTTTCTTTAGTTTGATATTATACTTCGCCAAGCGAGCAAATATAGTCTTCAACAACGCCAGATGTTCTTCAATTGATGCTGTGGCTATAAGGACATCATCAATATAACAAATTACGCCTCCTATACCCGACAAAACCCTATCCATTACAGATTGAAAATAACTGGGCGCATTTGCCAATCCAAATGGCATTCTCTTAAACCTGAAAAGCCCTTTATGAGTATTTATCGTTAGTAACGGTCGGGTGCCTGGGTCCACCTCTAATTGCAGATAAGCGTTCCTCAAGTCCAATTTAGAAAAGTATTTTCCCTTGGCCAATGTGGAGAATAAATCTTGCTGTGTGGGAAGGGGATAGGCCGCAGTGTCCAAATATTTATTTAGAGTTACCTTGAAGTCGCAGCAAATTCTGATCTCTTTATTTTTCTTCGGCACTACAACCACTGGGGTGGCCTATTTACTGCTCGCCACCTCACATAGATAACCCTTAGCCACCATTTTGTCTAATGCTTCAGTAACTGCTGGCCTAATGGCGAAAGGCACCGGACGAGCCTTATGGAAAATTGGATTCACATCACACATGTTTACTGAAAATGTGAAACCTTTTATTGGTTCAGTTGTCTCCACAAATAGGGCTTGATTTTCCTTCAAAATTTCCTCAATGGTAATTTCCACAGGCATATGTTTTACCGCGAAACAGCCCAATTTCAATCTATTTATCCATTCTCTTCCCATCAAAGCCCTCTTTTCTCCTTTCACCACCAACGCTCTAAGTTTGTAAGTAATATCTTGACACTCCACTTTGACATTGATTTTACCCAGAATGGGTACCACGGTACCATCATAAGTTCTTACAATAATACTCGCTTTTTCCAATTTCAAGTGTTGAAGACTATTTTTAAAATCCTTTTCTGATATCAGTGTTAGACCACTACCCGTATCCATTTCAAATTTAATAAAGTTTCCTTCTACTTTTAACTCCATCAGATAGGGAGGGTCACTTTTGAGGCAAAATTAATTTTATACTCAGGTATCGTCACGCTTATAATTTTCTGGACATACTCTTCCTCCTCTTCTTGGTCTCCTATCTGATGTATATTTCCCCGGCTGATTCTGATGTTGCCTTAGATTTCTTCTACTGCTCCAACATATTGAGGCAATGTGTCCTTTTTTATTACACTTAAAGCATATCGCCTCCTTAAATCTACATAGTTCTTTATGCTGTTTACCACAATGTTTACATTTGCCATTCTGGAAATTTGATTCAACCTTGCGTTCCATCCTCAACTTATCTACACAATCTTCACCCTGCTCCAAGTGAAATAATTTTGTATTTTTCTCGGCCGCTTCCATAGATAATGCTATCTCAATTACTTTAGCTAAAGAAATGTCGCCCTCCGACAAAATTCTATTTTGTATTTTGGCATTATATAATCCACAAACCATTTTATCACGTAAAGAATCCTCCAGAAAATTTCCAAAGTTGCATGAGGAAGCCAAACGCTTAATTTCCACCAAGTAATCCGAGATGCTTTCTTCCTTTAATTGCATTCTTTTAAAAAAAATGAACCTCTCTACTACAATTGAGCGCTTTGGAGAGAAGTGCCTTTTCAAGATATCTATTAGGTTATCAAAAGTTTTATCTTTAGGTAGAATAGGACTGCACAAATTCTTCAAAACACCATATGTTTTACTTCCCATGAGGGTTAGGAGATAAGCCTTTTTCTTCTCATCCCCTGCCTCCTCCAATATGAGAAACTGTTCCAATCGTTCATAAAACGTTTCAAAAGTTTCAGTTTCCTCATTATATTCCTTAAATTGGTAACTAGCCATTTTTTCACTCTTTCTTAAATTTGCATCCTAAAACTTTGCAATTTGTGTCTTTTAAAATTTACTTTCAATTATATGCAAAAAATCAAAGATATTTTCTAAAAATATTTACTTCAAAATCCGAGGGTACTTACTCTTATATCCTCGTCGCCAAATGCAACATCTTCGTACACATTTATTTTTAGCAAATCTTTATTGTCTTAGTAAAGTCTGATACAGCCTTTTATTGTTTATTTTCGAAACGCCAAAAAGAGACAAAAACAAATCAAAAAGGGATGATGATAACCTGCGTCTTGCAGATTAACATTTTCATAGAAACATATATATATACATATTTATTGCTAGCTATATATCAAATAATATGTTTTTATTTTAGATAAAAAAAATTGAAAAATAAAAAGAAAATTTAACATGAAAAGAAGATTTAACAACGTAACGTCTTTTAGCATCGGCTTTTACCTGTCATTTAGACATACTCTTAAAATAAATAGGAATAAAGAAGAGATTTATAATGATTTTAATATTTATTTTTTAGTAAAAGAGAGTAAAGAGATAAAGAAAGAACCATACACTTTTATTTCAAACAGGTAGAGAATTGAAAGGGTGTTAGTATTTTTTAGTTAATTAATAGTTTTTGTAATTTTTTTATATAATTTTTTTTTTCCTATATAATTTTAGATTTTTTTTTTCCTAAGAGTAAGAATAATATGATATAATGTTTTTGCCTAGTTAAGGATAGATAAACATATTTTAAATCTTTGCTTATTAGAAATTATTTTTTGGAACCCTAATGGTAGACCAGGACATTACACAAAAGGAGATTGGAAAATCTATTGGAGAGAGAAATCTGTGGTACCAGGGCTCTTCAGATGAAAATACCACATCCCATTTCACCCTTACTTCATTATGGATTGATTTCTCTTCGACCATTAAACTGTATAATTAAATTAATATTAGATAACATAGAAGGAGGTTGTTTACTTACTTATTCAAAGTGGCGTCTGCCGCTCCCTAGAGACAGCGCACATGTGTGGATGTAACATCTGTCTGCCAGGGACCCGCCGACATTGTTCTAAAAGTAACCTTCCCTCTTCTAGGAAATCTTATTTTTAAAATTGTTTGAAGTTAGAAAAGCTGTCAGAAAAGAATCATTAGAAATTTTAAAGATTGTGAAAATATGTATTAAAATTTTGTTTCCATTGATATAAGTTACATTTTTATTAAAATTATAAATTAATTGAATAATAAAACATTTATTATGCTTCAAATTCATTTATATTTGTTTTCCAGTTCCCTCCCACAGTAACTGGAGATCAAATTGAATGAATTTAATGCTTTATAATCGTTATCATATAATTAATATATTTAAAGTCATAGGAAATATATTCAGTAATTCTATCATTTGTTTTAGTATAAGAGTAGAATATAAGTTGTTGGTTAGATTAATTGGAGAAGTTTGAAGTTTCAAATTTATAATTATATTTATTATTGCTTAGGTATTTGTGTATTGACAGCCTATTGTAAAACTTTACTGTTTTGTATTTAAAACCATTGTTTAAATACTCTTTATTAAGATTTTTAATGTCTTTAATAAAGTTTGTTTTAATGTTGTTGATTCTATAAAATCTTAAAAATTGACCAAAATATATGCTTTGCAGCAATTTGATGATATGTTGGAATTGACATTACAGAATTTAATAATTTTAAAATTATAACAATTTCTTTTGTCATATGTTCCAATTGACTTGTTTGCAAGGTTTATATTTAAGTCTAAAAAGTTAACCTCCTTGTTATTAGTTATCTTTTCATTATTTTTAAGTTTCAAATATTTAGGGTATATTTTGTAAATGACATTATTGAATTGTGGGTTATTCAAGATAATGATGTCATCTACATAGCGGAACATATGCCAATTTACATCATTCTGTAGGAAGAACTCTCTTTCATACCAAAAAAGTAATAAGTTGGCTAGTAGAGGACTGGATGAAGTTCCCATTGGAATTTAGATTTAATGTATATTTTGTTTTTAAAATTAATATAATTAAAGTTTAAGAAGGTTTCAAGTAATGTTTTTGCTGTTTTGTTATCTAATTTAAATGTTTTGTATTTGTTGTGAATAATTTGAATATGGAATGTTTTATCATTAATGAATTCATTTATTAAGCTGTGTATTTTATTATTAAGGTCTTCTAAACGTATGTTAGAGTAAAGATCTTCAAAATCAAATGTATGAATTGTATTGATCTTTTGTAGGTTATTTGTTAGGAAGTTAATGATTTTTTTTATTAGAATCTATGAATTTATAATTATGTTTGTTAGTTATTTTATTTATTATGAATTGAAGTGTTGAAGCTAGTCTTAAATCTATGTTTTTTATGACTGAGTTTATTCCTGATGTGATTGTTCTAAATGAGATTGGTGTTTTATGTAATTTAGGAATAATATAAAATTTCGGTATGTTTGTGTTTTGTTGTAATTAATGATTTTTAGTGTGTTTTCTACATTTTTAATATCTTTTTTGATTTTAGTTTCAGTTGTTTTTATGAAAGTGTATTTACTGTTGTTATTAATTTCATTTTTTAGAAGGTCATGATATAAGTTTTTACATATAATAGATAAATTATTTGAACATTTATCTATTGGACATATGATAAAATCCTTTTGTAAGTTTTCAAAATTGTCTTTTAAGGAATTATTTTCCGATTCATTAGGGTTTGTGTATTTTAGTGTGTTGTTATAATAGTTTTTTATTTCTTTACTTAATTTATATTTCCATTCTAGGAAAGTAAATTCAGGAATTCTGTGTTTTATACTAGTTTTATTAATGAATATATCGATGTCTTTTAATATAGATTTAATTGTAGTATTGAAATTGTGTTTGATCTGAGGCATATATTTATATCCTCTATTTAAAATGTTTTGGAGTTTTGGTTCCAAAAAAGAATAATCGCTAGTTAAAATATGTCCTGTGAATTTATATTTATCTAGAACATTGTGGCAATTACATTTAGATTTTTTAAAATTTGTTAGATTATTAATAAACGGGTTATAATTGCATAATATACTGCCTATATTCTTGTTATATTTCCAGGTAGTTTTAAAATTTAAACCTTTTATAGGAAATAAACTGTTAATAGATTGGTCATTAAATATATCATTAAATTTGAAATGATCAAATAATTTGTTATTGAATTTAATAATAATGTTAATTTGGTTATTCTTTTGTTTAATTTTTCTGTATTTGAAGATGTCGTTTGTGATATCTGTTAATCTATTAGAAAGATTGTGAATTTTAATGTGTTCTACAAGTTTTATAAGTTTGCTATTATTTAATTTGAATAATTTAATAAAATTTTCAATGAAATTTTTTGCGTACATTTTGTTTGTGTCTAATAAGTTATTAAAGTTTATGAAGCCTAATTTGTTGGTAGTTTTACCTCTGGTTTTGACTGAGTTATTATTAGAGTTATGTTTTTTGTATTTATTACTAATTTCATAGATTGATATTTCAGATGGTTGTGGTGTGTATGTGTGGTTAAGTTCGTCGTTAAGTCCATAAGGGTATAAAGTGTTGTGTTGATAAATGTAATTGTTTTCTAATAATAATCGTTGTTTTTTGTCTTGACAAATGTCAAGTATTTCTATCATGTAATTGTTAAAGGTATGTATTTTATTGTGTTGTTTCATGTATGTGTTACCAATTGATTTTTTGGAGTGGTTTCTATGTAAATTTATTCTTATGTTTAAAGGATTGCAAGTTTGTCCTATATATGAATAAATGAATTCATTAATGATAAAACATTCCATATTCAAATTATTCACAACAAATACAAAACATTTAAATTAGATAACAAAACAGCAAAAACATTACTTGAAACCTTCTTAAACTTTAATTATATTAATTTTAAAAACAAAATATACATTAAATCTAAATTCCAATGGGAACTTCATCCAGTCCTCTACTAGCCAACTTATTACTTTTTTGGTATGAAAGAGAGTTCTTCCTACAGAATGATGTAAATTGGCATATGTTCCGCTATGTAGATGACATCATTATCTTGAATAACCCACAATTCAATAATGTCATTTACAAAATATACCCTAAATATTTGAAACTTAAAAATAATGAAAAGATAACTAATAACAAGGAGGTTAACTTTTTAGACTTAAATATAAACCTTGCAAACAAGTCAATTGGAACATATGACAAAAGAAATTGTTATAATTTTAAAATTATTAAATTCTGTAATGTCAATTCCAACATATCATCAAATTGCTGCAAAGGCATATATTTTGGTCAATTTTTAAGATTTTATAGAATCAACAACATTAAAACAAACTTTATTAAAGACATTAAAAATCTTAATAAAGAGTATTTAAACAATGGTTTTGAATACAAAACAGTAAAGTTTTACAATAGGCTGTCAATACACAAATACCTAAGCAATAATAAATATATTATAAACTTGAAACTTCAAACTTCTCCAATTAATCTAACCAACAACTTATATTCTACTCTTATACTAAAACAAATGATAGAATTACTGAATATATTTCCTATGACTTTAAATATATTAATTATATGATAACGATTATAAAGCATTAAATTCATTCAATTTGATCTCCAGTTACTGTGGGAGGGAACTGGAAAACAAATATAAATGTAACTTATATCAATGGAAACAAAATTTTAATACATATTTTCACAATCTTTAAAATTTCTAATGATTCTTTTCTGACAGCTTTTCTAACTTCAAACAATTTTAAAAATAAGATTTCCTAGAAGAGGGAAGGTTACTTTTAGAACAATGTCGGCGGGTCCCTGGCAGACAGATGTTACATCCACACATGTGCGCTGTCTCTAGGGAGCGGCAGACGCCACTTTGAATAAGTAAGTAAACAACCTCCTTCTATGTTATCTAATATTAATTTAATTATACAGTTTAATGGTCGAAGAGAAATCAATCCATAATGAAGTAAGGGTGAAATGGGATGTGGTATTTTCATCTGAAGAGCCCTGGTACCACAGATTTCTCTCTCCAATAGATTTTCCAATCTCCTTTTGTGTAATGTCCTGGTCTACCATTAGGGTTCCAAAAAATAATTTCTAATAAGCAAATATTTAAAATATGTTTATCTATCCTTAACTAGGCAAAAACATTATATCATATTATTCTTACTCTTAGGAAAAAAAAAATCTAAAATTATATAGGAAAAAAAATTATATAAAAAAATTACAAAAACTATTAATTAACTAAAAAAATACTAACACCCTTTCAATTCTCTACCTGTTTGAAATAAAAGTGTATGGTTCTTTCTTTATCTCTTTCCTCTCTTTTACTAAAAAATAAATATATAATCATTATAAATCTCTTCTTTATTCCTATTTATTTTAAGAGTATGTCTAAATGACGGGTAAAAGCCGATGCTAAAAGACGTTACGTTGTTAAATCTTCTTTTCTTGTTAAATTTTATTTTTATTTTTCAAATTTTTTTTAAATCTAAAATAAAAACATATTATTCTAACATATAATTACTTTTATTACATTTTTCTCTCCTAAATAAGATATAAATATAATACATATAAACAACTTTTTAATCTCATCTAACTTAAACACAAAAATAATTATCAACTTTTATCTTTTATATATATATATATATATATATATATATATATATATATATATATATATATATATATATATATATATGTTGGGCCAGATTTTCCACCAAACAGACCCAACAAAGATGTAAACATTTACATCATATATATATAAACAGTGTCTTTCCGGAGTGTTTGTTGTCTAGATGGAAGACCCACAGCCCTGGACGTGTATCCCAAGATCTGCCAGGGGAAGATGACTAGGCCCTGTTTAAGTAGCCAGAAGCCCGATGCAAACAGAACCAGAGGAAGACCAGGAACCGGGGAGACATTCAGTTGGAGATGTGTTAAGGAATCGAGAGCATTTCATATATATTTTTAGGTATAATGGAAGAAGAAAGTCATTGTTAAAAAAAAACAATGATGATTTTATACTTTTACTATTTCCAGATCTCTACATGTCCAAATATTAGGGCGCCAGTGGCTGCAGAAAAGCAGACCACAAATTTATTCATCTATGGCACATGTAGAGACCTAAAGCTGTGCCGGCTAGCAATTATGTTGATGGGGAAATTAACCAATCAAATTTTTTGGTTAGACAAATTTTTATTAAGACCAATAAAATATTTCAATGTACAACATTTTTCCTTTATTATATTAATTAATGAAATCACACACATATATATATAATTAAAAAACATATACCAAAGAAAAAACTGTAAATAAGGTTAAAAGGGAGGAGTTTTAAACTTTATACAAAAGAAAAAAAAAGGGCCTATCGTGCCAAAGTCCCATTATCCCCCAACCTACCTAGTCATCCAGCCACCCAGTGTCCATCATTAAAAAAAATGGGCAGCCAAGGCCGCAGCCAGCGGCCTCCGCCCTCCGCAACTCCAAGTCTTTTTTTGCTTCTCGGAAAAAAATCTAGTTTTTGTTAATAAAAAGAAATGTAAAAATTCGAATGTCAATATCAAAATTGTCAATCTTTCAGAATGTAAATATCCCGCTTCCTTGTCCCAGTGTTGCTGAACTCACCCCCCAAGGCTATCATCACTTCTTTTTCTATGGAAATAAAAAATTAAAAAGGCATCTTTAAAAAATGATAAAAATAAATTGAATATAAAATTATTAAAGATATATTCACAAAAAAAAATAATAAAAATTATGAAAATATTGAATTAAAAAATGATTTTAAAAAATATTATTATTATTGTTGATTCTGGGCATCTTGGGGTCAGCTTGGGAATGGTTCAGGGCTCGTGGTGGAGTCAGGTCAAGCACCATAGGTCGGTGGCTTGACTACAGGGAAGGGGCGTTTGAGTCCATCTTGGACTGGCTTGTGGTCAAGTCGGCCACCATCGGACATGTGGCTCGACCAACAGGAAGGGGTGTCTGAGTCCATCTCAGACTAACTTGGTGTTGGTGGGGCCAGGTCATCCACCACAGGTCAGGTGGCTTGACTACAGGAAGGGGATCTCGTTCTCTGGCTCAGTGCTGCCAAGGCTAAAGGTGGCTTCAGGCTCCATCTCGACACCTCGCAATCACCAGAGGTTTGTGGCTTAGATGGACATAGGTGGGATATGGTTAGGTTAGGTGGGGTTCTGGGTTACTTTGGCACATTATGGTCACGAGGTGTCCCAACAATCCTCCCTGCCAAAAAATTAATTTTACCAAATAAAAAAGAAAATTAATTTCCAACACCGAGTGAGGAAACTTAATAAAAAAAATGACACATAAAAGAAAATATTTACTACAAAAAATAGTATATCTATACTCAAATATTAATTAATCACTCAAATCCACCCTGGGTGCTAGGGTGAAGTGATGAGAAAAAAAAAACTCAAAAATTCTAAAATCATAAATCTACAAATTAAAAAAATATTATGGTATACACGTATGCAAATGCAATTCATTTTCTTTTTCAAATAATAACAATTATCCAATATATGCATTTTTCATAATGTAACAGCAAAAAAAAAAAAAGTCCTAAAATACATAAAGGTATCAGGGGGGAAAAGACAAATTTCAAATCTAATGCGCTTCTTTCTACTAATATTTAATAGGGTAATTCAAATCAGTAATTTAAAACACTGTTATCCCGCACACAACTCATTCTGGTAAAACTAATTGAATCTTTGATTAAAAATTGAACTGAAACCTTTTACATGGTTAGACTAGTTGTCTACCTAAACTATTCGGTACATTGACCTCGCATGGCCACACATAACTGAAAACATCCCTTGTTAAAAAAAAAATCCTGCATCACAAAAATATTAAACCAAACCTATAGCTTAACCTTAAGGTATATGGTATATATACCTCCCCTTCCTTTTTTTTATGACCTTAAAACACATATAAAAATTACCCTACTTTTTTATAGTAAACCTTAAAAAAAATTCTTTCGAACCGGTATTCAAGGTTCAAGACCAAATCTATAATCACAAACTGACACTCAGGTACTTGTTAGTTTACATGGGATTATGCCATTTATCCTCTAGCTGCCCAAAGCTAGAGCTTCTCACACCTTCGGGACTTTCAGGCGGAGGACAAAGACCTTCACATGGTCTCAACACAACTGCTGCTCCCAGAGCAGTCAGAAGAAAAGGAATCATGGGACACTCTCCCTTGACATCCAGTGTGTGCTCCCAGAGCACATGACAAATGACATTTCCCACAACCATGCGAGTGCTTTCTTCACAGAAAGAGAAACTTAGCTGGAGAGCCTATATCTCATCCAGGGTAAAAAAATTCAGTTAAAAAAATAGATAAGTTTGAACCTAACATATTGTTACATCATGATTAATGGCGTATTTCTTATATTATTTTTAATATATTTGAAATTTAAATTATATATTTATTTATTTTTATTAAAAATATTCTATGATATTTATTTAAAACACAGATTATTTAGATTGTCATCATTTGTATTTAGGTACACGTGTGACTTCACTGCTCTCTTTGATGTGAGAAAACAAATAAAGGATTCTGGAGGCTACTAAAAGTAGACTTATCTCATTATTCCCTTTTATAAATTTGTAGGATGGTTGGAACACGCTCTGGTAAGATGCAAGACCCAGCACAGGAGAGAATCAAGGCTGAAGAGTCTGCCAAGCCGCAGCCTGGTGCAACAATTGGTAGAGATGCTAGTTCCGACCCAGTTGTCCTGAATCCCAACATCGACATCCCCAAGTATGATGGAACGGAAGACCCTCGCCCATGGATTGAATCTCTTGAAGAAATTGGCTTCTTGTACCATTGGGCAGACTACATTATCTCTCGTTATGCCGCCATGAACATGACGGGAAGCGCTAAAACCTGGTTGAATTTACACAAAGCTAGTTTCACGAGCTGGGAAAATATTAAAATCCGCCTCATTCAGGATTTTTCTTTGGACGCGAATAAAGAAGAACTTAGAATGAAGCTCAACAGAATGCAACACTGGAATGAACCAGCAATCAGGTTCGCGGAAGACATTCTAGTGTTGTGCAACAAGGTTGACCCCGCAATGGAAGAAGAAACAAAAATTGAACATGTTATTGGAGGACTGAAAAAAGAGTACTCATTCGCGCTCTACCTGAACCCTCCTAAAACGACCGATGACCTTCTTGTCGTGTGCAAGAAAATGGATTATTTTGAAAAGAAGTATCGGGAACGTGTGGAGAAATCCAGAAACCTATATAACGGTCCACGCTATTCTAGACCCCAACAACAATCGAGGTACGTGCCGCCGACTGCCGCACGAAACTACCAGACCACTTCCAGGCCCCAAGCCCCTGTTTCCAATAATTACAAGAACGACTCCCCTCCTACCCCCAGACAGTATCGAAACAACTTTCCCCAGCCCTCTACCCCTAGACGTCCTTATAATCCTAACTTTGTGCCGAAACCAAACCTTCAGAGAAACACTTACAATAAAAGCCAAGAAGTAAGCAAAAATAGGACGGAAGATGGAAGACCTATCTGCTTTAAATGTAACAAGCCAGGGCACGTGGCCCGTTATTGTAGGGTCAAGTTTATAAGAATCCTAGAAGAGGATCCAGCAGATACCCAAGAGAAGGTCGAAGAAAAATGCCAAATGAATGAAATATCAGAGAAATCAGGACCTCGGCTTTATGCTGATGTATGTCATAGCACACAGACAAATATTCCTACCCGGAATAGATATTCCGTGTTGGAAGATTTAAACTAAGCGTCGCGCCTGAATCTGTCAATCAAAGCAAGTCGACCATAAACGGTATCAAGAAGTTGGACCCTAAATACAAATTAAAAATTAATGTGGACAAGATAGGGACTTTTGAAGCTTTGGTTGATACAGGTGCTGACCTCTCAGTGGTCGACCTCAGAACGGCCCTCGATACAGGCCATGGTATAAGTAAACTCGCAAAAATTTGTGCAGGACCCGATGGAAAAAAATTGGACATGGTAGGAAGTATATTTTTAAATATAAAAATTGATGACGAAACATTATCACACAACTTTGTGATATTGAAAACGCATTTACGGACATTAATTCTTGGGAGAGATTTCCTTAAGAAAATGAACGCAAAAATAGATTGTAAGCAAGAAACTATAAAATATGATTTGACGAATAATCATGACGAAATCAATTTTGAAAGGTTGAAAATAAAGAGTGCCAAGGATTCCATTGTACCGGAATGTTCCATGAAAATGATCAAGGCATTGGTAGAAACAGAGGATGGAGAATATATTATCGAGGAGAGCAGCAAAATGTTTCAAACAAATGGACTTCGTCTAGCAAGAAGCTTGATCAATGTTATAAATAGGGAAACACACATCTGGATAACTAATCCGTATCCTCGACCGTTAAAAATAATGAAAAACCAAACATTGGCTTTTGGAAGTAGTCCAGCGAAAATAAATGTGAGTCGAGAAAGAGAGGTAGAAAAGAACGAAGAACCTAGATTCCAAATAAACGAAAATCTTTCACCAAAGGAACAGAAGGAGTTAAAACAAGTTTTAGAAAGGTATGGAGATCTTTTTTCATCGAGATTAGGGAGAACCAATTTGGCAAAACATCGGATAGACACAGAAGACGCGAAGCCAATTAAACACAAGCCTTACCGGGTAAGTGCTAAAGAACGAGATATTATAAAAGAGCAAATTGACGAGATGCTTACAGAAGGCATAATTAGGCCATCTTCTAGCCCCTGGTCTTTTCCAGTAATATTGGTCAAGAAGCGAGATGGTAAATACAGATTTTGTGTGGACTACAGAAAACTGAATAATGTGACAGTAAAAGATGTCTATCCGATCCCTAGAATAGACGAAGTTATGGATACTCTCCAAGGATCTACACACTTCTCAGCAATAGACCTCAGATCTGGATATTGGCAAGTTGAAGTCGAAGAAAGAGACAAAGAGAAAACAGCTTTCACTACAGCGCATGGATTATATGAATTCAACGTGATGCTTTTTGGACTTTGTAACGCGCCTGCTACCTTTGAGAGAAATATGGAGAATATGCTTGGAAATCTGAGATGGCAAATTTGTTTGTGTTATCTGGATGATGTTATCATATATAGCCCGGATTTTCCAACGCACCTCAAAAGACTTGAAGCTGTTTTCAGATGTTTTCGTGAATCTAATTTAAGGTTAAACGACAAAAAATGCCGATTTGCTTTTGAAGAATTGGAGATTCTCGGCTATATAACGAGCAAACATGGTATAAAACCCGCGGAACATAACATCAAAGCTGTCAGAAATTTTCCTCGGCCCAAAAAGGTCAAAGAAGTACAATCCTTTTTGGGAATGTGTTCATATTATAGAAAATTTATCAAAGACTTTTCAAAAATTGCTGACCCTTTGACCAACCTTATAAAAAAAAGTGTATCATTTACCTGGACAGAAAGACAAGAGGGAGCGTTTCAAACCCTAAAACAGCACTATTAAGTCCACCAATTTTAGGTCACTTCAATCCAAATGCACCTACTTATGTCCATACTGATGCGTCCAACATCGGCATAGGTGCAACACTTGTCCAAGACATCGGTGGTGAAGAGAAGGTGATCTCATATTTGAGTCGTACCCTAAGTAAAGCGGAGCAAAATTATTCAACCACTGAAAAAGAATGTCTGGCCGTTGTCTGGTCAATGTCAAAATTACGACCCTACCTTTATGGAAGACACTTTAAAATAGTAACAGACCATCACGCCTTATGCTGGCTCAAAAACTTGAAGGATCCAACAGGTCGATTGGCAAGATGGGCATTGAAAATTCAAGAATATGACTTCGATATAATACATAAATCGGGAAAGAAGCATCTGGACGCCGATGGCTTATCTAGGGGGCCCTTACCAGAAACTGATTGGGATGAGGATTTTGAAAGGCTATTTTTAAATCAAATAACAGACGAAGAGGATAAATTTATCGAAAGTGTTAAGAAAAACCTTAATGGAAGCAGGCGATCAATTGCGCAAAACTTTAAAGAAGAAGATGGATGCCTCTTTAAGAAAAACCCGAACCCTGAAGGCAGGGCGTGGTTGCTTGTGGTTCCAGAGAATAAAAAGAGAGAAATTATGAAAGAATATCACAATCATATGTCGAATGGCCATCTGGGCGTCGCCAGAACCATGTACCGAATAAAGAGTAAATACTTTTGGCCATCCATGCTAAAGGATGTCTCAGAATTCGTTAAGACGTGTCACCTTTGCCAAAGTAGGAAAGGCTCAAACCAATTACCTTCTGGACTACTACAGCCCATCCCCCCAGCCAACTTTCCTTTCGAAAGAATTGGAATTGACTTTGTTGGTCCACTACCATCTACGAAAAACAGGAAAAAATGGATAATCGTGCTGACGGACTACTACACTAGATATGCAGAAACAAGAGCAGTCTCGGAAGCAACAGTGAAAGAAGTTTCTAAATTTCTAGTAGAGGATATTTTTCTTCGGCACGGAGCCCAACAATATCTTATCAGTGACAGAGGCTCTCAATTTACCAGTAATTTAATGAAAGAGGTGATGAAAACGTGCATGATTAAACATTGCTTCACAACGAGCTATCATCCCCAGACTAATGGATTGACAGAGCGGTTAAATAGAACATTGATCAATATGCTCAGTATGTATGTGAACACTGATCAGAAAAATTGGGACGAGATACTCCCATTCATCACTCACGCTTACAATACTACAATTCAGGAAACCACAGGATATTCTCCCTTTTTCCTGATGTTTGGAAGAGAACCCACGTCTCTTTTGGACGACAGGAATATCTCGGTGGACATTGACAAAGATGATTATGATGAATACATAAAACATCACTTAGACAAAATAAACAGAACAAAAAAATTAGTTATTAACAACACAATAAAGACTCAAGAAAGAATGAAAAAGAACTATGACAAGAAACACATGGAAAGAAGCTACGAACCAGGAGAATTAGTAGCAGTTTGGACACCAATTAGGAAAATAGGAAAGTGTGAGAAACTACTGAGAAAATATTTTCGCCCATATAGAATATTAAAGAAGCTGCCTAACGTAAATTACTTAATTGAGCCAAAAGATAATCCTGGCCAAGACCCATTGATTGTCCATGTCTCAAGACTCAAACCCTATTTTGAGAGAATTGATGAGGTAACTCACGAGGACGTGACGACCTCTGGAGAGGGGGAAGTGTTACATCATGATTAATGGCGTATTTCTTATATTATTTTTAATATATTTGAAATTTAAATTATATATTTATTTATTTTTATTAAAAATATTCTATGATATTTATTTAAAACACAGATTATTTAGATTGTCATCATTTGTATTTAGGTACACGTGTGACTTCACTGCTCTCTTTGATGTGAGAAAACAAATAAAGGATTCTGGAGGCTACTAAAAGTAGACTTATCTCATTATTCCCTTTTATAAATTTGTAGGATGGTTGAAACACGCTCTGGTAAGATGCAAGACCCAGCACAGGAGAGAATCAAGGCTGAAGAGTCTGCCAAGCCGCAGCCTGGTGCAACAATATATAAACAAAGAAAAAAAAATTGAAATCAAATTTATACCTCCACATGAAGTGAGGAAACTCTGCCTAAGCAGACATATCAGATTGTCAGTGAGTTTACAAATCCCTGATGGTAGATCATTGTTTTTTTTAACAATGACTTTCTTCTTCCATTATACCTAAAAATATATATGAAATGCTCTCGATTCCTTACAATGTCGCCCGCCGCGGGGCTCGAATTATGTATATAGTTTTCTTCTATTATATTTAAAAATATATACATAGTGAAACGCTATTAGGGCTAAGTAAAACGCGACCTCTGAGATAAGAATCAATACCCAGGGAAATGAGACTAATAAAATATTTTTCGATGTACACAGAATAATTATTTTGGGTAGATATTTATATATATAACTTGTATTTTTTTTACAAGCAAGTTTGTGTTTTGAATTATTTAAAGTGATAAAAATTATCCAATATCCACTCTGTAGTAAGTAAACAAATCTAATGCTTCTCCTAAAACTTGTTTTGGTGAGTTTAAGTTTAATTTTTGTGTTTTAATAAATATTTATATTTAATACTTTATACTATTTATGGTATTATTATATATGGGAGTTAGGTAAATAACCGTTATTTTTATTTACAATATTATAGCTTCGTCGATTGGTATATTTAATGCTGTGTTTTATAATTTTAAAGAATGTAAAGTATGTAACAAAGAACAAAGCTAGGCCTAGACGAAATTCGAGCCATGATTGGCAGCTTAGTTTAAATTTAGGACTTAGTGCAGAAAAACAACATCTGGAGTCACCAGATGTGCTAGGACCAAATATAATTTTCGGCGCTAGAAATGGGAAACACTGACGTCAGACAATAGTTAATTAACACTAATTACCATTTCTTTCTTTTATACAGAGAATACACGTTTATATTTTTCAATATTATTGGAGATACACTAATAATAAACCTGTTTCATACATTTATTATATACAATATTTTATTTAAATTCTTTTCTGTTTGTAACATTTAGATGTTTTAAAGTATATTTACTTAGAAGAAAATATGATGTTAATAATTTTTAATATACTTTAATATGGAAACTATGACACAGTGTCAGAATAAACATATAACAGATGTCAATTTCAAATGACTTACCATTATGTAAGAAATTGGCAGGGAGGTTTTCCTATTATATGGTTACATATACCCAAATTTAATATTTTAATTCATGAAATACATTTCATTAAGTTTACCTTTAATTATAAACCAGTTGATAGTTTAAACGAATTAGAAGCTTATTTATTTTTAGGCCTAAATGTCTTTTTTTTTTAATCTTTATTGGTTGAAACAATTTTCTAAGGCAATTTATTGAATAAAAAGGCATGTTTTCTTTTTAAGTGTTTGAAATAACAAAAGCTATAATTATTATTATCTTAATAAGGTATTTCAGGAATATTGCATATGAGTGTATAAAAAAAATACATTTCTTGACATTCTTTTGGTTAATAATGATTTTCACTTATAGAAGTGTTAGCCTGTCTATGGTCTGCCCTTGAGGTACATGCTGACCTACATGATGAAGCTTTTCATAGTATGAAGGAGATATTTACATGGTATGAACAAGTTAATTTTAGAGTAAAAGGTTTTTATACTTAATTTTTTTAGGGTAATTTCTAGATTTTTTAAACCTTTTTTTTTGTTTGTGTAAATTTATCAAAATGTAAGAGCATTTGTGCATCCTTTTTTTTTTAAACTCAGCCTTTGTTTTTTTAGTAATTTTATAAACTTTTATTTTAGTATAGATTTAAGACCTACTTTTATGATTAAAGAGATATCCATTTCTTAAACTAGGAGTTAAGATTTTGTGTCTCGGACAGTGAAGCACCTAAAAGACGAGATTTAGGCTCTATTGGTATCCATCACTGTGAGCAATCTTTATGAAGCAATGTTGAATTAGTTGGATAGTCAGTGTAGTAGTTGCTTTTTTTTAATAGGATTCTAGGATTTATAATATGGTCTAATTTGAGGATTTTTTCTTTTTTTTCTTTGTTGTTTTCTCTTTGTCGCTTATTGTAAACACAGGACGGATGGGATACAGGCCCTCTAGATAGCTTTTACAGTAAATGATAATACTTTTTTTAGCTTAAATCGATAGGATTAGATGAATATTTGAAGATAGGATTTCTATTTTTCTTATGAACCTTGCACACTTTTTTTTTTAAATGATAGATTACTATTTTGGGTACCGAATGACCAAATTGGTGGTAATTATTACAAGTTTATTTTCTTTTGTGAGTTTATGGAGGTGGACCATAACTAGATTTTCTTTGGTATAGAGCACTTGTGCTTATCTCCCTGAATTTAGTTTTTGAATAGTTGTTTTGTTTCTTTAATGTTCAGGCAGTGCTTTTGATTTCAAGTTTAGTTTGAATGCACCCGCAAATGTTTTTATTTTTTTGTATGAATGAAGGGTAGTGAATGAGATATCAAACTTCAAGCCAGCAGTATGTTAGACCTGGACAAATTAAAATATTGGTGTAGGATAGGATCTTGTAACTTTATACAAAATGTGTTAGGACCTTAGAGGACTTCGAGTATTCATCTTTGTTAACCAGTCCATCTCCTCACCTTTTTCTTTGTATATATAACTTATGATATCACATCCAGATAGATTAAGCATATTTAGTATTTTTAGAATTTCTTAAAGAAGAGATTACTATGTAAATTTACCAGAGGGGCAAGCACGATAGATTTTATTCAATTTCGTTACTAATCTAAATATCTATTTTATTCTAAAATGAATAAAATCAACCACAAACATAGTTGGAGAAATTAGATGTGTCTAGTTACTTAAATTTCTTAAAGAAGAAATTACTTTAAATTTAAAATAAATAATTTATATTTCCATTATTCCTATTTAATCAATTTATTATTATCTCAAACCTTTTAATAAAAAGCCTAATTTCGAATTTCCTAAAGTAGAAAGAGAGTACCTTAAATTTAAAGATAAAATTATATATATTTTTTATCCTTATTTTTGTCAATTTTTTTATTACCAAAAAAATTTTTTTCTTCTAAAAGAAAAGAAGAATTATAATTTTCTCAAAGGATTAAACATCTATATTTGTTATTTCGATATCTCTCTTTTAAAAATAATAATATATTATTTTTTAAATTATTAATATCTATTATATTCTAGGAATATTAATTATTTGATTACTCTGTAGTAAAGGTTGAGAACTTAGCTCGAGGCTTTATTTTTGAAGATAACGGTTAGTTTTAATCAAGTTTTCGGAGGGACTGAATCAAAATTTTATCGAGAAAAAAAGGACAAGCGGGGCGTTCTGGGAGCCATGGGGGCTTGATCTGGTAAGTCAACTTAAATTTTAACATAACAAGGTCTAAATAGAAAGCATGGTAAAAACCATGGCAAATACCAGATTTTGATAGACTCGACTATTTAAGATATGTGTTAAATTAAGGATTCAACCTTATGTTTTCTTAAAGGTATTAATTAATATCGATTGATCATGTTATCTAGACGTGGTAATTTGATAGAATTATCAAATTATAGGCTGTTGGTAAAATTTTGCTGCCTACAAATAAGGAATTTTCTTGTGTAAATTTCTATAAAAAATGAATAAATTTTAATGTTCAATACAATATTTTTGTTCATTGCTATCTACAAATAGAAAAAGAAGCTCTGTAAATTTCATAATGATAAATAAAATTTCATGTTTATCATTTTTAAAGTAAATTGGTGATATTTTTAAAATCAAAATACAAAACATGTATGTGTTCTTGGTGTGTAACATGTTTCCTTTATGTATAAATCTGAGCGTAATCACTGAACTTGTCCACGCAAAATTGTCCTTGAAATATAATGTTGCAATCTACAGAGCTAAATAAAATTAGATGTTTAGCGTTCATAAAGTGTATTAGCAGTATTTTTATCCTTAATCAAATTATAAAACAGGTGTGTATTATTGGTGTGTAACATGTTTCCTTCATGTATAAATCTCGGTACAACCACTGAGCTAGAACAAATCTAACATTTGGCGCCCAACGTGGGGCCGAGTCTCCCGAAAATTCCAAATTTTAATAAAATTAAAATTTGCAAAAAGTAGGCCTGCGAACCCCTGAGATTAAGAAATTAGGTATCACTGCATATTTTAATTGTAAAAATTTACTCAAGTTTAAAATATGAAAATGCATGCCATATTCATGCACCTCTTTATGAATTTTGCTGGATAATTGTTAGCATATAAAAGAAATACGTTAGGCTTAAATAGAATCCCACGAGTTGACAAAGGTATTTTATGCTTTAGTACATACGATAATTCATGTATTAATCCTTTATTGTTATTTAACTTTATGTCTAGTGTACACATTGATTTTTTTCCAATTTCTCAATTTCACACGATAAAAGAAGTGACCGTTATTTTAAACCATTCAATTCCACGAACCGAGAAATGTACTTTATGCTTTAGTGTAGACGATAATTTTAACCGTTTTATTGCTATTTTAACTTTCTGTCTAGTGTACACATTGTTTTTTTTTTAATCTCTCAGTCTCACACGATGAAAGAAGTGACCGTTATTTTTAACCATTCAATTCCACGAATCGAGAAAGGTACTTTATGCTTTAGTATAGACGATAATTTTAACCGTTTTATTGTTATTTTAACTTTATGTCTAGTGTACACATTGATTTTTTTAATTTCTCAGTTTCACACGATAAAGGAAGTGACTGTTATTTTTAACCATTCAATTCCACGAACCGTGAAAGGTACTTTATGCTTTAGTGTAGACGATAATTTTAACCGTTTTATTGCTATTTTAACTTTATGTCTAGTGTACACATTGATTTTTTTTTTCAATTTCTCAATTCCACACGATAAAAGAAGTGACCGTTATTTTTAACCATTCAATTCCACGAACCGAGAAAGGTACTTTATGCTTTAGTGTAGACGATAATTTTAACCGTTTTATTGTTTTTTAACTTTATGTCTAGTGTACACATTGATTTTTTTTATTTCTCAGTTTCACACGATAAAGGAAGTACCGTTATTTTTAACCATTCAATTCCACGAACCGTGAAAGGTACTTTATGCTTTAGTGTAGACGATAATTTTAACCGTTTTATTGCTATTTTAACTTTATGTCTAGTGTACACATTAATGTTTTTTTTTTCAATTTCTTAGTTCACACGACAAAAGAAATGATCGTTATTTTCCTGAGCTTAGCGTATACAGTATTCTAACCTTTCAATTTTTTTCGAGTTAATAGAAACATTTTATGGTTGGTATGTACCACATTTTAATTCTAAGTTTCGAATGTTGGAGAAATAATTTCTTCCTTTTGTATAGATTCTGAAAATTTGGGACGCTAACTTAGGCCTAGGAACAATGCTTTCTCAGAAACCTGAGAATTTCCCACGAGTTCCAAATTTGGGGTCCTTAGGGACGAACACATGTGTTCGCCCCCCCTCCTGGTAACACGTGTGCATGGGGGGAAGAAGAGAGGTATTTTTTTGGGGGGGGGGGAGGACATGTGTAAAACACATGTGTTGACAATAGCTGGGAAGTTAGAAAACAACTAAGAGTCAGGTGGCTGCCAGCATCTGAGTTGAAAGGTCAGTTTTTGCTATCCTCCCCGCTCTTGCGGGTAGGTTTTCACGTCTTAAATATTCCATCTTCCTTTTGTTTTTCACCATTACATTCTTAATTATAAAAAAATCAATGCGACTTATTTTATACTACAGTTTAATAATTTTTATATATTTTTAATTATTTCCGTCCAACAGAATTTCCACTCGATAAGTCTAAAGATATTTTGAATTTGTTAGAATGTTCTCTTAGTTATCCTTATCTTTATAGTATTTTTAACATTATCAATATAATGATTCGAAGCATTTATTTTCTTATCTAATGTGCATTGTCATGCGATTTGTTTAATTTATATGTCTTCAATTATATTTTCTGTATTTAAGGCTTCACGCTTTAAATATTCCATATCCTTTTTGTTCTTCACCATTATTTTTTTTTTCAAACTGTAAGTTCAATATAACTTGTACTATTGTATGTCAAGGTTTAACGATTTATTTCAAATACTTTATCCAACAAAATTTCCGCTCGATAAGTCTGAAGATATTTTTTTTGTCAAATTGCGCCTTTTGTTCTCTTTTATCTTTATGGTATTTAACGTCTTCAATATAATAATTTAAAGCATTCATCCTCTTATCTAGTGTGCATTGTCATGCGCAGTATTTTTATTTTTTTTTTATTTTGTTAACTTTATATGAATATGCATTTTCTTTTTAAAATTTAACCCCGATATTTTAGACAAGCGTATAGTTTAGCTTGCTTCTTTAAATCGTTGAATTTGTCTTTTTTTTTCGATATGGTATAATTCACTATATTTACCTGGCGATTCAATCACGATAAAAAATTTCAAAATGGCGACCAGTGGACGCGCACAACACGCGACTTTTCAATTCGTGTTACATCCAACTTTATGGCTAGTAATTATACTCATTTAGCCTTATATACCACAAATCTAATCATTAAAGTGATAAAACAGTATAAATTTATTTTATATTTTATCAGCGTTTTAAAGTTTCTGCATTAATTTTTTTTGCCTCCCTCACAATTAAACTGACATGTTTCGACTTTGTACTGTGCGGACATGATATGCATAGGGACGGCGCCCCCATATTTAGTATATTCTTTTAATTTTTAAACAGTAGAATGTTTCATAAGTAACATTCCTTTTGTATGAAGTTATTGGTTATTATACAAATAATCCACATGTCATCGTTAAGATAATTTTCTTTGGCAACTCATATCATGATTCTTTCTATCTAGTTATCGCCAATATTTACTTATCACGCTTTGAATTATTATGAAAAAAAACGACATTTTTTTCTAAGATTCTCTAGTTGATTCGAAGGGCATATACCCATATTTAGATTATATAGAAACTGGTCAACTGAATTAATAATATTTACTGGGTCTTTATCTCTCTGGTGCTTGTAAGCAAATCCCGTCTAATATTAATTATATATCTAGTTTATAGCAACATTATTGCAAACACTTGAGTACCAGTAACACGATAACCCGAGCTGTTTTTCCTAGCTAATATAATCCTTCGAGTGTAGAGTTCCAACATCTTTCCACCTTTTTTTTTGGTACACCCCACGATATAGACATTTGCGTGATGGTACAGTCACGATAAATTCAACATTGTCATAATTAAGACTTAACTTTCCCTTTTTGTGAAATTTCCAACTATTCTGTCCATTCCCCTGTAGCACCTTTCCTAGAATGAGGACGAATAAAGACACCATAGCCTGCATCTAGTTATATTAAGTAATCACCAGCAGAGGGTCCGCTCAGATACGAATTTAAGCCGTGTATATTTAGCATTTCTTTCTTTACCAACGGAAAGGGGGTTGCTTTGTCAGGGTAAATGGAAGAGAATGTATGTCAACAAAAGTCATGGTATTCTGGTGTTATGGGTTTGAACATCTCCTTTCAATTAAGACCCACTTCTCTTAGAGAAAACGAGAGAGATATCCCAATAGTGTTGATGCAATATCTAAATTGTCAGACTTCCTATAATCATCGTGTTTTGTAGAGGCAAGCTCCGATTACGCTCACGAATCAGATATGTGGTTCCTTTCAATGATAATAGTGTATAGGTATAGTTATTTTTTTTCGTAAAAGATCTGGACAGCCTAGATCCTGGAGTTAGAGTGGAAATCTAGATAAGGTGGCTTAGTCCGCTCAACGCAGATAGCTCCAGTGATTAATTAAGACAACTCTAACTAAAAGGGTGTTTAAAATGGCGGAACTTTAAGGAATTAGTCACATCAAAGACAATGTTTGCGCGGAGGTATCACAACGATCCAGCTAATAACAGTTGAATAAAATAAAGTAAATGGACATCATAGTGAATAATAATGCCAGTGGGAGTAGATACCACTGTAATATATGTAAGCTTTTTTTTTTCTGGAACCATACGTGAGTTTGACAGGAAACTGACGCCTTAAAGGGGCTTTCTCATTGGGACGGATTGGAGTTGCTACTGACTAGGAGAAGTGTGGTGTGTCAGGCCAGTGTATCAAGAAGAAATTGAGAAAACAAGTTGAACTGATAAAATTAATTACGACACAAGATTAAGACCATACTTGGTTCCAATTAATTTCAATTACCGCGATGAGACGGTGTTATAAGTCGGGGGAAAGTTGATTTGGTCGCTTATGGGATGGCCTCCTGGACGTGACAAAGATCACCATTGATATCTTATTGAATGCCGGACGGGATTCGCGCGTAACAGCCATTAAACCAAGTTTCACCCTAAAGTACCTGGGTGCCGATGAGAGAGACGGCATAGTCTATACTCAACGATATACACTGGTCAAATGTACGATTCTTCCCACATCAATGTTTCGACAACCACTTCATCCTGAAAGGAGCAACGAATTCTAACCCTAGTGTTAAGGTCCTTTTTGAGCGGCATCTCCTGTTGCATAAAGTAAAAGACGCAAGACAACGAATTTACCTAGATCACCTGTTATCAGATATACGCTTATGACCTACTAGAAGGGCTTCATTCATCAGCTTGAACATGTCTTAGATGAACGACTTAATTCTATAAGCACTACCCTGTGAGTTAAGAGTTGTCAACAATGTTAAGACCTAACTTCGAGACGAGAGGAATTCATAGTCTGATTCAACCAGAGCACAATATTTACAAGATCACACCAAAGTAATAGTTAGTATCTAGAAACCCCGATTCTGCGAAGGGATTGCATAATTTCTTGAAAGGGATATTGTTCACCAAAGTATAGGACAGTTGACCTTTGTACATATATATCTCTACCTTTCCATGATAAAGTTGCCCTATCTCGCATGGAGAGAGACAAAGCTAAAGAAAGGTGACTTGTCAACTTCCCAGCAACTACAGTAATGTTTACCGACCGGTCTAGACAGGATCTCTAAGGCAGCCGAGATAAGCTTATCTCCTGAAAAGGGGGTGACCAGGGGGAGAAAGATAAAATTGAGCAGAAATTTTTTTTTAGAATTTTTCTTTATGACACCTTAAATTTTGAAATCTTATGTTAAATTTTTTAAAGTTACTCACGTCAATGCATATTGTAGCTGCAGACAATCAGCATTGTTTAATATTAACAATTAGGTGTAACCCATTTGACACAAATATTCGAGTTATAGGGCAACCGACTTTGGTACATGCATATATCTCCAATTCCCATGATAAGGCTACCCTCTCTAATTAGGTTGAAGCAAATTATTTATCTAACTTTATTGAGTTTTAACTGGTCTATAGTGTTGTGGGTTTTCTTTTGTTGTTAACAAGATGACTACCTCGCCAAGTGTGTATAAAGGACTAAAGATCATAGACTGTCAGGATGCTATTACACTAGTAATGATTAATAGTTCATTCTGATATACAGTAAAGGCAGAGAGAACAACGCCTTTATCAATAGGCTACCTTAGCTAGCTAGTTCAATACACCCAGGAAGAGCTTATCTCCTCGAAGGGGAGATTAGGGGGTGAAAACAGGTTCTCAGGAATTTCCTCGAGATTTTGCGGTAGCTCTCGCCCTGAACGAATGTCAGATTTAGCATAGAGCTGGCAGGGGAGGGGATAGTATACCAGAATAGCGCCCAAATGAAGAATAATAATAGATCGGGATCCAATTCCCGATGACAGGTTTCAGGGAAACACCAGAGGGATGAAAAGGCGTTGAGGCGTGTTGAAAGTGATAAAAAGGAGTTGAATTGTAGAAGATAAGACTTATTAGCAAGATATCGGAGTAAGCCGAAAAATCGGCAAGAGGAATTGTGGAAAGGTGGTAGAGAAGTGATATAGAAGGGAAGCTGAATGGCGTAGGAGGACTCCTGCGAAGTCAATCGGGATAGAGTAATATCGGGACTGGTTCCCGATGACGGGTTTCAAGGAGATTCAGAGGGATGAAAGGGCGATTGAAAGGTGTTAAAGGCATCGAAAGATGATTGAATGACGTGTAGAGATGGGAAGAGGTAAACTGTTCTCTGGTAAAAACACCATGTTCCGATGGTATGTAGCCAATGGATGGGGCATGCCGGAGAATAGTGCCAATGGCGGCCAGACATCCTTGTGGGATCTGTTTGATGGTCCTGGGTGATTTTTTTTGTTGTAGGATCCGTCAATCAACTCTAAATCTACCACATGTTGAACATTACCCGACTTCCTTTTCTTACTAAATTTGACAAATTCCTCATATTCGTCTAGTCGTTCAGCAGGCCTGTTGTTCATGGTGAACTTGCCTGTTTTTTTTTTTTTTGGTTACCGATAACCTCCTTGTATTCAAATGTGATGATCTTGATTGTCCCTGGGTTGAGTGCCAAGGGCTCCTTTGTAATTATCATCTCTGTTGCCATCAAAGATGGGAAGAGGATTGAAGCTTTATTGTGATTATCTAATCTAAGCATACACTACATATATCCTACATATAAGTACACTACACGTCACAATAACTGTTTCGGTTATCATTTCTCACCCGTGTCTTCATGTTGAAGGGGTGAGCACTTCTTGGTAGCGGCAGCGATAGGCGAGGTGCCCTACCAGCCCATAACGGTAGACCGATAGGATATGCATTGCTGGTAGATAAAGATTGGCCTGTAGTAACGGAGTAGACGCTTCCTGGTGTAAGCATTTCTGTTGCCGTCGAGGTTTCTACTGCCCTCTTAAAGCTTACGCACAGGGTCCTTTAGGAGTGGCATAGATTTTTTTTTGGGAGATTCATAAGTTATTGGTGGTTTATTAGGATCACTCGGATTTTTATATCTAGAATCTTATTTACACAACAGTGTGACAACAGCAGAGATGTGATGTATTTTGTACACGGAAGGAGGAAAGGAAGGTCTCAATCATCCCAGTTATCATCGCCCCATAGCGGCAGCGATAGGCGAGTTGCCCTACCAGCCCATAACGGTAGACCGATAGGATATGCATTGCTGGTAGATAAAGATTGGCCTGTAGTAACGGAGTAGACGCTTCCTGGTGTAAGCATTTCTGTTGCCGTCGAGGTTTCTACTGCCCTCTTAAAGCTTACGCACAGGGTCCTTTAGGAGTGGCATAGATTTTTTTTTGGGAGAATCATAAGTTATGGGTGGTTTATTAGGATCACTCGGATTTTTATATCTAGAATCTTATTTACACAACAGTGTGACAACAGCAGAGATGCGAATGTTTTTTGTACGCGAAAGGAGGAAAGGAAGGTCTCAATCATCCCAGTTATCATCGCCCCATAGCGGCAGCGATAGGCGAGGTGCCCTACCAGCCCATAACGGTAGACCGATAGGATATGCATTGCTGGTAGATAAAGATTGGCCTGTAGTAACGGAGTAGACGCTTCCTGGTGTAAGCATTTCTGTTGCCGTCGAGGTTTCTACTGCCCTCTTAAAGCTTACGCACAGGGTCCTTTAGGAGTGGCATAGATTTTTTTTTGGGAGATTCATAAGTTATTGGTGGTTTATTAGGATCACTCGGATTTTTATATCTAGAATCTTATTTACACAACAGTGTGACAACAGCAGAGATGTGATGTATTTTGTACACGGAAGGAGGAAAGGAAGGTCTCAATCATCCCAGTTATCATCGCCCCATAGCGGCAGCGATAGGCGAGTTGCCCTACCAGCCCATAACGGTAGACCGATAGGATATGCATTGCTGGTAGATAAAGATTGGCCTGTAGTAACGGAGTAGACGCTTCCTGGTGTAAGCATTTCTGTTGCCGTCGAGGTTTCTACTGCCCTCTTAAAGCTTACGCACAGGGTCCTTTAGGAGTGGCATAGATTTTTTTTTGGGAGAATCATAAGTTATGGGTGGTTTATTAGGATCACTCGGATTTTTATATCTAGAATCTTATTTACACAACAGTGTGACAACAGCAGAGATGCGAATGTTTTTTGTACGCGAAAGGAGGAAAGGAAGGTCTCAATCATCCCAGTTATCATCGCCCCATAGCGGCAGCGATAGGCGAGGTGCCCTACCAGCCCATAACGGTAGACCGATAGGATATGTATTGCTGGTAGATAAAGATTGGCCTGTAGTAACGGAGTAGACGCTTCCTGGTGTAAGCATTTCTGTTGCCGTCGAGGTTTCTACTGCCCTCTTAAAGCTTACGCACAGGGTCCTTTAGGAGTGGCATAGATTTTTTTTTGGGAGATTCATAAGTTATGGGTGGTTTATTAGGATCACTCGGATTTTTATATCTAGAATCTTATTTACACAACAGTGTGACAACAGCAGAGATGTGATGTGTTTTGTACGCGGAAGGAGGAAAGGAAGGTCTCAATCATCCCCGGTTATCATCACCCCGAGACGGCAGCGGTAGACAAGGCGCCCTACCAGCCAGCAGTGATAGACCGATAGAGGACTTATTGCTAGTAGATAAGGATTGGCCTATAGTAACGGGGTAGAGAGATAATAGCTTATTAATGTGGAGATTTCCGTTACCATCGGAGGTGAGAAGAGGATCGAAATTTTATTATGACTATTTAATAACTACATACACTACATATGTCCTACATATACATGCACTACATATCATAATAAGTGTTTCGGTCACCATTTTTTTTCGTCCACGTCCACACGACACTGTTTAACAGTGAGCTCCTCCATCTCCCGCACTGATGGAGATAGATTTTCCTTTTTACATCCCCATTCACGACAATCATGTGGGAGCACGTTGCCGTGAACACTTAGTGGCCCCATATGGTTTTTTCTATGTTTCGATTACCGACCTGAAACGCGAACTTCACATTGTTTTAAGAGCATGAATAGGCAAGGTTTCTTCCCTTCCTTCTGTTTTGTATTCCCTACTTCGCCCGCCTCTATGGGTCCTGATACTATCGTTGCAGCCAGGGTGAAAGACTAATACCTGGTTCCCATAGATCCAACTGAGGACCATGCCTACTGATAAAGAGAATGCCGCAGCTAGCCAAGCCCAGCTGCCCTCCATGCTGTACAACCTGGAGAAGTTTGAAGGGAAGGGTATAGTCCCCTTTACAAAGTTCATAAAGGACTTTGAGCTTGTCTACGACCTAAGGGCCCTGGACGACGCCAGGAAAAGAATCCTCTTGGACAACCACCTCCGGGGGGCTGCGAGGGAGTTTGCCCTACAATCCCAGCAAATCCGCCTCGGGTACGAAGAGTTGAAGGAGAGTCTAGAGGGGCGGTTCCGAAAGAGGGTCTCTACAAGGGAGATGAGGAGCCAGTTCTTCTCATGTAGACAAGGAGCCGGGGAGAAAGTACGGGACTTCGCCGCGCGGGTGAGCGACCTTGCAGCGGGAGCAGAGTCGGATGGCCTGAAGATAGGCATCTCGGAGGTCGCGGAGGTTTTCATCGACGGACTCTGCCCCAGCCTATGGGAAAAGGCTCACCTATACCAAGGCGAACCCTGGGAGACCCTAGTTACCAAGTTACAGTTACTGGAACAAAGAGAGGAGGACTACAGGGAGGCGCAGCGCTCCAGCGCCGACAGGAACGGTCAGAGGCTGGGTGACATGGGCAGCAAATTGGCCGAGCTGGAGAAGAAAATGGAGGCGCTAGAAATCGAGAATACAGCCCTTAGGAGACAAAGAGGGAGTACCAATAGTACAAGTAACGGGGGAGGAAGGTGGCCATCACACCCCGCAGGAAGAAGGGATTACGGAGATAGCACCGAAGATAACAGGAGGGGAGCTCCCTTCAGGAACTGGCAAAGGAGACCTGCACAACAACCATCCAGGCAACAACAGGATCCACCTCCACCTAGACAAGAAAGGAGAAACCCTAATGGTGAAAAGGAGGAGAACCCTGGAGTGGAGTATAAGAAACAAGATGTAAGGAGGCCACCACCCAAGTGTTACAGGTGTGGTGAACCAGGGCACCTCATCAGGGATTGCCAGCAGACACAGAGAAAAAACTAGGTCCGGCTTGCCTCAAGGCAGGAGGGGGATTTGCGGCCAGTTTGCCTGCCATAAATGTATATATATTAAATAAGGAGAGGTCTCTGAGTGAGAGGTCTCTAAAATTTATCATAGACTCGGGCTCAGAGGCCAATATTGTAAATATCGATAATTTAAGTATATGTACTGAAGGGCTAAACAAGCCAACCTACCTTAAGGGTATATCAGGCAAATCTTTAAGGTCATTAGGGAGTGAGGTGTTAGAAATAGGGGCAGTGGTGAATGGTAAGCCCATTAGGGAGGTAAGAACGACCTTCGAGTATTGTCACATGGGGGAAATAGGATTTGATGGCATACTCGGATTACCTGGTTTCCGAGCTCTAAAGCTGCACCTCAGCTACGACGGAAGTATTAGATCCGATTACGAAAGGAAGGAAGATCCGACCAAGTCGGCCTTTCTTTCCTCATTACAAACGATAGAAATGTCTCCTCAACCACCCAGGATACCCTTAAACGAAATCCGCACGGGGAAGATATTTTCAGGGCTTTCAGCCATTGTTTCTGTAGGGACATAAGAGATATGGGGAATGGCTCCACCATCACAGCCCCGAAACTGAGGATGCTGACTAGCAAACCAGTATATAGGAGGCAATATCCAAACCCGAACAGATTAATCTCAAAGGTGAAAACGTTAGTGGACGAACTGGAGGAAGTAGGGAAAATAGAAGGGAGTACCTCTCTGTGGAATTCCCCTCTATTCCCGGTTGCCAAAACTGATGGTAGTGTCCGCATCACCATGGATCTACGTCTGATCAATGAGGCAACTGAATTCTTCCCGTTCCCGATACCCCGTGTTGAAGACAATCTGCGCGCATTCGCGGGTGCAAAAGTTTTCAGCACATTAGACCTGACTTCTGGATTCTTCCAGATTCACATCCCGGAGAGTGACAGAGATTACTTTACCTTTTCTCTACCCTGGGGAAGATACCGCTTCACGCGTTTGCCACAAGGAGCTAAAAACTCAGCACAGGTCTTCCAGTGGGCCATGAACTTGGTCCTGGGTGACTTGTTGTTCAAATGCGTTGTCCTGTACATCGATGACGTCATTGTCTACAGCGACTCTCACGAGCCGCATGTAGCGGACCTCGCCGCTGTACTCGAACGCCTGAGTAAGTTCGGTTTGAAGGCCAAATACGGGAAGAGCTATCTCTTCAGGGACTCGGTAGAGTACCTGGGTCATGTAATCGACCAAAATGGGATCAAACCCATGTGGGATAATGTCGCCGCTCTCAGGGATTTGAAACGACCTCATAACATCAAGGCAGTCAGAAGTCTATTGGGTACAGTTAACTACTACCGACGCTTTATTCCCAACGCAGGTGAGGTCCTGGCTCCACTGAGCAACCTATTAAGGATGGGACATAGATTTGCTTGGGGTATGGTAGAGCAGTCAGCCTTTGAGACGGTGAAGGGAATATTAACCAGTGAGCCACTACTAATTCACCCAACAATTGGGATACCTTTCATCCTGAACACTGACGCCAGTGGAATAGCGGTAGGCGCTTGCCTCCAACAGGAGGTCAATGGGACAGTGAGACCAATTGCTTATTATAGCAAGAGACTGACTGGTCCTGAGATCCGCTATTCTACAATAGAAAAGGAGGCTTACGCAGTAGTGTTGTCCCTACAACACTTTAAACACCTCCTGGCGGGCAGTAGGGTAGAAGTACATACTGACCATAAACCGATTACTTATAATAAGGGGTCTGATTATAAGAACGCTCGACTGTCTAGGTGGGCAGAGATCATCCAAGACTTCAACGTTACATTCATTTATGTCCCGGGGAAGGAAAACACGGTAGCCGACTTCCTTAGTAGGTTCCCGTGCGAGGATGATCCAAACCTATCACAAGATAGGAGGGTGGTGGCCGCGGTGGTAAGAGACCGTCGGCCCCCCTTATTAAATAGTAATCAGATATGGGAAGGCTTGCTTCAAGAGAAAGGATGGGCCCCAGTAATAAATAGGTTATTGAAACTAAAATCGGGAAACATAAAAAGGTATAATAGCCGAGAGTATAGGCTACAAGACAATTACCTCGTTACAAAGAATGAAAAGGGTACCTGGGTGAAGGTGGTTCCTACAGGTTTTAGGGAAACAGTGATCAGCTATCATCATGACATCCCTACTGGAGGTCATTTCGGAGTTAAAAAGGTTATGAGAAGGCTGAAGGGTGACTATTACTGGCCTGGTATGAGGACTCAAGTCCGGAAATATATACGCAGATGCGAGAGTTGTCAGCTATCGAATCAAGGCGTAACCAAAGCCGCTAGTGCTCCCCACTTTAGACCCGAAAAACCCTTTGAACATCTAGCTCTCGATTTCATAGGACCATTGGAGACAACCCCAAGAGGTTATTCAAGTATTTTGACTATTGTGGACCTATTTACTAAGTTCCCAATTCTGATTCCTACTAAGGACCAGTGTGCCAATACAGTGGTTAGGGCCTTATTGGAGAGGATAATCACTACCTTTGGAGTACCAAAAACAATACTCTCTGACCGAGGTTCTGCATTCATGAGTTGCGTATTTAAGGGAGTTTGCAAGGCTATGGGGGTTGGGGCAGTAAATACCACAGCCTGGAGACCTCAGAGTAATGGCGCTGTAGAAAGGCTCAATAGGACGGTAATGGAATCTCTACGCAGGTGTACAGCGGGGAACAATTGGGATACCACCTTACCAATGGTAGCCTTCGCTATCAGGACCACTGTACATTCTAGTACTGGGTTTACTCCAGCGAAACTGGTCTTCGGACATGAGCTGAGGCTTCCACAACCTTTCCAGGAAGAGGAGCTTAATCCTGTATGCGAAGATTCAATTACCGAAATGGCGGCCTTCTATGAGCGGGAATTGGTGGAGGAGGTTGAAAAAACGAGAGATGGTGAGGCAAACTTACTTGAAGGAGCAACAAGAAGCCAGGGCTGAGTTTGAAGCTAGAGAGTTAAGAACCTTTGAGACAGGGGATCTAGCTTTGGTAAAGAGAATGCATGAGACGAAAGGACGTCATAAATTTGAGCCAAGGTACAGAGGACCATATGAGGTATTACAAAGGAAGGGCGACACTGTTTACCTTTTGAAGGATTTGGAGACGGGGAACTTAGATAAGATCCACATAGACAGAATGAAGGCCTATCATGCCCCGGTAAAGACTTACCCTACGGGGGACGAAAACATACAAGAACAAATAGGTGGTGTCATTGATGATGAGGATCACTGGGTACATCCAACGTATCCTATATATTCCCATAGAACTGTAGAACCAGAGGAACCACGAGAGACAGCAATCTCAAGAAACCCGCTAGAGGTAGTGAATAGGGCAATTGGTGGCAATGTTGGCGGCCCTGAAATACGCCGTTCGACCAGGGCCAAGAAGCCTACTGGGTGTAGATCGTGCCCAGGATGCCAATGAGTAAAACTAATAGAATGTGTACTAGAGTTTAGTTAAATTTTGATCATAGTATGAAGAGTTAGAACGTGAGTTAGAGGCCCTAGATTGTGGTCTTAAAGAATATTCAGTTTTTTTTTACTCTACAACCTTGTGTTTGTGCTAAATGTTCATTGTAAGGAGTTTTCAGTTTTTTTTTGAAGAGGCTATTCTGTATTAATAGCAGGTTGTGATTTAAGACTTGAGTTCAACAGTATATTTTGTTTTGATTTTTATTGAAGGTTCTGAACAGTGGTTCAACTTTAAGAATAACTAAGGAACTTAGACGCATTAGATATCTGCTGTGCTTGTAATATATTTACTATGGGTTGGTTCGGAATATGCGTTGGGTTAAAACTTGACACCCTCTAATTCCATAGGTCCAGAATACAGTCCAAAGAGAATTTCTAATGAAAGTGCGTAAGGCAGTTGTGGTCTAAGAGTTGATATGTTAGGATAGCAAGTGATCTCTGTTGTTAATCTCCAGAACGGGTTGGGTAATGAAAGCCCTATAATTCCAAAGAAAGAGTTTAGCTGAATAGCAGAGAAAGAAGAGTGCCAATAACCTATATGGGAAGTAGGGTTGGCAAAACACTTGTAGATCTATCATATCTGGCAAATGAGGTAAAAGCTTGAGGTTCAATTCGCTCCAATTTAAGTGCTAGTTTGATGATTCATTTTATTTATGACACCACACGTGTCAAGATAAGAAGAAGATTTTCAAACTGTCAGACGCACACTTTTAAAGATAGGTTAGATTTCAGATTTGATTGTTGACTATCAACATATTTTGACTTATTTATCTACTAAAATATAGATAATTTATATTAGAGTTTGTAAGAGGCACTTTATTTGAGCAAGTAGGGCTTTAGTCCCCAATTTGTATTAATTAGGTATATTGTATTTGATTTCACATTTGTCCTGAAGGATTTATTATTATTAGGGTCTTTTGATAAGAATAATAGCAGTACTTTGGCCTGTATAGCAGCTTCTAACTTTAGTTTGTATGTGTACCGCGAATGATAGGGGGAGGGTGTATGAATGAATTGGTGCAATGAATGTAGAAGAAGGTTAAAAACAATTATACTATTAGACCAAAGATACTTTAGAATAGGGTCAGGGAACTTAATAGGTTCGATTTTAATTTTGATTTCTTTATTTGTTAGGATCGATAGCCTCACAGGACTGTACAACTCTATTAATAGGAAGGTATTCGCTCCATTTTGTTAGGTCTCCTTCTAAGGGAGTATAGGTATGATTTCTTTTACTAGGGTAATCAATCACCCTATTTCATTATATCAACTTGAATTTTAAGAGTCGTAGATAATGATCATGTCTTGATTCTCAGACTGGAAGAATATGGGAGGTTATGATCAGACCAGAAAAGCCCACAAAACTTCTCCTCATTAGGGGGGAACGGAGAGGTATCAGGTGAACTTTGTGCTAGGTGGGGGATTTAGTTGCCGATGTCGCAAGCTAAGTGTACAGCGACAAACCTCGGATAACCGATCTGACATCGTAGTTTACGACGCTTTAAGCGTGGCTGAGATGAGGGTGGTTCAGACGGGAGGTTGGGAAGGATCGGCACGTTGAAGGCTCTCCCCTATAAATTGCGCAGCTTGGAACCAATCCTCTATGGACAAAAACTTGGAACATGTGGTGGGAAACAGAGACCCTATAACTCCTTGTCCCTAAGTCAAAGGTCTAAAGGGGGTTTCTAATGAGAGTTAACAATGGGAGCGTGTAAGAGACAAATTACGATTAGACGAGGCGATTCCGTCTACAGATTTTAGGTACCAATTAGCAAAGTGACTGATGGACTGTCCAGATTCTTTGCGTTTTATATCGCCCCAGGCTAGCAAAAAGTTAATCACCTAATTAAAGACTATAGTCTACCGTATGTTTAGTTAGAACGAATTCAAGTCTAAATATCAGTTAGTAAGTAGAATTTTTTTTTTACGAGAGTAACTCATTATGAGAAACGATAAATTTTTTTAATTAGTAGGACACCTAAATGAACCTTTGAAACAGATTACCAGAACAAGCCAATATAGTGTTCCAGATTTGAGAAGGAAGAATTTTTTTTTTTTAGGGAAGATCGAATATCAATTTTTGTTTTAGCAGTAAAATGGCCTAGAGCAATGAGTTTATTTTGAACATAGAGTCAAATTTTCAGAGGGATATTAAGAACTCAAGTGGGAAGATGTATCACAAAGTATGAGTTAGACCTAGGTTGTTAATCATCATAATTTATTTTCAGGGTTAATTTAGGTATTTTATTAAAGTGGATTTGTTGGTCAGAAATATGAGTACGCATTCTATAGATAAGCTAAACAATGAATGGTAGAGGTTAACAACAATGTTCAGCTAAGAACAAAGATAGGTGAGATTGCCACCACAGATAAGGTAATTTGGAAATAGTCTGGTTTGGAGACGTATTGACTACCAAAATTTCCTTCCTTTATATTTTCTTTTGATTTAAGAGAAGCGGGGAACACGCCAGACAAACACTCCCAGTGACGAGTTGATAAGAACAAGTTTTAAGATATTACATGTAGATTTTGAAATGCTAGTGAAATGACCTAGAACCTCAGTGCATATCTATCCGTTTTATTATTTTTATATACTCATTATTACTATATATCATATATCATTCCTTTATTATATTCATGTATATTTGTATATATATAGAAAGCACGATCCGAATTATAGATGTGTGACATTTTGGTAGCAGCGTTGTTACCATCTTCAGGAAAAATGCACTAAACAAGCTTTGACCACTGCATATATATATTGAGACGTTACAAAAAACAATTTTCAATTGTACATAAATTCCTTTAAAATGTTACTTTAATTTTTCATGTGTTTATTTTCATTTTTATTTTTCATTCATTAAAAGTCAATGATGTACATACTAAATTAGTAAAAACTCAATAAAAACGATATGTAAATGGACAGATAAACAAATGGCTTGTAAAAGAAAGCAGCAATAAATGAGTTTAGGCAAAATGTCTATTTCATTAACAAACATTTCACTTTTAAAATAATGAACTTTAAAATGAAAGTTTTACAAACAGAAAATTAGCGTTTTAAAATAAAAACGTGGCATTTGGCGCAGTCGAAAAGGATACGGAAAAAAAATGGCGGAAAATCCAAACAACCGGTTGCAAAAATTCAACGGCTCGAAGTCGGCAATTAGGCCTGAGTCATGGATCAAATTATATGATTTTGAAAATAATTCTTTAAAAGAAGATGAAAAAATCAAAAATCTTATGTACTACTTGACAGATTCAGCACTTGAATGGTATGCAGACGAGATTATTTCAAATCCTGCAATAAAAAGATGGGAAGTTGTAAAGGAAAAGTTGATTCAAAGATTTGATTCATACAACGCAAATCCAATTGTCTCAGCATCACATCGAAGATTAAAACGAGAAGAATCAATTGAAAATTATTTTCAAGATAAAATTCGCCTGTTAAATCAAACCCATCTAACGAAGGAGGAAAAAATTCATTTTTTAACAGACGGACTTCCAAATGATTGGAAAGATTTAATTGTGGCTTCACAGCCAACTGACGCCACAAAATGGTTTCATATCGCAGCTTCAATTGAACAAAATAGGGCTTCAATTCAGTTTAAGCCTAAAAACAAAATACATCTCGCGACAAAAAATAATGATAATAGAAAAAATGTTTGCCCATTCTGGTGTCCAATATGTCCGAAAAAGGGAATAAAAATTAAACATTGGGTCACAGATTGTGAGGATTATGATCCTAATTATAAAAAGGATAGGCCTAATCAAAACACTTCAGTGAAACAAGTATGCGGAGCCCCGGAATTGTTGAATGTAAGTACTTTGACAAATACCCCTACACAAGGAGCTTTCAAGCTTATCAACATAAGTGTTGAAGTAAATGGAATTCCTGCGCAAGCATTTGTGGATACTGGTGCAACAGTATCAATAATCAATTGGCGATTGTTCAAGCGAACCCGTCTTCAACTTCAACCAAATTCAGACATTCACATCAGCCAAGCGGATGGTGTTACCAGGACATGTGGAAGCCTTCAGACCAAGGTAAGAATAGATAAACTAATTAAACCTGTAACTCTCCATGTAATGAAGAACTTTAAATATCCACTCTTGATCGGATTAGATGTTGCATCTCTTTTTAATCTTTTAATAGATGTCAAAGACAAAACAATTTACACCAAATTTGATGGATTACAAAATCCAATTCTTGTAAATCATCTAGAAGTGATAAGAGAACATGAATTAAAAAAAATTACTTGAACACAATAGGAATGTATTTTGTCAGCATGCCATTGATTAGGGAAAAGTAGCTATACAACATAAGATCATCACGAAAAGTGAACAACCAATTTCTCTTAGACCCTATCGTCGTCCTCTAAAAGAGTATGAAGAGATAGCTGAACAAGTTAAAGAACTTCTCGAACACAAGTTAATAAGAACTTCAGATTTTCCTTGGGCATTTCCTGTTGTTATGGTTCCCAAGAAGGATGGAAATAAAAGGATGTGCTTTGATTACAGACGTCTTAATGAGATCACGCTGGATGACAGGCAACCCCTACCTCACATACAGGACATGTTTGATCGATTGCATGGATCCAGATTCTTCTCTACCCTTGATGTTGCATGGGGTTATTGGCAGATCGAAATGGACCCGCAATCTATTCAAAAAACTGCATTCGTCACAAACGATGGTCATTATGAGTTTTTAGTGATGCCCTTTGGTTTAAAAAATGCTGCTTCAACGTTTCAAAGGATAATCCAACATATTCTAGGTGAATTATTATGGAAAGGAACTTGCTCTTTCCAAGATGACATATTGGTGTACACGAAAACATGGCAAGAGCACATTGAGCTTCTTAGTAAAGTTTTTGACAAATTAAGACAGTACAACATGAAATTAAAATTGTCGAAATGTATTTTTGAAAGAACTGAAGTAAAATACCTCGGACATATCATCAGTCACAATCAATTAAAACCTGATCCAGGAAAAGTAAAATATATTCAAGACTTTCCAAGACCTGATACTGTAAAGAAAGTTCGTCAGTTCATGGGATTGGCAAATTATTACAGAAAATTTGTGAAGGACTTTTCTAAAATTTCATTCCCCTTGGTTCGACTCACTCGGAAGAATCAGCCCTTCATCTGGAATGAGGAAGTAGAGGAGTCGTTCGCTAAACTTAAAATGGCACTATCTACAAAACCTGTCCTTGCTATTTACAACCCGGACTACCCCTCTAAAGTTTATACAGATGCCTCCAAATATGGAATTGGAGCAATCCTAACACAAATTGGTCCAGACAATGAGGAACATGTAATTGCTTATTACTCCAAAACACTGCAACCACACCAAGAGAATTATTCTGCTTATGAGATGGAATGCCTAGCCGTAATACAAGCAACTGATCACTTTCATGTATACATAGAAAACCAACCATTTAAAATCATCACTGATCATGCGGCGCTCCAATGGCTTTTCACCATGAAGAAACCGAAACCTAAGTATTTTAGATGGATTCTTAGTTTATCCTCGAAATCATGTAACATCGTTCATCGTTCTGGAAAGCAGCAAACTCATGTTGACGCCTTATCAAGACTCCCAGTTGTTAACATTGCAACTCAAGAACTTCAAGAACACCAACAAAATTCAGATTTGAGTTTCTTGAAAAATTCCCACACTCACGACGGTGTGGTAATGATCAAATAAAAAGGAGTTTTTAAAGCAGTTGTCCCAAACTCGCTTACCAAAAAAATATTGGAAGAATATCACGATTCATTGAGTCACCCATCAATAACCAAAACATGCAAACTTATAACTCAATGTTATTGGTGGAAAGGAATAACAACTGATATCAAGAATTATGTTCGATCTTGTAAATCTTGTCAACTAGTGAAGGTCAGACATGAACCAACTTTAGGAGAAATGTTCACTCCAACGTCAAATATCCAACCATTACAAATGATCGGTTGTGACACTATTGTACTGGGAACAGCAGCAGCTAACACAAAGCATAAATTCATTCAAGTTTTTGTTGATCACGCAACTCGTTATCTATGGGCATATCCCACAATAACAAACACTGCTCAAGCTGTCACTCAATGTCTTGATAAGATAATCAAATCTGTTAATTCGATCAATACTATCTTAACAGATAATGGCAAAAACTTTATATCAAAAGAGTTCAACAAATTTCTTTCTTTACAAGGAATTAAACACACATATACTTCGCCTTATCATCCTCAGTGCAATGGCATTTGTGAGAAATTAAATGATACGATAATGACAAAACTGAGAATAGCTGTTCTGGAGAAACCTAGATGTAAATGGAGCTCATTGTTACCGCGAGTTGTCAAAAATTATAATTCCACACCACATGACGTGACTGGTTTTTCACCGCTTTTCTTAATGTATGGAATCGGTAATGTACCCGAATTTGCCGACCAAACTCCAATTACAATTGAAGAAGCCAGGAAGAAAGCTAGCCTGCGGACAGAACAAGTTAGAAGTAAGTGGAAGATTAAACACGATAGCCATCACCCCAAGTATGTCTTTAAAGAAGGAGACTTAGTCATAAGAAAAATTGCCTTCAACGACCCTCGTCTCATCAAGACATCACCAAAATATGAAGGACCATTTGTCATTCAAAAAAAGATATCTGATGTAACCTACGATATCTCTCTGAAAGACCAAAAGCAAGCAAGACGCGTTCACATATCTCAACTTCGACCATTTATTACCCGAGAATAAATGCTTCAAGAAGGGAAATATGAGACGTTACAAAAAACAATTTTCAATTGTACATAAATTCCTCTAAAATGTTACTTTAATTTTTCATGTGTTTATTTTCATTTTTATTTTTCATTCATTAAAAGTCAATGATGTACATACTAAATTAGTAAAAACTCAATAAAAACGATATGTAAATGGACAGATAAACAAATGGCTTGTAAAAGAAAGCAAGCAATAAATGAGTTTAGGCAAAATGTCTATTTCATTAACAAACATTTCACTTTTAAAATAATGAACTTTAAAATTAAAGTTTTACAAACAGAAAATTAGCGTTTTAAAATAAAAACTGGCAATATATTTTGCTTATTTACCATAATATATTCCCATATCAATGTTATTTCCCTCCCATGTATCATATTTTTCAAGAAGTTTAGCATATTTACTATACAGAGGTAATATTTACTCATTTAATGTATCATCCACCATGTTTACCCTTCTTCCTTAATTATCTGCATGTATATTCATATATAGATAAGTCACAGTTTGAGCTTTAGACTACAAAAAGATAAGAGAACGAGACCGAATCCAGAACAAATAATTAATGTGTGTGACATTTTGGTAACAGCATTGTTACCATCTTCGGACAAATGTACCGAATGAAAGATTTTAATCACAATTTATATATTCATTTGTTTACCATAGTATATCCTATATATATATACCAATCCATTCCCTTTCTACTTATAGTAAATATCCATTTTAAGATTTTTTTTATTTAACATCGCGTACATCTACATTGCTCAATATAGGCATACATCGTATCCGTGCAACTTTGATATGTATATTCACTTCCCACGTTTCTGTTTACCCTATTATTGATGTCATTTGATAGGAGCTGCAATTTTAGTTTTTTTTAATTATCATTATCATTGCGACCATGTATAGTCATTCCTTTGCTGTCATATGTATCATATAGAGTCAATAAAGTTTTTATTTTTTATTTTTAGATGTGTTTTAGGAATTGGGCATATCTACAATACACGCACAATTCCTTGGCGCCCGTAATTATCATGTTTATCCCGAATGGACTAAGAATCTGTGTATAGACCACCCCATCTCCACCCACAGGGACTGCGGCCGGGAATGTGTGGATTCGACTCACATCTGGGCCAAGACTCCCTGGAATACAGACAGCGAAAGGATGGGCTTAGTACTTTGCCCATTAAATGGTAGGATAGAATTTCCTTCAGTAATCACGATGAGTTAACCCGTCCCAGGTTTCATGGCCCGTGTGTTCCTCCTTTGCCCGAGTGTCAGTGATTGCATACTGGTATCATAAAAGAATGCATTTCTCCCAATTTCATATTTCTCATAGAGTATGAACAGATATGAATTAGAATAAACACATTCTTTCACTCTGGCAGGGGAGGAATTGTTGGACAAGATTTTCCACCAAACAGACCCAACAAAGATGTAAACATTTACATCATATATATATAAACAGTGTCTTTCCGGAGTGTTTGTTGTCTAGATGGAAGACCCACAGCCCTGGACGTGTATCCCAAGATCTGCCAGGGGAAGATGACATCGGCCCTGTTTAAGTAGCCAGAAGCCCGATGCACACAGAACCAGAGGAAGCCCAGGAACCGGGGAGACATTCAGTTGGAGATGATACCTATGCCTTTAGTGTGAACGGAAGGCTGGTGGACAATGGAGAAGCTGCCTCGACAAGAAAGAAGAGGACTTCGAGTATTCTTCTTTGTTAACCAGTCCATCTCCTCACCTTTTTCTTTGTATATATAACTTATGATATCACATCCAGATAGATTAAGCATATTTAGTATTTTTAGAATTTCTTAAAAAAGAGATTACTATGTAAATTTACCAGAGGGGCAAGCACGATAGATTTTATTCAATTTCGTTACTAATCTAAATATCTATTTTATTCTAAAATGAATAAAATCAACCACAAACATAGTTGGAGAAATTAGATGTGTCTAGTTACTTAAATTTCTTAAAGAAGAAATTACTTTAAATTTAAAATAAATAATTTATATTTCCATTATTCCTATTTAATCAATTTATTATCTCAAACCTTTTAATAAAAAGCCTAATTTCGAATTTCCTAAAGTAGAAAGAGAGTACCTTAAATTTAAAGATAAAATTATATATATTTTTTATCCTTATTTTTGTCAATTTTTTTATTACCAAAAAAATTTTTTTCTTCTAAAAGAAAAGAAGAATTATAATTTTCTCAAAGGATTAAACATCCATATTTGTTATTTCGATATCTCTCTTTTAAAAATAATAATATATTATTTTTTAAATTATTAATATCTATTATATTCTAGGAATATTAATTATTTGATTACTCTGTAGTAAAGGTTGAGAACTTAGCTCGAGGCTTTATTTTTGAAGATAACGGTTAGTTTTAATCAAGTTTTCGGAGGGACTGAATCAAAATTTTATCGAGAAAAAAAGGACAAGCGGGGCGTTCTGGGAGCCATGGGGGCTTGATCTGGTAAGTCAACTTAAATTTTAACATAACAAGGTCTAAATAGAAAGCATGGTAAAAACCATGGCAAATACCAGATTTTGATAGACTCGACTATTTAAGATATGTGTTAAATTAAGGATTCAACCTTATGTTTTCTTAAAGGTATTAATTAATATCGATTGATCATGTTATCTAGACGTGGTAATTTGATAGAATTATCAAATTATAGGCTGTTGGTAAAATTTTGCTGCCTACAAATAAGGAATTTTCTTGTGTAAATTTCTATAAAAAATGAATAAATTTTAATGTTCAATACAATATTTTTGTTCATTGCTATCTACAAATAGAAAAAGAAGCTCTGTAAATTTCATAATGATAAATAAAATTTCATGTTTATCATTTTTAAAGTAAATTGGTGATATTTTTAAAATCAAAATACAAAACATGTATGTGTTCTTGGTGTGTAACATGTTTCCTTTATGTATAAATCTGAGCGTAATCACTGAACTTGTCCACGCAAAATTGTCCTTGAAATATAATGTTGCAATCTACAGAGCTAAATAAAATTAGATGTTTAGCGTTCATAAAGTGTATTAGCAGTATTTTTATCCTTAATCAAATTATAAAACAGGTGTGTATTCTTGGTGTGTAACATGTTTCCTTCATGTATAAATCTCGGTACAACCACTGAGCTAGAACAAATCTAACATATATATGTATATCTGATAATTTAAAAACCCAGTCATTCTGCCATGTCCCTGCATATGTCCCATCACCTTGTAACTTGTATCAAACTGAATATGCTACTCTATGATATGATGTACCTGTTAAGAGCCAAATAAAACATGGACTGTATGTAAGACAGACAGAGAAAAACAAGGAGATAATAAGATTATAGATATTAATAAACGATTGCAGTAAGGTCTAGAGTTAAGAGGAAAGATTTCCATCTCGCATCATTAGCGCTAGGTCAACGACACTTCTATTCCAGATAACTCCAAGACAAAGGACCCAGGATCCGCTAAAAACAACTTTATTTGGGTCAATGCTCCATCCTCAAATTTTCTGCTATAACTATCAAAGATGGCTTCCTAGTCGTTTGGACCAATCAAGGCGATTCTTCATCTCCCATGACATAATAAATGACCAATCAAAATATCAATATAGGTCAGATGACACCACCCAACTAGGTAAGCCATAGTAGCGTCTCCGATTAGATTTATTCCCTGGCTCCAGCGTAAATCGCGGGGCGCAAGCTCAATCTCCTCCTATGTTCTCTGTCTGTCAGCATCGGTTCACTTGACACACCTATCATTTGTCCTCACTTCTTTAATAATGACTGCAACATCTTCCATAATCCAATCCCAGACTTCCAGTTGACAGCACCTTCGTTGTACCAATTACCACAGGGTAAAAGAGAGTCGACAGGATTCGACATATATGTGGATCCTTTCAAGTTGTGTAAGATCCTGTCGACTCGCTGTAGGATTGGTGTTTACCTTGTCGACTCTTTGTAGGAATCGTGTTGTGTCTCTGTCAGATTGCTGTTGACTCTCTGTAACAATTCTGTTGAATCCTGGTGAATTGTGTGATTAGGTGGATTTGATTGGATTGGTGATTGATGGCGCAGTCTTGGTCGAATGGTGGTTTTCCACAGGGGAATAACGAGAACACCTGGATAGGGTAGAAATAAGACCTTGCGAAAGGGAGAGTGATGAGACTGGAGGAGGTATTTGGCCTTTCACATGATGGAGCGGACACTACCTTGGCTGGAGCCTATGTTGAGCACACCTTGCTTCTAGCACGGTCACCTACCTTCTTTTTTACTTCTTGTCCGAGATCATCGTCATTAACTCTCCCGACTTCTCATTGGTAGAGATCCTTCCACGTGCTCTCTGGATGATTCGCTATCAGTTGGTCATGCTATGCTTAAAGATGATTGGTTGTTGATTTGTCATGCTTAACTGTGATTAGCTTAGTACCTCCATTGTCGCCATGATTGCAATCTACCAGGAAGAAGAAGGCCTTTTAACTTAAGTTTTATGGGTCCAGGGCAGTGACCTTTACTTCCTGGATGATGCAATCCTGTTAATTGTTATTTCCCTTTTCGCGAAGCCAAACTTTTATTAAATCTTTTGACGATACATTGCATAGATTGTGGTGGGGTTACATATTGCTATATACAGATTATTACATATATATACAGGGGTCACACTAAATGTTTTCGCAATGAAATTGAAAAAATAATTGAAACATTAAAAAATAAATTTACAATTGAAGTCTACATGCATTTTTTACCTAACATAAACATTTCCATAAAGTAGTAACAACAATTACTCATAGAGGGCGCGACTTTGTTTACAGAGGCAGTGGTGATTTCTAAATATTGCATCAGACACAATGAAGTTGACTAGAGAAAATTTACGCGCCATGATCTTTTATGATTATAAAAGTAATTTAACTTCTGAAGAATCCCATGAAAGATTGATGAAAACTTTAGAAGATAAATTCCTTCTATGAGAACAGTTTTTGATTGGTTTAATGAATTTAATTTGGAAAAACGAAAACTTTGAAGATGGATCTCGTTCAGGTCGATCACCAACAGCAGTGACCAAAAAAATTGTGCTGATAATTTTTTTTCTTGAGAAGATTGAAGAATTACATATCAGCAGTTAGAGAAAAGTGTGGGCATAGGATCGTCAGCAATCAATACCATTATTAACGATCATTTAAAATACAGAAAACTTGTTAGTAGATGGGTACCTCAAAGCTTGACTGAAGACCAAACACTTGGTCACATTAAATGGTGTAATTTCATTTTGAAAAAATCTGATGAAGGCAAATCAAAGGCTGTTTTTTAAATATTATTACAGGTGACGAACTTGGATTTACAATTTTGATCCAGAAACAAAACGGCAATCTATTCTTTGGTGCTCTTCAAAATCACCTACTCTTAAGAAAGTTCGCAGAGCTCGAAGTGTTGGAAAACAAATGGTAGTTTTTTTTTAGAAAAAGTAGTTTCATTGATATTGTGAAGTTAGAAGATCGAAAGACAGTTTATGTAACTGGTATGCAACAAAATGCCTTCCAGCAGTATTTGAAAAAATCAAGCAAAGCAGACCAAGAGCTCAACTTAGAGGAGTCCTTCTTCACCATGACAATGCAAGACCGCACACCTCAGCCTAAACATTAGAATTTTTAGCCAACTCTAGTGTCCAATTAGTCACTCATCCACCATATTCACCAGACCTAGTTATTGTTGAAAGGGATAAAATTAGACATTGATGATGAAGCACTGCAAGTCTTCAACAATGCAGTAACATCCCGAAGATGACTGGTGTAAGTGCTTCGATAATTGGTTTTCACGGATGAAATCTTGCATTGGTACTAAGGGTGAATACTTTGAGAAACTCTGAAAATTTGAAAGTAGCAGCTTTAATAAAAATAAGTGATTGCAAAAACCTTTGGAGCGACCCTGGTATATATATATATATATATCGTAATTTAAACAATGAGATATGTAAGTAAAAAGTATGACGTCTTTTCTAGTCATCTCAAAGTGACACCAGCTTGCCAAGGGACACCCGGGGGATCCAGAGAGGGACAAAGAAGGGGCGTTGGTCCGGATGTTGACAGTTAGTTAGGTTACAGTGGATATTTTCGGACAGGGCCCGCTCAGTGCTAGATCTCACGGCGGCCCTCGTGGCCGCCGTTTTGGCTCCTCCCTGCCTCCGCGGCTTCATGCAGGACGCCGAGTTTTCCTCAGTTAATCCTCAACTTTCCCCTGGTTCTGGTGCCACGTACTAGGAAAGCGTCTTTTGATCCCAAACTTTGTCCTTACTGTCCCGTGCTGACTTCCCACTCTGCACGCCTTGCCACTCAACCCCGACTGCTTCCAACTCACTTGTTGTCTAACCCGGGTTTACGACAGTAGACCCGTATAAGTCGACAGGATATTGATGGCGGACAGTGGACAAAGGACTATGGACGAAGACGGGAAACTCTAAGCGGACGCTTCTGAGGTGCCCGCCATTTTCATGCGTAGACACCTTGGTAAACCGACTGACCGAGGTCCTCCAAGAAGTGACGGCGTCACGTGCCTATGTCTCGCCTATGGCACCGTACAATGAGACTCTATCCGGCGAAAAACTTCTTCCAGCAACTTAAGCCATGCGGAACGACATCGTGTACAGGTCTGCGAGGCTCCACGAGCTTCTCAAAGGTGAGCCCCTGTCGTTCTTCAATGAGCTCAACTCGGCCTCCCGATCCTATTACCAGAACAAACATTTTATTTATTTTATATTATTATATATTTTTTCTTTTTTCATATAATTTTATTTGCTTTATTTTATATCTATAATTATCATTGTGTGTTTTACTACTTTTACATTATTTTAACCCCCAGTGTGAAATATTTTTCTAAATTAGAATGCCATCTTTTAATGTTACCCTTACCTTTATTACAATCATCATCATCAATGCCATCCATTTTAAAAATCAATCAAGCTATCACCTTTTTTATATTTGTATGCTATATTTCTTTGTTTTATTTTTCTACACCTCAACCACTCAACCATTATAAACCATCCAAACCCCACCATTATTATAACCATATTATGTTACTATTATCATTATTCATTATATCTTAGGGGGGTCGGTGGAAGGCTGGTTAAACCGTTTGGTTTATGACCACTACGACCCGGGTTCGATCCCCGCATTGGACACTTTTTTCTGTTTAAAAAAAATGCTCCAATGGCCCCCCGATTCTTGCAAAAGTCCAACCCCACCAGCGAGTGCAAGTAACCAAACGGGGCTCTGGCACATTTGTAAGTGCAAAGTCGAACTGCTTTCACATGTGTAGACATGTGGTGCGCTTACAGTAAAAAAGCAGTCGCTAACTACCCACCATGATTATCATGGCCTGTACCACGTGTACTAGGGATAAGCAAAAAAAATATATATCTTAGAATATTCAACCCTTATCAATCATTTATATTATTAAATTTAGAGTATTTTTTCGTCTCTGTCATCATATATAGATTTTAAAACTTTACAACTTCGAACTTTTAAACATCATTTGAGTTTATTTCAACAGTATATTTTTTTTATTACCTCAAGATCGTCCATTTTCTGATATCCTTATTTATATTAGATTAATAGTATTATTCCTTTTTTGACGCCTCTCTCTATCTCTATCTCCCAAACCTATCTTCCTATATCACTTACTCACACCTCCTTAACCCACTTCCTCTCAACCTCATACAGTCTTCCATAGAATTCCTGTTGCCACCCATATTTATTTTTTTTATTAATTCATCTATTGGACCATCCTTCCTCGGTATACAATTCCCGATAACGAGTTCAGGAAATGCATAGATGCTATCTTTTTTTTATCCATCACCCGACAACATCATTCATTACATTCAACATGCAATTGTTCAATCATCAATAGCAACAGTACCCTTTACCTTCCAAAATCCTCACCTTTCATATTTCCCGCAGTCAAGAGTCTCCTGCTCGCCAACTAAACTTTTTTTATTTTTTATTTTATTTTGATTCAACCAGCTGGCTCAACCTTCCTCGCTATACATTTTCTAAAAGTGAACTCAGGCGACCAGTTAAAGTTTTATTTTTCATCTCAATGCTCGGATCATCATTACAACCGTCATTTTTACCATTTTATTACTATTTTTTAAAATTTTAATCCAAGCTCAATCATCATTGACAACAGAGCAACTCTTGACTCCACCTTTCCCATTTCTCAAATATCAACTTACCTACCTCCCCTGTCTGGTCTAATGTTGATTATGGAAAGTCTTGGGAGTTCGGTCAATGAAAACAATACATCACTTACACAGGCACGTATTGCATTGCCGAACGCCATTGCAAGAATCAACTCAGACTTACTCTCTTTTTACCACTGCGTCACTCTAAACCTTCAGATATCCATTATAAATTTACTTGTAACATTTTACTACTTTTGATAAGTTCGTTTTCCCCTTTCTCTCTCTCACCATGTGAGACGTCTCTGAAATTATGATTATGAAAAAATAAAAAACAAACCATAATGGCATTTCAATTTATTTACCACTTTTGACTTTTCCAAACATCGTCTAATTTGCGTTTATAAGCATTGCATCACATGGGGAACACACTAACCTAAATACTTACTATATTTTTTAATCGTATTCGTTTATATTTTCACGATCCTTGATGTGTGCCATTTTATATTGTAGAATCAATCCATATATTTTTGGATATTTCTTTTACATTATGATACTTCTTTTCCTTCCATCCCTAAACAGCTAAAATCATTAGCCAACTTATATAAACATCATCTGAAACCTTATATTCTTTAACATCATTTGTTTTAATTTTCCATAGCCTACGCCTAAGATAATTTAATTTTAAAAATTTTGTTTTAACAGTGACGCCTTTCTACCAACTGTCCCTTCTCATATCTTGATCCTTCCAACTCTGCCTTCCATACTTCTCTCGTCTCTTGATCCTTTTCCATAGGCCTTCTATGCCTTCGTTCTAACCACCCCGCGTCCATCGCAGAGTTCCTGTTCGCCGACTTTTTTTGTTGTTATTGATTTGCCCAAGTGGACTACTCCTTCATCGCCATCCCATACTGATGGTGTGTTCAGGAAAATCCATGGCTTAATTTTATTTATTTTTATTTACACCCGGGTCACTGTCCCAACATTTTTCATTTCATTCTTTTTTCCTCAAACCCGTTTTCAATCAATCAATGGCAACAGTCGAACCCTGTTTTCACAATCTACCTCCATCCTCTAACCTCTTCAACGGTTCCTGAGACTCCTACTCGTCAACAAATTTTATTATTAGTTTTTTTTTTATGATTCATTGACCTGGTACACTCTTCCTCCCCATGTTAACTCCACACGGAGAGCTTGGGTAACCAGCGAGATATTTTTTTTCTAACGCTCGACCCATCGCCATCATCAGCATGATGCGCCCAATCATTTTTCTTTTACTTTTATTTTTTATCTGGTCGAGCTCAATCACCGACAGCAGCGCAGCTCTTGAGCCTCCATCTTTTTAACCTCTCTCAGCCAGATTTTTTCTTTCCCATATTCTCTCATTACCTACCTCTGCTTCGACCTTCACGCCTTTTGCCCATCTGATCCAATGCCACTTACAGGGCATCTTGAGATTGCTGAACCCTGAAAACAATACTTCGCTTCTAAGCTCGTATTGCAGGGCAGGACTCCTGAAATGTCCTTTGCAGAAACCAATTCAGACGGGCGCGCGCTCCTGCCCCAACTTTAGATGCTTGAAGTTTTTAACCGCCTCCGAAAAGAAGAGGAATTAAAAAATATATGTTTTTTCGGGATGGAGATGGACGATATGGAGATAAGTAATCCTTATGGGTTTTTGGCGGAGAGCCAACATCAAGACCTACAAGATGGTGTTAGTTCCATCTTTGTAGAAGAAAGGGACGTCGAGATAGCGACGAAAAATAATTCAGCGGAAAATCGCATGAATTTAAAAAAAGTAAACGGCTATGTAAATTCGTCTACAAAGAACGGCAGCGATGCAGATCAGGCTGCGGAAACAATCGATAAAAATGTTAATTGGGCGGATCAAGTGGAGGCCGCGGAGAAGGATGAAGATATTACACCTTTCATCCAAGTGAAAAAAAGGAAGGCGTCACCTCCTAAAAGCCAGCCGACCAAGGTTGCGAAGTCGGAATCCAGCGCTCCAAAGCCAGCTGGGAAGTCACGAGTTATCAACAGGAACCCGGTGGCAGCCATTAAAAACACCAGGCAGCAGCAGCAGATTAACAAGGCCAGATCTGCAACAGCATCCTTCGATCAGGGCTGCTTTATTGAATGGTGCTCGGATTTCGATCACCTGTGCTATATGAGGGCCTTGGAAGAGATGCAGGGAAGGGGATCCGTCTTCCAGCTCATGAGAATGTCTGGCCACATGCTGGCCAGTCTGTCCAATGTGGAGAAGGCCGAGCGCCTGATCGAGGATGGACTTACAATCGAAGACACCATCCTCAGAGCGTTCCCGTATAGGAAAAGGGCAGAAAAAATAATCATCGGGAACCTGCCCATCGCCGTAAAGGAGGAGGATTTAGTCGCAGCCCTGCGGCCATACTGCAGGGTCGTCTCTCTGGCCTTCGAGATTGTCAATTGCGAGGGCTACTCCTGGGCCACAGGCAATATAGAGGCCTTCATCCTCATGAATGGTGGCATGAAGCTCCACCAGCTCCCTGGAAAAGTGGATATCAAGTCCAAGGGAGAAACAACACCTGCCTTCATCACGCACGGCGTGAAATGCAGCATGTGCCTTCGCCAGGGACATCGGCGAGCCAGCTGCCCCAGGAGAGTCAGGGAGGAACGTCCCACTCATCAACAAACACCCAGGTAGGACCTAGCGCACCTTCATCCTACCACTCAATCGCCATCCTCTGCAGCACTTACCGTGACTCCCCCAGCTGCACTTGCCAAGCCTCAGGAGACCCCCTCCAAAAATATCTCGGCTCCCGCGGCGTCCGCTCCCGTCCAACCAACGCCTGCTACAAGCGTCGCAAATTCACCAGCGAGAAAAATGTCCTTCTCCAGCAAAGTTAGCGAAACTAATTTAGCTGTTCCTACCCTGCCCCTCCCTCCTGTTCCCAGAGTGCAGGAGGAAGAATCGCCGAAGAAAATATCCTTGGCTCTTGAGCAGCTGAAGCCAGTCCTTGAGCGACTCCCTGACACCATATTCAAGGACATTGAAATAGCGGGCGTAGGGAGAGGAAAAGTGATTCAGGCAATCACTAACAAAGGCCCTATGAAGGCGCTGCTCGCTGCCTTGAATCCCAAGCAGGCGGCCTGCCTGACTGACCTCACCACTAAGATAGATTCCTTGTAGAGGATAAGGCTTGCCACCTCTACAAGCAGCTCACCACCATCAGAGCTGCAGCTAATAGAAGGATTCACTGTACATAATTACATATATTTTATATATCATTATCATCTTCTTTGTAAATTAGCCATTTTCATTCATTAATTTGTGCGGAATGTGCACTTTGTGTATTGACGAGATGTCAATAAATCATGTTCAATTGTCAATTGTCTCTCTCTCTCTCTTCTAGTGAATAATTTGTGCCCCAAATTATTTCCCATTTAATAGGTTTGCTAGCTTTTCGCTCCATTTTATTTCACTCCCCCTAATCAAACCTTTCTCACCGGGGGCACATTCTATCGTAATCTAAACAATGTGATATTTAAATAATAAAGTATGACGTCTTTTCTAGTCGTCTCAAAGTGACACCAGCTTGCCACGGGACACCCAGGGGATCCAGAGAGGGACAAAGAAGGGGCGTTGGTCCGGATGTTGACAGTTAGTTAGGTTGCGGTGGATATTTTCGGACAGGGCCCGCTCAGTGCTAGATCTCACGGCGGCCCTCGTGGCCGCCGTTTTGGCTCCTCCCTGCCTCCGCGGCTTCATGCAGGACGCCGAGCTTTCCTCAGTCAATCCTCAACTTTCCCCTGGTCATGGTGCCTCGTGAGACGTACTAGGAAAGCGTCTTTTGATCCCAAACTTTGTCCTTACTGTCCCGTGCGGACTTCCCACTCTGCACGCCTTCCCACTCAACCCCGACTGCTTCCAACTCACTTGTTGTCTTACCCGGGTTTACGACATATATATATGTTATATTAAAATATTTCATTTAAAATTATGTTATATTAAAGTATTATTTTATTTCAAAAAATTATAATTTCATAGATATAAATACTCTGTTTTAATCGACCGCCAGAGGTCACGCTTATATTATAAATACTCATTGTTGTTCTTCCCCGTTGGCCGACCCAAAACATTTGTACATTATGTAAATACGCTTTTCATTTTTTTATTCTTACGCCTTAAGCCAGGCATTACTTTTATCAAATTATGTTTTCATATAGCTCAATTAAAGCAATCTCTTATCAAAACTATTTTCATTATTTTACTTTTCAAGATTGTAGCCATGACTGCACCACCATTACAATAATCCTCAACATGATCTAAATTCAAACAGAAAATCATCTCTTTATCTTTATATAAGATATATATATATATATATATATATATATATAATGATCTCTAAGTGTTCTCGAAATTCCACTAATAAGGGATAAATATATCCCTCCCAGCTAAAAGGTCAAGCGGGACTTACCACTCGGTTTTTTTTTGCAGCCGATGGCCAAGCGGCTTCTCCTTTTTAAAAGAAGACATGATACACAATGGATTTAGGAAACAAGAGGCTCCCAAACCAAAACGATTAAAATAAAGTGGTACTTGAACCATGAGTAATCTGACGTGTGCACAATGTTTAACGGGAAGTTGGCGAAAAGTCCTGTTGGAGATAGGGGATTCACTAGCGTGGAATTGGGTTTGGAGTGCGAGTCCTGCTCAACTTCTGCTGTTCGCTTTCTGTCAACACTGACTACTCTCTGCTGACCGTGAAAACTTTGACTGCTGCCTGCTGCTCCAGTACCATCTGTCTGGACCTCAGGGTCACCTTATTTGGGGAACCAATCAGATGGTGATATGTCATAGCAAATTGGCCGACACATCTAATTTTATCTTGCACCCTGTTTTTATCACCCAGGTTATTTGACCGACTTACTTCCAATCTTTGTCAGTGTGCTGAATTTTTAAAAAACTTTTGTTAATTTATTTGACACAGATTGAAAAGGTTATATTATTTACAATACATTGGAGGTATAGAAGGTTTTTTTATAAGGTATAAAGGGACACATTCAAATTATTTACAAACAGGAAAAGTGGTTGGGATGGGATGTTTTGAAAGCTAGGGTGATACCTAAGCTAAAGTTTATAAATTGTGACATATATATTAATATTTATATATTAATTTTGATGCATAAATATGTTTGTGAAAAGTAATTTTAAAAAGTATATCTTGACCGCCCACATGGGCATTTTAGATGACTGAGCGCCTACTAGTGGACAAATATCAACCAAACCTTGATTCACAACCAATTTTATTGATAAATAAAAAAGCTAACCACATACGGGCTCGGGCTATTGGCCCTCGTCAGCATGATCCAGGCTGTACCTCAATGATCAAAAATTGGCCCATGAGAGGCTTCCTCAGAAATAAAAAATTGATGTTCAAACCAAAATAGCATAATTGCGCATAACATGTAGGAGAACTACGAAAAAATATTAAAATGTTAGGTGTTGATATAAAAAAAAGCATATCTTGACCGCTCTCTCTCTCTCTCCAAGCTCCAAGCTCAGGCTCCAAGCTCGGAAGAAGCCATCGCCGACTTCCTAGCTGAAGTGACTCCCCTGGAGTTCGACGAGTGGGACCAGCTCTTTCTCGCCGACATCTCCCGCGACCAGATAGCGGCAGCCATCCACCGCCTGCCGAACGGCCGTGCCTCGGATTGGAACGGATTACCCTGCGAGTTTGTCAAAGCCTTTGAAGATTTCTTCGCCGAAGTTCTTTGGAAGGTCTTTGAGGCTTCTCGACTCCGCGGGGCCTTGCCCCCATCTTCAAGGCGCAGTAAGATGATCCTGATCCTGATTCGGTTTTGTCAGGAAGCCTTTGGCATAACATATGACCCCGCGTCTCTCGGGTATTTTATTTATTAAAAAAAATATTAAATAATTATTTAGAATATTAGTGCTTTATAATAGCTATCTCTCTCTCCTTGAGGTTACCGATTTAGCATTTTTGAAAAACCTATTTTATTTTCTAATTTTAGATTGTATAAGAAATATAATTCATCTTAAATATTTTACTTTATATTTAAAAAAAGTTACGTATTTATGCAAAAAACTATCATATATAACACGTATATGTAGTAATCCCGATGTGGAATGTGCTGGGCAGTCGTGGTAGTGGGTGCGTGATGGGATTCCCGCACTGGGACAGCAAGAGACAGAGGCAGGTCTAGATGGTAAACTCCAAGAAGTAGAGGTAGACCACGGACGAAGGTAGTCGGACCATGGACGTCACGGATGCCCTAAGTCTACATCGCGGATAGGGGTGAGAAGTCTGACTGACCGTATAACGGCGTCGCTCTGAAACAACTAAAACTACACCTTTGTCCCAATCTTGGGGGGCTTATATACTCGACTCTGGCTCTTGTTGACGAGTTCTGATTGGCTGTCCTAATCACGCCACCTGTCAAGCGCTGGTTATTAATGATGTCTGGCCACGTGTCGGCCACCTGCTGACGGGGGAATGAACTCATTAGCATAAACACCTGTTAGTCTGGGTTGTTTATCACGTCTGGCCTTTGTCCTCTGTACTACCTCTACTCCTTTTGTTTTATTTGTCATTTCTATTATTATACAAGGTCGATACATATTTTTATATACAGATATGGGGTTATAATAAACATTAGAAGAAGATTGTGCTCTATCTACCTTAAAATATACTACAGAATGTGTCCCCGGTGATGAAGGTTTGGTTGGGGGAATGACATGTAATGAATGATAACCTAACAAACCTATTATAAAAAATAAAAGAAATAATTTGTATACAAATTAGTTAAAATTATTATTAAGCTACAAGTTAAAAAGAGAAAGATGTTGTAATGGTGGTGTATCAATGAAAACGTACAAAATGAATGATAAAAGATTAAGAGAAGGTATATAATACAAAATGGTAACTATGGTAAAATGAATCGTACAAGGAAAATAATATCTTATTGTATTAAAGATGAGAGAAAAAAAAATGAAGTTAGTTTATTGACTGAACTTATAATGTGACGCTAAGGTTGAAAAAGAAAGGGGGTGTCTGAGCATGTTTCTGCAAAAGTAGTATCCCAAGCATCCTGCAATGCAATGCGAACTTGTTTAAGTGAGGCATTGTTTTCATTAACAGAAGGCCTAAGATATTCCGTCTGCATCATTAGCTCTGACAGTGAAAAGAGGTGGGAAGATTGATGGATGTAAAAGGTAGAGGTAGAGGTAAGAGGGATCCCTGTTGTCCATAATGATTGTGCCCGGTTGAGTTGTGAAAAAAAACTGAAAAGTTGAAAAAATGATGAATTGATATGATGCGTCGGGCGATGAGAAAAAAAAAATAAAAATATCGCGCTGGATATCCTGAACTCATTATCGGGAATGGTATAACGAGGAAGGATTGTTCCAGTCGGATTAATCAATGAAAAAAAAACAAAAATGTTCGGCGAACTGGAATCCCTTGGAGGTTGGAGGTTTGAAGGATGCGGAAAAGGAGAGGTGGGTGTAAGAGAGTTATTGCTGCCAATTTTGATTGTGTCCGGCTTGTATGGTGAAAAGAAAAAGTTGAAAAATGAAAAAATGATGAGCCGGACGATGAGAGAAAAAAAATCTAACTGGGTCTCCTGAGCTCACTGTTGGGAGATGTACAGCGAGGAAGGGTCTTCTAGTTAGGTTAATCACTAAAAAAAAAAAAAAGAAAATGGCTGACGAACAATAAACTCTTGATGGAGGGAAAGGTTGGGAGGAAAGGTTCATGGGATAGAGTTAAGAGGTTGTAAGGGAAGCGTCAAAAATAACATTTTGAAAATCTATTAAGAAAAATAAAATGATAAATGTTTTATCTATTTAAGAAATATTATAAATATTGTTAGGTGTAGGTTTTTTAAGACGGTGCCTAAAATAGTTGAAGTTGTAAAATGCTAAGTCTGAACATGATGAGAAAAAGAGAAAATAAAAATATTAAAGGTAATAATATATAAAGGGTTGATTGGTAATTGAAGGCATTAATGTTGATGGTTAATAAACAAAATGATATTATTGATGAATAGTGAAATGTTTTATCTACATTGGTAAGTTAAAAAACAAAGTGCAACACCACAAAACTAGTAAAAGTGTAAGTCTATTTACAAATAAATGAGAGAAAAGCTAGCAAACCTATTAAATGGGAAATAATTTGGGGCACAAATTAGTTACTAGAATAAAATTAAAGATAAAGGGGAGTAGTGGTGACACATTGATATAATATTATAAAACTACAAAAATTATATAAGAGGAGTGCATAGGAAGGATAAATTTAAAGTAAACACACACAATAGCGAAAGTAAATATTTGGGAAAGTTGGTACACTAGTTACAGTTTTTTGTTACTTAAAGTGCCTTGAATATTTACAACATAGTTTCAGGGATGTAATACAGGAAGGAGGAGAAGTAGAGGTAATAAAAGTGAAATTAAAATATAAAAGAAAATTGACTTAAGCAAAAGGTTTGCGATATGTAGTGACGCAGTGAGAAATAAAGGAAGAAGGTCTGAATTGGTTTCTGCAAAGGACATCTCAGGAGTCCTGCCCTGCAATACGAGCTTAGAAGCGAAGTATTGTTTTCAGGGTTCAGCAATCTCAAGATGCTCTGTAAGTAGCATTAGATCAGATGGGCAAAAGGCGTGAAGATCGAAGGAGAGGTAGTTATGGGAGAATATGGGGAAGAAATCTTTTCTGAGAGAGGTTAAAAAGAGATGGTGTCTCAAAAGCTGCACTGCTGTCGGTGATTGAGCTCGATAAGATGAAAAATAAAATTAAACGAAAAATGAGTGGGCGCATCGTGCTGTGATGGCCTGGGTCGAGCGTTAGAGAAAAAAAAAATCTTGCTGGTTACCCAAGCTCTCCGTGTGGAGTTAACATGGGGAGGAAGAGTGTACCAGGTCGATGAATCATTAAAAAATAAAAATTAAAAAATGTTGACGAGCAGGAGTCTCAGGAACCGTTGAAGAGGTTAGAGGATGGAGGTAGATTGTGAAAACAGGGCTCGACTGTTGCCATTGATTGATTGAACCCGGGTTTGAGGAAAAAAGAATGAAATAAAGAATGCTGGGACGGCGACCTGGGAGTAAATAAAAAAAAATCGGCAAACAGGAACTTTGTGATGGACGAGGGGTGGTTAGAATGAAGGCATAGAAGGTAAATGGAAAATGATCAAGAGACGAGAGAAGTATGGACGGCCTATAATTGAATGATTGACAGGTAAGAGTGTGGAAGTAGGAAGGGCTATCTGCTAATGGTGAGTACAAGGTCATTCCACCCCTTTAGAAGTAGGGAGGGAAAAGACGAAGTAGAAAAAAACAATTAGGGGGAGATCAGTGCGTCCTTGATTTGTTTGTCGTTGGGATGAAGACTGGAATTAATTGTTCTTTAATGTAGGCCAAGATGACGTCTCATATGGTGTCATGTACAGGATCGATTTTCAGAGATGGTGGGGACCTAATTTTTAAACGGGGTTGAAAAAATTATAAACTATCCTACAACATTATAAAATTAAGATTTGGTATAAAAGGATTTTTATATAATTTTCCTATCCGTTTTAATCTGGCAGGTTCCTCTGTTAGAAGGATATAAACTTTAATCTGTAATATTGAAATCGTGGGTGTGAATAATTGGGAAAAGGTAGGCTATAAAAGAATTAATTAATTAACTATTGTATAAATAAATGTGTTATGATTATGCGAAATGTGTTAATGGGATATGGGATATGCGAGAAGAATTAAAATTGATGTGAACAATGTAGAAAGTGCGAAATAAAAATGTATGTTTGAACAGGTGACAATTGCGTTAAGATTTCAGACAAATCGTTATATTGGAGATTATTAGCGGTGATTAGGTTTAGAAAAATTAAAAAATAATGAATTTACGAAATTTTTCTAAGAGAAAAGGTTATGATGGGTACAAAATTCGTTAGAGTTTCGTAATTAACAATGTAACACGGGCAGGAATGAAATGCAATGGGATATGGAATTTTTATGGTATGACATTAGTTTTCGCATATTACATTTATAGTTGTATTTGTAATTGTGGGAAAAATGGGAGGTACATTATGAGATGAGATGATTTAAAATTGATATTTATAAAAATACAAATCTAGGACTAATTTTAAAACTTTTAAATATTGAGAAAATATCAATTGAAATAGTAATAGGTCAAGTAAAATAATGAGCGTAATAAATTTAATTATTAATACTATGGCATAAATAAGGTATTAAAAAAAACACAAATAAGTTTAGAAATATGATTCGAGTAATTAAAATATAATATGATTTTTTACGTAAAATTGAAAGTTGCATATTGGGATAATGCCATTTTAGGTGACTTTAAGAAAGGCATGTAAGATTAGTAAATTGGCAAAAATGCGTGATTGAATATTTTTAATAATAAAGTTGAAAATGATTAATTAAAGTTTATAATTTGATTAAAATAAAGTAAAAATGATAAATGAGAGTGTGAAAGTTTTAAAAATTGAATAAAAAAGCTATAAAAAAGGTTATAATTGATTTTAAAATGCTTAAAGTGAAAATATAAGTATAAAATTTATGGGGAAAATGGTAGAAACAAAGTTTAAAGTACCTTGAAATGGCTGATGGTGGCTGGAGTTGATCTCTGGAGATGGCTGTTTGGAAGAAGGCTGATTGTCGCGTGGGATCCGTCGAAAAGGGGGATGATGGCTTCCTCCGCACGAGGCACGGCTAGTCCCCGAATGGCGTCATTTAGGCGGCTTACTAGGTCTTCGCAGTGGGGCTGCATGTTGGTGAGGGCATCCGCGACGTGTTCGTCTTCGACCTCCGTCATCCTCTGCTTGTCCTCAGTCATCCTGTCGACTTTAACGGGTTCTGTAGTAATCCCGATATGGAATGTGCTGGGCAGTCGTGGTAGTGGGTGCGTGATGGGATTCCCGCACTGGGACAGCAAGAGACAGAGGCAGGTCTAGATGGTAAACTCCAAGAAGTAGAGGTAGACCACGGACGAAGGTAGTCGGACCATGGACGTCACGGATGCCCTAAGTCTACATCGCGGATAGGGGTGAGAAGTCTGACTGACCGTATAACGGCGTCGCTCTGAAACAACTAAAACTACACCTTTGTCCCAATCTTGGGGGGCTTATATACTCGACTCTGGCTCTTGTTGACGAGTTCTGATTGGCTGTCCTAATCACGCCACCTGTCAAGCGCTGGTTATTAATGATGTCTGGCCACGTGTCGGCCACCTGCTGACGGGGGAATGAACTCATTAGCATAAACACCTGTTAGTCTGGGTTGTTTATTACGTCTGGCCTTTGTCCTCTGTACTACCTCTACTCCTTTTGTTTTATTTGTCATTTCTATTATTATACAAGGTCGATACATATTTTTATATACAGATATGGGGTTATAATAAACATTAGAAGAAGATTGTGCTCTATCTACCTTAAAATATACTACATATATATTGATAGATAATAAATCAAATGAAATACGAGTAATATAGTTCAAAGCATTCAAATATAATATTCGAATAAATATAAATGATGTGCTAAAAATTAAATTGCTATTAAATTAACGAAATAATTTATACTCTAATAAATAATAAATAAATCATGTTAAATTACATTAAGTGACAGTGAATTTGCAACACCAATAATTAGTGGGCAAAAAGTTGTGAAAATCTGCATAGAGTACCAGTAAAGAACAATAAATGATCTTTATTAGAACAGAATACACCTATAAATTGACCCAATCGCCGTACTCTCAATATGTTTTGGGACCATGGCTGGCGGCTATGCAGGCAGCAACACTTCTTGGTACTGACTTAATGAGCGTGCGGATGGTGTCCTGAGGGTTGGCTGCCCATTCCTTGTCAACCATCAGCCACAGTTAATCTTCTGAACGTAGCTGTGGCAGCACAGGCAAACCACATCCAATTAGGTCGCAGATGTGTTCAATAGGTTAGAAATAAGAAGGGACTGATGTGGTCATGGAAGCACCGAGTTTTCATGCAGAGCATTTTGGCTGATGTTAGCTGTATGAGGTCGGGCGTTATTTTACTGGAAAATGGCATTTACTACCCCCTGAAGGAAGGGTAGGGTCGCAGTACGTCATCCACGTATCATTGAGCCGTCATAGTGCTCTCAATACGAATAAGAGGTGGTCTGCTATCATAGGCATTGGCTCCCCAAACCATAATACCGCGTTTCTGTGGTGTGCGGCGTTCTATAGACGGCATCAAACTCTTACTCGGTGACCGTGATTGCTAAAATAGAAGCAAGATTCATCTGAGAACACTGCCTGAGCCATTCCTCTATCCATGTGGCTCTATCTCGACAAAGTTGCAAACGGAAGTGTCTTTACGTTGATGGCAGTCTCCTTAACGGGTGCTATGAGTGTAGGCCGCCGATGACCAATCTGTAAATAATGATTCTAATTGATATACGGGATAATCAAGAGTGTCCTGCACATTCGGTAAAATGGCGATAAAATTCAACTGTGGGGCCGCCAAAGCTATCCAGCGGATGCGTCGTTCCACGCGCGCTGACGCCTCACTGGCTATATCAGAACCCGCCAATCATGCCACAATTCCTTGTTCCAACCATCTTCGCCATAGCCTGTGCACTGTGGACGCGTCGAGGTATCTGTCCGTAGAGATTTGACGTATTGACTTCTGAGTCCAACACCTCTCGTGAAATCGTCTGTCTGCTGGAACTGCCTCGGCTAGCGGTGACATTCTCTGCTACTAAGCGTTTTCTCTGAGTGAGAAACATAGAAAATTTAAAATACTTTCCCTGTCAAACAGAGAGGTGCGAATATTGGCAAATTTTCAAGTTCCTTCTCTTATATCTCGATCAACATGCGCGAGATAGTTGTGTAATTTTCATCAATTACATAACTCGGTGAAATAACTTTGCCCTGAAATTTTCATTTTTTTTCCTACCCAATATTTCTTGTGTCACACAGTTTAATTTATGCGTTAGTTATAAAATATGTGCAATTAATATTATATACGTATGAACATTTTGATGATTCAATTTGAAATATCTGCGTTCCAGGAACCTGAGTTATAAATATCTCTTTATTAAATTTAAAATATATCGATTTAATATATGTTAAATATCCATTATAGTGAGCGAGCGGCTCGAAAACACGACCCCATCGGCAACACGTGGTGGCGGCGGGCGAGGTGTGCGTCTGCGCGGGATCGAGTCTAGAACTGTTGCTGGGAGACAAAGAAAAATTGCGGTCGCCAATGTTTACGTTTTTTTGGTTTCTTTTTCTTTTGTTCTTTAATTTACATATAGTTAAATGTGTAAATAAATAATATTATCTTTGATATGTTTAAAATTTAATTAAAATTAAAAGCAATAAAGGCTTTTTAGTAAATTCTATATATTTTTGTTATTAATTAACAAAAGTGGCGAGCCTGCCAGGATGGAACGTGACAAGAAGTTGCGCTCAGTAACCAGAACGCGATTTACTAAGGCAGTAAATGTTTTGGATTCCGAAATAAGTAAAACTAATGCTGATCTAGGTGTGATCAGGGACAAATTTAGCAAATTAAAAGACATCGATTTCAAATTAAAGGATCTTGACCAAAAGATGTTGGATCATATGATGTTGGCTGATGCAGAAGAAGACACTTTAAATTGTGAAATTGAGGAAGCAGAACATTATTCAGATACCTTCATCACCCTGGAAAGAAAGGCAAGAGAATTAATTGATTCTGATAACAAAAGTGATGTTAAATCCCTGGGAAGCTCAAATGGGTCATTAATGGCCAAAAGTTATAAACTTCCTAAGATCGAAATAAGAAAATTTGATGGAGAACTAATTAATTGGCTTCCATTTTGGGCACAATTTGAAAAGATTCATGAGGATACTGAGCTGCATGATGCAGACAAGTTTCATTATCTGGTGCAGTCTATGCAATCAAACACTAGAGCCAGAGAGCTCATAGAAAGCTATCCCCAAACAGCAGACAACTATGCCAAAGCGGTCCAAGCCTTGAAACAAAGGTATGGACAGAAAGATTTGCTTGTGGAAATATATGTAAGGGAACTGCTTAAATTAATGATGGCAAATGTCAAGACTCCACCAGATGAAAGGCGGTCAGTGGCTAAACTATACGACAAGCTTGAAACACAACTAAGATCTCTGGAATCTTTGGGTGTTGACACCAAGGAAAACACAGCATGGCTTTTCCCTATGATAGAGTCTTGTTTGCCAGAAGATGTGCTGGTTTCTTAGCAGAGATCACCACTGAATAATTGTGATGCATCAAAAAACTCTAATTCTAACTCCAGCTCTCGCCTTAACAATCTTTTGGACTTTCTTAGAAGAGAAGTGGAAGGGAAAGAAAGAAGACTTCTAGCCAGGAGAGGATTTGAAGGGTCTTCCCCAAAAGAGAAACTTAGAAATAAGTTTAAACAGAGTTCAAATATACCTACAGCTGCAGGTTTATATTCTGCCAAGGAGATGGGATGTTTGTTCTGTGAAAATAATCACCAAAGTAAAGACTGCATCACTGCTCAATCTATGCCATTCAAGGATAAAAGAGCAAAGATCTATGAAAAGAGGTGTTGTCTGAAATGCCTTAAACCTGGACATCTTGCAAAGGCTTGCAAGAGGACAGTTCAATGTAATATTTGTGCCAAAGGACACTACGTTCTTCTTTGTCCTGACTTGCCTGCAACCGAAAGGAAAAGACGCATGTCTCTGAAGTAGTGCAGAGTGCTTTAGCCAATCAGCAGTGTACAAGAGATGTGACATTAATGACCTTGATGGTCAATATTATGGGAAATAATGGCTATAGAAGAGTGCGAGCACTCTTGGACCCTGGTTCTCAGAAGTCCTATATTTTGGAATCCACTGCACTAGAAGTAAAATTGAAGCCCATCAGCAATGTAAATATTGCTCATTCATTGTTTGGTGGTACACAAACAGAAACAAAATGCCATAAGGTGTATACGGTCGCATTATGCAGCAACCTATCAGAATTGGACACTGAGAGAATTTGAATTCTTGGGTCAAGACATTATTTGTGGAGAGATTCCAAGGACGCCTAAAGGAGCATGGTTAAATGAACTAAAAGGATCTAGAATTTGGCTGTCTGATCTTGGGAGAGATAGCCCCAAGATAGAACTTTTGATCGGCAGTGATATTTATGGAAGCCTTTTGTCGGGACGTGTGAAGCAGCTGGAAAATGGACTAACAGTTATAGAAACACATCTTGGATGGACAATTTGTGGCCCTTCACCGAAGAAAGATGAGCAGACTGATTACTCATCACTGGTGGTCATCAGCATGCACAGTAGAAATATGTCAGTTGATTATTTGTGGGATTTAGAAACGATTGGCATAAAAGATCCCAGGGAAAATCTTACCAAGCTAGAAGAAGATAAAATAGTACACCAGCACTTCTTAAATACTGTTCATCAGCTGAAAGATGGACGCTTTTGTGTAGGATTACCTTGGCTGGGGAACCAAGAAGGAATTCCATCCAATCGTCATATTGCAGAGAGAAGACTTTTCAACACAACCCGTAAATTGAGAGCTAAAGGTATCTTCAGCGAATATGATAGGGTGTTCCAAGAATGGCTAGCTGAAGGTGTTATTGAAAAGGTGTCTCCAGAATATTTGAACAGGAATTGTCATTATCTCCCTCATCACCCAGTGGTTAAAGCCAATAGCAACACCCCCAAGATAAGACCTGTGTTTGGCGCATCATGTAAGGACAGGGGGAATCTTTCATTTAACGATTGCTTGGCAAGTGGCCCAAATGTTATTGTACAGATCCCAGCTATCCTACTGAAGTTTAGAGAAAAGGCTATTGGAGTTATTGCTGACATTAGAAAAGCCTTTTTGCAAATTGAAGTGAAAGAAGAAGATAGAGACTATCTTAGATTCTTATGGTGGAAAAATAATCATCAGATTCAGGTTTTCCGTCACAAGCGAGTTGTCTTTGGTGTGACCTGTAGCCCCTATTTGCTTGGAGCAGTCATTCTGCATCATCTTAAGGGAGTCTCATCTGAATTTGGAGCTCTTCCTCAGAAGTTGATGGAATGTTTGTATATTGATAATTGTGTCACTTCAGTGGATACCGAGGCAGAATTAGTTGATCTGGTGGAGAAATCTACTGAGATATTTGCAAAAGCCAAGATGGATCTCAGAATGTGGCAATTCAGACCTATACACCGAGTCAAGGAAGTCTATTCTAGATTTCCTCCTTGTGTTGATATAGAAAGGAGTGAAGAGGCTTCAGTTCTGGGCATGAAATGGGATCTTTTAGAAGATACTATTAATGTGACCCCCAAGTTCGGAGTTATAATAAACTCACTTTCCAAGAGAGACCTCTTGTCTCATACCCAACAGATCTTTGACCCAATTGGATTCTTAGCTCCTGTTTTATTACCTGCTAAACTACTTATTCAACAAGCCTGGACAGTCAAAACTGATTGGGATGAACCTTTACCATCAACCATTCAAGAAAATTTTATGAAGTGGTACAGTGAGTTGGACACTCTTGCCGACATAAAAATTCCACGTAGAGTGGGCCATGGGATTAGAGCCCATTGGTCCATCTACATATTTTGTGATGCCAGCCAAAGTGCATATGCAGCAGCAGATTTTCTACGTTGTCCTGAGAACAAAGGAGTGTCAGTACAACTTTTGATGGCTAAATCCCGGCTAGGTCCACTTAAGAAAACTACTATCCCTAGGATGGAACTTCTTGCTTGTATGTTGGGAGTTAGACTCAGCAGGTACATAACTGAGTCTTTGAATTTGGCTGCGGAACCGGTGTATTACTGGACAGACTCTACTACAGCACTTTCATGGATCAAGACGAACAGGCAGTGGGGCACCTTTGTAAACAACAGAGTCAAAGAGATATGCAACACTTCAGGTCCGAACAAATGGTTTTATGTACCAGGGAGCCTCAACCCTGCAGACCTTCCTTCAAGAGGTTGTAGTGTACTACAGCTTAAACGCACCAGATGGTGGGAGGGACCTGAATGGCTCAAGCAGCCTCAAGATCACTGGCCAAAGCAATTATTCCACTCAGACAGAACTTTGGACAATTTAGAAATAGATAGGCAAGTATTGGTGACTACTCATGCCAGAACTGAAGTAATGCCATGGTTTGAAAGATTTTCAAATTTTACAAAGATTGTCAGAATAAATGCGTGGATCTGGAGGTTCATACGAAATACACAAAAATTGTCCCCATCAGGTATGCATAGTCTACAGCTTTCAGAATTAGAAGATGCTGAAAAGGGAATTTGGAAAACTGTGCAACAGCAAGTTTTTTCTAGCCGAGGAGATTCGATCAACGGGTTGATGATAATCAGAGATGATTTTGGATTGATCCATATAAAATCCAAGCTTATTGAAAGGGATGACGAATATTCATTTCGTTACCCAATTTTGCTTCCAACAAAACATCATGTTGTCACATGCCTGATAAGACAATTCCATCTGAGACATTGTCATGCAGGAGTTCAGATCCTTTCTGCCAAACTCAGAGAAAAATATTGGATCTTAAATTCCCGGCGCAGCATACGAAGTGTCGTCTCTCAGTGTGCCAAGTGTAGAAGATTTTCATCAAAACCTGTGAAAACTACTCCGATTCACTTACCCCTTGATAGAGTGAGAGATGCCACAGCCTTTGAAATTCTGGGAGTAGACCTTGCTGGTCCACTTTACCTCAAGAACAAGACCAAGGCATGGATTGTTCTATTTACCTGTACTGTCTTCAGAGCTATACACCTGGAACTTGTAACCTCATTAAGTACTGAAGCTTTCATACAAGCTCTGAGAAGATTTATAGCCCAGAGAGGGCGACCAACAGTCATTTATTCTGATAATGGTACTAATTTTGTGGGCGCTAACAATGCTCTCAAGGCTTTAAACTGGAAGAAGATAGTGTTAGACCAAAATCTTCACAAGATAAGTTGGAAGTTCATACCTCCTACTGCATGGTAGGGAGGTTGGTGGGAGCGTCTTATTCGTCCATCAAGGATCTCCTTGTTCGAATTTTAGGCCATTCTTCAGTGTACTATGAAGAGATGTCTACTATCCTATGTGATGCAGAAGCTACAATCAACAGTCGTCCGTTGACATACATTCATGAGGACTTTGACAGTTTGATTCCTTTATCACCCTCCATGTTTCTACATGATTCAAAATATGTGGGAGTTCCAGATCTTGATAAGTTGGATTCAAAGAAATTTCAAGATAGATATCGGCATTGCCAAAGGCTGCGAGAAGCTCTCAGAAGTCGCTTTCGGAGTGAATATCTGGGCCAGCTTGTCCAGAAGGCCAATGAGAGGACTCCGAAACTGAGTGTGGGTGATGTGGTTATAGTGAAGGTGGAAGACAAGAGGAGACTCCACTGGCCTATGGCAAGAATAGTGGAACTGTTTCCAGGAAGAGATGGACATTCTCGGGTTGCTAAAGTTCGCACAAAACTGGGAACCCTTATACGCCCTGTGCAAAAGCTCTACCCCCTGGAAGTTTCAAGTGGGGATCCAATTCTTCGATCCAAAGGAGATACTACAATTGAAGAAGAGCATAGTGAGGCTAAGCGAACTCGATGTGGACGCATGGTCAAGCCACCACAGAGACTTAATTTATAATGCTTAACTCCTTTTATGTACCACATATATATCACTTATCTTAATTGTATGATTTTCTTCCCCAAATCATAGGTGGGAGTATGTTAAATATCCATTATAGTGAGCGAGCGGCTCGAAAACACGACCCCATCGGCAACACGTGGTGGCGGCGGGCGAGGTGTGCGCCTGCGCGGGATCGAGTCTAGAACTGTTGCTGGGAGACAAAGAAAAATGGCGGTCGCCAATGTTTACATTTTTTGGTTTATTTTTCTTTTGTTCTTTAATTTACATATAGTTATATGTGTAAATAAATAATATTATCTTTGATATGTTTAAAATTCAATTAAAATTAAAAGCAATAAATAAAGGCTTTTTAGTAAATTATATATATTTTTGTTATTAACTAACAATATATATTCATTTAAAAATCAAAATAATATAAAATTTTAAAATATCGCTGTAAAATTTTACATTTTTATATTTATGTATTTTTCACAGTGTAGAAAATACTATACTATACCTGCTACATATAGGTTTCTCTCGGTATTCTTAGTTCTCTTCTCTTCAATTACTCTGTAAACTGGCGAATCCTTTATAGGACGAGAGCTCCTCAATAAAGGCTTTTGTTGTTGTTGTTGTATATTTATGTATTTTTAAGGCATCATTTTAAGGTTTACTATAATTATTTAATAGTACATGGTTTAAAAGTTTACTATCGATTATTTTGAAATATTTTATATTTATTCTACTTTCTAATTTTGTTGTCACACAAAATTCTGAATTGCATTACTATAGTTTAGAATAGGAAATTTGAACTATTTTTGGCCTGTATATTTCATTTTGAGATATTAACAAAAAATTACTGCCTGTTGTAAGGTTTAGGTACTTACAATTTGTAGGAAGGCATGAGGCCGTTGATGGTTATGTGTTATAGGAAAGTTAATAGCGAACAACATTCAGAGAGTAAGCATAGGCGAGAAGGGTAAACAGAGTGATGATGATAAGTCCAGGGTGGCGCTAGTGGCGGTCGTAGCATTCAGTTCCCAACAATCCCCCCCGCCTGAATGTGGAGCCGTCACGTCGTAACTTCTCAAATGTCGGCTTCGGCAACAGCTTGGTTAGAATGTCCGCCTTCATGTTGCTTGTCGGACAGTAGATAATTTTTATCACTGTGCTATTCTGAAGATCCTTTAGGTGATGGATTTTGGCTGCGGTGTGCCTCGTCTTGGAAGACACTTTCTCGATTGAGCATATCTTGAGACATGATTGATTGTCTTGAGCTTCGGTTTTGTACAGAATGTAGTCATTTTCTATGGGAGGTATTCCGTTTGTTGATCTCGTTGATCTTTTTGGTGTGACAACTTGTTTCTGTGCTTGTAATGGGTTAAATGTAATCCTCGGTTTCCGAGTCTCAACGTTTTCAGAGTGCGTTTCTGGTTCCGGGTTCTCCTCTGCACTTTCTGTGTGATCAAAGAAAGTTAGATCTGTGCTCAGTACTTGTGGTGAAATTGCGTGTGACGAAACAAGTTTTCTTTTTCTGGAAACTTTACGGATCTGCTGATCGTTATCTTGTCCGTGTCGTGCAGGATTCTGTATCCTTTGTTTCGATCATTGTATTCAATAAAAATCCCTTCGATGACTTTGCTATCCAGCTTGTACCTTTTTCCTTAGGCAATATAGGCGAAGGCTTGACATCCGAATCTTTTTAGATGCTTCAGACTGGGATTTCTGTTGGTCCATAGTTCAAATGGAGTTTTGTCTGTAGCTTTCGAGGGTATTCGTCTTTGTAGGTAATTAGCTGTGGATACCGCCCATAGAGACTGTGGGAGTCCTGAGACGAACATATTGTCATCTCCAATAAATGATCGGTAATTTCTTGATAAATCAAGAAAAGCCATCCACGAACGCGTTTCGCGCTTTTGGCTCTCGTCACGGTGGAGTAGGCTGTACCACTGCGACCAAAAAGATTTTTGGTCCCAGAGGCTTCTTGAGAAACCAAGAAATGGGTATTTAAGGCCAAATTTGCGTAAATACGCTTAACACATGAAAAAACAATAGAAAAAAAAGTGGGTCAGGTGTTGATATTAATAATAAAGAAAGCATATCCTGACCACAAGCACATGTGCTTTTTAGATGGCAGAGCGCCATCTAGTTTTTCTTGATTTATCAAGAAATTGAGTTGCCCAAATATCACGAAGCAAGTTGCACACATACGCGTCTAAATAGTTCAAATTTCATTAAAAAATATAGCGCGCTAATGTATTATATACCATAAAGAGTGTTTCATTTTAGGCATTATTCGTAGGGCAAACATTTACTTGGGGATATCCCGGGTCATAATTTATAATTGTAACGAATAGTGTTTGAACAAAAAACTACATTTTTTTATAAATACGCACACGGGGAAATGTGTTATGTCTTTTTGTACATGTCGAAATATATATTGTATTGATGACTAATTGGTAGGCTAAACTCACAAAAAAATAAATAAAACCTGCCACGGCAAACACACAAACAAAAATACAATATTGAACATAATTAATATAAACCTAAATGTTAACATACTTTTTAAGTTTAGAAATTTATTCTTTGTATACCAAATCCTTCTATGTGAAGTTCAACCTCCATATTACAATATGGTACCAAGGGCAAACCTCAAAGTGGATTAACAAAGAAAATTTCTTGATACAACAATATAGTTGGGTTGCTTTCTTTAATGATAAAGTGTATAATCATTACCTCTATGAATTTGAATAATACACACACATTATTCCAATATACTTTGTGGGAAATTGCAAAACGTGTTGGACCTTTAGACTTCTGACCAAAGTGAAAAACACACCAAATATGATATATTCAAACACAGAATTTGATTCCCAATGGGGTGTATATAGATCTCCATGTTATTTACCAACCATAAAAACAAATTCTGAATGTCTAGTTTGGTATAAAACAAAAAAATACAAAATGGTAAAGTCAAAATGCGTATGAAGTTTATTAAGACTAAAACTACCTGTAATTTGGGACAAAAGTATATTATATGCAAGGTAAGGTCTAATACTTTATAAATAGCTCTTTCCTTCAAATTTCATTTTTATACAAGCGGGACCTCTACTTTAAAATTTACTGATGTATAAAAAATATATATAACAAAATAATTTTTATTCTTTGTTTGGAATACACTATGCATGGCGGGAATCGAAGGTTTACAAGATAACTCGACACACCATACAACAAATTTTAAAATCGTATTAACTTACCTATTGTGTTTTCTTTACATACCAATCTCGGCTCATCTCGATTCCTCGATTGCTTCATCTCAACTGACAATTTTTTTTTTTTTTAAATCGCGTCCCTCCAAAAATTTATCATCTTTTTACAGAGTAAAAAGAAAAGTAATTTAATTTCGCAGAATATATTCGGAAAAAATATATATATTATTATTTGGAGTAAAAGAAAATTAAATTGAAAATAAAAAATAATAAAATGTAACAGGTCGATTTCTTGAGATTTTAATTTAGTAATTTCTTTTTAAAAAATTTTATATTGTTATATCTAGAATATATATATATATATATATATATATATATATATATATATATATACATATAGTGTAGAAACTATATAACAAAATTATAACAGTGATTCTAATTTTAAAACTTAAGGAGCAAACTGATAATAATGATAACTTATATCAATTAGATTTGATTAGATTAGCAAGCTAAATCTAAATTAATTATAATAATAAATAGTTATTTAATTTTATAGTCCAGTTTTGTATTAAGATTATCTTCACTATTATGATCATTTAAATTCAAATTATAAAATTTGTAAAATGTTATTAATTTGTAGATAGAGAGAGAAAAAAAAAATCCTTTACTTCTAATTTTTCCTTTACTTCACCCCCACAAATGTGGGGGGACATTCCCCTCCCGCAACATGTGTCAGCCAGAAATAGATATTCACAATGGAGGACGCCGCGGTCGAGGTAGGTTTACAGTTTGAATTTGTTAACACTTGTATCTGTTATATATGTTCATTTAAATATTTCACTGAAACAACTTAATATTAACACATAAAATCCGGTTTAAAAGAGATCTATGACATAATAAAGAAGGGGTGAAATGTCGTTGGACTTTTATCTGAAGATCCCCGGTCCAGCAGATCTCTTTTTCCAATTTATTTCAATTTAAAGTTTTTTGTGTATGTCTGGTCTACCATTAGGGTTTCAAAACATAATATCCAAACTTATAACAAATGTTAATTCATACTATAGATATATTACTAAATACAACTATTTATAATCATATTATAAAATAAAAAAAACCTTTAAAAATCTTTAAAAAAAAAAGGATAAAATATAAAATCATAAAAATATATATATATATATACTAACAATCTTATCTACCTTCTTTACAAAACTTTTTTTTTTTCCTTATTATTAGTTTGATTAAAAGTGCATGGTTCTGTCTTTCTCTCTTTTTTCTAACTATTATATATATTCTCTCTTCGATTATTCTATATATAGGATTAGAGTATGTCTAAATGACGTGTAAAAGCCGATGTAATAGACGTTACGTTGTTAATTTTTATTGTTATATATATATATATATATATATATATATAATTAATTTTATTCTTTGGAATAAAAATAAATTTAAAATTTTCGAGATGGTAATAAAATTTTAGACCTTTCCTCTTGCATATAAAGGGGATTGGTTATAAGCATATATCACATATGTACAATCTGATATGTACATTCTGTACATTCTCCATCTAGGCCTTGTTGCAGCGGGCTTCGGGGGAAAAGCCCAGAGCCAGTCAAGTTCTCCATCTCTTAATCCTCCTCATCGCTGTCCTTCTGTGGAGGGTTGGTCAGTTTGGAGAGGGTCAGTGCCATCTCCAACTGGGCATCTTCCCCGGCTTTGGTCTTTGGAGCATCGTCGGCCATCTTCTCGGCCTTTCCTCGGTGGGGGATTCTCCATCTGGACAACAAGCACTTCGACGAGATACTGTACATATATGATGTAAAATGTTTACATCATTGTTGGGTCTGTTTTGTGAAAATATGGCCCAACAAATGCTCTCGGGTAAAACTCGGGCGTTGCCCGGGTCATTCGGCTAGTACTTGATGAAATCATGATTTTTAGGATCTAAATATATTCATAGGGATATCAAGAAATGTTTTGAAAAGATCTCAAAACGCCGATAATATTAGATTTCTTAATGTGGATTTTTCAGAATCCTCTAATTGTTGCACCAGGTTGCGGCTTGGCAGACTCTTCAGCCATGATTCTCTCCTGTGCTGGGTCTTGCATATTACCAGAGCGTGTTTCAACCATCCTATAAATTTATATAAGGGAATAATGAGATAAGTCTACTTTAAGTAGCCTCCAGAATAATTTATTTATTTTTTCACATCAAAGAGAGCAGTGAAGTCACACGTGTACCTAAATACAAATGATGATAATCTAAATAATCTGTTTTAAATAAATATCATAGAATATAAAAATAAATAAATATATAATTTAAATTTCAAATATATTAAAAATAATATAAGAAATACGCCATTAATCATGATGTAACATTTCCCCCTCTCCAGAGGTCGTCACGTCCTCGTGATTGACCTCATCAATTCTTTCAAAATAGGGTTTGATTCTTGAGACATGGACAATCAATGGGTCTTGGCCAGGATTATCTTTTGGTTCAATTAAGTAATTTACGTTGGACAGCTTCTTTAATATTCTATATGGGCCAAAATATTTTCTCAGATATTTCTCACACTTTCCTATTTTCCTAATTGGTGTCCAAACTGCTACTAATTCTCCAGGTTCCTAGCTTCTTTCCATGTGTTTCTTGTCATAGTTCTTTTTCATTCTTTCTTGAGTCTTTTGTGTTGTTAATAACTAATTTTCTTGTTCTGTCTATTTTGTCTAAGTGATGTTTTATGTATTTATCATAATCATCCTTGTCAATGTCCACCGAGATATTCCTGTCGTCCAAAAGAGCCGTGGGTTCTCTTCTATACATCAGGGAAAAGGGAGAATATTCTGTGGTTTCCTGAATTGTAGTATTGTAAGCGTGAGTGTTAAATGGGAGTATTTCGTCCCAATTCTTCTGATCAGTGTTCATATACATACTGAGCATATTGATCAATGTTCTATTTAACCGCTCTGTCAATCCATTAGTCTGGGGATGATAGCTCGTTGTGAAGCAATGTTTAATCTTGCACGTTTTCATCACCTCTTTCATTAAATTACTGGTAAATTGAGAGACTCTGTCACTAATAAGATATTGAGGGGCTCCGTGCCGGAGAAAAATATCCTCTACTAGAAATTTAGAAACTTCTTTCACTGTTGCTTCCGAGACTGCTCTTGTTTCTGCATATCTAGTGTAGTAGTCCGTCAGCACGATTATCCATTTTTTCCTGTTTTTCGTAGATGGCAGTGGACCAACAAAGTCAATTCCAATTCTTTCGAAAGGAAAGTTGGCTGGGGGGATGGGCTGTAGTAGTCCAGAAGGTAATTGGTTTGAGCCTTTCCTACTTTGGCAAAGGTGACACGTCTTAACGAATTCTGAGACATCCTTTAGCATGGATGGCCAAAAGTATTTACTCTTTATTCGGTACATGGTTCTGGCGACGCCCAGAAGGCCATTCGACATATGATTGTGATATTCTTTCATAATTTCTCTCTTTTTATTCTCTGGAACCACAAGCAACCACGCCCTGCCTTCAGGGTTCGGGTTTTTCTTAAAGAGGCATCCATCTTCTTCTTTAAAGTTTTGTGCAATTGATCGCCTGCTTCCATTAAGGTTTTTCTTAACACTTTCGATAAATTTATCCTCTTCGTCTGTTATTTGATTTAAAAATAGCCTTTCAAAATCCTCATCCCAATCAGTTTCGGGTAAGGGTCCCCTAGATAAGCCATCGGCGTCCAGATGCTTCTTTCCTGATTTATGTATTATATCGAAGTCATATTCTTGAATTTTCAATGCCCATCTTGCCAATCGACCTGTTGGATCCTTCAAGTTTTTGAGCCAGCATAAGGCGTGATGGTCTGTTACTATTTTAAAGTGTCTTCCATAAAGGTAGGGTCGTAATTTTGACATTGACCAGACAACGGCCAGACATTCTTTTTCAGTGGTTGAATAATTTTGCTCCGCTTTACTCAGGGTACGACTCAAATATGAGATCACCTTCTCTTCACCACCGATGTCTTGGACAAGAGTTGCACCTATGCCGATGTTGGACGCATCGGTATGAATATAAGTAGGCGCATTTGGATTGAAGTGCCCTAAGATTGGTGGACTTAATAGTGCTGTTTTTAGGGTTTGAAACGCTTCCTCTTGCCTTTCTGTCCAGGTAAATGATACACTTTTTTTTAATAAGGTTGGTCAAAGGGTCAGCAATTTTTGAGAAATCTTTGATAAATTTTCTATAATATGAGCACATTCCCAAAAATGATTGTACTTCTTTGACCTTTGTGGGCCGAGGAAAATTTCTGATAGCTTTGATGTTATGTTCCGCGGGTTTTATACCATGTTTGCTCGTTATATAGCCGAGAATCTCCAATTCTTCAAAAACAAATAGGCATTTTTTGTCGTTTAATCTTAAATTAGATTCACGAAAACATCTAAAAACAGCTTCAAGTCTTTTGAGGTGCGTTGGAAAATCCGGGCTATATATGATAACATCATCCAGATAACACAAACAAATTTGCCATCTCAGATTTCCAAGCATATTCTCCATATTTCTCTCAAAGGTAGCAGGCGCGTTACAAAGTCCAAAAGGCATCACGTTGAATTCATATAACCCATGTGCCGTAGTGAAAGCCGTCTTCTCTTTGTCTCTCTCTTCAATTTCGACTTGCCAATATCCCGATTTGAGATCTATTGCTGAGAAGTACTTGGATCCTTGGAGAGAATCCATTACATCATCAATTCTTGGGATTAGATAAACATCCTTCACTGTTACTTCATTTAATTTCCTGTAATCCACACAAAATCTGTATTTGCCATCTCGTTTTTTGACCAATATAACGGGAAAGGACCAGGGACTTGAAGATGGTCTAATTATTCCTTTTCAAGCATCTCGTCTATTTGATCCTTTATGATGGTTCGTTCCTTAGCACTTACCCGGTAAGGCTTGTGCTTTATCGGTTTTGCGTCTTCTGTATGAATCTGATGTTTTGCCAAATTGGTCCTGCCTAACCTCGATGAGAACAAATCAGTATACTTGGCCAAAATTTGTTTTAACCTCTCTTGTTCTTTAAATGATAAATTTTTGTTTATTTGAAATTGTATTTCGTCATTTTCATTCTGCTTCTCTATATTCTCTATAAAATTTACTTCTGCAGGAAGACTTCCATAAGCCAATGTTTAGTCTTTAATGATTTTTAAAGGTCGAGGATAAGGGTTCGTTATCCAGATATGAGTTTTCTTATCCGTGACAGTAAGCAAACTTCTTGCCAATCGAAGACCATTTGTTTGAGTCATTTTGTTGTTCTCTTCGATGACATATTCGCCATCCTCTGCTTCTATTGAGGCCCTAATCAATTTAATAGATAGTTTAGGTATAACGGTATCTGTAGTGCTCTTTATTTTTTTTAGGTAATTATTGCTTATGTCATGATTACTCATCAAATTATATTTTATCGTTTCTCGTTTACAATCAGTTTTAGCATTCATTTTTTTGAGGAAATCTCGTCCAAGAATAAGAGTTCGTAGATGCGCGTCCATTACTACAAATTCGTGGGATAATCCAGTGTCATCAATTTTTAAATCTAAAATAATGCTACCTGCCATATCTAATTTTTTCCCATCGGGTCCTGAACATGTTTTAGTGAGACTATTTATTTCACGGCCAGCAAAAATTGCTGTCCTTAGGTCGACCACCGAAAGATCGGCGCATGTATCAATCAAAGCTTCGCATAACCCTATCTTGTCCACATTAATATTAATTTTGTACCTAGGGTCCAACTTTCTAATTCCATTTATGGTCGACTTGCTTTGATTGAAGGAATCAGGCGCGACACTTAGTTTAAATCTTCCAACACGGAATATCTATTCCGTGTAGGAATATTCGTTTGTGTGTCATTACAAACATCCGCATAGAGGCGAGGCCGTGTATAATCTTTTCTTTCGTCCATTTGAAGATTTTCTTGACTCTTGTCTTGGGAAACTGAGGGGTCCTCTTCTACGATCCTCACAAACTTGACTCTGCAATACCGCGCTACGTGTCCTGGCTTGTTACACTTGAAACATATTGGTCTCCCGTCTTCTCTCCTATTCCTATTTGAATATGGATTCTTATTGTATGTTTTACTTGGGTAGACCGGTTTTGGCTCAGGATTGGGAGTGTAAGATCGTCTAGGGGCAGATACCTGGGGCAGAGGCTTGTTCTGGTAGTACCTCGGAGTGGGGGCCTGGGGCTTGGAGGTGTTCTGGTAGTACCTCGGAGCGGGGGCCTGGGGCTTGGAGGTGTTCTGATATGGTCTTCTGAACGACGTAGCATTCTCCCATTGCTCTTGATGATGGGGACGAGGAGAGCGTGGTCCAATATATAAAGCTCTTGATTTTTCTGCACGTTCTTGGTAACTTTTTCGAAAAAATCCAGCTTTTTACAAATTTCTAGAAGTTCATTGGTATTTTTAGGAGGGTTTAGGTGAAGGGCAAAAGAGTATTCTTTCTTTAACCCTCCAATAACCCAGTTTATTTTAGTCTCTTCTTCCATTTGGGGGTCGACCTTGTTGCATAGTACAAGGATATCCTCTGCGAACCTGATTGCAGGTTCATTCCACTGTTGCATCCTGTTTAGTCTCATCTTCATTTTTTCTTTGTTGGCGTCTGAGGCAAAATCCTCAATTAGGCGTCTCTTGAAATTTTCCCAGCTGGTGAAACTTATCTTGTGTAGGTTCAGCCAGGTTTTGGCGCTACCAATCATATTCATGGCAGCATAACGAGAGATAATGTAGTCTGCCCAATGGTACAGGAAGCCAATTTCTTCAAGAGATTCAATCCATGGGCGAGGATCTTCCGGTCCATCATACTTGGGGATGTCGATGTTGGGATTCAGGACAACTGGGTCGGAACTAGCATCTCTACCAATTGTTACACCAGGTTGCGGCTTGGCAGACTCTTCGGCCATGATTCTCTCCTGTGCTGGGTCTTGCATCTTACCAGAGCGTGTTTCAACCATCCTATAAATTTATATAAAGGAATAATGAGATAAGTCTACTTTAAGTAGCCTCCAGAATAATTTATTTATTTTTTCACATCAAAGAGAGCAGTGAAGTCACACGTGTACCTAAATACAAATGATGATAATCTAAATAATCTGTTTTAAATAAATATCATAGAATATAAAAATAAATAAATATATAATTTAAATTTCAAATATATTAAAAATAATATAAGAAATACGCCATTAATCATGATGTAACAATATATACTCGACTCTCGAAAATTTTAAACTCAAGAAACCAGAGAAAAATTCAATTTATCAAGAGTTCAAAATAACAGGAGTTTGAACAACCAAGAGGGAGGAAGGGGAAAAAATCAAGTAAACAAGAGTTTGAAGTTTTAGCAGTTTCGGGATATACACGTATATATCGAATATATAATTGTATTACTTCAATAAAGAATTTTATATATTTATTGAAAGTGAGAGAGTTTTTGTTGTACATATTTTAATTATTTGTTACCACAGAGTGTGTGTAAGCTCACGGGTAAATAGGCGCTAAAAAACAAGAAAAAAAGAGTTCCTTTGTTTTCAATATAAGTTTCCTTTTTATATTTTGTTACCTCTCTTGTTAATCAATAAATATAATGTTTAATTAATAATTATTGGAATCAGTTTCATTAATAATTCTAAGCAAAGTCAACAATTGGCAGCAGATGGTGGTTTATTGATATAAAGCTCAAAAACGAAAATATTTAATCTGAAGATTAAGCAAGAAGTTTATTCTGATCGGTAAACTGAAGCACTTATAAGAAGATTAAAGGTATTTATATAGATTAAGTTAAATTATATCTATATATTGCATGTTAAAAAGCTACCCAATATTTAAATAAATTTAAAATATATATTTGTTTTAAATTATATATTGGTTTGTTTATATTAGCTCAAAAGACGAAAATGGCTGAATATAATGTTTTATCCCAAACAAAAATTGAACCATTAACAGGAAATAATTATCAAATATGGGCGTTGAAAATCGGCGCAGTTCTGAGAGGAAGAAAATTATTTAAATGTGTAATTTCAGATCCAGAACCTGATATGGAAGACAAAAGTTCTTGGGAGATTTGGAGTAATAAAAATGATGAAGCCATATAATATTACAGAAAATTATACAGTTAAGCCCCTGCAGTTGATTCATATGGATTTATGTGTACCAATGCCATGTCAATCTTTAGGAGGATCTAAGTATTTCCTTGTTATAGTAGATGATTGCAGTAGAAGAATCTTTGTATATTTCCTGAGATCAAAAGATGAGACCTTTGAAAGATTTGAAGAATTTAAAGCAAGAGCCGAAAACGAATTAAGTCTTAGAATAAAAGATGTAAGAACGGACAATGGAACTGAATTTTGTAACTCTAGATTTGAAGGACTTTTCAAGAGAAGTGGGATCCATCACCAACTCACCACAACATACTCACCACAAAGTAATGGAGTCGCAGAGAGAGTGAATAGGACTCTTATAGATACAGCGAGAACCTTACTAATTTACTCAAAATTACCCATGATGTTTTGGGCAGAGGCAATTGCTACAGCTACATACATTAAGAATTGTACACCCCACAGGTCTATCAAGCAAAATACCCCTATGCAGAGATGGAATGGCAGGAAACCATCGGTCAAACACATTCGAATATTTGGATGTTTGACACATTGGCTTGAGAGCAAACCAAGAAGAAACAAGTTTTCACCAAAGGGTAGAAAGGGAATATTTATTGGTTATTCCATTAAAAGAAAAGCCTACAGAATATATGATATAATGACAAAGAGAATCCATGAAGTCAGATCAGTAAAATTTAGTGAAGATAAGAGAGGAATTGATTATGCAAATGATATTCAGGAAGATACTACTTGTGATAATTTGACCTATAAAGGAAATTGTGAAGAAATAGTTGCTGAAGACTTTCTTATCTTGAAAGAAGACAATCCTGTCACAGAGAGTAAAATGAAGTCTCAGGAGGATACTTCAGTAAAACTAGGTGGTGACTGTGAAAATGACTCATCACAAACTGAACCGAAAGTATTATTTTGTGAAAGAGGAAATTCAAAATGGAATCAAGCTGGAATACACTAAAAGTGAAGACATGGAGGCGGATATACTAACGAAGAGTCTACCTAAGGACAAACTACGGAAATGTGCAGATAGCCTTGGACTTGCTGATTAGGGCTTACACACAGGGGAGCGTGTGTTGTACATATTTTAATTATTTGTTACCACAGAGTGTGTGTAAGCTCACGGGTAAATAGGCGCTAAAAAACAAGAAAAAAAGAGTTCCTTTGTTTTCAATATAAGTTTCCTTTTTATATTTTGTTACCTCTCTTGTTAATCAATAAATATAATGTTTAATTAATAATTATTGGAATCAGTTTCATTAATAATTCTAAGCAAAGTCAACAGTTTTCAATATATATATTTTTTTAATATATGAATACCATTCTCTCCCCGCTAACTTTTCCAATATACAGTTATGTATACTCTATAACAAAAAAATCGACACACCAAGAAGCAGTTGTCCAATTTAAATGAAAATACGTATACAAAGAGGTTTCGACCAAACATGCAAATGATTGAAATTTGGTGGCCGATTTATGCAAAGCAAGAACTCCAGTGCATCTGAACTGCGCATCCAGCACGAGCATTCTAGACTCAATATTCGGCGTGGCACGAGCTGATTTTCAGAATTTCTGTTTAATATTTTAGCAGTACGTCTATTTCTACTGTATCAATGCCTCGCCGAAAGATTCGTGCTCATTACGAACATATGTCAGAGTTTGAAACTGGTCGTGCCATTGGATTGAAAGAGGCTGGTTGGTCTAATCGAATAATCGCGCAATATCTGTGTTGAAGTGATGTGGCTATTAGGCGATGTTGGCAAAAGTGGGTCAACAATGGAAGAATTGCAACGTCAGGACGGCAGCGGTCGACCAAGGGCAACAACAGAACGGGAGGACAGAGCAATTGTCAGAATGGCTGTCGCAGCACCGGAATCCACGTTATCTACCATCCAACGTGTGACCGGCACAAAAGTGTCCAAAATTACCATCAACAGGCGACTGAGAGAGCGGAATCTAAGAGCTCGCCGACAGTTACGATGCCTACCCCTCACACGCGTGCACCGACAAGTCCGACTACAGTGGTGTCGGGAGCGATTAACTTGGAACTGCGCTGACTGGGGACGTATATTCTTTAGTGACGAGTCCCATTTCTTACTGTGTCCTGACGACCGTCGCAAACGTGTCTGGAGACGTCCTGGGCAGCGTGTGGATCCTGGCCTTACTGTCGAACACCACACAGGTCCACAACAGGGCGTTATGGTCTGGAGTGCCATTTCATTTGATAGCAGGACCCCATTGGTAGTCATTCCTGGCACCCTGACAGCACAACGGTACGTAGATGACATTCTACGGCCTGTTTTATTGCCGTTCCTCACATCACCCCGGGCTTACTTTTCAACAAGATGATGCCCGGCCACACACGGCACGTGTTACTATGGATTGTCTTCAATCTTGCCGAACTCTTCCGTGGCCAGCAAGGTCGCCTGATCTCTCGCCCATAGAGCACATCTGGGACGTGATGGGAAGGCGATTGCAACCATCCCGGAATGTTGACTATTTAGCCCGACAGTTGGAGACAATTTGGCAAGAAATCCCGCAGCACACCATCCGGAATCTTTATCGGTCCATGACACGCCGGGTGGCAGCCTGCATCCACATTCTCAATTTGTGACGAACAAACTCTGAAATAAAACAATTAATAGTTCTGAAAATTTAATCGTTTTTCCCCTATACATGCTCTTTACATACACCAATTTTTGTCCTAATCTGACAACTCCTTCTTGGTGCGTCGATTTTTCTGTTATACAGTGTATTTTGGCCTGAAAACAGGCTCGCCACTTCAACCGCTAAAATATCTTTTGACAAATTAGACTGATTTCACAACTCCTTTCATAGAATGTTACGAAATCGAAGCAATCCCCGTACTGATGAGACTGTAATATGAAAAATCTTGGTATACAGGTACTAGAGTTTGTCTGAATTTTTTAAAGCTGGTGTTGTAGCACACTCAACCTGTGAACTGTGATTATAATCACATATAATTGATATTTATCAATACAAGATATTGTTTGGGTTTATTTTTTTATAGCGGGAAGAGTCACTTTTCGCTCTCAATATATTGTTGCACCAGGTTGCGGCTTGGCAGACTCTTCAACCTTGATTCTCTCCTGTGCTGGGTCTTGCATCTTACCAGAGCGTGTTTCAACCATCCTACAAATTTATATAAGGGAATAATGAGATAACTCTACTTTAAGTAGCCTTTGGAATAATTTATTTATTTCTCACATCAAAGAGAGCAGTGAAGTCACACAGTGTACCTAAATACAAATGATGATTCTATAATACATATATTCTGTTTAATAAAATAAATAAATATAAAATATAAATTGAATTTAAAATATATGTGAAAAATAATATTCAAATTAAAATAAAATAGGTTCATTAGCCATGATGCAGCACTCCCCCCTCTCCAGAGGTCGTCATGTCCTCGTGAGCTACCTCATCAATTCTCTCAAAATAGGGTTTGAGTCTTTAGACATGGACAATCAATGGGTCTTGGCCAGGATTATCTTTCGACTCAATTAAGTAATTTACGTTAGACATCTTCTTTAATATTCGATATGGGCCAAAATATTTTCTCAATAGTTTTTAACATTTTCCGATTTTCCTGACTGGGGTCCAAACTGCCACTAAATGTTCCGGTTCATAGATTTTCTCATTGTGTTTTTGTCATAGTTTCTTTTCTTTCTTTCCTGAGTCTTCTCTGTGCTGTTAATGACTACCTGTCTCGTCCTTGCTATTTTATCTAAGTAGTTTTCTATATATTCGTCGTAATCGTCCATGTTACTGTCTGTTGGGATATTCTCGTCATCTAAGAGGGATATGGGTTCCCTCCCAAACAACAGGAAAAATGGAGAGTAGCCTCTGGTTTCTTGAATCGTGGTATTATACACGTGGGTGATAAAAGGGAGGATTTCGTCCCTGTTCTTCTGGTCTGTGTTCACATACATGCTGATCATATTTATTAAAGTTCTATTTAGCCGTTCCGTTGGTCCGTTAGTCTGGGGGTGGTAGCTCGTTGTGAAGCAGTGTTTAACTTTGCACATTTTCATTACCTCCTTCATCAAATTGCTAGTGAATTGTGAACCTCTATCGCTAATAAGAAATCTTGGGGCCCCGTGACGTAAAATAATATGTTCAATTAAAAATGTAGAGACTTCTTTCACAGTTGCATCTGATACTGCCTTTGTTTCAGCATACTTGGTATAATAATCAGTCAACACAATTATCCACTTCCTTCTTCTTTTCGCTGATGGAGGGGCCAACAAAGTCAATTCCGATTTTTTCAAAAGGGTAGTTAGCTGGAGGAATAGGTTGTCAAAGTCCAGAAGGCAAGTGATTTGAACCTTTCTGACTTTGGCAAAGATGGCACGTCTTTACAAATTCGGAAACATCTTTCAGTATGGAAGGCAATAGTATTTATTATTCAATCTGTAAGTGGTTCTGGCGACGCTCAGATGGCCATTCAGCATATGGTTGTGGTATTCACTCATCAGGGAGAGGGGGAGCAGTAACAAGCTCACTAAAAAACCTGGGCTCAGCTGGCCCGGCTGATAGTACCCTGTAAGGGCTCCTAATCCAGGGATACAGGATGAGCAGCATTTGTACTCCTTGTTAGGAGCGGCTGTACATGGCGTCTGTTCCTCATGTCAGAGGCGGCCATTTCTTTTGGAGCTAAGTCGGCCTGCCACTGAGTAGTGCTCCCAGTCTTAATGACAAAGGCAGACGCATTCTACTTCACCCAGACATTGTCTCAAACTCTACAAGCTTTATACCCTGATATGATTGAGTGGAGATAAGAAAGAAGAAGAAGACTCATCATTTCCTTCCTTCTCTTCTTTGGCACTACCAGCAACCATGCCCTACCTTCAGGATTTGGATTTTTCTTGTAGAGACATCCATTTTCTTCTTTAAAGTTCTGTGTAATTGACCGCTTGTTTCCACTAAGGTTCTCCTTAATATTCTCAATAAAAACATCCTTTTCGTCTATTATTTGATTCAGAAATAGTCTTTCATAATCTTCGTCCCATTCATTTTCCAGTAACGGTCCTTTAGATAGACCATCAGAGTCCAGGTGTTTTTTTTACCCGATTTGTGGATTTGTGTATAATTTCGAAATTATATTCCTGAATCTTCAGTGCCCATCGTGCTAATTGGCCTGTCGGATCTTTCAGATTCTTAAGCCAGCATAGTGCGGTATGATCAGTTACGATATTGAAGTGCCTTCCATATAGGTAGGGTCATAACTTGGACATTGACCACACAACAGCTAGACATTCTTTTTCGGTAGTCGAATAATTTTGCTCAGGTTTGCTCAGTGTTCGACTTAAATATGAGATCACCTTTTCTTTGTCGCCGAACTTTTGGACTAATGTTTCACCCAGGCCGATGTTAGATGCGTCAGTATGAATGTAAGTAATTGCATCCGGATCAAAATGCCCTATATTTGGGGGATTTATCAATGCTACTTTAAGGGTTTGAAATGCATTTTCTTGATTTTCTGTCCATTTGGTGGCCGATTTATGCAAAGCAAGAGCTCCAGCGCATCTGAACTGCGCATCCAGCACGAGCATTCTAGACTCAATATTCGGCGCGGCACGAGATGGGAAGGCGATTGCAACCATCCCGGAATGTTGACTATTTAGCCCGACAGTTGGAGACAATTTGGCAAGAAATCCTGCAGCACACCATCCGGAATCTTTATCAGTCCATGACACCTTGGGTGGCAGCCTGCATCCAGGCAAGTGGGGGTCCAACGACATATTGACATTCTCAATTTGTGACGATCAAACTCTGAAATAAAACAAATAATTGTTCTGAATTTTTAATCGTTTTTTCCCCTATACATGCTCTTTACATACACCAATTTTTGTCTTATTCTGACAACTCCTTCTTGGTGCGTCGATTTTTTTTTGTTATACAGTGTACTTAAATTGGACAGTTACAGGATTTTTTTTAATTTTGCTTCATATGATTATTCCTGAAGCATTGAGTGACACACAATTGGCTTATTGGGACAATCTGGGCAGTAAAAGGTTGCTTGCTTTCTTTTACAAGCACCTTTTAGATTTACTAGGAAGAATGTTGCATACAACACAATTAGGTTTGAATTATCTATCTCCAAATTGATCAAGAAAGTGTCTCTCTTCTAAGCCACACTCAGTTTGAACCGGCAAGCTTCTTTTCCACTTGCTTGTGGAAGGTTTGCTTTTATATTCTTTTAAAAGACAATTAATGACTTCTTGTCTAAATTCTTTCAACTAAAAATTAGAAAAAATATTACCAGTTTTTATCAAGCTAACCAAGCCAGTGAACTAACTAAGCAAAGATAAAATTTCCCCACACCATCTGGGCAGAAATAAGTCAGCAGTGTCATATTTTATTTGGGTGACTAGAGGAGACTGCTGCACAGAAAGGATTTAATTTTTATAGCTCGTGGACTAAAGTCAACCCTACAGGCTAAATCTTCAGAGTGACTATCCTTGCCTCCAGCACCCAAAGGGTTAATACCTGTGGAATGTGAGTTGGACGGACAGATGGGATCCTGTATTTCCAAACTGGACATACAAGACCACTTTTTTCATGGATGATAACTGTACACCAATTACAGGACCAGAGAGGTAGGTCTCACCATACCACTTCCTAGAATGTAAGGGAGCCTCAAGAGTGGACACCTATATGCCAACTCTACCAAGATTGTAAGTTTGATCCATGAATTCAGCCTCCATAACCTTGTAACTCTAGACAACGGGATAAGAAAATTACAGACTAACTAAATGAACAGCATTGTCAACAGATTATTTATAAAATAAAGTAGGTAAAGAAGCCTTGCTGCCAACAAGCCTGTCAACGATGGTGGATGTCAGTAGCCCCTGTGTCAAGTGGTGGAGAGAGGCATTTTATAGATCGCATAAAACTCATCATCATGCCACCAACCTTAAGTACTGATGTAATTATGAGACTGTATAAAAGGTTGTGAATACACTGCAAAGTTGGATTGCCAAGTTCCAAGACACTAAATGATACAAATATAAGGGGTTATTATAAGCTGGTAGAAGACACCCAGAATTAAGAAAACTTTCATATAATGGTACAGTAGAATGAGAGGATATTCATTAGAAGACACCTCTCTACAATGGACACAGTTTTGATTAACAAAATTACCATTTTACCAATTAGCAACACTCTGGTAGGAAGACAACTCTCCCTAAAAGGCTCTGCAACTAGGTGTGGTACTTTACAGAGAGGTTTGTTCTATTATGTGTCAAGGTAAAGAAGTCAAAGATTTAAAAAGGGGAATGATAATTTAAATCTGTGCATATAGGGTTTTTGTGATAATTTTGATAGTATTTGTAATATAAAATTGTAATGTTGGTTTAATATTGTAAACTCATATAGTTTCTTGTATGTCCTAAAATGGACACATGGAAGCAATTTGAATATTGAGGAAATGAGTAATCTGTAATATGATGATTCATGCTGAGCAGCAAAATTCCACAATCATTACTGCTGTTGAATGCTCTTTGAACACTGATGAGTTTCAATGAAGACTAAGGCTGAAAGGAAACAACACAACTGTTGCTGTGCACCAAAAGTAATTTAACAATTGCAGGTGATGGAAGACTCAGTAAGGAGAATTTGAACTTGAGCATGTGAATGGGTGCTGCACCTGCAAACATGAAGCTAGCTTTGAATGAGAACCTCTTCTAATATTCATAAAGGAGGCATAAATGTCAACTTCTGATAGGAAAGGAGCCTGACAAAAGAAAGGAAGTTGGAGAACAAAATGAAATATCTGGTTGAGACAGGGACAATGTGGTTCTTTTATAATGAAAAAAAAATCTGTGAGGACCAGCTACACAACTCCCAGAACAAAATCCGGGGTTTCCTGTGTCCTGAAGGCCTTGTTTCCCAAAATGTAGTTTTTGAATGTGTCTCCAGTTAGCCACCTCACGGCTTCAGTAAGACCATGTATGGCAGCTTGATTCAGTTCCCAGCCATGTTGCAAGAAAGATTTGGTTTTCTACCATTTTATCAGCCCCAATGTTTGGCAACTAAACTCCCAATTGTGATCCTATGGATTATTGTTGATGTTTCTTATCCTCTTGTATAAAGATTATATGAATTCCATGAGTTCATGCTCCTCAAGCATGGATTAATGAGCCTGGCATAATTTAGAAATCCACCAACTGCACTCCTGGTAACAACCAAGACCCAGTGAATTGTAGCTCTCCATAGATTGAGATTTAAAAATATTTTATTGACCTCATACACAAGTCAATGGTAGTAGTATATAATAATTATAAAAAGAGGGACAAAATAAAAGAGTAAGATATATATAGTTATGTACAGTCGAGGAGACTCCCCAACGACGGAGAGTCCTCCTCCAGACAGTAAAGGGGTTTTCACATTCTCCCCTCATCTCAAGGCTCAGAAAGAACCTGTGTATGGATGACTTGGCAGACGCGAGGATGGCGAGGGCGTTGTCATCCAGCCCTTGATCGAAGAGCCATCCCTGCAGGTCGGGTGGTTGCTGTATGATGTTGAAGGCCTCCCGTATGAGGGGCCTGATGGAGCTGCACGACCAGTAGCGGTGGGCCAACGTCAGGTCGCTAGAGCCACAGGCGATACAGGTCTCTCGAGCAGAGGCCGGATGTGCAGGATGGGGAAGAGCGTGCAGGGCCAGCTGTACTGCAATGTCGGCATTGTGCCCTGAAAAGGCGCAACGTCGAAGCGATGGCCAGCCAACGGTGAGAGGAATATTGACAAAGTCTTGCCAACAGTACAGAAGCTGGGCGATGGGCAGGGTTGCCAGGCATGGTCGCTCAAGTGTACGGCGGATGGTGCGGGTAGTTAGGCGCCTGAACGGAGTCACTGCCCCGCACAGCACCACAGCTTCGCCTAGGTTGTCCGCCCGGTGGGACCCTAGGAGGTTTTCTTCAATCAGCCTATTGCAGAAGTTGGCCAACGCTGTGACGTCTGCAAGAGCGCAACGGGTCAGATGAGTGAGCGGTGACACAGGGCCATCGAAGTCCCCGATACATGCTCCTATCCACCGTGCAGCGGCTAGGAGGTCAGGTGGCCGGAGGGACCTGCATCCTCTGATTATGGCGAGGTCCCTCAGCTGTTGTGTTGGAACTATCCGGTGGTCCAGTGCTAGGAAGTCTGAAACTGCTTCCCATATCTTCATGAGTCTACGACGTCGAGGTGGAAGCCATGTCCCGGATGGAAGGGGAGTTAACCAGGCCCCACTATCAGTGAGCCAAGAATAGGCGTTGAGACTTCCATGAAGCGAAGCTTGGATACCTTTCATAAATGGCCAGTCTCAGCTGTGTGCCGATGTCGAGGAGGCCGAAGCCACCCATGGAGACAGGACGTGCTAGAACACCTCCCGGCAGCCAGGTGGTGCGCCCAGATCCCCAGACGAAATGCACCAGTCGAGCTTGGAGCTTAGAGATGGTGGAGTCGGTAGGCAGATATCCGTGGAGATGGTGTACCACTGAGGAGAGCACCAGGGAGTTTGCAGCTCTTGCCCTTCCAACAAGAGAGAGGCTGCGGACGAAGGGGGACCATCTTGCAGCGGCCATCTCCATCAGTTCGACCAGATGGTTCTCCTGGACTGATGTTCCATATCCTGTAGTCACTAGGCAGCCCAGCACCTTCAATTGGGCTGTTGACCAGCAAATGTCCAGAGGGGAATCGACCCGGTTTCTCCAAGCACCACACCACAGACCTTTGCACTTGCTATAGTTTATTCGTATTCCTGATGCAAGATGGAATTTGTCGAAGATATTTTTGACGAGTTTAAATTGCTCATCATTCCGTATGAGTAAGTTGATGTCGTCAGCATAGGCCAGGACGTTGCCTTGGCCAAGTACCCGTTCTAGACGACGTAGGAGTGGCCCTGTCGCAATGCTGAACAAGGCAGCACTGGCGGCGCAGCCCTGTTTGACTCCGTTCAACAGGTGGAAAGGTCGTGTGTAGTGCTTGTTTACTCTGACTGCAGCATCTGCCCTGGCGTAGAGTACGAGGAGCCAACCGATGAAGGCTGGCGGCAGCCGAAGAGACACCAGTAGAGAAATCAGGAAACCCCGGTCCAAGGTGTCGAAGGCAGACTCAAGGTCTGTGGTGATTACAGCTAGCGGTGTGTTGTTCCTTGAGGCTGCGGCGACCTCGTCAGACACGCGAGCTATATTCCAAGAAGAGACCGTCCCGGAACAGCGTAGGTCTGGCACTTCGGCACTAGGTGACGAAGATGAGGTCGAAGTCGCCCGAGGAGAACGCTGCTGAGGACCCAATAGTCTGTCGTTGGAATGGAGATGGGTCTGTAGCCATTGAGGCCCGGACCACCGTGCGACTTGGGTATGAGACAGATGGAGTTCCGTCGTGATGAAGAAGGTAATTCCCCACAAATCCGCGACACCTCAAAAAGCTGTTGGAGTGCACCAACGAAGAACTCATCGAAGGCCATCATAAATATGCAGGGTATTTCATCCCATCCAGGAGCTCTTTCGAGCGGTAGGCGGCGGATGGCTGTGGTAATCTCCCCTCCGAAGAAATCTCGTGCCTGTGTAGGGGATCACTGTTTTCTAGGATGATTGGGGTCGATACCTCACGCAGGAAATCTGCGGCAATGTAAGGGTCGCAGGACGGGCAAGAGAAACGTTCCCAGAAGGTTGTAAAGATCTTGCGACGCGCCGCTTGACCTTCCATGGGACGCCCATTCTCGTCGTAGATGTTGTTCAGTCCTGAGCGATGCAAACGGAGCGCCCGGCTAAGGTCAGGTAGTGATGGATAGTCTGCGTCCATTGACGCTGCTTCGAGCCTGGCTTGGAGGAACCGGTTGGCACGGATTATGTAGTCATCTTCAGCGACGCGGGGGACATCAAGGCACTTAATCTGTGAGACTATATTTGCCTTGAGGGAAGTCCAATTTCTCCATAGTTCTCTGTTGGACAGGTCGGTGATATAGCTAGATGCCTTGTCGAAGAGCGTCGCCACTCTGGCGACAACGATCCTTGAGCGAAGCATGGCAGCAATGCATGTCGGGCATGGAGGGAGGGGTTGGCCCAGCTGAAGAATCACAGCACGGTGGTCCGACAGTCTGTAGTTAGTTGTCCAGTAATGGGTGACATGGTCAGAGAGCCTAGATGGTAGAAGGATTCGATCAAGACGACTTGTGTCGATCCGGCTTCCGAATGTGGTGACCCTAGTTGGTAGGTGTGTGGCCTCGAAGATGTACGCAACGTCCACGAGGTCGACTTGTTCCAGGAGTTCTGTGATGGCTTCTACTGAACCGGAATTTATGTCGCTTGTGGAATCTTCAGAGATATTTAGGTCACCGAGAACCCAGGCATCTTCTCTGATGGCTTCAGCCGCAATGGTCTGCAGCTGAAGGAGCCGCTCGCCTAGAGCATGGGAAAGGTGACAGTTGACGAAAGTCCTTTGGTGGCCCCGGACGTTGGCGCAGACTACGGCGATCTTCCCTGGCCATAGTATGCGCTGCCACAGGATGGTGACGCCAGGAGCTGCGACACAGGCAAGCCCAGATCCAATGGTGGACGCCGATGGCGCGTTATTTGCTTTATAACCAAAACAGATATCTTGTTCATTGTCCAGGGCCGTGATGTTGGCCTCCTGCACGAATGTGATGTCAATGGCATGCTGCTGGAGGAAGCAGCAGAGTTCCATGCTTCTGTGGCGAGCGGCGAGGCCGCGCACGATGAGCGTCGCAATGCGGAAGCTCATTGCTGTTGTTTAGCAGAGGTTCTGGCTCTTGACAACTTCTTGTAGAGGGCACACGAAGTATCCCCCAACAGAGCCATGAGCCTAAAAGCCAAGATGTCGATGGCCTTCTTCTGCTCCGAGTTCGATGTTTCTAGGAGAGAGTCGAGCTTTCCGTTCATGGTGAATGCTGTGAGAAGGGTTTCCCTCTCCAGCCCCAGTGTTTGGAGATTATCAATAGCCTCCAATGCCTCGCGTTTCTCAATTAGAGAGTTCATTTGCTGTCGTGCCTTGAGTTTTGCCGGGTGTTCCTTGTTCTGTGGTGAAGCTTGAGGTGGGGGTCGATCTTCACTTCAGGGGTTTCAGGTTTTTTTTAGGTGCTTACCTCGGTGAGTACTTTGTCCGTGATGATTGTGGCAGGTGTTGCCTGGGCGGGAAGCATAGGAGCGTGGGCCACTGGAATAAAAGTTGCTGCCGTCGTGTCATGAGCGGGCGGCATAGGAGCAGGGGCTGGTCCCCACGAGAACATGCTCCCTAATGTTGGGTGCATGGAGTAAAGAGATAGTACCTTTGTAATCTTTGCTATTAATTCTTGAAGTTTTCAAAGAGAAAAAATAAATATACTTTTATGATGAAATTATTTTTTTATTTTAATAATGAAATTAAAGCAGAAAAAATTGAAGATATTATACTAGCATATTTACAATCAGAAAAACAACTAACCTGAGAGCATCTAGCTTCTCAGCAAAAACTATTATTTTCTTTTTAACCTACAAGACATATGCAAATCACCTATTGTAGATTAATCTGGCACAAGAATTTACATATATATCTCTTGGATTTCAACAAGCAATATTTTAAATTATAAAACTATTTTAGAGGCGTATTATTTTTTTAAAATAAAACAATTTCTACTGTCCTTACTGCGATGAAAAATTAAAGGGAGGGCCTGGCTCATCAGTGGTGAACCCTCCCAGCGGTTTCGCCAGTTTAATCTACCATACCGCTGTTATATTGCATTTTTGGAACTTCCTTTTATAGGTGACCGTTGTAAGAATCTTGGAATGGGTATTTTAGAAGAACTATGGACATAAGCTTTTAGGACAGCAGAATTAAATATAATTATAAATATATAATATGCTTCGAGCAATCGCTCTTCCGCAAATATCAAATTGTGTCTTTTATTAGAACAATAATGTTACGATGTACTAGAGCGCCATCTGTTATCAAATTATAAAACTATTTTAGAGGCGTATTATTTTTTTAAAATAAAACAATTTCTACTGTCCTTACTGCGATGAAAAATTAAAGGGAGGGCCTGGCTCATCAGTGGTGAACCCTCCCAGCGGTTTCGCCAGTTTAATCTACCATACCGCTGTTATATTGCATTTTTGGAACTTCCTTTTATAGGTGACCGTTGTAAGAATCTTGGAATGGGTATTTTAGAAGAACTATGGACATAAGCTTTTAGGACAGCAGAATTAAATATAATTATAAATATATAATATGCTTCGAGCAATCGCTCTTCCGCAAATATCAAATTGTGTCTTTTATTAGAACAATAATGTTACGATGTACTAGAGCGCCATCTGTTATCAAATTATAAAACTATTTTAGAGGCGTATTATTTTTTTAAAATAAAACAATTTCTACTGTCCTTACTGCGATGAAAAATTAAAGGGAGGGCCTGGCTCATCAGTGGTGAACCCTCCCAGCGGTTTCGCCAGTTTAATCTACCATACCGCTGTTATATTGCATTTTTGGAACTTCCTTTTATAGGTGACCGTTGTAAGAATCTTGGAATGGGTATTTTAGAAGAACTATGGACATAAGCTTTTAGGACAGCAGAATTAAATATAATTATAAATATATAATATGCTTCGAGCAATCGCTCTTCCGCAAATATCAAATTGTGTCTTTTATTAGAACAATAATGTTACGATGTACTAGAGCGCCATCTGTTATCAAATTATAAAACTATTTTAGAGGCGTGTTATTTTTTTTAAAATAAAACAATTTCTACTGTCCTTACTGCGATGAAAAATTAAAGGGAGGGCCTGGCTCATCAGTGGTGAACCCTCCCAGCGGTTTCGCCAGTTTAATCTACCATACCGCTGTTATATTGCATTTTTGGAACTTCCTTTTATAGGTGACCGTTGTAAGAATCTTGGAATGGGTATTTTAGAAGAACTATGGACATAAGCTTTTAGGACAGCAGAATTATATTATATCGATTGCTCGAAGCATATTATATATTTATAATTATATTTAATTCTGCTGTCCTAAAAGCTTATGTCCATAGTTCTTCTAAAATACCCATTCCAAGATTCTTACAACGGTCACCTATAAAAGGAAGTTCCAAAAATGCAATATAACAGCGGTATGGTAGATTAAACTGGCGAAACCGCTGGGAGGGTTCACCACTGATGAGCCAGGCCCTCCCTTTAATTTTTCATCGCAGTAAGGACAGTAGAAATTGTTTTATTTTAAAAAAATAATACGCCTCTAAAATAGTTTTATAATTTGATAACAGATGGCGCTCTAGTACATCGTAATATTTTAAATATACAAAATTAAAAATACAAATTTTTAAACAATTGAATTTACACATAATAAAGATTTTAACATTTAATAAAGACAATGGAAGTTTAAACATTTAACACGTAGGATTGTTGTGTGATGTGTTGGTGTGGCTTGTGGAAAGGCTGCTGATAAAATTATAATTAAAATTAATTTATTTAAAGCCAGAAATATAGAAATAGAAAAGAAGCAACGGTTGAAGTAACGGCCGTCGGAGTTAGCCTAGATGTTTACCGCGAGTGGCCAGAGTCTCTGATGACTCCCGCACGCATGCGTAGTCAGGTTGACGCTCGCGGTTGCCGAGGCCGTCCTAGCTCGCGCTCGCTGAAGCAAAGTGTAGTCGCCACAAACATAAAGATGATCACATCTAACAATCGGCCCCATGATCATCATTTCTCATGATATACAACATCAAAGCTCTATTTACACAAAAGTATAATGAGATAGAATTAGATAAACAGGACAACACAGTGAAGGAATTTACAGATGATGCAGAGTCCCTTGTCGACGTGTACAATTAGTGGGCTTCACACTCCCTCCTGCTTCGGGTCCAGTCTTGTCTGAAGATGAGTCTTGAATTAATTTGTAGATAGTTCATCTCCAAAACAGTTTCTCTATGAAACAACTTAGTTTCTCTTTAGATAAAGGTTTAGTTAGGAAGTCAGCTAAATTTAAATTACTATTAATAAATTTCAAAGTGAATTCTTCTTCTTCAACAAGTTTTCGAATGAATTGTAGTCTTATATCAATATGCTTGGTTTTCATATTTTCTACACTATTCTTACAGAAATATATAGCAGACTGATTGTCACAAAATTGAATAGGTTTTCCCACATTAGGTAGTACGTCTATTTCTTTTAATATATTAAAATACCATATTGTTTCTTTATTACTTTCAGTTAAGGCAAAAAATTTGGATTCCATAGAACTTAATGCAATACACTTTTGTTTTCTCGATTTCCATGTAAATGGGGTATCATCTAGATATAGTATGTATCCACTTGTAGAATGTCTATTGGTCAAATGACTTCCCCAGTTTGCATCAGAATATGCCTTTAAGATGCCTCTATTAACATTTGATAGGTTTATTTTAAAATGTTTTGTCCTAAAGACATAATTCATTAGATCTACAACGATTTTCCAATGATGATATGTGTATCCATTACAGAATTGAGCCATTGTGTTTACTGAAAAAGAAATATCTGGTCGGCTTCTGTCTGCAAGGAAAGATAAACAACCTATCATTTATCTATATGGGTATTTTCTCATGAGGTCAGTCTCAATAATTTCATCTTCCTTAATTTTGGTGGTAACCAGCACCCTGTTTTAAAAGGTAAATTTACCAATGTCTTAGGTAGATCTGTAAAACTAGCTATAAGTCTATTTATATATGTTTCTTGATGTAAGTTTATGCCCTTGTCTGTAGTTTCAAAGTTAAATCCTAACAGATATTTGACCTTTCCTAATTCCTCTATATCTAATTTTTCTTTAATAATTTGAATAGTTTTTCCAATTACAGATGTTTCTATTCCAAATAACAAAATATCATCAACATATACTATCAAGATAACACTATTATTCATTTTATATACACAATTGCACCATTTAATGGTCTCAAATCCTATTGAATTCAAAATTGAATCCAATTCTTTATTCCATTCCCTTCCACTCTGATGTAACCCATAAATAGTCTTTTCTAAAAGACAAACTTTATCTTCACTACCTTTTAGTTTGAATCCATCAGGTTGTTGCATGTAAATTTTTTCTTTCAAATTTCCATAAAGATAAGCTGATTTAACATCTAACTGGACATGCTTCCATCTCAGCAAAGATACTAATATTATAAACAGGAATCTAATTATTGAAAAATTTACAACTGGTGAAAAATGTCATTAATCCAATTCCTTTTTTCCTGTGTGATTGTTGTACATCATTAAAGTTTTTAGGAAGTTCTCCATTATAGATTTCCTCATGGAAAATACTTTCGTACAAATCATCTTCTAAACAGTTTGTTTCTATTTTAACTTCATTTTCCTCGCTTATATCTGGTTTTTGTGGTCTAAATGAAAACATTTCAGAATTAAATTCAAGCTTTTGTGTTTCGCAATATTTTTGTAAATCATTAAATGATCTTGATTTTTGATCACTAGAAGGTGGATATAAGTATATATCTACTCGTGGTCCTGTCTTTCTAGGTACTTCTATTCTTTTCCATTTAGTTATGTCTATTGGAGTAAGTGTATGTAAATTATGGTTATCACTATCATTATTTTAATAAGGGTAGTTATCATCCTGTGGATAAAAAACATATTGTACTCTAGAAGCAGTACCAAATAAAGTATCTACACCTTTCTTAGCTTCATCAATATATACATGAATGGTTTCTATTACTTTTCTATCTGCTGGTAACCAAATTCTATAACCTTTTGTTTTGGTTTATAGATTTGAGTTATAGGAAACTGAATAATTTTGAGCTTTGGCTTTATTAGGGTATCCATTTACAATATATAATTTATCTACTCGTCTTGCTGTAAAGAAATATTCCCCATTATTTTTAAAGATTGTCATTTTACCATTTTTCCATATAATCTTATTTCCTGCTATGTCTATGCATGCTCCACTAATGATATTCCTTCTCATGTTTGGTGCATATAAAACATTAAGTAGAGTTACCTCTACAAAGGTGTTATTTGTGTCTCTTAAAACAAAGTTGATATCTCCCTTACCCAAGATTGTTGACTTGCAGTTGACATCTCCAATCAAAGCGTCCATCGGGGGGATATCCTGGTAGTTCACAAATCAATCCTTTTCTCTGCAAAAATGAGATGTAGCTGCACTGTCTATCAGCCATTCTCCCAATTCACTAGTTGGATCACTTGCTCTTTCGCAAATGTGGGGGAAGCTTAGAATTTCTGAGTGAAATGCAGAAGATTTTCCCTTGTAGTTGTGATCCTTTCTGTAGTGTTGCCATTGAGAGTTCTTGTTTCTAAGAAAACAGTCTTTTAAAAGATGGCCAGTTTTCCCACAGAAGGAGCAATTCCTTATATAATGGGTACTTTGGTTCTTGGATGCACTGTTGGCTCCAGCATGCTTCCACTGCTATACTGTGCTTTTGTAGAAAAATAATTTTTCTTCTAATTTCCTTGGTACATCCTGGGAGTTTTTGTTTGATAAGCGTTTGCCACAATATCAAGTCCATCATATTTTTTCTTTTGTTGAACTCTTCCAGATTCATTTATTAAGTGGGCGTCAATGTTTCAACATTGAATTGGGGGGTCGGTGGAAGGCTGGTTAAACCGTTTGGTTTCGACCACTACGACCCGGGTTCGATTCCCGCATTGGACACCTTTTATGTTTAAAAAAAAAAATGCTCCAATGGCCCCCCGATTCTTGCAAAAGTCCAACCCCACCAGCGAGTGCAAGTAACCAAACGGGGCTCTGGCACATTTGTAAGTGCAAAGTCGAACTGCTTTCACATGTGTAGACATGTGGTGCGCTTACAGTAAAAAGCAGTCGCTAACTACCCACCATGATTATCATGGCCTGTACCACGTGTACTAGGGATAAGCAAAAAAAAAAACATTGAATTGTTTTTCTTCTAGTCTGTATAGAACTTGGACAATGCCATCATAATCTTGAGGTAACTTCCTTATTAATTGAAAACACACTAGTACTTCAGGTAGATCGAATCCAGCTTCTTTAATCAGTTGTTTTTTCTCTTGGACTCTTTTTATAAATATTCCTATAGTTTCTTCATCAGGAGCAAATTTCAGTTCTTTTTTTTTTTTACTTATCCTATTTCAGTTCATAAAATTCATCAATCAAACCAGCCAGTCTGGCCCTTGAATTCGGTTCAAAATTCTGCTTTAGTATATTCCAAGCTTCTTTTCCATCAGCAGCATTGGCAATCAAGGTTTGGTATTTTCTTTCTACTCCTTGGTAAATTGTAGTAAATGCCCTATCCTTCCTCCATTTGAATTCTCTTATATCTTTGGCTGTTGCCTCAGCTGGAAGATCATGTTCATCTTCTATGATAAAATTCCAGCTTCCTCTATCAATTAGAAGGACCTTCATATCCACTTTCCAGGTAATATAGTTAAAAGCATTCAGCTTTGGAAAAGTGAAATTTGTATCATTCATTTTCAAACTTTTAATACGGCCCCAAAAGCTTAGCCAATTCTTTTCTTAAATTGCTATAGTATTCAGCAATAAGCTTGCAAGTAGGCCCATAACCAATGTTGGGTGCATGGAGTAAAGAGATAGTACCTTTGTAATCTTTGCTATTAATTCTTGAAGTTTTTAAAGAGAAAAAATAAATATACTTTTATGATGAAATTATTTTTTTTATTTTAATAATGAAATTAATGCAGAAAAAAAATTAAAGATATTATACTAACATATTTACAATCAGAAAACCAACTAACCTGAGAGCATCTAGCTTCTCAGCAAAAACTATTATTTTCTTTTTAACCTACAAGACATATGCAAATCACCTATTGTAGATTAATCTGGCACAAGAATTTACATATACAGTCGAACCTCTTTAATTCAACACCCCAAGGGATCAGAGCTTTCGTTAGAATTAAAGGAAGTGTTGAATTAAGGTTAGATGATTAGCTAATCATCTAACTCACTAAAATAATATTTTATGAAATTGCTTTGTAATACAGTCGAACTTGGATAATTCGAACCCCAAGGGACCATAAAAAAATTCGAATTATCCAAAGATTCGAATTAAAAACGGAAATTATATTTATAGGAAATTCTAGGGACCAAGATAAATATTCGAATTAAAGAGGTTTTCGAATTAAAGAAGTTCGAATTATCCAAGTTCTACTGTATAAATTAATGATATTAATTGAAACCATTTTATGTACTTTTTGGTATTTATTTTTTATTTTCATGAATACCTTTTAGTATATGGGACAAAATGGCAATAATACATATTTTTGAAACATAAATAATTACAAATAATATTTTATTCTAATTGAAGAATATAGCAGTTGAAAGGAAATAAATATGGAAAATAATAAAAAATAATAATATTAAAAAATAATCATGAAGATCTTTTTAAAAACTCCTTTATAGATGTCTGTTTTTGCACTGAAATCCTATTCAGGATGTATTCCAGATGGTCTATTAAAAAAAAAAAAAAAAATTAATGTCTTTCTTCCTTTGGAATGTGTTTTAAATAACAAAGAGTTTTTATTGTATTAAAGACATCCACTGCTGCTGCAGGTGTTATTGATTTTGTGTTTAAATCTTTTATAATAATACAGAAATGTAATATTGAAATAAAATGTTATCATAATCATTGTGGCTACATTTTATGAAGAATTATTTATTTAAAAGGAAATTATTTGTAAATTTTAAAATAACTAAAATATTTCAATGCTGATAATTTAAAAAGAAAATAATATTAATAATTAGCGCACAAAGTCTAAATTTTCACGTAAAAAAATAAAATAACACTCGTGACATTGCGCAACGGCACTGCAAAGTGAAACTTAAACTAACAGAAACCAAAAGTGCGCAGACGCGATCCTATCGGCGCCCGCCGATGCTGATCGTCGTCGCCGTAATACCGTTTAGCGGTAAAGTTGTATGTAAAAAAACATTCAACTGTCGAAATTCGAATTTTTAAATGGTCGAACTATCGGAACTGTCGTATTATCGATACTGTCGAATTACGGTTTGTTATTTGATAGGCCGGAGGTCGGGACATCAGAATCTGGTCGAATTAAGGTAGAGTGTCGAATTTGCGTGTGTCGAATTAACGAGGTTATACTGTATATCTATTGGATTTCAACAAGCAATATTTTAAATATACAAAATTAAAAATACAAATTTTTAAACAATTGAATTTACACATAATAAAGATTTTAACATTTAATAAAGACAATGGAAGTTTAAACATTTAACATAAAGATGATCACATCTAACACCTAAACTTGTGGTCGACTTCTGCGGGGAAGATGCTTGATGAGGCTCCGCTGCCGCCTTGGGGTTCTGTGGGCAGTTAACACGGCGGTGGCCCAATTTGTGGGATTTGTTGCACCGGATCCCGTGAGAAAGGAATGCCGGAATGGTCTCTCCTTCTACCTTGATGTCAATACGCGTGGGGAGTTGATGGATCTTTAGGCCATCGTTCAGCATCATAAATGCTTCCCGCCTGCTGTCCATGACTGTGTATTCCCGGATGGTGATGTAAATGGGGGCGATGGAAGTCACCTGCCCGTATGGTCGTAGTGCCGCGATCACGCCACTGTCTTTAACGCAGAAGGGTAGGTTGCTGATAATTATTTTTTCAGCTCTTTTCCGGTATGCCTAAGCTCTGAGGAGGGTGTCCTCGATTGTCAGGCCCTCGTCAATCAGGCGTTCTGCGAAGGTGGTGGTTGACAGGACAACTAGGACGTGGCCATTCATCTTGGCCAGCTGTAGGATGGCCCTATGATCCCCACACAACTTTACCAGCGCTTGAAAGTACTGCTGTTTGGTGAAGTCCGAACAAAATTCCACAAAGACACAGTTGTCGAGAGAACTCGATTGTTGCATAGACCTATCATCGGCGACCCGTTGTCTCGTCGCCTTGATGTTCTGAGGTTGGGTCCTCATGGTTGACGAGGACTGACCTCCAGAGTTTCGCGAAGTTCTGTTAAAAGAGCGGACTTCAGTTCTGGCTGTGGCAGTCGCTCGAGGTAGGCGAGAGTCAGGGGTGGAAGCACCGCCCCTCTTCCTCTTGCGTCTGGGTTGAATAAAGCCGTTTTCGTCGGCTTCACTGGACTCAATGATATCAGTCCAGTTTTGGGCCCTGTTTGCTGACGCGTCAGCTGTCACAATGGCGCCCGCTGAAGAAGACGCCCCTGTCACACGTGGTTGAGATTGAGCTGACCCCGAGGGGGCATCCCCACTCGTTGTTCTCCTGGCTGTTGATAAGGCAAGATGTTCTTCTGCCGATATCTCGGTATTGGTAGCTAATTCCTGGATGGGATTTACAATCGTCTTCCCCATCCTCTTGGCTCTCCGCGAGTACTTGATAGGAGTTGATAACTCCATTTCGACCGTACCTTTTGGCGAAAAGTGCAGAGCTCAATCGCAGCGTGACCGCACGGCCGTGACAAGAAAAAAAAAAAAAGGTCTTTCTCCATAAAGTGTCAAATTTCAGCCCTGTATGATAAAAATTTTAATATGCAATATGGAGCAAGCATGAAATGACAGGATAAAGTGCAGCAGTGAAGTTACATGAACTGGTGCAATTGCTTAGAAAATCTGCATAGGTGTAAACTATTTTTTTTTTCTTTTTAAGTGGAAGACATGTTGAAGATAAGATGGCTGCTCTGAATATGTTTTGCTCCTTACTAAATTTTAAAGATAGTGTTTCATTCAATATCTTATCATTCTTTCTAATACAGAGGTACAGTGACATTTTATGGTGGTGGGCAATGCTGATACATATTGCATAGAACCTAGAAAATACAGTAAAGCCTGTCTTAGAGGCCACCTACCTATCTTAGGAGATTTTCTGTCTTTGGGGTAAATTTTTAGTGGAAATTGTTTGTTTTCCATTTAGTTTTCTTAGGCATCTGACCCTGTTCAACACATTCACATTGAAATTTTTTAAGCCCCTAAAGGTTAAATTCGTTGAATATCCTATATTAAAAAAGTATCATTGTATTTTTCTAAGAAAAAATAGGTTTATTGGAACCAGTTTTATTCAGCCTGTCTTACAAGTGTATTTTTACTTGGAACCAAATGAAAACGACAAGTTTCACCATACATATAAAAATAAATGAGATGTCAAATATAAAACTATAAATTATTCAAGCCCCACAACATAGTCAATTGGCTGGGAAAGATGTAATAAGTCCCAATTAGCAAGGGTGTATATTTAAGATATTCTTAATTTATCAAATTCACACCTGAAGAGGGATAAGCAAAAAAAAAAAAAACACCTGAAGAAAAACTATTTGGGACTACACTGAAACTTATAATTGAGACTACTTTTGATTGAGACTAGTGATAAAGCACAATCTGGATTATAGATTATAATTACAAGAAAATAAGACCTAATCCAAATAAATTAATAGTATATGACATTTCGGTAACAGCGTTTTTACCATCATCAGACAAAAACGCTGTTACCGAAATGTCACACACTATTAATTTATTTGGATTAGGTCTTATTTTCTTGTAGATTGAGACTAGTGTTAATTTGGAGTATAAATAATTATGAGGCTTTACAAAAAAAATTAATATTCAAAAACAATATTCAACATAACAAAATTCCCCTCCCACGTAATGAAGAAATTAGCAAAAAAAAAGGCATGACACCTACCACACAATCAATAGTATCAAACTCACCTTTGAAGAAATATATACGTAGCCAAAGTATGAAACTAAAGCAAATCAAAGCTCCACCAATGGTACAGACCATTGAAACAAATAGAAGAATCATAAAAACTCGATAGAAACAAGAAGCAGCTTTAACAAGATTAACTGGACGTATTAAAACCTTAAAATTACAAAATTGACAGAAAAACTTATAAAACCTGTGCAAAGTGCAATGCCATAGAAACCTCCCCATATCATACTCTGTCTTGTGCAGAATTAACCACAGAGGACCAGAACTACCATATCAAAGCTAGAGAAGAGTGGGGGCATGGTCTAGGAAGATAAGCACCATAATTATGACTACTTTTAATTGGTACTAATGATAAATGAGGCTACTAATAATAGACACTAGTAGTCTCTCATGAGTCAGCCTAACCCAGTCTCTCCTGGTGATATCTGTCATCAGACTGTTTTAGTGAAAGATTTGTCATGTCCAGAAACCACCTGCAGTAGAGACCGGGTTTATCCATGGTCTGGGAGACTACATAAATAGGGACAAGTTCTTATATACTCTCACAGGAGTCCTCCACCAATTAAATAGAGCTGCCTGTACATTGACAGGTGTTGTACCCAGCAACCATCCAACCAAATGGACTGAGCTGCTTTAACCAGCTGGAAACAAATGATAGCAATAACTGTGATTCAGGCACAAAGGTTAACACTCAAACACAAACCATGTTTCTACAATATCAGGGGTCAGTGGAAGGGTGGTCTAAACCGTTGGTTTTCGACTGCTACGACCCGGGATCGAATCCTGCATTGGGCACTATTTTCTGATTTAATAAAAAAAATGCTCCAATGGCCACCCTTCTTGCAAAAGTCCAACCCCACCAGCGAGTGCAAGTAACCGAACGGGGCTCTGGCACATTTATAAGTGCAAAGTCGAACTGTTTTTCACATGTGTAGGCATGTGGTGCACTTACAGTAAAGCAGTCGCCAACTTCTACCCACCATGATTATCATGGCCTGTACCACATATACTAATGATAATTTTTTTTAAATGTTTCTACAATAGGTAAAAGAAGAAATTTTATTATACAGATTTCTAAAATAGATTTACGATGCTGCTAATTAGAGAAAACTTGAACCACTCTGTACCTTTTCTTTCAATATTTTGGTCATAGAATTGCCCTAGCATCCTTACCAGTTAAGCACTTCTTTGGTCAATTTGGAAGATTTCATTAATACTTTCTGTATCATAGAAATAGAAAACATTCTGGCATTATTCTGAATTCACCAAACTGGTGCTGGGACTTTGTCACTGACCCAAGTCTGCTAGATTGCAGCCAATCAAAATATGGCACAGTTTTTTTAGTCATTTTAAGTATTAAAGGTGAGAATTTTTTTTATTATCTCACTCACTTCTCTTTCCAGATCTCAATAGAGTCCAACATCTTTAATACAACTCCCCAATGGATCAGAACTTTCAGTCGAATTAAAGTCAGTGCTGAAATATAGTCAGTTAAATTAAAGGCGTTATATAGTATTATTATTTTCAGATAAAACAAAACAATTTTCCTATGTAACAAACCCATCTAGAAAATTATTCATTTTAGAAAAACTGACATAAGTGCCGAGGTAACTTCAGAAGGTTTTTTTCCATCCCTCTGGTTGTGAATTGTAAGAGAACAAAATGGTGTTCCATAATTACATGATGATGAGAGCTTTCACACTAAAGCCATCCATTGTAGTAAGTAGCGACTCAGGGAATGGTAGGATAGGCTTTCAACAGAGGTACACACATTAGCACACGCAACAGTCTAAAATTATAGCTAAGCTAAAACTTCCAGTTTCCAAAATAACTTTATTAGGTGCCACTCAAAGGGAACAACCCAGATCATCATATTTACAAAGGGGCTGGTTATATACAATGGTTCATTTACAATTATTGATATTAGTGTATTTGGGCCTGGATTCTCAGGTCCTTGAGTATCTTGTTTCCTTATTATTGTGTTTCGAACCAACCAGGGTGAGAACGTCATTTTCCTAATCATTTTATTTTTAGGATGCTCTTACTGTCATATTTTGGTTAGAAGATTGAATCAGCACTCTCTTCTATAAAACCACCTAGAGAACAAGAAATAATGAAACTAGTGTATCATCTCTACCAAACAATCCTAGTATCCATAATACTTCAATGTAAAGGCCATCAGCTGTGATGGGGTTGATAGTACAGTAGAACCTCCCTTTAGCAGACACCTCTCTATAAAGGACAGTTTTCATTTGCAAAATTACCATTTTTACAATTTAGCAACTCTCCTGTAAGAGGACACTACTCTCTAAAGGACCTTTTGGCTCTGCAATTAGGTGTCCTTTACAGGGAGGTTCTACAGTACTTTCAATTAGGTTTAGGTTACATATTGCTATTATAGTAGTTGGGAGATGTCTTCACACATCCAACTTCCATCCTCCCACACATTTAGAAAAAAATCATTTCAACCTGGCTCACAAGCTGTGAGCTGACAAAGAGGCCAATGACACAGATGGACTGCAACATCCTGAATCCATTCAGACAAGACATTCAAGTAAAATAGATATTTATTCAAATGATCAAACAACAATCACCCCATTGAGGGCTTCCTAGGCAAATAAACATTATATTTACACCCGCCAGTTAATTATTTCATTGTAAATAACTTATTTCATTATAACTAAATGAGAATGGAAAAAAAAGGAATCTATGTTCATTATTTTATAATTTTGATACTTTTATTTAATAAAACCCCGTGCAAAATGCTTAAAATAATAATGAAAGTGTGGCATTATTTTTACATGGTTTCATTATTTTTGTTGAAATTGATGAGAGCTCCCCTCATTATTGGATGCAAGGGGTAGAAATGGTTGTTTACAATACTTACAAAGCCTCAGAGATCTCCTGTATTCTCCAGGATGGAGGAACTGTAGGCCAAATCCCAGTAATGTTCCACTCCGTATTTCTTGAGGTGCTCCCTGGCAAAGGTTTCTGTAGGGCATACTTTGAACTTGATCTCTCCAAAGTTCCTCTGTTTGGTTGTTCCCTCCCAGATAAGGCAGCATTTATTTGGAACTTTCTCTCCCTTATCATTGCCGTCCAGTGTGGTACTGTCCTCGCTCCACTTGATCCTATGCATCATGAGATGCTTGTATTTCTTCTGTTGCTTAGGGCCGCCCTCGACAATGACAATGTTGACATTCTTGTAGAGCACCACACAGCCTGTCATGAACAACTGCTTGGCATTCATCTCCACCTTGAATTTCTTCGAGGGGTTGGTGAGACTGAGAACTCTGTAGACTGAAACATGGACACCAAGACTGGTATCTTCCTTTAGTTTTTTTATTTTCTTGTCTCGGCGTTGGTCTGCCGTCAGTTTCCTAGCAGCATTGGCTTCTTGATGGGCCTTTTGACGTTTCATCATCTGTTCCCGGACATGAGCTTCAATCTTAGTGGGATCTTGAACAGCCTGTGTTCCAAGCACTCTCATCATGTTGGACAGTCGCATCTTGGGCTCTGGTGGGGGTTCAAGACCAAGCCGGATTTTTTCTTGCTTCTCCTTCCACATTTCTCTGCGGTTCTGTCTTCTCAGCTTCTTCTGCTCCTTCTTGGTCAGGTAGATGGGAAGAAGGATCTCCTTGTTGGACTCAGTGGGTGGCCGCAGCTGAGCAGGATGTTCTATCAGGTTGGTAATGCCTTCTAGCTTCTCCTCTATTGGACAGTCAGACAGGAGTACTTTGTCATAGCTTTCTTCCTTGATGATGAAAGAATCCCACCATTCAATATCTGGCACATCACCCTCTCTGTATTCTTTCTTCGGAGCAACTAGAGCTAACTTGGCAGCTGATGTGATTCCTGTCTTCTTAGCTGCTTGAGCAATTTCATTCTGTAATTCTTCTAATTGAGCTTTTGCTCTTTGCCTTTGACCAATTTGTTCAAACTTTCCCTTTTCATTAAATTTAAATGATTTTTTGGTTCGACTGAGAGGTTTGGCTGTTACCCTATAGTCAAAAAATTTTGATTCTGCTACATCTTCAACTGCACTCTTTTCTTGAGTCAATTTAAATTGCTCCCTTCTCTGAGCTCTGATATTAGCTTTTAAAGTCGGCACCCTGTGTGTCAGCTTAACCTCTTTACCTGTTTTGTCTACTCTTCTCCCTTCTGCATCAAGAATAAGTGGTGTAGGCTTTTGAAATTTTTCAATTGCCTGCCTGGCAAGGTTTTCCTGCAAACCAGTAATGTGTGTCATTGCCTTACTAGCCTGAATTTTGGCCTGCAATTCTGCAATTCTTACTTTACTGTCCAAAGGCAAGTCATTTGAAATTAGTGGTGAGGATGGTATTGGGTTGAGTCCAACTAGCTTTTTGAGTACCAGAGAACTTAAAACCTTTTTTCTTTCCTTAATATTCTTTTGGGCATTGGGCATGATTTCCTGAATGTTCATCGTTGGCCCAACTTTAGGTGGATCTGCAGGAAGAAATTTATTTTTCTTCCTTTCAGGCTCCCCTGCTGCTTCACCATCCGCTGGACGCTTTTTATTTTCTAATTTCATCATGAAGTTTGTTGTTTAAACACTACAAAAGATAGCGATAATACAATATATTAAAAGATCAGAAGTGATTATATGTATATTGATGTAAATATATGAGAAATGTTAAAGATTAAAACTTTGACTCATTCCGCAAAAATATATATTGAAAGGTAAATAATAATAAAATATGCAAAAACACATAAACATAAAAAGAACCTATTTGACTGATGATAAAAAAAAAATGGAACAGATTAAAAGTTATTTTCAAAAATTATTTTAAAATAAAACAGTAAAAATAATTAGAGATTTCCAATAAAATTTAAACTTAAAAATATATATTGAATTTTAAAATTTATAAATTAAAATTCTATTTTAAAAAGCTTTTATTTAAATGCACTTAAAAGAAAAAATGAAATATTTATCTTCTGTGATTGAGCCATTAGATGTATGTAGGATTTGATTAGGAAGAAGCTGGCAACACGGAATCAAGAAGGGCAGAAGACGCGTTTATTATGACAACTGAACTATAAGACTTTTTACTTTCTTTCTTTTTTATCTTTGTTTTTAAATTGCAAACTCTAAAATAAATCCATTTATATCTACTCCGTTTCCTACAAAATTTTTGGGGGCTCGTCCGGGATCGAGAGTCAATTATTTGGATTTTGTTTTTTACAAACGACGATAAAAACAAACGACGCTAAGCCTAAAAGAACGACGCCAGGACGAAGAACGACGACGCTAAACAAAAGAAAGAAAAAAAGAAGAAAGATATTCAGTTAAGTAATAATAATATTTTTAAAAAAACGTAAGTGTAATTTTTAAGGATATTAAACAGAAGTATATTTTAAACGTTTATTTTAATTGATTAAAAGTATTATTTTCATTATAAAATTTGAAGCCCACGGCGATTTGTTTACATCGCGATCTTTTGATTGAAGTTATTTTTATCACCAAAGAAGACATTTTAGCTTTTAAAATGGCGAAAGTAAAGGCTGATTTAGATGATATTGAAGACAATTTGAAACAAGCAATTGATATTTTGAAAGAACAAGTGAATAAGTCACATCAAAGTGGAAATGCTATGTTCTTTAAAGAAGCCATTGAAGGCATTCCAGAATTTGATGGTTCAACGGTTCCAATTAAAAAATGGCTGCAAGAAATTGATGATAATGCCATCTTATTTGGTTGGACAGATCTTCACACCTTAGTGGTTGCAAAAAAGTTGCTGACTGGAGTAGCCAAATTATGGTTGAGGTCACAACCTACCTTCTCAACTTGTCCAGACCTTAAAGAGGCAATCACCAATGAATTTGACAACCCTATTGACAGTAGGAATATTCATATTCTTTTAACTAAAAGAAAAAAGCAACAATTTGAAAGCTACTATGAATATTTCTTAAAAATGAGAGAACTTGGAAGTCAAGGCAATCTTGAGGAAGCAGTAATAATTCAATATGTGATTGATGGAATTCCCGACCAAGAATTCAACAAGTCCATATTATATGGCTCTACATCCTATTCAGACTTTAAAATTAAATTTAAAAATTATGAAATGATTAAATCTAAATCTAAGACTAATAGCACCACAAGCAAAGTGATCCCAAAGCCAATTGATGATAAGGAATCAAAGTGTTTCAACTGTGGTAAAAGAGGTCATCTTTCACGTGAGTGTAGATTTAAAGATTTGGGGAAAAAATGCTTCAATTGTAATTCTTTTGGCCACATAGCAAATCAGTGTCCAACTAGAAGTAATGTCAACACCCTGGTAAAACAAGTGCAAACAAAGCCACATGATGAAAAACAAAATGATTTGGCTGAAACGACACAGAAAGGACGGATGTTCAAGGACATAAAAATTAATGACCACGAACTCCAAGCACTCATAGATACAGGAAGTCAATTGAATTTAATTCGAATTGACCAGTACCTTGCCATAGGATCACCAAGTTTTGATGCTGATGATAGATTCATATCTGGCATTGGCAATAAACGTGTTAAGCTGCTAGGAAAGTTCAAAGCTGAAGTTAAAATTGATGATGTTCTATTTGTGACCATATTCAATATTGTGCCTGAAGATTCCATGAAAGTTGAGGTCATCATAGGAGATGAAATGCTCAAAGAAGTGCATTTTTCAGTTGTTGGAAACAACATACAGATAAAGCCAATTCAAGATGATTGGATAGGACAAATTGGAGATGTTTTCCATACTGTGAGCTGTCCACTTGATCTAGCACATATCACTGACCCACAATTGGCTGAAGACATTTCATCTATTCAAAAGAATTATAACCCAAAAGAAATAAAGACAACCTCCATTGAAACAAAAATAATTTTGAAAACGGAAGTCCCACTGTACCAACACCCTAGAAGACTTTCTCAAAAGGAAGCTCAGGAAGTTGATGCACAAATTGATGAATGGCTAAAACAAGGAATAATTCAAAAAAGCAACTCTGAATATGCAAGTCCGATTGTACTTGTAAAAAAGAAAAATGGAAAGACCCGAATTTGTGTTGATTATAGAAAACTAAACAAAGAAACTGTAAAGGATAGATATCCACTGCCACTTATTGAAGACCAGATAGATAAACTGCAAGCAGCAAGACTTTTTAGTACCATAGATCTAAAAAATGGATTTTTTCATATTCCAGTAGCAGAAGATAGTCATAAGCTAACATCATTTGTAGTGCCTAATGGGCAATATGAATTTTTGAAAACTCCCTTTGGACTTTGCAATGCACCAGCAAAATTTCAGAGATTCATCAACTTAATATTTGCTGAAGAAATTCAAAAAGGTATTGTGTTGACTTATTTAGATGATATTGTAATTCCAGCTAATGATGCAGAAGAAGCTCTCAGACATCTGAAACATGTCTTAAAGCGTGCTGAAGAATACGGACTTCAAATTAACTGGGAGAAATGTCAGATTCTTAAAAGTGAAATTACTTATTTAGGACATGAAATCAAAGATGGAGTTATCAGACCCTCTGATGATAAGGTCGCAGCCGTCAAAAGATTCCCTGAGTCAAAGACAATAAAGCAGCTCCAAAGCTTTCTTGGTCTTACAGGTTACTTCAGGAAGTTTATAAAAAACTATTCCATAATAGCAAAACCACTTTCTGACATGCTAAAGACTAATGCTTATTTCATGATGGGACCAGATCAGAAGCAAGCCTTACAAGACCTCAAACAGATCCTAACAAGTAAACCCGTATTGAAAATCTATCAAGTAGGAGCAAGAACTGAATTACACACAGATGCTAGCAAGTTTGGATTCGGAGCAATTCTTCTCCAAGAAGTTGTTGATAAAAAAATGCATCCAGTCCACTACATGAGCAAGAAAACTAATGAAGCCCAACAAAAATATAGTAGCTATGAACTTGAAGTTTTAGCAGTGGTAGAAGCAGTAAAGAAGTTCAGAATATATCTTTTAGGAATCAAATTCAAAATTTTAACAGATTGTTCAGCTTTCACCATGACTTTGAAGAAAAAGGACATGACTACAAGAGTAGCCAGATGGGCCTTATTACTTGAAGAATACAACTATACAATTGAACATAGGCCTGGAAGTGGAATGAAACATGTAGATGCACTGAGCAGAAATCCAGTTTCAATGATGATCCAAACTGACACACTTGTTGAAAAAATAAGAAATGCTCAAGGCAGAGATCCTTTGATCAAAGCTCTCTTAGTAATTGTTAAGGAAAAACAAGTTTATGATGGTTATTTTGAAGAAAACTATTTACTTTGGAAGGAAGTTGAAGGGGATAAACACTGGTCATACCCAAAGGAATGGAAATGGAATTATAAAGTTAGCACATGAAGAAGGACATTTTGGCGTCCAGAAAAATTTTGAAATGCTTAAAAAAGAATACTATATAACAGATTTGAAAAGCAAGATTTAAAAAGTACATTCAGAACTGTATACCATGCATTTTATCAAATAGGAAACATGGAAAGCAAGATCATCTTGGACCTTTGGCATCTACTTGGAAGGACTACAACTATTTGTTAGTCATCACTGATGGTTTCACTAAGTTCACCTGGATATACCCAACCAAAACAAGCGAGGTTATTCAGAAATTGGAATCTCAACAGCAAATCTTTGGTAATCCTAGACGAATAATTACTGACCAAGGAACAGCATTCACTTCTAATGACTTTAAAGAATATTGCAAAGAGGAGTCTATAGAACATTGTTGCATCACAACAGGAGTTCCACGAGGAAATGGTCAAGTAGAAAGAATTAACCGTACAATTGTCTCCGTACTTACTAAACTGTCAATTGATAACCCACAAGAATGGCACAAGCATGTTAGGAAACTTAAGAAAGCTCTAAACAGTACGCATCAGAGAAGCATTAGAATGTCACCATTTGAACTTTTAGTCGGAGTAAAGATGAGAAAAGAAGAATATCTACGTCTTTTGGAAATGATAGAAGAAGATCTAGCTTTAACATTTGATGAGGAAAGAGACCAAAAGAGAAAAGCAGCAAAGCAGGAAATATTGAAGATCCAAGAAGAAAATAGGAACACGTTCAATAAGAAAAGAAAAAGGGCATTTGTCTATAAGGAAGGAGACCTAGTTGTCATTCAGAAGACTCAGTTTGCTACAAAGTCTAAATTATACCCCAAGTATATTGGTCCGTACAAAGTAATTAAGATCAAACCAAATGACCGGTATAATGTTGAAATATTTGCTGATTTTGAGGGACCCAACAGAACAAGCTGCAGTGCTGACTTGATGAAACCATGGTTCACCCAAGATGAATATCCTAGTGAGCTATCCGAGGCGGATGAAGTTCAGGACGGCCGAATGTAGGATTTGATTAGGAAGAAGCTGGCAACACGGAATCAAGAAGGGCAGAAGACGCGCTTACGATGACAACTGAACAATAAGACTTTTTACTTTCTTTCTTTTTTATCTTTGTTTTTAAATTGTAAACTCTAAAATAAATCCATTTATATCTACTCCGTTTCCTACATGTATAGGTTTTTAACTTTTAATTAGACAATTTTAGTTTTTATTTAGACATTTTTAATTTTAATTTAGACATTTTTCATTTTAATTATAAACAATAGAATTTTTTTTATATAATACTAGCCAAATGACCCAGGCAACGCCCAGGTTTTACCCGATTAAATGTTTTTATTCAAATACTATTAGTTACAATTATGAATTGGCGCCGTGGATGTCACTCTTGTGAAACGTCCCGCTCCAAACTTTGTGTCAGAGAAGCGATATTTTTATAAAGAGATGATCTGGCTTTGTGTCTTCTGCTCAAATGAATGTTTTTCTGTTAGAATTTTGTTCCTGCACACTAAAAATGAACTGGCTTCACCCTTGGTCTCAGCTTTTTGGAATTGCTTCTATGATAAAATTCCAGCTTCCTCTATCAATTAGAAGGACCTTCATATCCACTTTCCAGGTAATATAGTTAAAAGCATTCAGCTTTGGAAAAGTGAAATTTGTATCATTCATTTTCAAACTTTTAATACGGCCCCAAAAGCTTAGCCAATTCTTTTCTTAAATTGCTATAGTATTCAGCAATAAGCTTGCAAGTAGGCCCATAACCAATGTTGGGTGCATGAAGTAAAGAGATAGTACCTTTGTAATCTTTGCTATTAATTCTTGAAGTTTTTAAAGAGAAAAATAAATATACTTTTATGATTAAATTATTTTTTTAAATTTTAATAATGAAATTAAAGCAGAAAAGAAATTAAAGATATTATACTAACATATTTACAATCAGAAAACCAACTAACCTGAGATCATCTAGCTTCTCAGCAAAAACTATTATTTTCTTTTTAACCTACAAGACATATGCAAATCACCTATTGTAGATTAATCTGACACAAGAATTTACATATACAGTCGAACCTCTTTAATTCAACACCCCAAGGGATCAGAGCTTTCGGTAGAATTAAAGGAAGTGTTGAATTAAGATTAGATGATTAGCTAATCATCTAACTCACTAAAATAATATTTTATGAAATTGCTTTGTAATATAAATTAATGATATTAATTGAAACCATTGTATGTACTTTTTTGTATCTATTTTTTTATTTTCATGAATACCTTTTAGTATATGGGACAAAATGGCAATAATACATATTTTTGAAACATAAATAATTACAAATAATATTTTATTCTAATTGAAGAATATAGCAGTTGAGATTCTCCGCTAGGTGGCCAACGGATGCGCAGCAAGAAACGTCGGCTCCAGCTAAGTACTTTCTATTTTTGTATTTTTATCTCTTTTTCTAACGTTAATACTTATACACTTAAAGTAAGCTAAGATAGCAACTTAAATTAACTTTGAAATAGAAATAGAGGAAATAAATGATGAAACTTACTATAATTTTGATATTACTTAATTTATACTTGATTAAGAAAAGGCTATGCCCGACTTCTAACTATGGAAATTATGTCAGTAACGATAAATATGCAAATCGGACTATTGAAGTTGACCTAACTTACATCAAAAATACAATTACCAAGATAGATATTTGTTCTAGAAAATATAATCTTAGACAAATAATATATATTCTCTTACTTTCTCGGGTATTGAACAAAATCCTGGACCTAAAAGCACTAAGCAGACAACACTTGATTCCAGCTCGGATAAGAATATCCGAGAACTAATTGTTGCCCTCTCTGACAAGATGGAAGATTGGCATGGGAAACTAGAGACAAAGTTATCTTCTGTTGAACAAGGAATAGATAAATTGGATCGTCGCATACAACAGTTAGAAACAAAGATGGATAACACTGCGAAATCAGTCTCGATGAACTCTGAGAAAATACGAGAAATGGATACTCGAATAGAATTTTTGGAAATGAAAATGAGAGAAAATAACCTAATTTTCCATGGAGTAGAAGGAAATGAGGGTGAGGATCCCGAAGAATCCTACTCCACTATAAAACAGATAATTGCCGACAAGATGCAGATACCGGAGAAAATTGATATCTCACAATGCCGTCGGCTGTCCAAAAGGGCTAGGGCTCCACTCCTTGTTAGCATTCCTGACCACAACGAAAGAATAAAGCTATATAAGAATGCATTTAAGCTTAGAAACTTTAAAATATACATAAGTAAAGACTACACTCTTGGGATCAGAGAACAACGTAAAATATTGATCGCCAAAAGAAAAGAACTTTTAGCAAGTGGAACTTTTGCGAAATTAAGAGACAACAATTTGATTGTCGCAGGCATAAAGTACCAAGTTGTAAATGGAAAAATTGTCAGTCCAAATGGGGCTGAATTATAGCTAATAAACAAAAATAATCTAAAGAAAAAATGTAATTATTTAAAAATAAATAAATCTAACCAGCCACTGACAAATCCCCAATCCTCTGTAAATAAAAATACTTATGGGCAAACTACTGTAAATAGACAATCTTGTTTTTCGTTCAAAGACGACACACAAGTGCTGTGTTGGAATGTTAATGGTTTGGAAAGGATGTTGCTGCAATTCGACCTATTCACACATTTAGAAAAGTGCAGCATTTTTGCACTCACAGAAACATGGAAGGATCAACATCTGAAGAATAAACCAACAGGATTTCATTTGTTTGAATCACTTGCTCAGAGAGACCACAAGAAGGGTAGATCATCGGGGGGAATTATTGTTGGGATTCGAGAAGCTATAAAAGACAAGATTGAAAGGACTGAAATTGAAAAACAATGGATTATGATCTGTCTGAGGTTGGACGGTGAAATGCGAGTGTGTATGATCTTTGCTTACTTGCCACCAAACGAACACTATTTGACCAACTGCAAAAATTTACTTGACCAAATAGAAGGGAAAATAGTTGAAGGATATGAAGTTTTACTGGCTGGTGACTTGAATATACGAACGGGTACAATGGGAATTCTTCATAATACATTATACCTTCCTTGCTACTTAACTACTAGACGCACTTCTAAAGATCCTGTAATATCTACGCATTCAGAACAATTCATAGATAGATTGGATAATAATACTCTCACAATTTTGAACGGCAGAACAAGGGGTGACAGAAGTGGTAACTACACATACATATCAGCACGGGGATCCTCGGTGGTAGACTACTGTATTGTCTCCCATGGGCTGTTAGGTTACGTACATGACCTATACATCGAGGGATTACCACATTCAGATCACTTACCTCTAATTATAAAAATGGATATGAGTTGGGGACCGAAACAAGTGACGAACCCGACTTCACGGGCAAAGAAAATATATATATGGTTACCCGAAAGAGTAACGCTATTTGTAGAGGACTTAGGAGGAGCTTATGGATTTTGGAATAACTCGATTGAGAATATAATGAACAACATGGTTAATCAGATCAAAAGCGCAATGGTACAAAATGGTATGCAAATTGAAATAAAAGCGAATAACTCACTGTCGAAGCCCTGGTTTGATCATGAGTGCTACATAGCGAAAAAGATTATGAAAGCAACTCTGACAAAATATATTAAATTTAATAAGGATCTAGATCGTTTGGAATATGTTAAAACAAGGAACAAATATACATCGATTATTAACAATAAAAAGAAAAAATACTTTTGTGAAATACAAGAAAAATTAAATAATACATACGATTCAAGTGAATTCTGGAAAACAATAGCTCGCTTCAGAAAAAGAAACTATACACAGGGCAATATCTCAATATCGGACTGGCAGCAATTTTACAATAAACACCTGGATACAGAATCAATACCAGATTACGAACCCGTTACTATGACCTTCCTAAATACAGATAATGAGCTAACTAAATGCATAACTCTTAATGAAATAAGCAATTTCTCGAATAAGGCATGGCAAGGCGGCTGGTTTTGACGACATAATGAATGAAGCAATAATGGCCCTCCCAAAAATTATCCCAATTATCTAATTTCCTTAAAGGATATATTCAATAGAATTTTGAGAACGTCTGAATTTCCGACAACATGGTTGAAATCAGTTATTCAACCAATTTTTAAGAATGGTGATCCAGACGACCCCTCTAACTATCGAGGCATAGCGCTCTTAAGCAATATAGCAAAATTATTTACATCAATACTCAAATCTCGTCTAGGCAGTTGGATCGAAAGGAGAAATATAGTTCCTGAGAACCAGGCGGGATTCAGGGCCGGCCACTCTTGCCAAGACCATATATTCACTCTATTATCCCTGATTCAAATGACTCTAAGCCGAAAGAGAAGGAAATGCTACATGTTCTTCGTGGATTTGAAAAAAGCCTTCGACACAGTGCCCCACTCATTATTATGGAGAAAACTGGTAGATGCAGGTCTCAACCACCGTTTTGTTAACTTAATTAAAGATTATTACACAAATATGACAGCGGTAGTGCGATGGAACAATTCATTCACTGCGCCAATAAAGGTGCGTTCGGGAGTTTTACAAGGGGAGCCGATGTCACCTTATTTATTTATACTTTTTATAAATTATTTAATCGGTCTCTACAATAATTCAGATTTACCGGGAATATATCTCCCAAATTATGGATATGTTCATATTCTACTATACGCAGACGATATTGTCTTGATTGGAGAATCCAAAAATAACCTTCAAATAAAAATCAATATGCTAAGAAAATATTTTGAAACAAATTTATTGACCCTGAATGAAAATAAGTCAAAAATAGTAGTTTTCAGAAACGGCGGTCGATTAGCACAAAATTACAAATGTTTTGGGGTGAGCGGCAACTGTCTGTTACTACGAAATATCTATACTTGGGATATCCGCTTACAAGTGCAAATTCACTAAACAAGGTAGCGTCACACTACAAGGGCAAAGCCCTGGCAGCAATTGGCGCTGTGTGGCAAGTTCTGACAAAATCCAAGATGAACTCTCTAAATGCGGCAATGAGATTACTTGATTTGACGGTCTTGCCTCACATGCTATACGCCGCACCCTGCTGGGCACTCAACCAAGTAAAGGTAGTTGACCAGGTTCAGAATATTTTCCTAAGACGCTACCTAAATTTACCAAAGTATACTCCGGGCTTTATGCTAAGAATGGAGTGTGGACGAGTATCACAGGAAGTTATCATAACTAAACAGGTCCTGAGATTTTGAGTGAGGATTATGAAAATGGAGGAGAGTAGGTTGCCCCGGGCATGTTTGTCACACCTCTGGACATTACACAGCAATCAAAGGGCTGGTTTAACCTTTGTCGAAAACCTGTCAACCATTTTAGATTCAAACGGTTTTTCGTTCCTGAAGGGTTGTCCGGATTACACTGCAATACTGACTGAAATCCCTGCTATTATTCGAATAGCAACCGAACAATGCATCCACAGCGACATGGCGAAAATCCTAAATACTTCACATTACAGTCACTTCAAATACCTAAAAAATTCAATAACAGCAGAACGATATTTATTCACAACTATTCCTCTAGCAATTAAAAGATTTTTTGCACAACTGAGACTCCTATGGACGATCTTCCCAGAAAATCGTTCAAAGCGCTGGAAGATTGATTTGACTCTAACTTGCGATCTGTGTAAAAACAGAATCCAAGACGAAATTATGCATATAATATTTGGATGCTCTTGCTTAGAGAAACAGAGGAAAGAAATTTTGGGTGACTTACCCTGGTCTCAACCTGACTGCCAACAAATTTGCAGCTGGATGAACACACTGATGGTTGATCAGGGTCTCTCCCTCGGTTTATATAAATTCTACAAGGCCGCGGTCAATGTCCGTTGGAGAATAATGGATTCGCCGAATGTCGTGGTTTGCTTGGAGGAAGAAGGCGAAGATTGAACGCGGCTGATTCCACACTGGCCCTCTCAATGATATCCTAACCTTGACATATCCTAAACATTGGTACTTTAATTTAAATATTTAATCATGTATGGTTCCTTTTGCTCTGTATGTTTATTTTTTGTATATATGGTTATATTCCTTTTTGTTTGTTTTTTTCTTTCTTCTCTCTTTTCTTTTTCCTTATTACCTCTTGTATTCTAGTTTTTACTTTTGAAATATCTTCCTTTGCTAAATCCTGTAGAGGGGAATCATGTATAGGGCTGGATGCCCCAATAAAAAAGGCTTGTGTGTGTGTGTGTGTGTGAATATAGCAGTTGAAAGGAAATAAATATGGAAAATAATAAAAAATAAAAATAATATTAAAAAATAATCATGAAGATCTTTTTAAAAACTCCTTTATAGATGTCTGTTTTTGCATTGAAATCCTTTTCAGGATGTATTCCAGATGGTCTATTAAAAAAAAAAAACATTCATGTCTTTCTTCCTTTGGAATGTGTTTTAAATAACAAAGAGTTTTTATTGTATTAAAGACATCCACTGCTGCTGCAGGTGTTATTGATTTTGTGTTTAAATCTTTTATAATAATACAGAAATGTAATATTGAAATAAAATGTTATCATAATCATTGTGGCTACATTTTATGAAGATTTATTTATTTAAAAGGAAATTATTTGTAAATTTTAAAATAACTAAAATATTTCAATGCTGATAATTTAAAAGAAAATAATATTAATAATTAGCGCACAAAGCCTAAATTTTCACGTAAAAAAAAATAAAATATAAAATAACACTCGTGACATTGCGCAACGGCACTACAAAGTGAAACTTAAACTAACAGAAACCAAAAGTGCGCAGGCGCGATCCTATCGGCGCCCGCCGATGCCGATCGTTGTCGCCATAATACCGTTTAGCGGTAAAGTTGTATGTAAAAAAACATTCAACTGTCGAAATTCGAATTTTTAAATGGTCGAACTATCGGAACTGTCGTATTATCGATACTGTCGAATTACGGTTTGTTATTTGATAGGCTGGAGGTCGGGACATCAGAATATGGTCGAATTAAGGTAGAGTGTCGAATTTGCGTGTGTCGAATTAACGAGGTTATACTGTATATCTCTTGGATTTCAACAAGCAATATTTTAAATATACAAAATTAAAAATACAAATTTTTAAACAATTGAATTTACACATAATAAAGATTTTAACATTTAATAAAGACAATGGAAGTTTAAACATTTAACATAAAGATGATCACATCTAACACCTAAACTTGTGGTCGACTTCTGCAGGGAAGATGCTTGATGAGGCTCCGCTGCCGCCTTGGGGTTCTGTGGGCAATTAACACGGCGGTGGCCCAATTTGTGGCATTTGTTGCACCGGATCCCGTGAGAAAGGAATGCTGGAATGGTCTCTCCTACTACCTTGATGTCAATACGCGTGGGGAGTTGATGGATCTTTAGGCCATCGTTCAGCATCATAAATGCTTCCCGCCTGCTGTCCATGACTGTGTATTCCCGGATGGTGATGTAAATGGGGGCGATGGAAGTCACCTGCCCGTATGGTCGTAGTGCCGAGATCACGCCACTGTCTTGAACGCAGAAGGGCAGGTTGCTGATAATTATTTTTTCAGCTCTTTTCCGGTATGCCTAAGCTCTGAGGAGGGTGTCCTCAATTGTCAGGCCCTCGTCAATCAGGCGTTCTGCAAAGGTGGTGGTTGACAGGCCAACTAGGACGTGGCCATTCATCTTGGCCAGCTGTAGGATGGCCCTATGATCCCCAAACAACTTTACTAGCGCTTGAAAGTACTGCTGTTTGGTGAAGTCCGAACAAAATTCCACGAAGACACAGTTGTCGAGAGAACTCGATTGTTGCATAGACCTATCATCGGCGACCCGTTGTCTCGTCGCCTTGATATTCTGAGGTTGGGTCCTCATGGTTGACGAGGACTGACCGCAAAGTTCTGTTAAAAGAGCGGACTTCAGTTCTGGCCCTGGCAGTCACTCGAGGTAGGCGAGAGTCAAGGGTGGAAGCACCGCCCCTCTTCCTCTTGCGTCTGGGTTGAATAAAGCCGTTTTCGTCGGCTTCACTGGACTCAATGATATTAGTCCAGTTTTGGGCCCTGTTTGCTGATGCGTCAGCTGTCACAACGGCGCCCGCTGAAGACGACGCCCCTGTCACACGTGGTTGACCTTGAGCTGACCACGAGTGGGCATCCCCACTCGTTGTTCTCCTGGCTGTTGATAAGGCAAGATGTTCTTCTGCCGATATCTCGGTATTGGTAGCTAATTCCTGGATGGGAGTTACACCATCGTCTTCCCCATCCTCTTGGCTCTCCGCGAGTACTTGATAGGAGTTGATAACTCCATTTCGACCGTACCTTTTGGCGAAAAGTGCAGAGCTCAATCGCAGCGTGGCCGCACGGCCTTGACAAAGAGAAAAAAAAAAGGTCTTTCTCCATAAAGTGTCAAATTTCAGCCCTGTATGATAAAAATTTTAATATACAATATGGAGCAAGCATGAAATGACAGGATAAAGTGCAGCAGTGAAGTTACATGAACTGGTGCAATTGCTTAGAGAATCTGCATATGTGTAAACTATTTTTTTTTCTTTTTAAGTGGAAGACATGTTGAAGATGGCTGCTCTGAATATGTTTTGCTCCTTGCTAAATTTTCAAGATAATGTTTCATTCAATATCTTGTCATTCTTTCTAATACAGAGGTACAGTGACATTTTATGGTGGTGGGCAATGCTGATACATATTGCATAGAACCTGGAAAATACAGTAAAGCCTGTCTTAGAGGCCACCTACCTATCTTAGGAGATTTTCTGTCTTTGGGGTAAATTTTTAGTGGAAATTGTTTGTTTTCCATTTAGTTTTCTTAGGCATCTGACCCTGTTTAACACATTCATATTGAAATTTTTTAAGCTCCTAAAGGTTAAATTCGTTGAATATCCTATATTAAAAAAGTATCATTGTATTTTTCTAAGAAAAAATAGGTTTATTGGAACCAGTTTTATTCAGCCTGTCTTACAAGTGTATTTTTACTTGGAACCAAATGAAAACGACAAGTTTCACCATACATATAAAAATAAATGAGATGTCAAATATAAAACTATAAATTATTCAAGCCCCACAACATAGTCAATTGGCTGGGAAAGATGTAATAAGTCCCAATTAGCAAGGGTGTATATTTAAGATATTCTTAATTTATCAAATTCACACCTGAAGAGGGATAAGCAAAAAAAAAAAACACTTGAAGAAAAACTATTTGGAACTACACTGAAACTTATAATTGAGAGTACTTTTGATTGAGACTAGTGATAAAGCACAATCTGGATTATAGATTATAACTACAAGAAAATAAGACCTAATCCAAATATATTAATAGTATATGACATTTCGGTAACAGAGTTTTTACCATCATCAGACAAAAACGCTGTTACCGAAATGCCACACACTATTAATTTATTTGGATTAGGTCTTATTTTCTTGTAGATTGAGACTAGTGTTAATTTGGAGTATAAATAAATATGAGGCTTTAAAAAAATTAATATTCAAAAACAATATTCAACATAACAAAATTCCCCTCCCACGTAATGAAGAAGTTAGCTAAAAAAAGGCATGACACCTACCACACAATCAATAGTATCAAACTTACCTTTGAAGAAATATATACGTAGCCAAAGTATGAAACTAAAGCAAATCAATGCTCCACCAATGGTACAGACCATTGAAACAAATAGAAGAATCATAAAAACTCGATAGAAACCAAGAAGCAGCTTTAACAAGATTAACTGGCCGTATTAAAACCTTAAAATTACAAAATGGACAGAAAAACTTATAAAACCTGTGCAAAGTGCAATGCCATAGAAACCTCCCCATATCATACTCTGTCTTGTGCAGAATTAACCACAGAGGACCATAACTACCATATCAAAGCTAGAGAAGAGTGGGGGCATGGTCTAGGAAGATAAGCACCATAATTATGACTACTTTTAATTGGTACTAATGATAAATGAGGCTACTAATAATAGACACTAGTAGTCTCCCATGAGTCAGCCTAACCCAGTCTCTCTTGGTGATATCTGTCATCAGACTGTTTTAGTGAAAGATTTGTCATGTCCAGAAACCACCTGCAGTAGAGACCGGGTTTATCCATGGTCTGGGAGACTACATAAATAGGGACAAGTTCTTATATACTCTCATAGGAGTCATCCACCAATTAAATAGACCTGCCTGTACATTGACAGGTGTTGTACCCAGCAACCATCCAACCAACTGGACTGAGCTGCTTTAACCAGCTGGAAACAAATGATAGCAATAACTGTGATTCAGGCACAAAGGTTAACACTCAAATACAAACCATGTTTCTACAATTAAGGGGTCAGTGGAAGGGAAGTCTAAACCGTTGGTTTTCGACTGCTACGACCCGGAATCGAATCCCGCATTGGGCACTTTTTTCTGATTTAATAAAAAAAATGCTCCAATGGCCCCCATTCTTGCAAAAGTCCAACCCCACCAGCGAGTGCAAGTGACCAAAAGGGGCTCTGGCACACATTTGTAAGTGCAAAGTCAAACTGGATTTCACATGTGTAGGCATGTGGTGCACTTACAGTAAAAGCAGTCGCCAACTTCTACCCACCATGATTATCATGGCCTGTACCACATATACAAATGATAATTTTTTTTTAAATGTGTCTACAATAGGTAAAAGAAGAAATTTTATTATACAGATTTCTTAAATGGATTTATGATGCAGCTAATTAGAGAAAACTTGTACCACTCTGTACCTTTTCTTTCAATATTTTGGTCATAGAATTGCCCTAGCATCCTCACCAGTTAAGCACATCTTTGGTCAATTTGGAAGATTTCATTAATACTTTCTGTATCATAGAAATAGAAAACATTCTGGCATTATTCTGAATTCACCAAACTGGTGCTGGGACTTTGTCACTGACCCAAGTCTGCTAGATTGCAGCCAATCAAAATATGGCACAGTTTTTTTAGTCATTTTAAGTATTAAAGGTGAGAATTATTTTTATTATCTCACTCACTTCTCTTTCCATATCTCAATACAGTCCAACATCTTTAATGCAACTCCCCAATGGATCAGAACTTTCACAGTCGAATTAAAGTCAGTGTCGACAAATATAGTCAGTTAAATTAAAGGCGTTATACAGTATTATTATTATTTTTTTCAGATAAAACAAAACAATTTTCCTATGTAACAAACCCATCTAGAAAATTATTCATTTTAGAAAAACTGACATAAGTGCCGAGGTAACTTCAGAAGGATTTTTTCCATCCCTCTGGTTGTGAATTGTAAGAGAACAAAATGGTGTTCCATAATTACATGATGATGAGAGCTTCCACACTAAAGCCATCCATTGTAGTAAGTAGCGACTTAGGGAATGGTAGGATAGGCTTTCAACAGAGGTACACACATTAGCACACGCAACAGTCTAAAATTATAGCTAAGCTAAAACTTCCAGTTTCCAAAATAACTTTATTAGGTGCCACTCAAAGGGAACAACCCAGATCATCATATTTACAAAGGGGCTGGTTATATACAATGGTTCATTCACAATTATTGATATTAGTGTATTTGGGCCTGGATTCTCAGGTCCTTGAGTATCTTGTTTCCTTATTATTGTGTTTCGAACCAACCAGGGTGAGAACGTGATTTTCCTAATCATTTTATTTTAAGGATGCTCTTACTGTCATATTTTGGTTAGAAGATTGAATCAGCACTCTCTTCTATAAAACCACCTAAAGAACAAGAAATAATGAAACTAGTGTATCATCTCTACCAAACAATCCTAGTATCCATAATACTTCAATGTAAAGGCCATATGCTGTGATGGGGTTGTTAGTACAGTAGAACCTCCCTTTAGCAGACACCTCTCTATAAAGGACAGTTTTCATTTGCAAAATTACCATTTTTTACAATTTAGCAACTCTCCTGTAAGAGGACACTACTCTCTAAAGGACCTTTTGGCTCTGCAATTAGGTGTCCTTTACAGGGAGGTTCTACAGTACTTTCAATTAGGTTTAGGTTACATATTGCTATTATAGGAGTTGGAAGATGTCTTCCCACATCCAACTTCCATCCTCCAACACATTTAGAAAAAAATCATTTCAACCTGGCTCACAAGCTGTGAGCTGACAAAGAGGCCAATGACACAGATGGACTGCAACATCCTGAATCCATTCAGACAAGACATTCAAATAAAATAGATATTCATTCAAATAATCAAACAACAATCACCCCATTGAGGGCTTCCTAGGCAAATAAACATTATATTTACACCCACCAGTTAATTATTTCATTGTAACTAACTTATTTCATTATAACTAAATGAGAATGGAAAAAAAAGCAATCTATGCTCATTATTTTATAATTTTGATACTTTTATTTAATAAAACCCCGTGCAAAATGCTTAAAATAATAATGAAAGTGTGGCATTATTTTTACATGGTTTCCTTATTTTTGTTGAAATTGATGAGAGCCCCCCTCATTATTGGATGCGATGGGTAGAAATGGTTGTTTACAATACTTACAAAGCCTCAGAGATCTCCTGTATTCTCCAGGATGGAGGAACTGTAGGCCAAATCCCAGTAGTGTTCCACTCCGTATTTCTTGAGGTGCTCCCTGGCAAAGGTTTCTGTAGGGCATACTTTGAACTTGATCTCTCCAAAGTTCCTCTGTTTGGTTGTTCCCTCCCAGATAAGGCAGCATTTATTTGGAACTTTCTCTCCCTTATCATTGCCGTCCAGTGTGGTACTGTCCTCGCTCCACTTGATCCTATGCATCATGAGACGCTTGTATTTCTTCTGTTGCTTAGGGCCGCCCTCGACAATGACAATGTTGACATTCTTGTAGAGCACCACACAGCCTGTCATGAACAACTGCTTGGCATTCATCTCCACCTTGAATTTCTTCGAGGGGTTGGTGAGACTGAGAACTCTGTAGACTGAAACATGGACACCAAGACTGGTATCTTCCTTTAGTTTTTTTATTTTCTTGTCTCGGCGTTGGTCTGCCGTCAGTTTCCTAGCAGCATTGGCTTCTTGATGGGCCTTTTGACGTTTCATCATCTGTTCCCGGACATGAGCTTCAATCTTAGTGGGATCTTGAACAGCCTGTGTTCCAAGCACTCTCATCATGTTGGACAGTCGCATCTTGGGCTCTGGTGGGGATTCAAGACCAAGCCGGATTTTTTCTTGCTTCTCCTTCCACATTTCTCTGCGGTTCTGTCTTCTCAGCTTCTTCTGCTCCTTCTTGGTCAGGTAGATGGGAAGAAGGATCTCCTTGTTGGACTCAGTGGGTGGCCGCACCTGAGCAGGATGTTCTATCAGGTTGGTAATGCCTTCTAGCTTCTCCTCTATTGGACAGTCAGACAGGAGTACTTTGTCATAGCTTTCTTCCTTGATGATGAAAGAATCCCACCATTCAATATCTGGCACATCACCCTCTCTGTATTCTTTCTTCGGAGCAACTAGAGCTAACTTGGCAGCTGATGTGATTCCTGTCTTCTTAGCTGCTTAAGCAATTTCATTCTGTAATACTTCTAATTGAGCTTTTGCTCTTAGCTTTTAAACAATTTGTTCAAACTTTCCCTTTTCAGAAAATATAAATGATTTTTTGGTTCGACTGAGAGGTTTGGCTGTTACTCTATAGTCAAAAAATTTTGATTCTGCTACATCTTCAACTGCACTCTTTTCTTGAGTCAATTTAAATTGCTCCCTTCTCTGAGCTCTGATACTAGCTTTTAAAGTCGGCACCCTGTGTGTCAGCTTAACCTCTTTACCTGTTTTGTCTACTGTTCTCCCTTCTGCATCAAGAATAAGTGGTGTAGGCTTTTGAAATTTTTCAATTGCCTGCCTGGCGAGGTTTTCCTGCGAAGCAGTAATGGCTGTCATTGCCTTTCTAGCCTGCAATTCTGCTATTCTTACTTTACTGTCCAAAGGCAAGTCATTTGAAATTAGTGGTGAGGATTACAATTACAATTATTTTATTTCCAAAGTGCTATATCCCGCAAGGGATACTTGCGCCAAACAAGGAGAGAAGTTTGTTTACATAAGTTATTTACATTATTCAACGAATAAAAACATTAGAAATTCAGATTTTGTAGAAATTTTAGAATGTATTTACAAAATGAATTGAACTTTAGATATGATTTTTTATCGGAAATCAAATCGTTTAAATTATAAACAACTAGTTCATTCTCCATTCTATAATCTTGAAATGCTGGGCAATCGATCAGTAGATGTCTTGAGGTTTGTTCCTCCATACCACAAAAGCAACTTGAATCCTCCACTGCCTTTATTCTATTTAGAAAACTTTTGAAATTTCCGTGGTTTGTAACAAATTGAGTATTATAAAAATTTGGACGAAAGTATTTAGGGATTTCTTGGGGAAAAAAGCTTAAGAAAGTATTATTTGCTTCGTTTTTCAGAACATTCATTCTTGATTTGAGAAAGGTATCTATAATTCCTGGAATAAATGGGTCATAAATTTGTTGATCATCTGGGGATAAGTTTCTCAGATCACAGATATCATGATTCTGGATTCGATAAAGTCTGAGATCAGAGGAATGTTGGCCAAACTATGAACACAGCTATATGATGTGGATTTATAGGCTTGTATACACCATGTCAGTATTTGATATTGGGTTGAATTTAGTTTTTGTAAACATTTTTTATTTAAATATTTGAACCAAATTTCAGCTCCATATGTAAGTATTGGTCTGAAAATGGATTTATATAAAGTTAGCCTTTTCTGGGTGCTTAGACCCCAAGATTTCCTGCAAATTGAGAAGAGATAATTTTTAAAACGTTTCGTACGATTTACTATTTCTTCTATGTGGTATGTAAAATTTATTTTGTTTCTTCTTCTGTGATTTGCAATTATTATTCCTAAAATTTTGGTCTTCAGAGTTGGTATGATTATTTCATTATTAAATTTGATTGGGATTTTTTCTTTGTTATGTAAATAAAGTATATTAGTTTTTTCTAGACTAATTTCAAGTTTATTACTCTTACACACACACACACACACACACACACACATCAATCGTATTTAATGCCTTTTCTATAACTAATTTCAGGTCTTTGCAATTGTTGTGCCAGCATATAATTGATACATCATCCGCATAACATACCACTTCACTATTAGGAACTTGATATTTGATCAAAAGATCGTTTAGTAATATTATCCATAGTAGTGGAGATAGCGGGCCACCCTGCGGACATCCCTTTGTAATTTGTTTATTTATTGTTAAGTTCTCATATGTAAATTTCATTTTCCTCAATTTGAAATATGATTGAATAGTCCTTATTAAACTTTCCGGCAAGTTATCTTCATCTATTATTTTTAAGATCGCAGGCCACCATGCATTATCAAAGGCTCCTGCAATATCTATTGTGACCAGAGCTGTCAGTTCTTTGGTTTTGTGTTCCATTATTATATCATTTATATTATTCAAGGCTGTAATAGTAGATTTTGACTTGATGAATCCATGCTGTTTGGGACTTAATAAATTGTTTTGCATATAATATTCATAAATTTTCTTTTTAATAACTTTTTCGTAGATCTTAGACAGATTAGATGTTAACGAAATAGGTCGATAGCTTTTATTGATTAGACGTTAGATTTGTTTGGTTTCATTAGAATTTTTAAAACTGTCCCTTGGAAAATATCCCATCTGAATACATTTATTTAATAACGAATGTAGCACCGGAAGAATCAGAGTCTTTGCGCATTTTATCATGTTGTTACTGATATTATCTTGACCTGGTGACTTTTTAACATTGCTATTGTCGATTAGATATTCTATTTCTTCGGTATCAATATGGATAGCGCTTGAATTCCTTAGAAAAGGTTCGTAACTTCTAACCAATTCTTGTTGATGGTTGTCTTGATCAATTCTGTCATCTGCAATTAATACATTTATTATGTCTGTAATGCGTTTTTCTTTTTCTGATTCTTGATTGTTGTCTATTATGGGAAGTCCTTTTTGCTTGTTTGAGGATTTGAGCTTTTTGAAAATTTTATATGCGTTACCAAAAGGATCATTTGATTCATTTTCTTCGATGAAAAATTTCAAACTATTTCTCTTTGCTTTCTTTATCATATTATTAAATTTGTTTCTGACTTGTTTAAATCTTGTTGCATCAATAGTCTTACTGTGATAAAATAAGTTTCTTACATAATGAAAATGTGCTTTCATTTGTTCAAGTTCTTTATTCCACCATTTTAAACCTGCATCGTATGCGTAGTTGTTTGATTTTACTTTTAATGATATGTAAGCTGCTTCTATTATGTTATCAGTGAGTTTATTTACAACTTTATCAATATCCGTGCAATTTTCCACCATATCTGCCTCATTCTTTAATTTGATAAATTCTTGATACTTGAGATTTTTGGAGAAATTTGTCCAGTTGGCGTGTTTTTCATTGAATTTCCATGTAGAATTCTGTTTATCTTTTATATAATTAAATTTTGAGTGAATTTCAAATTGAATTGCCAAATGATCAGAAATATTCGTCAGTGATGAGGTGGTCCAATGTATGATCATATTTATTGAAAGTCTATTCGAGATTGTTAGATCTACTATACTTGCCCCTCTACATGTTGGAGTTTTATCGTTGTGAATGTACAAGTGATTTTCATTTATTATTGTTTGCAATTTGTAACCATTTGAATTTGTTATTTTATCGAACCAGATTGGATGACGAGAATTGAAATCTCCGCATAGGACTATAGGGTTATTTGAATAAGTATTAATCAAGTTTCTTATAAAATCTAAGTGAGTATCATTACAGGAATTGGGATGAAAGTAAAAATTTGCAATTACTACAAACGAATTTGAGGTTATGACAGATATTGCAGTACAGAATTGATTCGTAAAATTATCTAATTTTTTTAATTTTATATTTTTATTTACAATGATTGTTGCTGTGTAAATAATTTCTGAAGTCTTTGAATAAATTATTGGTGAGTCTAAATCAAATATAACCTGTTTATTTAAAACATATGGTTCTTGAAGTAATGGTATTGGGTTGAGTCCACCTGACTTTTTAGGTACCAGAGAACTTAAAACCTTTTTTCTTTCTTCAATCATCTTTTGGGCATTGGGCATGATTTCCTGAATGTTCATCGTTGGCCCAACTTTAGGTGGATCTGCAGGAAGAAATTTATTTTTCTTCCTTTCAGGCTCCCCTGCTGCTTCACCATCCGCTGAACGCTTTTTATTTTCTAATTTCATCATGAAGTTTGTTGTTTAAACACTACAAAAGATAGTGATAATACAATATATTAAAAGATCAGAAGTGATTATATGTATACTAGACGAATGGCCCGGGCAACGCCCGGGTTTTACCCGAGTGCGCATATATTTTAAAAACGTTTTAATTCAAATATTATTCGTTACAATTATAAATTTGCGCCATGGATGTCACTCTTGTGAAACGTCCCGTTCCAAACTGTGTGTTTTTAAAATGTTTTAATTAAAATACTATTCGTTACAATTATAAATTGGCGCCGTGGATGTCTCTCTTGTGAAACGTCCCGCCCCAAACTGTGTGTCTTGAAAATATAAAAATAAAAATGTGAATTTGAATAAATATTTCATCATGTCGATTTTCTTTTTGCATTTCACCTACTAAATCGATAGAGATAATTACATTTGCAACATGAACTTAGGTATATTGACTAAATAGAAAACTGCATAGTAATAAAGATCATTTTTTAAAGGCACCATATCGTTTTTTTTCCAATAAAATCAGAACAAAAATTAACGATAAATAACGACAATTGCCTTAAAAAGAAATTGCCTTAAAAAAAAGAAACATTCGCGGTGATTTTGTCTTGCATTCGTTTATACAATTATTATATACGAATGACCCGGGCAACGCCCGGGTTTTACCCGATTAAATGCTTTTATTCAAATACTATTCGTTACAATTATAAATTGGCGCCGTGGATGTCATTCTGGTATAATATATAAATGAGTTTTAAAAATTGTAAAAAAAAAAAAAATGCATCGGCGGGGAATCGAACCCGGGCCGCCCGCGTGGCAGGCGAGCATTCTACCACTGAACCACCAATGGTTATGAAAAATCCCATCCGTGAGCTTCAAACAGACAAACAGACAGAATAAGGCAAATATATAAGTAGGTTGATGTAAATATATGAGAAATGTTAAAGATTAAAACTTTGACTCATTCCGCAAAAATATATATTGAAAGGTAAATAATAATAAAATATGCAAAATCACACAAACATAAAAAGAACCTATTTGACTGATGATAAAAAAAAATGGAACAGATTAAAAGTTAATTTCAAAAATTATTTTAAAATAAAACAGTAAAAATAATTAGAGATTTCCAATAAAATTTAAATTTAAAAATATATATTGAATTTTAAAATTTATAAATTAAAATTCATTTTTAAAAAGCTTTTATTTAAATGCACTTAAAAGAAAAAATGAAATATTTTATCTTCCGTGATTGAGCCATTAGATGTATAGGTTTTTAACTTTTAATTAGACATTTTTAGTTTTTATTTAGACATTTTTAATTTTTATTTAGACATTTTTAATTTTAATTTAGACATTTTTCATTTTAATTATAAACGTTAGAATTTTTTTATATAATACTAGCCAAATGACCCAGGCAACGCCCAGGTTTTACCCGATTAAATGTTTTTATTCAAATACTATTAGTTACAATTATGAATTGGCGCCGTGGATGTCACTCTTGTGAAACGTCCCGCTCCAAACTTTGTGTCAGAGAAGCGATATTTTTATAAAGAGATGATCTGGCTTTGTGTCTTCTGCTCACATGAATGTTTTTCTGTTAGAATTTTGTTCCTGCACACTAAAAATGAACTGGCTTCACCCTTGGTCTCAGCTTTTTGGAATTGCTTCTATGATTAAATTCCAGCTTCCTCTATCAATTAGAAGGACCTTCAAATCAATTTCCAGGTAATATAGTTAAAAGCATTCAGCTTTGGAAAAGTGAAATTTGTATCATTCATTTTCAAACTTTTAATACGGCCCCAAAAGCTTAGCCAATTCTTTTCTTAAATTGCTATAGTATTCAGCAATAAGCTTGCAAGTAGGCCCATAACCAATGTTGGGTGCATGGAGTAAAGAGATAGTACCTTTGTAATCTTTGCTATTAATTCTTGAAGTTTTTAAAGAGAAAAATAAATATACTTTTATGATGAAATTATTTTTTTTTTATTTTAATAATGAAATTAAAGCAGAAAAAAAAAAAAACAATCAGAAAACCAACTAACCTGAGAGCATCTAGCTTCTCAGCAAAAACTATTATTTTCTTTTTAACCTAAAAGACATATGCAAATCACCTATTGTAGATTTATCTGGCACAAGAATTTACATATACAGTCGAACCTCTTTGATTCAACACCCCAAGGGATCAGAGCTTTCGGTAGAATTAAAGGAAGTGTTGAATTAAGGTTAGATGATTAGCTAATCATCTAACTCACTAAAATAATATTTTATGAAATTGCTTTGTAATAAAAATTAATGATATTAATTGAAACCATTGTATGTACTTTTTTGTATTTATTTTTTATTTTCATGAATACCTTTTAGTATATGGGACAAAATGGCAATAATACATATTTTCGAAACATAAATAATTACAAATAATATTTTATTCTAATTGAAGAATATAGCAGTTTAAAGGAAATAAATATGGAAAATAATAAAAAATAAAAATAATATCAGAAAATAATCATGAAGATCTTTTTAAAAACTCCTTTATAGATGTCTGTTTTTGCACTGAAATCCTATTCAGGATTTATTCCAGATGGTCTATTAAAAAAAAAAAAAAACATTCATGTCTTTCTTCCTTTGGAATGTGTTTTAAATAACAAAGAGTTTTTATTGTATTAAAGACATCCACTGCTGCTGCAGGTGTTATTGATTTTGTGTTTAAATCTTTTATAATAATACAGAAATGTAATATTGAAATAAAATGTTATCATAATCATTGTGGCTACATTTTATGAAGAATTATTTATTTGAAAGGAAATTATTTGTAAATTTTAAAATAACTAAAATATTTCAATGCTGATAATTTAAAAAGAAAATAATACAGTAGAACTTGGATAATTCGAACTTCTTTAATTCGAAAACCTCTTTAATTCGAATATTTATCTTGGTCCCTGGAATTTGAAATAAATAAAATTTCCGTTTTTAATTCGAATTTTTGGATAATTCGAATTTTTTTATGGTCCCTTGGGGTTCGAATTATCCAAGTTCGACTGTATTAATAATTAGCGCACAAAGCCAAAATTTTCACGTAAAAAAAAAAAATAATAATAAAATAACACTCATGACATTGCGCAACGGCACTGCAAAGTGAAACTTAAACTAACAGAAACCAAAAGTGCGCAGGCGCGATCCTATCGGCGCCCGCCGATGCCGATCGTCGTCGCCGTAATACCGTTTAGCGGTAAAGTTGTATGTAAAAAAAACATTCAACTGTCGAAATTCGAATTTTTAAATGGTCGAACTATCGGAACTGTCGTATTATCGATACTGTCGAATTACGGTTTGTTATTTGATAGGCCGGAGGTCGGGACATCAGAATATGGTCGAATTAAGGTAGAGTGTCGAATTTGCATGTGTCGAATTAACGAGGTTATACTGTATATCTCTTGGATTTCAACAAGCAATATTTTAAATATACAAAATTAAAAATACAAATTTTTAAACAATTGAATTTACACATAATAAATATTTTAACATTTAATAAAGACAATGGAAGTTTAAACATTTAACATAAAGATGATCACATCTAACACCTAAACTTGTGGTCGACTTCTGCGGGGAAGATGCTTGATGAGGCTCCGCTGCCGCCTTGGGGTTCTGTGGGCAGTTAACACGGCGGTGGCCCAATTTGTGGCATTTGTTTCACCGGATCCCGTGAGAAAGGAATGCCGGAATGGTCTCTCCTTCTACCTTGATGTCGATACGCATGGGGAGTTGATGGATCTTTAGGCCATCGTTCAGCATCATAAATGCTTCCCGCCTGCTGTCCATGACTGTGTATTCCCGGATGGTGATGTAAATGGGGGCGATGGAAGTCACCTGCCCGTATGGTCGTAGTGCCGCGATCACGCCACTGTCTTGAACGCAGAAGGGCAGGTTGCTGATAATTATTTTTTCAGCTCTTTTCCGGTATGCCTAAGCTCTGAGGAGGGTGTCCTCGATTGTCAGGCCCTCGTCAATCAGGCGTTCTGCGAAGGTGGTGGTTGACAGGCCAACTAGGATGTGGCCATTCATCTTGGCCAGCTGTAGGATGGCCCTATGATCCCCAAACAACTTTACCAGCGATTGAAAGTACTGCTGTTTGGTGAAGTCCGAACAAAATTCCACGAAGACACAGTTGTCAAGAGAACTCGATTGTTGCATAGACCTATCATCGGCACCCGTTGTCTTGTCGCCTTGATGTTCTGAGGTTGGGTCCTCATGGTTGACAAGGACTGACCTCCAGAGTTTCGCGAATTTCTGTTAAAAGAGCGGACTTCAGTTCTGGCCATGGCAGTCGCTCGAGGTAGGAGAGAGTCAGGGGTGGAAGCACCGCCCCTCTTCCTCTTGCGTCTGGGTTGAATAAATCCGTTTTCGTCGGCTTCACTGGACTCAATGATATCAGTCCAGTTTTGGGCCCTGTTTGCTGACGCGTCAGCTGTCAAAACGGCGCCCGCTGAAGACGACGCCCCTGTCACACGTGGTTGACCTTGAGCTGACCCCGAGGGGGCATCCCCACTCGTTGTTCTCCTGGCTGTTGATAAGGCAAGATGTTCTTCTGCTGATATCTCGGTATTGGTAGCTAATTCCTGGATGGGAGTTACACCATCGTCTTCCCCATCCTCTTGGCTCTCCGCGAGTACTTGATAGGAGTTGATAACTCCATTTCGACCGTACCTTTTGGCGAAAAGTGCAGAGCTCAATCGCAGCGTGGCCGCACGGCCGTGACAAGAAAAAAAAAAAGGTCTTTTCCATAAAGTGTCAAATTTCAGCCCTGTATGATAAAAATTTTAATATACAATATGGAGCAAGCATGAAATGACAGGATAAAGTGCAGCAGTGAAGTTACATGAACTGGTGCAATTGCTTAGAGAATCTGCATATATGTAAACTATTTTTTTTTTCTTTTTAAGTGGAAGACATGTTGAAGATAAGATGGCTGCTCTGAATATGTTTTGCTCCTTACTAAATTTTAAAGATAGTGTCTCATTCAATATCTTGTCATTCTTTCTAATACAGAGGTACAGTGACATTTTATGGTGGTGGGCAATGCTGATACATATTGCATAGAACCTGGAAAATACAGTAAAGCCTGTCTTAGAGGCCACCTACCTATCTTAGGAGATTTTCTGTCTTTGGGGTAAATTTTTAGTGGAAATTGTTTTCCATTTAGTTTTCTTAGGCATCTGACCCTGTTTAACACATTCACATTGAAATTTTTTAAGCCCCTAAAGGTTAAATTCGTTGAATATCCTATATTAAAAAAGCATCATTGTATTTTTCTAAGAAAAAATTGGTTTATTGGAACCAGTTTTATTCAGCCTGTCTTACAAGTGTATTTTTACTTGGAACCAAATGAAAACGACATGTTTCACCATAAATATAAAAATAAATGAGATGCCAAATATAAAACTATAAATTATTCAAGCCCCACAACATAGTCAATTGGCTGGGAAAGATGTAATAAGTCCCAATTAGCAAGGGTGTATATTTAAGATATTCTTAATTTATCAAATTCACACCAGAAGAAAAACTATTTGGGACTACACTGAAACTTATAATTGAGACTACTTTTGATTGAGACTAGTGATAAAGCACAATCTGGATTATAGATTATAATTACAAGAAAATAAGACCTAATCCAAATAAATTAATAGTATATGACATTTCGGTAACAGCGTTTTTACCATCAGACAAAAACGCTGTTACCGAAATGTCACACACTATTAATTTATTTGGATTAGGTCTTATTTTCTTGTAGATTGAGACTAGTGTTAATTTGGAGTATAAATAAATATGAGGCTTTACAAAAAATTAATATTCAAAAACAATATTCAACATAACAAAATTCCCCTCCCACGTAATGAAGAAGTTAGCAAAAAAAAGGCATGACACCTACCACAAAATCAATAGTATCAAACTTACCTTTGAAGAAATATATACGTAGCCAAAGTATGAAACTAAAGCAAATCAAAGCTCCACCAATGGTACAGACCATTGAAACAAATAGAAGAATCATAAAAACTCGATAGAAACCAAGAAGCAGCTTTAACAAGATTAACTGGCCGTATTAAAACCTTAAAATTACAAAATGGACAGAAAAACTTATAAAACCTGTGCAAAGTGCAATGCCATAGAAACCTCCCCATATCATACTCTGTCTTGTGCAGAATTAACCACAGAGGACCATAACTACCATATCAAAGCTAGAGAAGAGTGGGGGCATGGTCTAGGAAGATAAGCACCATAATTATGACTACTTTTAATTGGTACTAATGATAAATGAGGCTACTAATAATAGACACTAGTAGTCTCTCATGAGTCAGCCTAACCCAGTTTCTCTTGGTGATATCTGTCATCAGACTGTTTTAGTGAAAGATTTGTCATGTCCAGAAACCACCTGCAGTAGAGACCGGTTTATCCATGGTCTGGGAGTCTACATAAATAGGGACAAGTTCTTATATACTCTCACAGGAGTACTCCACCAATTAAATAGAGCTGCCTGTACATTGACAGGTGTTGTACCCAGCAAACATCCAACCAACTGGACTGAGCTGCTTTAACCAGCTGGAAACAAATGATAGCAATAACTGTGATTCAGGCACAAAGGTTAACACTCAAACACAAACCATGTTTCTACAATATCAGGGGTCAGTGGAAGGGTGGTCTAAACCGTTGGTTTTCGACTGCTACGACCCGGGATTGAATCCAGCATTGAGCACTTTTTTCTGATTTAATAAAAAAAATGCTCCAATGGCCCCCATTCTTGCAAAAGTCCAACCCCACCAGCGAGTGCAAGTAACCAAACGGGGCTCTGGCACATATGTAAGTGCAAAGTCGAACTGCTTTTCACATGTGTAGGCATGTGGTGCACTTACAGTAAAAGCAGTCGCCAACTTCTACCCACCATGATTAACATGGCCTGTACCACATATACTAATGATAATTTTTTTAAATGCTTCTACAATAGGTAAAAGAAGAAATTTTATTATACAGATTTCTTAAATAGATTTACGATGCAGCTAATTAGAGAAAACTTGTACCACTCTGTACCTTTTCTTTCTATATTTTGGTCATAGAATTGCCCTAGCATCCTTACCAGTTAAGCACTTCTTTGGTCAATTTGGAAGATTTCATTAATACTTTCTGTATCATAGAAATAGAAAACATTCTGGCATTATTCTGAATTCACCAAACTGGTGCTGGGACTTTGTCACTGACCCAAGTCTGCTAGATTGCAGCCAATCAAAATATGGCACAGTTTTTTTGGTCATTTTAAGTATTAAAGGTGAGAATTTTTTTTATTATCTCAATCACTTCTCTTTCCATATCTCAATACAGTCCAACATCTTTAATACAACTCCCCAATGGATCAGAACTTTCAGTCAAATTAAAGTCAGTGTTGACAAATAGTCAGTTAAATTAAAGGTGTTATAAAGTATTATTATTATTATTTTCAGATAAAACAAAACAATTTTCCTATGTAACAAACCCACATCTAGAAAATTATTCATTTTAGAAAAACTGACATAAGTGCCAAGGTGACTTCAGAAGGTTTTTTTCCATCCCTCTGGTTGTGAATTGTAAGAGAACAAAATGGTGTTCCATAATTACATGATGATGAGAGCTTCCACACTAAAGCCATCCATTGTAGTAAGTAGCGACTCAGGGAATGGTAGGATAGGCTTTCAACAGAGGTACACACATTAGCACATGCAACAGTCTAAAATTATAGCTAAGCTAAAACTTCCAGTTTCCAAAATAACTTTATTAGGTGCCACTCAAAGGGAACAACCCAGATCATCATATTTACAAAGGGGCTAGTTATATACAATGGTTCATTTACAATTATTGATATTAGTGTATTTGGGCCTGGATTCTCAGGTCCTTGAGTATCTTGTTTCCTTATTATTGTGTTTCGAACCAACCAGGGTGAGAACGTGATTTTCCTAATCATTTTATTTTAAGGATACTCTTACTGTCATATTTTGGTTAGAAGATTGAATCAGCACTCTCTTCTATAAAACCACCTAGAGAACAAGAAATAATGAAACTAGTGTATCATCTCTACCAAACAATCCTAGTATCCATAATACTTCAATGTAAAGGCCATCAGCTGTGATGGGGTTGATAGTACAGTAGAACCTCCCTTTAGCAGACACCTCTCTATAAAGGACAGTTTTCATTTGCAAAATTACCATTTTTACAATTTAGCAACTCTCCTGTAAGAGGACACTACTCTCTAAAGGACCTTTTGGCTCTGCAATTAGGTGTCCTTTACAGGGAGGTTCTACAGTACTTTCAATTAGGTTTAGGTTACATATTGCTATTATAGTAGTTGGGAGATGTCTTCCCACATCCAACTTCCATCCTCCCACACATTTAGAAAAAAATCATTTCAACCTGGCTCACAAGCTGTGAGCTGACAAAGAGGCCAATGACACAGATGGACTGCAACATCCTGAATCCATTCAGACAAGACATTCAAGTAAAATAGATATTTATTCAAATGATCAAACAACAATCACCCCATTGAGGGCTTCCTAGGCAAATAAACATTATATTTACACCCGCCAGTTAATTATTTCATTGTAACTAACTTATTTCATTATAACTAAATGAGAATGGAAAAAAAAGGAATCTATGTTCATTATTTTATAATTTTGATACTTTTATTTAATAAAACCCCGTGCAAAATGCTTAAAATAATAATGAAAGTGTGGCATTATTTTTACATGGTTTCATTATTTTTGTTGAAATTGATGAGAGCTCCCCTCATTATTGGATGCAAGGGGTAGAAATGGTTGTTTACAATACTTACAAAGCCTCAGAGATCTCCTGTATTCTCCAGGATGGAGGAACTGTAGGCCAAATCCCAGTAGTGTTCCACTCCGTATTTCTTGAGGTGCTCCCTGGCAAAGGTTTCTGTAGGGCATACTTTGAACTTGATCTCTCCAAAGTTCCTCTGTTTGGTTGTTCCCTCCCAGATAAGGCAGCATTTATTTGGAACTTTCTCTCCCTTATCATTGCCATCCAGTGTGGTACTGTCCTCGCTCCACTTGATCCTATGTATCATGAGACGCTTGTATTTCTTCTGTTGCTTAGGGCCGCCCTCGACAATGACAATGTTGACATTCTTGTAGAGCACCACACAGCCTGTCATGAACAACTGCTTGGCATTCATCTCCACCTTGAACTTCTTCGAGGGGTTGGTGAGACTGAGAACTCTGTAGACTTAAACATGGACACCAAGACTGGTATCTTCCTTTAGTTTTTTTATTTTCTTGTCTCGGCGTTGGTCTGCCGTCAGTTTCCTAGCAGCATTGGCTTCTTGATGGGCCTTTTGACGTTTCATCATCTGTTCCCGGACATGAGCTTCAATCTTAGTGGGATCTTGAACAGCCTGAGTTCCAAGCACTCTCATCATGTTGGACAGTCGCATCTTGGGCTCTGGTGGGGGTTCAAGACCAAGCCGGATTTTTTCTTGCTTTTCCTTCCACATTTCTCTGCGGTTCTGTCTTCTCAGCTTCTTCTGCTCCTTCTTGGTCAGGTATATGGGAAGAAGGATCTCCTTTTTGGACTCAGTGGGTGGCCGCAGCTGAGCAGGATGTTCTATCAGGTTGGTAATGCCTTCTAGCTTCTCCTCTATTGGACAGTCAGACAGGAGTACTTTGTCATAGCTTTCTTCCTTGATGATGAAAGAATCCCACCATTCAATATCTGGCACATCACCCTCTCTGTATTCTTTCTTCGGAGCAACTAGAGCTAACTTGGCAGCTGATGTGATTCCTGTCTTCTTAGCTGCTTGAGCAATTTCATTCTGTAATACTTCTAATTGAGCTTTTGCTCTTAGCTTTTGACCAATTTGTTCAAACTTTCCCTTTTCAGAAAATTTAAATGATTTTTTGGTTCGACTGAGAGGTTTGGCTGTTACTCTATAGTCAAAAAATTTTGATTCTGCTACATCTTCAACTGCACTCTTTTCTTGAGTCAATTTAAATTGCTCCCTTCTCTGAGCTCTGATATTAGCTTTTAAAGTCGGCACCCTGTGTGTCAGTTTAACCTCTTTACCTGTTTTGTCTACTGTTCTCCCTTCTGCATCAAGAATAAGTGGTGTAGGCTTTTGAAATTTTTCAATTGCCTGCCTGGCAAGGTTTTCCTGCGAAGCAGTAATGGCTGCCATTGCCTTTCTAGCCTGCCATTCTGCAATTCTTACTTTACTGTCCAAAGGCAAGTCATTTGAAATTAGTGGTGAGGATGGTATTGGGTTGAGTCCACCTGACTTTTTGAGTACCAGAGAGAACTTAAAACCTTTTTTCTTTCTTCAATCATCTTTTGGGCATTGGGCATGTTTTCCTGAATGGTCATCGTTGGCCCAACTTTAGGTGGATCTGCAGGAAGAAATTTATTTTTCTTCATTTCAGGCTCCCCTGCTGCTTCACCATCCGCTGAACGCTTTTTATTTTCTAATTTCATCATGAAGTTTGTAGTTTAAACACTACAAAAGATAGCGATAATAGAATATATTAAAAGATCAGAAGTGATTATATGTATATTGATGTAAATATATGAGAAATGTTAAAGATTAAAACTTTGACTCATTCCGCAAAAATATATATTGAAAGGTAAATTATAATAAAATATGCAAAAACACACAAACATAAAAAGAACCTATTTGACTGATAATAAAAAAAAAATGGAACAGATTAAAAGTTAATTTCAAAAATTATTTTAAAATAAAACAGTAAAAATAATTAGAGATTTCCAATAAAATTTAAATTTAAAAATATATATTGAATTTTAAAATTTATAAATTAAAATTCATTTTTAAAAAGCTTTTATTTAAATGCACTTTAAGGAAAAATGAAATATTTTATCTTCTGTGATTGAGCCATTAGATGTATAGGTTTTTAACTTTTAATTAGACATTTTTAGTTTTTATTTAGACATTTTTAATTTTTATTTAGACATTTTTAATTTTAATTTAGACATTTTTCATTTTAATTATAAACGTTAGAATTTTTTTATATAATACTAGCCAAATGACCCAGGCAACGCCCAGGTTTTACCCGATTAAATGTTTTTATTCAAATACTATTAGTTACAATTATGAATTGGCGCCGTGGATGTCACTCTTGTGAAATGTCCCGCTCCAAACTTTGTGTCAGAGAAGCGATATTTTTATAAAGAGATGATCTGGCTTTGTGTCTTCTGCTCAAATGAATGTTTTTCTGTTAGAATTTTGTTCCTGCACACTAAAAATGAACTGGCTTCACCCTTGGTCTCAGCTTTTTGGAATTGCTTCTATGATTAAATTCCAGCTTCCTCTATCAATTAGAAGGACCTTCATATCCACTTTCTAGGTAATATAGTTAAAAGCATTCAGCTTTGGAAAAGTGAAATTTGTATCATTCATTTTCAAACTTTTAATACGGCCCCAAAAGCTTAGCCAATTCTTTTCTTAAATTGCTATAGTATTCAGCAATAAGCTTGCAAGTAGGCCCATAACCAATGTTGGGTGCATGGAGTAAAGAGATAGTAATCTTTGTAATCTTTGCTATTAATTCTTGAAGTTTTTAAAGAGAAAAATAAATATACTTTTATGATGAAATTATTTTTTTATTTTAATAATGAAATTAAAGCAGAAAAAAAATATATATATATTATGCTAACATATTTACAATCAGAAAACCAACTAACCTGAGAGCATCTAGCTTCTCAGCAAAAACTATTATTTTCTTTTTAACCTAAAAGACATATGCAAATTGTTGGAATAATCAATTTCAACATTCTACTCTTCTTTTATTTGTTTTTGACCAATTGACCGCTATATATATAAATTATTTCTACCATTGTTGTAGTGGAGTATGTAAAGCAAGCTGCTTTAACTTTATGTAAATTTTGAGCATAACTAATAAAAACTTTCTATCTTTAAAGACCATTTCCCGGCCTTCTCCTTCCATTTTTTCAACAGGTTATGGGCCCAGAACTGATTGCCTAAGAAATTAAGAATCAAAAATGTCCAGTCTATATCAAATTGAGAAGTTGAATAAGCAAAACTTTGAGACATGGAGGCTTCAAATGCAAATGATTCTTATTCACTCTGATCTGTGGAATTATGTTAATGAAGCCAATATCAAACCTGAACCCGGTAACCAAGAGTTTACTAATTGGCAAAATAAGGATCAGAAAGCTCTCGCTACAATTGTATTGAGCTTGAATCCATCAGAACTAGTTCATGTTAAGAACTGCAAGACTGCCGAGGAGGCCTGGAAAAAGATAGAAGAAGTTTATCGACCAAAAGGACCTGCGACGAGAGTTTCCCTGACCAAAAGGCTAATATAGATGAAAATGAGGCCTAGTGATGATTTGATAGATTACCTGAGTAAATTTACTTCATTGGTAGACAATTTAGGTGAAATTGGGGCTCAAGTACCCGAAGACTTTTTAGTTATACTCTTGTTGTGTAGTCTTCCAGAATCGTATGAAGGATTCAGGACTGCAATAGAAACCAGAGATGAGCTCCCAAAACTTGAAACTTTAAAGGTAAAGATTATAGAAGAAGATCAAAGACAACGTGAAATGGAGGGAACTTCGTCTGGAGAACAAAATGTCTTTTTTGGAAATCCAGAAAGAAAAACTACCAATTCCACTAAACCACCAAATCGGAAGGAGTTCAAATTTAACTGCCATTACTGTAGCAAGAAAGGCCACAAAGCGGCTGACTGCTGGTCAAAAAGGAACTCTAAAAGAAACAATAAGCGAATGGCTGCTTCTCTAGGAATTAGAGATGAAAATATTCTTGATGTTGACGAGTGGTGCCTGGATAGCGGTGCAACTGCACACATGTGCTGCTTAAGAACAGCATTTTCAAATTTAAGAGAAACAGAGCCAATAGCCGTTAAATTAGCGAACGACCAAAGCATAGAAGCTTTAGGTACAGGAACGGTAGAATTGGAGGTTTTCGAACATGGTGAACCATTTTTATTAAAATTAGAAAATGTATTGTTTTTTTTTTTTTTTTTTTTTTTTTTTGCTTATCCCTAGTACATGTGGTACAGGCCATGATAATCATGGTGGGTAGTTAGCGACTGCTTTTAGTGTAAGTGCACCACATGTCTACACATGTGAAAAGCAGTTCGACTTTGCACTTACTAATGCCAGAGCCCCGTTTGGTTACTTGCTCTCGCTGGTGGGGTTGGACTTTTGCAAGAATCGGGGGCCATTGGAGCATTTTTTTTTCTTTAAACAGAAAAAAGTGTCCAATGCGGGTTCGAACCCGGGTCCTAGTGGTCGAAAACCAAAGGACTGAAGGGAAATTTGTTTTCAGTCAGCACCTGCACAGAAAAATCATTCTTTGTAAAATTTATGAGAGGAAAAGCGGAAATTGTGAATCCATTGAGGAAAATTTGCATAGAAGCTTACAAAAGAAACGGACTTTACATATTGCGTCAAACTAAATATGCAAAAATACAATTTACCAGAATGTGTATAGACAAAAATAGCAGTGAAATTTGGCATAGTAGATTTGGTCATCTTAATTTTGATGACCTTAAGAAATTGCAGAGAGAAAATTTAGTCAATGGATTACCCAAGGGTGAATTTAAAAGTATATCAAGTTGTGAAACTTGTATTAGGGGTAAACAGACTCGATTACCATTCCCAGAAGTCTCTCTAACAAAGTCAACAGAGCCACTGCAACTTATTCATTCTGACATATGTGGACCGATGAGAACAAAGTCATATGGCGGTGCATTGTATTTCGCAACTTTCATTGACGATTTCTCACGAATGATATTCACTTTTGTTATGAAACGAAAAAGTGAAATTTTCAAAGGATTTAAAGTATTTAAAAGATTTGCTGAGAAACAAACTGGCAAGAAAATTAAAGCAATCAGAAGTGACAATGCAGCAGAGTATTTGAGTTCAGATTTTAAAGAATATTTATTGGAGGAAGGAATTAGACATCAGCTCTCAGTTGAATACTCTCCGCAACGAAATGGAGTTGCTGAAAGAGCGAACTGAACTCTGGTAGAAATGACTAGATGTTTCATAATTCAAGCGAACCTCCCAGATCCACTTTGGGCTGAACTTGTGCATACATCTACATACATCAGAAACAGATGCCCAAGAACAAATGAAAGTCGAACTCCTTATGAAATATTTACAGGAAGAAAACCAACCGTTTCTCATTTAAGAATGATTGGATGTAAATGTTTCGCTGTTGACAACCGTCCGAGAAGAGGAAAATTCGCTCCTCGTAGTGAAGAATACCGACTGGTTGGCTATTCTCCCGAATCAAAGGCGTACAGATTATGGAAGCCTGGCACAGGCATGATGATAAAAAGTCGAGATGTACGTTTCCTCGAATCTGAAAATTCTACCTTAAGGAATGACGTGGTGCAAATTGAAGCTATACCACAGAAAAAGGATGATACATCATTGGAGGAGGAAAGTCTTCAGAATGATGAAAAAACTTTGCCCGGAACTGATTCGGAGTTTTTGAGCGAACCATCAGAAACAATGGAAGTCATCTCGCAGAGAGGAAGACCAAGAATTTTACGTACTGGAAAACCGGGAAGACCACGAAAGGAATACGTTGAAGCTAATTTGTCTAAGGATTTTAGACAGAACACCAGTTTGCCAGATCCAAAGGATTTAGATCAAGCCTTGTCTAGTGAAGATTCGCATCTATGGAAAGGGGCAATGAAGGTCTTGTCGAGGTCGTCCATACACCAACCCAGGAGAATGTTGCGGATATCTTAACCAAGAGTCTGACAAAGGTCTCTCATGAGAGATGTATTCGTGAATTGGGAATGTAGAGATTGAGGGAGGGTGTTGGAATAATCAATTTCAACATTCTACTCTTCTTTTATTTGTTTTTGACCAATTGACCGCTATATATATAAATTATTTCTACCATTTTTGTAGTGGAGTATGTAAAGCAAGCTGCTTTAACTTTATGTAAATTTTGAGCATAACTAATAAAAACTTTCTATCTTTAAAGACCATTTCCCGGCCTTCTCCTTCCTATTTTTTCAACACAAATCACCTATTGTAGATTTATCTGGCACAAGAATTTACATATACAGTCGAACCTCTTTGATTCAACACCCCAAGGGATCAGAGCTTTCGGTAGAATTAAAGGAAGTGTTGAATTAAGGTTAGATGATTAGCTAATCATCTAACTCACTAAAATAATATTTTATGAAATTGCTTTGTAATATAAATTAATGATATTAATTGAAACCATTGTATGTACTTTTTTGTATTTATTTTTTATTTTCATGAATACCTTTTAGTATATGGGACAAAATGGCAATAATACATATTTTTGAAACATAAATAATTACAAATAATATTTTATTCTAATTGAAGAATATAGCAGTTTAAAGGAAATAAATATGGAAAATAATAAAAAATAAAAATAATATTAAAAAATAATCATGAAGATCTTTTTAAAAACTCCTTTATAGATGTCTGTTTTTGCACTGAAATCCTATTCAGGATGTATTCCAGATGGTCTATTAAAAAAAAAAAAAACATTCATGTCTTTCTTCCTTTGGAATGTGTTTTAAATAACAAAGAGTTTTTATTGTATTAAAGACATCCACTGCTGCTGCAGGTGTTATTGATTTTGTGTTTAAATCTTTTATAATAATACAGAAATGTAATATTGAAATAAAATGTTATCATAATCATTGTGGCTACATTTTATGAAGAATTATTTATTTAAAAGGAAATTATTTGTAAATTTTAAAATAACTAAAATATTTCAATGCTGATAATTTAAAAAGAAAATAATACAGTAGAACTTGGATAATTCGAACTTCTTTAATTCGAAAACCTCTTTAATTTGAATATTTATCTTGGTCCCTAGAATTTGAAATAAATAAAATTTCCGTTTTTAATTCGAATTTTTGGATAATTTGAATTTTTTTATGGTCCCTTGGGGTTCGAATTATCCAAGTTCGACTGTATTAATAATTAGCGCACAAAGCCAAAATTTTCACGTAAAAAAAAAATAAAAAATAAAATAACACTCGTGACATTGCGCAACGGCACTGCAAAGTGAAACTTAAACTAACAGAAACCAAAAGTGCGCAGGCGCGATCCTATCGGCGCCCGCCGATGCCGATCGTCGTCGCCGTAATACCGTTTAGCGGTAAAGTTGTATGTAAAAAAACATTCAACTGTCGAAATTCGAATTTTTAAATGGTCGAACTATCGGAACTGTCGTATTATCGATACTGTCCAATTACGGTTTGTTATTTGATAGGCCGGAGGTTGGGACATCAGAATATGGTCGAATTAAGGTAGAGTGTCGAATTTGCGTGTGTCGAATTAACGAGGTTATACTGTATATCTCTTGGATTTCAACAAGCAATATTTTAAATATACAAAATTAAAAATACAAATTTTTAAACAATAGAATTTACACATAATAAAGATTTTAACATTTAATAAAGACAATGGAAGTTTAAACATTTAACATAAAGATGATCACATCTAACACCTAAACTTGTGGTCGACTTCTGCGGGGAAGATGCTTGATGAGGCTCCGCTGCCGCCTTGGGGTTCTGTGGGCAGTTAACACGGCGGTGGCCCAATTTGTGGCATTTGTTGCACCGGATCCCGTGAGAAAGGAATGCCGGAATGGTCTCTCCTTCTACCTTGATGTCGATACGCGTGGGGAGTTGATGGATCTTTAGGCCATCGTTCAGCATCATAAATACTTCCCGCCTGCTGTCCATGACTGTGTATTCCCCGATGGTGATGTAAATGGGGGCGATGGAAGTCACCTGCCCCTATGGTCGTAGTGCCGCGATCACGCCACTGTCTTGAACGCAGAAGGGCAGGTTGCTGATAATTATTTTTTCAGCTCTTTTCCGGTATGCCTAAGCTCTGAGGAGGGTGTCCTCGATTGTCAGGCCCTCGTCAATCAGGCGTTCTGCGAAGGTGGTGGTTGACAGGCCAACTAGGATGTGGCCATTCATCTTGGCCAGCTGTAGGATGGCCCTATGATCCCCACACAACTTTACCAGCACTTGAAAGTACTGCTGTTTGGTGAAGTCCGAACAAAATTCCACGAAGACACAGTTGTCGAGAGAACTCGATTGTTGCATAGACCTATCATCGGCGACCCGTTGTCTCGTCGCCTTGATGTTCTGAGGTTGGGTCCTCATGGTTGACGAGGACTGACCTCCAGAGTTTCGCAAAGTTCTGTTAAAAGAGCGGACTTCAGTTCTGACCTTGGCAGTCGCTCGAGGTAGGCGAGAGTCAGGGGTGGAAGCACCGCCCCTCTTCCTCTTGCGTCTGGGTTGAATAAAGCCGTTTTCGTCGGCTTCACTGGACTCAATGATATCAGTCCAGTTTTGGGCCCTGTTTGCTGACGCATCAGCTGTCACAACGGCGCCCGCTGAAGACGACGCCCCTGTCACACGTGGTTGACCTTGAGCTGACCCAGAGGGGGCATCCCCACTCGTTGTTCTCCTGGCTGTTGATAAGGCAAGATGTTCTTCTGCCGATATCTCGGTATTGGTAGCTAATTCCTGGATGGGAGTTACACCATCGTCTTCCCCATCCTCTTGGCTCTCCGCGAGTACTTGATAGGAGTTGATAACTCCATTTCGACCGTACCTTTTGGCGAAAAGTGCAGAGCTCAATCGCAGCGTGGCCGCACGGCCGTGACAAGAAGGAAAAAAAAAGGTCTTTCTCCATAGAGTGTCAAATTTCAGCCCTGTATGATAAAAATTTTAATATACAATATGGAGCAAGCATGAAATGACAGGATAAAGTGCAGCAGTGAAGTTACATGAACTGGTGCAATTGCTTAGAGAATCTGCATATATGTAAACTATTTTTTTTTTTCTTTTTAAGTGGAAGACATGTTGAAGATAAGATTGGCTGCTCTGAATATGTTTTGCTCCTTACTAAATTTTAAAGATAGTGTTTCATTCAATATCTTGTCATTCTTTCTAATACAGAGGTACAGTGACATTTTATGGCGGTGGGCAATGCTGATACATATTGCATAGAACCTGGAAAATACAGTAAAGCCTGTCTTAGAGGCCACCTACCTATCTTAGGAGATTTTCTGTCTTTGGGGTAAATTTTTAGTGGAAATTGTTTTCCATTTAGTTTTCTTAGGCATCTGACCCTGTTTAACACACTCACATTGAAATTTTTTAAGCCCCTAAAGGTTAAATTCGTTGAATATCCTATATTAAAAAAGTATCATTGTATTTTTCTAAGAAAAAATAGGTTTATTGGAACCAGTTTTATTCAGCCTGTCTTACAAGTGTATTTTTACTTGGAACCAAATGAAAACGACGTTTCACCATAAATATAAAAATAAATGAGATGCCAAATATAAAACTATAAATTATTCAAGCCCCACAACATAGTCAATTGGCTGGGAAAGATGTAATAAGTCCCAATTAGCAAGGGTGTATATTGATGAGGCTGAAGTGGGGATGTAAAGCTCATTTTATTGAGAGGCTGCAGTACATTGTCCTGGTGGGCTATGGTCACCATGGCCCGTTCCAGGGCTGGGTTTGTGGTCCGGTCCCGGAGGGTTGTTGGGGTCCGATTCTCATCGGTGTCGCCGTTGGAAGGGTTATATCTGTGACAGGACATCTTTCGTTCGCCGGGTAAGAAAAAAAAGAAAAATAATAATAAATAGCACGAAGGTCAAACGATAACTGGCACGTTGTATTTTTAAAGCATTCTGCGAAAACGGTGGTCCGTGGTCAAATACAACTTGTAACTGTTATCTCTGTGGTGCTGTTTCTCTGATTAAAAAAAAAAAAGAAAAAGTAAAAATAAAAAAAAATAAAAAAAATTTTAAATTAAATTTGCAACGTCACGTGTATTTCCGGTCGGTTGCTTGTTGACACACAACACCACCCCCCCTCTTATCTTAGACTCGGTCCCTCGAGTCGCCGTTATCTCTCTAAAAATTCCTTAAGTCTCGACACGTGTGCTAACGTGCTCTGGCGCCTACTATTTTCGTTGCGTCCGTCCTGTGGTCGTAACCTATATGTCGTTTCCTTGATTCTATCCGTTATTACGTACGGTCCTACGTATTTCGGCAGAAATTTCTCCGTTTTCCCCGGTTTCCTGCGAGACGACTCCAGTAGTACCAGGTCGCCCACTTCAAACTTCCGGAAGCGTTCACGGTTCGCAAGGTCATACTGACACTTCGTCATCATTTTCCGGTCTCGGTAGTTTTCGTCGGCAATTTTCTTTAATCTCTCGTTTTCTAAAATGCGGTTGGTCACGTATTCGTCGTAAGTTTTTACTGGCTCGTCGATGGTTGGTAGTCCTACGTCTAGGGACGTCCTCGGTTCTACGCCAAATATCAACTTATGCGGTGTCACCTGTGTCGACGACTGAATGGATGAGTTATACGCAAAAGTCTCCGTTTTTACGAATCTCTGCCATTCGGCGTGATCGTCCTCGAGATAAACTCTGATTCCGTTTTTTATGACGCCGTTGAGTTTTTCGCATAAGCCATTTGTTTGCGGGTGTGCCACGGAAGCCATAATGTGTTTAATACCGTACAACCGTGTAAAGTCTCTAAAAGTACTCGAATCGAAAGATTTGCCTTGATCGGATATTATGCATTTCAGAGTACCAAAAACGTAGAGCAGATTGTCTGAGAGTGCGCTGCATGTGGTTTCCGCCTTTGTATCTTTTACCGGGATTGCGAGTGCGTATTTACTAAAATGATCTACGGTCGTTAGAATGTGTTCGTAGCCTTCTACCGATTTTTTGAAAGGACCTTGGTGGTCTATTCCCACTCGTTCCCAGATGTCTGTTGCCGGTGGTAACGGTTCTAGCGGGGCTGCGGGTTTGAACCTCTGTGGTTTGAAGGCCTGGCACACTTTGCACGACCGAACGTATTTCCGCACGTCTTCTTCCAGACCTTTCCAGTAGAAACGTTGCTTAATACGGTGGACCGTCTTCGCTACCCCCATGTGTCCTGCCTCGGGTATATCGTGCGCTGTTTTCATTATTTCGAGTACGCTTTGCTTTGGTGCTACGACCAACCATTGGTTACCTTGTGTTGCATGGTTCTTTTTATAAAGGATCCCGTTTATTTTTTTTATATTCGTCCTGTGTTTTAGCGTCTGGTAGTTTCCCGGTAATATCGCGGCAAAACGTGTCTTCCTTTTGTCCGTTTTTGTCGATCCGTACTGTGCATGCCGTTAAATCGTTGAAGTTGTCTTCGACGTTCGTATCGTTTTTGTGGAAAGGGTTGCGTGAGAGTGCGTCCGGTGCAACGTTCTTCCTCCCTGCGCGGTGGACTATTTTAAAGTCGTGCTCCATGAGTTTTAACCCCCATCTAGTAAGTCTTGAGCACGGGTCACGTACGTTAGCTAGCCACGTTAACGCGCTATGGTCGGTTACGACTTTGAATTATCTCCCGAAGATGTACGGCCGTAACTTTTGTAGAGCCCAGACTATTGCTAAACACTCTAGTTCTGAGATACCGTATTTACTCTCGTGTTTCGATGTCGTTCTCGACAAGTAGTGGATCGGGTGCAAAAACCCGTCATTGTCCGGTTGCATTAGCACCGCGCCTAATCCCACGATTGATGCGTCAGTGTGTATTTCTATTCTAGCGTCTGGGTTGAAGTGTGCTAGAATTGGCTCCTCAGTCAATTTTTTTTTTAAGGTTTCGAAAGCTTCTATTTCGGCCGGACCTATTACGAATCTCTTATCTTTTTCCGTTAAACACGTCAGCGGTTTGCTTATCTTTGAAAAGTTTTTTATGAAACGGCGATAATAGCCGCAAAGTCCCAGAAACGAACAAACCTGCTTGACATTTTTCGGAATCGGAAATTCCTTAACCGCCTCGATCTTATCAGTAGCTGGTTTTACGCCGTTTTCCGATACCACGTGTCCCAAAATTGGTAACTTTTGGTAGGCGAATCTACATTTTGATGATTTTAGGGATAAGCCTGCCCAGCGGAAACATTCTAGAACATTTGTTAACCGCTCGTTGTGTTCACGTATGTCTCTTCCGTACACGATGACGTCATCTAGATAAACCATACACTCGGACCATTTCAATTCAGCTAACAGTGTATCCATGATTCTTTCGAAATAACCCGGTGCCCCGGTTAAACCAAAGGGTAACACTTGAAACTCGTACAACCCGTTACCCGTCGTGAACGCTGTAATTGGCTTGCTTGTTTCGTCCAGTGGACACTGCCAATAACCGCTAACAAAATCCGTGAGAGAAATACTTTATTCCCGCTAAACGGTCCAGGCTGTCGGTGATATCCGGTAATGGATATGAAAATTTTTCGGTTACGTTGTTAACTTTTCTATAGTCCACACAAAATCTATAGGATCCGTCTGATTTTTTAACCAAAACGACCGGGCTCGCCCATGGAGATATTGATTTCCTAATAACTCCTTTTTCACACATTTCTTTAACCTGTTCCTCTATAATGTCACGTTCCTTAGGACTGCGGCGATAGGCTTTTTGTCGAATTGGTTCCGTGTTCGCTTTAAGTTTAATGTGGTACGGTTCGATATCTGCCGCCTTATTCCACTCTTCTGAGAAACGTTCCCGATACCTTTACAATACGTCCAGTACGTCAATTTTTTCGCCGTCCGATAGCTCCGGGTTTATATCGAACTTCTGTGGTTCGTATTTGCACGTGGCCGTCATACTGTATCCCACCTGTTCACTTAGGAAAGAAACATTCGCTATTTCCCCGCCGGATCGTAACAAGCACGAGTTTGCTACCAACCGCACCGGCTCGTTCCTAGTATTAATGACATCAATGAGTATCTCGGATACCGTTTCGGAAACGTGTACTGATGGTATTAGCAGCCCCGTTCTTCTTACGCAGTCGGGGTGGGGTTCTAAAATGCCCGCCATTACTGTTGGCCCTTTTAACTTAACCCTCGTTTTACAACGTGGTGCAATTTCAAGGTCATCTGGTATGCAGTACTTTTGTTTGGGGTTTTTCTGATCGTTCGTAATTGTGCCTAACCTCTCGAGTTCCCGTTCTTCGTTTAGTTCTACCACGTGGTCGTCCATGCCTATTTTTGGCCTATACAATTCTACCGATTCTTCTCTAAACATAATTTTGCAATGATAGTTTGTTAGAATATCGACGCCGTAAATAATCCTTTCCCCGTTTCCTGGAATTATGGTGAACCTGCCACATATGTCGAACCCATCAATGTTGACCTCCAAGTATGTGCACGTGTTCGAGACTACTGACCCACTTATTCCCCGTATAAGTAATTTTGAAGGCATTCTAGCACATCCTAGTGCGTTGGCTATTCCTTCGTCTATGCAGCTAACATTTGCCCGTGAATCGAAAATAAGTTTGCCTACATGTGTCTCACTGATATGCGTGATTAAGCAGAAATTTGTCATACCTGTCCAACAGAATTTTTCCATTGTTGTACCCCCTATTTCTAAAGTGGATTTTTCTAGTGGTACCTTATTTACTGTCTGTCTCTCGTTAACCCCCGGTTGTCCTTTTACCCTGAAAATTATGTGATTGGTGTTACCAGTAACCTCGGAAAATACACGTGGTACGCTCTCTACACTGTTTGAAACTTCCACCACAGGATTAGAGGTGAAATTGAACTTACCAAGTGGGCTCCTTTTCGGGCAATCCCAGTGTTTGTGCCCCGTCTGGTAACAGGTGAAGCATCTTGGCGTCCCGTCCGGCAGCATGAACCTTCTTGCTTTCTCCGTGGGCGTTTCGGTCCTTGGATTTTGTCCTCGTTTTTGTTCCCACTCTTCCGCCGTCCTCGTAGTTGTTTCCCAACTCGTCGTTGTACCTGCCTCCTTCCGTCCCTTGTTCCATTTGTCCGCCTCGTCGAGGAATTTCGCCGCCTGTAGGAAGTCGGCCTCTTCTGGGATCCGCGTGGTACTCCATGAGGCTGCCAGTAGTAGGCAGTCTTTTGGAGCCAATGCCCACAACGCCTCCTTGCTTGAATCAAACGGCGAAAACTCACCTGCCGTAGAGTGGGCCGTAATTAGGTATTTCCCCGTATCTTCCGTGGACTGGGGCCATCTCATTTTCTTCAGTTCGGTACCCCTACTACGTGCCCGGCCGTCGTTCCTTGGGAAGCAAAGTTTTAGTGCTTCCAAGACGTCTTCAAGTGCGGCTGAAGGGTCAAACCTGCACTTGATAAATTCGCAGCCGTCAAGTGGAAGCCGCCGTACTAGGGCCTTCGTCCAGTCTCCCTTCGGTACCTTGCTCGCCGTCAGCCACGTTTTGAACTCCTCCACGTAGTCTTCGATCTCTTCCTCCTCCGGTTTGAAACAAGGCGTCTCACCGTAGCCGATACTTATATTCGCGGCTTGAGGTGCTGGGCCGACACTGCTCTCCACCATGTGATGAGGCTGAAGTGGGGATGTAAAGCTCATTTTATTGATAGGCTGCAGTACATTGTCCTGGTGGGCTATGGTCACCATGGCCCGTTCCAGGGCTGGGTTTGTGGTCCGGTCCCGGAGGGTTGTTGGGGTCCGATTCTCATCGGTGTCGCCGTTGGAAGGGTTATATCTGTGACAGGACATCTTTCGTTCGCCGGGTAAGAAAAAAAAGAAAAATAATAATAAATAGCACGAAGGTCAAACGATAACTGGCACGTTGTATTTTTAAAGCATTCCGCGAAAACGGTGGTCCGTGGTCAAATACAACTTGTACCTGTTATCTCTGTGGTGCCGTTTCTCTGATTAAAAAAAAAAAAAGAAAAAGTAAAAATAAAAAGAAAAAAACAAATTTTAAATTAAATTTGCAACGTCACGTGTATTTCCGGTCGGTTGCTTGTTGACACACAACAATATTTAAGATATTCTTAATTTATCAAATTCACACCAGAAGAAAAACTATTTGGGACTACACTGAAACTTATAATTGAGACTACTTTTGATTGAGACTAGTGATAAAGCACAATCTGGATTATAGATTATAATTACAAGAAAATAAGACCTAATCCAAATAAATTAATAGTATATGACATTTCGGTAACAGCGTTTTTACCATCATCAGACAAAAACGCTGTTACCGAAATGTCACACACTATTAATTTATTTGGATTAGGTCTTATTTTCTTGTAGATTGAGACTAGTGTTAATTTGGAGTATAAATAAATATGAGGCTTTACAAAAAATTAATATTCAAAAACAATATTCAACATAACAAAATTCCCCTCCCACGTAATGAAGAAGTTAGCAAAAAAAAGGCATGACACCTACCACAAAATCAATAGTATCAAACTTACCTTTGAAGAAATATATACGTAGCCAAAGTATGAAACTAAAGCAAATCAAAGCTCCACCAATGGTACAGACCATTGAAACAAATAGAAGAATCATAAAAACTCGATAGAAACCAAGAAGCAGCTTTAACAAGATTAACTGGCCGTATTAAAACCTTAAAATTACAAAATGGACAGAAAAACTTATAAAACCTGTGCAAAGTGCAATGCCATAGAAACCTCCCCATATCATACTCTGTCTTGTGCAGAATTAACCACAGAGGACCATAACTACCATATCAAAGCTAGAGAAGAGTGGGGGCATGGTCTAGGAAGATAAGCACCATAATTATGACTACTTTTAATTGGTACTAATGATAAATGAGGCTACTAATAATAGACACTAGTAGTCTCTCATGAGTCAGCCTAACCCAGTCTCTCCTGGTGATATCTGTCATCAGACTGTTTTAGTGAAAGATTTGTCATGTCCAGAAACCACCTGCAGTAGAGACCGGGTTTATCCATGGTCTGGGAGACTACATAAATAGGGACAAGTTCTTATATACTCTCACAGGAGTCCTCCACCAATTAAATAGAGCTGCCTGTACATTGACAGGTGTTGTACCCAGCAACCATCCAACCAACTGGACTGAGCTGCTTTAACCAGCTGGAAACAAATGATAGCAATAACTGTGATTCAGGCACATAGGTTAACACTCAAACACAAACGATGTTTCTACAATATCAGGGGTCAGTGGAAGGGTGGTCTAAACCGTTGGTTTTCGACTGCTACGACCCGGAATCGAATCCCGCATTGGGCACTTTTTTCTGATTTAATAAAAAAAATGCTCCAATGGCCCCCATTCTTGCAAAAGTCCAACCCCACCAGCGAGTGCAAGTAACCAGAAGGGGCTCTGGCACACATTTGTAAGTGCAAAGTCGAACTGCTTTTCACATGTGTAGGCATGTGGTGCACTTACAGTAAAAGCAGTCGCCAACTTCTACCCACCATGATTATCATGGCCTGTACCACATATACTAATGTTAAAATTTTACACAAATAAATTTACTGGCAAACCGCTGAGAGGGTTCACTACTGATGAGCCAAGCCCTCTCATTCATTAAATCATATCATTGCAGTAAGGTCTGTAGAGATTTAAAAAAGAAACGCATTGCCAGTAAATTTATTTGTGTAAAATTTTAACGATAGAGGGCAATAAAATTTAATTTACATATACTAATGATAATTTTTTTTAAATGCTTCTACAATAGGTAAAAGAAGAAATTTTATTATACAGATTTCTTAAATAGATTTACGATGCAGCTAATTAGAGAAAACTTGTACCACTCTGTACCTTTTCTTTCAATATTTTGGTCATAGAATTGCCCTAGCATCCTTACCAGTTAAGCACATCTTTGGTCAATTTGGAAGATTTCATTAATACTTTCTGTATCATAGAAATAGAAACATTCTGGCATTATTATGAATTCACCAAACTGGTGCTGGGACTTTGTCACTGACCCAAGTCTGCTAGATTGCAGCCAATCAAAATATGGCACAGTTTTTTTAGTCATTTTAAGTATTAAAGGTGAGAATTTTTTTTATTATCTCACTCACTTCTCTTTCCATATCTCAATACAGTCCAACATCTTTAATACAACTCCCCAATGGATCAGAACTTTCACAGTCGAATTAAAGTCAGTGTTGACAAATATAGTCAGTTAAATTAAAGGTGTTATACAGTTTTTTTTTTTTTTTTAGATAAAACAAAACAATTTTCCTATGTAACAAAGCCATCTAGAAAATTACAGTAAAACCCCGCTATAACGAACCCTGGATATAACGAACCTTCCCTTATAACGAACCCACGCCGATTCCCAATTCCATTCCATTGAAAATACCATCGTTATAACGAACTTTGCGATTTTTAGAATAACGAACTACCCCTATAACGAACCTATTTCGGGTCCCAAAATGATAAAATCTATTAAAAATACTATGCTTATAACGAACTTAGAATTGTAATTTAAAAAAAAAATTAAAAAACAAAATTTTGAGCATTTGAGCATTAAAGCTCGCGGATCGCGATTTCAAAACAATAAATTTAGCGGCATTGTTTGTTTGATTTTTGCACTTTATTTTTGCTGTATGTTGTATAAATTTTTACACATTATACTTTTTATTAATTAGAATATCTTTGCATCCATTAAATTTGAAATATAAAAAATGCAAATGGCTTCCAAAATGAAGAAAACAAAGGCATTTTAAAAACAAAAGCATTATTTCTTTTAAAAAAAAAAAGGCCATTTTCAGAACTTTTCAAAGTGAAACAACATAGGCAAAATGTTAAGAACATATTAAAATAAGAGAATATAACTTTTCTATTATAAAAGATAAAATATAAATTTATTAAAAATTGTTACAAAGAGGAATCAACTTCATCTTTTGCCGCGATCGCGATCGTACGTTTTAGGGCTAAAAAAAAAAAAGTCCAAATAAACGGTCCCGTGATGAAACAAAAATTATTTTTATGCCATTAACTATGGTGATTTTAAAGTCAGCAATGTTTTGCATGGCAGGTTAAAAAAAAAACGAAATCTAGACCTAGAAGAATATGGGGAAACATGAAATGGAAGAAAAACACTAACTTTATTTGAATGGTGCAATGCTTGGAAGAATGCTTTGAAACAACAAGGTATTAGAGCCATTTTTTCAAGTAAAAATTGTATTATATAATGTGATAATGATGTTTTAAAATCATTTCATATCTTTGAATATATATTTAATAAAACTTTGCCTAGGATTTGTCTTGATTTTTAACTTAGACATAGAGGTACATGTATGTTAATCATAAGAAGAACCTATTATCTAATGATTTCTATTATTATTCAGTATTAATATAAGGAAATTAGTCAATTAAGGGAATTAAAATAAAGTGACCACTATTAAGAGGCAGCCTCTACTTGTGTGTATGGCTGTTTTTTAATTATACAGTCTAAAATTTTTGAAAAGTAAAAAAAAATAGCCAAACCGTGGCTATAGTGAACCGTGGCTATAGTGAACCAAAAGCTCTGTCCCATTGGGGTTCACTATAGAGGGGTTTTACTGTATTCATTTTAGAAAAACTGACATAAGTGCCGAGGTAACTTCAGAAGGTTTTTTTCCATCCCTCTGGTTGTGAATTGTAAGAGAACAAAATGGTGTTCCATAATTACATGATGATGAGAGCTTCCACACTAAAGCCATCCATTGTAGTAAGTAGCGACTCAGGGAATGGTAGGATAGGCTTTCAACAGAGGTACACACATTAGCACACGCAACAGTCTAAAATTATAGCTAAGCTAAAACTTCCAGTTTCCAAAATAACTTTATTAGGTGCCACTCAAAGGGAACAACCCAGATCATCATATTTACAAAGGGGCTGGTTATATACAATGGTTCATTTACAATTATTGATATTAGTGTATTTGGGCCTGGATTCTCAGGTCCTTGAGTATCTTGTTTCCTTATTATTGTGTTTCGAACCAACCAGGGTGAGAACGTGATTTTCCTAATCATTTTATTTTAAGGATGCTCTTACTGTCATATTTTGGTTAGAAGATTGAATCAGCACTCTCTTCTATAAAACCACCTAAAGAACAAGAAATAATGAAACTAGCGTATCATCTCTACCAAACTGTTGGATCCTTTAGTTAATAATTTCCTTAAATTCAATTTTATATATGAAAATTAAGCCAAAATATTCTAAATTCAATTGTACAATATAAATCTTTAATATGTAAATTTTAAAGCAATCAACATGTATGCAAATTTCTAGTTTGGTTAATTAATAGCTTTTTTGTTTTCTCTCTCTCTCTACCACTAGTATCAAAATCTAAGTCAATTTCATGTATTCTAAATTCATGTGGTAGCTACTCATAACTCTAAAACCAAAGACAATAAAACAATTCAAGACAAGTGGCAAAGTGCTTCTTAGTATCTTTTACTGAACATCCAAGCCACAAACAGTATGGTCCCTCGAGCCGGATACTTTAAAAAATTAAGGTAAGCCATTTGAAAACTTAAAATTCTTAAAATAAAGTCATGCCCAAATCAGAAGTTAAAATTCGGCACAAATTCAACTTTATTATTCAGGAAATAAAGAATCTGGAATCAAAGAATAAAGCTATTGTAGAATCCAAAAACATACATAGATTAAAGCTATTCCAACAAGAAGTTAATGAAAGGAAAATTAGCCTAAATCAAGTTATCAACACATTATTAGAATCAGAGTTAGATGATACACAATATGAGGATTATTCAAAGGCCAAAGAGGATATTTTTAATATGTTGGTGTCTATTGAAGAAGCTTTATCTTTGATTGAAACCAAAGAAAATGCTCATAGTGATAAACAACTGCCCGAATCCAATGTTAATTTAACTAAGATAAATTTACCCATTTTCAATGGTGATTCAGCCAATTGGCTTAGTTTTAGAGAAATATTTAACTCCACCATTAATTCAAATCAAACACTAACGGAAATACAAAAATTTCAATATCTAAATGCATCTGTTAAGGGTCCTGCGGAAAAGTTGATTCGGGGTTTTCCCATTTCTGACAAAAACTACCAGCAAGCATGGGATACCTTATGCAATAGATTTAATAACAGAAGAGAATTGGCTTTTTCACAAATCAACAAAATATTCTCCATAAGGCCATTAAAATCTATTTCGGCTGGTTCTCTCTATGAAATCCTTGATGTTTGCAATGAAGGCATTAGAAATCTCTCAGTGCTAGGACTTGAGAAAAACACATTAACAGATCTAATCCTGATCAATTTTTTTGAAAAAAGAATCGGTGAAGCCCTCAGGAAAGAATGGGAATTAACCCTTCAAAATGAAGAATATCCAACATTTGAAAACTTTGTGAATTTTTTAGAAAAACATGCTAGAAGCCTGCAAGGTATGAGAATTCCTTTGTTCCAGGAACAAAAAACCTCTAGCAAAAATATGATGGCTCATGGCCTTTATGTCAACAAAGGTCAAAATTGTATTTTATGTCATCAAATTCATAAACTAAATGACTGCCAGAGATTCATAAATCTTCCCTTGCCTAAAAAATGGGAATTAGTTAAAAAACATAAACTTTGTCAAAATTGCCTTAGAGCAAATCATGAGATATCCAAATGTCTCATCACATCAAGATGTAAAAACTGCAAGCAGAACCATCATACTCTTCTGCATGAATACAACTCTGAACCATCCATTCCACAACCAACAACCTCTCAAGAGATGTTGATTTCAACAAATACCATCTGTAATGCGATGCCTTTGGAAACGGAAACAAATATTCTACTGTCAACAGCCCTTATTAAAGTCAAGGCGAAGGATGGCTCATTTGTGCTATGTAGAGCATTAGTGGACAATGGGTCCCAAATAAGCCTAATTTCAGAACAATGTTGCCACAAGTTGGGACTTGAAAAAAGGAAAAATTCTTATACACTAAAAGGTGTAGGTGACATTGTTGTCAACAGGACAACATCGCAGGTTGAAATAGAGTTCACCCCACATCATAATGATCAATTATTTTCTGCCAGAGCATTTGTGGTTGGGAGGGTAACTGCAGACCTTCCAAACTTCCAAATTCAGTCAGCAGACTTTCCTCATTTAGAAAATTTGCTCTTGGCAGACCCAGAATTCTATGTCACCAAGCCCATAGACCTAATTTTGGGTGCAGATACCTTTGTAGAAATAATTCTAGGTCATAAAACAGATTTAAAGCACCATCCTATAGCACTTAATACCAAGTTAGGTTGGCTTGTTTCTGGGAGAATCCATTCAACTATTAAGTCGAATACTTCGGTAATCAATCACTGTACCACTGAACTTGATTCCAGCATAAGAAAATTCTGGGAACTTGAAGATGTCCCAATTTCTAAGGCCCAGTTGGGTACAAAGAATGCCTGTGAGATATTATTCAAGTCAAACCTCAAAAGAGACATTGAGGGCAGATATTCAGTCAATCTCCCTTTTAAATCAACACCCAATTTAGGTGATTCAAGATCTCAAGCATTGGAAAAAGGGCTACAGGAAAATCCAAGTAAATCTGAAGATAATTCAAGTAAATCTGAAGAAAATCTAAGTAGATCCGAAGATAATCCAAGTAAATCTGAAGAAATTCCAAGTAAATCTAAAAGGTCACGTATCTCCAAGTTAACTCCACAAATTACTTCTAAACAAAACCAATTACTTCCTTCTGAATCAAGTCAACCATCCACTCCAGAACAACCTCTCGCTTCTCAGTCAAGTGAACCACTCTCATCTAAGAAAGAAACTTCGATTATTCCTAAGATAAAGCCACCACCCTATTATAGGCGAAAACGTCAACTTCCTGCTGAGAAAACTTCATGGGATGAACCAATTGAATCAGATATAAAGTCAAATTGGAATAAATTCCAAACTCAACTATCGTGCCTAAAGGAAATCAAAATACCAAGATACCTGAACAGTTCATCTTCTGAAATAGAAGAATTACAACTACATGGATTTTGTGATGCATCCCTTAATGCTTATTCAACAGTTTTTTACTTGAAGACTAGATTCAAAATTCAAAAGATCAAAATCAATCTGATAATCTCAAAAACTAAGGTTGCACCATTAAAGACCATTACAATTCCAAGACTTGAACTAAGTGCAGCATTGCTTTTGGCTCAACTGAATCAAGTCATTCTTGAATCATTTCCTTTTCAACCTGACAAAACCTTTTTGTGGACTGATTCACAAATCTGCATAGATTGGATAAGATCAGATGCCAGCAGATGGAAGGCCTTTGTTTCGAACAGAGTGTCGTCAATTCAAAATTTGACTCAAATCACTGATTGGTTCCATGTATCCAGTCAAGATAATCCAGCTGATTGCGCATCAAGAGGAATCATGCCTCAAGACTTGGTCAATCATAGAATTTGGTGGCGGGGTCCTATTTGGCTTCAAGAAAATAATGTTCGATATATTCCTTCTTCACCAACCCAAGTAAATCTCAATATCATTCAAGAAGAAGTCCGTGAGGGTCAAGTGTTGGATCAAACAACCTTAATTCAAAATTCAGAAACTATGTTAAATCTAGAATTCATTGTAAGGTATTCCACAATGACCAAATTGATCCGAATCACAGCTTGGTGTTGGAGATTCTACTACAATTGCCTCCTCTTTGATCCAATTCGTCAGAAAGGACCTTTGACAACAAGAGAATTAACAAAGGCAATTCAAGTCTTAGTCAAATCAATCCAGCAAGTTGAATTCTGCACGGAAATAAAATTACTGAAGTTAAACAAGCAACTACCTCTGTCCAACAAGCTAACTTCTCTAAATCCCTTTTTAGACACTCAAGGACTTCTAAGAGTTGGAGTATTCCTATAGTGTATTCCTATTTAATTGAAAATCAAAAATTCCCTCTCTTACAACCAAAATCCCCACGCCAGGAATCACTTATCAAAAATCTATTAACTGAGAATGCCGACATTCCTGAGGCTATTGATGAGAATCAAGAAGATTCTTCAATTTTAGAAACCACTTTTGTCATTGAAGACGAAGAGTCTAACAAAGATATCGGGACTCCAAAGATTGAAATCTCCGAAGTTTCGGTTATTGATAAATCGGAAGGCAAATATTCGAAAGAACCAGTGGTCAGTGTAGAAGCTCTGGATAAGAAAGAACTGTGCCATGATGACTCAGCTCACCTCAATGTAGTTGAAGCTGATCTTAATCGACCTAAAGAGGCTACCAGAAGCTTTATACAGAAGCTAATGAATCGTCAAGCAAAGAGAAAGTTGTACCTGTTGAAATTGTGGATACATCAACAAAGGATTATCTACAGAGCTGTGAAAAGGCAAAATTATCCCGCTGGAAGCCCATCGATTCTCTATGCTTAGAAGACGTCAAGGAATCTGAAGACGACGATGAAAATTACAGTTCATCGGCATATATAGAATGGCCAGAAATCTTGAAGAAAGAAGTCTTAAGACCCGAAGCTTTAGAAAAGGCAGTCAATCTGGAAGATTTTGAGAAGGCGGCAGAAAGTCGACAACTCTCCAAAGAACATTTAGAGGAATCGACCGAACAAGGCTCATGCATAAAGGCTGAATCAAAACCTTGGGAAGATCCTATTGAATCCGACTTAGCAGCCGCAGAGTCTGATAATCCAGCAGTTCCCGAAAGAGAACTGGCCAACGAATCTGAAAATCTCATCCAAGATTCACCTCAATCGGATACTCAAAGATGGAAGCTGATTCCATTACCTTTCAAACAATGAGAATTGTAATCTTAGCTACATAGTCGGAATCAATTAGTCCAGCATCTATACTATTGGAACTCTTTTTAATTTTTATTTATTTTTTTTTTATTTATTTTTTTTTTATTTTCTGGTCATCTCTTCCCAGCCGGGGGAGTATGTTGGATCCTATAGTTAATAATTTCCTTAAATTCAATTTTATATATGAAAATTAAGCCAAAATATTCTAAATTCAATTGTACAATATAAATCTTTAATATGTAAATTTTAAAGCAATCAACATGTATGCAAATTTCTAGTTTGGTTAATTAATAGCTTTTTTGTTTTCTCTCTCTCTCTACCACTAGTATCAAAATCTAAGTCAATTTCATGTATTCTAAATTCATGTGGTAGCTACTCATAACTCTAAAACCAAAGACAATAAAACAATTCAAGACAAGTGGCAAAGTGCTTCTTAGTATCTTTTACTGAACATCCAAGCCACAAACACAAACAATCCTAGTATCCATAATAATTCAATGTAAAGGCCATCTGCTGTGATGGGGTTGTTAGTACAGTAGAACCTCCCTTTAGCAGACACCTCTCTATAAAGGACAGTTTTCTTTTGCAAAATTACCATTTTTACAATTTAGCAACTCTCCTGTAAGAGGACACTACTCTCTAAAGGACCTTTTGGCTCTGCAATTAGGTGTCCTTTACAGGGAGGTTCTACAGTACTTTCAATTAGGTTTAGGTTACATATTGCTATTATAGGAGTTGGGAGATGTCTTCACACATCCAACTTCCATCCTCCCACACATTTAGAAAAATATCATTTCAACCTGGCTCACAAGCTGTGAGCTGACAAAGAGGCCAATGACACAGATGGACTGCAACATCCTGAATCCATTCAGACAAGACATTCAAGTAAAATAGATATTTATTCAAATGATCAAACAACAATCACCCCATTGAGGGCTTCCTAGGCAAATAAACATTATATTTACACCCGCCAGTTAATTATTTCATTGTAACTAACTTATTTCATTATAACTAAATGAGAATGGAAAAAAAAGCAATCTATGCTCATTATTTTATAATTTTGATACTTTTATTTAATAAAACCCCTTGCAAAATGCTTAAAATAATAATGAAAGTGTGGCATTATTTTTACATGGTTTCCTTATTTTTGTTGAAATTGATGAGAGCCCCCCTCATTATTGGATGCGAGGGGTAGAAATGGTTGTTTACAATACTTACAAAGCCTCAGAGATCTTCTGTATTCTCCAGGATGGAGGAACTGTAGGCCAAATCCCAGTAGTGTTCCACTCCGTATTTCTTGAGGTGCTCCCTGGCAAAGGTTTCTGTAGGGCATACTTTGAACTTGATCTCTCCAAAGTTCCTCTGTTTGGTTGTTCCCTCCCAGATAAGGCAGCATTTATTTGGAACTTTCTCTCCCTTATCATTGCCGTCCAGTGTGGTACTGTCCTCGCTCCACTTGATCCTATGCATCATGAGACGCTTGTATTTCTTCTGTTGCTTAGGGCCGCCCTCGACAATGACAATGTTGACATTCTTGTAGAGCACCACACAGCCTGTCATGAACAACTGCTTGGCATTCATCTCCACCTTGAACTTCTTCGAGGGGTTGGTGAGACTGAGAACTCTGTAGACTGAAACATGGACACCAAGACTGGTATCTTCCTTTAGTTTTTTTATTTTCTTGTCTCGGCGTTGGTCTGCCGTCAGTTTCCTAGCAGCATTGGCTTCTTGATGGGCCTTTTGACGTTTCATCATCTGTTCCCGGACATGAGCTTCAATCTTAGTGGGATCTTGAACAGCCTGTGTTCCAAGCACTCTCATCATGTTGGACAGTCGCATCTTGGGCTCTGGTGGGGGTTCAAGACCAAGCCGGATTTTTTCTTGCTTCTCCTTCCACATTTCTCTGCGGTTCTGTCTTCTCAGCTTCTTCTGCTCCTTCTTGGTCAGGTAGATGGGAAGAAGGATCTCCTTGTTGGACTCAGTAGGTGGCCGCAGCTGAGCAGGATGTTCTATCAGGTTGGTAATGCCTTCTAGCTTCTCCTCTATTGGACAGTCAGACAAGAGTACTTTGTCATAGCTTTCTTCCTTGATGATGAAAGAATCCCACCATTCAATATCTGGCACATCACCCTCTCTGTATTCTTTCTTCGGAGCAACTAGAGCTAACTTGGCAGCTGATGTGATTCCTGTCTTCTTAGCTGCTTGAGCAATTTCATTCTGTAATACTTCTAATTGAGCTTTTGCTCTTAGCTTTTGACCAATTTGTTCAAACTTTCCCTTTTCATAAAATTTAAATGATTTTTTGGTTCGACTGAGAGGTTTGGCTGTTACTCTATAGTCAAAATATTTTGATTCTGCTACATCTTCAACTGCACTCTTTTCTTGAGTCAATTTAAATTGCTCCCTTCTCTGAGCTCTGATATTAGCTTTTAAAGTCGGCACCCTGTGTGTCAGCTTAACCTCTTTACCTGTTTTGTCTACTGTTCTCCCTTCTGCATCAAGAATAAGTGGTGTAGGCTTTTGAAATTTTTCAATTGCCTGCCTGGCAAGGTTTTCCTGCAAAGCAGTAATGGGTGTCATTGCCTTTCTAGCCTGAATTTTGGCCTGCAATTCTGCAATTCTTACTTTACTGTCCAAAGGCAAGTCATTTGAAATTAGTGGTGAGGATGGTATTGGGTTGAGTCCACCTGACTTTTTGAGTACCAGAGAACTTAAAACCTTTTTTCTTTCTTCAATCATCTTTTGGGCATTGGCCATGATTTCCTGAATGTTCATCGTTGGCCCAACTTTAGGTGGATCTGCAGGAAGAAATTTATTTTTCTGCCTTTCAGGCTCCCCTGCTGCTTCACCATCCGCTGGACGCTTTTTATTTTCTAATTTCATCATGAAGTTTGTTGTTTAAACACTACAAAAGATAGCGATAATACAATATATTAAAAGATCAGAAGTGATTATATGTATATTGATATAAATATATGAGAAATGTTAAAGATTAAAACTTTGACTCATTCCGCAAAAATATATATTGAAAGGTAAATAATAATAAAATACGCAAAAACACACAAACATAAAAAGAACCTATTTAACTGATGATAAAAAAAATGGAACAGATTAAAAGTAAATTTCAAAAATTATTTTAAAATAAAACAGTAAAAATAACGAGAGATTTCCAATAAAATTTAAATTTAAAAATATATATTGAATTTTAAAATTTATAAATTAAAATTCATTTTTAAAAATCTTGTATATAAACGCACTTAAAAGAAAAAATAAAATATTTTAACTTCTGTGATTGAGCCATTAGATGTATAGGTTTTTAACTTTTAATTAGACATTTTTAGTTTTTATTTAGACATTTTTAATTTTAATTCAGACATTTTTCATTTTAATTATAAACGTTAGAATTTTTTTATATAATACTGATGGGTTCCCCAGGTTTGGATAGATGAAAAGGGAGGGTACACGATGTGACTTATTAAAGTCTCCTTACTTAAGTATATATATATATATATATAGCAATTTAGGCCAACAACCCTATGTATATAACCCGCAGCAAGACCTTAATGTTGTATAATAGCAGCACAGCTGTCAGTGATGCACTATCGGCATATGTCTTTACATCATCACATGTAATACAATTTGTGCAAACAGGATAAATAAAAATAAATAAAAAAGAAAAAGGGGGGAAAAAACTCTGTAATTGATTAAGAGTTGAGCTAAAGCAAGGATTGAGCATATAATATTGTCAGTACAATGGTCTAAAGATGGAAACAGCTGCGACACTATTATACAATTTCATCAGATAACCCACGAGATCGTTATTAAATTGGGCAATCTATAAAACACTGAAACACAGACACTCGCGGCAATGTATGTGGCCGGTAATTTATGGGAGACTTGATTATTAGTAACATTCCCTTCAAATAGGTGATAAACATACAACATTTCATTTAAACAATTGGAATAGCACCATAAGGCAAGTTATGTATGAAATAGGTAACAGAGGAGACAATAAAATTTCTCTAGATATTTATTTAAATATCTTAAAATTTGGGAACATGTCTAAACTGACGAGATATGCTATTTACATAGTAAAATTTAGGTAGAGGTGACCTGAAGTTACTTTATAGCCCTTTAGGGCCCATGCGAAATCTAGGTTGGCTACTACACAAAAAGGGGGGGGAACCTAGATCTCCATCTATTCTAGCGGGACAAAATATACGAACCCTAACACTCCTTTTTAAGTCACTTAAAGCCCTTTAGGGCCCATTCAGAATCTAAATAGATTAGCTTCTGTTCGAAAAATAAAAGGGGGGGGCTAAGCCATAATGGCAAGGGGCTTACCTTCTCTCGAAAGCGGCGGCAAGGTCTGGTCTCCTCTACGTCTCAGGCCCGTCTAAGAATCGTCCTTCTCACTGAGCGACTCCGATCGAATCTCTCCCGCCTTTTGGCAAAGAACCTTCTTTTATATCATCTCATTCTCCATTTTCATTCGCCGAAAGAAACACCAATCAAAATGGCCAACGGCTCCAGTATCAATTTCATAGACGCCCCAGGCCTCTCCCCTTCAAAATAGAACATATAGTATTACCAAAACAAAAAAATCTAAAGAGGGAAACAACTACAGCGATCGTGTAAAATTTCAGACGCCAGCCCCCCCTCTCTCCACATGGGTTGGAATACAATCCTCCCTTTTTCTCGGGATGGTATATATATCGCCCCCCCGTCTTGGCTAAAATTGACCCAGGCCCTTTTTACCTGGACTGTAATGTGATGCTTTCCTTTCTCTGGAAGGATATTTTATAAGTTTCAGTCTTTAGAGATCTTCCTTCTCCATTTTTCTCCTTTTTTTTTTTTTTCTGGTCACCTTTACCTAAATTTTTGGTGAGGGGAATATATGTACATATGAAACAACAGTTTCCAGCTCGGATGTCTCTGGATGTCTTCTTCTTTACCAGGCATCAGCTTTCGGCATGGAAGTCTGGTGTCACCAAGTGTCTAAGTTTCTGGGCAAAAAAAAATGGTCTGTAAGTCTATGTGGGAGGGAAGCCATGTATCCATTTGATTTGATTATACATACGCCTTCTGTTGGGGTATGGTTACAAAAAACGTGCCCCAACAATCCTCCCCCTGCCAAGTAATGGACAAATGCGTTTGTGCTATTCATTATTCATCTGCCTTTCATCAGTTACTATGAAAGCAGGCCCATTTCTAGCAAAATGCATTTTCCATTACTAGGTGAAGCCAGATGTACCGAAACCTATAGGGAAGGTAAGGCTAGTCAAAATGATGGTATGCCATTCTAGATGTTTATTATTCCGAACATTAGTGGGCATTGCGCATCCTGGCAAAGGGTTTTTTTATGTGCTATTATTCTGTCAGAACACTGTTATCAAAATAGGTTATTGGGGACAGTCATATCATATGTATGGAAGTAAGCAAGGTCATCTGTCTTACCATTCATGGGTATATATACCACCCTTCCACTTTCTTCTTTGGTCTTGAGGAGTAGGCCTTCCTAGTGGTAAGTCCTCTCAACCCCATCCTTGCCTCTTGGGGTACTGGATTCATTGCTACCTTCTTTCTGCTAACAATACAGTTAGGACATTTCCCTATTACATATTATATATAAAAAATTGGGCGCCAAGAAGTCGTTTAGAAATAACTGACTAGTCCAACTCCTAAAACATGCCAGCATCTTTATTTTCGTACCAATCAAGACATTCGTGTGGTATAGTTATATATATATACAATCAAAGGAAAGGATAATTATAGTTAGCTGAAAGAAATATCTTGGTATATAATGATTAGCCTATGACATGATGACTTTTGCTAAATAAAAAAAAAGTTTACAGAAAACAAATTGTGAAAGTGATTATTAAATAAGGCACGAATATGTAATGATAAAATGAATCCTTCCATGTTATATGATGAGTATACTATATATATTGAAGAAAAACATATCATGTAGATAGTGATTAAATATGTTAAGTTATAAGTGATAAAAATCATCCCATGATAGATGACAAAAGAAAACTACTACAAGATTATATATGGTGACAAAATATATATAATTAAATATTTAATATAAATATTAATATCATGAATGTCAAAATAAAATTGTTGAAATGAATAGTATATGACTATAATATAATATATATGATATAAAATAATAACATATTGAAAAAGAAATGTAAACATAATATATATTTGTGCGCTGAAGGTTCAAGGTTTAGTATCCCAGTTAAGTTTCAATCTTATCCAGTCTGGAATCACGAGTTGGTCACTGGGTAATATTCGTCTATCCCGATCCTACTGGAGGGTGTGTTTTCCCTTATGTGTTAGATTCCTCTAATTACAATACTCTCTCAACCCAAATGGGAACGTCATTTAGAATCTTGGTCAAATGGAGCATAGCCCAGACCTCTATTAAACTACACAGTCCATTTAAATCTAGGGTGACAACCGTATGAAGAGAATTTTTCTGTTTTGGCAGAGCGACTAATCAATTTCTACTATTTTGTTTGTGACTCCGTTTACCTTGTCTCTGGGGTGTGTACAGTTCAGCTACCTCCCCCTTCCAAGAAATCCATATTACTTTCGTCTACTAATATACTCTCTATTCATTGACCTGAATCCTATAAATCTACATCTTATAGGTTTGAAATTTTTTATCAATCTGAAATTTTGGTTCTTTTACTAATTCCTTCAGAATTCTACTCCTTGTATAACTGCTCTTAATCCTACTGTCCTCAATACAACACTTCTAAAACTTTGACTCATTGGCTCGTTCTGGTGTCTCGTTCGCGGTCCTTATAGTTAACTAATACTTTAAAATCTTATCCTAACATGGAACGAGTCTAAACTCGTTGAAGGTCCTAATAATTACTTATTCTGTCTCTCGAATCGGTCTTATGCTCGAATTCATTCCAACAAAACGTATGGCAGGGCGAATCCTTTATTAGAAGAAACTTCCGCTAGCTATGGGGGATCAAACTGGTACCAAAAAAAAATTCAATAGACGGGAACACTTCGTCTAGAATAACTGGGCAATCTCTGCCTACATGCCAATCTTACAGGACCTCCCGTCTGCAACACCCTCGCTCCAGCCACGCTAAAAGCGTCGAAATTACGGTGTCAGATCGGTCACCCAAGGTCGCGCCGTTATACCCCAGGCTATACGGCATGGCTAAAACAAATCCCCCATCCTGCATAAAATTCAATCTATACCTCTTCGTTTCCTCTTGCGAGGAGGAGTTGAGTGGGAAATTCGGCTTGATCCTTGCCTTCCACTATCTCCAAGTCTGAGGGTCGGGATAGGGATCATTTATCCACAATCCTTAGAATTCAAGCTAAGCTAAGATAAAAGAAAATCAAAGGAAAATTATACCCCCTAACGAGGGACCTAACAAAAGGGAGCGAATATTTTCTAACTAGATAGAGTTGTAGTTGTCCTGTTTGAGGCTTCTCGGTCCTAACAAAATTCGAAATAAAAAATAAAATAAAATAAAATCGATCCTATTAAAGTCCTTAATCCTAATCTAATGTATTTTGGGCTCACAGTATAATAGTTTTTAACCTTCTACACATTCATTATTCCAATTCTTTCATACACCCTCCCCCCTATCATTCGCGGAATGCACTCATACTAAAGTTAAAAGCTGCTACAAAGGCCAAGATACTCGTTTATCAATATCAATAGATCCTAACAAATAATAACATATTTCAGGACACAATGTGAAATCAAATAAAATAATAAAACTAAAACAAATTGGGAACTAAAGCCCTATGTTACTCAAAAGAAATGCCTCTGTACAAGCTCTATATATACTAATACTTTATACTCGATAAATGATTGTTAACAATAATTGTTAACAATTCTAAATAATCTGGAAGCTAACCTACCTAAAAAAAAATCAGTGTAACTTCAAAAACTGCCCTTGCCTTGACACTAAGCGATTTTTCACGACAATTCTATAAAGACATACACAAATTATAATGGCGAATAAAGGACCATTAAACGTGACACCTCATAAAAGCGGGATTGAGTCACTCCCCTAGCCACCGTGGGTGAAGTCACTTTCTTCTTACTTCCTCGTGCGTCTGCCCCCTTTGCAGTAGTCCGACCTCAACACTCTATTGAAAGATGGATTTATAGGGTTTATGATTCACTACCCAACACTAACATTCTCAAGTGCTTTCCAAGGATCGACTACGGTCTGGGCCTACTTAACTTCTACCCCTGGCTTAGGGTCCCTACACTTCACAACTTTACTCTGAAAGATTGACCTTTCATGTCCTCATTAGAAACCTATTTCAAAGCTACTACCTGAAGGCCAGGGATTATAGGGTTTCTGAATTACCCAACACAAGCCATAGGATGCCTATTAGGTTTGTTGTTTTAGACATAGCCCCCCTCTAAGTTGTGATTTCCTACACCTTCCTTCACCTATTACTCCTGATAATAACTAAAATTTCAGATTTACACTAAATAGTTAATTCACAATGGTATACATTATTCTCATTGGTCTTTGAAACTCGGGTTTTAACAAGAAATAGTTTGTATTAAAAAAAAAAGGAATCCTAATGAAGTTCTACTTAAAAAAAAAAAAAAAGGTTTTTAAATGAAAAAAAAAAAAAAGGTTGAAATCTCTAAACTTCTCATTCTATCGAGCTGATTCTCCGTACACACTCCAAAATCCTAGTTAGTGGCGACAGTCTAAGCAGAATTTACACTGTGTGGGCCTTTTCACCCTTGTAGACCTGCGTAAGGTTAAACTGTTCACACTAACTCTGTCAACTTCCCCTCGTCTCATTACTTCTGGGTTCGCTCTGGTTCTATTGTTGGATAAAATTGTAACATAACAATAAAAAGAAACTAAAATTTTCCTAAATCATATCCTGACAGGAGCGATGTCAGGAGGACAGAGTTTCCTGGTATTCCCTCTTTTCTGGCACGACCGGTCGGGGTGAACAGTCGCGTCACGTGAAAGGAGGAAATATCTGAGTTCCTCCCTCTTGCTCTAACTGTTGGGTCGATTTGGCTCATGTAAATAGTAACTCTTATACTATATCTAAAATCTCTCATATAACTTATTAAATAGGACGGTGTAAAAACGGTGCTCTATACAAGGATAAGGTTGTGACAATTTTCTCTAAATGACACACTAATATTAAAACAAATTGTGAAGATCTTTAAAGATGGCAACAAACACTACAGTAAGGTTGTGAGACGGTATTCTGCACAAAGACAAGGTTGAGACAAATAACACACAAACCCTGAAACATGGTGTTAAAGCTCCTTTCAACACTTAGCACTAGAACACATGTTTAAAAAAAAAAAACTGCAAACTGTTTAAAGTTCACCATAACACTAAGACCTATTTGCTATTTAATATATAACCTAATATTGTAATTAATAAAGACCTATCTATATTAAATAGTGTATACAATCGCTGAAACTTATGTAAACCAGCTTACACAAACCCCCCGTGCATAATATGTCTTATTTTAAAAGAAATAGTTCTATCGAGGCGATATTGCGGTCGACAGCTACGCTTTATACATTAAATGTACTTTCTTCTATCAACCTTTATCTACTATTTACAAAACTCTTTATCCAACCCTTTCCAATTCTTTCTCTTTCAACATTTTTCTGCATCTCTCTATCTCTTTCTCATCAACATTCAACGCTTTCTCACTCTTTTTTATCACTTTCAACACCTCTTTCATCACCTCTCTCTCATCTCTCTTCCATCATTTTCTACACATTTCACTGCCTTTTCATCCCTCTGGTGTTTCCTCGAAACCCGTCATCGGGATCTGGATCCCGATCTATTATCACTCTTAATTTTGAACTACTCTATTCCAACAGCCTATGACCTTTAAGCTTTATAACTCCATATACACTCGACGGGGTAGTTACCTTGTTAAGAAAACCTATAATGTCATAGATCATTTAGAGAGAGAACTTAACAAATTTATGCGAATAGTTTGCTTCAACTATTGATTGTAAGCCTATTAAACTCGTTCTCTCTAGGTTGGCTCGCTCATAAATCTTCAATCTACGTTCAATAGTCATATTGAGTTCTCATGGATGCTAGATGTAAACTGTATCAAAATAGTGTAGTTTTCTAGTTTCCGAATTATATGACAGTTAGAAAAAAAAGAAACAAACATTCTGGAAATATCTCGCACTGGCTACTATAAAAAAAATTGAATGGGGTACAGCTCTGATCTTACAGGATACCTCATGGCTCATAGAATTGAATCGCTCATTTCTCACTAAAATATTCACACAGGGTATGGAGGTCTCCAGCGGTTCTATAGCTATTGGTCAACTAAATTAATTAATGGCAGGAATTGAAGTTAGTTTAAATGCTCATGTGCTGTTTTTGTCATGCGTCTTTATGTCATCTGCAAAGGAAAGTGTCGCCTCAAAGGACCTAATTCTGGGACTAACATCCGCTGCACATTTCAGGAAGGAGTGGTCGTCCATACAATAGCAAGATATCATTTTGCTGCCAATGTACAATGTTGAGCATTTTCCATGTCGTCATTTTGTCGATCCCCAATCTTCTAGGGTGTTTCTTTAAGCATTTCTTGATATCGTTTAATGCTTTATGCGATCCCGCCCGGCATTCAATAAGTATTATTTGATCGTACCATCTCCAGGAGACCATCCCATTGCGGCCGAACCATTTCCACCCAACTTATAACGCCGTCCATATCGCGTAATTGAAATTAGTGTAAAACTCAAAGAATAAGACCTTAATCTCTTAATTCTTTACTAATTTCAGTTGGCTCAACATAAATCTTCTCAATTATTATCTTAGTACAGTGGCGTGACATGTCACACTTCTTCTAGTTCTTTCGCAAGCTCGATTAATCCCAGTGGAAACCCGTCCAGGCGTCAATCCCGTGCTAACCCGTCATGCATGACTTCAAATTTGGAAATTATTAGACCTGAATATTTGCAGTGGCATCTGCTTCCACTGAAAGTATTTAAGACACAAGGCTGCCTCTTTAAATCACTGTCTTTACTCCCACATGCCTGTGTAAACTTTAACCATGACTTTATCAATTCTCAAAATTCTGCCTATCGAGTATCCTGAGAATCAATGTTCTTCTTGTCTACGGCGGATTATCACAGTAATTGTTCCCTAGAGTTATCTGCGTCGAGTGGTCAGTCTGTACTACTAATTCTCCACTCTAACTCTAGGACTCTTCTATCTACTCGGGCTGTTCAAAAATTTTCAAGACAGTTGTTCAAATCCCCAATGATAATCTGCTAAATTTCGATAATTATTGGAATTCTCATTAAACAGAATAACTACACCTTTCTGACACAGAAATATCCAGCATCAAGATATAGCGCACCGTCCAATTTCTTTATTTCAAGACGGTGTCAAATTACAACTGAAGGAACATACTAAACATATAACTGGTTTAAATTTCATGTAATCTCATCATGCCTTCTGCTGGCAAATATTTACTGTAAAATTCAATACTATCAAGATGGTTTTATTTGTCTTCATCAAAAAAAAAAATGTTTCAGAAATAGAATCTTGGAAATCTCTACTATAGACAAAAATTGTACATTTGTCAATTCAGGATAACCTTCCCTTGTCAGAGTGTATACAGGATATTTAAGATCATATGCAGTTGGCGGCATCATGAAAAAAAAAAAAAAAAAGGTCGGTTGCAATAGACGCAACGTTATTAATCAAGACAATAGGTCTCTAATTTTCCAATACTGCAAAGGAACAGGTCACACTTTCGCATTAGGAGAACCTAGAATACATTACAATAACATAAACAGCAAATATCAAAGGCTTATAATTGATTTTCTATTATTCAGAAAACACAATAGCATTGATAGAAAATAGCCCCATAGACGTTTTACTTTGATATCAGAAATCAATGATAATATTAAGGTTTTGCCACAAACAATGTGAATCGTAAAAGACAGCGGCGAGAGATGCGGTATACACCGCCTCAACATAACTTTCATTGCCTGATAAAATGCCAGTGAAACGGAAAGCCTAAATTAAAATTCACGATTTATAATAGACTGTTAATCTCAGGATGCGTGGACTACTTCACCAATACTTAAAAATAGTATGGCTTTTCATTAGGTATATATTTCTAAAGTATAGGGGAAGAAACATATACTAAATTCGAGCCCCGCGGCGGGCGACATTGATGGGTTCCCCTGGTTTGGATAGATGAAAAGGGAGGGTACACGATGTGACTTATTAAAGTCTCCTTACTTAAGTATATATATATATATATATAGCAATTTAGGCCAACAACCCTATGTATATAACCCGCAGCAAGACCTTAATGTTGTATAATAGCAGCACAGCTGTCAGTGATGCACTATCGGCATATGTCTTTACATCATCACATGTAATACAATTTGTGCAAACAGGATAAATAAAAATAAATAAAAAAGAAAAAGGGGGGAAAAAACTCTGTAATTGATTAAGAGTTGAGCTAAAGCAAGGATTGAGCATATAATATTGTCAGTACAATGGTCTAAAGATGGAAACAGCTGCGACACTATTATACAATTTCATCAGATAACCCACGAGATCGTTATTAAATTGGGCAATCTATAAAACACTGAAACACAGACACTCGCGGCAATGTATGTGGCCGGTAATTTATGGGAGACTTGATTATTAGTAACATTCCCTTCAAATAGGTGATAAACATACAACATTTCATTTAAACAATTGGAATAGCACCATAAGGCAAGTTATGTATGAAATAGGTAACAGAGGAGACAATAAAATTTCTCTAGATATTTATTTAAATATCTTAAAATTTGGGAACATGTCTAAACTGACGAGATATGCTATTTACATAGTAAAATTTAGGTAGAGGTGACCTGAAGTTACTTTATAGCCCTTTAGGGCCCATGCGAAATCTAGGTTGGCTACTACACAAAAAGGGGGGGGAACCTAGATCTCCATCTATTCTAGCGGGACAAAATATACGAACCCTAACACTCCTTTTTAAGTCACTTAAAGCCCTTTAGGGCCCATTCAGAATCTAAATAGATTAGCTTCTGTTCGAAAAATAAAAGGGGGGGCTAAGCCATAATGGCAAGGGGCTTACCTTCTCTCGAAAGCGGCGGCAAGGTCTGGTCTCCTCTACGTCTCAGGCCCGTCTAAGAATCGTCCTTCTCACTGAGCGACTCCGATCGAATCTCTCCCGCCTTTTGGCAAAGAACCTTCTTTTATATCATCTCATTCTCCATTTTCATTCGCCGAAAGAAACACCAATCAAAATGGCCAACGGCTCCAGTATCAATTTCATAGACGCCCCAGGCCTCTCCCCTTCAAAATAGAACATATAGTATTACCAAAACAAAAAAATCTAAAGAGGGAAACAACTACAGCGATCGTGTAAAATTTCAGACGCCAGCCCCCCCTCTCTCCACATGGGTTGGAATACAATCCTCCCTTTTTCTCGGGATGGTATATATATCGCCCCCCCGTCTTGGCTAAAATTGACCCAGGCCCTTTTTACCTGGACTGTAATGTGATGCTTTCCTTTCTCTGGAAGGATATTTTATAAGTTTCAGTCTTTAGAGATCTTCCTTCTCCATTTTTCTCCTTTTTTTTTTTTTTTCTGGTCACCTTTACCTAAATTTTTGGTGAGGGGAATATATGTACATATGAAACAACAGTTTCCAGCTCGGATGTCTCTGGATGTCTTCTTCTTTACCAGGCATCAGCTTTCGGCATGGAAGTCTGGTGTCACCAAGTGTCTAAGTTTCTGGGCAAAAAAAATGGTCTGTAAGTCTATGTGGGAGGGAAGCCATGTATCCATTTGATTTGATTATACATACGCCTTCTGTTGGGGTATGGTTACAAAAAACGTGCCCCAACAATACTAGCCAAATGACCCAGGCAACGCCCAGGTTTTACCCGATTAAATGTTTTTATTCAAATACTATTAGTTACAATTATGAATTGGCGCCGTGGATGTCACTCTTGTGAAACGTCCCGCTCCAAACTTTGTGTCAGAGAAGCGATTTTTTTATAAAGAGATGATCTGGCTTTGTGTCTTCTTCTCGAATGAATGTTTTTCTACAAAGCAATAACGCGCCATCTATACATATAAAATAAAAGGACTTAAAAGCGCGAATGTTTCTTTTATACATAAAACGAACTTCTACAGTCCTTACTGCGATGAAAAATATATTGGGAGGGCTTGGCTCATCAGTGGTGAACCCTCCCAGCGGTTTCGCCAATTTAATCCACCAGACCGCTTCTCGAGATCTAATACTGTATTGGATCATTCTGCTTTTATATGCTACACTGAAGGATGGAATATTAGAAATGGTTTTCAAGTAAACTATGGACATAAGCTTATAGGACAGTAGAATTACATTCAAATATTTGCTTCGAGCAATGCTCTTCAGCAAACTATAAAGACAAGGCCAGTTAGGAATAAATTAACACAAAGCAATAACGCGCCATCTATACATATAAAATAAAAGGACTTAAAAGCGCGAATGTTTCTTTTATACATAAGCCGCTGGGAGGGTTCACCAATGATGAGCCAAGCCCTCCCATTACATTATATTTTTCATCGCAGTAAGGACAGTAGAAGTTCGTTTTATGTATAAAAGAAACATTCGCGCTTTTAAGTCCTTTTATTTTATATGTATGGATGGCGCGTTATTGCTTTGTGTTAATTTATTCCTAACTGGCCTTGTCTTTATAGTTTGCTGAAGAGCATTGCTCGAAGCAAATATTTGAATGTAATTCTACTGTCCTATAAGCTTATGTCCATAGTTTACTTGAAAACCATTTCTAAGATTCCATCCTTCAGTGTAGCATATAAAAGCAGAATGTTCCAATACAGTATTAGAGCTCCGAGAAGCGGTCTGGTGGATTAAATTGGCGAAACCGCTGGGAGGGTTTACCACTGATGAGCCAAGCCCTCCCAATATATTTTTCATCGCAGTAAGGACAGTAGAAGTTCGTTTTATGTATAAAAGAAACATTCGCGCTTTTAAGTCCTTTTATTTTGAATGTTTTGATAAATAATCTTTAAGATAATAAACTTGGTGATAATAAAACTTATAGATAAAAAACTTGTTATCATCGTCGCAATGGTGGCGCTGCTTGCGAGTTAAATCTACAAATCTGCAACTAACTCTAAGGATATTCAAGATATTCAAGAAATTATTTTTCAAAAACCTTCCTGAGGATATACCTAATAATATCCCAAAATTTCACGGCGATTGGATGTATGGTTTTTGAATCTATAGAGTACACACAGACAGACATTCAATTTTATATATATATAGATAGATTTTATTAGATGAAAAATACTAGCTTATTCAATACACAACCTTGACACCTAATGTGTACAAAAATGTAATAGGTATTGTGGCAACTAGATTCAAAGGTTGGCTTTCTGCAGTCTAAGAAAAGGGACAGCCAGGCAATAAAAATAGTTAAAAATCACGTCCCTTCAACAGCAACCAGCATCAAGACTTCTAACACTCCTCCTTTTTTTTATTGTCATCTTTAAACCACTTGAAATATAACTTGAATAACAATTAACGTTATTTACACTATTTTACATCCTAGGGCCAATATCAACGAATATTTTCAATCATTTGCCCCAGGAAAAAGGACCACAGCAGTTTACGATTCCTACATCAGTTCCAGACTGGAAATAGGCGAAAGCGCCATCTATTGGCGGAGGTTGTAGGTGTTTTCAGGCCCATATACGCGACAATAGGTAGCAACTGATAGCGATTTTTACAGTTTTTTACTGGATTTCACCTCTTCTCTAAATATGATCATCTCCCGCGACTTTTATTTTCATTCATATACATCTAATTGCTCAATGACAGAAGATAAAATATTTTATTTTTACTTTTAAGAGAATATAAATAAAATATTTTAAAATGTATTTTTGTATATACAACATGTGATCAATAATTTCAAGGAATGAGACTGTATCATGTAAAATATTCAAATGATTTTATAAGGACCTTATAGATAAAACATTTATCAACACGTAGAAAAAAAAATTGATCACACAGACGCACGCGCTCACGTTTTTTCGAAATCATAAGCTCAATATATCAGAACATTTTCTAACTTCAGTATGGACTGTATTGAAAAACAGCGAGTCTGCATAGAGTTTTGCTTTAAATTAGGGAAAACGGCTTCTGAATCATTTCAAATGTTGAAGCAGGCTTTTAAAGAAGATGCCCTATCACAATCGAGGACATTTGAATGGTTCGCACGATTTAAAGCTAGTCGAACAAGCGTCAAGGATGATTTACACGCTGGCAGACCTTTATTGATAAGAAACCCCGAAAATGCACTCAAAATAAAGTCATTGATTAAAGAAAACCCAAGAATAAATATCAGAGAGCTATCAGAAGACTTGGATATCTCTTTTGGAACATGCCCATCATTAAGAATGATCTGCATCTTAAACGATCCCAGCTAAATTTGTCCCACATCTCTTAATGAATGAGTATGGCAAAGAAACGTGCAAAACATGGTCAAAATGTTTAATTCTGATCCCCATTGGCTCAAAATTTTATCACGGGAGATGAAACATGGGTGTATGGATATGATCCCAATACTAAGAGGCAATCAAGCCAGTGGCTAGAGCCTGTAGAACCAAGATTTAAGAAAGCAAGGATGAACAAATCGAAGCTTGTGTCTTCTTATCACTTTCTTTGATGTGAAGGGATTGGTACACTATGAATTCGTGCCCGAGGGTCAGAACATAATCAACATTATTATCTTGATGTATATCGACGTTTAAGGGAGGCTGTGCGTCAGAAACCACCCAAAAATGGCATCAGAAAAATTGGCTCTTGCATCATGACAACGCACAGCCACATACCGCCATCACTGTACAACTCTATTTGGCTAAACATGGAATTGCTTTACTACCTCAGCCACTCTATTCTCCTGAACTTGCTCCCAATGACTTTTTCCTTTACCCTAAACTTAAAAAGTCTTGAAGGGCGTCGATTTTGCTCAATACCTGAAATAAAGGAGAATACAAATAATAGTTTGAAAAGCCTGAAAGATGAAGATTTTCAGAGGTGTTTTGATATCTGGAAAAAGATGGAACAAATGTATAGATAGTGACAGTGATTATTTTGAGAAATTTTAAATAAAAATAATTATATTTTGTATTTCTTCAAATATTTAGCATTCCTGGAAATTATTGATCACACTACTACACAGCATATTCTTTTCGTAATGAATATTCAGCTTGGCCGTCGATATTCCTCTCCAGTTAAAATTATATTCAAAAATCCCTTTCGTTTTTTAACGTTGGAGCAGTTGTTCACACGTGAAAAAATGTCGTTGGCGTTGATGTCTCTTGACTTCAGTTCATAACAGAACCCAATTTTCTACCTTTCAGATAATTTCATTTTTTTTACCTATTTAAAATGGCTGGTTGAGTGACTCCAAGTGTTTTCGCGAGTTCCTTTAGCGTTTTGTGTTGGTCTTCATCCAGCCTTGCCTCTAATGCTTCATCCTAAAACTTTGGTGGCGCTCAGTGTCTTTCAATTAAAATTGCCACTTTTATACTGTGAAAACTACTTCTGACACATTCGTTCAACTAGAGCATGGTCAGCATATACTACGATGACTCTCACAGCAGTTTTTTTTCTTCACATTGAAGTAAAACTCCCCACAAAACACATTATTTAGTACTAATGTTGACATTTTAGGAGCAAAAAGAAGCTAGGTTGTTCACACTTCAGAGAAATGATGGTCACTGAAAAAGGAAGCCTATGATAACGTTATAAAATAATGGTCTTGTCAGATGAAACAATAAAATAATAAACTAGTAGCGCCATCTTTGTCAAAACCGTAAGAACTTATTCATACCCCCAATATATTAAGAAATAGGTCATAAGAACTAGAACTATAGTCATTTCTAGATTGAAGTTTTACCCATATATTTATTTATATATGTTGTGACCCCTATATAAGTATATTTAACACAAATGTGTGCATGATGATATTGGAAACAAATACTTAATAATAACAGATAAATAGATATATTTTAAATTATAACATATTTTTGCAATTAATTATAAAGAGGTTTCAGATAGTACCTGAATATTTGGATTTTTTTTTTTTTTGAAGCCTGAATAATCACTGAGGAATTCAAGTAGTTACTTGCAACAGTTTTCCAGACCACCAGATATCTGAAAATGTGCATACCTGCAATGGTAGTTGGACTAAGCAAGTGTTTAAAATAGTAGATTTCCATGTGGAAAAGCAAATAGGAAATTAGTCTGTTTCCGACCACACTGACCAACTAGAAGTCTGAAAATTTGTCAACCTGAATTATCATCAGGTTGAAATAAGTGTAAAAAATTTTATACTTCTATTGCACAGAGATAGAAATGAAGCAAGTTAAATAAAAATATTTTTAAAAATCGTTATGACTGGGGGTTATGCTTCAAATAGAGGGAGTCGTGGGGGAGGGGTGATCCTAAATTTATTGTGAACTATATTACAAAGTAAATTAACACAAAATGGATTTTTGTTGTGGGATAATTGGTGCGTATTTAATATGGATTATGATTATTTAATTGATTAATTTTGTTACAATTAATAAAATAAATTTTTTGACAAAGGGAAATTTTATTAATAACAAGCGGATGTACCCGGCTTCGCGCCGAGTAACTAACGAATCTCTCGATAAAGTGAACATTTTTTCCCGGTCCCTTGAAAAATACTCGATAAGTTGAATAAAATCAATATTAATTGGTTCCCTCGGTAATTGGAAGTTAAAGGAATAGTATCTTGCCTTGGAATTGTATCATTATTCTTGTCTCAAATAAATTGCCGTGTCATCCTGAATTTTGTCTTTCCTAATTTTCTACATTACAAAATCATCGTATCATCATGATATTATTTAGAGAAGATTTTTGAATTATAACAGATAAATTAGAATATTTATCTTGATTATTTTTAGGCGAAAAGTTATTTCAAAAATTTTATTTGCTAGAAACCTTCCCAGTACTATACTAAATAACTTCCCAAAGTTTCATGGCGTTCCAATGAGTGGTTTGGTCAGGCATAAAGGACACACACACATACATTCATTTTTATATATATAGATATGTCATTATATGTGTGGTCTTATATTATCACATATATAAATACTAGATAAATGGCCCGGGCAACGCCCGGGTTTTACCCGAGTGCGTATATATTTAAAAAATGTTTTAATTAAAATACTATTCGTTACAATTATAAATTGGCGCCGTGGATGTCTCTCTTGTGAAACGTCCCGCCCCAAACTGTGTGTGTCTTGAAAATATAAAAATAAAAATGTGAACGGAAAAATATGTCCAGGGTAGCCTAGTGGTCATGGCATCTGCCCGGTAAGCGGAAGGTCGTGGGTTCGATTCCCATCCCTTGACACTTTTTTTATTTTATCCATTCTGACCAAAATCTATCCATGAACTTCACACAGTGAACTTCACACAGAGAGAATAAGGCAATTATATAAGTAGATAATCCAAATTGTGCCTTATCACACACTATTTTTTTATTTGGCCTTATTACCATGTGTTTATAATCTATGACGTAATGCCGGCGGCGCGCGCCCGTTGGCTGCCGGCGAGCACGTGACCTCCCTGTGCGCGCGCATCCGTGACAGAACCGGCCGGCCCATGACGGTCGTGACTATATATATAATGGATGGATAATAATAATATAATAATAATAATAATAATAATAATAATAATTATTATTATTATTATTATTATCATCATTAGATTATGTTAATGATCATAATGATGATGCGCGCGCATCCGTGACAGAACCCATGACGGTCGTGACTATATATGTTGATATGCGCGAAGATATTGAAATAAGATTACCGAATTATAACAGATAAATTATTATATTTATTGACTTTGAAAGTGTTTTGCTTGTAATTCCAAGGTTTTTAATAGGGACCTGAATATTCAATGGCTGAGAAAATCAATTCGCAATTCACAACAGTTTCCGACTTGATTTCCTGCCACATATAAGATTTTATAAATAAATATATAGAAATTTGATCAATTCTGGCCACTCTGACCACCCAGGAGTCTGAAAATTTGTACACTTGCATTGTTCATTGGACTTCTAATATATGGTTATACATACTTCAATTTTATATATTTTAATTTATGAAATACATTTCATTTAATTTCATTAAGTCCATTATTTAGCATACTTATTTTTTTCTCCTGGTATGGCAAGTGCAATTTGATTTCAACAGCGCAGTGATCAAACTTCATTCCACACCATGAGAAAGAATTGATTCTAATTTTTCTCTCTTATTAATTTTTACGATATTTTCTAAGTAACGCTCTTTTGAAACTAACCTCGCGAGATTGTCAATATTCAGCCAAAAGAAATTTTCGTTTTTTAAAATCAGATTCGTTTGATGTCTAAACACATTCTCCCCCAGCGTACTTTATTCCTACAATTGGGCTTGAGAAGTTATGATACGTTTTTTTTTAATATATGGCCCTTTTCAAGCATACAAAGCTCTTTTTTTTTCAAACTCGTTTTTTCCCTCATGAACCTCCAAGTTCCTAAACCACCGAACCGCGGCCAAGTCAATTTGATTATGGCTGGACATCTCAATCTTCTCTCACGACCAGCTTCGATTTTAAAAACTTCTATTCATTATTGATATTTTCAAATTATCTTCATCTTCCTTTATCCTTCATAGTCAGACATATCACTAACGGAGTGATTTCGAGTGCGCTTCCACTTCGGCCGATGACTGCATGTTAAATGAGGAGTCCACTGTGAAGTTGTCAGCTCTACTTATTTACAACATATACATAAAATAAAAAATCCTATTTAGTCCACGAATCACCCATCTATGCCACCTACCTCTCAATCCAGCAAACCAAGTCCAGGATTGAAAAACTAGGAACTGGACATCTTTGGGTCGTCTCGGGGAAGGTTTAAGGTAGGTGGTGGAGCTGGTGTTCTGCCGGAAGATGGTGATATCAGTCCTCATGAGTCCGTGATTTGCTCATAGGGATAGGTATGATGAAGTCTGACTTGGTACTAGTGGAATTAAGTCAACTACGATAGGTCAGGTGTCTTGACCACAGGAAAGGGGTGTCCGAATCCATTTCAGACTATGGCTTGGCGTTGTAAGGGCTGAAGGTTCTATCTGCGCTTCACAATTACCAGAGATTTCCAACTTAAAGAAGGGGCAAGTGGGACTAGTTAGGTTAGGTGGGATTCTGGTTGAATCGTTGCATACAGTGATCACGAGGTGTTCTAACACTTAGATACATTGCAGGCTTCTTTAAGGGTAGTTTTTTTTTTGTGTGTCCGGGCCTGACGTGGATGGCGTGCCACACATCCGCTCTAAAGAGACTCCACCCAGACGACGGCGGGCGGGAAGATCGGGCTCCAATCCTAGTTGAAAAGGGCAAAAAAACCCAAGCCACAGCAACAGAAGATATGAGACTTATTACATGCACAAGTGAAGGCCAAGAAAATATTCGCATCAAAGATATCTTACATGTACCAAATTTAAGGAATAATTTCTTGTCAGTATACGAATTAGTCAACAAAGGAAATTCAGTTATTTTCAATAAGGATGGAGAAAAATTTTTAATGAAGGGAATGATTTAGTTGCTGAAGCATATATTAAAGATAAAATGTTTATGATGGAAACAAAACTAATAAATGTGCCAATAGCAAAAAATGAAAATGTCATGGTTATAAATACACATTTATAAAATAAAAATAGCAATATAAGTTTATGGCATAAAAGATTAAACCATTTAAATGAAGAATACATGAAAAATGATTCAAGGACATTGTAAGAGGATTGGATCTAAAATTTGAAAGGTTACCAGAGTGCGAAGCATGCATAATGGGAAAACTGGATCAGAAGCCATATAATATTATGGAAAATTATACAGTTATTCCCCTGCAGTTGATTCATATGGATTTATGATGACCAATCCCATATCAATCTTTAGGAGGATCTAAGTATTTTCTTGTTATAGTAGATGATTACAGTAGAAGAATATTTGTATATTTCCTGAGAACAAAAGATGAGACCTTTGAAAGATTTGAAGAATTCAAAGCAAGAGCCGAAAACGAATTAAGTCTTAGAATAAAAGATGTAAGAACCGACAATGGAACTGAATTTTGTAACTCTAGATTTGAGGGACTTTTCAAGAGAAGTGGGATCCATCACCAACTTACCACCACATACTCACCACAAAGTAATGGAGTCGCAGAGAGAGTGAATAGGACTCTTATAGATACAGCGAGAACCTTACTATTTGACTCAAAATTACCCATGAAAGTTTGGGCAGAGGCAATTGCTACAGCTGTATACATTAAGAATTGTACTCCCCACAGGTCTATCAAGCACCATACACCTATACAGAGATGGAATGTGAGGAAACAATCAGTCAAACACATTCGAATATTTGGATGTTTGACACATTGGCTTGAGAGTAAACCAAGAAGAAACAAATTTTCACCAAAGGGTAGAAAGGGAATATTTATTGGTTTTATTAATTTAACATTAAAAGAAAAGCTTACAGAATATCTATATGTATATATAGTTGTTTAGTTTTATAGTTTAGTTTTGTATTAAAATTATCTTTATTATTTTGATTATTTAAATTCAAATTATAAAATTTGTAAATTGTTATTATTTAGTAGAGAGAGAGAAAGAAAAAAATCCTTTACTTCTTACACATCATCCAATTAATTATATATTTATTATTAATAACAATAAAATATAACAACATAATGTCTTTTGCATCGGCTTTTACACGTCATTTAGAGACATACTCTAATTTGTATATAGAATAATAGAAGTGAGAATATATTTAATATTATAAATTTTAGTAGTTAGAGAAAAGGGAGAAATGCGGTAAGAAAGACCTGGGTACGAACCCTCATGGGGAGAATTTTTTTTTTAAATAATAAATTGCATCACACACAAACACAGTGGCCTCAGAAATTTTCGCAATAACGTTTGACAGTGGAAGCAAGTACTCATAACCATATGTTGCGCTCTGGATTATTTAAAGTTGAAAATTTAAACTGTTTCAATATGCGTAATACAACTGCTGCAAACAATTATAACCTGAAAATCAGAAATCAGAAAACCTTTTCTCATACAGACTTTATAAATTCAATAAATAAAATTTGAAAAAAGAGAGGGTATGGCTCATCATTGAATATAACCTCAGATGCCTCCCCAATTCAATATCCAGGCTGTTCTACTATTATATTAGACTCCAGGTCTATTTCAAAGATAACTTTACCACCATAACTAAGATCCTACACCACAAGGTCCCTAGCCTTGTAAATATGTAAATACAATTTAAATATGATGTACATACTCTCCATTGTAAATATCATAAGCTAAGTTGTTTTCTTTGAGTGGTACCTAATAAAGTTACTTTTGAACTCTCTCTTTCTTGAGGTAACCCGGATTCCTGGAGCGTATTAAAACTTTTGAACTGGAAAACTTTACCATTCAAAAATAGAAACATAGCTTATAATATTTACAATGGATAATATATACAGATCTTCCCATTTATATTATATTTACATATTTAAAAGGTTAGAGCCTTGTGGTGAAGCTACAATAAACCCAGGTATATGTACCCTATTCAAAAGGGCTGTACCACTTTTCTCACCAGATGTACCATTTAGCACCACGGTTTGGTGATGACAGCGAATATATAAAAAGCATTATTAATACATCAAATATAGGTTTTACTCCTCCTCCATCATTAGACTGCATTTTTTATATACCCTGCATTTGTTATATATAGAACACAGTAAAAAGATGTTTTGAGCAAACTATGGACATATGCTTCTAGGGCTGTAAATACACTCATGGACAAAACTTAAGGAAGTGGAAAGTCTTTGTCGCTGTTCGTCTATTATTATTTTATTATTTTTTTTTTTTGAAGGAGACAGAGGTCCCCTTTTTTTCACACTTGGTTATATCGTGTCTTCAATAAAGGTAACTGCAATATCTTTCAGTTATTGACTGTATCCCGATATACATGCTTATTATGTATCTTCTAGTTTAAGAGATTTACGACGCAACGCTAGTCATTTTTACATATTAATCTTTTAATTAAAAACAAAGCATTTATACAATAAATGATGATGATAAATAAATCTCAATGAATATTGATATCATACATAACAACTCCTCCCCATTAGCCAAAGATAACTTAACTTTCAAAAAACGATGGAGGTTTCCTTATTCTTAAGGATCTCCTCAACACAGGCCTTGGGGTTCCTTCTGAAGAATCAGTTTCTTGAACAGCCGGAGGTCTTTCAAAATCAGGTGTCACTTGAGGGGTCGATGATGTAGATGGTAAGGCTTCACTTTCCTCACAACTCCTGACTTGATCTAAATGCCGGTTTACAATTTCTCCGTCATTTGTCTCTACCTTAATAGAAACAGGACCAGTTTTTTCCCGCACTACACCTGGTAGCCATCTGGGGCCATGGTACCCTCGTGCTATAACTGCCTGTCCTTCATTTTCCACTCTATGGGGTTTCCAATTTTTTATGAACCTGTCCTCCTGTCGCATCCTTCCCTCCGACACACCTTCAGGATGAAATTTATTTATGAGACTCTTCAGGTTTCTGTTCATCAACAACTGTGCTGGGGATTTCTGCGTCGTGCTGTTTATAGCTATTCTCATGGATAACAACGATCTAGATAACCTAGTCGTCCAATTTCCCGAGCTGTTCTTTCTTAGCAGATTTTTAAGCGTCTGAATAGCTCTTTCCACCTGCCCATTTGACGCTGCATGATAAGGCGCACACAAGATATGCCTTACGCCATTTCTTTTTAAGAAAGTCTTGAAAAGTTCCGATGTGAAGGACGTACCATTATCTGAAACTATCACATCCGGCAACCCGTGGGTCGCGAATATTTCCTTTAGGCAATTGATGGTAGTTTCAGTAGATGTTGTAGATACGATTTTAGCCTCAATCCACTTAGAATAGGCATCTACTACAACAAGCAAAAGATTTCCTTGAAAGGGACCCGCATGATCAATATGTAGTCTCGACCAAGGTCTTGATGGCCAAATCCAAGGATATACGTCAGTTTTTGGCGGATCGTGACTACACGACAAACAAACCGCACAACTGGATATCATCCGCTCAATATCTCCATCCATCTTGGGCCACCAGCACAATCCTCGAGCTAACGCTTTTGTCCCCACTATGCCAATGTGAGTATCATGTAAAAGATTTAAAATATCCTTTCTTAATCTTTCAGGTATAATCACCCTGCTCCCCCACAATAAACAGTCTTTATGAACTGATATTTCACTAGATTTGGAGACAAAATCCCTAAATTTATCATTAACTTTCCTTTCAGGCCACCCATTCATTGCCCAGAATTTAACTTTAGAAAGAATTGGATCTTTACTGGTTAGTTTTGCCACTTCCGAAGAATTAATTGCAGCATGTTCCGATTCTATAAAGAACACCTCTGAAGGGTTCGGAACTACACTTGGACATTCATTTAAAGGAAGTCTACTTAGTGCATCGGCATTACAATTCACTTTTCCCGGTTTATACTCTATACTATAAGTATACGCGGCCAGAGTCAAACACCATCTCAACATGCGCGGTGATAGCACTTTAGGTATCGGCTTTTTGGGGTTGAATATTCCAACTAGGGGTTTATGATCCGTCAAAATTTTAAATTTTCTCCCTAGAAGATACTGTGAAAACTTTGATACACCAAAAATGACTGCTAATGCCTCTTTATCAATTACTGCATATCTTCTCTCTGTTTTATTTAAAGTTCGGGAGGCAAACACAACTGGTCTTTCAACACCATGGTCTATTTGCGACAAAATGGCTCCAACACCATACTCCGACGCATCACAGTTGACCAAGATAGGCAGATCTTCATTAAAATGTGCTAAAACAGACTTAGAGCTAATCAAGTTTTTAACCTCTGCAAAAGATCTTTGATGCTCTTTATTCCATTTCCATGGACTATTACTGTCCAACAGTCTATGGAGGGGTTCAGCTACTGTGGCTTTATTATTCAAAAACCTCTCAAAATAATTAAGAAGTCCAAGAAAAGACATCAATTCCCTTTTATTAGATGGTGGTCTGGCATCTTTAATTGCTCTCAACTTTTCTTCGGATGGATGAATTCCTTTATGATCAATAATCATTCCCAGAAATTCAATTTCTGGAACATAAAAATGGCATTTTTCTTTTTTTAGACGAAGTCCAGATTCTCTGAAGCGTAGCAGTACCTTTTCAGTTTTTATTTTAAGATCATCACAATCTCTTCCTGAAATTAGGACATCAAAATACACTGCAACTCCATCAATTCCACTCAGAAGAGTATCCATGAATCTCTGGAATGTTCCCACGGCTGAATTTAAGCCAAAAGGAAGACGCTTCACCTTATATAAACCTCTAGGTGTATTAATAGCGAGAATCTCTGCAGATGTTTCATCCACTTTCAACTGCTGATATGCTTGAGCCATGTCCAACTTAGTAAACACTCTGCCACCTCTCAATCTATCCAAAAGTTGCGGAATTGTGGGCAGTGGGTATTTATCAGGATTACTATACAAATTTACTGTACTTTTATAATAGTGGCATATTCTTATAGTGCCGTCATTCTTTAGGACCGTCACAATTGGTGATGCCCATTTCGTAAATTTAACAGGTTCAACAACCCCTTGCTCTTCCAGTGATTTTAATTTTTTATCTACTAGTTCTCTCAGAGCAAATGGCACGGTTCTGGCCTTTACAAATTTGGGTTCTGCATTCTCAGGAATGTCAATATGGATCAAAGGTCCATTATAGGCATCAATTTCCTGTTTAAATACTTCTTCAAATTCAGAAGAAAAAGGATTTGTTTCGATATGATTCAAAAAATTTATCCTCAGGCGAAACGCTTCAAACCACTGCCTTCCCAGAATGTTAGGACCCAGACCATCAGCCACTAAGATTGATAATTTTTTAAAACCATTTGTTACTTTTGCTTTAACAAAAAGCTTTCCCAAAATCTTGACGTTACTTGACGACCATGTCTTCAATAGCACTTCAGATTTCTCAAGTTGGGTTACTCTCCAATACTTTAAAAATGTTTCTTTGTTTAGTAATGAGTATGCACTTCCTGAATCTATAAGCATTGCTACGTCATGATTATCTAATTTAACCATTATGTAAAAAGGATTACTTAAACTTTCAGTTCTAATACAGTGTAGGTATGTATCACTATTACTTCTATTCAAGTATTCAAATTTCTTTACTCTAGTCAGGCATGCCTTCTGCAGATGACCAATTTTTCCACACTTGAAGCATTTTGAATTTCTGAATTTGCATACATGAGGCAAATGATTTTCTTTACATCGTATACAAATAATTTTCTTATTTAATCCTTTCGCAATTATATTGAATTCAGGTTGCTTCGATTTGAAATTAAATGGTTCACTCTTATTAGCTTTATTTAATATATTTAAATCAGGAGTCGTCTCCATCAAAACACTAGCGTTTGCACTTGCCGACTCATCACATAGTGCTATATCCATGGCTTTTTCAAAAGTCAAAGCTGCCTCAGTTAATAATCTCTTCACAAGTGACTCTTTTTTTAAGCCACACACTAATCTGTCTCTTAAACGATCATCCAGATCAACAAACTCACAGTTCTCACTTAATCTTCTTAATTCTGCTATATAAGTAGCAATCGGTTCATTACCTTGATTATGTTTGTTAAAATGGTATCGCTGGACTATCACATTGGGCTTAGGGCAAAAATGTCCAGTCAGGATAGTAACTATCTCTTCATAATTTACATGAGCTAAATCTTTTGGCGCGGCCAATGACCTTGCCAATGCATAAGTTTCAGGGCCTATTAAAGTGAGAAAAATAGCTTTTTTCTGCGTGATCTTTTCAATTCCATTTGCAAGGAAAAATAATATCATTCTCTCCATGTACGTTGTCCACTTCTCTGGCTTAGAAGGATAAAAATTCTCAATATTCCCGAAACTAGCCATCTTTAAAAAATTAAAATTTAGTTTAAAATTAGTTTAAAAATTAGCTCAAGATTACTTTACCTTAAAATAATTCTTTTTTTCTCGTCGCCAATTTATTATGTATCTTCTAGTTTAAGAGATTTACGACGCAACGCTAGTCATTTTTACATACTAATCTTTTAATTAAAAACAAAGCATTTATACAATATATGATGATGATAAATAAATCTCAATGAATATTTATATCATACATAACAATGCTAAAAGGTAAAATTTTCTTAAGTTTTGACCATGAGTGTAAATATACCTAATTTAAAGATGCTATTTGAGATATATTTCCATCCACCATGATTATCACAAACTGCACCACATATATTTGAGATATCAATTGATTCAAATCTCCTGGATATTATTCAAACAAATTCTACAGGTTTCTGGAGATGAGTTTTTTATCTTTATCAAACGTATTATCAAGTTTTTTCGGATATCTCTGGCTCTTCTACAGGAGTACATGAAAATATTTATGTATGTTCTATATTTTTTGTACTCCTGTACAAGGGCACTGATGCTCGAAAACTCGAGAATACATTTAATAAAGATAAAGAAACTCATCTCAAGAAACCTAAGGTATTTGTAAAATAAGAGCACATATACACCGTATCATGTTAATTATATTAACAAGCAATCCAGGGTTTTTTCTTGCGTCATTTTTATTTCTCTAGTTTTCAGGCTAACATGTCCTTCAACAGAAGCATCTAGATATATACCTTTCAGATTACTAAACATCTATATATAGTTAGTATAGTTAGCTGGAAGTTTTTATATTTCTATATGCTTCTGTTAAAGGGCATGTTAGCTCGAATGCTAGATAAATAAAAATGGTACAAGAACCCTGGATTGCTTGTTAATATTGTTCGATTATAAGTGATTGAGGTGAACGTTTATTTATCTCTTTTTTGAGCTATTTTCTGAGCGAGCTTTCAAAATCAATCCTGAATGATCTAGTTGTTTACAATGTTCGCTATAAAGATTTTGGGGTCCAAATTGACTTGGAAGTACAATCTATATTAATAAAATGCAAATTTCATAAGAGTACATCACTAAAAACTTTCGTTACAATGCATCAATTTCGACCAAATTTTCAACATTTATGTAAAACGAGATGGAGCAGGTTTTGCTTAACATCAAAATATTTTCCCTAACATTAACATGCGTAACTTCGCTGTTATCGATTAAATACAAAAAAATAGTCCTAAAAGAGGATAATTTGCATATTAAGTTTGTTCCGTATACCTTTTTACACAAAAGTCGACCAATCCGGATAAAAAGTGATATAGAGTTATGTATATAAGGCATCACTGTGTGGCATAGTTTTATAACCCGAAATAAGTAAAATAGTACTATAAGAGGATGATTTGCATATTAAGTTTTTTCCGTATACCTTTACATACTATTTGACCAATCCGGATGAAAAGTGTTATAGAGTGCGGTATATTATAGACATTACTGTCATAGTTTTATAACCAGAAATATGAAAATTAGTTCATTAGCAGGTTAATTTAAATATTATTTGTTCTCCGCACATTCACAAAACTTGACCTAACAAATTTCGAATATCAAATAAAGTTTTTTTAAGGCAATAGCTCCTTATCATATTTTCATAAAACAGCTCGGAATATGCAAATTAAGCGAATAATAGATTATTTGAATATTTTTATACGCATAACCGAGCGAAGCCAGGTCTCGTTTGTCAAATTCTCAATACACAAAAAGCAATAGAATTTTGAACTTAAATCGACATGGTCAAAAATGCAAACTAAGCATGATAGAGCTTTTATATAGCTCGTAATTTCGTGAAAGGAAAAAATTAACGTAATAAGCGGGATAACGTTATAATGGAGTGTTACTGTACATACTATCCATAACATGCTTTTTATTTAACAGTTGGGAGAGACACGTGTATATCTGAAATTATATACAATTAACACAATTGAACATTGGGAAGCATGGAAATTACACGTTCGATGTCAAATTTTGCATAGAGTAATTAGAAATAGTAGCTTGAAATATGTACAGTCAACACTTTCGCCTTAAAACATACAGCCTTCAGAATCTATTAAACTTGATGTATTGGTCTTTATTGTAAGCAACTTGTTTTGTATTAGTCAGGTAATGTTGGTTTTCTTCCCTTAGATCAGAAGTTAATGAACAGTTTATCAGAAGGTGTTCAGGGGTTTGTTTTTCGTTTCCACAAGTGCATGCAGGTGAACCGATTTTGCCAGTTCTAAACAAATATGTGTTGAAGTCACCATGTCCAGTAAAAAATTGAACGTTATAGAAGTTGGGTTGAACATAGTTAGGAATTCTTGATCCATAACATGTTTGCTCTATGAGAAACTAAATTGGAGTATTATAAGTATTCTCTAAGAATCCGGGTTACCTCAAGAGAGAGAGAAGTATTTTAATACTGTAACATGTATTTTATTACGACATTTCAGTAGTATGACACGTTGAAACCCTTAGCTTGATTGCGCCTTCACTTCACGAGTCCGGGTTATATACAGTTAGAAGTTCTCTGCATACAAGAATTCCAATACAGTAGAACTTGGATAATTCGAACTTCTTTAATTCGAAAACCTCTTTAATTCGAATATTTATCTTGGTCCCTAGAATTTCCTATATATATAATTTCCGTTTTTAGTTCGAATTTTTGGATAATTCGAATTTTTTTATGGTCCCTTGGGGTTCGAATTATCCAAGTTCGACTGTACCTATATTAACCCCCGGGCAATATGGTTATATCTATATTCTGTAGAGAAAAACTTTTTGATTGCCATTAATATATTGCGATAATTTAAAATAACAAAAAAGGAGCTTTTTTTGTAGAACACCTTTATTCCGTTAACTTTCGGAAGACATCGTTCTTCAACGGGCGTGTTCTTCTGTTAAGAACGATGTCGTTCGAAAGTTAATGGAATAAACGTATTCTACAAAAGAAGCTATTTTTTGTTCTTTTATATTATCGCAATATATCTATATTCTGTACATAATATTCACAAGTCTCCCGAGTAGTGAGATACTCTTGATTACTTTAACTCTATTGTTGCCAACCTTTATACTCTAGTGAAACACTTCAAAGTTTGAAATTTCTCGCGATGTATATTAATTTTAAAGAGCAAATCACACATTATATAGGTAGCTCACTTACCATCACATACAGCCATTTTCAATATCGATCCTGAAATGCCATTTCACTCTAAATGAAAAAATTATATGTATATATCTTTTTTTACCTTTTATATCTCTCTAATTCCAGCCCATTCTAATAGATTATCAATATAATATACCTTCATTTTTCATGTTTTGTCTTGCAAAAAACTTCCATTTACTTTTGATAATTTCATCTAGAAGGATTTACTATTCTTTAAATCTTTTCAGAAATCTTTGTTTGTCACTTTATTTCTATTTCATTTTTCGTATTCTTTATGCATATCAGAAAAATATCGAAAATATTCAATTTACCATTATTTTTCTTTGAATATATACGAACTTCACATCCATTTACAGGTACACTAATCGAACGAAAAAATTCCAGGATTCCAGGAGATGAGTACAAAAGTGACCAACTATCTGGGTTGATCTTTGGACTTCATGTGTCAATGCTAGTTTCTCTTGATGATACCAGTATTCCAGTAGATTCGTACAAAAGTAGCCAACTATCTGGTTTGATCTCTAGACTTCAAGTGTTTTGTACTAATTTCTCTTGATGATACCAGTATTCCAGGGGCTACGTACAAAAGTAATCAACTATCTGGGTTGATATCTAGACTTCATGTGTTTGTACTAGTTTCTCTTGATGATACCAGTATTACAGGAGATGCGTACAAAAGTAGCCAACTATCTGGGTTGATCTTCGGACTTTGTGAGTTTTTATTTACTAGAGACTTGGACAACCCTATTATATGTCGTTCGCGCTTCAGAAATTCGGGTATCTCTCTATAGTATCACTGAATAACGCCAACTCACATAACCTCTAAAAACTGAGAGACTTTTTAATCAATTTGATAAAAACAATACGCAATTGAATCAAATGCTTACAAGTCATGTTCAAAAAAAAAAAAACTTTATTAGGTACCGCTCAAAAAAGAAAGCCAGCTTATTTTTTTTCAATATTATTATCTCTAGTACATATGTTAAATTAAATTTTATTGCCATCTATCGTTAAAATTTTACACAAATAAATTCACTGGCAATGGGTTTCTTTTAAATATCATCAAATATTAGCTCTACAGATCTTACTGCAATGATATGAGTTATTGAATGAGAGGGCTTGGCTCAACAGTAGTGAACCTTCTCAGCGGTTTCGCCAAATTAATCTCTAGACCGCTCTACTATTGTATTGGACTGGTTTTGTTATATACCCTGCATTTTCTATGGAAGGCAGCTTAGGGGTGTTTAGTGAACACTACTGTATACACTTACTGTAAGTGCACCACGTGTCATATACATGTGATAATCAGTTCGACTTTTGCACTTACAAATGTGCCAGAGTCCCTTTTGGTTACTTGCATTCGCTGGTGGGGTTAGACTTTTGCAAGAATTGATCGCCATTGGAGCATTTTTTTCTATTAGAAAAAAGTATCGAATGAGGGATTCGATCCCGGGTCGTAAGAATAAAAAACAAACGGTATAGATCATCCTTCCACTGAACCTCTTACCTTATGTTATTTACAATGGATAATTTGTATGGGTTCTTCACGTAAATAGAAAAAAAGTGTCCAATGCGGGATTCAATCCTGGTTCATGGCTGTCGGGAATCAACAGTTTATACCATTTGACCACTGACTTCTTCACAAGGCATGTATAATTTGAGAGTGAAATCTACAGCTTTATCACAAACTAGACGAGTGACCCGGGCTTCGCCCCTGGATTGACCCGTGTCCATATCTACCCGAGTGATATATATTTAGATAAGATTTTTTTTTTAATAATCGTTTTTACTCGAGGGAATGTTTGTAGTCTAGTATGTTGATATAATAAATCTATCTGAATATTAGGAAAGGTCAGGTAATTTTTTGTAGGGTGATGCTCTGAAAAAGAACGCTATACCACTTTATCACTAAACAAATTGGCGAGTCAAAAATAAGCAACCTAAACAATCCATTAGCTTTGCAAGATAAGAAAAGAAATAGAGAAATGCATGCAAAATTCTCAACACAAATCAAAATCTTTAATCCTCATTAGTAATGTATATTAGGTAGGATGAGATTTATTTTGTTTCTATTACATTACATGGAATAGATTTTTGTTTTTCTAATAAAATTTACTGACCTCTTTGTTCACTGAAACCTAAACAAAGTGTATGTTAGACCACTCTTTGTTCAACCTTACACATTGTTTAGGTCTCTTATTAGGTGCAAGATGTATACTAATGCTAAAATGGTAATTTGGGTAAACATAGGTAAATTCATGTTGGGCCAGTATTGTTCAGCAAGCCAACACAGATATAACATTACGGTATGAAGCAAGTTGTGCTAAAACTAATATTTCCAATCAAATTATCAAAAAGATAACACATACTATGTAATATAAACACATGTATGTAATATAAACACAATAATAACCAATAATTAAAAACCATAAATTTTTCTAACACAGTATACTTCTTATGTAAGAATACCTTACCATGAAGGTTTAAAACCCTACACATTGAAACATGTGAAAAATGTAGCATGTGTGTATGATGGGCTTGAAGAGAAAATATTTAAAAAATATATTTATTGAAACCTTTGTAATACCACACCAAATATGCATATTTACAGTTACAACAGTTGCAGATCTTATTTGCGCTTTAGAAGGGACAATCATATATGAGCAAAGCATCTATGCACATTAGAGGACATTAGAAACATAGTAAAAAATATATAAAAGGTAATGAATAAATTTTTTTCTAATTGAGGAAAGAAAGAGCTTCTTGATAAACAATATTTTTTGTGCTGCCATTAGGTGCGAGAATAAAAAGTTTTCTGGAGGAACTGACGTGTGAGCAGGCAACATAAAGCTGGCCATGGGAAAAACAATGGAACTTGAAGATCAATTCCAGCCCATTTCAATGTTTGACCTTGTGCTTTGTTAATTGTCATTGCAAAGCACAACTTAACAGGAAATTGAAGTATTTTAAAATGAAAGGGCAAATCTGAAGATATAATGGGAATCCTAGGAATCATAACCTTCTCACCAGTGCCGCATCCAGTCAAAATAGTCGCCTCCAGAAGATATCTGTGTAAGCTGTTAACTTGCAACCGAATACCATTACACAATTTTGGGGGATTAAGATTTCTTAACAATATAATTGGGGTGCCAACCTTTAGGGTAAGACTGTGCACAGGCATTCCAGGCGGATTGATAGAATTTAAAAATTCAATGGGGTAATGCACAGAATCATTCGGATCTACAACAGTGTCTATTGACAAATAAGTTCTTGAAGGAGCAATAAATTTACCGAGGATATATTCATTTATCTTGTCCACAGCATCATTTCTTGGTGCTAATAAAGCCCTTTCACTGAACCAAGAAAGTGGCATGGTAAGTAAAGAGCCTATATTGGGGTAAACAGATGATATTAAGGTATGGATATCTTCAACCAAGACACAAAGATCACTTGATGCAATGGAGATGAGTCCCTCGTGAGTTGCAAATGTCCCATTGCCCAGTTCAAGCAACAGCTGAGAGAAGCTGCTTCCTCTGTCGCCAAAGAGATTTGACCGCATATTGATAGTGAGAGATAACTTAACAATACTACTCCAAATATGAGAGCGTTTAAGGCATGCATTCACCTCGTCTGCTCGAGTGCCTTTGGGAATAACCGGTAAAGTTTGTCGGAAGTCCCCAACAAAAAGAAATGTCACCCCTCCCATTATGCTGTTGTTATCCCTAAGATCTTTCAGAGTGCGATCAAGGGCCTCGATTGAGCGTCTATGAGTCATTGTGCATTCATCCCATATCGAAATGAGCATTGCTGTAGAATTTTGAAAGTGGCGGTCTGTTTAGCAATGTTACAGACTGCTAATTCATCATCATAGAAATTCGAAGGTAGCTTAAATAGAGAATGTGCTGTTCTGCCGCCATCAAGGAGTGTAGCGGCGATTCCAGAAGAAGCAGCAGCACAAACTACAAAACCCTCTAAGCGCAATTTGGCTAACAAAAGATTAATAATAAAAGTTTTTCCAGTGCCACCAGGAGCATCAAAAAAAAATCGTGCCAGCCCTAGAGCGAACACTATTAAGAATGGCTTCATAACAATATTTCTGATCAGGATTTAAAGAAGATTCGCGGGTTGAAGCCAAAGTTTCTAGCTCATGCCTATCATATATGTCTGATAAAAATGATGCCTCTCTGGGTGGTGATACATTTTCAGGAAGAGGCAAACCCATACATGCAATACCTTTACCTGAAATTGACAGAACATGTTTATCAATTTCCAGTAACGCGGCATTGAAAACATCAGCATTGTAATCAAGTTCAGGGATGGACATTTCTCGTCGCATTCGGTGCAAAATATCTTCAGACATACACTCCTTATGAGCATGCCACAGCGTAAGTGTATCAGACATGTGGCAGAAGATGAGCATTGTAGAAAACAATGCTCTCACCGATGCTGCATTACGACATATAGATGCCTCTTTGAGAGTTTCATTCCAGTGAGAGTCGTCTTCTAGTAAGCCTAAAGCTTTGCAGGCCATTTGGAAGGTAGTGTGGATAACTCCTTCAACTGTGCGCAAACTCTGGAAAAAACATGGCCCTCTAATATGGAATAAAAGAAGTCTCAAATAGTAGCATTCAGCATTAGTTGGGTGAACTGTATAGACGCGGCCAAGAACATCACTTTTCCGCACACCAGGATATCCTTCTACAGGAGTACCCTGCTTTCTGCCTAAAAATTTATTGTTGGTCCAGGTATAGAAAGAAGGAACTTCACAGTATAATAGTGTCCTAGCAAATGTGTCTTGGCTACAAAGCTTAAAAAATGCTGTCAGAGTTGTATCTCTTGGATTTGAAATAACATTTTCTGCATTTGCAGTAGTGAAATAGACCCTCTGTCCATTTTCAAGGTGAACAGCTAAGTGTACAATAGGAGGTGATCTTTCATGGATGCTGAAACCCAGAATCCTCCAAACAGCTTCTGCGGAACTTATATAGCGGCCAGACTGAAATTGGGTAACCTCATCAAGGTGATGCAAAGAGAAAACTGCCTGATCAGTTCCCTTATTAATGTATTTGCACACGTATTTGATGGCCTTTACTGAGCTGCAGTATTCCACATTTATATGGGAATCAAAACAACGAAGGAGAACAGAATTATAGGGCACAATCCAGCGATTGTCAATTTCAAAAGTAACTCCTCGCATATTCACCGATGAAGTAAGACCACCATCAGCAGAGCACCGTCTTCGGTATCGAGGATAACCATCTTCTGTTGTCGAAGTTGTCTCACAAAAACCTTTAGGATATTTTTTTGCTACATTTCCCATCCTTCATACATGGAGAATTTGAATTCAGAACCCCACATGGACCATGAACCATTTGTTTCATGACAATTGCATGAAGCTCTGGGTCTAAGTTAATATCCGGAATCTCGGGCTTGTATGACCTCATCAATTTGATTAGGTCTAATTATGTTCGTAAGCCAAAGAAGTAAATGCGCATGTGGCAGACCACGCATCTGCCACTCTATTGTGAACATAAAACACTTGCAAGGCCCAAATAGCTCAGCCTTAGTCACTAAATAGATTGCTTTTTCATTTTAAGGTGAAAAACACGACTAATCAAATCATATCTATCTTTAGCAGAGTTATTTGAAAATAAATGCATCTGAATTTCTTTCCATTGAGGGTTGCATGTAAATGTTATAAAAAGCTGAGGCCTTCCATAGCTACGAACATAAGTCATTGCATCTTGGGTACGCTCATGCAGATAACGGGGACCACCAGTAAATGATGAAGGCAGTATGACTATTTGGCCTATATTGGCTAAATTCTCATCTGCTCACAGAGCATCTTGCAGGTGAATATAATTTTCTGTCCGAAGCTTTTTCTGATTGCGCCGTATGAAGGAAAGCCTTTCTGTTTCAACCTTAGCATACATATCAACCCATAATTGATTTGTAAGCATGCCATAACGCAGTAATGAGTTAAATTCCCCAGCACGAGCTATCATTCTGTAAGCATAAAAATTCATGCACGATAGTCTTCTGCATTATTTCTCTAGTGGATGGATTGACTTGAGGTAGCGAAACAGAATAACCGACCTCACCCCTGCAAAAAAATTAACGGGTATTGTAGAGGATCATATGCTTGATGGATCTCGGATATCCTTTGTGTCAAATTATTACGACAATGTAATACAATATCTCTTGGCCCAAATTCCTGACCTACCATCAGCAGAGCTACTTCATTGTTCATGGGCGCATTGTAGCGACGCTCATGCTCTTCTGGTGGAAGCTTATCAGAGTGTATAATAATCCGGTAGTCAGCGTGATTTTGAGGAAGAGTTTCTAAGGCTGCTTTAAAGGATCGAATATAATGATTGTGCGCATGTAATAAATCTTGCAAAGAGCGAACTAAATCTCTGTTCAAGTTTTCTGTCATGTTGCAACGTGCAGTAACCTGAGACTCATAATTATCGATAAAGTATATCTGCAGGAATTTGTGCTCACTATCAGGTTCTGGAAGGAGACTACCAATTAAGTGGTAAACTTGGCCTTGGGCTTTGAAAGTAGGCATATAATCTTGCTCCACAACTTGTCTAGCACCAAAAGATGTCATTTGGAATATAGAGTTATATCTACGGAAATGCAGCAAGAAGGACTTCGATAGAGGATGTTGGCCAGAGAGCAAAGAGAAAATAGGTTCTGGAGGGGACTCAATAGCAGGTAGAGAAACTCTACCTTGTTTACAACAGAGGCCAAAGGGTTCATCTTTAAATCTCAGAGCAGGGCAAAACTGGCATACCCGAGGCATTTGGCCTATATCGACAGATGAATCAGCTTTATAATCAATATGGGCATTATACTGCAAACCTGAAAACGGCTTATGAGTCCAAAGCTGAATACGCTGAACAGGAACTTGCACAGGTTGTGTAGCTGCGACGCGGGCTTCAGAATACCTAAGACGGCGAAGCGAACGACGCGTCTCACCTTGAAGTGGTGTCTCAATCGCTCTAGCATTCCTAGATCTCCTGGAAGCAGCCGTATTCCTACCAAGTAAACGTCGGCTGTGGCGAGGCATATTCTGAAAAAAAATTTAGATTGAGATTAATAACAAAATCTTCAAAATCAGCAATTTCTAAACAAAGCATAAAAATTTCCTGTCTTTTTGAGGTAAAAATCAAAATTTGTAATTTTTTTATTCAAAATAACCTTCAGATATGCTAAAAAGATTTTAAAAAACTAAAATCATAATATAATATTATCAAAAAATTAATGTACAAAACCAGTTATCATTAAAAAGCTTCAAAAATAGACCAACCGCTTGATACGCAAAGAAAAAGCATGCTTTTTTTTAGGTAAAAAATAGAAATAATATTCTAAAATACAAAATACAACCCCTATATGTTAAAAAAAACTATAAATAATCTAAATATAAAATATTTAATCAAATAAATTAAAATATCTTTAAAAAATTTTGAAAAAGGACTTCAAAAAGATAAATAAATGAATCCGTAAAAGAAATCCCTTGCTTATTTAAAAATATAAATAACCTATTTTTTAGATACAACCCATATATGTAGAAAATATAATAAATAAACTGTATTTAAAAGATCAAAGCAATAATTAAAAATTTCCATAATAAAATTTAAAAAAGGACCTCAAAATGACCCATAATTGAACACAATGAAATTGCTTGCTCTTTTTTGCGATTAATAATAAAAAACCCAAATATTTTAAAAAACACAACACCTATATGTTATAAATACCACAAATAATTTGTATTTGAAAGATCTAAATAATTAAATAAAAATTTCTTAAGAAATATTTGAGAAGGGCCTCATAATGACAATCACATAAAAATATCAATAAAATATCTTGCATCTTAGTTAAAAAAAAATAGAAATAACCCAAAATTTGCTTACAAAACAACCCATATATGTGGAAAACACCATAAATAATCTACTTTTAAAATATCTAAGCAATTAATTAAAATTTTGTTGAGGTCCTCAAAAAAGACATAAAATTGAGCACATTAATAAAATTTCAAGCTTTTTAGTGAAAAAAAAATAGAAATAACCCATTTTTTTTACAAAACAACCCATATAAGTGGAAAACATCATATCTGTTATTAAAATCTCTAAACAATTAATTAAAAATTTTGTTAAGGTCCTCAAAAAAGACATAAAATTGAGCACATTAATGAAATTTAAAGCTTTTTAGTGAAAAAAAATAGAAAGAACTCAAATTGTTTTTACAAAACAACCCATATAAGTGGAAAACACCATATCTGTTATTAAAATATCTAAACAATTAAATAAAAATTTTGTGAAGGTCCTCAAAAAAAGACATAAAATTGAGCACAGTAATGAAATTTCAATCTTTTTTTGTAAAAAATAATATGAATAACCTTAGTCTTATAAAAATACTAACCACGTAAGTTAGAATTAGCCTAAAAATATAAAATTGATCTCATCAAGTAAGGCTTCAACTTTTTTGGTATAAAATATTGTCAAGCGGCACAGCGGTTCCAACTACAAGAGGCCCCATGGGACGCCTGTCAATCATCCCTGGACACCAGGGGGGTGAGGGGTTCGCGGAATCTGGCCGGCGGGGGGAGCTGACATCGCTCATTAGGATTAACTCTGTCTTGGGGTAAGTCGTACACTCTATCTCTCCCTTTTAATAAACTAATTATCCCCAGACTTCCCCTTGCTTTATTTATCTCCGCGACATATTTTGGTGGAGACGCTGGGTAGCGTGACGGAACTTCGAAGAAGTCGACGTCTACAGGGACGTGAACCAATTCTTCAACCTTTGCCACAACGAATAGAAATGGAAGACGACCACAGACCTACTGTTAGCGGATCCTACCTCCCTTGTCAGCGCCAACGAGATCCTTCTACCTTTTCTGGAGATGGAAATATAAACCCTGGACAGTGGTTGAAAGAGTACGAGAGAGTGTCAAAGTACAACAGATGGGACGAGACCATGAAGCTTGCCAACGTCGTATTTTACTTGAACGGAACTGCTGGAAGGTGGTTTGATAATAACGAAGAATCACTCAACTCGTGGAGAAGCTTTGAAGACGCATTCCGCGGTGTGTTCGGACTGCAAGAGGATTCTGCTCGACGCGCCGAGGAAGTTCTGAAGTCAAGAGCACAGAAGGCCGAGGAATCCAGCGAGTCATACATCCAGGAGATTCTTAGTCTCTGCCACCAGGTGAACCCTCGCATGGAAGAAGGTGAGATAGTTGCTCACATTATAAAGGGAATTTCGGAGGACACATACCAGGTATTGGTGGCGAAAGACATACAGACGGTAGATGAGATCCTGAAGTTCTGCCGTCATCTGGCAACCGTCAAGCAGCGCCGGATCGGCCGTACGAAATTCGCCAGGTTGTCAAACGTAATGCCCATTTCGTGTGTTGACGACTCAGACGACTTGGCCGGCTTAATTCGCCGCATCGTTAGAGAAGAGATACAAAAGGTTTTCTCAGCACCTGAAGTGATCAATCCGCTCCGAGAGGTGAACGCCCTGGAACAGACTGTGAGGGAAGAGGTCAGCCGTGCTCTACAACCTACCAGACCACAAGTCAACGTGGTACAACAACAACCACGAACGCCCTATTATAATATCGACCGACCAACCCAACCCAGAAAGACGGAACATTGGAGAACCTACGACGACAAACCTATCTGCTTCCACTGCGGACGACCCGGACATGTCGTCCGTTATTGTAGGGAACGACGGCAGGTCTTTGCTGAAGCCAGGACAAGGAATGGCGGAGAAGGAAGAAATGTTGGATTTTCTAGTCGACCCCCGAGATATGACGCCGACGACGACTATGTAACGCCCCAAACCTCGACGTACTTCTACCGGAGCTCTTCCCCACATCCAAGCCGCGCAAGGTCGCCAGCCCGAAGACAATCCCAGTCGCCAGCCCGTCGTTTCAGCCGTTCTCCCATGCCTCAGAATGTGAAAAACTAAGTGGAGCGGCTTCTAACGGGGGTGAGGTCGCCATTGAGGAAAATCCTCCAGGGTACATCGCCGCTAAATTAAAAGAAAATTTTGTTATGGTCGAAATAAATGGACGCAAAATTAAAGCATTGGTGGATTCAGGAGCCGACTTTTCTGTTATTTCAGACAAATTTCGACGCGAACTAAAGACACCTCTCTTCAAAGAACCAGGTCCCATTCTTAAAGCCGCAAACAAAAATTTAATAGAGACCCTAGGAAAATGTGTCCTGAACATAGAAGTTAATGGTCTGAATATCTCATTTGAATTCGTTGTTATGGTGGAATGCAGCCATGACATCATATTTGGATGGGACTTCTTCAAGGCCACCGAGGCCGTCATTGATTGTGGCAGAAATGAACTCCATCTCGGGGAAACCTCCGTCCTGGAATCTCGAGAGGAGGAAAACCAGGGATTTTTTGCTTCCGACGACTTTGTCATCCCGCCTAAATCAATAAAGAAGATCAGCGTGATAAACGAAGAAATATGTGGTGTTAGAGATGTTTTAGTCTCAACTTCTAAGGACTTATTATTAAGAAAGGAAGTTCTTATACCAAACTCATTGGTTACATTTCGACACGGCCGAGGTAGCATTTGGGTGGCGAATGGAGCGTCTTGGCCGCAACTGATTCCATCAGGAATGAATATGTGCACCATGGAAAGTTATGATAATGGGAATATCTGCAGTCTTATTGAATCCAGCGATAAGTTACAAGAAACGCAGCTAAAGTCACGTGAATGGTCACAGAAGATAAACCTTACTCTAGATCCAGGGCTGTCTGAAATTCAAAGGTTACAGCTTGTTTCATGCCTTGACGAGTTTATTGGCATATTTGACTTTGGGAGTACTCCTATTAAGCCCACCAGTACTGTGAAGCACAAGATAAACACAGGCGACCAGTCTCCTATCAAACAGCGGCCCTATAGAGTAGCACCAAGTGAACGACGACTAATTCAAGATGAAGTGAACAAGATGATTGAAAATCACATCGTGAAGCCCTCTGAAAGTCCTTGGTCATCTCCAGTTATTCTAGTTCGAAAGAAAGATGGGACCTGGAGATTCTGCGTTGATTACCGTCGATTAAATAAGACAACAAAAAAAGATGTTTACCCGCTGCCACGCATTGACGATGCCTTGGACAGTTTAGCTGGCTCTAGTTACTTCTCCACGATGGATCTTCGGTCCGGGTATTGGCAGATTGAAGTGGACGAAAAAGACAGGGAGAAAACTGCTTTCATCACTCCAGATGGGCTGTATGAATTCCAAGTAATGCCTTTCGGTCTTTGCAACGCTCCAGCAACGTTTGAAAGGATGATAGATAGTGTTCTGGGCAGTCTTAAATGGAACATGTGCCTTTGCTACCTGGACGACATCGTAGTTTACGCACCTACCTTTGAGGAACATCTACGTCGTCTACAACTTGTATTAAGCTGCATCCAGAAAGCTGGACTAAGCTTGAACCACAAAAAGTGTCTTTTTGGATCAAGGAGGATAAAGATTTTGGGACACCTTGTTGACGCCAATGGAATTCATCCAGATCCAGATAAAGTTGAAGCCGTCTCTAAATTTCCGAGGCCAAGGAATATCTCTGAACTGAGGAGCTTTCTTGGATTATGTTCCTATTACCGAAGATTTATTGAGAACTTTGCCGACAAAGCTAGATCTTTGCATGACCTACTGAAGACTGAAAAGCAATTCTATTGGGATGCAGCTCAAGAGAAAGCGTTTGAAGTCCTTAAAACAGCTCTAATTTCAGAGCCTGTCTTGGGACACTTTGATGAATCCGCTGATACCCATCTACACACAGATGCAAGCGGACATGGTATTGGAGCTGTTCTTCTACAAATACAAGGTGGGAAGGAGCGGCCTATAGCTTATGCATCTAGAAGCTTGACAAAGGCTGAAAATAACTATTCTACAACGGAAAAAGAATGCCTTGCTGTAGTCTGGTCTATTAGCAAATTCCGCCCATATTTGTTTGGTCGACCATTCACGGTTGTCACTGATCATCATTCTCTATGTTGGTTGGTAGGGCAGAAAGATCCTTCTGGCCGCTTGGCAAGATGGGCGCTGAAGTTGCAAGAATTTGACGTGACCGTTATCTACAAGAGCGGACGCAAACATAAGGATGCCGATTGTCTGTCAAGGAGCCCGCTTGAGAACGATCAATCAAGTGCTGTGATGTCACTAACCAACGCCGATATAGAGCAGACTAAAGACCCGGATTTAGCTAAAATAATCGATAATTTAAACTCGGGCTACACCAGAAAGGAATTCAGCATTATCGACGGCATCTTATACAAGAAAAACTATAGCACAACTGGAAGACCCTGGCTTATGATGATCCCTAAACACTTAAGATCGGAAGTTATGGCAGATTTACATGATGCTCCTACAGCTGGGCATTTGGGTTTCGCCCGGACGTATGACAAAGTCAAGAAGCGATTTTATTGGCCTGGCCTTTACAGAACTGTTCGCCAATATGTAAGCCATTGTCGGGAGTGTCAACGAAGGAAGAAATTGCCTCAACGTCCGGCTGGACAACTTGTATCCATACCGCCCGTAGAAAAACCATTCTATAAGATCGGGGTTGATCTCCTTGGAAGATTTCCAGTTTCTAAAGATGGAAACCGTTGGATCATTGTGTGCACCGATTATATGACAAGGTATGCCATAACGAAAGCGATCCCAGACGGAGGAGCAATCGAAACAGCTAAGTTCCTGGTTGAAGACGTCATCTTGAAGCATGGAGCTCCTAGAGAAATGATAACAGATCGCGGCAGAAATTTCATTTCTCAAGTAATAAAAGAGATCAATGCTCTGTGCGGAATTGTGCACAGATTTACAACGGCCTACCATCCCCAGACCAACGGCCTGACTGAAAGGTTCAACAAAACTCTGGGAGACATGTTGTCCATGTACACAGGTGTTGAGCAGAAGGATTGGGACCAAATTTTGCCCTATGTAACTTTTGCTTACAACACTGCTAAACAGGAGGCGACCGGCTACACCCCGTTCTTTCTTGTCCACGCCCGCGAGGCCGAGACCTACATCGATGCCGTACTACCCTACCTACCAGATGAGATCTCTGACGACTATGTTGGAGAACTTGTGACCAGAGCTGAGGAAGCGCGTCAACTCTCCCGATCACGCCTTTTACAATCACAGGCGAAAGACCGTAGACTTTACGACCAGAAACATACTCCAGTCTATTACCAGAAGGATGATCTTGTGTGGGTTTTTACTCCCATCCGAAAAGTAGGACTATCAGAAAAGCTACTGAAGAGATACTTCGGTCCCTACAGGGTGACCAAGAAGCTTTCAGAAGTTACCTATGAAGTAGAGCCCGTGGACCCCTCTCCCCGATCACGGAAAGCCAAGGATATCGTCCATGTCATTCGGATGAAGCCCTACCTGGACCCTGAAGAACAACATTCTATTCTACTGGGGAACACCAGCCGTGATAGATTTCCTTCCAGAACAAGGGCTGAGACAAGCTAATCAGCGGGTCGCTGTTTCTCTAAGGAGGAAGTAATGTCAAGCGGCACAGCGGTTCCAACTACAAGAGGCCCCATGGGACGCCTGTCAATCATCCCTGGACACCAGGGGGGTGAGGGGTTCGCGGAATCTGGCCGGCGGGGGGAGCTGACATCGCTCATTAGGATTAACTCTGTCTTGGGGTAAGTCGTACACTCTATCTCTCCCTTTTAATAAACTAATTATCCCCAGACTTCCCCTTGCTTTATTTATCTCCGCGACAATATGAAAACTATAAAATAAAAGTATCTTACCATGTATAAAAGTTATTAAAATCTATATTAATAAAATGCAAATTTCATAAGTGTTGTTCACTAAAAACTTTCGTTACAATGCATCAATTTCGACCAAATTTTCAACATTTATGTAAAACGAGATGGAGCAGGTTTTGCTTAACATCAAAATATTTTTCCCTAACATTAACATACGTAACTTCGCTGTTATCGATTAAATACAAAAAAAAATCAACAGAGTTAATTTTATTTATATATAAATACAAAATTAAATTTCAACAGAGTTAATTTTTTTACATACTAGCTAATAATCTCAATCTAAAAAATATTCAAAACAAGCAATTTTAGGATAACACCATATGTAAAACAGTCGGCCAAGAAAACAAATAACGTGTAATATATATATAATAAATATAATATATACTAGCGGATGTGCCCGGCTTCGCCCGGGTTTCACCCGAGTGAATGTTTGTCTAACGAACATTTGTTAAAACAATTATCTTTAAACTTATAAAACGTACTCGGCTTCGCCCGGGTTTTACCCGAGTAAAGGTTTGTCTAGCGAACATTTGTTAAAACAATTCTCTAAAAACTTATTAAAAAAAAAGATATATTTTGATAATTTGAAACTCGTAAATTTGAATCTCTCGATAAAGTGAACATTTTTTCCCGGTCCCTTTGTGCCTTGTCATCCTGAATTTTGTCTTTCCTAATTTTCTACATTAGAAAATCATAGTTTTATCTAGTGAACATTTTTTTCCCGGTCCCTTGAGAAATACTCGATAAGTTGAATAAAATCAATATTAATTGGTTCCCTCGGTAATTGGAAGTTAAAGGAATAGTATCTTCGCTTTGGAATTGTATCATTATTCTTGTCGCAAATAAATTGCCATGTCATCCTGAGATAATCTTACTTTTGATAAATAATATTTAAGATAACAAACTTAGTGATAAGAAAACTTGTTAACATCGTCACAATGGGGGCGCTGCTTGCGAGTTAAATCTACAAATCTGCAAATAACTCTAAGGATATTCAAGATATTCATGAAATTATTTTTCAAAAACCTTCCCGGTGATATACCTAATAATATCCCAAAATTTCACGGCGATTGGATGTATGGTTTTTGAATCTATAGAGTACAGACAGACAGGCATTCAATTATATATATATAAGATAATATAAATGAGTTTTAAAAATTGTAAAACAAAAAATGCATCGGCCGGGAATCGAACCCGGGCCGCCCGCGTGGCAGGCGAGCATTCTACCACTGAACCACCGATGCTTAAAAAAATGGCCATATTTAGGTATTCATTCCATTCCGGATTAGTCCGCGTAAAAAAAAGTTCTTCAAATGAAAAAAAGAAATAGCCAAAAATACTAATCAAAATGCAGCCGAAAATTTTCCTCAGGTTTATAAAAAGCGACATGCAAACAGACAGAAATTGACTTTTATATATATATATATAGATTTACTCTTCATTGTTGGCTTTTTATCTTACATTCATTCTTCATTGTTGGCTTTTTATATTACATTCACTCTTCATTGTTGGCTTTTTATCTTACATTCACTCTGTTGGCTTTTATATTACATTTACTCTTCATTGTTGGCTTTTTATCTTACATTCACTCTTCATTGTTGGCTTTTTATATTATATTTACTCTTCATTGTTGGCTTATTATCTTACATTCATTCTTCATTGTTGGCTTTTTATATTACATTTACTCTTCATTGTTGGCTTTTTATATTACATTCACTCTTCATTGTTGGCTTTTTATATTATATTTACTCTTCTTTGTTGGCTTTTTATCTTACATTCATTCTTCATTTTTGCTTTTTATATTACATTTACTCTTCATTGTTGGCTTTTTATCTTACATTCATTCTTCATTGTTGACTTTTTATATTACATTCACTCTTCATTGTTGGCTTTTTATCTTACATTCATTATTCTTTGTTGGCTTTTTATATTACATTCACTCTTCATTGTTGGCTTTTTATCTTACATTCACTCTGTTGGCTTTTTATATTACATTTACTCTTCATTGTTGGCTTTTTATCTAACATTCACTCTTCATTGTTGGCTTTTTATATTATATTTACTCTTCATTGTTGGCTTTTTATCTTACATTCATTCTTCATTGTTGGCTTTTTATATTATATTTACTCTTCATTGTTGGCTTTTTATCTTACATTCATTCTTCATTGTTGGCTCTTTATATTACATTCACTATTCATTGTTGGCTTTTTATCTTACATTCACTCTTCATTGTTGGCTTTTTATCTTACATTCATTCTTCATTGTTGGCTTTTTATATTACATTCACTCTTCATTGTTGGCTTTTTATCTTACATTCATTCTTAATTGTTGGCTTTTTATATTACATTCACTCTTCATTGTTGGCTTTTTATATCATATAGAAAATCATAGTTTTATCTAGTGAACATTTTTTCCCGTGTCACATTGCCGTGTCATCCTGAGATAATCTTACTTTTGATAAATAATATTTAAGATAACAAACTTAGTGATAAGAAAACTTGTTAACATCGTCACAATGGGGGCGCTGCTTGCGAGTTAAATCTACAAATCTGCAAGTAACTCTAAGGATATTCAAGATATTCATGATATTATTTTTCAAAAACCTTCCCGGTGATATACCTAATAATATCCCAAAATTTCACGGCGATTGGATGTATGGTTTTTGAATCTATAGAGTACAAACAAACAAACAAACAGACAGACATTCAATTTTATATATATAGAAGATAATATAACGGTATAATAACGGTATAAAGAAATAATGAGCCTATCGTTAAAATTTATAATTGTAACGAATAGTATTTTAATTAAAACATTTTAAAAACACACAATTTGGAACGGGACGTTTCACAAGAGTGACATCCATGGCGCCAATTTATAATTGTAACGAATAGTATTTGAATTAAAACATTTTAAAAATATATACGCACTCGGATAAAACCCGGGCGTTGCCCGGGCCATTCGTATTATATAAATATATTGTAGCGTTATTAGTTATATTGTTTTACATAATTATGTTTTAGATTTTGTTTGTGTTTGTTTTGCATATATTGAATTAATGATTGCTATATATATATCCGTGTATTCTTTGATTTAGTTAGTCTGCTCGTTGGCAGCAATAAACGTTTATCGTTCGAATTATCTTCGCCTGTTGCTTGCAATTCTTACCGTGACAAGTGGTGGAGAAGCTGGGTACCGATACCATCAAGGATACCTCTGTCAGAAGAAGCCGTCGCCTAGAAGGCTTAGAACCACGCTTTGATTTCGACGAAAAGAATAAGCTAATCAGAAAAATGTCAATATCGGCTGGAGTTAACACGGGTGTTAATACTTGCAAACATTTGACAAGAATCCCAACTGTGTTTAGCGGCAATGGAACGGAGGATTGTGGCAAATGGATGAAGGATTACGAACGTATTGCGAGATCGAACTGCTGGGATGCCACGATGAAATTGGCGAACGCACCATTCTTTTTGGAAGGTACCGCTGGCCAATGGTATGATAACAACGAAGAAGGAATGGATTCGTGGGATATGTTCAAGGAGATGTTTAGCCGGACATTCGACAATAGCGGTGTCCTTCTCAGACGCGCTAAGGAAAACCTTCAGAGTCGAGCTCAGAAGAGTACAGAATCCTGTGAATCCTATATCCAAGACGTTCTGAGCTTGTGTAGGCAGGTGAATCCCGATATGAGTAAAGAAGAGAAAGTGGCACATCTAATGAAAGGTGTGGTAGAAGATGTCTATCAGGTCATCTTGATAAAGGAAATTGATACTGTTGAAAACTTTGTCGATTGGTGCCGAAAAGTGGAGGCTTGCAAGCAGCGACGCATCGGGAAACCAAGGTTTGAGCGACTCCCTAACGTCGCAAGTATAGAGCAACCAAACTCCTCGTCCCTGGAAGATCTGATTCGACGAATCGTGAGAGAAGAAATTAAAAGTGCCCTACATTCCGAGCCTATAGTGCCGGAGGTGAACTCCCTGAAGAAAATTGTTCATGAAGAGGTTGAGAGAAATCTGACCCCAATTGTGGAGCAGGGCCCATATTACCGAGAACAACGCCGCCAATTTGAAGGACCGGCGAAACCACCCCCGTATTACCAGCAGCAAAGTCCTACAGGGCTGACAACTGCCCGAGGAAAGACTGACGAATGGAGGACGGTGGATAATATTCCCGTTTGTTTCCAATGCGGACGCCCGGGTCACGTCGCCAGGTACTGCCGAGAGCGGCGAGGGATGGTGGGTCGACAGCCACCGGGTATATACCACCCTGTCCAGAACGGCCCTCGAACGATCTATAATAGCAATGAAACCCCAGGCCGCCCGGGTTATCGAAGCCCGTCGCCCTATCCAGGTCGTGGCCGATCCCCAGCTGAACGTCGCCCCTCGATATCGCCAAGCCGACGATCTGACCGATCGCCTTATCGTGAGGAAAACTAGAGCAAGCGCCCTTCGCTGGAGGTAAGGTCGCTGAGGAGATTATAAATCCTCCGCCGCTCATAGCCGCTAAACTTTCACAGAATATAGTTGACGTTACTATTGACGATAAAACTTTTCCTGCCCTTGTCGACAGCGGCGCTTCGTTTTCGGTTATTTCGGACCACTTTAGACAACAACACAAAAAGACTATGTTCAGTGACGCTGGCATGACACTTAGAGTTGCCGACGGGAAATATATCGTTTCCAGGGGCCGATGTACTTTACGTTTAGAAATAAACGGATTAGTACAGCCGTTTGAATTCATCGTTTTACCAAGTTGTAGCCACGACATCATTCTCGGTTGGGACTTCCTGGAGGCGTCAAGGGCTATAATCGATTGTGGTAGCGCCGAGATTCTGTTAGAAAAAGCGGGACTACCAGGGGGCTCTTCTAGCATGCGAGCTGTGGCCGCCAACGGTAGCCTTATGATTTCTACTGGTTCGACCAGGCTGAATTGAGACCGTCGTCTGCGGAGGGGATCGTCTTCTGGAGAGGTGGCCCGTCTTCTGCGGAGTTGAGACCGTCGTCTGCGGAAATTGCCGTCTGCAGAAATTGCCGCCTGCAGAGAATCGCCGTCTGCAGAGGTCGCGGTCTGCGGAGATGGTAGCGCCGTCTGCAGAGATTGAATCGCCGTCTGCAGATCCGGACGAGCAACAAGCCGACATCGTCTGACAGCGAGGACGCTGTCCTTTTGGAGAGGGGGGCATTGTAGCGTTATTTGTTATATTGTTTTACATAATTATGTTTTAGATTTTGTTTGTGTTTGTTTTGCATATATTGAATTAATGATTGCTATATATATCCGTGTATTCTTTGATTTAGTTAGTCTGCTCGTTGGCAGCAATAAACGTTTATCGTTCGAATTATCTTCGCCTGTTGCTTGCAATTCTTACCGTGACAATATAATAAAAAATATGATGTAATGAATATTATTATCATTATTATCATAATAGTCTATGTTCCGGAAAATTATTTTCAATAATATTCGTTAGGCAAACTTTCACTCAGATAAAACCCGGGCGAAGCCGGGTACACATCCGCTAGTATATATATAAAAGATTAAAACTAATTTTTGAAGAAACGCTAAAGCGTAAGCACTTTTGAAAGTGTAAACACTTTAACTCTGTTGATTTTTTTGGTATTTTATCGATAATTTTTGGATTTTATCGATAACAGCAAAGTTATGTATGTCAAAGTTAGGAAAAATATTTTGATGTTAAGCAAAACCTGCTCCATCTCGTTTTTCATAAATGTTGAAAATTTGGCGAAATTGATGCATTGTAACGAAAGTTTTTAGTGAACAACACTTATGAAATTTGCATTTTATTAATATAGATGTAGTTTTGGTTTGTATCCTGCAGTCGAATCTTTTGTAAGACTTTGGGTCTTAATGGAGGCTTTTGTTGTTATGTTGTATATATGTATGTGTATGTATATATCATACTTATATAATCTTTCTTTTTCTTCTACTGTATATTCCCTACTTTCACAGACCTATCTCTCTTGTAATCTCGGTAGAGAATCCTCTATAAGACCAGTGTGTCTTAATAAAGGCTTTTGTGTGTGTGTGTTATTTTGGTTTGTATATAGAGAGATAAAACAATATTTTTGTTACTTTTTATTTGGTGATACGCTTGAATAAAATTTGAGGCTTATTTCTTTGAATACATTAACTAAGGATCATACATTCACATCTAGTAATCTCGTAGTGTAAGAAAATATAATTCTAGCTAACTCTCTAAAAGGATTCTCCTTTCTTTCCTGTACCTTTTTGTTATTTATTTAGTTAACCGATGTTATATTCTCTTCCAAAATTACTTTATTAGGTACCGCTCAAAAAGAGCAATCTAGCTTATGTTATTTACAATTAATATGGGGGTCGCTGGAAGGATGATCTAAACTATTAGTTTTCGACCGCTACAACCCGGGATCGAATCTCGCATTGGGCACTTTTTTTCTAATTGAAAAAATTTCTCCAATGGCCCCCTATTCGTGCAAATTCCCAACCCACAAGCGAGTGCAAGTAACTAAACAAGGCTCTGGCATATTTGTAAGAACAAAGTCGAACTGCTTTTCACATGTGTAGACATGTGGAGCACTTACAGTAAAAACAGTTGTCAATTTCTACCTACCATGATTATTATGGTCTGCACCCATGTGTACTAGGGATAATAATAAAGAATCAATGAGGTGAAATGAAGAGTTTCTTCACATATAAAAAAGTGTCCAATGCGGGATTCGATCCTGGTTTATTGCTGTCGGAAATCGAACCGCCTGCCATCTACTTCTTTTTCTGGTTGCCATAAACTGGAGCGTAAAAAAGTCGACAATTATTTCTACTTATAAAATTGATACTCTTACAAAATATCCTAAATCTTATCCTACAATGAGGTCATCAGTTATTTTTAATAAATCAAATATTGCTGAGTTGTGCGTTAGATTTTCTTATATAGAAAAACAAATCGAAAATACCAATTTTTAAAGAATTAAAAGATTCTTTCTAAATACAGTAGAACAACCTCCATGAAAGGATACCTCTCTATAAAGGACAGTTTTCATTTTCAAAATATTTTCAATAAATTTTGATATCTACTGAGGCCAGGAGTTACTAGGAGTCACGATTTCAATTTAAAATACAGTAGAACCTCGCTTTAGCGATCTTCTCTCCACAAAGGACAGTTTTCATTTTCAGAATATTTATATTAATATTTGATATCTACTAAGGCCAGGAATTACCAGGAGTTACTAGGAGTCAAGATTTCAATTGTATATACAGTAGAACCTCCCTTTAACGGACACCTCTCCACAAAGGACAGTTTTCATTTTAAAAATATTTTCATTAAATTTTGATATCAACTAAGGCCAGGAGTCACCAGGAGTTACTTGGGGAGTCAAGATTTCAATTGTAAATAGAGTAGAAACTCCCTTTAGCCGACACCTCTCCACAAAGGACAGTTTTCATTTTCAAAATATTTCTAATATATTTTGATATCTACTAAGGCCAGGAGTTACTAGGAGTCACGATTTCAATTTAAAATACAGTAGAACCTCGCTTTAGCGAACTTCTCTCCACAAAGGACAGTTTTCATTTTCAAAATATTTATATTAAAATTTGATATCTACTAAGGCCAGGAGTCACCAGGAGTTACTGGAGAAGTCAAGATTTCAAATGTAAATACAGTAGATCCTCCCTTTGGCGAACACCTCTCCCCAAAGACAGTTTTCATTTTCAAAATATTTTCATTAATTTTTTTTACTACTGAGGCCAGGAGTTACTAGGGGAGTCAAGTATTCAATTGTAAATACAGTAGAACCTCCCTTTTGCGAACATCTCTCCACAAAGGACAGTTTTCTTTTTCAAAATATTTTCATTATATTTTGATATCTACTAAGGCCAGGAATAACCTGGAGTTTCTAGAGAAGTCAAGATTTCAATTGTAATTACTATAGAACCTCTCTTTAGCGGCCACTCTCCACAAAGGACAGTTTTCATTTTCAAAATATTTTCATTATATTTTGATATCTACTAAGGCCAGGAGTCACCAGGGGTTACTAAGAAGAGTCAAGATTTCAATTATAAATACAGTAGAACCTCCCTTTAGCGGCCACTCTCCACAAAGGACAGTTTTCATTTTCAAAATATTTTCATTATATTTTGATATCTACTAAGGCCAGGAGTCACCAGGGGTTACTAAGAAGAGTCAAGATTTCAATTATAAATACAGTAGAACCTCCCTTTAGCGGCCACTCTCCACAAAGGACAGTTTTCATTTCAAAATATTTTCATTGAATTTTGATATCTACTAAGGCCAGGAGTCACCAGGAGTTACTAGGAGTCAATATTTCAATTGTAAATACAGTAGAACCTCCCTTTAGCGGACACCTCTCCACAAAAGACAGTTTTCATTTTCAAAATATTTTCATTAATTCTTTTAACTACTAAGGCCAGGAGGCACCAGGAATTACTAGGGGAGTCAAGTATTCAATTGTAAATACAGTAGAACCTTCCTTTACCCAACTCCTCTCCACAAAGGACAGTTTTCATTTTCAAAATATTTTCATTATATTTTGATATCTACTAAGGCCATGAGTCACCAGGAATTACTAGAGAGAGAAGTCAAGATTTCAATTGTAAATACAGTAAAACCTCCCTTTAGCGGACACCTCTCCACAAAGGACAGTTTTTATTTGAAAAATTACCATATTTACAATTTAGCAACTCTACGGTAAGAGGAAACCTCTCCCTAAATACCACTTTAGCTCTGCAATTAGGTGTCCTTCACAGGGAGATTCTACTATACATGTTTTCTTTTAATAATGTCGCGGAGATAAATAAAGCAAGGGCAAGTTTGGGGATAATTAATTTATTATAAGGAGTATATGGAAAATAAGGAGTATAGGGAGAGAGGGAGTTTGTACGACTTACCCCCAGTTAAGGTTTATCCTGAATGAACGGCGTTAGCCACCATCCCGTTTTCCTTATTTACAGATCAGCCTCCCAGCAGCCCCCACACCGGTGGTCCCCGGTGGAATCCTGATGTCAGTCTCCGAAAATGTAGATCACAGCACCCATGGCTTCAAGGTCTTCTCGGCGATCTTCAGTTTGTCTTCCCTAACTTACCCAGCATCTCCACCAAAATGCCACGTGGAAAATTAGGGAAGACAAAAACTTCAGGAGGAAACAAAATTTATTTCAGGGAAGGACGTACTAAGAACGGTAAACAAAAGATAAGCCACGAGGGAAATTTACAGAGTCGCCAGATATAAAAATAAAAATGACCACTCTTTTAATAAAATTAATAAAATTAAGAAATACTATGTTACATAAATTAAATTAATACATACTATGTTACAATATTTATGTTGTGATGTTGTAAATATAATATATATATATATAATACTTGCCGAATGACCCGGGCAACGCCCCTGTTTTACCCGATAAATTGGCGCCTTAAATAAATGCATATCCTAATCCTAATCTATCAGTCATAGGCCGCATCTGTCACGGATGGCCAGCGCCCTCCTATTGGACGGCTACGATCACGTGTCATTGTTGGCGCGTAGGTGACCTTGAGTGACGTAATGCCCCCCCTGCCGGCGGCGCGCGCCCGTTGGCTGCTGGCGAGCACGTGACCTCCCTGTGCGCGCGCATCCGTGACAGAGGCGGCCGGCCAATGACTGACTGATCAGGAAAGACTCTCGTGACTATATATAGTAATAATAAAAAGGCATATATATTGAATTGAATAAGAGATGTATTTGCCAATATTTGCCTTTTTTTTATCTAATGATTTTAAATTTGGATTGTTCTATTTTCAAAATATAAATATATCTATATTAATATGTGAGAAATGATATAAGTATTTGTTCAAAATCTTAATTTATTAGTTAGGTATGAGTACATTTTGTGTAGAAATAGGATTAGTTGACTTTATAAGGTAAACTTATTCATTGGTCTGTATCCCTCGATAGCTCAGTTGGGAGAGCGGAGGTCTGTAGATATAATTAAGAGGTGATCCTTAGGTCTCTGGTTCAAATCCGGCTCGAGGGAGTTTTTTTTTTGGTAGATGCGCGCGCATCCGTGACAGAGGCGGCCGATGAGGAAAGACGGTCGTGACTATATATATATATGTAAATAGACCATTAAATGCACTTTTATCTCGATAGCTCAGTTGGCAGAGCGGAGGTCTGTAGATATAATTAAGAGGTGATCCTTAGGTCTCTGGTTCAAATCCGGCTCGAGGGAGTTTTTTTTTTTGGTAGATGCGCGCGCATCCGTGACAGAGGCGGCCGATGAGGAAAGACGGTCGTGACTATATATATATATGTAAATAGACCATTAAATGCACTTTTATCCAAATTCTAATGTATATATAAATATGCTCTGCACACGGGACACATTTTTATATATGACAACCTATATTAATATTTTTTATACTCTTAAAATATTTTCGCGGTGTGATTTCATCAGAATGCATCTTTTTTCTTTATGAAAAATGTTTTATTCACTTTTTAATAGAACATTATTTGATATAAAAACAAAGTAAAGTGAGTATATATTTTTGTATAATGTAAAAACTTAAGAAATCTAAATATTCTAAGGATGTTTCGGAAATAACTTGTAACTGTTTTCGAAAATAAAATACTATTATATTATGTGCTGGCTCTCATTTATCAATTACACCTGGTACAGACCATATGTTAAATATGGTGGGTTATTAGTGAATGCTCTAACTATAGGTGCACCCTACGTCTACACATGTAAAAAGCAGTATTATTTCACAAATAAAAGTGTGCCAGAGCGCAAATTGGTTAATTGTATTCAATTGTGTTGTTGAAATTTTGCAAGAAACAGGAGTTATTTAAGTGTTTTTTCTTTAAAAAATTCCAAATGCGGGATTTGTTTCCATTTCATAACTGTTTAAAATTGATTGTTTATATCATTCTTTAATTACCCCTCTTATTATAATGTTGTTCCAAAAATTTGTGTTTTTCTTAAAACGTTGTTTTTATTACCTGGCGAATAATATTAAAATGGCGAATACATAATAATACATAATACAATTACTTTATTAAATAAAAACAAACGATAGCAATACATTATACATAAAAGCGAATGATATTGATATTTAATTTTTTTTCAAATGTTTATGAACTTTTGGGACAACCTTGTATTATATGTATATTCCTATATGGTGTATTACAAATTTCAATGTCATTCAATTCCGTCCTATATTCCCTAGATATATTCTACCCAATTTTATTATCTTTTACCTTCAACTATATACAGTAGAACTTACCAGTAAACCACCCCTAATTAAAGAGCTAAAGTGTTCTTTAGGGAGGAGAGGTGTCTCTTGCTCGAGATTTGCTAAATAGTAAAAATGGTGATTTTACAAATGGAAGCTGCCCTTTGTAGAAAAGTGGTCTCGAGCGTGAGTATCCTCTCATGGAGGTTTTACTGTAATATATAGCATCTCCCAAAGACTAGATCAAGCTCTTCAAAAAAAGTGAGCGCGCTGCTCTTCAACATAAATATTGAAAAAATATATATATTACTAGCGGATGTACCCGGCTTCGCCCGGGTTTTACCCGAGTAAAGGTTTGTCTAACGAACATTTGTTAAAACAATTCTCTATAAACTTATAAAAATATATATTATTTTGATAATTTGAAACTCGCAAATTTGAATCTCTCGATAAAGTGAACATTTTTTCCCGGTCCCTGTGTGCCGTGTCATCCTGAATTTTGTCTTTCCTAATTTCTACATTACAAAATCATCGTTTTATCTAGTGAACATTTTTTCCCGGTCCCTTGAAAAATACTCGATAAGTTGAATAAAATCAATATTAATTGGTTCCCTCGGTAATTAGAAGTTAAAGGAATAGTATCTTTGCCTTGAAATTGTATCTTTATTCTTGTCTCAAATAAATTGCCGTGTCATCCTGAGATAATCTTACTTTTGATAAATAATCTTTGAGATAATAAATTTAGTGATAATAAAACTTATGGATAAAAAACCTGTTAACATCGTCGCAATGGTGGCGCTGCTTGCGAGTTAAATATACAAATCTGCAAATAACACTAAGGGTATTCAAGATATTCAAGAAATTATTTTTCAGAAACCTTCCCAGTACTATACTAAATAACTTCCCAAAGTTTCATGACGTTCCAATGAGTGGTTTGGTCAGGCATAAAGGACACACACACACATACATTCTGTTGAGATTACGAGAGGTCAAGAATTGAAGAACCTTCTCCCAACAAGTAAGACCCTCACCTAGAGTCTAGATATCAGTTTGGACTGCCTTGGGTGATCAAGTCAGGAAGGAAAATAACGCAGGCAGAAACCAGCGGCTACTACACGCAGAAGATCTCGCTCTAGTAAGACACTCTCAGAAACTCTAAGAAAACTCCTTTATTTCCACAACACGGCTCAGTTATATACAAAAGAAGATTTACATAATAACAATTCATTCAAAATATATTTGACATAATAATTAATTTAAAAGGAATTTACATTCCAGGTTATACACTCAAAAGAGATATTTACATAGTCTATGCCACGACTTCCAACATACCCCCACCCTTTCTTTCCTGCAAAACAAGAAAGAAAAACCAGAAAATGTACTTTCCTTTTCTCACTGATTCAAACATCAAGTGCAAAACCTTATTGGTTGGCGGACTTCACGTCCGGATCTTGTTTTGATCGTTAGAGGTTTTTCCCTTCCTTTATCCCCAGAGGTCTTTTCGGGAATTTCCTCAGAGGAAATTTCAAGGGGAAAGAGTCTTTGTACAGGGCGTAGCCATTCGCCTGTTGATGTCTTGACTTTGGCAACCCTGTTCACCTCATCTTTTCCTGAGTAAAGTTTTATTATTCTTCCAACAGGCCAGAAAATTCTTTTAGTGTTGTCCTGGCCTATAAGGACTAAATCTCCTTCCTTTAGGCATCGCTCCCTTTTTTTTTCGGCCCGTTGTATCAGTACCCCTAAGTATTCCTTGCGGAATCTCTGTTTAAGTTCTTCATTTAGTTTACTCAAAATTTTATACTTTCTGGTGAAAGAATTCGCTCTTATTTTTTCCAGCTCCGGGAACTCATTGTTTTCGTTATTCTGCAGAAACATTTGAGGGGTCAAGGGAATGAGATCTTGTCCATCTTCCGATATATATATGAAAGAGCTCTATTGTTGATAATACTCTCTACCTCACATAAAGCAGTCTCAAGTTGCACATAATTCAATTTACTAAATCCAAGCATACGAACCAATAACCCTTTTACAACCCTTACCAATCTCTCCCAAAAACCCCCCCACCATGGCGCTGAGGGAGGGATAAAAATCCATTGGATTCTTTTCACACTCGATTGTCTTTCAATCTCCCCCCAATCCAAGCGTTTAAGTAATTCGTTTGCCTTTGAGAAATTTGTCCCGTTATCACTATATATTTTTCCGGGGCGTCCACGCCGACAAATGAATCTTTTTAGAGCTAACAAAAAAGTGTTTGCTTCTAATGTTCTCACAATCTCTAGATGTACAGCTCTATAAACCGCGCAAGTAAATAAGGCCACCCAAACCTTGCTGCCACCTTTAAGATGTAGCGGTCCCAACAGATCCACACCTGTCACCTCAAAGGGTTTGCCTAACCCTATTCTATCAGTTGGTAAAGCTGTGCCAGGAGTCCATATAGGTCTCTGATTATACCTCCTACATATTACACATTTTCCAATTATCTGTTTAATCAATCTGCGACCACCAATGATCCAGAACTTCTCTCTCAATCGCGAAAGAATGAATTGGGCTCCTCCATGCCCATTTTGTTGGTGTATTTCACGAACCATTTGTTCCACCAAAGGATGATCACGAGGTAGTAAAATAGGTCGCTTGAACACTTCTGGCTCTTGTCCATGTAGCAGTTTCGTCTCAACGCACCACAAACCTTCGACGGATTTAATAGTTTTAAATCCATTTCGCGGAGCCTGTTCTCCCGGGAAAGTCTCGTGTTGAATCAACCTCAACAGCTTCCTTTCAGCCCTTTCCAACTCTATTACTTTCAAACTTCCCTTTTCAGCGGGTATTCTTCTCGCATTGTCCAAGAATCTTAAAACCCAAGCCATAATCTTAATGTTTAGGCTGTACCTGGATCTTCTATCTAGGAACCATCGCTTTTCCTTGACGACGAGGGTGGTGTGGGCCTGAAAGGTTTTCCTTTTTTCTTTGAGGATCTCTTCCTCATCAATAGTTGGTTCAAAATTAGGCCAACTCTCCTTTTTCCCTTTGAGCCATTCAGGACCCTCCCACCAGTTTGTCGAGACGAATTGTACGATAGAGCATCCTCGAGAAGGCAGATCCGCTGGATTTAATTTTCCGTGAACAAACCTCCAGTTCTTATTATTGACAGTGTCTCGTATTTCCTTTACTCGGTTTCTTACAAACACATTCCACTCATTCTTTCTCCCTAGCCAGGCTATAACGGTTGAAGAATCAGTCCACAATGTAACAGGACAACTCTCTGTTAAGGCAGTCGAAATAGACCCAACAAGCCTAGCTCCCAAAACGCAGGCCAAAAGTTCTAACCGAGGAATGGTTACCCTCCTGGTTGGCGCAAGCCTAGATTTGCTCCAAAGTAGAGACAAATGTACTCTCCCCTGCACTTCACTTCTCATATATGCCACTGCTGCATAAGCTGATCTACTGGCATCGCAGAAGACGTGTATTTCATTCTTATTAGTTTGATCAAACCAAATATGCCTGGGAATTTTGATTTCACTTAAAAGTCCAATTTGGGAGTACCAGGTTCTAAACTCCCGATCCATATCTTCGGGTAGTTGAGAATCCCATCCGATTTTCAACTCCCAGGACCTTTGTAATAATATTTTAGGAGGCAAAAATATAGGACTGCAAACTCCCAAAGGATCAAAAACTTGTTGAATTTTAGAAAGAACAATCCTCTTGGTTAGTCTTCGGGGGAGATCCCTTTCAATAGAGGCATCACAATTAAGCACATCTTGTACTTTGTCCCACACAAGTCCCAACACCTTGGTAATAGTTCCCCTTTTCTCCTTTGAATTCCTCTCTGGTAAATTAAATTCCCACTCACGCAAGTCCATTCTCGCCATTTCCATGATATTGACAGCTGTATTCTGGAATCGTAGGACTTCCTCCTGAGACGAGAGGGATGTTACCAAATTATCCACATAAAAGGATCTCGCCATAATCTTTGCGATTTCAGCTGCCGGACCCTGTACAGAATTCAGATGATGATCAATAACTGCACCCAAGATGAATGGACTACAATTAAGCCCAAATACCACGCGTTTATGTCTCAAAACGGTCACCTTCATAGGGTCAGTTTGATCCCTCCATAGGAAACGAAGAAAATCCTGGTCTTGAAGCTGCACTGAAATCATCTGAAACGCCTTTCGAATATCGGCTAGAACACCAATACCCCTCTCCCTAAACCTAATCAATATTTCAGGTATTTTTCCAAAAGGTTAGGTCCCTTTTCTAGATAGTCATTCAGAGAAAGACCATTATACGACTTACAGGAAGCATCGAAAACAGGACGAAGAGGTGTCGTCCTACTCTCAGCCCTGAACACCGGCCTATGCGGCAAATAATGGCCCCTCCTCTGAGGCCTAGTCTCCTCTATCCTCTCAATTAGGCCCTCCTGCTCCCATTCTTGAAGAATAGTAGAATACTCCACAATCTTCTTCTCCTTCCTTAATTTACTAGTGCATGCTTCCAATCTCCTCTGCGCTATTTCTAAATTCGAGGGTATATTATTTCTTTCACATTTCCATGGTAGCGCGACTGAATATCGTTGATCCCCATCCCTCCTTATATTCTTTATGAACTGTTCCTCTAGTTCAGTTTCCCTTTTCTTTTTTGAGACAGCTTCAATGGGATCTTGGATTCCCAAGACATCCAGCTCCCAAAGATCCCTCAAGTTACCTCCCGCAACCAACCCATTCAATGCAATTTGGACCTTATCTTCCCTACACACCACCGGAGATTGTCCCATAAGCGTCCAGCCCAACCTTGTTTCCATCGCAGTTAAGTCGGCTCCGACCTGTTGAACTCTCCCCGTCAGCAGTTTACCCAGATGGTCAGCGCCTATTAGAATGTCTATATCTCCCGATTTAAAGTTCTCTGGTGCAATGCTCACCCCTTTATCTCGCAACTTCGTTAACCAATCTCCTCTTGGTAAGGGCGGTACCTTCTCGCAGATCTTAGGTTGGTCCAAAGCTTCCACTCGAACATGATCTCTGTTATTCAAGCTTTCAAGATCCAGGCTGTATTTCCCATGTTTTACCTCTTCAACCCTGGTACTTCCAAACAGGCTTTTGGCTATAGCCACCTCTCCTTCCTTCTCCAGTCCTAAATATTTTATCAAAGCTTTATTGACGTAAGAATATTGGCTTCCCGTGTCAAAAAGTAGCCTTACACAACTAGTAGCTTTCGCACCCCTCAACAGAGCCACTGTGGTCATCATCATAATTTGGCCAGTACATGCTTGGCTCGAAAAAGTAGCTGCTGGGTCAGTTGATTTTTCCTTTATAGGATCTCCTGTTTCTTTTGATGAACTTCCCCGACAAAAAATGTCTAAGTGGCCCCTTCCACAATTCTTACACCTAAGTTGGGCTCTGCAATGTTGCTTAAAGTGCCCATTATTCAAACATCTGAAGCACAAACGTGCATTCCTGATCCTTCTGTCTCTGTCTTCAGGCGAGAGACGATCAATATTGTGACATTGCCAGCTAGGATGGTTTGTTCTCTCACAAAAGCAACATTCTACTGTTCTATGGCCACTGAACAAACCAGACACTGTCGCAGGTATAGGGCCATTCCATTTTCTTTCCTTTCTTATGTAGTGCGACTTTCCTGGAGGCTCTTCTAGTTTGAAGCCTTTCTCTATAACTTTCAATCTCTGCGCACTTTTTACCTCTGCCCTTAAGAAATCCATTAAGGCTCTCAACCTCTCAGGGATCTCCCCTTTCCTATCCAATGGGTGTTCCATTTTAATTCTCTCTTGCCCATAGCCCGATGAAGGATGTCTCTGCCATATCCTTAAAATCTCCGTTGGTAAGGATGACTCCACTAAAGGATACAAAAAGATACCAGACAACTAAGGGTCTATGCCAAGAGTTTCCAAAGATCTTAAATGACTAGATAGATCATCATATAAATTGCCCAAATTTTTATTTTCTCTCCTGACATTTGTTATGACTAAATTTAATAGTCGCCTAACATAAAGCTCCGTTAACAAATTTGGATCCCCAAAACGTTCTTGTAAGGCTTGAACAGCCAAATTATAGTTATCTCCTGTAACAGGGTAGCTGTCTATAACTCTATATGCTGGGGAACCAGGCAAAACTGCCTGCCTTAAGTACAAGAATTTGTCACTATTAGACAAATCCTCGTTGTCATTTATCTTGGCAAACTGTGCCCACCAAGGCAACCAGTTCTCCAAGGAACCATCGTAAGTTTTTAACTCCAATTCGGGGAGCTTTACATGTAAGTTAGCCTTCCTGCTGCCAGTTGAGACAGCCTCGTCTTTATCCTGACTACGGATTATGCCAATTTTTTGCTTTACATCAAATCTTTCCTGTATATATCTCTCACAGTCCTCGAATTCCCTATTTACCTCCTCATCGGTAGTGGCTTCTTGGTCCAATAAAGTTGCCTGGCATCGCTCATTCAATGCCACTAGCTCCAAATGGAGAGCTTCCATTCTATCAAATTTGGCATATATGCCACCTTTGTCAACGGGAGAATTCCCTAACTCCGCCTTTATATCATTTACCACTTTGGTAAAAACGCCTCTTATGGCCTTTCTACGCCTTCTGCTAGTATCCTCCATTTTTGGTCTTGTCTTCCTAGATTTATCTTAGCTTTTTTTTTTTGAGCTCCTTAGATATTCCTTTATCCTCTTGAGAATTCTTCAGTTTCCGTTCCCTTGAGTTCTTGAGCTTCCTCAGCTTCTTGTACCTTGGGCTTCCTTAGCTTTCTTGTACCTTGAGCTTCCTTAGCTTTCTTGTACCTTGAGCTTCCTTAGCTTTCTTGTACCTTGAGCTTCCTTAGCTTTCTTGTACCTTGAGCTTCCTTAGCTTTCTTGTACCTTGAGCTTCCTTAGCTTTCTTGTACCTTGAGCTTCCTTAGCTTTCTTGTACCTTGAGCTTCCTTAGCTTTCTTGTACCTTGAGCTTCCTTAGCTTTCTTGTACCTTGAGCTTCCCTAGCTTTCTTGTACCTTGAGCTTCCTTGTACCCTGCCCATGCAGCCCGCCCGGGGACGCCACTAAATGTTGAGATTACGAGAGGTCAAGAATTGAAGAACCTTCTCCCAACAAGTAAGACCCTCACCTAGAGTCTAGATATCAGTTTGGACTGCCTTGGGTGATCAAGTCAGGAAGGAAAATAACGCAGGCAGAAACCAGCGGCTACTACACGCAGAAGATCTCGCTCTAGTAAGACACTCTCAGAAACTCTAAGAAAACTCCTTTATTTCCACAACACGGCTCAGTTATATACAAAAGAAGATTTACATAATAACAATTCATTCAAAATATATTTGACATAATAATTAATTTAAAAGGAATTTACATTCCAGGTTATACACTCAAAAGAGATATTTACATAGTCTATGCCACGACTTCCAACACATTCATTTATATATATACTAGCGGATGTGCCCGGCTTCGCCCGGGTTTTACCCGAGTGAATGTTTGTCTAACGAACATTTGTTAAAACAATTCTCTATAAACTTATAAAACGTACTCGGCTTCGCCCGGGGTTTTACCCGAGTAAAGGTTTGTCTAGCGAACATTTGTTAAAACAATTCTCTAAAAACTTATTAAAAAAAAAGAGATATATTTTGATAATTTGAAACTCGTAAATTTTAAATCTCTCGATAAAGTGAACATTTTTTCCCGGTCCCTGTGTGCCGTGTCATCCTGAATTTTGTCTTTCCTAATTTTCTACATTAGAAAATCATAGTTTTATCTAGTGAACATTTTTTCCCGTGTCACATTGCCGTGTCATCCTGAGACAATCTTACTTTTGATAAATAATATTTGAGATAACAAACTTAGTGATAAGAAAACTTGTAATCATCGTCACAATGGGGGCGCTGCTTGCGAGTTAAATCTACAAATAACTCTAAGGATATTCAAGATATTCATGAAATTATTTTTCAAAAACCTTCCCGGTGATATACCTAATAATATCCCAAAATTTCACGGCGATTGGATGTATGGTTTTTGAATCTATAGAGTACAGACAAACAGACAGACAGACATTCAATTTTAGATATATAGATATAGATTTCTTATAGCTATATAAATTTTACAACTTTTTATTGAAACTATATTTCAAGAATAGAGACTGCCTGGCCGGCCTTCATAGTTCTTAAAATTCTATATACTTCGGCCGGTGAATCTTATTATTATCTCGACGTTTCGAAAAAATATTTTGTCCTCGTCAGGAGCGAACAAAATTTAAAACATTTGGCAAAGCGCTAAAAATTATTCAATTAATAATAAAAATAATAATTTTTACCGCTTTGCCAAATATTTTGATTTTTGTTCGCTCCTGACGAGAACAAAAGATTTTGTCGAAATGTTGTGATAATAATAAGATTTACTCGCCGAAGTATCTTTAATTTTAAGAACTATATTCAAAGGATTGTGAGTACAATATTTTAAATATAATCTTACACAAATTTGTTCACTATTTTGTTCTTCTTTTGAAAATTGCTTAGCTATAATAAAATTTTAATCAATTTTTTTAAATATAATTCAAGCTGGAAGTGATTTCACCAAAATAATTTAGCCAAAAAAAAAAACATCTCAATGGGTCAAAATAGGTTTGTCAAAATTGTGGTAACATTTGATATATTAATTTAGGAGTTTATCTAAAACAAACAAATGTTTATATTTATTGAGATTAAACATTCAAAAAAGGCTCTCAATTATTAATGCAAAATATTCGAAGAAAGGCGCTCTAATTATTAAATATATATTAAATATCAAAGAATAATTGATTATTAATCAAATTTTAAAAAATAACATTTAACTACCCTGATTTGTTTTTCTTATTTATTACGTGAATATTCGATATATATTACTACACTTAGCTCTGAGTATTTAAACCGCTCTAGGAATCCGGGTTACCTCAAGAGAGAAAGAGTAAATATACATTTTGTAGCAATTTAAAATGATAGGGGAAAATATATTTCTTTTGAAATCTGCAATTGAAAATAATGATTCAAAAAGGGTTGAAGAACTTATTGAATCAGGCATTGATATCAATTGTGGAAACGTTTTCGGAATGGCTCCATTACATATTGCAGTTAAGTTTGGTAGGACTGAAATATTAATGAATCTGATAAGAAAAAATGCTGATATTGATATTCAGAATTCATTTGGAGAAACACCATTACATTTTGCTGTATTAAGACCAAATGATAAGTCTTATTTGCATCTAATTCAAGCAGGAGCATCGCTTAATATCAAGGATCATAATGGTGACACCCCATTACACCTTTCAATAAAAAATAAGTACTTAGAAATTTCAAGAGAATTAATCAAAAATGGAGCTGACATTCATGCTATCAATTTAAGAAATATATCAATTTTATTAACTGCTGTTATATACTCTAAAAACCTAGATTTTATTAAAAACACAGGTCTACAAAAAAAAACCTTTTTTTTTTGCACAAGAGAACCTGATGGTGTTTCTAGTGTAACTTTTCATGCTGAACTCAAAAATCTAATCAGAAATTTTCCATCACCCATGGTTTTTGCCTGACGATCTTTTTTTAGTATTGGGATAAATACATGCATCCAACATGAAAGAGACTTACGAAAACATGAAACTGCTTTTGAAAAAGATAGAATATGAAAGATACGGTTGGAAAATATGCAGCGATTTGAAAGTCGTTGCTCTCTTGCGTGGATTACAGCTTGGATGTACAAAATTTTGTTGTTTTCTGTGTGAGTGGGATAGCAGAGATAGGGAAAGGCATTACATTAAAAAAATCTGGCCAAACCGTAAAATATTTACTCCAGGATATAAAAATATTGCAAATCCACCCCTGATCGATTCAGAAAATATTTACTTACCACCATTACATATTAAACTGGGATTAATGAAGAACTTTATCAAGGCAATGGATCGAAATGCCAGTGGATTTGCCTACCTAAAGCAAAAATTTTCTAGTATAAGTGAAGCGAAGATTAAAGAAGGCATTTTCGTTGGACCTCAGATTCGAGAATTGCAGCAGGATGGAAATTTTCAAAATAGTTTGAATGAATTTGAAGCAGCAGAATGGAATTCCTTTTGAAACGTTTGCAAAAACTTCTTAGGAAGTGTCAAGGTTGAAAATTACCGAGACATAGTTAATGATCTGTTGCTTTCCTACAAGGCACTGGGATGTAACATGTCCCTCAAGATCCATTTCCTGCATTCACATCTAGATTTCTTTCCAGACAATCTTGGCGCAGTTAGCGATGAGCATGGTGAGAGGTTTCATCAAGCTATATCAAGCATGGAGAAGCGGTACCAAGGTAAATGGAGTCCCGCTATGCTTGCCGACGACTGCTGGGCACTCAAGAGGGATCTACCACAAGCAAAGTATAGAAGAAAATTCACTGTCACTGCTTTTCAATAATAAATATGTTTCGTTCATATATGCCTATATATTAACAATATTTCCAAATTCAAGTAGGTGTATCTCAGAAATATTGTGTAATAGAAAAAAACTAATGGTATATTTGGATTCAGGACATGTAGATATGATGCTATTTCTTTGTGGACAAAGAAAAATATTTTTTGATAAACCAGTTACGTGACAATGTTTGCAATTTTTAGTGTATTTATCCCAATACTAAAAAAAGACCGTCACGCAAAAACCATAGGTGATGGGAAATTTCTGATTAGATTTTTGAGTTCAGCATGGAAAGTTACACTAGAAACATAATCAGGTTCTCTTGTGCAAAAATCTTGTTGACCAGTGAAATTTATTGGAATTGGGTGTTGAGGTTGATTTTAAAGATATTCATGGAAGAACTGCTTTGCACCAGGCATCTGATGAATGGATAAATCCAAAAAGAGGTAAACTGATGAAACTTTTAATAGAATTCGGTGCTGATGTCAACTCAAGAACTTTATATGGAACCACTCCATTGATAAATATTGCTAAAATTGGAAATATATTTGAAGCTCAAATGTTGATAAGAGCAGGTGCAAGTATTAATGCTGAAGGTAATTTGCATGGGAATGTTTTAAATCATGCAATTTCAGGAAATAATATTGAAATGACAAGGTTACTGATAAATTTAGGCGCAAATGTAAACCGTGCAGCTATATTTGGTATGACCCCTTTGCATTCAGCTGCTATGTATTTGAATATCAATATCCTAAAGATATTAGTTGAGTCGAAAGCTGACATCTACTTGAAAGACAGTAGTGGATTAATTCCTTTGGCATATACACTATATTTTGCTTGGTCAGATGTGGTTTCTGGCTTGAAATATATTTTACAAGCAACAAGAGATTTCGATCTAAACGAATGTGTTGGTTCAAATGTAGGTCATTCAAAATCTATCAAAATGATGGTGAAATATTTTGTTCTTTATCATCCCAGATCATCAATTCCTAGTGTCGTATCCTCAGAAGAGATGCTCTCAAGTTGGTGGGACAGTTGTCAACGAGAGGTGGCCACAATTCTGTACCACAAATTAGGACAGATCACCTTACACAGCTACCTGGTGGAACCTGACCTAAACACAAGAGCTGGGTACTTATACAATGAGAATAATGGGATAAAAGAACACCTAGAATGGAATATGACCTGGTATAAAGACAACCTTCAAATTTACAGTAGCATGATAGAAGAATACTACAAGGAGGATATTAAAAGGGGTAAATTACTTTTTAAATGGGTGTGTACTGCAAAGAAAAATCAGTATAAAGATGTGACCAAAATGAATTGTGCAAATATAGCTGAATACCTTACAAATGAAGCATTAGGTGAATTTCCTTATTAGGAAATAAATATTAAAAATCAATTCTGAAATTCAGCCATGTGAAAACATTGAATATTTTATCCAAAAAGCATTTGAAATATGAAAAATAATTCCAGAAGAAGATAAGTGAGAGTTTATGTAAATAAATATTAGACTATTAAAAAAATATAATTTTATTATTTGATCCAACATAAGCCCATTCAATGATGTAGTTAATATGTAAATAGTAACTACTCACTTTAGACTTATGTAATATATATATATATATATATATGATCAAAGTATCTTCTATGTACCCTCAAACATTATAAATGTTTTTAAATATTCAATATGTCATTTTAAACATTTTATACATGCTGGTAATCCACCTTATCCCAAATATATATCTGTACTTTGAAATAACTTTATTTGTCCCATATGTTTCAAATCTGTTTATCAAATATTTATTAGTATTGTATTGAAATTAATCTAGTCCTCACTATGTTTAAATATTTTTACGAACTGGAGTACCCGGCTTTATTCATTTTTTTCCCAAGTGAATGTTTGCCTAACGAAAATTGTCTCTACATTGATTATTTTAAAATTTGTATAGGGATATTGATTTTAATTAATATTTTACTTATATATAGAAATTATAAATTTATTGCATAGTATGAAAATTATATTCCAATTGGGTATTTGTCTTATACTTTGTATAGCATGAATGACAAGCTTTTTATCCACTTCTTTACTTCTATCAAAAATTTAATTGATATTCTATTTTAAAAACGAATACACGCGTTCTTTTATATTATCCCTTTATATAGTCACGACCGTCATAGGCCGGTTCTGTCACGGATGCGCGCGCATCGTCATTATGATCATTATCATTATCTAATGATAATAATAATAATTATTATTATATTATTATTATTATCCATATATATATAGTCACGACCGTCATGGGCCGGTTCTGTCACGGATGCGCGCGCACAGGGAGGTCACGTGCTCGCCGGCAGCCAACGGGCGCGCGCCGCCGGCATTACGTCATAGATTATAAACACAAGGTAATAAGGCCAAATAAAAAAATAGTGTGTGATAAGGCACAATTTGGATTATCTACTTATATAATTGCCTTATTCTCTCTGTGTGAAGTTCACTGTGTGAAGTTCACGGATAGATTTTGGTCAGAATGGATAAAATAAAAAAAGTGTCAAGGGATGGGAATCGAACCCACGACCTTCCGCTTACCGGGCTTACCTAGGCTACCCTGGACATATTTTTCCGTTCACACTTTTATTTTTATATTTTCAAGACACACATAGTTTGGGGCGGGACGTTTCACAAGAGAGACATCCACGGCGCCAATTTATAATTGTAACGAATAGTATTTTAATTAAAACATTTTTAAAATATATACGCACTCGGGTAAAACCCGGGCGTTGCCCGGGCCATTCGTCTAGTATATATATAGTCACGACCGTCATGGGCCGGTTCTGTCACGGATGCGCGCGCACAGGGAGGTCACGTGCTCGCCGGCAGCCAACGGGCGCGCGCCGCCGGCATTACGTCATAGATTATAAACACAAGGTAATAAGGCCAAATAAAAAATAGTGTGTGATAAGGCACAATTTGGATTATCTACTTATATAATTGCCTTATTCTCTCTGTATGAAGTTCACTGTGTGAAGTTCACAGATAGATTTTGGTCAGAATGGATAAAATAAAAAAAGTGTCAAGGGATGGGAATCGAACCCACGACCTTCCGCTTACCGGGCAGATGCCATGACCACTAGGCTACCCTGGACATATTTTTCCGTTCACATTTTTATTTTTATATTTTCAAGACACACACAGTTTGGTGCGGGACGTTTCACAAAATAGACATCCACGGCGCCAATTTATAATTGTAACGAATAGTATTTTAATTAAAACATTTTTAAAATATATAGGCACTCGGGTAAAACTCGGGCGTTGCCCGGGCCATTCGTCTAGTTATAAAATATGTATTACCTAGAGTATCAAATATTATTTTTTTTAATTTAGCCAGAACTAATAGAGATATATTCTGCTAATTCCTATTATAAATGCTTTCATTTAAATGTCTTTCACGGGTGTCTATATCTTTTGTCTACCCTTTTTTAACATACTTCCAAACCACTCAGACTTTTCAAAAATTCTTAAATTTATTGAATTGATATGAAAATGAAAATACTGACTTGTATATAATTGGTGAGGTATATTGAGTTGAAATTATATTGATTACATTGTGTCAGAATAAGTGAAAGTAGAAATGAATACTTTGGAAAAGTTAAAGAAAAGTGAATAGATGTAATTTTTAAAATATTTCCAATTAATGCTTTCAGTAAAAATTCAATAAAAAGAAATTAATTCTAATTGCAGTTCAAAATATAGGCTACTAGCCGAATGACCCGGGCAACGCCCGGGGTTTACCCGATTAATGCTTTTATTCAAATACGATTCGTTACAATTATAAATTGGCGCCGTGGATGTAATTCTTGCATAACATATAAATGAGTTTTAAAAATTGTAAAAAAAAAATGCATCGGCCGGGAATCGAACCCAGGCCGCCCGCGTGGCAGGCGAGCATTCTACCACTGAACCACCGATGGTTATGAGAAATGGCCATATTTGGGTAATTACTCCATTCACAAAAGCAAACGGTGACAGAATTTATTAAGAAAGGGCAATGCCCTGGTTTTACCCGATTAAATGCTTTTATTCAAATACTATTCGTTACAATTATAAATTGGCGCCGTGGATGTCATTCTTGTGAAACGTTCCGCTCCAAACTTTGTGTCTGAGAAGCGATATTTTTATAAAGATATGATCTGGCTTTGTGTCTTCTGTTCGAATGAATGTTTTTCTGTTAGAATTTTGTTCCTGCATACTAAAAATGAACTGGCTTCACCCGTGGTCTCTGCTTTTTGGAATTTTTCCGGATATAATTTTGTATCTAATAATCAAATATGATACAGCAATATTGTCATAATCATTTTCTGAATAAAAACAACTACTTTTTTTCCCAGAACCTGTCAATTTATTTTTCTTGACTAAAAATCCGAAAAATATATTTTCCAGATTTTTCTCAATGTCCTGTTAAAACACGTTTTACATGTCCATTAGGTCAGCTGATATTACCTCCCATCTTCACCGCTAGAGGCGCTGCTTGCGAGAGAAAGGGCAAATTTGCCACGCAATTTGCAAATAACTTGTATACATACTTGTATATTTGTGTACATAGACCATAAATCTGTACATAGACAGGAAAAGCACATATATTTCAATAATATAAATGAGTTTCAAAAATTGTAAAAAAAAAATGCATTGACCGGGAATGCCCTAGTGGCAGGCGAGCAATCTACCACTGAACCTAAAGCAAACGGTGACAGAATTAAGAAAGAATTGTGCATGACGCTGATAACTGTATATATTAATAATCCAAATTGTGTCTTATCATTAGATTTGGTCTTATTACCTTGTGTTTATAATCTATTCTCCGAATTGTGCCTTATTATTAGATTTGGTCTTATTACCTTGTGTTTATAAACTACTAGACGAATGGCCCGGGCGACGCCCGGGTTTTACCCGAGTGCGTATATATTTTAAAAATGTTTTAATTGAAATGCTATTCGTTACAATTATAAATTGGCGCCGTGGATGTCTCTTTTGTGAAACGTCCCGCCCCAAACTGTGTGTGTCTTGAAAATATAAAAATAAAAATGTGAACGGAAAAATATGTCCAGGGTAGCCTAGTGGTCATGGCATCTGCCCGGTAAGCGGAAGGTCGTGGGTTCGATTCCCATCCCTTGACACTTTTTTTATTTTATCCATTCTGACCAAAATCTATCCGTGAACTTCACACAGAGAGAATAAGGCAATTATATAAGTAGATAATCCAAATTGTGCCTTATCACACACTATTTTTTTATTTGGCCTTATTACCTTGTGTTTAAAATCTATGACGTAATGCCGGCGGCGCGCGCCCGTTGGCTGCCAGCCAGCACGTGACCTCCCTTTGCGCGCGCATCCGTGACAGAACCGGCCGGCCCATGACGGTCGTGACTATATATATAATGGATGGATAATAATAATAATATAATAATAATAATAATAATTATTATTATTATTATTATCATTAGATAATGATAATGATCATATTGATGATGCGCGCGCATCCGTGACAGAACCGGCCGGCCGGCCGGCCCATGACGGTCGTGACTATATAAGTTGACTAGACGAATGGCCCGGGCAACGCCCGGGTTTTACCCGAGTGCGTATATATTTTAAAAATGTTTTAATTAAAATTCTATTCGTTACAATTATAAATTGGCGCCGTGGATGTCTCTCTTGTGAAACGTCCCGCCCCAAACTGTGTGTGTCTTGAAAATATAAAAATAAAAGTGTGAACGGAAAAATATGTCCAGGGTAGCCTAGGTAAGCCCGGTAAGCGGAAGGTTGTGGGTTCGATTCCCATCCCTTGACACTTTTTTTTATTTTATCCATTCTGACCAAAATCTATTCGTGAACTTCACACAGTGAACTTCACACAGAGAGAATAAGGCAATTATATAAGTAGATAATCCAAATTGTGCCTTATCACACACTATTTTTTTATTTGGCCTTATTACCTTGTGTTTATAATCTATGACGTAATGCCGGCGGCGCGCGCCCGTTGGCTGCCGGCGAGCACGTGACCTCCCTGTGCGCGCGCATCCGTGACAGAACCGGCCGGCCCATGACGGTCGTGACTATATATATAATGGATGGATAATAATAATAATATAATAATAATAATAATACTAATAATTATTATTATTATTATTATTATCATTAGATAATGATAATGATCATAATGATGATGCGCGCGCATCCGTGACAGAACCGACCGGCCGGCCCATGACGGTCGTGACTATATATGTTGATAGGGATGGATAATAATAATAATAATATAATAATAATAATAATTATTATTATTATTATTATTATCATTAGATAATGATAATGATCATAATGATGATGCGCGCGCATCCGTGACAGAACCGGCCGGCCGGCCGGCCAGCCGGCCCATGACGGTCGTGACTATATATAGGGATGCCTCTTCCCTGACGGAGATCCTGTCTCTAGCCTCTCCAGCCTGGTGCTTTGTATATATTCCGCTTTACGCGGCCATTGGGGCTCAAAAATCATCCATTTTGGTTAGCAGCCCCGTAAATAAAGATATTTCCATTTCCACAATAAAAGTATATTCAATATCTCTATCACTTTTAAACCTATATAATATTATTTGAATGATATAATAATAGTAGTTTCATTTTTTTTCAAATCCCTCTTTATTGATGTTACCCGAATTTCTGTAGTATAAAAGCTTTTTTTAAAACATGATTGACAACGTTTAAGAATACATTGAATAATCAAAATACAAATAGTGCATGCAAATATCCAAGACGGATATCGCGTGCTTTGTAAATGATAATAAATACAAAATATCAGAATAATCTATAATCCAAATTGTACCTTATCATTAGATTTGGTCTTATTACTTTGTGTTTATAATCTACTATAATCTCATATAATCTATGACGTAATGCCGGCGGCGCGCGCCCGTTGGCTGCCGGCTAAGCACGTGACCTCCCTGTGCGCGCGCATCCGTGACAGAACCGGCCGCCCATGACGGTCGTGACTATATATGTTGATAATAATAATAATATAATAATAATTATTATTATTATTAATATTATTATCATTAGATAATGATAATGATCATAATGATGATGCGCGCGCATCCGTGACGGTCGTGACTATATATGTTGATGGATGGATAATAATAATAATATAATAATAATAATAATTATTATTATTATTATTATCATTAGATAATGATAATGATCATAATGATGATGCGCGCGCATCCGTGACAGAACCGGCCGGCCGGCCAGCCGGCCCATGACGGTCGTGACTATATATATGTTGATAATAATAATAATAATAATAATTATTATTATTATTATTAATATTATTATTATTATCATTATTATTATCATTAGATAATGATAATGATCATAATGATGATGCGCGCGCACCCGTGACAGAACCGGCCGGCCGGCCCATGACGGTCGTGACTATATATGTTGATAATAATAATAATAATATAATAATAATTATTATTATTATTAGTATTATTATTATCATTAGATAATGATAATTGTTAGGATTAATTCAGATAATTTTTCTATGTAAATAAATTATATAAATATATGAATAAATATAAGTTGATGATGATAATATTAGCTAGCATATGTTGATTAACAATTGGGCAACGGGGATAGTGCCTTCTTGATCCTTTCTTGTTATTTTGTATTTCTTCTTAATTCTTAAATTTTACTTTTGTAGTTTCTATGCATAAAGATAATATTAAAAAATATATTATATAACATTTTTTCTCTTTTTTACCCCCAAAAACACCAACATTTGGTAGCAGATCGTGGTTTACGCAAAAAAGGTAAACAAACGCCATTTTGAAAAAAGAAAGAAAATATCTTTAAGGTTCGAAAAGAACATATTAAGTAAAAATTCAAAATGGCTGAATCATCGATGAATATCCAAAAATTCGATGGAAATAATTTCACAAGTTGGAAATTTCGCATCATTTGCATTTTGGAAGGCAAAGATCTAGATGGCTTTATAAAAGAAGATCCTCCAAAAGATGAAAAAATAACTGCCGATTGGAAAAGAAAAGATGCCCAAGCTAGAGGAATAATAACTTGTGCAATGGATGACACACAAGTAAGTTTAATTTTAACATGCAAAACAAGTAAAGAAATTTGGACTGCTTTGCATTCTAGATATGAGGGTAACATAAAGAGAAAATGCATAGAGGCTAAAAACAATGTATCTAGATTAACAATGAAAAAAGAGGAAACCTGGGAACAATATTTGCTTAGAGCAGAGAAATTATTGCAAGAAGCAAGAATTTTGGGTGGATCAATAGAAGATGAAGAATTCATCACAGCTTTTATTAGAGGGCTACCCCCAAAATACAATCTTGTCTCAATGCAATTTGATAATTACCCAGATGCTACTATTTCTGATATAAGAAGAATTTTTGAGCTCCATGAAGAAAGAAACAAGAACAACAAGGATGAAAATGCTGCATATAATATGGGCCATAAATTTAACAAAAACTTTAAGAAAAATTCAAGTGATTCTAATAGAGAAAGAAAACCCAAATGTTTCATTTGTCAAAAGTTTGGACATAAAGCAGCAGTATGCTGGTTCAATCCAGTTAACAAGAGAAAAGAAAATAATCAAGGAAATTCTATACAAACAATCCCCAAGCAAACATTTTCAAAAAATAAACAATATACTTCTAGGGCTTCTTTGATAGGAGAAAATCATAATCAAGAAACTGCCATGAACTTAAGATCCCCAGAGTTCAACAATAAATGCAAGTGGATACTAGACAGTGGAGCAACAAGCCACATGTCTAAAGACATTAATCTAATAGATGATCTTCAAGAGGATAGCAGAAAAATCACTCTTCCTGATGATAGAGTCATCAAGTCAAAAGGTATTGGCACTGTTGAAATTGATCAGGATGATAATCATCTTTTAACACTAAAAGAAGTTCTTTATGTACCTGAACTTAATAATAATTTAATATCAGTAAGTAAAATAACTGAAGATGAAAAACAGATTATATTTGATGAGAATGGTGCAAGGATAATAGATAACAATGGATCCAGCATTATAACTGCAAAAAGGGAAGATAACATTTATACAATTGATGCATGTGCAAACATCAAACTGGATGAAAATGTGTTCAAAACCCAAGAAAATAATTGGAAAATTTGGCACAAACGCCTTGCACATATAAATGAAAATTATATGAATATGATGCTAAAAGACTCCATGGTGTATGGGTTCAGTTGTTCACCAATTAATAACTTAGAACCATGTATCACATGCATTCAATCAAAGTTTACTAGATTGCCATTTAAAGAGATTGATTCAAAGCAATCAACCAAACCCCTTGATCTCATTCATATGGATTTAATAGGTCCAATTCAGCATGAATCCATTGGCAAAGCAATATATGTGCTGAACATAGTTGATGACTTTTCAAGGAAAATATTCCCAAAGTTCCTTAAAAGCAAATCAGAAACCTTTGGCAAACTAAAGGAATTTATTGAACTTATAGAAAACATAAAAGATGCAAAAATCAAAAGAATAAGGTCTGATAATGGAGGGGAATTTACAAATAGACAATTAAGCTCTTATTTGATAGAAAAGGGAATAGAACAACAATTTACAACCTTCTATTCACCTTCTCAAAATGGAATAGTGGAAAGAGCAAATAGAAGTTTAATTGAAGGTACAAGAGCACTATTGATAGAATCACAATTGCCACCAAAATTCTGGGCAGAAGCCATGAACACTTATTCTTATATAAAAAATAGAACTCCACATAAAAGGAATGATAAAACCACCCCTGAAGAACTATTTACAGGAAAGAAACCTATTATAAAACATTTAAAAGTTTTTGGATGCAGAGCTGAATACTGGATTCCTAAATTCAAAAGATACAAATTTGAAAAAATCACAAAATCAGGTATATTTGTTGGATACTCAAATAAAAGAAAAGCATTTAGAATCTGTGACCCTAAAAATTATGCAATTACTGAAACAAGGGATGTAAGCTTCATTGAAAAAGAAAAGGGAGGTGAACTACTTGGTAGTGAAGTGAAAGCTGAATTGCCAGATCATGTATTAATTGACCTAAATTTTTGTCATAAAAAAGAAGAAGAACCAATTCCTATTCACCAAGGAAATGTTCCAGAATCCACAGAGCCAGAAGAAGATAAAAATGTCTACAACTTGAGACCTACCCCTGAACAAGGATTTTACTATGAATCATCATTATCTGATGAAGACACATCACAAGATGACACCACTTCTGATCCTACCTACCATCCAGGAGATAGTGTAATGAAAGTTGATTCATTACCAATTATACCAACTAATTATGAAGAGGCAATAAACTCTCCAGATAAAGAGAAATGGCTTCAAGCCATGAAAGGTGAAATAGTTTCTTTAAAAACTCACAAGGTGTGGGATGTTTTACCAATGACTAAAACCATTAAGCCTATCAAATCAAAATGGGTGTTTTCAATTAAAAATAGCCAAGATCCTTTAAATCCCATATATAAAGCAAGATTGGTTGCTGTAGGATGTTCACAAAAATTAGGAGTAGACTATTCAGAAACTTATTCACCTGTGATAAAATCAGATTCTCTAAGAACTTTAATTGCTTTTGCAGCAATGAAAAATTTGCATATTCATCATTTTGATATAGAAACTGCCTTTTTGTATGGTAAGTTGGAAGAGACTATATTCATGTCACAGCCTAAAGGATTTGAATATCAAGAAGAAGGTAAGAAATTTGTTTGTAAACTTAATCAGGCCATTTATGGACTTAAACAAGCAGGCAGAGTCTTTTATGAAACCTTTACTAAATATCTTCTTCAGATAGGATTTAAAATTTTTAATTCTGATAAATGTTTATTTTCATACCAAATTAATGACTCAATTCTTTTTTTGGGACTTTATGTTGATGATATCATTATTTGTAATACTGATTCTAAGATTTTAAATGATATTTTAAATAAGTTAACACTTTGTTTTAAAATAAAGAAAAATGCTAATCTTTTAAATGTTTTAGGAATTGAAATATTAAAATATAATGACAAAATAATTCTAAAACAACAAAAATATATTGAAAAACTTTTATTAAAATATAATATGTTAGATTGTAAAACTGTTAATACACCCCTTGATGTATATACTGATTTAGAAAATTTTAATAATTCAAAGGTAATTGATAAAAAGAAATATCAAGAAATTATTGGATCTTTAGTTTACCTTGCTACTAAAACTAGGCCTGACATTTCATATTCCACTTCACTTTTAAGCAGATTTAGCCAGGATCCAAGAGAAATCCATTTTAGTGCAGCAAAAAGGATTATAAGATATCTTAAAGGAACAAAAGACCTTGGATTAGTTTACTCAAAGGGAGAAAATATTTTAAATGGCTATAGTGATGCATCATGGAAATGTGGTAGAGGAACACAAAAATCAACAAGTGGTATGACTTTTTATTTTGGAAATAACTTAATAAGCTGGCAAGCAAAAACAATCCCTACAGTATGTTTATCTACATGTGAAAGTGAACTTTTTTCTCTTGTGCAATGTTTAAAAAGAGGCATATATTTACAATACCTTATTGAAGAACTTACTAGTGTAAAATATAAAATTAATTTGTTTTGTGATAACCAATCAACAATATTTCTTTGTAAATCAGGAATGACTAATGATAAATCAAATCATATGATTAGAAATATTTCATTTTTACATTCTAATTTGAATCAGGTTGTATATAACTTAAATTTTGTGCCTACCAATGAAAATGTTTCAGATATTTTTACTAAGGCCTTAACAAGGGAAAAACATCATATGTTTATACATTCTTTAAATATGGAAAGATATATATAGCTTTATTAAATATGTATGTACATAAATTCACTTGTTATATTTTTAAAATGTGTTTTTTGATATATGTTCTTCACTTTATGTAAAATGTGGGATAAAAACAAAAATTGTATATAAGTGAAAGCAATGGGGAGGTAACGCCATCTATGTTTGATTTTTTAAACTGTTTATATTTCTGAAGAAAAATTGAGATTTGAATTAATAGGGGGGATTTGTTAGGATTAATTCAGATAATTTTTCTATGTAAATAAATTATATAAATATATGAATAAATATAAGTTGATGATGATAATATTAGCTAGCATATGTTGATTAACAATTGGGCAACGGGGATAGTGCCTTCTTGATCCTTTCTTGTTATTTTGTATTTCTTCTTAATTCTTAAATTTTACTTTTGTAGTTTCTATGCATAAAGATAATATTAAAAAATATATTATATAACATTTTTTCTCTTTTTTACCCCCAAAAACACCAACAATAATGATCATAATGATGATGCGCGCGCACCCGTAACAGAACCGGCCGGCCCATGACGGTCGTGACTATATATGTTGATAATCCAAATTGTGTCTTATCATTAGATTTTGTCTTATTACCTTGTGTTTATAATCTATAATCCAAATTGTGTTTTATCATTAGATTTGGTCTTATTACCTTGTGTTTATAATCTATAATACAAATTGTACCTTATCATTAGATTTGGTCTTATTACCTTGTGTTTATAACCTACTAGCGGACGTACCCGGCTTCGCCCGAGGTTTTACCCGAGTAAAGGTTTGTCTAACGAACATTTGTTAAAACAATTCTCTATAAACTTATAAAAAAAAAGATATATTTTGATAATTTGAAACTCGTAAATTTGAATCTCTCGATAAAGTGAACATTTTTCCCCGGTCCCTGTGTGCCGTGTCATCCTGAATTTTGTGTTTCCTAATTTTCTACATTAGAAAATCATAGTTTTATCTAGTGAACATTTTTTTCCGTGTCACATTGCCGTGTCATCCTGAGATAATCTTACTTTTGATAAATAATATTTAAGATAACAAACTTAGTGATAAGAAAACTTGTTATCATCGTCACAATGGGGGCGCTGCTTGCGAGTTAAATCTACAAATCTGCAAATAACTTTAAGGATATTCAAGATATTCAGGAAATTATTTTTCAAAAACCTTCCCGGTGATATACCTAATAATATCCCAAAATTTCACGGCGATTGGATGTATGGTTTTTGAATCTATAGAGTACAGACAAACAGACAGACAGACATTCAATTTTATATATATAGATTTAAATTTTTATACTACTTATAAAATATAAATTTTCAAAAAATAAATATTTTGTTTACTAAATTAATTTTTATATAATTAAAAAATATATATTATTTAATTAAAAAAAAAAAACAGATTATTTGACTATTGACCACCATATTGAATACACATATTGTTTGTAAACAAAACCATTTACTTTTGATAAATAATCATCATCATTTAGTTAAATCTACAAATCTGCAAATAACTCTAAAGATATTCAAGATATTCAAGAAATTATTTTTCAAAAACCTTCCCAGGGATATATCTAATAATATCCCAAAATTTCACGGCGATTGGATGTATGGTTTTTGAATCTATAGAGTACAAACAAACAGACAGACAGACATTCAATTTTATATATATAGATAATCCAAATTGTGTCTTATCATAAGATTTGGTCTTATTACCTTGTGTTTATAATCTACTAGCCGAATGACCCGGGCAACGCCCGTGTTTTACCCGATATAATGTTTTTATTCAAATACTATTTGTTACAATTATAAATTGGCGCCTTAAAAAATGCATATATTAGTTAATAACTAAATGGAATCCTCTCTTTCTTTTTCCCAGTAAGAGACGCCTACGGAAGCCAACAGTACATTCTATATACATCTACATACATCCTAGCCGAATGACCCGGGCAACGCCCGGGTTTTACCCGATTAAATGTTTTTATTGAAATACTATTCATTACAATTATAAATTGGCGCCGTGGATGTCACTCTTGTGAAACGTCCCGCTCCAAACTTTGTGTCTGAGAAGCGATATTTTTATAGAAAGATGATCTGGCTTTTGTTTTCTGCTCGAATGAATGTTTTTCTGTTAGAATTTTGTTTCTGCGTACAAAATAATGAACTGGTTTCACCCGTGGTCTCTGCTTTTTGGAATTTTTCCCGATATAATTTTGTATCTGATAATCAAACATGATACAGCAATATCGTCATCATCATTTTCTGACTAAAAATATATAGTTTTTTAATAATTGATTTATATATTTTTAAAATAGCCTATCGTCTTCCCCGTATTTTTTTAACCTATGTATGGAAATTTTGGTTTGAATTAGTGAACTACTACGAATTTGTATACCGGACAAATACAAACAAACATACAAACATTTATTTATATATATATATATAATCCAAATTGTACCTTATCATTAGATTAGGTCTTATTACCTTCTAATCTATAATCCAAATTGTGCCATATCATTAGATTTGGTCTTATTACCTTCTGTTTATAATCTATAATCCAAATTGTACCTTATCATTAGATTTGGTCTTATTACCTTCTGTTTCTAATCTATATTCCAAATTTTGCCTTATCATTAGGTTTGATCTTATTACCTTGTGTTTATAATCTATGGCCCTATTTGGGTATTTATTCCATTCACAAAAGCAAACGATGACAGAATTGTTGATGACTCTGATACTTGTATTTATAATTATGTTAGCATAATGAATTAGTCAGTATTCGCATGGTCTCCAGCGAAGAGGTGTGAATTGACTTTTTGAAAATATACATAATTATAAAGATAGAAGCTTCTATAGAAATAAATAAAATAAGCCGAAATAGCTCAGTTAGGAGAGCGTTAGACTGAATATCTAAAGGTCCCTGGTTCGATCCCGGGTTTCGGCATCTTTTTTTAATTTTTAAATTTCATCCGTGACAGAGGCCAGGAAAGACGGTCGTGACTATATATAGGGATAATCAAAAGCAAACGGTGACAGAATTAAGAAAGAATGCATGACGCTGATAACTGTATATATTAATTAAATGCCTATTAGAAAATCAGTAAATACTGTTATCAAAATTCGAAACTATTATAAAGGCTTATGATTCTTTTTTGAAATAAACAATTTCTACTGCTCATACTGCAGTGGAAAAATTAATGGGAGGGCTTAGCTTATCAGTGGTGAACCCTGCCAGCGGTTTCACCAGTTTTATCTTCTCTCTCCTTACCGCTGTTATATTGCATTTTTCAAAGTGTATGTTATAGTGATACTGAAGCTAGACTCTTGGAATGGGTATTTTAGATGAACTAAGGTCACAAGCTTTGAGGACAGCAGAATTACATACAATTTTAAATATATAATATGCTTCGAGCAATCGCTCTTCCGCAAATATCAATTTGTTGTCTTTTATTATAACAATTTAATTATTAAGATATTTTTAATAAACAATTTTTACTGCCCTTACTGCAATGGAAAAATTAATGGGAGGGCCTTAACAAAGTAGTTTCGAATTTTAATCACTAATATAACTCCTTTTTGTGAAAGAAACCTGATAGTTAGATCTGGAAGGAATTCAAACCCATAATTTGAAAATAGCCTAATAACAGACTAACTTGCCTTTTTAGGGTCATAAAGCTTTATAAAATGAAAAGAATTAAAAGCACGAATGTTTCTTTTATATACAATACAAATTTCTACTGCCCTTACTGCAATGAAAAAATATATTGGGAGGGCTTGGCTCATCAGTGGCGAACCCTCCCAGCGGCTTCGCCAATTTAATCCACCAGACCGCTTCTCAGAGCTCTAATACTGTATTGGACGATTCTACTTATATATGCAGCACTGAAAGATGGAATCTCAGAAATGGTTTTCAAGAAAACTATGGACATAAGCTTATAGGACAGTAGAATTACATTCAAATATTTGCATCGAGCAATACTCTTCCGCAAACAAGAAAGACAAGGTCAGTTAGACATAAATTAACACAGAGCAATAACGCGCCATCTATACATATAAAATGAAAGGAATTAAAAGCACGAATGTTTCTTTTATATACAATACAAATTTCTACTGCCCTTACTGCAATGAAAAAATATATTGGGAGAGCTTGGCTCATCAGTGGTGAACCTTCCCAGCGGTTTCGCCAATTTAATCCACCAGACCGCTTCTCAGAGCTCTAATACTGTATTGGACGATTCTACTTATATATGCAGCACTGAAGGATGGAATCTCGGAAATGGTTTTCAATAAAACTATGGACATAAGCTTATAGGACAGTAGAATTGCATTCAAATATTTGCATCGAGCAATACTCTTCCGCAAACAATAAAGACAAGGTCAGTTAGACATAAATTAACACAAAGCAATAACGCGCCATCTATACATATAAAATGAAAGGAATTAAAAGAACGAATGTTTCTTTTATATACAATACAAATTTCTACTGCCCTTACTGCAATGAAAAAATATATTGGGAGAGCTTGGCTCATCAGTGGTGAACCCTCCCAGCGGTTTCGCCAATTTAATCCACCAGACCGCTTCTCAGAGCTCTAATACTGTATTGGACGATTCTACTTATATATGCAGCACTGAAGGATGGAATCTCAGAAATGGTTATGCTATTTATGCTAATTTACTTAATTATTTTATTGATAATGCATTCTAATAATACTAGAAAATGGGCCTTGTAAAATATGTCTAGACCACTAGACTACAAAGCATTTCATCTTAATAAAAACTAAAAAATAAGGTATATAATGTGAATATATATTTCAAAATATGGATTAATAACTTAATATTGCTCTCAATAATGAAAACACTGATTGTCTGGATTTAATATTTCTGATATTTTTACTCAATATTGATACAAGGGTTATTTTATTGAATAATGTTTCACATAATTCTTTCATCTGTTTTTCCTCAATATATTAGATGACATCTGTTACTCTATACCCTCATTTTTATTTAATTTATATAAATGTTATTGAGGAATTTTTGAAATTTCTTCTCTTCTTCTTTCTTATCTCCACCCGGGGTGAACCTGAATGCGTCTGCCTTTGTCATTAAGACTGGGTGCACTATTCAATGGCAGGCCGACTTAGCTCCAAAATAAATGGCCGTCTCTGACATGAGGAACAGACGCCATGTGCAGCCGCCCCTAACCTGGAGTACAAACGCTGCTCATCATGTATACCTGGATTAGGAGCCCTTACAGGGTACTATCAGCCGGGCCAGCTGAGCCCAGGTTTTTTAGTGAGCTTGTTACTGCTCCCCCTCTTCCTTTTTCATCCGAGCTTGGGACCGACAAGGTCGGAGTTTTCAAATTTATGGATTTTTTCAACTTTCTCAATCATATTTCTTTTTTAAAATGTAAAACTTTACCTGCCGAAGTGTCCATTTTTACAGAACTATGAATGCTGGCCAGGAAACCTCTACCTTCACGATTGCTCATTCATGGTCATAATTCAATTATTTGGTATATTTTCAAAAGAGATATGTCTTATTTGATCATTTGTACATGCATTACTAGCTAAATAAATAAGCGAAGCCAAGAATTTACCTATTTGAATTTTTATCTTAGCATGAATTTATAAAATAGCATGCCATTTTAAGTTGATTAATTTTATTTACAAAATAAGTAACGAAAAAAGTGATTCAACAAATGATATTTATTAAGATTGAATCTCAATCTCTATATACGGTATATATACTGTAAGTAATGAAGATAAACTCAGACATGACTAGATACTACAGGGACTGCAATAACTGTTACAACACCCAACTCACTTTGGACCATATATACACTTTCCCGGCAATCCTTGCAGCCCTCTATATGGCAGACATCAATCCAGAAGAAGACATCCATACGAACAAGGCACCTTTGTTGGCTGGTATTGTGATCAGGATGCTTGGACCGATCTGATCTGCTCCATGGACAAGACACTACCACAGTATATATACTTGATTTCCATATATATTTATATATTTTTCGGCTATGCAGGTCCTCAAAACGTTATAATCTGGCTGAAATTATAACAGTTTATAGAGTTGTATCTGGAAAACTTATAGTCAAATTTTCAGGTCTCTATATCTCGAAAATCCTTTGAATTTTTTACAAATTTGTCCATTTCACTCGCAACCAACATCCCACTTGGGTAATTGAGAAGAGATAGGTTTCGATTTTTTCAGGAGGTCTGCAAAGCCTTCAAGACAACCGAAATTAGTAATACAATTTTTAAATATTGTTGTGTAAAACTCTTCACATTTTTCTTTTAAGGTAACATTTTAAAGTTTACTAATATTATTTTATATTGTACATGGTTTAAAAGTTAACAATGAGAATAATCGGATACATGAACATATAGGATGGAGTATGTCCTGGTATAAAGACAACCTTCAAATTTACAGTAGTATGATAGAAGGATACTACAAGGAGGATCTTGAAAGAGGTCACTTACTTTTCTAATGGGTGTGTACTCTAAAGAAGAATTAGCTCAAAAATATGAATCTACTTAGTGGTGCTACTCTAGCTGAATATCTTACAAATGAAACATTAAGTTAATTTATTAATTAGGGAATCATTATTATTAAAATAAATCTTAAATATTGTCTGATTCCTATTGTACTTTTTATAAATATTTTATTTATTTTTTTCTATTTTATTTGTTAAGTTATATACAGTAGAACCTCCCTTTAGCGGACACCCCACTATCAGACACCTCTCTGCAAAGGACAGTTTTCATTTGCAAAATTACCATATTTACAATTTAGCAAATATCCGGTAAGAAGACACCTCTCTCTAAAGGACACTTTGACTCTACAATTAGGTGTCCTTTACAGGGAGGTTCTACTGTATGTATATATAAGAAACTTATTGAAAATAAATGTTTTGGCAATTATTCAAATAGATGGCGCAAGCAAATTTGGAAAGGCAGTCTAGAAGATCTTTGAAGATATGCCGCTCTGTACTGTACCACATTCAAACTGTAATTTTTACATCTTCCTTGTACATACTGGCATTATAATTAATTCTCAATTTTACATTCACTTTATACTCAAAATATATGAACCTCTTGTGAATATTGGTATATCCATTTCACATATTCATTATATTTTTCTCCGTCTAGAATAAATATTGCTCTCAACATACACTTTGGTTTGTCTATGCTAATAAATTTGATGATAAGATAATTTGGATAAGCTTTGAATAGCTTTTATATCTAACACTATCCTCTTCCACACACATATTTTATATTTAAAAAAAAAATCGTTTTGCACATAGTACAAATAATTGGAAATATAAAATAGGCGTCATTGTTAATATTCAAAATATTCACATCCCTGTTTGCAGAATTTATTTTGTTAATAATAATAATATATATATATATAGTAGAAATTCCTGTAAAAGTCACCTAATTGCAGAGCCAAAGTGTTCTTTAGGGAGAGGTGTCCTCTTAACGGAGAATTGCTAAATTTTAAAAATGATAATTCTCCAAAAGAAAAATGTTCTTCGTGGAGAGGTGTCCTCTAAAAGGAGGTTCTACTGCATATTAAATTTTTCTTCCCATTGAATATAAGAAAAAAATATTTTTCAACCTAATTCTATTGACGTTATGTGGCGCTGAGTTTGTTGTTTACACATATTAATAGGTTATAATACCTTGAAAAAGGTTGGCGTTTAACAACTGAAATAAAAAGATCCAATATATTTTATCTTCTTATATATAGAGAGTCAATGTCTGTTTCGCGATAAACTCAAATACTAATCAACCAATTGGTACCAAATTTTGCATGTCGCCTTTTATGAACCTTAGGAAAATTTTCGACTACATTTTGATTAGTATTTTCGGCTATTTAATTTTTCATTTGAAGAACTATTTTTACGCGGAGTAAATACGAGGCGAAGTAATGAACAGCAGCCGACTCCCACATATATGCTTAGCTCAACTATATGAGATATCAAGAAATAGAAATATATATATTGGACTTGCGGAAAGTTTGGCCAACATACTCAACTCAACAGGATTTTCTTGGTCAATTAACTGCAACGATGCAAGGATTATCCGGCAAGAAATACCTTTAATAACTAAAATTGCAATAGAACAATCTATTCAAAGTGACCAGGCAAAAATAGAGAATTCTAAATTCTACCCTCACTATAAGTATTTACACAGTTCATTCCAAATTGAAAACTATTTACTTAGCAACTTTCCATTCCCAGTAAAACGCTATATCGCACAACAGAGAATACTATATTCGTTTTTCAAGGAAAACCATACAAACATTTTCAAAGAGGGTGATAAGATTTGTGATCTCTGCAAAGAAAATATGGAAACTGAACTATCTCATTATATCTATGAATGCCAAGATATTAGTGAGGAGAGAAGGACATTCTTTTCAATGGTATACACCAGCCAACTTAGGTCAATCCAAATGATGTTAACCAGTGCCCAAACAAGCAGACTAGTTGCTCAGGCCCTATATAATTTTTACAAGGCAGTAGGTGTAAAGAGGGAGAAAAGAGAACTTGGAAGCTATTGTTCTTACACCTCAGAATGATGACGAAACATCGATGGGTCGACCTTTCACATTAAATCTTACTTTTCCTTATTACTAATAATTGTATATAGTTGCGGAACTACTGGTTTCCTGTGCTGCTCTTTTTCTGATATTGCACCTTGTACGGAGAATCTGTATAAGACTAATGTCTTAATAAAGGCTTTGTGTGTGTGTGTGTGTGAAATACGAGGCGAAGTAACAAACCAGGCCAATTATGCGACAAATGAGCGTTCTGAATTTTGTTTCAAGTTGTTTGCGTACTTTTTTGACGTGACAACGTCTTAAATTAGGTTGCGGCTGGGAGTCACTTATGAAAAAGTGTAACGCCCGGTAACGTTACGATGAGTCATCGAACGAGAGTGCTGCGCGCGCAGCTGCGCGCGCAGCGCTAGAGAATTAGGCGCATTGAATCGGCGCATGCTTGTCTCTGTTTTTGTCTTTCTCGAACGTTCTTGGCGTTGGAAAAACAAGAAAGCGTCATAATACAAGTTCACACGTGTGGTTAAAGTATCGTCAGCTGTGTCTGTAGTGAAAATGTGGAGTGCTTAGATTCGTCATTTACAACAACTACAACAATAAAGGTAAATAATTGTACACTGATATTTCATTATCGTAAACTATGATAGATTGATTAAATGTTAGATTGACACAAAAGTTGAGAAACTGAGTTTATAGGGTATGTCATACTATTGATAAATGTTGATAGTGTTAAGTAAATTATTAGTTTAAAATTAATTAATTAATTAATTATTATTTTAGAAATTTTAAATAGTTTCAAATTTATTTAGCAAAAATTTGAAAGTGGCAGATATAAGAAAGTGGCAAAAAGTGGCAGATATAAGAAAACTTTATTTAAACTGTGTTGAGCAAGAATTTTAACATCTAATTTAAGTAAATGTTTTAATTTTCAACTTCATCATTTACAATTACAAATTTTATTTAATTTCAAATTTATTTAGCAAAAATTTGAACCTTCGATCTGAATAAGTGTTTTGATTTTCAAATACCAACGCGGCTGGTGGAGTGGCGATCTATCGTAAATTATCATCGACATCTACGGCGGAAGTGTTCCAAGTTGCGATTACAGACGTAACTCGTGTCATTAAAACCAAGGGTGACATGTGCATGACTGAAGTTACTTGCTTCGCCGCTAATACTAGCTTCAAGTTTATACTCGGTGCTGTATATATTCATCCAGGAGCTAGTATGCAGGATATTGGAATGTTACTATGGCAAGGACTCGGTCCGTACATTCACAACAGCCAGTACGTGCCACCGTTCGTGCAAGTTGATTCTAGTATACCGATTCTTCTGTGTGGTGATTTTAACAAAAACGTAAAGCCTGACAACTCGTTTCTTAAATTCATGAAAAATACGTATAATCTTGATTGCGTATCAAACGTTTCTAAGTCAACTACGTTAAAAGGAACAACTATCGACTTGACTTTCGCAAGACACATTACAGCAGAAACACTTCCTTTCATTTCATATTTCTCCTATCATCGTCCTATCCTCAACAAAATCACTCAAATAGGAATTAGCTAAGTTTAAGTTTACATGTACAATGTTTTAGTAAACAAAATATATTTCTATAGTTAAAATTTGTGCAATTCTTATTTTCATTCAATTCCTTGTTCCTATTGTGCAATTTAATTATATTCATATCAATAAATATTCTACCGTTGTCACGTAAAATCTTCGCCCGTAAAACCGACTTTACAGGCAACCATTGTTTTTTTTTTTAAATATCTTTTTATTCGAGTGTTACTTTTTTCAAAAAAGTTTTGAGTATTGAGAGAGAAATTTATATTCCTAACTAAGTTATGATAAGTCCACACAATTCAATTAAAAAAAAACTTTACAAAATTAGCGTTACTGTATGTAAATAATGACTTTCGTATTTTTTATTAATTTTTGTTCTGGCCTTTGATTTATATATCATTTTTTATCGTTTAAAATTCAATCGCAGTTTTTGGCAAACACATACGTTTGCCTATTTTTCCATGTGATCTTTTATTTTTGCATAAAAATATTTATATGCCAGTGTTTTGAATTATTTTTTTATAAACCTAGTTTTTCTTATTCTTACTGAGAAGATGGGAATCGCTGTCACTCACTCAACTCAGACAATATCAAGGGTTAATGCACTGGGGCGGTACCTCGGGGGTTGGGTGGAAAAGCTGCCATCTATTTAAACTATATTTATTTTGAAACAACTAAATGGATTGCAAAAAATATTTAAATCAAATACCTAAACACTAATATAATATAATTTTTCCATCACACACACTCTTTGCTTGTGGCTTATGTGTTACTTCTGTTTTGCTATTCTATTGAACTTTTACTATATATTATTGATGTACTCTCAGTATAAAGGAAATTGTATACGGGGAAATTCTCAGGCGAAGACGAGTCATTCTTCTAGTATATAATAATTTTAATTAAATATATATTTATGGATTGTTATATTTTCAAAACACATCTATACTTGTCATAAATTTCTTAATAGTCAGGAGCGAACAAAAATTAAAACATTTGGCAAAGCGTAAAAATTATTCTATTAATTCCCTTTAAATAGGCAAAGGGCAAAGGGAACCGAGGCCATCTGGTCCTGGATTTTTCCTTCTACCAAAGCGCTCTATGGCTCTTGTGACCTCCCAAGATGTAAAGTCGGTTTTATCTGGAAACATTGCATGAGCGAATTTCGTAGGATGAGGTCTGGTGTCCTGAGAGAAAAAGTGATTAAGCACAGCGAGGCAGGTCTTATTGGGAAAGAAAGAAGCGCCGTCGTACATGATTGTTTTAGAAGAGGCGGACCTTTTGGGGAGCTGCGTCCTCGGGCGATAAAACGGTGAATGGCACTCCACGCCGCCGTCCTCACAGAGGTTGAGCCAGAAGTGGGCTTTGGCTTTCCGGATAGTTGACTTGAGCCTGTTGTATAATCCATGGAAAAGTTAATAATAGAGCTCTGGATTTTCTGACTGCTTCGGCGGAGGGTCACTACAAGTTTTCTGAGCCAGGTCAGTTCGGGGGTCCACCATGGTTTAGATGGTCTAGAAGTGTTGGAACGTCAGCAAATGGAGAACTCAAAGGCTGTCTGTAGGATTGAAGTAAGTAGGTGAGTTGTCTTGTCGATGTCTTCTGGTGTGGAGGCCATATTTAGGAAGACAGTGACTTGTGGAGAGATGAGTTTAGGAAGGATTTGAAACAATCTTGCTTGCATGAGGATTCCACCCATGTGGTAGTTTCCTCAGTGGTGACCATATCTGGAAAGATTGTCAAAATCAGGATGTGGTCGGTGAAGGCCAATTCCTCAAGCAAGCTCCAAGAAGCATGTATGGCTAATGAGCTGAATGACAATGTAACATCAATGGATGAGGAGAGATGCCCATTTGACCATATAAAGTATACAGGATCACCCGGAAAATGAAGGTCGTTGCAACGGACGTAGTCTTCGAGGTTTGCTCCACGGGTGTCCAGCTTCGAACCGATGCCCTAGGCGGATGAGTGGGCATTGGCATCCATACCCAGGATCATAGGAAACGAAGTCCTGTTTATAAGTTATTCCAATAGAGAATATAAATATTCCTCTGACCTATGACCATGCCAGTAGGCTGAGAAAACTGCCACTACTCGCTGATCCAGGTAGATAGAAATAGAGGTGATGGCGGTGTCCCGAGTGACTAGAGGGATGGGATGAAGATTGCTCCGTGCAACAATGCCCGAAGGTTTATAAGAGCTTGAGTCGGAGAAGACTTGAAAACCTGGTGTGCTCCAGTAGAAGTTTGCTGGAAGTTCTTATAGAAGAATGATGTCGGCTGTGTGGATATGGCCAAATTGGAAATCTTCAACTGTAGTTTTTCAGATAATATGAATTTAAAATAATGTCGTCTGCATACGAAAAAAAAGCACGATGTCTGAAGTTTTGTATCAATAACGATATTTATTAACAACATATTAGTATCATCATTATCTTTTTCATCAGAATGATAGAACAACAGAAGGGTCAACGTTAGTATAGGTATGTATTTTGTTTTTGTGTATACATGCTGAATTTGTGTATACAAAAATGTAATGCCTCGATAAAGGTTGGCGTTCTGCCAACCGAAATATTGGCAAATAAATCTTTTATTTAATCTAATATATGCCTTTTTACTATCTAATAGTTATGTATAGTAACGATAAACTTTCTTCCTATCTATCCGTCACCCTGAAAGAAAATGGTAATTATGCTAATATTTATAGAGTTATCATTAAATCATTATAAAACTTCAATTCATACATTTTTTTCTTATGCAGACGACATTATTAGAAATTCATATTACAGTAGAACCTCTCTATAAAGGACAACACCTAATTTACAGAATCAAAGTGTCCTTTAGGGAGAGGTGTACCCTTATCGGAAAGTTGCTAGATAGTAAAAATGGTAATTTTACAAATTAAAACTGTCCTTTGTAGATAGGTATCCTCCAGCGCGAAGGTCCTCTCATGGAGGTTCTACTGTATTTGAAAAATATACAAAGTCAAACTTTGTAAGTTGGAAGAATTTTATAAGCAACAGTTAATTTTATGTAAATTAATTACTAGTCGTGTTATTGCACTTTACCTTTTGGGACACCCTGTATACGCCAAAAAAAAAAAAGGTTTAAATAATAGAATAGATTTCTTTATTACCTTTATATCGGCAGAATGGTTTTTAGATTAAAGATCTTGTTGGATTAATCCTGAGGCAAATAAGAAAGGCTGCTCAAAGTCATTAGCGATGGCTAGAGATTATGGTAACGAGACATGAGAAGGCTGATCAATGACAATATCATAAGTTAACCATTACGGTCGGTGGTCGAGTGGTTCAAACCGTTGGTTTTCGACTGCTACGACCCGGGATCGAATCCCGCATTGAGCACTTTTTTTACTAAACTAATGGCCTTCCCCAATCTTTCAAATGTCTAACCCTACTAGCGATTGCAAGTAACCGAACCGGGATTCTGACACACTTGTAAGTACAAATGTGGTACACTTAAATTAAAAGTAGTCGCTTACTACCCCCTCCATGATTATCATGGCCTGTACCACGTGTACTAGGGATAATATTTTTTAAATGTTAAATATAGGACAATATTTATTGATGTCCCTTCAATGGTCAAGAAATGAAATTTTTAAAGGGTGAATTTTTCTTTTCAAATAAAAAACTTACTGTCCTTAATTACAATGAAAAAAGCTTATGTCCATAGTTTGACTAAATAACCCATAACCAAGTTTCATCCAGCCTACAGTGTGTATTGTATATACATTCATACACTCATGGACAAAACTTAAGGAAGTTATACCTTTTAGCACGTATATCAGTATTCAGATAATAACTCTGAAATATATTTGATACACAGTGACATTTATTGGAGACACACGACATAACCAAGTGCGAACAAAATTGCCTCTATCTCCAAAAAAATGGACATCCGACGACATCAAAGATCTTCCATTTCCTTAAGTTTTGTCCATGAATGTATATAATCAGAATAATCGAATATAAGAGTAGATCTTCAAAAAGTAGATTAAGCTGACAAAACAGTTGGTAGGGTTCATTACTGATGAACCAGGCCTTTCCAATTTATTTTAATCGCAGTTTAAGGACAGTAGGAGAGTTATGGGTTTTATCTGAAGAGAATAATTCGTGCTTTAATAGGTTCATTGGTAGATATATTACCCATCAACCTTATATAGCACGTTTTTTTCGATCAACATTTCGGTCAATCATTGCCAGCATTTTCAAAGTAAGTCAAACTGTTCCATTTCTTGAAGATTATAGATTAGATCTGAGGTGGATTCGATTGTTAGATCCACCCAGGGCGATGGGTTGTCTCTGCCTGCCATGTCTACGGGCTTGTCTGAGTGGCGAACTTTCCACCGAGGATCTCATCAAGAAGAAGAAAAAGAAGAAAGCAAAAGTCAAATCGCCATCAACCAGCACGACCTATACGACCGCTCGCTCTACAACCACATCAACCACAGCTGCCAGTAGTAGTAGTACAGCTACAGTCTCTGGAACAACCACTGAATCGTCCACCAGTACCACAGCAAAAACATCAACTTCCTATGATACCTCTAAATCATGATCATAATCTTCTAATTCATTGGGGGATCTGAAGTTGATCAGAGATCGTCAAAGAAACCTTGTTGATTGAAAGATCTCTACGAGATAAATAAACCCGATGAAGAAACCACAATGTCTTGCTCAAGTTAATGATAACAAGATTTATGGATAGATTTATCATTCTAGAATCACCGTTTTATAATAATTCAATAGTCTACCATCGCCACATTTGACACTTTCGACCAGAGGGACGCGAATTCGCGTCCTTGCCGACCTTTTAAAAGTACATTAGGTCAGATAACATCCCCCCAACCTACTGAGAGATAGACAAGAAGGTATGGGACAAGATCCTGGTGGATGTGACTTCGGTATTTAATATTATATTTAATTTTGAAAATCTCAAAGGACGCGAATTTGCATCCCTCGGGTTGACATTGTTAAAACACCCCCCAGAATTAAAACCATTCCTTTTGTCATTTCGGTCAACCCGAATGGCTTTTGCTTCACAGCACTAATACAATAAAATAAATCTTTTTAAATATAAAAAGTGTTATTTGATCGTGTTATTTCAGTTTAAGATTCAAATGGTCTCCCTATTAAAAAATAATATTTAAAATTTAACTAGTTCTGTAGACTTTATCTCAACTTCCGTGGACTAATTAATTTAAAATTATAGATCTTTAATTTGTATAATATAGCAGTTGTCCTCCTTCAATGCCTTCCTCTACTGAACCACATGGTCTCTCCATACTTCGCCGCCATCTTCTCGTGTCGTCCAGTCCATTGTTTTAGATCGTCTGTGTATCATTGTCGTCTCCTTCCCCTCGATCTCTTCCCCTGGAGCTTTCCTTCAAACTTTTTTACTTGGGAATAAGCCGGGAAAAGCTAGGCCATGAAGAGTCATTATATGATAATTATTTCATAATTTGATAATTCCAAAATATGTAAAATGTTTTGTTTATTATAGAATTTTAGCCTTTTTGATTAGCTTATATGTTAATCTATATATTCAGCTATCAACATGAACAATTTTCCAAAGGTTTATTTAGTAGTTTTTTTGGAAAAGTAATAAACCACAATTTATAAGAATATATTAAGCAGAGAGAGTGGCTGTTTTCTCGAAAAATATTTTTATCCAATATTAGTTAGGCAAACTTTCACTCGGACCCGGGCGAAACCGGGTATGTTCGCTAGTATGAATATAAAAGGTGGTCTAATTTTTCAATTAAACTATATAGTCTTGATGATATATGAGTGCTTCTAGGAAAATTTGTCTTTACTTGTTTTTAATGTCGTGGTAATTGGTTAGTGCAATGGATGTCGAATGGATGTCCAATGGTGTTGGATCATAGAGTCGTTCATTCATAGGGGACATCCATCTATGCATCCTGCCTCAGACTCTATCCAAGTACGGCCCCAAAGAATTATTTTGCTGCTTCATACACTGTCCAAGTACGGACCCAAGAAGTTATTTTTGCGTCAGACACTGTCCAAGTACGGCCCCAAGTAATGTTTTGCTGCATCAGATTCTGTCCAAGTACGACCCCAAGAAGTTATTTTTGCGTTAGACACTGTCCAGGTACGGCCTCAAGAAGTTATTTTTGCGTCAGACACTCTACAAGTACGGCCTCAAGAAAAGTTTTGCTGCATCAAACACTGTCCATGTACGGCCCCAATAAGTGTTTAGCTGCCTTAGACACTGTCCAAGTACGGCCACAAGAAGTTATTTCTGCGTCAAACACTGTCCAAATACGGCCCCAAAGAATTATTTTGCTGCCTCAAACACTGTCCAAGCGCGGCTCCGAAGAAATATTTTGCTGCCTCAGACACTGTCCAAGTACGGCCTCAAGAAGTTATTTCTGCGTCAAACACTGTCCAGGTACGGCCCCAAGAAGTTATTTCTGCGTCAAACACTGTCCAAGTACGGCCCCAAATAATTATTTTGCTGCCTCAGACACTGTCCAAGTACGGCCTCAAGAAGTTATTTCTGCGTCAAACACTGTCCAGGTACGGCCCCAAGAAGTTATTTCTGCGTCAAACACTGTCCAAGTACGGCCCCAAATAATTATTTTGCTGCCTCAGACACTGTCCAAGTATGGCCCCAAGAAGTTATTTCTTCGTCAAGCACTGTCCAAGTACGGCCCCGAGAAGTTATTTCTGCGTCAACCACTGTTCAAGTACGGCCCAAGAAGTTATTTCTGCGTCGAACACTGCCCAAGTACGGCCCCAAGAAGTTATTTCTGCGTCAACCACTGTTCAAGTACGGCCTCAAGAAGTTATTTCTGCGTCGAACATGGTCCAAGTACGGCCCCAAGAAGTTATTTCTGCGTCAACCACTGTCCAAGTACGGCCCCAAGAAGTTATTTCTGCGTCAAACACTGTCCAAGTACGGCCCCAAAGAATTATTTTGCTGCCTCAGACACTGTCCAAGTACGGCCCTAAGAAGTTATTTCTGCGTCAAACACTGTCCAAGTACGGCCCCAAGAAGTTATTTCTGCGTCAACCACTGTTCAAGTACGGCCCAAGAAGTTATTTCTGCGACAAAGACTGTCCAAGTACGGCCCCAAGAAGTTATTTCTGCGTCAACCACTGTTCAAGTACGGCCTCAAGAAGTTATTTCAGCGTCGAACATGGTCCAAGTACGGCCCCAAGAAGTTATTTCTGCGTCAACCACTGTCCAAGTACGGCCCCAAGAAGTTATTTCTGCGTCAAACACTGTCCAAGTACGGCCCCAAAGAATTATTTTGCTGCCTCAGACACTGTCCAAGTACGGCCCTAAGAAGTTATTTCTGCGTCAAACACTGTCCAAGTACGGCCCCAAGAAGTTATTTCTGCGTCAACCACTGTTCAAGTACGGCCTCAAGAAGTTATTTCTGCGTCGAACATGGTCCAAGTACGGCCCCAAGAAGTTATTTCTGCGTCAACCACTGTCCAAGTACGGCCTCAAGAAGTTATTTCTGCGTCAAACACTGTCCAAGTACGGCCCCAAAGAATTATTTTGCTGCCTCAGACACTGTCCAAGTACGGCCCTAAGAAGTTATTTCTGCGTCAAACACTGTCCAAGTACGGCCCCAATAAGTTATTTCTGCGTCAACCACTGTTCAAGTACGGCCTCAAGAAGTTATTTCTGCGTCAAACACTGTCCAAGTACGGCCCCAAGAAGTTATTTCTGCGTCAACCACTGTTCAAATACGGCCTCAAGAAGTTATTTCTGCGTCGAACACTGTCCAAGTACGGCCCCAAGAAGTTATTTCTGCGTCAAGCACTGTCCAAGTATGGCCCCAAAGAATTATTTTAATGCCTCAGACATTATCCAAGTACGGCCTCAAGAAGTTATTTCTGCGTCAAACACTGTCCATGTACGGCCCCAAGAAGTATTTTTCTGCATCAGACACTGTCCAAGTACGGCTCCAAGTAGTGTTTTGCTGCATCAAACACTGTCCAAGTACGGCCTCAAGAAGTTATTTCTGCGTCAAACACTATCCATGTACGGCCCCAAGAAGTATTTTTCTGCATCAGACACTGTCCATGTACGGCCCCAAGGAGTGTTTTGCTGCATCAGACACTGTCAAAGTACGGCCACAAGGAGTGTTTTGCTGCATCAGACACAGTATGCCTCCAAGGAGTGTTTTTCTGCATAAAACACTGTCCAAGTACGGCCAAATAAGTTATTTTTGCGTCAGACACTGTCCAAGTACGGCCTCTAAAATGTTTTTCTGCATCAAACACTGTCCAAGTACGGCCCCAAGAAGGTATTTTTGCGTCAGACACTGTCCAAGTACGGTCTCAAAAATGTTTTGCTGCCTCAGACATGTCCAAGTACGGCCTCAATAAGTTTTTTGCTTCATCAGACATTGTCCATGTACGGCCTCAAAGAGTGTTTTTGCTGCATCAGACACTGTCCACGTACGGCCTCAAGGAGTGTTTTTGCTGCATCTGACACTGTCCAAGTACGGCCTCAAGAAGTTTTTTTGCTTCATCAGACATTGTCCAAGTACGGCCTCAAGGAGTGTGTTTGCTGCAACAGACACTGTCCAAGTCCGGCCTCAAGGAGTGTTTTTGCTGCATCAGAAACTCCATGTACGGTCCCAAGATGTTTGTCTGTCAGGCTCTCTAATCACGGTTAAAAACAATGCTTTAAACATTGAATACTCTATGAAACCATGCTCATTTATCACAATGGCGAACACTATTCTAGGTTTCTTATCTAAAATTGGGAAGCCATGAAGTATTTTTCTAATACTTTTTCAAATTTTTAGACCTTTCGTAAATAAACTGTTCAATCCCTATTTAAGAGCGGGCAAGGCTACTATAATTACATAAATATGGTCCTATATCAATTCTTTTTTTTTCAGCTCTGAAATATTTTTATTTACGGGGTTGCTAACAGAATGGATGATTTTTGAGCCCCGATTGACGCATAAAGCGGAATCTATATATGTATAAAATTGAATGTCTGTCTGTCTGTACTCTATAGATTCAAAAACCATACATCCAATTACCGTGAAATTTTGGGATATCATTAGGTATATCCCCAGAAAGGTTTTTGAAAAATAATTTCTTGAATATCTTGAATATCCTTAGAGTTATTTGCAGATTTGTAGATTTAACTAAATGATGATGATTATTTATCAAAAATAAGATTTTCTACCTATTAATTGCGCACAAGTCAAAGGTAGTTTTATCATTTATCTACAACATATATATTGGGAGAATAGATAAAATGATGATTTTGTAATGTAGAAATTAGAAAAGACAAAATTCAGGATGACACGGCAATTTATTTGAGACAAGAATAATGATAATTAATATTGATTTTATTCAACTTATTGAGTATTTTTCAAGGGACCGGGAAAAAATGTTCACTTTATCGAGAGATTTAAATTTAAGAGTTTCAAATTATCAAAATATATCTATTTTTTTACATATGTTATATTTAAATGACATTTATGTAGGGATAATTTTATTGTTAATTTTCATTTTGATGTATTGTATACATTTGATCATTAATAAATTATTATTTAGGTATTAAAACTGCCTTTTTGTTCAAAGACAGCAACGTTTGAACGGGTACAGCTAGGTGGAGCAGATAATCAAACATAAAGTTATCTTGCCAAGTATAGATTCAGTAGGGATTGGATGTTTTCTAGAATTGTTTTAACAAATGTTCATTAGTTAAACTTTCACAAGGGTAAAACCCGGACGAAGCCGGGTACATCCGCTAGTATATATATAAAGCACTATAGGTTTTTAACTTCAAATTAAAGTTTTTTATTTTCAATTTATTTTTTTTTAATTAAAATAAAGTTTTTTTATTTTAAATCAATTTTTTAAAATTCAAATTAAAGATTTTTTATTTCAAATTAAAGTTTATGAAAAAAAAATTTCAATCGCAGTAAACGCAAAATAAAACTTTTCTTTTTTATTGTGTAATTATTATTCATTTTAAAATAAATATTTGAAATTCAAAATTCTCTTAAAACCCTCAAATAATTTTATGATAATGAACACCAATACATCACCTGAAGAAGTAACTGTTGAAGATAATACAGGAAGTCCGGTAAATAAACGTTATTATCGGCGAATAATGCAGGTCACAGAAGATTCTGATGATAGCAATTTAGAAAATGAAGAGAACTTACCTATTCCTCGTTGCAGAAACCGCAGGGGAAATTATGTTAAAACGAGTATTGACAAAAAGAAGATTTTGATAAAATATTATGAAGAAGGTAAAGCTATTACAGAGTCAGCAGAATTAACTGGAATTAATAAAAACACAGCCACTTCTATAATAATAGATATAAGAAGGATGGATGTGAGATTATTAGACGAAATCGTGGTGGAAAAAGACATGTTAAGCTAAGTGAAGATATTTTAAACTATGTGGAGAAATTAATTGAAGAAAATCCATCAATTACTTTAAAAAATATACCTAAAATTATTTTTGAAAATAAAAACGTCAACATGACCACAACAACGGTATTTAATGCATTAAAGGCTTTAAAATAACATTAAAAACCGCCACAATTAGCCTGGACCGTTTAAACTCCAAATCAACAATTGAACAACACAAAAATTATGCACAATTTTTTTTTACAAAATGCTCCACAAACACATGAGAAAATAATGTTTATTGATGCATCCGGTTTCAACTATCATCTTCGCAGAAATAAATTTCGATCGAGGACTTCAGCCCATGTAATAGTTCCAACAACAAGAGGAAGACATGTTTCATTAATTTCAGCCATGAATTTAAATGGTATTATACATTCTCAAATAATTTCTAACTCAACAGTAAATTCAAATGTTTTTATAACATTTCTTGATGGATTATTTAATAAACCTGCTGAAGGTAACACCGTAGAAGCATGGTGGGTTCTGGACAATGCCAGAATCCATATAACTTGGGAAGTGCGCGAAACTATCAAAACTATCATATCAAACTTCTATCACCATATTCCCCCATGCTAAATCCTATAGAAAAGGTATTTTCAAAAATAAAATTGTCTGCACGAAATTTGCTGGCCGATCCACAAAATAATCAAAATTTGGTTCAGATTATTGAAGAATCAGTGACCACTGTTACTTCTACTGATTGCAACAATTATTACGTTGACATGTCTAGGAAACTACCGCTGGCTGTAGCAGAACAACCGTTGCATTGAAGGCTTTGTCCAAATTGCTTTATTTAACTTTTTTTATTCTTATTCTTGTTAATATTCATTTTTTATTGTAAATATTCAATATTACATTAATAAACTTTAATTTTAAATTGATATCTTCAATTTGATTTTTTTTTATTAATTTGAAATAAAAATCTTTATAGATGGAAATATTTTGCTGAGATGATATTAATCTAAAGAGACAGGGGTCGCCTCTCCCGTCAAAATATATGGCGTCTGGTTTTGACATCTATTTTGACGGGAGAGGCAACCCTTGTCTTTTTAAAAAATCTTTAATTTGAATTTAAAAAAATAATAATTTGATTAAAAAAAAAAAATTTGAAAATAAAAAACTTAATTTGAAAATAAAAAACTTAATTTGAAGTTAAAAACCTATATGTACATTGCACTGTTGGAGGGGCCAGGAAATGGGTGGCTAGGGGATCATCGCCGGGTGAGGCCAAGAGAGCTGGGATAGAGCGCTGAATTTTCAGCTCTAAGTGTCCAAGACAACCGTTATTCTCCTAAAATGAATATTTTCGACTAAAATTTCAAAATGATTTGATTAGCAACATAATAAGTGCATAAAAGTCGGTAGACGAGTGGGTAACACCCTCAATTCCCGACAGTCATGAACCGGGATTTAATCCCGCGTTAACCTTTTGTTTAATAAGTGAATAACTCACATATCATTCATTGTTTCAATTTTCATAAACTAGGTTGCTCTTGTTGAGCGGTACCTAAAAAGGGGATTTTGAACCGGATTTTATTAGCAAGCTTTAGCAATTTTTTCTCTGGTTCCATACACACACAACATACATACCTAAATGCTCGTTCTCAAGGTTTGGGATCCTTCTTCGTTTAAGAAAAACCTCAAATATTTATCACTTTTTATATTTCTATTGTGCTTGATTTTTAATATAAACGTGACTAAATGCCAATGAAATGGTTTAAATTTACAAAATAGTTGTTTTAAACCCAGGTTCCTGGTAGTCAAAATAGTTGTACATATGCTCGTTTAAAGTTTTTTCCACAATATTTGAAAATTCTTAAGTTTCATCAAAGTTTTAGCAAACTAACTGACAGCCCTTTCTACGAATTAAGAAATACAACCTGTTCTAATTTTTATTATTTTTTTATCTTGAAATTTTATCAGATCCTTTTTATATATTAACTAGCCGAATTCTGTTAGAATTTTGTTCCTGCATAGAAATAAAATAAACTGGTTTCAACCGTGGTCTCTGCTTTTTGAAATTTTCCCCAATATAATTTTGTATCTGATAATCAAATATGATACAGCAATATTGTCTTAATCATTTTCTGACTAAAAAACAACTATTTTTGCCCAGAACCTGTCAATATCAATTTTTCTTGGCATAAAATCCGATAAATATCTCTTCCAGATTTTTCTCTATGTCCTGTCAAACACGTTTTACATGTACATTAGGTCAGCTGATATTACCTCCCATCTTCACCGCTAGAGGCGCTGCTTGCGAGCGAAAGGGCAAATTTGCAACGCAATTTGCAAATAACTCGAAGAATATTTGGGATAGAGACCTGAAATTTTCACTATAAGTTTTTCCAGATTCTACTCAATAAACTGTTAAAATTTCAGTCAGATTAGTTACGTATTGTGGACGTGTATAGCCAACATAGGAACAAACACACATACATACATACACTGACTTTTATATATAGAGGGATTAACGCAGTTGAACATTGGGAAGCTTGAAAATTACACGTTCGATGTCAAATTTTGCATATAGTAATTAGAAATAGTAGCTTGAAATATGTACAGTCAACACTTTCGCCTTAAAATATACAGCCTGCAGAATCTATTAAATTTGACGTATTGGTCTTTATTGTAAGCAACTTGTTTTGTATTAGTCAGGTAAAGTTGGTTTTCTTCCCTTAGATCAGAAATTAATGGACAGTTTATCAGAAGGTGTTCTAGGGGTTTGTTTTTCGTTTCCACAAGTGCAGCAGGTGAACCAATTTTGCCAGTTCTAAACAAATATGTGTTGAAGTCACCATGTCCAGTAAAAAATTGAACGTTATAGAAGTTGGGTTGAACATAGTTAGGAATTCTTGATCCATAACATGTTTGCTCTATAAGAAACTAAATTGGAGTATTTTAAGTATGTTCTAATAATCCGGGTTACCCCAAGAGAGAGAGAAGTATTTTAATACTATAACATGTCCTTTATTACGACATTTCAGTAGTATGACACGTTGAAACCCTTAGCTTGATTGCGGCTTCACTTCACGAGTCCGGATTATATACAGTTATAAGAGAGTTTTCGGCATACAATAATTCCTATACCTATATTAACCCCCGGGCAATATGGTTATATCTATATTCTGTAGAGAAAACTTATTGATGGCCATTAATATATTGCTATAATATAAAATAACAAAAAAGGAGCTTCTTTTGTTGAACACGTTAATTCCGCTAGCTTTCGGAAGATATCGTTCTTCAACGGGCGTGTTCTTCTGTTAAAGAATGATGTCGTTTGAAAGTTAACATAATAAACGTATTCTACAAAAGTAGCTATTTTTTGTTATTTTATATTATCGCAATATATCTATATTCTGTACATAATATTCACAAGTCTCCCGAGTTGTGAGTTACTCTTGAGTAATCTAACTCAATTGTTACCAACCTTTATACTCAAGTGAAACACTTCAAAGTTTGAAATTTCTAGCGATGTATACGTTTTATAGAGCAAATTACAAATTATATAGGTAGCTCACTTACCATCACATACAGCAATTTTCGATATCCATCCTGTAATGCCATTTCACTCTAAAGGAAAATATTATATGTATATATAGTAAGGTAGTCTATCCTGTAGCATGACTTTAGTATGTTGGTTAAATGCAGTCGTTGTGGCCTCAATGTTATAGTGGGTTCAGGCGTGAATGTATTGAACCAAAGAACGAGACATGGTAGATGTCACCACGGAGATGGCGAGAGAGTGAGTGTAGCCGACACCGGTCAGGGGAGAACTGTGGTATCAGATGACGGGCTGACCGTGCTGGCTGTGACCTGGTGGTAGAGAGAGATGTCCTCGCTGACGCCCCGTAGTTTGCTGGTAAAACACATTGTTTCGACTAGATGGTTGTTGGCGCGGACGCTGGGCGTTCCAGTGGTTTCCCCGACAGTAGTGGTGGGGTAACGGGGGTTGCGATGGCACACTTGAATCTGTATGGCGAGGCAGTCTAATGGTGCTGAAGAATCGCTTCGGCATGTTATAGGGCCGGCTTGATTGTGCCCTGGCAAAAGTAAAATAGCCATCGTGCCTCGAAGAGGTGGTTTCTGGTGTTGGGCGCACTGGCGCGGGTACACTCGAACCCTTTATTCTGGCCATTAGATCGTGCCAGTCTCTCAATGTGTTTGGTGACACGGTTCGCACCAAACGTTGGTCAGCTGTGTGAAGGCCTTCAGTCAGGGATTCGAGAATAAGGCCGGTGGGCAGGTTCAGTTGTAGGCCCATTGCGGTTTTTCCCTATAATAGCCTTGTAGGGTGGTTTGAGGAGTTAGCTACAATGCTAAAAATTTGGAAAAGGAAACTTCTACTGTGTCGGGGTACAGGTCTATTAAGACTTGTCTGGCCTAGTCGTAGGACTTAAGTCAAGTTGGCGAAAAAAAGTAAGGGGCCCACTTGAGAGTTGTGCCGGAAGTTTTTGGAGGCGCTTCGTCCCTGTCAGGTAGGCGCGGTCGGCGTTGTCGTCATATTGCTTGAAGAAATTGGTGGCGGGGTACGTTCAATTGTACCGAGGTAAGTCGCTATCTCTTTGGTGACATCTACCATGTCTCTTTCTTTGGTGCAATACATTCACGCCTGAACCCACTCTAACATTAAGGCCACAACGACTGCATTTAACCAACACACTACAGTCATCCCACAGGATCGACTACCTTACTACAAAGAGTCGACAAGATTTACCGAGGACAACGCAAGGTGGATGTAACCTGGAGAACAGAGCGACGCCGAAGTTCACCACCATGCCACCCACAGCCACGGACATCGTGGCACAACTCACGGAACACATCCAAGACATCACCGCTTCCAGCCTTAGGTAGTTAGCCTACCTTCAAAAACCACAAACCTTTCAACCCACTCGCTATTACACTTCCAATGTGCTCGCCGCAAACATCCAACAAGATACAACAACTACATATAAATATTTTTTTACGTTTTATAACTCTCTAATTCCAGCCCATTCTTATAGAATTTCAATATAATATCCCTTCATTTTTCATGTATAGGTATTGCATAAACTTTCATTTACTTTTGATAATTTCATCTAGAAGGATTTACTATTCATTAAATCTTTTCAGAAATCTTTGTTTGTCACTTTATTTCCATTTCATCTTTCGCATTTTTATGTATATCATAAAGATATCGAAAATATTCAATTTCCCATTATTTTTCTTTGAATATATATCAACTTCACATTTATATACAGGAAAACTAATCGAACGGAAAAATTCCAGGATACCAGTATTCCAGGAGATATGTACAAAAGTGGCCAAATATCTGGGTTGATCTTTGGACTTCATGTGTTAATGCTAGCTTCTCTTGAGTAACTGTATTCCAGTAGATACGGACAAAAGTAGTCAACTATCTGGGTTGGTCTCTAGACCCTATGTGTTTGTACAAGTTTCTCTTGATGATACCAGTATTGCAGGAGATATGTACTAAAGTGGCCAACTATCTGGGTATTTCTCTAGACTTTATGTGTTTGTACTATTTTCTTGATGCTACCAGCATTCCAGGAGATACATACAATAATCAACAACTATCTTCTTTGATCTCTAGAATTCATGTGTTTGTATTAGTTTCTCTTGATGATACCAGTATCCCAGGAGCTACGTACATAGGTGGTCAACTATCTTGTTTGATCTCTAGACTTCATGTGTTTGTACTAATTTCTCTTGATGATACCTGGATTCCAGGAAATGTGTAGAAAGGTGGCCAAGTATCTGGGTTGATCTCTAGACTACATGTGTTTGTACTAATTTCGCTTGATGATACCAGTATTCCATTAGCTACGTACAAAAGTGGCCAACTATCTTAGTTGATCTCTAGACTTCATGTGTTTGTACTAGTTTCTCTTGATTATGCCAGTATTACAGAAGCTACGTACAAAGTGACCAACTATCTGGGTTGATCTCTAGACTTCATGTGTTTTTACTAGTTTCTCTTGATGATACCAGTATTCCAGAAGCTACGTAAAAAAGTGACCAACTATCTGGGTTGATCTCTAGACTTCATGTGTTTGTACTAGTTTCTCTTGATGAAACCAGTATTCCAGGAGCTACGTACAAAAGTAGCCAAATTTCCTGTTCGAACTCTAGACTTCATGTGTTTGTACTAGTTTCTCTTGATGATACCTGGATTCCAGAAACTAGGTACAAAAGTAGCCAACTATCTTGTTTGATCTCTAGACTTCATGTGTTTTTACTAGTTTCTCTTGATGATACCAGTATTCCAGGAGCTACGTACATAGGTGGTCAACTATCTTGTTTGATCTCTAGACTCTATGTGTTTGTACTAGTTTCTCTTGATGATACCAGTATTCCAGAAGCTACGTACAAAAGTGGCCAACTATCTGGGATGATTTCTAGACTTCATGTGTTTGTACTAGTTTCTCTTGATGATACCTGGATTCCAGGAGATATGTACAAAAGTGGCCAAATATCTGGGTTGATCTCTAGATTTCATGTGTTTGTACTAGTTTCTCTTGATGATACCAGTATTCCAGAAGCTACTTCAAAAGAGGCCAATTATCTAGGTTGATATCTAGACTTCATGTGTTTGTACTAGTTAATCTTGATGATACCAGTATTCAAGGAGCTACGCACAAAAGTAGCCAACTATCTTGCTTGATCTCTAGACTTCAGGTGTTTGTACTAGTTTCTCTTGATGACCAGTATTCCAGGAGCTACGTACAAAAGTAGCCAAATTTCCTGTTCGAACTCTAGACTTCATGTGTTTGTACTAGTTTGTCTTAATGATACCAGTATTCCAGGAGATACGTACAAAAGTGGCCAACTATCTGGGATGATTTCTAGACTTCATGTGTTTGTACTAGTTTCTCTTGGTGATACCAGTATTATAGAAGCTACGTACTAAAGTTACTAACTATCTGGGTTGATCTCTAGACTTCATGTGTTTGTACTAGTTTCTCTTGATGATACCAGTATTACAGAAGCTACGTACTAAAGTGACCAACTATCTGGGTTGATCTCTAGACTTCATGTGTTTGTACTAGTTTCTCTTGATTATACCAGTATTACAGAAGCTACGTACAAAGTGACCAACTATCTGGGTTGATCTCTAGACTTCATGTGTTTGTACTAGTTTCTCTTGATGATACCAGTATTACAGAAGCTACTTACTAAAGTGACCAACTATCTGGGTTGATCTCTAGACTTCATGTGTTTGTACTAGTTTCTCTTGATGATACCAGTATTCCAGGTGCTACGCACAGGAGTAGTCAAATTTCTGTTCGATCTCTAGACTTCATGTGTTTGTACTAGTTTCTCCTGATGATACCTGGATTCCAGAAACTACGTACAAAAGTGGCCAACTATCTGGGATGATCTCTAGACTTCATGTGTTTGTATTAGTTTCTCTTTATGATACCAGTATTCCAGGAGCTACGTACATAGGTGGTCAACTATTTTGTTTGATCTCTAGACTTCATGTGTTTGTACTAGTTTCTCTTGATGATACCAGTATTCCAGAAGCTACGTACAAAAGTGGCCAACTATCTGGGATGATTTCTAGACTTCATGTGTTTGTACTAGTTTCTCTTGATGATACCTGGATTCCAGGAGATATGTACAAAAGTGGCCAAATATCTGGGTTGATCTCTAGATTTCATGTGTTTGTACTAGTTTCTCTTGATGATACCAGTATTCCAGAAGCTACTTCGAAAGAGGCCAATTATCTGGGTTGATATCTAGACTTCATGTGTTTGTACTAGTTTCTCTTGATGATACCAGTATTCAAGGAGCTACGCACAAAAGTAGCCAACTATCTTGCTTGATCTCTAGACTTCAGGTGTTTGTACTAGTTTCTCTTGATGACCAGTATTCCAGGAGCTACGTACAAAAGTAGCCAAATTTCCTGTTCGAACTCTAGACTTCATGTGTTTGTACTAGTTTGTCTTAATGATACCAGTATTCCAGGAGATACGTACAAAAGTGGCCAACTATCTGGGATGATTTCTAGACTTCATGTGTTTGTACTAGTTTCTCTTGGTGATACCAGTATTATAGAAGCTACGTACTAAAGTTACCAACTATCTGGGTTGATCTCTAGACTTCATGTGTTTGTACTAGTTTCTCTTGATGATACCAGTATTACAGAAGCTACGTACTAAAGTGACCAACTATCTGGGTTGATCTCTAGACTTCATGTGTTTGTACTAGTTTCTCTTGATTATACCAGTATTACAGAAGCTACGTACAAAGTGACCAACTATCTGGGTTGATCTCTAGACTTCATGTGTTTGTACTAGTTTCTCTTGATGATACCAGTATTACAGAAGCTACTTACTAAAGTGACCAACTATCTGGGTTGATCTCTAGACTTCATGTGTTTGTACTAAAACTTGATGATACCAGTATTCCAGGTGCTACGCACAGGAGTAGTCAAATTTCTGTTCGATCTCTAGACTTCATGTGTTTGTACTAGTTTCTCCTGATGATACCTGGATTCCAGAAACTACGTACAAAAATGGCCAACTATCTGGGTTGATCTCTAGACTTCATGTGTTTGTACTAGTTTCTCTTGATTATACCAGTATTACAGAAGCTACGTACAAAGTGACCAACTATCTGGGTTGATCTCTAGACTTCATGTGTTTGTACTAGTTTCTCTTGATGATACCAGTATTACAGAAGCTACGTACAAAGTGACCAACTATCTGGGTTGATCTCTAGACTTCATGTGTTTGTATTAGTTTCTCTTGATGATACCAGTATTCCAGGAGCTACGTACATTGGTGGTCAACTATTTTGTTTGATCTCTAGACTTCATGTGTTTGTACTAGTTTCTCTTGATGATACCAGTATTCCAGAAGCTACGTACAAAAGTGGCCAACTATCTGGGATGATTTCTAAACTTCATGTGTTTGTACTAGTTTCTCTTGATGATACCAGTATTCCAGAAGCTACGTACTAAAGTGACCAAATATCTGGGTTGATTTTTGAACTTCATGTGTATGCACTATTCTCTCTTGATGATACCTGGATTCCAGGAGATACATACAAAAGTGGCAAACTATCTGGGTTGATCTCTAGACTTCATGTGTTTGTACTAGTTTCTCTTGATGACACCAGTATTACAAAAGCTATGTACTTTTTTTTTGCTTATCCCTAGTACACGTGGTACAGGCCATGATAATCATGGTGGGTAGTTAGCGACTGCTTTTTACTGTAAGCGCACCACATGTCTACACATGTGAGGGCAGTTCGACTTTGCACTTACAAATGTGCCAGAGCCCCTGTTTGGTTACTTGCACTCGGTGGTGGGGTTGGACTTTTGCAAGAATCGGGGGGCCATTGGAGCATTTTTTTTAAAACAGAAAAGAGTGTCCAATGCGGGGATCGAACCCGGGTCGTAGTGGTCGTAAACCAAACGGTTTAACCAGCCTTCCAGCAACCCCCCGCTACGTACTAAAGTGACCAACTATCTGGGTTGATCTCTAGACTTCATGTGCTTGTACTAGCTTCTCTTGATGATACCAGTATTCCAGGAGCTACGTACACAAGTTGCCAACTATCTGAGTTCATCTCTAGACTTCATGTGTTTGTGCTAGTTTCTCCTGATTATACCTGGAATCCAGAAGCTACGTACAAAAGTAGCCAACTATCTTGTTTGATCTCTGGACTTCATGTGTTTTTACTAGTTTCTCTTGATGATACCAGTATTCCAGAAGCTACGTACAAAAGTGGCCAACTATCTGGGTTGATCTCTAGACTTCATGTGTTTGTACTAGTTTCCCTTGATGATACCAGAATTCCAGAAGCTACGTACCAAAGTGGCCAAATATCTGGGTTGATCTTTGAACTTCATGTGTATGCATTATTCTCTCTTGATGATACCTGGATTCCAGGAAATACATACAAAAGTGGCCAACTATCTGGATTGATCTCTAGACTTCATGTGTTTGTACTAGTTTCTCTTGATTATACCAGTATTACAGAAGCTACGTACAAAAGTGGCCAACTATCTGGGTTGATCTCTAGACTTCATGTGGTTGTACTAGTTTCTCTTGATACCAGTATTACAGAAGCTACGTACTAAAGTGACCAACTATCTGGGTTGATCTATAGACTTCATGTGTTTTAACTAGTTTCTTTTGATGATACCAGTATTCCAGGGGCTACGTACAAAAGTTGTCAACTATCTGGGTTGATCTCTAGACTTCATATGTTTGTACTAGTTTCTCCTGATTATACCTGGAATCCAGAAGTTACGTACAAAAGTAGCCAACTATCTTGTTTAATCTCTGGACTTCATGTGTTTTTACTAGTTTCTCTTGATGATACCAGTATTCCAGAAGCTACATACAAAAGTGGCCAACTATCTGGGTTGATCTCTAGATTTCATGTGTTTGTACTAGTTTCTCTTGATGATACCAGTATTCCAGAAGATACGTACTAAAGTGACCAAATATCTGGGTTGATCTTTGAACTTCATGTGTATGCACTATTCTCTCTTGATGATACCTGGATTCCAGGAGATACATACAAAAGTGGCCAACTATCTGGATTGATCTCTAGACTTCATGTGTTTGTACTAGTTTCTCTTGATGATACCAGTATTACAGAAGCTACGTACTAAAGTGACCAACTATCTGGGTTGATCTCTACACTTCATGTGTTTGTACTAGTTTATCCTGATTATACTTGGAATCCAGAAGCTGCGTACAAAAGTAGCCGACTATCTTGTTTGATCTCTGGACTTCATGTGTTTTTACTAGTTTCTCTTGATGATACCAGTATTCCAGAAGCTACGTACAAAAGTGGCCAACTATCTGGGTTGATCTCTAGACTTCATGTGTTTGTACTAGTTTCTCTTGATGATACCAGAATTCCAGAAGCTACGTACCAAAGTGGAAAACTATCTGGGTTGATCTCTAGACTTCATGTTTTGTACTAGTTTCTCTTGATGATACCAGTATTACAGGTGATACGTACAAAAGTGGCCAACTATCTGGGTTGATCTCTAGACTTCGTGTGTTCGTACTAGTTTCTCTTGATAATATCACTATTCCAGGAGATACGTACAAAAGTGGAAAACGTGTTGGGTTGATCTCTTGACTTCATGTGTTTGTAGAAGTTTCACATGATGATACCTGTATTCCAGAAGCTACGTACTAAATTGACCAACTATCTGGGTTGATCTTTGAACTTTATGTGTTTGCACTATTTTCTCTTTATGATACCTGGATTCCAGGAGATACATACAAAAGTGGCCAACTATCTGGGTTGATCTCTAGACTTCATATGTTTGTACTAGTTTCTCTTTATGATACCAGTATTATAGAAGCTACGTACTAAAGTGACCAACTATCTGGGTTGATCTCTAGACTTCATGTGTTTTGCTGGATCCCTGGCGGCGGACGGTTGGCTTCGGCAACGCTGAGCTGTCGTCACACTTCCTGTTGATGCAACCCCCTGCAAGCGGCGTCTCGCCATCGCTGTCTTGTTTTCCTTTTCCCCATGTATGTTTACTTTTAATCTATATATATTCCCTTACCTTATAGTTAATTAAAGTATGATTAACGTTGAGCGCTGGGTGTAATCAATTGAAATACAACAAAGATTATGAGACTGAAGAAGCGCAAGGCCTAAAACGTGAAACTAAAGAAGCGCAAGACTTAAAACGTCAGACTGAAGAAGCGCGAAGCCTAAAACGTGAGTAACCAAATTTCCTTTGATTACTTGGACCATCCTTTTTCTACTTACCAAATATTTTGTAAAATGGCAAACACGACGATTACAAAATTAAATGGTGCTAATTACTCCAGCTGGAGCTTCCAGATGAAACTCGTTCTAATCGAAAACGATTTGTGGAGTTTGATCAATCCAGGAGAGGCTAAGCCTGACCCTAGTGACCTTGTTGCAACAAAACCTTTTTTGTCGCGGGAGGGTAAGGCGTTTGCAAAAATTTGCCTCGGGATTAATGATGAACAACAATTGCATGTTCAACATTTGAATACTCCGAAAGAGGTCTGGGAGGAACTGGAAAAATTATACGCACCAAAGGATAGTAGATATCGAGCCGTACAACTAAGAAGGCAGTTATATGGCGAAAGGTTGACTCGGCACAGCAATATGGAAGGGTATATGGGGAAGATAAACTACATTGTAAACGAACTGGCCCAAATTGGCGACAAAATTGATGATGGCGATTTGGCTATGGTTCTTTTGGGTGGATTACCAGAGGATTGGGACACCGTTGTCTCAACCATATGTAACTTGCCTGATTCAGACTTCACGACCGCCACAGTTAAAAGACGGCTGTTGGCAGAAGCAGAAAGGCGTTCGTCTAATCTACCAAAAGATGTGGGTGCCATGGTCGTTAATGCCTCTTCGAAGCCCATTGAAACAGAAAAACAATTTAAAGCAAAGGTTGTTTGTTTCAAATGTGGAGGTAAAGGCCATTATGCAAGGGAATGCAGGAAGAAAGGAAAGAATGAACAAAGACCAAAGAGGTTTGACCAAAACAAAGGCGTAAATATGTCGGCAATGTGCAACACTTTGTTTGGAGCTACCGCCGAGACCTGGATCATAGATTCTGGAGCGACGCACCATATGACTCCCAAGAGAGATTACTTCACATGTCTGAAAGAGTGCACAAGCAATATGAGTTCCATCACTATTGCGAATGGCTCTTCTATAGAAGTATGTGGTATCGGTACTGTCAGTGCCAATATTTTTGGACACAAGGGAGATGCCAGCAATATGATTGCCCAGAACACCTTGTATGTTCCAGATATGCGTCACAGTGTTCTATCTGTACTCCAAATGATAGAAAACGGTAGAAAAGTTGTCTTCAACAAGAGTGGTTGCCACATTATGGACATGAAAGGTAAACTCTTGATAGAGGGAAAGAAGTTGGGTAGACTTTACTACGTCCAGACTACTCCATCCTCTCCGATAGATCAGAATGATCGTGTTTCTCTTGTATCTGAATGCAAGGAAGAGCTTACACTGGAACTTTGGCACAAAAGGCTGATGCATGTAAATGCATATACGATAGAAAAGATGGTCAAGAACCAAAACGTAAGAGGACTTGATTGCAGCCCGGCAAAGCCAGAAAAGTGCGAAGATGCAGCCCGGCAAAGCCAGAAAAGTGCGAAGACTGCTTGATCGGCAAAGCTTACCGTCTGCCATTCCTTCAACACTCACACAAGGAGGAAAAAGAAATCATGCCGTTGGACTTGGTGCATGCGGACTTGATGGGTCCACTCGATGTATTGAGCTGGGGAGGAGCCAAGTACGTCATAACCATCATTGATGAATCTACGAGATATACAAGTGTATTTTTCCTGAAAAACAAAGGCGGAACCCTGGGAAAAGTCAAAGAGTGGATTCAAGAATCTGAGAAGCAAACCAGCCGGAAACTAAAACGAATACGTACGGATAATGGCTTGGAATTTTGTTCCAAAGAATGGGACACTTTCTGCACGAGCGTTGGAATAGTTCATGAACACACTATGACGTATACACCCCAACAGAATGGTGTGGCAGAAAGAATGAATAGGACACTCCTAGATCTTGTCAGGAGCACTATATCTGGAAGTGGTCTGCCAAAGGCTTCCTGGGCGGAGCTGACTTACACCGCAGCCTATGTCAGAAACAGAGTTCTCAACAATCACAATGGTGAAAGCACGCCATATGAACTGTGGACAGGGAACAAGCCTAGTCTTAAACACCTAAGAGCTATTGGCTGTCAAGTATTTGTCCATATTCCAAGACAAGTCCGTAAATCCAAACTCGAAAGGAGAGCTGTCAAAGGTAACCTTGTTGGATATGCACTCAGAGGACGTGGCTACAGAGTGTGGATTCCTGAGATGAAGAAAGTGGTGGAATCTCGGGACTGTGTCTTCAAAGAGAGTGATGTATCGAGGAACGACAGCAGCCGTGCTTCCATCAGTTGAACACTACAGCTATGGGACTCAACGGGAGATGGAAGATAATCCAGTGTCTTTATTAGATCAATAAGACGTGATACCTACAGAAGAGGACAGCCATAATGAAGATACTGTGAAGCCTTCTCCTACTCGATCTCATCCAATGATCCTAAGGAACCAGAGAAATGCTCAGAACTTAACTGAACTCCTCAGTACCAAAGTAAATAAGGGAGATCCTACTTCGTATAAAGAAGCTATCCAAGGCCCTGAAGCTGAGCATTGGCTTGAAGCAATCGAAGAAGAATTGGAATCCTTGAGAAAGCACAATGTTTGGGAACTAACAGAACTGCCAAAAGACTCTGCCCCAATTGCTTGTAAGTGGGTACTACACAAGAAAACCAACGCCGAGGGTCAAGTAGTAAGATACAAGGCCCGACTTGTGGCAAAGGGCTTCACTCAACAAAAGGGAATCGATTATGATGAGATTTACTCACCTGTTTCTAGTTTTGAAACGACAAGACTGCTCACAGCAATATGTGTTGAAAATAACTGGTTCATAGACCAATATGACGTGAAAAGTGCTTATCTCTACGGCAAGCTTGACCGATTGATCTACATGGAACAACCAGAAGGCTTTGTTAAACCTGGTGAGGAACATCTTTACTGCCAACTCAAAAGGTCTCTGTACGGACTGAAGCAAAGCGGCAGATGTTGGAACAAGTGCCTTGATGAGTGGTTGAAGAAAAAGGGATTTGTGAGGAATCCAGTTGACCCTTGTTTCTACAAGCTCAAGCTGAACGAAGGGATAATACTATCATTATACGTGGATGATATTCTTACTCTGACGGAGAATCAAGAAGTGAGAGAAAAGTGCATTGAACTGCTGAGAGGTCACTTCGAAACAAAGTACATCGGACCAGTATCCTACCTGCTTGGTGTCAACTTCACTCGATCAAAGGGTGGATGCGTAACTCTAACACAAAGATCATATATAAAAAGTCTACTGGAACGGTTCAATCTTCAGGAAGGAAGAGAAGTCTCAACGCCGATGGAAACCAGACCAGAACTTCTTGAGGAAGAAGATGAAGAAAACTGCCAAGACCTTCCCTACCGTGAACTAATTGGTGGACTGCTCTACATTTCACAGCGGACAAGGCCAGACATTGCCTATGCAGTAAGTCAATTGGCTCGCTATTGTTCAAAGTACACTTGAAAATACTGGGTTGCTGCGAAACGAATTTTAAGATACTTAAAATCTTCAGAGCATCTAGGCATCACCTATAGGCGGACTGAAAAACAACTTTGTGTCTATTCAGATGCAGATTGGGGAACCAACCTGGAAGACAGAAAGAGTACATCGGGTTACGTAGTGATGTTTGCAGGCGCTCCAATCCTATGGCGAAGTTCAAAGCAAACTGTCACCGCCCTCAGCACAATGGAGGCGGAATACATTTCCCTATCATCGTCAGTCAGGGAAGTGACATGGATCAGGGAGTTCCTGAACCATTTGGATATACCACATAATATGGTTGAGCCAACTCCGGTGTGGTGCGATAACCAAGCGGCTATAGCACACGCCAAGAGCTACATCAGCCTATCCAAGAACAGACACATCGCTATTAGATATCACTTTGTCAGAGAAAAGGTGGATGACGGTGTGATTCAACTGGACTATGTTTCAAGTGGAAGAAACCTAGCGGACATTTTGACCAAGCCACTGGGGAGAAACCTACACGAACTTCATCGTTCGAGACTCTTAAGCGGCGAAGTGATCCATGAATAGGAGGTCACTTCGAGGGAGGAGATTGCTGGATCCCTGGCGGCTGACGGTTGGCTTCGGCAACGCTGAACTGACGTCACACTTCCTGTTGATGCAACCCCCTGCAAGCGGCGTCTCGCCATCGCTGTCTTGTTTTCCTTTTCCCCATGTATGTTTACTTTTAATCTATATATATTCCCTTTACCTTGTAGTTAATTAAAGTATAATTAACGTTGAGCGCTGTGTGTAATCAATTGGAATACAACATGTTTGTACTAGTTTCTCTTGATGATACCAGTATTACAGAAGCTACGTACTAAAGTGACCAACTATCTGGGTTGATCTCTAGACTTCATGTGTTTGTACTAGTTTCTCTTGATTATGCCAGCATTACAGAAGCTACGTACAAAGTGACCAACTATCTGGGTTGATCTCTAGACTTCATGTGTTTTTACTAGTTTCTCTTGATGATACCAGTATTCCAGAAGCTACGTACAAAAGTGACCAACTATCTGGGTTGATCTCTAGACTTCATGTGTTTGTACTAGTTTCTCTTGATGATACCATAATTACAGAAGCTACGTACTAAAGTGACCAACTATCTGGGTTGATCTCTAGACTTCATGTGTTTGTACTAGTTTCTCTTGATGAAACCAGTATTTCAGGAGCTACGTACATAGGTGGTCAACTATCTTGTTTGATCTCTAGACTTCATGTGTTTGTACTAGTTTCTCTTGATGATACCAGTATTCCAGAAGCTACGTACAAAAGTGGCCAACTATCTGGGATGATTTCTAGACTTCATGTGTTTGTACTAGTTTCTCTTGATGATACCTGGATTCCAGGAGATATGTACAAAAGTGGCCAAATATCTGGGTTGATCTCTAGACTTCATGTGTTTATACTAGTTTCTCTTGATGATACCAGTATTCCAGAAGCTACTTCAAAAGAGGCCAACTATCTGGGTTGATCTCTAGACTTCATGTGTTTGTACTAGTTTCTCTTGATGATACCAGCATTCAAGGAGCTACGTACAAAAGTAGCCAACTATCTTGCTTGATCTCTAGACTTCATGTGTTTCTACTAGTTTCTCTTGATGATACCTGGATTCGAGGAGCTACGTACAAAAGTGGCCAACTATTTGGGTTGATCTCTAGACTTCATGTGTTTGTACTAGTTTGTCTTAATGATACCAGTATTCCAGGAGATATGTACAAAAGTGGCCAACTATCTGGGATGATTTCTAGACCTCATGTGTGTGTACTAGTTTCTCTTGATGATACCTGGATTCCAGGAGATATGTACAAAAGTGGCCAAATATCTGGGTTGATCTCTAGACTTCATGTGTTAGTACTAGTTTCTCTTGATGAAACCAGTATTCCAGAAGCTACGTACAAAAGTGGACAACTATCTGGGTTGATCTATAGACTTCATGTGTTTGTACTAGTTTCTCTTGATGATACCAGTATTCCAGAAGCTACTTCAAAAGTGGCCAACTATCTGGGTTGATCTCTAGACTTCATGTGTTCGTACTAGTTTATCTTGATGATACCAGTATTCCAGGAGCTACGTACAGAAGAAGCCAACTATCTTGCTTGATCTCTAGAATTCATGTGTTTCTACTAGTTTCTCTTGATGATACCTGAATTCCAGGAGCTACGTACAAAAGTGGCCAACTATTTGGGTTGATCTCTAGACTTCATGTGTTTGTACTAGTTTCTCTTAATGATATCAGTATTCCAGGAGATACGTACAAAAGTGGCCAACTATCTGGGATGATTTCTAGACTTCATGTGTTTGTACTAGTTTTTCTTGATGATACCAGTATTATAGAAGCTACGTACTAAAGTGACCAACTATATGGGTTGATCTCTAGACCTCATGTGTTTATACTAGTTTCTCTTGTTGATACCAGTATTACAGAAGCTACGTACTAAAGTGACAAACTATCTGGGTTGATCTCTAGACTTCATGTGTTTGTACTAGTTTCTATTGATTATACCAGTATTACAGAAGCTACGTACAAAGTGACCAACTATCTGGGTTGATCTCTAGACTTCATGTGTTTGTACTAGTTTCTCTTGATACCAGTATTACAGAAGCTACGTACTAAAGTGACCAACTATCTGGGATGATTTCTAGACTTCATGTGTTTGTACTAGTTTCTCTTGATGATACCTGGATTCCAGGAGATATATACAAAAGTGGCCAAATATCTGGGTTGATCTCTAGACTTCAAGTGTTTGTACTAGTTTCTCCTGATGATACCAGTATTCCAGAAGCTACTTTAAAAGTGGCCAACTATCTGGGTTGATCTCTAGACTTCATGTGTTTGTACTAGTTTCTCTTGATGATACCAGTATTCCAGGAGCTACGCACAAAATTAGCCAAATTTCTGTTCGATCTCTAGACTTCATGTGTTTGCACTAGTTTCTCCTGATGATACCTGGATTCCAGAAACTACGTACAAAAGTGGCCTACTATCTGGGATGATTTCTAGGCTTCATGTGTTTGTACTAGTTTCTCTTGATGATACCTGGATTCCAGGAGATATGTACAAAAGTGGCCAAATATCTGGGTTGATCTCTAGACTTCATGTGTTTGTACTAGTTTCTCTTGATGATACCAGTATTCCAGAAGCTACGTGCAAAAGTGGCCAACTATCTGGTTTGATCTCTAGACTTCATGCGTTTGTATTAGTTTCTCTTGGTGATACCAGTATTCCAGGAGCTACGTACATAGGTGGTCAACTATTTTGTTCGATCTCTAGACATCATGTGTTTGTACTAGTTTATCTTAATGATACCAGTATTCCAGGAGATATGTACAAAAGTGGCCAAATATCTGGGTTGATTCTAGACTTCATGTGTTAGTACTAGTATCTCTTGATGATACCTGGATTCTAGGAGATATGTACAAAAGTGGCCAATATCGGGTTGATTTTACGGACCTTGTGAGTTTTTATTCACTAGGAACTTGAACAACCCTATTAGGTGTCGTTCGCGCTCCAGAAATTTGGGTTTCTCTCTATAGTATCAGTGAATAACGCCAACTCACATAACCTCTAAAAACTGAGAGATTTTTCAATCAATTTGAAAGGAAAAATACCTTAGTGAGTTGAATGCTTGCAAGGCATGCTCCAAAATGGCCTAATTAGGTCCCGCTAAAAAGAGAAACCTAGCTTATTATTTTTATTCATTTTTTATCTCTAGTACATATGGTACAGACCATGATAATCATGGTGGGTAGAAGTTGGCGACTGCTTTTACTGTAAGTGCACCACGTGTCATATACATGTGAAAAGCAGTTCGACTTTTGCACTTACAAATGTGCCAGAGTCCCTTTTGGTTACTTGCATTCGCTGGTGGGGTTAGACATTTGCAAGAATCAATCGCCATTAGAGCATTTTTTTTTAATTAGAAAAAAGTGTCGAATGAGGGATTCGATCTCGGGTCGTAAGAGTAAAAAAACCAACGGTATAGATCATCCTTCCACTGACCCCTTACCTTATGTTATTTACAATGGATAATATGTATGGGTTCTTCACGTAAATAGAAAAAAAGTGTCCAATGCGGGATTCGATCCTGGTTCAAGGCTGTCGGGAATCAACAGTTAATACCATTTGACCACTGACCTCTTCACAAGGCATGTATAATTGAGAGTGAAATCTACAGCCTCATTACAAATGGTATTTTGGTTTGTATATGTAGAGATATATAAAACAATATTTTTTTACTTTTTAAATATTATTTTGTTGATACGCTTGAATAAAATTTGAGGCTTATTTCTTTGAATACATTAACTAAGGGTCATACATTCACATCTAGTAATAAAACATTATAGTGTAAGAAAATTTAGTTCTCGCTAACCTTTTAAAAAGATTCTCATTTCTTCTCAGTATCCTTTTTGTTCTTTATTTAGCTAACCGATGTTATATTCTCTTCCAAAATAACTTTATTTGGTACCGCTCAAAATGAGCAATGTAGCTTATGTTATTTACAATGAATATGGGGGTCGCTGGAAGGATGATCTAAACTATTGGTTTTCGACCGCTACAACCCGGGATCGAATCTCGCTTTGGGGACTTTTTTTCTACTTGAAAAAAAAATTCTCCAATGGCCCTCTATTCATGCAAAATCCCAACCCCAACAGCGAGTGCAAGTAGCTAAACAATGCTCTGGCATATTTGTAAGTGCAAAGTCGAACTGCTTTTCATATGTGTAGACATGTGGTGCACTTACAGTAAAAGCAGTTGCCAACTTCTACCTACCTTGATTATTATGGTATGTACCCATGTGTACTAGGGATAATAATAAAAAATGAATGAGGTAAAATAAAGAGGTTCCTCACATATAAAAAAACGTGTCCAATGCGGGATTCGATCCCGGTTTATGGCTGTTGGAAATCGAACCACCTGCCATCTACTTCTTTTTACTAGTTGTCATATACTGGGCGTAAAAAAGTCGACAATTATTCCTACTTATAAATTGGCTAGACGAATGGCCCGGGCAACGCCCGGGTTTTACCCGAGTGCGCATATATTTTAAAAACGTTTTAATTCAAATACTATTCGTTACAATTATATATATATATATTGCGTATGATATTGTTTTTTACAGCACAATACTACAATGTTGGCAAGTTTCTCTAGAGTGGAATGTCGAGGTGACGAATCCACTCCAGGGCCTCCTCTGTGCACCGGTGGATGTTACAATTATAAATTGGCGCCATGGATGTCACTCTTGTGAAACGTCCCGTTCCAAACTGTGTGTTTTTAAAATGTTTTAATTAAAATACTATTCGTTACAATTATAAATTGGCGCCGTGGATGTCTCTCTTGTGAAACGTCCCGCCCCAAACTGTGTGTGTCTTGAAAATATAAAAATAAAAATGTGAATTTTCATAAAGATTTCATCATGTCGATTTTTTTTTGCATTTCACCTACTAAATCGATAGAGATAATTACATTTGCAACATGAACTTAGGTATATTGACTAAATAGAAAACTGCATAGTAATAAAGATCATTTTTTAAAGGCACCATATCGTTTTTTTTTCAATAAAATCGAAACAAAAATTAACGATAAATAACGATAATTGCCTTAAAAAAGAAACATTCGCGGTGATTTTGTCTTGCATTCGTTTATACAAATATTATATACGAATGACCCGGGCAACGCCCGGGTTTTACCCGATTAAATGCTTTTATTCGAGTACTATTCGTTACAATTATAAATTGGCGCCGTGGATGTCATTCTTGTATAATATATAAATGTGTTTTAAAAATTAAAAAAAAAAAAAAATGCATCGGCCGGGAATCGAACCCGGGCCGCCCGCGTGGCAGGCGAGCATTCTACCACTGAACCACCGATGGTTATGAAAAATCCCATCCGTGAGCTTCAGACAGACAAACAAACAGACAGAATAAGGCAAATATATAAGTAGATACTCTTATAAAATATCCTAAATCTTATCCAACAATCAGGTCATCAATTATTTTTTATAAATCAAATATCGCTGAGTTGTGCCTTAGATTTTCTTATATAGAAAAACAAATCGAATATACCAATTTTTAAAGAATTAAAAGATTGGACACCTCTCTATAAAGGACAGTTTTCATTTTCAAAATATTTTCAATATATTTTGATATCTACTGAGGCCAGGGGTCACCAGCAGTTACTAGGGGGGGGGGGGGGGGAGTCAAGATTTCAATTGTAAATACAGTAGAACCTCGCTTTAGCGAACATCTCTCCACAAAGGACAGTTTTCATTTTAAAATTATTTTCATTAAATTTTGATATACTCTAAGGCCAAAGTCACCAGGAGTTACTAGGAGTCAAGATTTCAATTTTAAATACAGTAGTACCTTCCTTTGGCGGACACCTCTCCACAAAAAAACAGTTTTCATTTTCAAAATATTTTTATTAAATTTTGATATCTATTAAGGCCAGGAGTCACCAGGAGTTTCTAGGGGGGGGGGGGGGGGAGTCAATATTTCAATTGTAAATACAGTAGAACCTCCCTTTGGCGGACACCTCTCCACAAAGGACAGCTTAAATTTTAAAAATATTCTCATCAAATTTTGATATCTACTAAGGCCAGGAGTCACCAGCAGTTACAAGGGGAGTCAATAATTCAATTGTAAATACAGTAGAACCTCGCTTTGGCGGACACCTCTCCACAAAGGACAGTTTTAATTTTAAAAATGCTTTCATTAAATTTTGATATCTACTAAGGCCAGGAGTCACAAGCAGTTACTAGGGGGGAGTCAAGATTTCAATTGTAAATACAGTATAACCTCCCTTTAGCGAATATCTCTCCACAAAGGACAGTTTTCATTTTCAAAATATTTTCATCATATTTTGATATTTACTAAGGCCAGGAATCACCTGGAGTTACTAGAAGTCAAGAATTCAATTGTGATTACTATAGAACCTCCCATTAGCGGCCACTCTCCACAAAGAACAGTTTTCATTATCAAAATATTTTCATTATATTTTGATATTTACTAAGGCCAGGAGGCACCAGGAATTACTAGGAGTCAAGATTTCAATTGTAAATACAGTAGAACTTCGCTTTAGCGAGCACCTCTCCACAAAAGACAGTTTTCGTTTTCAAAATATTTTCAATAAATTTTGATATCTACTAAGGCCAGGAGTTACTAGGGGAGTCAAGATATCAATTGTAAATACAGTAGAACCTCCCTTTAGCGGCCATTGTCCACAAGGACTGTTTTCATTTTCAAAATATTTTCATTAAATATTGATATCAACTAAGGCCAGGAGTCACCAGGAGTTACTAGGAGTCAAGATTTCAATTGTAAATAAAGTAGATCTTTCCTTTAGTGGACACATCTCCACAAAGGACAGTTTTCATTTTAAAAATATTTTCATTTTATTTTGATATCTACTAAGGTCAGGAGTCACCAGGAGTTACTAGAAGTCAAGAAATCAACTGTAAATATAGTAGATCCTCCCATTAGCGAACATCTCTCCACAAAAGACTGTTTTCATTTTCAAATTATTTTATTTTATTCTTTTAACTACTAAGGCCAGGAGTCACAAGGAGTTACTAGGGGGGAGTCAAGTATTCAATTGTAAATACAGTAGAACCTCCCTTTAGCGAACCCCTCTCCACAAAGGACAGTTTTAATTTTCAAAATATTTTCATTATATTTTTATATCTACTAAGGCCATGAGTCACCAGGAGTTACTAAAAGTCAAGATTTCAATTGTAAATAAAGCAGAACCTCCCTTTAGCGGACACCCCGCTAACGGACACTTCTCCACAAAGGACAGTTTTCATTTTCGAATCACCAGGGGTTACTAGGGGGGAGTCAAGATTTCAATTGTAAATACAGTAGAACCTCCCTTTAACGGACACCTCTCCACAAAGGACAGTTTTCATTTGAAAAATTACCATTTTTACAATTTAGCAACTCTCCGGTAAGAAGACACCTCTCCCTAAATAACACTTTGGCTCTGAAATTAGGTGTCCTTCACAGGGAGATTCTACTATACATGTTTTCTTTCAATATTTATATTGTGTTGTTGTAAATATAATATATATATATAATATGTAAATAGACCATTAAATGCACTTTTATACAAATTCTAATGTATATATAAATATGCTCTGTACACGGCACACCTATTTATCTGTGACAACCTATTTTAATATTTTAAAAACTCTTAAAATATTTTCCTGGTGTGATTTCATCGGAATGCATTTTTTTCTTCCTGAAAAATGTTTTATTCACTTTCTAATAGAACATTATTTTATATAAAAACAAAGGTTAATTGAATATATGTTTTGTCTAATGTAAACTTAAGAAATCTAAACATTTAAGGATGTTTCGGAAATAACTTGTAACTGTTTTTGAGAATAAAATATTATTATATTATGTGCTGGCACTCATTTATCAATTACAGGTGGTACAGACCATATGTTAAATATGGTGGGTTATTAGTGAATGCTCTAACTGTAGGTGCACCCCATGTCTACACATGTAAAAAGCAGTTTGATTTCGCAATTAAAAGTGTGCCAGAGCTCCATTTGGTTAATTTTATTTACTGGTGTAAGGAAATTTGCAAAAAAACAGGAGTTATTTGAGTTATTTTTTCTTCCACACAAAAAAAAAAAAGGTTCCAAATGCGGGATTTGTTCCCATTTCATAGCTGTTTAAAATTGATTGTTTGTATCACTCTTGAATTATCCCCCTTATTATAAGGTTGTCCCAAAAATTCCTGTTTTTTTTAACGTTGTTTTTATTACTTGGCGAATAATATTATTGCAGAGAATATACATAATAATACATAATAAAATTACTTTATACATAATACAAAGACATTATACATAACGGCGAATAATATTGGTATTTAAATTTTTTTCAAGTGTTTATGAACTTTTGGGACAACCTTGTATTATATGTATATTCCTATGTGGTTTATTACAAATCTCAATGTCATTCAATTCCGTCCTATGTTCCCTAGATATATTCTACCCAATTTTATTATATTTTACCTTCAACTATATACAGTAGAACTTACCAGTAAACCACCCCTAATTAAAGAGCTAAAGTGTTCTTTAGGGAGGAGAGGTGTCCTCTTGCTCGAGATTTGCTAAATAGTAAAAAAGTGATTTTACAAATGAAAGCTGCCCTTTGTAGAAAGGTGATCTCGAGCGTGAGTATCCTCTCATGGAGGTTTTACTGTAATATATAGCATATCTTAAAGACTAGATCAAGCTCTTCAAAAAAGTTAGCGCGCTGCTTTTCAACATAAATATTGAAAAATATATATATTATTTCTTATAGCTATATAAATTTTACAACTTTTTATTGAAACTATATTCTGTGAATAGAGACTGCCTGGCCGGCATTCAAAGTTCTTAAAATTTTTTAAACTTCGGCCTGTAAATTTTATTATTATCTCGACGTTTCGAAAAATATTTAGTCCTCGTCAGGAGCGAACAAAATTTAAAACATTTGGCAAAGCGCTAAAAATTATTCTATTAATAATAAAAATAATAATTTTTACCGCTTTGCCAAATATTTTTATTTTTGTTCGTTCCAGACGAGAACAAAATATTTTTGTCAAAACGTCGTGATAATAATAAGTTTTACTGGCCGAAGTATCTTTAATTTTAAAAACTATATTCAAAGGATTGTGAGTACAATATTTTTAATATAATCTTACACAAAAATCGAATAAAGCTCTACCAGAAATTATTTGCCTCACTATTTTGTTCTTCTTTTGAAAATTGCTTAGCTATAATAAAATTTTAATCAATTTTTTAAATATAATTCAAGCTTGAAGTGATTTCACCAAAATAATTTGGCCAAGAAAACCCTCTCAGTGGGTAAAAATAGGTTTGTTAAAATTGTGGTAACATTTGATATATTAATTTAGGAGTTTATCTAAAACAAACAAATGTTTATATTTATTGAGATTGAACATTCAAAAAAAGCTTCATTTATTAATACAAGATATTCAAAGAAAAGCGCTGTAATTATTAAATATATAATGAAAATCAAAGAATAATTGGTTATTAATCAAATTTTCAAAAAATATTTAACTATCCTGATTTGTTTTTCTTATTTATTACATGAATATCCCATATATATTACTACACTTAATTCCGAGTATAAAAACCGCTCTAGGAATCTAGGTTACCTCAAGAGAGAGAGAGTAAACATACATTTTGTAGCAATATAAAATGATAGAAAAAAATATATTTCTTCTGCAATCTGCAATTGAAAATAATGATTCAAAAAGGGTTGAAGAACTTATTGAATCAGGAATTGATATCAATTGTCAAAACTATTGGGGAATGGCTCCATTACATATTGCAGTTGAGTTTGGTAGGATTGAAATGTTAATGAATCTGATAAGAAAAAATGCTGATATTGATATTCAGAATTTATTTGAAAAAACGCCATTACATTTTGCTGTATGCAGACCAAATGATAAGTCTTATTTGCATCTGATTCAAGCAGGAGCATCGCTTAATATCAAGGATCATAATGGTAACACCCCATTACATCTTTCAATAAAAAATAGGTACTTAGAAATTTCAAGAGAATTAATTAAAAATGGAGCTGATATTAATGCTATCAATTTAACAAATATATCAATTTTAATAGCCGCTGTTACATCCTTTGAAAACCTAGATTTAATTAGAAATATATTGGAATTAGGTGTTGAGGTTAATTTTAAAGGTCTTCTTGGAAAAACTGCTTTGCATCATGCATCTGCGGAATGGATTGATCCAAAAAAGGGAGAACTGATGAAACTTTTAATAGAATTCGGTGCTGATGTCAATTCAAGAAGTGATAATGGAACCACTCCATTGATGAATATTGCTAGAAATGGCAAAATATTTGAAGCTCAAATGTTGATTAAAGCAGGTGAAAGTATTAATGCTAAAGGTATTTTTCAAATGAATGTGTTACTTCATGCAATTGAAGGAAGTAATATTGAAATGGCAAAGTTAATGATAAATTTAGGCGCAAATGTAAACACTGCAGATTCATTTGGTATGACCCCTTTGCATTTAGCTGCTAAGTATTTAAATATTAATATCCTGAAGATATTGGTTGAGTCGAAAGCTGACATCTACTTGAAAGACAATAGCGGATTAATTCCTTTGGCATATACTCTAAGAAATAAATCCTATTTAGCTTGGTCAGATATGGATTCTGGCTTAAAATATCTTTTACGAGCAACAAAAGATTTCGATCTAAACGAATGTGTTAGTTCAAGTTTAGATCAGTCATATGCTATCGGAATGATGGTGAAATATTTTGTCCTTCATCATCCCAGATCGTCATTACCAAGTTCCATATCCTCGGAAGAGATGCTCTCAAGTTGGTGGGACCGTTGTCAACGAGAGGTGGCCACAATGCTGGGCCACAAAGTAGGACCGATCACCTTACACAGCTACCTTGTGGAACCTGACATAAACAGAAGAGCAGGGTTCTTATACAATGATAATAATGGGATACAAGAACATCTAGAACTGAATATGACCTGGTATAAAGACAACCTTAAAATTTACAGTTTTATGATAGAAGAATACTACAAAGAGGATATTAAAAGGGGTCAATTACTTTTTAAGTGGGTGTGTACTGCAAAGAAAAATCAGTATAAAGATCTGACCCAGTTGAACTGTGCTAATATAGCTGAATACCTTACAAATGAAGCATTTGGTGAATGTCATCATTAGGAAATAAATTATAATTCTTAAATTCAGCCATTTGACAAAATTGTTTATTTTAACCTAAAGGCATTTGAAATGTGAAAAATAGTTCCAGAAAAAGATAAGTGAGCAGTTTATGTATATATTTATTAGACTATTAATAAAATATATATATTTTTATTATTTGAACAAACACAAACCCATTCAATGATGTAAATTTTATGTAAAGAGTATCTACTCACTTCATATTCATGTAATATATATATATATGATCAAATTATCATCTATGTACCCTCAAACTTTATAAATGTTTTTAAATGTTCTATATGTCATTTTAAACATTGTATACATGCTGGTAATGCACCTTATCCCAAATATATATCTGTACTTTGAAATAACTTTATTTGTCCCCTATGTTTCAAATCTGGTTATCAAATATTGATTAGTATTGTATTGAAATTAATCTAGTCCTCACTTTGTTTATAAATTTGTACGAGCTATAGTCTTTGACCTTATTTATTTTTTGCCCAGTGAATGTTTGCCTAACGAATATTGTCTATTCAGTGGTTATTTTAAAATTAGTATATCGATATAGATATTCATTAATATTTTATTATCGAAATTATAAATTTATTGCGTAGTATGTAAATAAGATTCCAATTTAGTAACTTTCTTAGTATTTGTATAGCTTGAATGACAAGCTTTTTATCTACTTCTTTCCTCCTGTCAAAAATTTGATTCAAATTCTATTTTAAAAACGAATATACATTCATTTATATTTTAATTAAAAAATTGTATTATCTAGATTATCGAATATTATTTTTACAAATTTAGCCAGAACTAATAGAGATATATACTCCTAATTCCTATTATAAATGCTCTCATTTAAATGTCTTTCATAGGTGTCTATATCTTTTGTCTACCCTTTTTAGCATACTTCAGACTGCACAGAAGTCTCAACAATTTTGAAATATATTGAATTGATATAAAAATGAAAATTCTGACATATATAGAATTGGTGAGGTATATTAAGTTAAATAAAGTCAGCAGTTTTTTAAATATATATTGCATTGTGATAATGAGGAATGGTATAAATAAATACTTTGGGAAAGTCTAAAAAAGTGAATTAATTTAATTTTAAAAATATTTTCATATCAATGCTTCAAGTAAAAATGCAATAAACCAAAATTAATTCTAAATACATTTTAAACTACTGCTTATAAAAGGCCTATTCACTATTCAACCTAATGACTCTATTTGTTAAAAAACATGATATTTTGATCTGTAAGAATCAAACCCATTATTTGAAAAAAGCCTAAAAACAGAATAACTTGGCTTTTTTGGGTCATAAAGCCTTATGCTAATTTACTGAATTATTTTGTTGATAATGCATTCTAATAATATTACTCGAAAAGGGGGGGGGGGCTTCTAAAAATATATATAGAATTATCAATATTATTTTTATTTGTATATTGAAATGTTTAATTTCAAGCATTATTCGTAGGGTAAATTTCACTTGGAGAGATCCTGGTTGAGTCGGGGCAGAATTTATAATTGTTACGAATAGTATTTGAATTTGAAAAAATAATTTGTATATATATATTCACTCTCATGGTTTCTCCTGCACTACTGGAACTTGTTCTTGACCTAAGTATAGAAAGTTTGCCTTACTCCGATCATTTGCCACTTCTTCTAAAACTAAACGGATCAGACAATACAAAAGCGAAAAGCCTACCTCTAGAGCATATTCCTGTAAAAAAATTTACCTGGTCAATAAATAAAGCTTCGACATATGAACTTTGTCTCGAAGACCTAAATGCTCTCCAACTACCGGAAGACGCCTCAATAGACCTATGTGCTGACACTCTTACTAGCAGGATTCAAACATCAATGATGAGAGCAGGAATGCTAACAAAGGGAAGAGCGGATAGTTCGCGGTCTAAGCCATGGTTTGACGGAGAATGTTATACAGCAAAAACATATATAAAAAAAATCTTAAGTTATATTTGACTTTCAATACTCCTATTTATAAAGATTTGTTTATTACGAGTAAACGCAAATACTTATCATTGCTCAAATACAAAAAGAACAAATATTCTGATTCTGTTCAAGCTGCCCTTAGCAATGTTAGGGACTCTGCCGAATTTTGGAAAATAATTGCGTCCTTTAAGAAACGGAATAGCACAAAAGGAAATATTGACATCTCAGAGTGGGAATCCTTTTATCAGGGTTTATTGTCGCCTCCTCAAAAAATTGTTGCTGATATACCTTCTCTACTAATTCCTATTGACTCTGAGCTGGACGCCGAAATTTCACCTTTGGAAATTGCGAGGGAAATCGCTAGCTTGAAAAACAATAAAGCAGCAGGTTACGATAGTATACCAAATGAAGCTATCAAAGCCCTACCTGAGAATGGTTTAATCCTTTTATCTAACTTATTCAATAAAATATTAACTAAATCCCAAGTTCCTTTACAGTGGTCAAAAACCATAATCCAACCAATATTCAAAAATGGCGATCCGAATGCACCATCAAATTATAGGGGCATTGCGCTTATAAGCAACTTGTCAAAACTCTTTACATCCATATTAAAAAATAGACTAAGTCATTGGATTGAGAATAGAAAACTCATAGCGGAAAACCAAGCAGGATTCAGAAGGGGTTACTCGTGTCAAGACCATATCTTCACGCTTACATCACTAATCCAAATGACATTAAACCGCAAAAAAGAAGAAAACTTTACTCAATGTTTGTGGATCTTAAAAAAGCGTTTGATTCAGTTCCACATTTACTATTATGGAGAAAGCTTGAGCTTGTTGGTTTAAGTGGGCGATTTATCAAACTCATACAGAACTACTATGCTCAAATGATGGCAGCGGTCAGATGGAATGGCTCTTTTACAGAATTCATCAAAATACAATCAGGTGTTCTTCAGGGTGAACCTCTTTCACCGTATTTATTTATTATTTTCATTAACGATCTGGTTGCTACACTGGATGATTCTGACCTGCCAGGTATATACTTACCGGGCCAAGGAACTATACACCTCCTCCTGTTCGCGGATGATATAGTCCTCTTTGGTGAATCCAAGATAAATCTTCAAATAAAGATTAATCTAATAAAAAGATATTTTGAGGAAAATGGTTTAACTCTGAACCAATCCAAGTCTAAAATCGTAGTGTTTCGAAACGGAGGCCGCTTGGCCAGATCTGACGTTTGGTTTTGGGGCCAACAACCCTTGACAGTATCTCCAAAATATACATATCTTGGCTACCCCTTAACTACCAAGAATAAAACTGCTTACGTGGCGCAGCACTTTAAAAGCAAAGCATTGGTTGCTACAAACGCAGTATGGAGAATACTATCTAAGTCAAGAACCAAATCGTTCGGAGCAGTGATGAAATTACTTGACTCCATAGTTTTATCCACGTTGTTATACTCGGCCCCCATGTGGGCGACAAATCAGATAGTAGTCGTAAACCAGATCCAGGATATTTTCCTTCAGCGATTTCTTGACCTACCCAAATATACTCCGGGCTACATCTTGCGAACAGAAACCGGAAGGATGTCCCTTGAATAAAACATTACGAAATTGATTCTAAAGTTCTGGATACGGATTTTAAAAACGGACAGGACAAGATTACCCTATGTTTGCTTGTCCCAGCTCTGGAAAGTTTCAATTGTGGGAAAAGCGGGAAACAACTTTATTCATAACTTGAATAGCATCATTGACTCTAGGGGTTTTTTCTTTTCTTAAGAACTGTGAAGATTATATGGTTGTGCGAGGAGAAATCCCTAGAATTATTCAAACCACAGTGGACCAGCTACTCCAATTTGACCGAGCTAAGATACATTGCTCAACTCATTTTATTCACTACCAATTTCTAAGTAGCTCCTTTATGACGGAGGACTACTTACTATCAAACCTCCCTTTGAAAATTAAACGATTTATAGCCCGTCAAAGGATTATATGGCTACTTTTCCGCGAGGATATCACGGGATTTTGGAACAGCGACCCTTTAAATTGCTACTTCTGCAATGTTGGCATCCAAGACAATTTGGTCCACTATCTATTCCATTGCCCATTCCTACATGAAAAGAGACTGGAAATTCGCGAAATTTCGGAGCTAGCTCACTACAATTAACAACATGTATATAAAATCTTTAATGCTCTCCTGCTGGATAAAGCATTTGTTTATAAATATTTTAAATTTTTCAAGGCGATTGATAAAATGAGAGAAGAGGTGCTCAACTCCACAGACAACGGCTGATTGCTCCCCCTCTCCTCTGGATTGCTTTTCCTCCTCACTCATGTACATAAATAACCTTCAGGGGAATCCCCTTGTAAGACAATAGTGTCTTAATAAAGGTTTTTTGTTGTTGTTGTTGTTATATATATTCACTCTGGAAGAAAAATATTCTTGTAAACCCTGGATGTTGCCTGGGTAATTCGCCTAGTAGAGAGAGGTATTTATAACCCAGGTCCCTGTAGCAAAGAGCGCCAACTACCCGATAAGTCCAGCTCACTACTCACTAGTATGGACTAGTGTTGAGCCCTTTTACTAGTGTCCTGTTCTGATTGTTCAGTTGAACCAGTTGACCAGGAAGTTCCATGCTGAGGTTGAGTCTGGAATGCTGGCCATAAATATAGGATTGAGGTGAGTCAGTCCAAGCATGAAATTGTTTGCATCCTATGTCTCAGGAATGCTGGACAGTTGTAAAGGAGATGATTGGCTCCCTGAGGCTCTTCTGAACAGTGGATGCAAGGAGGGTCAGTTCTCGGATGCAAACGTGTAATGTTTGCCAGTACATGGACATGGCCTGCAGGATAATGATGGGGGCCTCTCAATGATGGATTTTGGTAAAATATTGAGAGATGGCTTGGAGTGGAAGTAATTCTCCTGAGGGATCTGGTCGATTAGTCTTGGGAATATAATACAGTCAATGATGATAGAGCAGCCTTACAGGTTAGGTTTCGAGCATGAGTTCGAGGCAGGGTGGAGTATGAGTGTGGTAGAACAAAAGTAGCGGGAATATTTTCTGCACTGTTTGCTAGTTCATTACCATTGATTCCATTTGTCCGGGTACTCAACATATCCTAATGTAAGGAGCTCTGTTAAGGACTTTATTATATTTGACACTAGCGATGTACGTGTTGGTTCTGAGGAGCAGACAGATGATAATGGGGATCTACAATCCTAAGCAATGGCCACTGATGTTTTGGTTGGACTAATATCCACGATTTTAGCTGCCCAGAGAATTGCTAAAGGTTCTGCATGATATAAAGTACAGTTTGGGTCAAGCCTTAGGAAAACTGGCTGATGTTTTTGGGAAAAGATGATCGCAGCACCAACGCCTGAATCACTTTTTGATCCATCTGTGAAAATTAGTGGCGTTGTTACCTCTTCTAGGTTCAAACTGAAGGATATGGGATAAAAAGGTTAATTTGCTTTTTTTTTATGTAAAACCAAAAAGCGTTAGTTCCAGCCTTTTACCGCTTGTCGCAGCACTGGTCGAGACGATTAATGAATTTGATTGGTTAATAATTTTAAACGTAGTTTGTTTACACAATTAATTTTTTAAAAGGTAAAATTAATCAATCGCCATGAAACTTTTGGAAGTTATTTACTATACTAATCGGAAGATTTCTGGTTTGAATTTGATTTGAAATAAATATTTGATGCAATTTTATGTGCAAATTTTCTACTTTCACTCGCAAGCAGCGCCTTTCGCGGCATATGGTGAAATTACATTTATAAATTGTAAAAATGCTAAAATGTGTTCCAAGTGTAATGAATTTAATATTTAATTTGAGGATTTAGTAATATAATATTCCAATGACGTTGTAAAAAACTTGGCATTTCAATATTAATATATATTTAAAGAAAATATCCTATTTAAAATTTAATGAATGTTTTCAAAAAACTTATGTACTTAAAAATAATTAAACGCATATAACAATATCTATATACCAATTGAAAAACCCTGTGAGATTATAAATGAGTTAAACAAAGCATCAAAGGCTGCGTATCTTTTTATTAGAACGATTATAAAACGATCTTTCGGGCTCATACGCCCTTCTACAGGAATTAACAAAATAAACTATCCATCTAGTCTGAAATAGGATTTTTATACACGTAACTATTGTTTTGCATATCGGCTTAATTGAAAATTATTAAAAATGTTTAAATTTGCATACAGGTGTAATGATTTGGAAAATTAAATCTAATTAATATGCGGTAATATGAAATATTTTTGTTTAAGGCAATCTCATTTTGTATTTAAAATTTTAAATTTTTCAAATTTTATATTTGCAAGGGATCCCATTAGATATGTGCTATCTTTTATGCGAATATAACTGTTTTATTTTATTTTATTTAGGTCTATTGATTCATATGCTTCTGGCAAATCGATTCTGCGATTTATGCTGCTGTATTGTTTGGAAACTATTGCTTCTATTATGAGTCTCTGATATTTATTATTGATGTTGTTGTAATGCACTTTAAGTTCATTGAGGTTAAAAGTATGTCCTGTTGAATTAGAGTACTGTACTATTAATGATAATGGGTCATTTTTGTTTATGTATCTTCTGTGTTCTGTGATTCTATTATGTAACTTTCTCCCCATCTCCCCCACATATCTGGCGTTACAGTTATTGCATTCTATTGAATAAACTAACTCTTTTTTATATGATATACAATCGGTTTGCCTGTTTTTTGTAATCGGGTTTCTTAGGATATCTGATAAGTTGGGAGAGTTACTGTAATATGTTTTTATTCCGTATTTTTCGAGTGTTCTGGAAATGTAGATAGATTTCGGGGAGTATGGGATGTAACAATTTTGCCTATATACTTTAGTGTTCTGCTGTAACATGTTGGATGTAACTTTTTCCTGATAAAAATGTTTTAAAATGAATGTTTTGGGGTAGCCTGCTGATGTTAAATTTTGGATAATGGTTTGTTTCATGCGTTTTGTACTAATTTAACGAACAATGAGTATAAATTCTTTAAGTTAAAGTTTTATTGTGTTAATTTTATGGCTAATGGGGCAAAATGAAGAAAATTTTATATAATTGGGGGTGAATGAAGGTTTATAGTAAACTGTTGTTTGCAATTTATTGTCTATTTTCATTATTTTAATATCTAAAAATGGCATTGTGCTATTGTCTTCTTTTTCTATTGTGAAACGTAAGCTATTGTTAAAATTATTGAGTGAGGCTAAGATGTTGGGAATTTGTTTGTCTGTGCAAATGCAAAATATGTCATCAATGTATCTTCTGTATAATATGATGTCTGCGGGGTATGAAGAAGTGATCCAATTTTCCATTTCTCTCATAACTATTTCAGCTAATGGGGTTGATAATGGGCTTCCCATAGGGGAACCCCTGATTTGTTTATACTGTTTCTGGTCGAAGGCGAATATGTTAATCTTAAGACATAATGTAATTAAACCTATTATTTTCTCTATTGTATTAGAGTCTATCCTATTGTTATCTAAAAAGGTTTTTGTGGTTTCAAGAAATAAGTTATGGGGGAGACTGGGATATAAGGCCTCTACATCGAATGATACCAAAATGTGATCTTTCTGATAATTGTAATTGGTTATTTCAGTGATGAATGTTGGAATATTTGCTATTGACTTTGGGAATACATTGTTCTTAATTAATGACTGTAAAAACGTTGTAACATACCTGGCTACTGGTGCTAGTGGTGAGCTATGATAGGCAACTTTTGGTCTTAGTGGGATCCCTTGCTTGTGTACTTTAGGTTTTCCGTATATATAGCTTTCAGAGTCTAAATTAGACATGAATAATTTACATTCATCATTTGATATCATATTGCTTTTGGACATCCTGTTTATTTCTTTCTTGAAATATGCATATTCTCGTTTCTTATCGCTTTCATTAACTATTGTAAAGATGCTTTTGTCTTCTAATATGTTGTTCATTTTGTCTATGTAATCTGTTTTGTCCATCACTACAGTCATCCCTCCTTTGTCTGCACTAGTGATGATTATGTCCTTTCTATTTTTGAGATCATTTATGATGGTTTTATCTCTCTGGTTGTTTGGTGGTATTTTACTTGGCTCTTTTAATATGTTGATTACGGAATTTCTAATAGAATTATTTTCATTGTTGTTGAGTTTACTGATTGCTGTTTCAATTCCACTAATTATTTTGATACTCTGTGGTTTTCCTATTGGCCTATGTTTTAATCCTTTAGATAATACATTTACTTCATCTTTGTTTAAAACTGCTTTAGAAAGATTGATCACATTATCTGCATTATCTTTTTCTTTTGTTGCTGGGAAATTATATTTCGGTATCCAATATTCTATTTTATTGTTATGTCTTTTTTCTATTTTAGACTTCAAAGTTGCTATTTTAACGTTAATACCTGATATGATATCATTTAGATCCAATTGGTCGCTGTTGAGTGAGAGTAAACAAATTATGTCCTTTATAGTTTTGGAGATGATTCTGATTTTTGAATGACATCCTTTGGTTCTGGTTCTTAATAGTTTGTATTGAGTTTCCTTGATCAATTTTGCTGAATACGGGTTCTGTACTGGATCTTTGATTCTCAGGGTAGGCGGGATGAAATTTGTTTCTTCATATTGGATGTTGAATGCCAGGTGATATCTCCATCTCACGAGCTGCAATGATTTGTTAGTTAGATTCCTGATTATAAAATTTGTAAAATTTAAAATTTTAAATACAAAATGAGATTGCCTTAAACAAAAACATTTCATATTACCGCATATTAATTAGATTTAATTTTCCAAATCATTACACCTGTATGCAAATTTAAACATTTTTAATAATTTTCAATTGAGCCGATATGCAAAACAATAGTTAAGTGTATAAAAATCCTATTTCAGACTAGATGGATAGTTTATTTTGTTAATTCCTGTAGAAGGGCGTATGAGCCCGAAAGCTCGTTTTATAATCGTTCTAATAAAAAGATACGAAGCCCTTGATGCTTTGTTTAACTCATTTTTAATATCTATATACGTTTATAAATCTATATATAGGTGGATTGGATGTTTTCGAGGATCGTTTCAACAAATGTTCGTTAGGCAAACTTTTACTCAAGTAAAAACCGGACGAAGCTGGGTACATTCGCTAATTACAGTTATTTACAAATGTTCCTTTGTGGCAAGATACTATTCCTTCAACTTCAAATTACCGACTGGACCAATTAATATTGATTTTATTCAACTTATCGAGTATTTTTCAAGGGATCGGGAAAAATTTTAAATTTTCGAGAGTATAGACAAGTATAGATTCAGTAGGGATTGGATGTTTGCTAGAATCGTTTTAACAAATGTTCGTTAGGCAAACTTTTATTCGGGTAAAAACCGTGCGAAGCCGGGAACATTCGCTAGTTCTAATATATTTAATAAAGGGATTCCCATCCCTGGACACTTTATTTTTCCGTTTTTCATTACTCTTCACAATTCATCCTTTCTTACTTCATCCCTAAGGTTAGAAATAATCGTTATTTCTTCTTAAAATAAATTTAGATTTTTCGTTAAAAGAAACATTCGCGGTATAATTGTCAAACGCGTTCTAATAACTAATTTTATTACAAGAGAAGGAATGGCCATACATCATCTTGAGGAATGAATCGAAATTTACTACGATGAGTTTCTTATAAAAGAAAACTTTGATACTTTTTCAAACTAATTTTATAAAAAATCTACGATTTGGCTTAATTGGGGAAATATGTATCTGTGTATAGTGTGGGAGTGGTGTTTTGCCTCAGGCAGCATATATACAATACTTGTTTTTTTTTTTCTAATCCCTAGTACTCGTGGTACAGGCCACGATAATCATGTTGGGTAGAAGTTGGCGACTGCTTTTACTATAAGTGCATCACATGTCTACACATGTGAAAAGCAGTTCGACTTTGCACTTACAAATGTGCCAGAACACCGTTTGGTTACTTGCACTCGCTATGGTGTTGGACCTTTGCAAGAATCGGTGGCCATTGGAGCATTTTATTTTTAATCAGAAAAAAAGTGCTCAATGCGTGAATCGAACCCGGGTTGTAGCGGTCGAAAACCAACGGTTTAGATTATCCTTTCACCGACCCCCTACAATACTTGTAAATAAGGAAGGATCGAAAGGTATCTTCACACTCCTTTCTATATATTAAACCTTCTCAGAAAAAAATTCAAGCATTTAACAGATAGATATATAAATGAAGTTGCAGTTTGAAATAAAGCCCATTCACAAGTTAAACGACTCACCACTCATTAATTTCCACTCTTTTTGTGAATAAAAATATATCCATGGGTGTCTATACTTCCAGACAACTCAAAATGCACTAAAAAGAAATTGATTCTAATTCAAGTTTTTAAAAATATATAGACTATTAAAAGCCCATTCACAAATTAAACCGATCACTAATTTTCACCTTTTGTGATAGATCTGGAAGGGATTAAAACACAAAATTTGAGAATCGTTAAATAACAGAATAACTTGTCCTTTTTGGGGTCATAAAACTTAAAGCTAATTATACTACGTTATTTTTGTTGATAGTAAGTTCTAAAATTAATACTAGAAAATTGAGCTTCACAAACATGTCTAAACCACTAGATTACAAAACTCTTTTCTTAATAAAGCTAAAAAAATCAGGTATGTGGGAAATTATATTTCCCTAATGAATTTTTAATGTAATTACAATTTGATTAATTAGAAATTTGATATTCAGGATAAAATGTTTCAACTAATATTTTTATTTATTTATTTATTTCGTCTCGATTTACAGGTGTTACATTCGAGCACAGCTCGCGAGTCACCTTGTCTTGGCTATTTACACATGGCGAGGTGGTGGAGTAGAGGTGGTCCCCCCGGACCTGGCAGGAGGGCAGCTGTTGGGCAATGAGGTCTTAACTAAGCGTCAGGGCCGTATCGTCGGAATCGGGGATTGATATCTCCTTTATTTTGTAGAATATCTTGTATGGTTGGATTATTTGAATTTTGCATTTGAAGCTATAATTTCTTAACGGAATTTTGGTGCATATCTTCTAGATCGGGTTGGTTCAAGTCCTCCTTCAGTATCTTGTATGATAGGTTGAAGGAAGCTCCTATACTTGTCCGAAGGCAGATTCTCATGAATGCGTTTATCCTATTTTTGTCTCTGGTTTTAATATATTTGCACCAAACTGGGAGTGCGTATGTTACTATCGGGAGGATAAAACTTCTGTATAGAATAAACTTTTGTTTTGTAGACAATTTGCTTCTATAGTTGAACAGGCTTAATGATGTTATTTTTGCGATTTTTGCTTTCTTTATGATATTTCTGACATGCATGTTGAATTTCAACTTGGTGTCTAAGGTAACTCCAAGATATTTAACGCTATCAGTCCAGTTAATAGGGCTCTAGTTTACCTTTAGGATGGATTGTGGCTTGAATATTTTATTGTCTAGTGGAGGAAAAATATTGCCTCAGACTTTTTTGGGTTGATGTCTAATTTCCAATCATTGTACCATTTGGTTATACTGTTTATGTAATTTTGGAGTTGTGTTGTTATTATTCCTATTGATTTGGCGTTTGCTAAAATTGCTGTGTCATCTGCGAAAATTGTTGTTTGACATTTTGAATGTGGACGGAAATCTTTGAGGTAGATGTTGAATAGGTAGGTTCCAAGGATAAAGCCTTGAGGGACTCTGATCTGGGTTGGTTTTGCCGTGGTTATATAATTCCCTTGTTTAATTGAAAAGGTTCTATTCTGGAGATAGGTTTTCAAGAATTTGATAAAATCCCTTGGAAATTGATTTTTTTGTTATTTTTGTTATCAAGCCATCATGCCATACTCTATCAAAGGCTTTGGTAGAGTCTAGAAAAACAGCAACTACTGCCTCCTTGTGGGACTTTCTTATTTGGATGTAGTCTATTACTGTGATTATCTGGTGGGGTCTGGAGTGTCCTTTTCTGAAACGAAATTGTTGAGGAATGATAAAGTTAATGAATCAATGTATGTCTGCAATCTGCGAAGAACAATCCTCTCGTATACCTTACCGATGGTAGAGAGAAGGCTGATTGGTCTGAGATCTTCACGTGATTTGACAGGTGATATTTTTGGAATGGTTATGATAATGGCATGTTTCCATGTCTTCGGGAAGTAGCACAGTTGTAATGCGGCATTGAAGATCCCAGCGAGGAAAACTATCCATTTGATGGGGAGGTTTTTGTCATTTGCGGCGTAATATTTTCGTGGCCTGAAGCTTTGTGATTACCTAGGTTTTTAATCACTTCCTTGACTTCATTTGGCGTTGTCATTGTTAGTATATTCTCTTGGGGATGTTGACAAGTGTTATCTGTTAGGTAAGACGAAACCTCATCCTCCGCCTTGGAAAAGTGTTCGGAAAAATGCTCTGAAAGATCATTTCCAATTTCTTTGACGGTCAGGAAGGTTTTTCCATTTGCATTTAATCTATTGATTTTGTCAGTTTTCTCCTAATGGGTTTTGTTTTTCCAGAGGTCTGTTGGGCTCGATTCAAGTCTGCTTAGAAAACTTTTCCAATTTTCAGATTTCTCTGCTTCAAGGGCTTGGTTTACCTTTCTTTGAATATTGAGGTAAGTAGCTCTATATATGAACTGGATCCCAGGTCGATTGCCATCTTTTCTGAGCATTATTTTTCTCCCTTATTAAGGCTTTGGTATTTGGGTTCTTTATTAATTTGGAAGATGAGACTATGGTGTTTTTCTAGAAGCTATTATTAATTTTCTCGTTTAAAATTCCAATTGCTGAATCAATGTCTACTTCAGTTTTCAAGGGGAGTTTGGGGGGCGTGGTGGATATTAGATACTAGACGAATGGCCCGGGCAACGCCCGGGTTTTACCCGAGTGTGTATATATTTTTAAAATGTTTTAATTAAAATACTATTCATTACAAATATAAATTGGCGCCGTGGATGTCTCTTTTGTGAAACGTCCCGCCCCAAACTGTGTGTGTCTTGAAAATAAAAAAATAAAAATGTGAACGGAAAAATATGTCCAGGGTAGCCTAGTGGTCATGGCATCTGCCCGGTAAGCGAAAGGTCGTGGGTTCGATTCCCATTCCTTGACACTTTTTTTATTTTATCCATTCTGACCAAAATCTATCCGTGAACTTCACACAGTGAACTTCACACAGACAGAATAAGGCAATTATATAAGTAGATAATCCAAATTGTGCCTTATCACACACTATTTTTTTATTTGGCCTTATTACCTTGTGTTTATAATCTATGACGTAATGCTGGCGGCGCGCGCCCGTTGGCTGCCGGCGAGCACGTGACCTCCCTGTGCGCGCGCATCCGTGACAGAACCGGCCGGCCCATGACGGTCGTGACTATATATATAACTAGACGAATGGCCCGGGCAACGCCCGGGTTTTACCCGAGTGCGTATATATTTTTAAAATGTTTTAATTAAAATACTATTCGTTACAATTATAAATTGGCGCCGTGGAAGTCTCTCTTATGAAACGTCCTGCCCCAAACTGTGTGTGTCTTGAAAATATAAAAATAAAAATGTGAACGGAAAAATATGTCCAGGGTAGCCTAGTGGTCATGGCATCTGCCCGGTAAGCGGAAGGTCGTGGGTTCGATTCCCATCCCTTGACACTTTTTTTATTTTATCCATTCTGACCAAAATCTATCCGTGAACTTCACACAGTGAACTTCACACAGACAGAATAAGGCAATTATATAAGTACTAGCCGAGTGGCCCGGGCAACGCCCGGGTTTTACTCGACTGGACCCGGCTTCGCCTGGGTAGTATTCGAGCGAGGTTTACTCATGAATGAATAGAGGCCCCAACTGTTTGTAAACTCAATGTAATGAATTTTCTTTCAGCAAAATGGAGATAAATTGCAAACAGCAATATCGAAAATGCGTGTAAAAAAATCTGAAATATAGGATCCATTTCACAAACACATCTAATGAATAGAGTGCTGTTTGGAGGAGTGGTCTAAACTGTTAATTTTTAAAAACCATGACCCGGGGTCATCGAATGCAGATTCAGACACTTTGTTCTGAAAAAAAAAATTGCCCCAATGGCTCCTGATTCTTGAAAAAGTCCAACCCCTCCAGTGAGTGCAAGTAACCAAACTGGGCTTTTATTCTTAAAAATAAAAAAAATCTAATGATTAGTGTGAATAAAGGAAAATGGTCGGCACAACCTGAAAATTTCACTTTGTCCACTTCACTCTCGGCTGTCCAAGAAGAAACAGCCAGAGCAAACATTTTAAAGGGCACCTAATCCAGCATTTACATATCTAAATAGTTAAGCAACTTTTATAAATGTAATATATTTCTGCAATATTGAAATACCTGGACTTGGAAGAATTTTGTATTAGTTATTGTTGCAGTTTTAGAAAAGCGTGGGAAATTGGATATTTTAACAAAAGAATATAATTTTTAAAATGGTATATAAAATAAAAAGGAAATTTGCATAATTTCCTAATAGTCAAGGGCAATTGTAAAAATACCAAAAAAGCAAGACCAAATAAAAAAAATATATATATGTGTGATGTTTCAGTAACAGCATTGTTGCCATATAAAGACAAAATTACTGAATGTATTCAGTACCTTTGTCTGAAGATAGCCAAAATGTAACTGAAACCACACATAATGTAATTATTTGTATTCGGTCTTGCTTCCTTTTTTTTTTTAATCATCCCTAGTACGCGTGGTACAGGCCATGATAACCATGGTGGGTAGGTAGCGACTGCTTTTACTGTAAGCGCACCACATGTCTACAAATGTGATACATTGCTACCAGCCAAATGCATTTTCACTATGGTGTGATTTCCACATAATGGATCTGTAGACACATTATAATCTCTCCAGAGCTTAAGGTAGCAAACAGTACTTTCACATTATATAAATATCAATGCCAAAATCCAGAGTTATGATAGCATGTTGCAGTGTAATGTAGACCTGCAGGATGGGAAAAAGCAATAATATTTCCGGCTTTAATTTGAAAAAGTATTATGGAACGTTAAAAATATAATCTTAACCTTTGAGGAGTGAAAAAATGCTAACTTGATGTGTATCAATTTAGTCTAAAAACAAACAGCATGTAAAAATAAGCACCAATCGAAAGCATTTATTAGCTCTAACAGTGCTGCCCCCAGCGGTAAAAGACTGGAGCTAACGCTTCACGGGTTGGTAAAGTTTCTGTTAATATTACATTAACTTAACAATATTCCATGTCTTGCTAACACAAATTTTTAAAAATAATATGCATCAAAATAATGCAATTCTAAAAATCATAAATGAAGCATCATTAAATTAAATGGGAGAGAAATGGTGTTCCAAATTTTTTTTTTGTTGTAAAACTTTGACCTTTATATTTTTACAAATTCTTAATGTACATAACCCAAACCAAATTGTCTATAAAATTCTGCAAACAAATATAATATTATAGAGGCATGAAAATACTAATGGTGTAAAAATCAAAACAGCAAAGTTATCCTGATAAATGCAATGAGCTATGATAAGGTGTGTTGCAGGCTAACAAAAACTTTAATTGAACCAGAAATGTTGATACCATAAAAAAAAAATAATTTTCAAGAATAGAGTTATGTAAATGAATTAAATGTGAAAAAATTAAAATAAAATAAAGTAAAAAAAGCTTTATTGATGAAACAACAGTAGAGCAATAATGATAACAAATTATGTATTTACAAAAGTCAAGCTTCCCAAAATCATTATTCGAAGAAATCTCTTTAAAAATGGTCAAAATCTAGATTAAAGCCCCCTGATAAACAATATTGCGTGTCTTGCTAAAAGTAGAACTAAAGACAAATGAATTTTTAGGGCTGGAAACACGGGAGCATGCTACATAGAGTTGCCCATGCGAGAAACAGGGAGACTCAAGATGCACACCAACTACTTGCAATGTTTGACCCTGAGATTTATTAATTGTCATAGCAAAGGCAACCATAACTGGGAATTGCAAGCGTCTAAACTTAAAAGGCAGATCATTTGGAATAATAGGTATTCTAGGAATAGGAACTCTTCCCCTCGAAAAGAGCCAGTTAAAATCCGAGAGCCTGGAGAACATTAGTGCCCATTTGAGTGATGCATAATCTAGTACCATTGCAGAGACGGGGAGGATCAAGGTTTCGTATTAAAATTACTGGCACACCAACTTTTAGTACAATTTTGTGTGAAGGTGTACCAGACAATTCTAGTGAATTCAAAAATTCAGGGGGATACGACACAGATTCATCAGGATCAACCATTGTATCAATTGATCTATAGATTTTGCTTTCACCCGGGATTGAATTTAATATTGTATTATTTATTTCTAGCACAGTGCTATTTTTGGGGGCTAAAATAGTGCGGGCACATAACCATTCTTCAGATAAATAGTTTACACCTATATTAGGGAAAACCTTTTCATACAGACTTTCTGAAGATTCCACCACTCTAAGAGTTTGTCTGCAAATTGTGCAGCAGTGGTATCATTATGGAGTTGAACTCTCATGTTGACTGTGAGGTGCATTTTCACAATATGGCTCCAAAGATAAGAAGACTTTAAACAGGCATTCAGCTCATCAGCAGGTGTACCTCTAGTGACTACTGGAAGAGTCTGTCGGAAATCACCGGCCAAAAGCACTACTAAACCACCCATGGGTTGTGGATCATCACGGATATCCTGTAATGTCCGATCAAGGGCTTCCAAGGCAATTTTATGGGCCATGGTGCACTCATCCCAAACCAGCAACTTACAGCTACGTAAGAGTGAAGCTTTATCACTATTTTTTCGTATATTGCAAACAGCAGTCTGGCCCTCTGCAAAAGTCAGAGGTAATTTCAGCACTGAATGTGCAGTTCTTCCGCCCGCAAGCAATGTTGCAGCTATCCCTGAGGAAGCAACAGCAATGGCAATATTTTGTTCCTTCCTAATCATTGCTAATAGAAGATTCAAAAGAAATGTTTTACCTGTTTCCCCCGGCGCATCTAAAAATATAATTATGGGTTGTGACAAATTAATTTTTGCTAAGACAGCATCAAAAACTCTTATTTGTTCTGGCAAGAGTTTGGGCAGCATGGATGCAACATTGTCTTCAAGTTCTGCCGTATCATACGCAAGTTCTCTCAAAATGTCAGAATTGGTAACCACATTTCTCCTGGGTGCTCCTAAGCCTAATTCCTGCAGTTTCTTCCCACATATAGATATGACACGATCCTCAATGTTACACAATGTTTCATTATATATCAGATCATTATACCTGATGGAGGAATCGAGAAGCTGATAACGATGAAGAATATCACTTGCCATCTCATCTCTATAGGTAATCCATAACTGCTGAGGGTTCGAAATTGTGCACGTAGAAATTAATATGGCAAACAAATGCCTTACTCTTGTAGGAGCCTGACAAAGAACGGCCTCATCCATTGTGACAACCCAATGGTTATCATTCTCCAATAATCCAAGAGCTGCGCATGTTTCTCTAAATGTTTCGTATTGACTGCCATTAACAATCTTCAAATATGCGAAGGAAGTTGGTCCCTTGATGTTATGTAGTAACATACGTAAACAAAAGAATTCAAAGTTACTGACATGCACAGCGTAAACCCGTCCAATAGTGTCTGATCTCTTCACTCCAGGCTGTCCTTCGACCAGCTTGCCTTGAACGCGCCTTCTCCATTCGTGGGCAGAAGAATTCCAAGTGTAGTATTGGGGAACATCTGGATAGAGCAGGGTCCTAGCAAAGGAATCAGTTTGGCATAATGAAAAAAATGCAGTCAGGGTTGTCCTTGGTGGATTACGCATTCGATGGGCTAGAGTGTTTTGATTGAAATATATCCGTTCTCCATTCTCAAGATGCACAGCTAAATGGATAACAGCTGGATGGCGTTGGTGTAAAGGGAAGCTGAGAAGACGCCAAACAGCTTCATTGCTGCTTATGTATCTGGCACACTGATACATTCGCACCTCATTTTGAGGGTCAGGACCTCTACCTTCTCTGCGTAAATTAATAATAGCTTGATCACTGCCCTTATTGACATATTTGCAAATATATTTTATTGCCTTAACAGAACTACAGTTCTCAACATTGATATGTGCACAAAACATCTTCGATAGCAATGGAGAATAAGGCACCACCCAACGATTGTCAATTGTGACCTCTTCGCGTCCACGTATTTTAACCTTTGCAGTAAAGCCACCTGCTTCAGGTGCGCGTCTCCTATATAAAGGATAACCATTCTCATTAGTCTGGGTCTCCAACAAAAACTGTTTTGGATATTTTTTAGAACAGCTACTATTCTTCATACAGGGGGACACAGGGTTGTACTCACCGCAAGGCCCATGTATCATATTCTTAACCACAATGTTATACAATAGCGGGTCTTGAATAGGATCTGGAAACTCAGCACATATAACAGAGTCTATCTGAGTGGGACGGAGCTTATTTGCTAGCCAAACTAATATGTGAGCATGAGGAAGTCCCCTTTTCTGCCATTCAACAGAATACATCCACGCAACTGTTGCTCCATACAATTGGCCTTTTGTTAGAGCCCCAATAAATTTAACTAATTTTTGCCGAAAAACCCGAGCTGTGATATCATGTCTATCCAGCTGTTTTTGTCCTGGTAGCAACGCTGCAGATAGTTCTTCCCAAGAGGGGTTACTTGTAAAAGTAATAAAAAGATCTGGACACCCAAATTTCCGAACATAACAAAAAGCATCCTGCGTATATTCTGCCAAATACCTGGGACTATTGACAAAACTTGATGGTAAAAAGATCCTTTGACCCAAACTACTAGGTTTAATATTTGCATCAGTTGACAGGGCATCGCGCAAATGAATATAACTCTCTGCACGCAAGTTTCTCTGGTGCAGCGTAATATAGCGCAAACGTTCACTTTCTACCTTCGCATACATATCGACCAGGAATTGATGAAAGAGCTGGCCAAATTGAACAATGACATTTGGACTATTTCGGCGAACCATAATAAAATAGCCATAAAAATCCATAGAAGACACTTTACTTGACAAAGGCTGTCTAGTGTTTGGGTCGATCTGAGGAATATGAAAAGAATATCCTTCTTGGCCTTTCCAGAAAATTAAAGGATATTGAAGGGCATCATAAAAGCGATGTGTGTCGCTAACATGTTGCAGCAAATTATCGCGCTGATGTAAAACAATGTCACGTGAGCCAAACTGATTACCAGCTAAGACAACCGCAACCTCATTAGCTGTAGGAGCATTATACCGTCTAGGATGTTGACCAGGAGGTGTCCGATCAGCATTTACAACATCTCTGTAGGCATCACTGGGGAGATTTTCAAGTGCAGTTTTAAACTGTTGAACCAGTAGATTGTGTTGGTGCAACAGGCGCTGCAAACCCTGTACAATATTACGACGTACTCCATGTATTTGCTGGCATCTTCGATCAGTCTGAATATCATCATCATCATTGCCCATAAAATAGATCTGAAGAAATCTACTTGGCTGGTTCTCAGATGGCATAAGTGAACCTATTCTGTGGTAGACCTGGCCTTGGATAGAAAATGTGGTTGGAAAAGTAACAGAGTGGGTTTGGTTTTCAGCTCCAAATGATGTCATTTGAAAGCAGGAATTATATTTGCGAATATTACGCAAAAAATGGACTGAATCAGAATTCTCTCCAGATAATAGGCTGCGAAGTGGCTCGGGAGGTAAGTCAATTAATGGCAAACGGACTTTCCCGTTTGAACAGCACATTCCAGAAGACTCATCTTTCCATCTTAAGGCCCCACAAAACCTGCATGTAGTGTCCATAATCCCAAGGGAAATTAAAGGGTGCTTGAAGTATTCAACAGCAACAGAATAATTAAAACCTGCATTTTCCATAGAAGACCAAACGCTGCTGAAAAAATTATTTGTTCTAGTATTCCTCCGAGTAGAAGAATATATTTCTGAATGAGCCTGTAAGCGAGAATGGATGGGATCAGGTGTCTCTAACGACCGCACAGCGGCTTGACGCGCAGACTGTGCACGCAATCTTCTATTATTCTGTCCTCTGGTTTCGCGCAGTCTGTAAGCATGCTGAACCCTAGAGCTATTGGAACGCTGAGAAAGATTGCTTCTCCTATGGCTTGGCATACCTACAAACACAAAGCATTAGTAAAAATAAAAATAAGGATAACTGAAAAATGTAAAATATCAAGGGCTGAGAATGAAGAAAAAAATTAAAAAAAGCTCGACTCATGACTAAGGCCAAAATAAAAAAATGCATAGAAATAATCTGGAAGGAGGGGGAAAATGCATAAAACTCAGTGAAAACGTAAAACAACTGATTAAAAAAAATCAAATGGAAGAAGACGTAAAAAAAAAAGTATAATTTGCTGAAAAAATATGCACAATAAATAAATGAGCAGCTACATATTAGGAAGCAGACAAATATAAATACTACCTAAACAAATGACAGCAAAACAAAAAAAAAAAAAGACAATGGAAGAAGGCCTAAAAAAAAAGTTAATTTGGTTGAAAAAACTGCCTAATAAATTGAGCCTATATAGATATATATGAGCAGCTACATATTATGAAGCAGATAAATATAAATACTACCTAAACAAATGACAGCAAAAAAAAGACAATGGAAGAAGGCCTAAAAAGAAAGTCTAATTTGGTTGAAAAAAACTGCCCAATAAATTGAGCCTACCCCTAAAAAAAGCAGTTATTAAAAATGTATAGAAGCTGCTTACAATATAAAATATTGCATGGAACAAACAACATATATAGTAAAATATATGTAGCAAGCTATACAGAAAAAAACATAATTAGAAATTAGAAAATTATTTCTAAACAATAATCTAAATCGTAAATGATTATATGAATATATAATACAAAATGAATATTCCTTTTATGAGAATCAAACAGTATACCTTTGTCTAATTTGTATGAAAAAACTGCCCAATAAATTGAGCCTACCCCTAAAAAAAGCAGTTATTAAAAGTGAATAGAAGCTGCTTACAATATAAATGCTAATAAGTACTAAACTATTGCATGGAACAAACATATATAGTAAAATATACGTAGCAAGCTATATAGAAAAAAACATAATTAGAAATATATAAATATATATAATCTTACCTTTCGAAATACGCAGCGTGTAATAACAAAACGTGTATTAACCAATCACAATCAAGTTCGTCGCGACCAGTGCGGCGCCAAGCGGCAAAAGGCGGGAACTAATCCATTTCAGTTAAAAAAAAATTTAAAAAGTACATTAACCTTTGTAGTTTTTTGAATAGCCTATATGTTAAACGAAATCTTCAGCTACCTACATGCGAAATTCCATAATGATTGAGCCAGTAGATTTTGCGTGATGCGATAACAAACATCGATTTCGCATTTCATTTTTATAGATATAAGGAAACAATCCAAATTGTGCCTTATCACACACTATTTTTTTATTTGGCCTTATTACCTTGTGTTTATAATCTATGACGTAATGCCGGCGGCGCGCGCCCGTTGGCTGCCGGCGAGCACGTGACCTCCCTGTGCGCGCGCATCCGTGACAGAACCGATCCATGACGGTTGTTGTTGTTGTTGTCGTGTCCAAAGAAGAGTCTCAGATGTCTCCATGCATCTCCATCACAGCAGCAGCAATATCCACTATCTTGGGTGTGTAAAGCTGCTTCTCTGGGTCTAAGTCAATTTTCTGCATGGCTGCGGCCATTGCTGGGCATGAGAATATGTGAGTAGGTATTAGTTCCACACCAGGACAATTGTTGCACGCTTTATAAGTTCTTGTACCATCTGGATGTATTGTCATTCCTTTATAGTGTTTTGTTCTAAGTCTTGTTATAGTTTTTGTCAGTTTTCTCTCAGAGTTTATTTCACATATTTGATCTTTTCTTATTTTTTGTTTGATTATCTTGTATTTTGCCAAAGCATCAGCGTCAAATACTGACATTTGTTCTTTCCTTTGGCTCAGCTTTCTGGCTTCCTTTGCCAATTCATCTGCCATTTCATTACCCTTGATCCCAACATGGGCAGGAATCCATTGTAGAATGGAGTTCTTCTCCATGTTTCCAGTTGGGTAAGTAATGAGTGTATTTTCTGCGTGATTCTAGTATTGCCCTTCTGAATTGCTTCTAGAGCGGATCTGGAGTCGCTGTATATTATGATTCCTTCTGCTTGATGCAGGGATGGTTGGTTCAGGCATACATCAAGGGCTTTCCAGATAGCTGTCAGTTCACAAGTGAAGTTTGACGAAATCTTTCCTGCTCCTTCTTTGATTTTGATGTGTGTTCCGTCTTGGAGTATTATGTTAATTCCGGCCCCTCCATTACTCAGAGTAAGGTCTGATGATCCATCTGTGTATGCTAATAAATAATTTTTCTGATCATATAAATCAATTTTATCAAGTCCCTTCTTTTTAAGTATGATTTTGTTCTCTTTTTTATTGCAGAGTTCATTCAGGTTGAGATTGATGATTATATTTGAAGGTAATGTGGTAGGAAATGTTGGTTCTTCTTGAATTTGAAAGTCACTGTGTTTCATGTTTATGCCTTTTCTAATATTGTTGTCGTACTGAAGTGTTGAAGATCTTTTAAGTCTTTCTTTTTGTGTCCAGTTTAAATAGGTTCTATGGGATATGTGTTCGTTTTTTTTACTTTTTAAGCTATTTGTGAATTTTATTGTTTTTAATTGTCTTCTGCTTTCGAGTAGGTCTAGGCCACATTCTCTTTGAATTTTCTCATTGTTGGTGGAAGAAACAGCACCAGTGATTATTTTGGCCGCTTTTGCTTGAACACTGTCTAGTCTTCCTTTTAGTGATGAGCTTGAGGGAGCCCAGACAGGTGTTGAATATTCCATTATTGGCCTTATTAAGGTGGTATATGTTGTTCTGAGTGTTTTGGGTTTTGCTCCACAATTTGTTCCACATAATCTTCTCAGAATATTTAGTTTTCTGGTAGCTCTATTTGAGGTGCTAATTATGTGTTCTGTAAATCGCAATTCCTCATCAAGTATCACACCTAGGTATTTTGGATTTCTAATTTTATCAATTATTTGGTTGTTTATGCTTATTTTGGGATTAAATTTATGCCTGTTTTTCCTGTCAGTGGAGAAGACGCATAGGTTTGTTTTTATTGGGTTTATGGTGTTTTTGAGTTCCATTGCCCACTTCTCCAGTCCTCTCATTGATGTGTTCAGTATTTTTTCTGATTTTTCTATACTGCTACTTGTGTGCCATATGGCTATATCATCTGCATAACAGGCAACCTTTGTGTCTTCAGTGAGGTAAGGATGGATGTCGTTAATATATAGCAGGAAGAGTAGAGGACTGAGCACAGATCTCTGAGGTACACCAGCCCATGTTCTTCTGTCCTTGGAAAATGCTCCATAAACCGAACCTTTATCCTTCTTCCTCTTAAGAAGTCTGCAATCCAGATTAAGGCTTTTCCTCTTACTCCGATGTTGTGCAGCCTTTCAAGTAATTTCTCCCTCCACACTCGATCAAAAGCTGAGGTCATATCCATGACCACGTCCATGACGGTCGTGACTATATATAGGGATAATAATAATAATAATATAATAATAATAATAATAATAATTATTATTATTATTATTATTATCATTAGATAATGATAATGATCATAATGATGATGCGCGCGCATCCGTGACAGAACCGGCCGGCCGGCCCATGACGGTCGTGACTATATATGTTGATAATAATAATATAATAATAATTATAATTATTATTATTATTATTATCATTAGATAATGATAATGATCATAATGATGATGCGCGTGCATCCGTGACAGAACCGGCCCGCCCATGACGGTCGTGACTATATATAGGGACTAGACGAATGACCCGGGCAACGCCCGTGTTTTACCCGATTGAATGTTTTTATTCCAATACTATTTGCTACAATTATAAATTGGAGCCGTGGATGTCACTCTTGTGAAACGTCCCGCTCCAAACTTTACATGTACATTAGGTCAGCTGGTATTACCCCTCATTTTCACCGCTAGAGGCGCGAGCGAATTGACTTTTTGTAAATATACATAATTATAAAGATAGAAGCTTCTATAGAAGATAATGATCATAATGATGATGCGCGCGCATCCGTGACATGAGGAATTGAGGAAAGACGGTCGTGACTATATATATTGATAATAATAATAAAAATAATATAATAATAATAATTATTATTATTATTATCATTAGATAATGATAATGATCATAATGATGATGCGCGCGCATCCGTGACATGATGGACGGTGGAAAGACGGTCGTGACTATATATATTAATATAATAATAATAATAAAAATAATATAAAAATAATAATTATTATTATTATTATCATTAGATAATGATAATGATCATAATGATGATGCGAGCGCATCCGTGACATGATTGACGGTGGAAAGACGGTCGTGACTATATATATTAATAATAATAATAATAATAATAATATAATAATAATAATAATTATTATTATAATTATTATTATTATTATTATTATTAGATAATGATAATGATCATAATGATGATGCGCGCGCATCCGTGACAGAACCCATGACGGTCGTGACTATATATAGGGATGGATGGATAATAATAATATAATGATAATAATAATAATAATTATTATTATTATTATCATTAGATAATGATAATGATCATAATGATGATGCGCGCGCATCCGTGACAGAACCCATGACGGTCGTGACTATATATGTTGATTGTTGAAAATGAACCCAATTAGTTACTCGGCTGAGCTGGGTTGTGAATTCATCCTTTGGACAATTCAATTCCAAGATTACAGGGAGATGGTTAGATGATAAATCGTCGGTGGTTCTGGCCTTTGGGGTCCAGGGAATGTTTTTAAAAACAGCGAAGTCTAGGAAATCTGGATTGCCGAGTGGACTGTAATGCGTGGGCGAAGAAGGTGCGACAATGTCGAGGCTTTCTTTTTCAGAGAAATTGTGCAGCACGATTCCGCTGTTATTAGAAGTCCTTGATCCTCAAAGAGGGTGTTTGGAGTTCCAATCTCCTGCAACGATTATTGAGTGGCTGTGTTTTATCATTTGGTTCAAATCTTCTTCCAATATTGGTGCCTCAGGCTTCTTATAAATTGCTGAGATTTTCAAAAGGGTTTTCCCATCTGGTTTTATCAAAATTGAAGTATTTTCTAAGTTTAAAGTATGAATCGGCATTTTTTATATTTAAAAAAGGATTTTATAATGATGGCTGTTCCCCTACCTTTTCCTGTAATTTGGTCAGTTCTAATGGTTTGATAGTTCTGAACTTTAGATCAATTGAGGGTTTAAGGTGAGTTTCACTGAGCAGAGCAATGTCTATTGAGTTATCTTCTAAAAAGTGCAATAATTCTTCTTTCTAGATCTGATTTCGTTACAAATCCAAGCAATATTTTAAATGGTAATTTGCAATTCATTGTAGGTATTGTTTGATTATTTGCATCAATTTTTCACACAGGTCCTTAGTTCAGAGCGAGAAGTTTTTCTTGTCGCAACCTCAGCATTGCTTTGGTTTTGTTGTTCTACAATTTTCGGCAGCGTTTCAGATCTTTTTGAAATCGGAATTGGGCTGTTAGGTTTGTACTGACCAGGGTATCTTGGCTGTTGCTGATGTACTCTTGGAAACTTAGGGCATCCGCGGTAATTGACTGTGTGCGCTTCTTCGCAGTTTGCACGCTTTGGGGGAAGTTGTCTTGACTTTCTTGGACAGTCATTCGAATGGTACTCCTCGGCACACTTGACGCATTTTGGTTTCAGGAAGCAGTTTAGTTGACCGTGCCCGAAACCCTGGCAGTTGAAGCATTGAGTCACACGATTTGTTGTTCTGAAAGATTCAACTGCAATTTTCTGATAGAGAAGTTCAGTTATTCCGTAAATTTTCTTGTTATGTTCATTTTTAGGTAATTCTACCAGTACTACATTCATTGGCCTTTAAGTTGATTGTCTATGAATTCTCTTCACAGAGGTCTCAGTAAAGCCCATTGTTGGAAGTCCTATTGCTATATCTTCAGTCTTGTAGGCTGTTGTCATGCCCTTTAATACGACTTTGAGCGATTTTTCTTCTTGAAGTCTATAAGAGTAGCAACCATTTTTTTTTGAATGTATTCCCTGATTTTTTTGAAGTCTGAAATATTTTTGGCCTTGATAAAATGCTTATTTCTTGAGATCGTGCTTTGGAATTTATCTGTGCACAGGTCTTTCAGCTCTTGGCAGAGCAACTTCCAATCTGTTACATTTTCTGCAATTACAGGTGGTATTCTTGGCTTTTTTGCATGCGTAACTGTTGTCCAAGGACCATCTTCATCAATGTTTTCTGCGTTAACCTGAGGAGGGGTAGCTGCAGGCGTTTTTCGAGGGACCTCAGTTACCTCGTTCATGGAGACATAATTTTCATTATGCTGTGAGACAACTTCCATTCTCGGTGTCTTTTGGCTACGTGATGTTGAATCTGATGGGGATTCGCGAGTTAGTTTCTTTGTTGAAGGAGTTTCTTCTACTTTGTACTCGATGCCACATCTTTCAAGAATTGTCAAAAGTATGTTGGTTTCGATTATACTGACCTTTTCGCCAGCTGGGCCGATCGTTGATTTGATTACAATAGGCTGCATCTTTTTTTAAACTATTTTATTTTCACAATCTTACAATTTTTGTGTTTAAATTGTTAATTTAATATTTTTTATCTGCACTCCCAATATATATGATGACATTTGCTACCCCATACCCTCATTTTTATTTAAGTCATATAAGAGTGAATCATTTAATATTTTTTTATGTTGCTTACTCATAATGACAATTGAATTATTTGAGATATTTTCTAAGTATGTGTGTGTCTTGTTTTAAATAATATAACTATGACCCATTTAATTAAAATATGCATATTTAACTGAATGAATAGGCAAAATCCAGAATTTTTACTGAGAGATTTTTATCTGAGCCTGAATGTATAAAATAGCATGCTATTTTAAGTTAAATATATTTTTTGAAAATATGTAATAAAAATTTTCCAACTAATATTACTTACTAACGGATGTACCCGGCTTCGCCCGGGTTTTACCCGAGTAAAGGTTTGTCTAACGAACATTTGTTAAAACAATTCTCTATTAATATATACAGTTATCAGCGTCATGCATTCTTTCTTAATTCTGTCACCGTTTGCTTTTGGTTCAGTGGTAGAATGCTCGCCTGCCACGCGGGCGCCCCGGGTTTGATTCCCGGCTGATGCATTTTTTATTTTTTACAATTTTTAAAACTCATTTATATTATTAAAATATATGTGCTTTTCCTGTCTATGTACAGATTTATGGTCTATGTACACAAGTATACAAGTATGTATACAAGTTATTTGCAAATTGCGTGGAAAATTTGCGCTTTCGCTCGCAAGCAGCGCCTCTAACGTAGAAGATGGGAGATAATATCAGCTGACCTAATAGACATGTAAAACGTGTTTTAACAGGACATAGAGAAAAATCTGGAAAATATATTTTTCGGATTTTTAGTCAAGAAAAATAAATTGACAGGTTCTGGGAAAAAGTAGTTGTTTTTTATTCAGAATATTATGATGACAATATTGCTGTATCATATTTGATTATCAGATACAAAATTATATCAGGAAAAATTCCAAAAGCAGAGACCACGGGTGAAGCCAGTTCATTTTTAGTATGCAGGAACAAAATTCTAACAGAAAAACATTCATTCGAGCAGAAGACACAAAGCCAGATCATCTCTTTATAAAAATATCGCTTCTCAGACACAAAGTTTGGAGCGGGACGTTTCACAAGAATAACATCCATGGCGCCAATTTATAATTGTAACGAATAGTATTTATATAAAAGCATTTAATTGGGTAAAACCCGGGCATTGCCCTTTCTTAATCAATTCTGTCACCGTTTGCTTTTGTGAATGGAATAATTACCCAAATATGGCCATTTCTCATAACCATCGGTGGTTCAGTGGTAGAATGCTCGCATGCCACGCGGGCGGCCCGGGTTCGATTACGGCCGACGCATTTTTTTTTTTTTTACAATTTTTAAAACTCATTTATATATTATACAAGAATGACACCCACGGCGCAAATTTATAATTCTAACGAATAGTATTTGAATAATAGCATTTATTCGGGTAAACCCCGGGCGTTGCCCAGGTCATTCGGCTAGTAAACTTATAAAAAAAATAATAGAAATTATTTTGATAATTTGAAACTCGTAAATTTGAATATCTCGATAAAGTGAACTTTTTTCCCGGTCCCTTGAAAAATACTCGATAAGTTGAATAAAATCAATATTAATTGGTCCCTCGGTAATTGAAAGTTAAAGGAATAGTATCTTTGCCTTGGAATTGTATCATTATTCTTGTCTCAAATAAATTGCCGTGTCATCCTGAATTTTGTCTTTCCTAATTTTCTACATTACAAAATCATCATTTTAACTATTCTCTTAATATATATGTTGTAGATCGAGCATGTCAAACTCAAATCCTAACACGGGCCAAATAAAAAAGTAATAAGATTATGTGGGCCGCAAAAAAAGAAAACAAGTAATTAAATTTTTATAGTAACATTTATGTAGGTTTATTTTAATAAATACTAATAAGAAAAAAGAAAGTAAAGTTAATATTTTCTCCCTAATATTTGGCATCTTTTTTCTGCTACCATCTTTCCTACTTCAGGGGAAATCTTGTTCGCAGTTGTTAATTTTAAAACTAACCCAAGGTGAACGTCAGTAATTCTCGATCTGATTGGAGACTTATTTCCTTTCATAAGTGAAAATAACTACTCGCACCGATAAGTACTTCCAAACATAGACATAATTTCATATGCTAAATTTCGAGTGTTTTCAAATTTGGCTGGCAAATATTTGTAAAATTCAGAAACACCAACTTCAATGAATTTTGCTTTTAAATCTGAATCGCACTGGATATCTATTACCTCCATTTGCATATGATTAGGAACTGATTCTATATTTATCGAGAAAATCGAAGAAAACAAAGTAAACTTGCCTTCCAAAGATTTGAAATCAGAAAACCTTGTTTCAAATTAATTTCTAAGACTTAAAATATTTTCCGCATATTTTTGATACGATGCAGTTTCACCTAAACTTGATTTGTACATGTTGCATGTCGGAAAGTGCATTAAATCTTCGTTTTTCAACTGCTTTCCAAAGAACTAGCTTACATTTGAATGCATTAACTTGGTCACACATGTTGGTAATGATCTGATCCTTTCTTTGCAGTTTCAAATTTAAATCGGACAAGTGTTTTGTTATGTCAACCATGAAGGAAAAATCTTGCAACCATATTTGATCAGAAAACAAAGTGATGTCTTGATACTTGGTTATTAAAAACTGACATATTTCTTCTTTCAAGTCCCAAAATTGTTTGAGAACCTTGGAGCCTGATAGCAAACGTACCTCGGTAGAGTATGATAAACCTAAATATTCGCTTTCTAATTCAGTTAAGAACAGAGAGAACTGTCGCTGATTTAAACCTCGAGATCTTATGAAATTGATTAATTTTTTATAGGTGTCAACACATTTTCCATTTTTATTACTTTCGTACATAATACTTCCTGATGTACAATGCAATGCGTATGATGAATATTGGAACCATCAGAAATTTCACTTAGTTTTTTTCGCAGTAATGCTACGAAACCGTTGGTTTTTCCAGTCATTGAAGGAGCTCCATCTGTTGCTACAGAAGTCTATTTTGATTGAGGTAAATTGTATTTTTGCAGAAGATCATAAACGCAATTAAATATATCTTCTCCTGTAGTAGTGCCATGCATCGGTACTAGTTCCAATAATTCCTCAAAAATGTTGAAATCCGTGTCGCAAGCTCGAAAAAAAACAGCTAACTGAGCTACGCCCCCAATGTCCGTACTCTCATCACAGGCAATGGAAAATGCTTCGAAACAAGATGATTTTTCTTTTATCTGATCATTTAAATTTCTGGCCATATCAGTAACTCTTTCCACAACGGTATTTCGAGACAAAGATATTGCTTGAAACGTCTTCATACTTCCAGGACAAACAATTTCTGCAGCTTTAATTAAACATTCCTTGATGAAATCACCTTCAGTAAAAGGTTTTGAGTGTTTAGCTATCATCTCCGATAAAACGTAGCTTGCATGCACCGCCGCTTCACTCTCTTGTGATACTTTAGTAAACATAAACTGTTGTTTTTTCATTCCCAACTTGAACTCTTTTAACTTTTCTTGTCTCATTAAACCTTCGTAGGTATCATATTTTGATTTATGTTGTTCATAATGACGTTCAATGTTATATAATTTTGGTACACACTAATAGCATTATTACATATCAAGCAGATGAATTTATCTTTTACTTCAGAGCAAAAATACTCTAATTCCCACTTTTCTTGAAAATTCCTATGTTCGTCAGCAATTTTTCGTTTAGTTTTACTGCCACTTGGTTTTGATGAAAACATATTGAATACAAAGGTCTGAAAAAAAATTAGTAATCGCTAACACAAAATAATAAAACGTTTTAATTAATATTTTAATTTTTTTTAATTAATATTTTTTAACTTACCAGACACAGAATAACTGCACAAATTTTTTTTCTAATACTCCGAAAGAATATTTTCTTTGAACTTTAAGGCACACAATACTTATGGCGATGCACATACGTTATATATGTAGGTATAATATTATCAAAACTTACGACTTATGTATGGCCACCAGTGGTTCGTTATCAATAAATAAATTATGTATAATTACAATTTTCAAAAATTAGGCTACAAATTTTCATTAATCTTTTTAATTAATATTTTTTTTTATTAAAATATATTATCTGGTGGGCCGCAAATTTATTCGTTGTGGGCCGCATGAGGCCCGCGGGCCGCGAGTTTGACATGCTTGTTGTAGAGGCTTAGCAGAATTCTTTCGTTTTTTTGGACCAAGTTCACCAATCCTCTTCCCATTTCTTCGCGTTGAAGATATAATCTTTCGTTATTTGCTGGTTTAAGATGGATTTTGAATTTGCTCAGCGTTGTTCTCACCTTTTGGTCCAACATTTCTAGTTCTCGCTCACTAAACTCCACGATTCCAACGTAGTAGTTTATGAGCGAGAGCGAAAATTCGTTGAAAGCAGCGAAGACATTAATTATTAATAATAATAATAATAACAAAATTAATTCTAAATACAGTTTGAACTATTGGCTATTGTAAGCCTATTCAGTATTCAACCCAATCACTTTATTTATTAAAGAACATGAAATTTTAATCTGGAAGGAATCGAACCCATAATTTGAAAATAGCCTAATACCAGAATAACTTGGCTTTTTGGGCTCATAAAACCTTATGGTAATTTACTAAATTATTTTGTTGATAATGCATTCTAATAATATTACTCTAAAAGGGGCCTTCTAAAATATAAATATAGAATTTTTATTATTTTAATTTGAATAATGAAGTGTTTAATTTCAAGCATTATTCGTAGGGCAAATTTCATTTGGAGAGATCCTGGGTAAGTCGGTCAGAATTTATAATTGTTACAACATCAACACTCGCCTCACGTACACGACTGCCAGCTTATCCATACGACATTTGCAACAATATTACATATATATTTAAATTAAACCAAACAATTTGTTTAATAGATTTGCATCAGAAGTGACAGGTAAATTTGAAGTGATCGGTTTATTCTTCTCTATCGATTTACTTTTATAAATCGTGTGCACTAGACTGTCAATATTCCGAGGCGTTGCATTAATATTCCTGATATTTTCTGTTACATTTGTGGGGAATTAACTTTCAAAGTTCAAAGGCGAAACTTTACACCGCTCATTAAAAAGTGCTATCAAATTTATTTTGGCTGTAAAGTCGGCGACCAAGATAAGACTTGGGCTCCTCATCATTGTTGTGAAATTTGTGCTCGACGTCTTATGCCTTTTGCGGTTCCAATGATATGGAGGGAACTTAAAGACCATTCTTAAGACTGTTATTTTTGTTTGACAAAGACTACAGGTTTTTCATCCAAATCAAGACATACAGTTGAATATCCAGATTTGCCTTCTGCTATGAGACCGATTCCTCATAGTGATATTTTACCCGTGCCACAGCCTCCTGAAAATGTAATATTTAGTGACGATTATTCAGATAGACGAGAGCAACAGTCGGATGACACAAATTTTAAAGCAGGTGCTTCATCTGAACTTCATTTGTTAACCCAAGGAGATTTAAACGACCTCGTACGTGATTTCGATTTATCCAAAAAACAGAGTGAACCTTTAGGCTCTAGGTTAAAAGGCTGGAATCTGCTGCATAAAGGAACAAAAGTATGATTTTTTTCGCAAGCGTCAAGATGAATTTCAAGACTTCTTTTCACAAGAGAATGATTTAGTATATTGCAATGATGTTTATATTACCAGTAGTTTTTTTCATTATATTAAAAACATTTTCAAATATCAAGTAGGTGTATTTCAATAATCTTGCGTGATAGAAAAAAATAATGGTATATTTGGAATCATCACAAATAGTTAAATTTAGATAAGATGATGTTTCTTTTGGGACAATGAAAATAAATTTTGATAAACCAGTGTAATGTAAGGTCTCTTGGGCAAAAATGTTGTTGACCAGTGTTATCAGTTTCGTAAAAGATATTTGTTGCTATATAATTTAAAATATATCTACAAAAGGTATTGAATTTAATATACATTTCTTTACAGTATTAATGTCAATAATGACAATATACAGTATATACTTTAACTCCATATATATATATTAGATAATAAAAGGCATATATTGATTTTATAAAATATTTATTTTGCCAATATTTCGGCTGGCTGAACGCCAACCTATACTATATGTAATGCCTCGATAAAGGTTGGCGTTCAGCCAGCCGAAATATTGGCAAAATAAATATTTTATAAAATCCAATATATGCCTTTTATTATCTAATGAATTAAGTATGGATTGCTCTATTTTCAAAATATATATATATGTTTGTCTGCAATGCACGTCTGCTTTATGCAACTAATCTGGCTGAAAATTTAACAGCATATAGAGTTGAATCTAGAAAAAAATTATAGTCAGATTTTCAGGTTTCTATCTTGAATATCTTTGAAGTCATTTACAAATTTGCCAATTTCACTGGCAACTAGCGCCCCACTGCGGAGACTGAAAGTAGATTGGTTCCTGTTTATATTCATTCTATTTTCTAATTCGTTGTCGAATTGTGAATTAATATTAGTATATTTTAGTATGATTAACATTAAATTTTTGTTTGTGTTATATATCATAAAAACGTTTAATATCAAGCATTATTCGCAGGGCAAACATTCAATTGGGTATATACTGGGCGAAGCTAGGTCATATTTTATAATTTTAACAAATTATATTTGGATAAAAATCATTTTTCATACATATGCACTCGAGGGAAAATGCTCTCTAGTAAAACCCGGGTCATTCGGCAATTATCTTTCTAAAGTGTAATATTTAAAATATAGAAAATTTAAAATCTGGTTCAAATCACATAAATAGGTACCGCTCAGCAAGAGCAACCTAGTTCATCATAATTGAACAATGAATAATATGTGAAGGTTATTCACATATTAAACAAATTTTAACGCGGGATTTAATCCCGGTTCATGACTGTCGGGAATCGAGCGTGTTGCCCTCTCACCACCGACTTATGTTTTTAAATTTAAAATGAAACATAAAATTATAGGGAGGAAATATCTTTATTTATGGGGCTGTTACCCAGAAGAAAATTATAGGGTGAAAGTATATATTATTAATATTTTGATATTATTCGAAATCCTATCTACTTATATATATATATATATATATATATAGTAGAATCTGGAAAAACCTATAGTGAAAATTTCAGTTCTTTATCCCGAATATTCTTCGAGTTATTTGCAATTTTGCGTTGTAAATTTGTCCTTTCGCTCACAAGCAGCGCCTCTAGCGGTGAAGTTGGAAGGTAATATCAGCTGACCTAAGGTACATGTAAAACGTGTTTCAACAGAACATAGAGAAAAATCTGGAAGAGATATTTATCGGATTTGTAGCCAAGAAAAATTGAAATTGACAGGTTCTGGGCAAAAAAAGTTGTTTTTTTAGTCAGACAATGATGATGACAAAATTGTTGTATCATGTTTAATTATCAGATACAAAATTATATCGGGAAAATTCCAAAAAGCAGAGACCACGGGTGAAGCCAGTTCATTTTTAGTATGCAAGAACAAAATTCTAAAAGAAAAACATTCATTCGAGCAGAAGACACAAAGCCAGATCATCTCTCTATAAAAATATCGCTTCTCAGACACAAAGTTTGGAGCGGGACGTTTCGGTTCAAAATCACTTTATTAGGTACCGCTCAACAAGAGCAACCTAGTTCATGATAATTGAAACAGTGAATAATATATGAAGGTTATTCACATATTAAACAAAATGTTAACGTGGGATCCCGGTCCATGGCTGTCGGGAATCGAGGGTGTTACCCACTCTTCCACTGACTTTTATATTGCTTATTATTAAAGCGGGACGTTTCCAAACTCCAAATAACTTTATTAGGCGCCGCTCAAAAAGAGCAACCTAGATCATCATATTTACAATATACTGTGGGGAATGTACAGGGTTTGTTCATTTACAATTATAATTTATAATGATGTCGTTGGGTCCGGATTCTCAGGTCCTTGGGGATATTGTTCTTGAGAAGGTTTTGTCTGGCTTGTTTGATATTCAAGGTCGGTTTATTTTTCCTTTTTTTTTCCAATTTCCGTCATTCTGGCTTAAGTGATGGATAATTTGTCGAGGTTTTAAATTTCTTATTTTCCTTTTTCCGGATTTCTAGTTTGTGGCTTCCTTGAAGGAGGGGTTTTCTAATTTTTCGGATTTTTCGTAGAATTTAAATGATTGTCTAGTGAAGTAGTCATTGATGTTTTCGATATTTAGATCGTTTCTGAGGATTGTGTTCCGAACGAACCAGGGTGGGGGCATGATTTTTCTGATCATTTTATTTTCAAAGACTTCTAACTTTTTAAGGATGGTCTTATGTGCTGTTATAAAAACGGGGTGGCCGTATATAAGTATTGGTCTTATTATTGACGTGTAAATGGTTATTTTGCAAAGAAGGGATAATTTTCTTTTCGGTTATAGAAGTAGGGATAGTCGGTGTTGGGCGGCTTTTGCCAAATTGATTCTGTTTTCAATGTGTTTTTTGAAGGTTAGGTGCTCGTCTAAGGTCATCCCTAGGTATCGGATATTCTCTTTCCATTTAATATTGTCTTCGAAGACGAAGAGTTCATCAAAAGGTTTCTTAATTTTCTCTTTTTTTATGGAGAAAATTATTACTTCACTTTTTTGGGGATTCTTTGTGACTCGCCATTTTTTACACCAAATAGTGGAAAAGATACAGGCCTCTTGGAGTTTCATGTGGAGTCTGTCGAAGGTGTATGTCGAGGCCAAAATGGCGGTATCATCGGCAAATAAGTGTAAAGAGGTGTCTTAAATACAGGGGAAGTCGTCTATATATATATGTCGAATAAGGTTGGTCCTGTGACTGATCCTTGAGGGACCCCAGCAAGGATATCCCTAGCTGTTGACAGTTCGTCTTTGACTCGTACCTTGAATGTTCTATTCGTTAAAAAGTTTTATTTTATTTTTATGATGTCTCCAGGAAGGTGATTTTTTCACATTTTGTAGAGAAGGGTCTCATGCCAGACTTTGTCTAATGCTTTGGCGTTATCGAAGAACACGGCTCCTGTTATTTGGCCTAGGTCCATGGCTTTTCTTATTTTTTCAGTGACAACAACTAGCTGGTGCAATGTTGAGTGCTTGGCTTGGTAGCCAAATTGTTCAGGTCTGAATGGATTCTTTTCTTCGAGGGACTTTCTAAGTCTTCTTAAAACAATTCTTTCGAATAGTTTTAAGATGGCAGGTAGCAGTGAGATGGGCCTGTAGCTTGTTGGTTCAAGCATGGATTTCCCTTTTTTGAGTATGGGACAGATAATGGACGTTTTCCATCATTCAATCGGTTCCAAAATCACTTTATTAGGTACCGCTCAACAAGAGCAACCTAGTTTATGATAATTGAAACAATGAATAATATGTGAGTTATTCGCATATTAAACAAAAAGTTAACGAGGGATTAAATCCCGGTTCATGGCTGTAGGGAATCAAGGGTGTTACCCACTCGTCCACCGACTTATATATTCATTCAATTGGATATATCTTGGGCGAAGCTAGGTCATATTTTATAGATTTAACAAATAGTATTTGGATAAAAAAGCATTTTTTATACATATGCACTCGGAAGAAAATGCTCTCTAGTAAAACTCGGGTCATTCGGCAATTATCTTTCTAAAGTGTAATATTCAAAATATAGAAAATTTAAAATGAAACATAAAATTATAGGGAGGAAATATCTTTATTTATGGGGCTGTTACCCAGAAGAAAATTATAGGGTGGAAGTATATATTATTAATATTTTGATATTATTCGAGATCCTATCTACTAATATATACGAGGTGTGTTCAAAAAGTATCGCGACTTTTGTGTTTTTTCAAATATTATTTATTTATTCATGAATACCTATTTTGTCCCCTTCAAAGTAATCCCCATGAGATATTATACACTTGTGCCAACGGTTTTTCCAATCTTTAAAGCACTTCAAAAAATCATTTTTTAAAATCTTTTTCAGCTCCTCCTTCGATTCCGTCTTTATCACGTCAAGCGTAGCCTAACGTCGTCCTTTCATGGGCCTCTTCAGTTTAGGGAACAAGAAAAAGTCACAGGGGGCCAGAGCTGGGGAATACGGTGGCTGCGGCATCATTAGGGTGTTGTTTTTGGCCAAAAAGTCGCGCACAAGCAACGATGTGTGAGCAGGGGCGTTATCGTGGTGCAAAAGCCAATTTTTGTTCTTCCACAAATCCAGGCGTTTCTGGCGGATTGCTTCGCGCAAATTGCGCATAACTTGCAGGTAATATTCCTTATTGACCGTTCTACCCTGTGGCAAAACTTTCACATTCGACCGAACTTGGCGCGCTTTTTTCGGTCTTGGTTCGTGCGGCAGCTTCCATTGAGATGATTGAGCTTTGGTTTCCACGTCATAACCATAAACCCACGCTTCGTCACCAGTTATGACCCTCTCGAGCAAATCTGGAGCAAAACATCTCATTAGCAATGTTCATGCGATGCTGTTTTTGGTCGCAATTGTGCAATTTTGGTACGAATTTCGCGGCGACCCGTCTCATGCCCAAATCATTGATAAAAATCGAATGGCACGAGCCAATCGATATGTTTAGTCCTCAGTAACTTCTCTAACGGTGTTTCGACGATTGGCCAATATCATTTTCTCCACTTCATTAATTTTTTCGTCTGTTGGTGAAGTGCTCGGGCGTCCAGCACGCTCTTTGTCGTTCACATCTTCTCGGCCTTCTGAGAACATTTTGTACCACCGATAAACGTTGCTTCGGTCCAAGGTAGCTTCTCCGTATGCCACAGTCAACATTCGGAATGCATCCGCGCACTTAATTTCGTTTTTCACACAAAATTTGATACAGGTTCTTTGATCCATTTTTTTTAATAGGTAAAAATCGAAGACGATCCAAACACCTGCAAGCAAATCAGCTGTCAACAATTAAGTGAACATTCAAAATGGCCGAGCTTGTCGGCATAAATGAGAGACATGAGTAGCAACATAAAGCCACAAAAAGATCGAAATTCGAATATACGTAACCCGCGAAAATTCAAAATTCGCGATACTTTTTGAACACACCTTGTATATAGTAGAATCTGGAAAAACTTATAGTGAAAATATTAGGTCTTTATTCCGAAAATTATTCGAGTTATTTGCAAATTTGCTTTGAAAATTTGCCCTTCCGCTCGCAACCAGCGCCTCTAGCGGTGAAGTTAGGAGGTAATATCAGCTGACCTAATGTACATGTAAAACGTGTTTAAAAGAACATAGAGAACAATCTGGAAGAGATATTTGTCGCATTTTTAGCCTAGAAAATTTGAAATTGACAGGTTCTGGGCAAAAATAGTTGTTTTTTAGTCAGAAAATGATAATGACAATATTGTTGTATCATGTTTGATTATCAGATACAAAATTATTGGGTTGTAAAGAAAGTTCATTCATTTTTTGTATCTCTTTGTTTCATAACGGGTTTTGTTGTTATACGGTAAAGTGTTTATATTATTTAAATAGTAAATGTTCTGCTCTATAATCCTATATTATTTAGTTTTTGAAAAACGTTATTTTTTGTTTTTTTCCAGGCTTGAAAATAGAATATCCAGGAGGCAAAAATCACCATTTTCGACATCTGCCTTACTTCGCTTTTCATTGAGGTCAAAAAGCAGCCGAAGCAGCTCGGGACATATGGAACGTGTATGGAAAAGGTGTCATAGGGGAGCGATCACCACAAAAATGGTTTGCAAAGTTCAAAAACGGCGACTTGGACCTTGAAGACACGCCTCGAAACGGACGACCATCAGAATTCGATGAGAACATCCAAAGGCCCTGTTGAAGGAAGATGGTCGCCAAACACCCCGTGAGTTGGCCGAAAAAATGAAATGTAGTGCAGTGACACACCATCTCCAACCATCTTCAATCAATAGATTTTTCTCAAAAACTCGGAGCTTGGGTGCCTCACGAGCTTAATGAAACCAACAAAGAAAATCGCCTTCAAATCGCTGCTCAACATCTCGCACGCCATCAATCAACACGGGGCCATAAACAACGTTTTTTATAACGAATCGTTACGGGAGAGGAAAAATGGTGTCTATACGTGAATATGAAGCAAAGAGTGGCTGGCTCCAGGAGACACTCCGAAGCCAAGAATAAAGCAAGATCTTCACCCACAAAAGACTATGATCTGCGTTTTTTGAGACTGTGAAGGTGTGCTGTACTGGGAAATGCTTAAAAGGAATGCCACGGTCAACAAGGACCTGATCATTGCTCAATTGCATCGCGTGAATGAGGCAATTCAACAGAAAAGACCTGATCGAAAAGGTCAAATAATTCTCCTTCACGGCAACGCTAGGCCGCATGTTGCACAAGTCGTCAAAGCTGCCCTTCAAGAGCTTGAATGAGAAGTTCTACAGCACCCGCCGTACTCTCCGGACCTTGCACCAACCGATTACCACCTTTTCCGCTCCATGTCAAACCATATGAGAGGCACTATCTTCGATGATGAAAAGGACCTCAAAACCTGGGTCAACAACTTCTTTGACACCAGACCGGGCATTTTTTGTGGAACGGCATCCACAAACTAGTCGAGCGTTGGGAGGAGGTCGTAAATAATAATGGAGAATACATAATTGATTAATTAATTGTTATAATTGATGTTTTTTTTTTTGTCTAAACAAAATTGTTTGATAAAACAGAAAGAACTTTCTTTACAACCCAATATAAACTGGGCATCGTGTTTTCACGCGACCTCATAAATGTGTATCCCACCGTAAACAATGGTTACAACTGAATTATTTTTATATTCACATGTCAAATACAACTAAAAAAAAACAAATATAAAATTTTATCTTCTTTGAATGAAGTCAGTACTAAAAAGACAGATTTGATACCGTTAATGCCATAAAGAAAAAATCGTTGAGCGTTTTGAGGGGCATTATTTCTGATGAATTTTCTTGGTGTTTCCAGAACTGGGAAAAAAGAATGAAACGCTGTATAGATTCCCTCGGACAGTATTTTGAGGAATTTTAACCATTTTGGTATATGTTCATAAAGGGCACATCTTGGATTCAATAAATAATATTTTATTTCCGATATTTCAATGGGCTAAATGGCCATCTTTTTCAAGGATCTTATCCCCTCTCGCGGCAAGCCGCGCATTACACTTGAGACACAATCTCTTCGGGCGAAAATCATCCAAATGAAAATGTAATGTATACAAATAAATATCGTACAATACTAATTAAAATAAATGAATAAATAGAGTGAAAATTAAATATCTATATATACAAAATAGATATTCGGCTATTGCATTATGAATGAAGACATTTCACTGAAGTTCATATATACATAGAGGTTCCTATTCTAGGAGCATCTAAATTGTGTGTACATGTCCGGTATATCGATCTTTCGGTTTATGCTATTTCTGTCTTCCAAAGAACTCCAACTCTCCAAGAATAGCCTGCTGTGCTTTTCTTTTATATCTTGGTGTATTATTGATGTTTGTTCAAAGTCTGGAATGTGGCCATTGATGAGAGCATGATCTACTAATAAGGAGGTCGGGTTATGGTGTTTTAGGGCTGATTTGTGCTGGTTGATTCTTTCTATTAATGCTTTACCGGTTTCTCCTATGTAGACGGCTTGGCAAGACTTGCATGGTATTTTGTATATGACATTGGTTCTATTGTTTGGTTCAGTGACCTTTTTTTGTATCAGGATGGCGGAGGATGTTGTTAAGATTCGAGGTAGATTGAAATCTTGTTGTGATATTGTAGTATTTTAGTTTTCTAGCTATTCTTTCACAGCCATAGCTGTATGGTAGGGAGCAAAAAATGTTTTGGGATGAAGTTTGTCTATTGTTTGTGGGTGATATTCTCGGTCTGTAGAAATGTTTTTTGATAAACGGTGTAGGGTAATTATTGCTAAGTAGTTCTTGAAATATCTTGGTTCTTTCTTTTTTGTGTCGTTATCGTTTGTTGAAAAGTGTGTGGTTAGTCTTTTTGAAAGAGTTTTTACCACGAAAATTTTATGGTGGATGGGACCAAATGAATTGAAGTTCAGATAGCTTACAGTATGGGTAGGTTTTCGGTATATTCGAGTTTCAATTCTATCTTGGTTTCTGGTTAATTGAATGTCTAGAAACGGTAGGGAGTTATTTTCTTCTATTTCAAAGGTGAATTTTAGAAAGGGTTTGAGGTTATTCAAAAAAATTCTGAATGGTGAAAAGATCAACTTTTGTGATGCATAGTATATCATCAATATAGCGTTTCCAGATTATTACTTGTAGTTGTGCTGTGTCTGCAATTATTTTATCAATTTTGTCCATGTAGATGTTAGCTAATGCTGATGAAACAGGATTCCCCATTGGTAAACCTTTTTCTTGTTTGAAATATCTGTCTTTATATCCAAAATAATTAAGTGCTAGACAAAGTTCAATCAGATCTACAAGGGCTTTTTTAGGGATAGGAAGGATGATTTCCGGATGGTTGTGTAAAAATTCTTGAAGTGCCAGGATAGCTTCGTCATGCGGAATTGATGTATAGAGAGATTCTATATCAAAGGATACCATATAGCTGTCATGTGGAATTGGAATATTATTGATGGTTTCAATAGCTGCTACTGGATTGGGGACTGTATAAGGGAGTTTTTTTCTGGAATGGTGAGATGATTTTGGTATATATTCATCTAATAAATCTCTTATGACCCCGAATTTTATGATTATACCTTATAGGTATGTAAGTTTGTTGGCTATACAAATCGTCAATAAGGACCTAATCTGGCTGAAATTTTAACAGAAGCTTGAGAATATTCTAGAGGAGTTTATTGTCACATTTTGAAAATAATGCTGTATCACGTTTGATTAGCAGATTCTAAATTATTTCGGGAAAATTTTCATAAAACAGACCACGGTCAAAGCCAGTTAATTTTTAGTAGGGAGAAACGAAATTCTAATAACAAAACATCTCTCTATAAAAATATCGCTTCTCAGTCTTTTGGCTGATATCAGTATATCTATATATACTGTATATTTATAATTGTCAATATTATGATGCATTAGCGCGCCACCTGTTATGAAAATTCGAAACTATTTTAGACGCATATGATTCTTTTTGAAATTAAACAATTTCTATTACCCTTATTGCAATGAAAAAAATCCCATTTATTTTTCCATTGCAGTAAGGACAGTAGAATTTTTTTAATTTCAAAATAATTATTACTCGTCTAAAATAATTTCGAATTTTCATAATTGTCAGTATATATTTATTAATATCTTTATTTTGAAAATAGAGCAATCCATTAATGAATCTTTAATTAAAAAGGCATATTTTGGATCAAATAATCATTTACGCCAACTTTTATCAAGGTATAATAACATATATAATGTGTGTCAACAACAAACTCAGCGCCACATAACGTCAACGTTATGTTTTGTTATGTTGACGTTATGTGGCGCTGAGGTTGTTGTTGACACACATTAAATATGTTATAATACCTTATTAAAAGTTTGCGTTAAGCCAACTGAAATATTGGCAAAATAAATGATTTTTTGATCAAATATATGCCTTTTTAATTAAATATATATCGTTATAAAAATAAAAAAACAATCATCAACAAATATCCATTATACTGAATCAATTTTTAAAAAGATATATATGTATGTCTTCATAAAAATCGGATCAGTAAAGAGAGAATGTTTGTTCTGAAAATATTTTATATCAAATTTTCGTTAGGCCTAATCTCCCTCGAGTAAAATACGGGCGAAACTGGGTATATCCGCTAGTATATAATATAAAAAGTTCAAAACTGAATTTTTAATGTACGTGAATTAATAAAATATACCTAGGAAGTTCTAGGAAGTAAGATAAATATTTGAATTAATGACTTTTGATATATTCAAGTAATACTGTATATGACAATTTATTCTCTTTCTTATTTTATTCTTCTTGAAACGCAGAAATACTCAAATAACCCTATAAGGTATAATAGAATTTCAATTGAATTTCAAATATTATTAAATTCTAAAAAAAAATAGTTGGCTAAAATCCTTTTAATTTGTCAAAAATAAAATATATGAAAAATTTGGTGACATAGGTAAAAATAGTTATATTCTTCAAAAAAAAACACACATTTCAATTTTATATGATACAGTTTCATCATTTTGAAAAATATAGTATTTATTAATGCGAAACATGCTAAAAAATGCTAATTATTAAATAATAAATATCATAGATGAATTGTCTAGCAAAATCAATATTTTGAAAAGATTATAACGCTCATTTTTTATTAATTTTAGTTATATTTCAGGAACCTGGGTTACCTTTATGTTACTATTTTTAATTTTAATATAATAATTTCCCATATTTCACTTTGCGCTCCAGGAACCTGGATTGTAAAAAAATACTCTCTATATTAATACTTAGCTTCAAGTAATAAAGATGAATTTTGAAGCGTTTGAAATGAGATGGGAAAATATAAATTTACTGCAATCTGCAATTGAAAATAATGATCCTGAAAAGGTTGAAGAACTTATTGAATCAGGCATAGATATCAATTTAAAAAACGAATGGGGATTGGCTCCATTACATATTGCAGTTGACCTAAGTAGGACTGAAATATTACAGAATCTGATAAGAAAAAATGCTTAATTAATATTCAGAATTCATTTAAAGAAACACCATTACATTTTGCTGTATTAAGACCAAATGATAAGTCTTATTTACATCTAATTCAAGCAGGAGCATCGCTTAATAGCAAGGATCATAATGGTGACACCCCATTACATTTTATTATCAGAAATGGGTATTTGGAGATTTCAAGAGAATTAATTAAAAATGGAGCTGACATTCATGCTATAAATTTAAAAAATATGTCAATTTTAATAACTGCTGTTACATCCTTTAAAAACCTAGATTTTATTAGAAATTTATTGGAATTGGGTGTTGAGGTTGATTTTAAAGATAGTCCTGGAAGAACTGCTTTGCACCTTACAACTATGGAATGGTTTAATCCAAAAAGAGGGGAACTAATGAAACTTCTAATAGAATTCGGTGCTGATGTCAATTCAAGATGTATGAATGGGAATACACCTTTAATGAATATTGCTCTAAATGGCAAAATATTTGAAGCTCAAATATTGATAAAATCAGGTGCAAGTATTATTGCTGAAGGTAACTATAAATTGAATGCGTTACATCATGCAATTGAGGGAAATCATATTGAAATGACAAAGTTTCTGATAAATTCAGGCGCAAATGTAAACAGTAAAGATTCATTAGGCAGAACCCCTTTGCATTTAGCTGCTAAGAAATCAAATATCAATATGCTGAAGATACTAGTTGAGGCGAAAGCTGACATCTACTTGAAAGACAATAAAGGAATGATTCCTTTGGCATATGCTCTACAAGATAATTCCTCTTACGCTTGGGAAGATGAGGTTTCTGGCTTGAAATATCTTCTACAAGAAACAAGAGATTTCGATCTGAACCAATGTTTTAGTTCAGGTTCAAATCATTCAAAATCTATCAAAATGATGGTGAAATATTTTGCCCTTCATCATCCCATATCATCAATTCCTAGTGCCTTATTCTCAGAAGAGATGCTCTCAAGTTGGTAGAAAAGTTGTCAGCGAGAGTTGGCTACAATGCTGAGCTATAAATTAGGACAGATCACCTTACACTGCTACCTGGTGGAACCTGACATAAACAGAAGAGCAGGGTTCTTATACAATGAGAATAATGGGATAAAAATTGATCTGAAACTGAAAATGACCCGATATAAAGACAAACTACAAATTTACGGTAGTATGATAGAAGAATACTATAAGGAGGATATTAAAAGGGGTAAATTACTTTTAAAATGGGTGTGTACAGCAAAGAAAAATCAGTATAAAGGTGTGACCAAGTTGAAATCTGCTAATATAGCTGAATACCTTACAAATGAAGCATTTGGTGAATTTCCTCATTAGGAAAAAAATTTTGAAATATTAATTCTAAAATTCAGCCATGTGACAACATTGAGTATTTTAACCAAAAAGCATTTGAAATATGAAGAATAATTCCAAAATAATATATATGAGAGAGAGAGGGAGAAGTTTATGTATATAAATATTAGACTATTAATAAAACATTTTTATTATTTGATCCAACATAAGCCCATTCAATGATATAGGATTTATGTAAAGAGTATCTACTCACTTCAGACTTATGTAATGTATATGTGATCGAAGTATCTTCTATGTACCCTCAAACATTATAAATGTTTTTAAACATTATATATGTGATTTTGCAACATTTATATCTAGCCTTTACATTTTGGTAATGTCTCTTATTCCAAAAATATGCCTGTACTTTGAATTAACTATATTTGTCTCCATGTTTAGAATTTGGTTAACAAATATTGATTAGTATATTATTGAAATTAATCTAGCCCTTACTTTGTTTATTTATTTGTACCAGCTGGAGGACCCGACTTAATTCATTTTTCTCACAAATGAATGTTTGCCTAACGAATATTGTCTCTACAGTGATTATTTTAAATTAGTATAGGGATATTGACTTTCATTAATATTTTATATTGAAATTATAAATTTATTGCATAGTATGTAAAAATATTACGATTGGGTAACTATCTTACTCTTCGGATAGCATTAATGACATATTTTTAACCACTTCTTTCCTCCTGTCAAAATTTAAATTGATATTCTATTTTTAAAACGAATGCGCCCTTGTTTAAATTGTTATAAAAATATTCATTATCTAGATCATCAAATATATTTTTTTCTAATTTAGCCAGAACTAATATAGAGAGATATACTCCTAATTCCTATTATAAATCCTTTCATTTATTGTCTTTCATAGGTGTCTATATCTTTTGTCTACCCTTTTAACATACTTCAGATTACACAGAAGTTCAAATTTTTAAATATATTGAATTAATATGAAAATAAAAATTCTGACTTTTATATAATTGGTGAAGTATATTATGTTAAATGAAGTATGCAGTTTTATTTTTCATATATCGGTCATTGGCGGCTGCCCGTAGACGTAACTCTGGCCTGTGCCGCTGCTTAAGATCGGTTTCGCGACCTGCCCTGCGTATGTGATCGCCCCTGACGCTGTCTCTGTAACCCAATGACAGAGGGCAAATGGTTTGGCGATTCGACGGCGCGGGCTGCTCGAGAAATCGACTTACGCAGCGACCCATTTGAACGCGCTATGCAATCCATGGTGTACTTTTCTGGTTGGTCGTCTTAGCACTGGTACCCTCACCAGTAATCTTACCTAAAACTTTAATATATTCATTTTTACAAAAAAAAATATATATATATATATATAAAAATAATAATAATAAAATAATAATAATAATAATAATAATAAATAAATTAAATAAAAAATAATCTATCTTTTCCCATCAGTTGCTGAATCATTCTCGCTTTATCTAATATTCTTATTTAAACAACAGCTGTCTTTCTTTTATTTTCCCTGGCCTGGGGAATCTAACCTTTTTGAACAGCCTTGGTTGCGTGCAGCACCTTGATACTTTGACATTGTGCATTGCGGCTTGTCTGCCTGCTACACCTTTTGGGCTTAAAAATCGTATACTTTAATCATTGCGGTCTGTCTGCTCTCCACGGTCACCCCTGGGCTCAACACCATTGAACCCGTCTCTGCCACCCCCTGAACTCCCTGGATCACCACCCTGCTCCCCCCCGGTCCTCCTCTACATCCCGGCTCTCCTGGCCTCACCTGGCGATGATCCCTGGCCACCCATCCCCAGGCCCCTCCAACTATGCTTTGTATATATTCCGCTTTATGCGTCCATCGGGGCTCAAAAATCATTCATTTTGGTTAGCAGCCCCGTAAAATAAAGATATTTTCTCTATTTTTCATATATATATATTGCATTGTCATAATGAGTAGTAAGTAGAAATAAATACGTAAGGAAAGTTTAAAAAAGTGATAAGATGTAATTTTAATAAAATTTTTATATTAATACTTCAAGTAAAAAACAATAAAAACAAAATTGACTCAATAATATAGTTTAAACTATTTGTTATTAAAAGCCAATACACTATCCAACCCAATCACTTTATTTGTTAAAGAATATGATATTTTTATCTGTAAGAATTAAACCCATAATTTGAAAATAGCCTAATAACAGAATAACTTGCCTTTTTGGGGTCATAATACCTTATGCTATTTTATTGAATTATTTTGTTGATAAAGCATTCTAATAATATTAGTAGAAAAGGGGCCTTCTAAAATATAAATATAGAATTATTAATCCGAAAATCACGAAATTTATCTTTAATGGCTTATAAAATGCTAAAAATGAAGAGCTAAAATATGCAGATTCTTCACAGATCGATTCTATATATAGCTTTAGTTTCTCACAATACGTTGTACCTGTAGAAGGGCTTGGTGCCCGAAAGCTTGTAACATATATATTTTAATAAAGAAAACTTTTTCTCTTCATTTTTAGCATTTTATAGAATTATTAATATTATGTTTATTTGTATAAAATATGAAGTGTTTAATTTGGAACATTATTCGTAGGGCAAATTTCATTTGGAGAGATCCTGGGTAAGTAGGTCAGAATTTATAATTGTTACAAATAGTATTTGAATTTGAAAAAAAATTGTATACATATGCATTTCTGAGTAAAAAGCTTTTTAGTAAACGTTGGACGTTGCCTGGGTCATTCGCCTAGCAGAGAGAGATATTTATAACCCAGGTTCCTGGAGCGTGGAGCTCCAACTAGGTTGGATTATTTGAATTTTGCATTTGTATAGGTATAATTTCTTTACGGAAGTATGGTACATATCTTCAAGATCTGGTTGGTTCAAGTCCTCCTTCAGTATCTTGTTTAATAGGTTGATTGGAGCTCCTATACTTGTCCGAAGGCAGATTCTCATGAATGCGTTTCTTATTTTTATCTATGGTTGTAATATATTTTCACCAAACTGGGAGTGCTATGTTACTATTTGTCATGCATGTTGAATTTCAACTTGGAGTCTAAGGTAACTCCAAGATATTTAACGCTGTCAGTCCAGTTAATAGGGCTCTGGTTTACCTTTAGGATGGATTGTGTCTTGAATTTTTTATTGTCTAGTGGAGAAAAAATTATTGCCTGAGACTTTTTTGGGTTGATATCTAATTTCCTATCATTGCACCACACATTTGGTTATACTGTTTATATAATTTTGGAGTTATGTAGTTATTATTCCTTTTGATTTGGAGTTTGCTAAAAATGCTGCGTCATCTGCGAAAAGTTTTATTTGACATTTTGGATGTGGCGGGAAATCGTTAATATAGATGTTGAATAGGTAGGGTCCCCCCCCCCCCCCTTCCCCCCCAAGGATAGAGCCTTGAGGGACTCCAATCTGGGTTGGTTTTGCCTTTGTTATATAATTCCCTTGCTTAATTGAAAAGGTCCTGTCCTGGAAATAGTTTTTCAAGAATTTGATAGAATCACTTGGAAATTGATTTTTTTGTTATTTTTGTTATCAAGCCATCATACCATACTCTATGAAAGGCTTTGGTAAAGTCTAGAAAACCACACCTACTGCCTCCTTGTGGGACTTTCTTATTTGAATGTAGTCTATTACTGTGATTAGCTGGTGGGTTGCGGAGTTTCCTTTACTGAATCCAAATTGTTGAGGAATGATAAATTAATAGAATCCACATATGTCTGCAATCTGCGAAGAACAATCCTCACATATACCTTCCCGATGGTAGAAAGAAGGCTGATTGGTCTGAGATCATCTGGTGATTTGACAGGTGATTTTTTGGAATGATTATGATAATGACATGTTTCCATGTTTTCGGGAAGTAGCACAGGTGTTTGCGCCTAGTTATGTAAATCACTAGCTAGGCTGCATTGAATTATAATCATGTAAATTCTTCTTTCTTTCTTTTAATTATGTAAATATATATGTATATAAAATGAGTGAAAGATGCAATAAAGAGAGTGTGTTAGCAAAATCGTGTGAGGCGTCCTTCCTCTAGTCATGCAGCGTGCTACATCGCAGTCTTGCGAAGGAACAACACTCTCGGTAGGCAATCCGCCGGTCTGGTCTCGTAACGTACAGTCGTCAACAAGCTCTGCCACATATCGTCATCACCTGAGACCATAAAGAAGGCTGAAGGAGCTACACGGAATTCCAAACTATTACTGTGAGGATCCAAGCTCCATCATATGGTCCATATCGAGCCGGATACTAAGGAAAAGAGCGTGATTCTACTGAGAAACAAACCTTCAAATCTGGAAACATGTCTAAAGTAATGAAAGGCCTAAAGATCAAGATCCGTTCACAGATAAGACGAATGGATAGATACCTGGCATTTGTGGATGAAGACATATCGGGAGAAGATCTCCATAAATTGAAACTGATAGATGAAGGTATATCGGAAATAAAAACTGAAACAAAAATCCTATTCGATGAGTTATTTGAACAGGAGGAAGTGGATGAAGAGAAGTAACTCGAAAGTTATGAAACAATTCAGGATAAAATGGAAAAACTGGAATTAAAGCTTAGGTGCACATTGGAAGGAATACAAAGTACAGCTGATACCAAACAAGCAAAAGGCCTCGAAACAGTGAAATTGCCCAAGTTCGAGTTGCCTCACTTCTATGGAGATGCGAACTCTTGGTTCAACTTCAAGGAGGTATTCAAAATAACCATAGATCAAAATCAAGGGTTGAATGATCTACAAAGGCTGCAATATTTGGGCTCCGCAGTGAAGGGAGAGGCGGCCAGACTGATACGTGGGTTCCCAATATCATCAGAAACTTACAGGCAAGCATGGGATACTCTAGTATCCAGAAACGACAACCAAAGAGAGTTGGCTTATGCGCAACTGAACAAAATATTCAAGATCAAGCAAATGAAGTATCCATCAGCAAAGGCCCTAAGGGAACTTCTGGATACATGTAACGAGTCTGTACGCAATCTAGGATCCCTCGGATTGCAAAGAAATGAGTTGGTGGACATAATATTGGTACAGTTCTTGAGAAACAGAATCGATGAGGATATGAAACGACAGTGGGAGTTGACCCAGGATGAAAGATCATTTCCTTCCTATGAGGACTTCATTCTGTTTCTTGAAAGACAAGCTAGAAGTCTCCCACAGGGATCAAGGGAATATCAAAGAAAGGAAAGTGAAATTCAAAAGGACTATGCAAATGTACACATTGCGATTAATACCAATGCTCAAATATGCATAGCATGCAAGGCGGGTCACAGAATATACAACTGTACTACATTTAGTACAATGCCCATCGAACAAAAATGGGAATTTGTCAAGCAAAATAAAATGTGCTACAACTGTCTAAAAAAAGGTCATGCAAGAAAAAACTTGTTACCAAGGACCTTGCAAGAAGTGCGAAAAAAGGCACCATACATTGCTCCATGGTCCTGACAAAAAGGCAACCAAGACCCAGAAGGATGCGAAGCCCCAGATTTGTACACCTGTAGGTGAGGTCAACAATACCAGTGTTGAACAAGGAAACGAGACCATCAATCAAGTGCTCCTTGCGACAGCTCAAATAATTGTGGAAGGTGAAGACGGTACACAGCTGATCTGCCGAGCACTTTTGGATAGTGGATCACAGGTTAGTTTGATCACAAAAGAAATTTGTGAGAAACTTGGGCTCAAAGGAGAAACATCAGGACGCTCACTTAAGGGTATTGGAGGTAATCCAGTCCAGGGATCATCTACATCTGTTGACTTGACATTCAGGTCAATTTATAGATCCGAAAAATATGAAACAAATGCTCTAGTAATGGAAGTCTTAACAACTGAAATTCCAAACTTCAAATTGGCAGAACCGACCTGGATCATGCAGAAAGGGCTTGAGTTAGCAGACCCTCTGTTTCATATTTCGGCACCTATCGACATTATTCTAGGTGCAGATATGTATGCATATTTGATGCATGGAGAGAAAAAAATGCTGGGAAAGAACCGACCTATAGCGATGAAATCAAAGCTCGGTTGGATTCTAATGGGCAAAATAGACAGCTCTCTCTCCTTGAACTATAAAGGTGGACCTTGTAGCCTTGCGGTTCAAACTACATCAGAGTTAGATGGTCTGGTAAGAAATTTCAGGGAATCGGAGTCAGTGCCGTCATTGCAAGACCAGAATCCAAGGGAAGAAAATCACGAGACTTATTGCCAGAAAACCTATTCCAGAAGCTGCCAAGGAAGAAACAGTGTGAAACTGCTATTCGGGAGGGCTCATCAGAACAGCTCCATTCCTGCCTCTAGATCTCCAATAGTTCCACTGGGAGGAAGGTCTGGTGAAGGTGTCTTGCGTAGAACTAACTTGGACAGCCGGAGGAGTTTTCGGGAGACCAATCACCAAGCTGGCCCCTCTTCCCTTTGCGCCTCAAGATCTGAACTGAAGTTCAGCGGTGGGGGGGAGTATGTTTGCGCCTAGTTATGTAAATCACTAGCTAGGCTGCATTGAATTATAATCATGTAAATTCTTCTTTCTTTCTTTTAATTATGTAAATATATATGTATGTAAAATGAGTGAAAGATGCAATAAAGAGAGTGTGTTAGCAAAATTGTGTGAGGCGTCCTTCCTCTAGTCAGACAGCGTGCTACATCGCAGTCTTGCGAAGGAACAACACTCTCGGTAGGCAATCCGCCGGTCTGGTCTCGTAACGTACAGTCGTCAACAAGCTCTGCCACATATCGTCATCACCTGAGACCAGAAAGAAGGCTGAAGGAGCTACACGAAATTCCAAACTATTACTGTGAGGATCCAAGCTCCATCAACAGGTGTAATGCAGCATTGAAGATCCCAGCGAGGAAAACTATCCATTTGATGGGGAGGTTTTTAGTCATTTGCAGCGTATTATTGTCGTAGCCTGGAGCTTTGTGATTACCTAGGTTTTCAATCACTTCCTTGACTTCATTTGGCGTTTTCATTGATAGTATATTCTCTTGGGGATGTTGGAAAGTGTTATCTGTTCGGTAGGACGGAACCTCATCCTCCGCCTTGGAGTTTTTTTTTTTTGAGTTTTTTCATTTGCATTTAAACTAGTGATTTTGTCAGTTTTTTTCCTAGTGGTTTTTTTTCCAAATGCCTGTTGAGCTCGATTCAAGTTTGCCTAAAAAACTATTTCAATTTTCAGATTTCTCTGCTTCAAGGGCTTGGTTTATCTTTCCTTGAAGAAGAGGTAAGTAGCTCTATGAGCTGGATCCCAGGTTGATTGCCATCATTTCCGAGCTTTATTTTTCTCCCTTATTAAGGATTTGGTTTTTGGGTTCTTTATTAATTTGGAAGATGATACTATGGTGTTTTTCGTGTAGCTATTATTAATTCTCTCGTTTAAAATTCCAACTGCTGAATCAATGTCTACTTCAGTTTTCAAGGGGAGCCTGGGGGGCGTGGTGGAGATTAGATCTTGTTGAAAATGTACCCAATTAGTTACTCGGCTGAGCTGGGTTGTGAATTCATTCTTTGGACAATTCAATTCCAAGATTACAGGGAGATGGTCAGATGATAAATAGTCGGTGGTTCTAGCCTTTGGGGTCCAGGGAATATTTTTAAAAACAGTGGAGTCTAGGAAATCGGGATTGCCGAGTGGACTGTAATGCGTGGGTGACGAAGGTGCGACAATGTCGAGGCTTTCTCTTTCAGAAAATTTGTGCAGAACGATTCCGCTGTTATTGGAAGTCATTGATCCCCAAAGAGGGTGTTTGGAGTTCCAGTCTCCTGCAACGATTATTGAGTGGTTGTGGTTTATCAGTTGGTTCAAATATTCTTCCAATAATGGTGCATCAGGCTTCTTATAAATTGCTGAGATTTGCATGAGGGTTTTTCCATCTGGTTTTATCAAAATTGAAGTATTTTCCAAGTTTGAAGTATGAATCGGAATATTTTTATATTTAAAAAAGGATTTTATAATGATGGCTGTTCCCCCACCTTTTCCTGTAATTCAGTCAGTTCTAACGGTTTGATAGTTCCTGAACTTTAGATCAATTGAGGGTTTAAGGTGAGTTTCACTGAGAAGAGCAATGTTTATTGAATTATCTTCTAAAAAATGCAATAATTATTCTTTTTTAAATCTGATTCCGTTACAATTCCAAACAATAATTTTAAAAGGTAATTTGCAATTCATTGTAGGTATGTTTTGATTACTTACATCAATTTTTCACATAGGTCCTTAGTCTCAGAATGAGAAGTTTTTCTTGTCGCAACCTCAGCATTGCTTTTGTTTTGTTGTTCTACAATTTTCGGCAGTGTTTCAGATCTTTTCGAAATCGTAAATTAGGTTGTTAGGTTTGTACTGACCAGGGTATATTGGCTGTTGCTGATGTACTCTTGGAAACTTAATGCATCCGCGGTAATTGGCTGTGTGCGCTTCTTCGCAGTTTGCACACTTTGGGGGAAGTTGTCTTGACTTTCTTTGACAGTCCTTCGAATGGTGCTTCTCAGCACACTTGACGCATTTTGGTTTCAGGAAGCAGTTTAGTTGACCGTGCCCGAAACCCTGGCAGTTGAAGCATTTAGTCACATGGTTTGTTGTTCTGAAAGATTCTACTGCAATTTTCTGATAGAGAAGTTGAGTTATTCTGTAATTTTTTTGTTATGTTCATTTTTCGGTAATTCTACCAGTACTATATTTATTGGCCTTTTAGTTGATTGTCTCTGAAGTCTCTTCCCAGAGGTCTCAGTAAAGCCCATTGTTGCAAGTTCTATTGCTATATCTTCAGTCTTGTAGGCTGTAGTCACGCCCTTTAATACCACTTAGAGCGGTTTTTCTTCTTGGAGTCTATAAGAGTAGCCAGCATTGTTTTTTTGAACGTATTCCCTGATTTTTTTTAAGTCTGATATATTTTTGGTCTTGATAATATGCTTATTTCCTGAGATCGTGCTTTGGAATTTATCTGTTCCCAGGTCTTTCAGCTCTTGGCAGAGCAACTTCCAGTGTGTTACATTTTCTACTATTACAGGTGGTATTTTTGGCTTTTCTGCATGTATAACTGTTGTCCAAGGACCATCTTCATCAATGTTTTCTTCTTTAACCTGAGGAGGGGTAGCTGCGGACGTTTTTTGAGGGACTTCAGATTCCTCGATCATGGAGACATCGTTTTCATTATGCTGTGAGACAACTTCCATTCTCGGTGTCTTGTGGCTACGTGATGTTGAGTCTGATGGGGATTCGCGAGTTCTTTTCTTTGTTGAATAAGTTTCTTCTACTTTTTACTCGATGCCACATCTTTCAAAAATTTTCAAAAGTATGTTGGTTTCGATTGTACTGACCTTTTCGCCAGCTGGGCCGATCGTTGATTTGATTAAAATAGGCTGCATCTTAGTTGTTGTTGCTCCTATTCACAAATCAAACCAATCACTAATTCATACTTTTTTTCTGAAAAAAACATGAATGCTAGATCTGAAAGGAATCAAACCCATAATTTGAAAATAGCATAATAACAAATTAACTTGCTTTTTGGGTTATAAAAATATATGATAATTTACTGAATTATTTTGTTGATAATGCAATCTAATAATAAACTAGAAAATGGGCCTTCTAAAGTATGTCTATACCACCAGACTAAAAAGATTTTTATCTTAATAAAGCTGATAATTTATATAGTTTGAAATATTTCTTCAAAATCGATTTAAAACTTAATATTGATTTGGATAATGAGAAAACTGTTTTTCGGGATAAAATGTTTCATGTAAATCCTTTATTTAATCTACCCTAGTATATATGATGATATTTGCTACTTTGTACCCAAATTTTTATTGAAGTCATATAAATATGATTCATGATTATTCGAAAAGCATTAGGTAACAATTTGTGTGAAGAGACATTGATCTTGTGACTAAGGGGGTAAAATGGATGATATTGGTATATGAAGGTATGGATAATTTTTTTATAGAAGACTGTATTGTGGTATCGGTAAATAATTATTACAGTTATTATACCTAGGAATGAAAGGAACGCCATTATGATTATTATCTAATGTGAAAGATATTTCACGCAGTGAAAGCTATTGTATTTTATTTATATATGAAATAGTCACTCTTGTACAAATATTACTCCAATAGTGTATTTTTTCAAATAATTTATATCAATTATACTGTATAATTGTACTATTTTTTCATATATAAAGTATGTATGTACGTAGGCTTGTATGTATTTATGTATGTTTGTCAGCTATACAAATCCTCAATATGGACCTAATATGGCTGTAATTTATTCAGGTAATAGATAAAAATCTAGAAGATATAAATGTCGCATTTTTAGCCGAGAAAATGTGTCAGTCGGTCCACTAATCAGAAAGGAGCCAGCACTAAACCTTGCATAAATTATCCAAATGGATTTATCAATTATTATCTGATTATTTTCTACATTATTCTAGAATGTTCTAGAAAATAGAATACATTTTTCTGGAATGAGATATTTATTCTAGGTAACCATATTTCTAGGTAATAAAAACCAATTTATTTAATTGAATAAAAATATTTTTGGCAATAATTTTATACAATTCAATATATACCTCCATTTTATATAAAGATTTAAACATGGTTCCCTCTATATTTTCATAAAAAATATATATTCCTATATTTCAAATTATATGTTCTATTTTAATATATTTATTTTTAGACAAATCTATTAATATGTGTATGGGAACGAATATGCATATAAATATTTCACAATTTATTCTTTTATAAGTCCATGCATAACCCCAATATTTGGCAATTCTTCACTGAGACCTGGCATTTCCAACTACATTTTTCTTTGCTTCTTGTAAAAATACTCAACCAATGAGCCTCCCTGATAACTCCATCTAAAAGCGTGATCTTATTTATCTTTTGGGTTTTCCTCAAAAGAACAAACAAATCCACACTTCCACTCTTCTCAACAGTAATCGTTTAAATCTTGAAATTTATTATCTAACCAGAGGAGAGCTGTTCCGTTTAAGTAAGAACGCATACTGTTGATCTTGGTTTCGTCACTCACCCATCCATTGTTTCTACAAATGTTTTCATAAGATTTCATCTAAAAATCGATATTATTTCCAATAGAAATAGCTACATATTGTTTGACTGATTCACATTTAGTGATATCTTTCTGATTTTGAAAATCATTTGTGTTATTAAAGTTTTCTGTTCTGTCATGACTCAAAGTAGGTTTTCAATACTTGTAGCTGAAGTTATTTTATCTTCTTCAAGACAATCCAATTCTTCATCTTCTATATCTTGCATAACAGATCGAATTTCTCTTCCACATAACATTAAATGACATTTTTGGTACTTCTACAAATCTATTTGAATCCTTCTGGACGTTTACCGCATTTAAATACTAGTTCATGATTAACAGGCGATTGATATTCTTTGGGAATTTTCGATATCTCACCGCTAGGGTTAAAACTAAATCCAAATACCTTTTCTTGTTGGAAGTATAAAACGATTGATCCGGTCGGCTGCGCCATAAAGGTTAGATTTCTTTTTTATTAAATTAGAGAAAATAAGGTACAAAAGATAATTCAACTATATTCTTCGGGGAACAAAAGGTAACAACAACTTTCGATGCGCGCGCCGGCCATTTGAAGCGAGCGCGTATCGTGACGTCCTTCAAGCGGGTAGGGCGAGCCCTGGGCAAACAATTTATAGTTTCCTCTCCTTTCCTTTCTTCTCTTATATTACAAGTTATATTACAGTAGGATTTATGTAAAGAGTATCAACTAATCAGAAAGCAGTCAGCACTAAACTTTGCATAAAATATACAAATGGATTAATCAATTCTTCTCCGATTATTTTCTACATTATTCTAGAAAGTTCTAGAAAATACAATATTTTTTTTCTGGAATGAGATATTTATTCTAGGTAACCATATTTTTAGGTAATAAAAATCCATTTATTTAATTGAATAAAAATATTTTTGGCAATAATTTTATACAATCCAATATATACCTCCATTTTACATAAAGATTTAAACATGATTCACTCTATATTTTCATAAAATTATATATTCCTATATTTCAAATTATATGTTCTATTTTAATATATTTATTTTTAGGCAAATCTATTAATATATGTATAGGAACGAATATGCATATAAATATATACCAATTTATTCTTTTATACATTTTTATTTTTCTTCATGTTGAATGGCGGAAATGCTCGAATGAAGCTCTACAAGAAATTCCTTTCCTCACTATTTTGTCCTTCTTTTGAAAATTGCTTAGTTATAAAAATATTTTAATTAATTTTTCGAATATTATACAAGCTGAAATTGATTTCACCAAAATAATTTGGCCAAAAAATCATCTCAATGGGTCAAAATAGGTTTGTCAAATATTGGTAACATTTGATATATTAATTTAGGAGTTCATCTTAAACAAACAAATGTTTATATTTATTGAGATTGAACATTCAAAAAAAGCTATCATTTATCAATGCAAAACATTCAAATAAAAGTGCTGTAATTATTAAATATATAATAAATATCATAGAATAATTGATTATTAATCAATATTTAAAAAATAACATTTAACTATCCTGATTTGGTTTTATTTTTTATTACATGAATATCACATATATATTACTACACTTAGCTCTGAGTATTAAAACTGCTCTAGGAATCCAGGTTACCTCAAGAGAGACAGAGTAAATATACATTTTGTAGCACTATAAAATGATAGGGGAAAATATAATTCTTCTGCAATCTGCAATTAGAAGAAATAATTCAAAAAGGGTTAAAGAACTTATTGAATCAGGCATTGATATCAATTTTCAAAACGAATGGGGAATATCTCCATTACATATTGCAGTTAAGTTTGGTAGGACTGATATATTACGGAATCTTATAAGAAAAAATGCTGATATTAATATTCAGAATTAATTTAAAGAGATACCATTACATATTGCTGTATGCAGACCAAAGGATAAATCTTATTTGCGTCTAATTCAAGCAGGAGCATCGCTTAATATCAAGGATCATAATGGTGACACCGCATTACATCTTTCAATGAAAAATAGGTACTTAAAAATTTCAAGAGAATTAATTAAAAAAGGAGCTGATATTAATGCTATCAATTTAACAAAAATATCAATTTTAATAGCTGCTGTTACATCCTTTGAAAACCTAGATTTTATTAAAAATGTATTGGAATTGGGTGTTGAGGTTGATTTTAAAGAGAGTCATGGAAGAACTGCTTTGCACCAGGCATCTGAGAAATGGATAAATCCAAAAAGATGTAAACTGATGAAACTTTTAATAGAGTTCGGTGCTATGTCAACTCAAGAAATTTATATGGAACCACTCCATCGATGAATATTGCTGGAGTTGGAGAAATATTTGAAGTTCAAATGTTGATAAGAGCAGGTGCATGTATTAATGCCAAATGTAGCCATGAATTGAATATGTTACATCATGCAATTAACGGAAATAATATTGAAACGACAAGGTTACTGATAAATTTAGGCGCAAATGTAAACAGTGCAGATTCATTTGGTAGGACCCCTTTGCATTTAGCTGCTAGGAAATTAAATATCAATATGCTGAAGATACTAGTTGAGGCTAAAGCTTGCCTCTACTTGAAAGACAATATAGGATTAATTCCTTTGACATATGCTCTACAATATATTACCTCCAACGGGGGGGGGGGGGGTTCTGGCTTTAAATATCTTTTACAGAAAACAAGATATTTCGATCTAAACAAATGTGTTGGTTTAAGTTTAGGTCACACAAAATCTATCAAAATGATGGTGAAACATTTTGTTCTTCATCATCCCAGATCATCAATTCCTACTGCTGTATCCTCACAAGATATTCCCTCAAGTTGGTGGAAAAGATGTCAACGAGAAGTGGCCACAATGCTGGGCCACAAAGTAGGACAGATCACCTTACACAGCTACCTTGTGGAACCTGACCTAAACACAAGAGCTGGGTGCATATACAATGAGAATAATGGAATAAAAGAACATCTAGAACGGAATATGACCTGGTATGAAGACCACCTTCAAATTTACAGTTACATGATAGAAGAATACTACAAGGAGGATATTAAAAGGGGTAAATTACTTTCAAAATGGGTGTGTACTGCTACGAAAAATCAGTATAAAGATGTGACCCAGTTGAATTGTGCTAATATAGCTGAATACCTTACAAATGAAACATTAGATGAATTTTCTCATTAGGAAATAAATATTAAAATATTAATTCTGAAATTGCGCCATTTACAACATTGAGTATTTTAACCAAAAACATTTGAAATATGAAGAATAATTCCAAAATAATATAAATGAGAAGTTTATGTATATAAATATTAGACTATCAATAAAACATTTTTATTACTTGATCCAAAATAAGCCCATTCAATGATATAGGATTTATGTAAAGAGTATCTACTGACTTCAGACTTATTTAATGTATATGTGATCAAAGATTCTTCTTTCTACCTTCAAACATTATAAATGTTTTAAAACATTTTTTATATGTGTGATTTTACAACATTTATATCTAGCTTTTACATACTGGTAATGTCTCTTATTCCGAATATATAGCTGTAATTTGAATTAACTATATTTGTCTCCATGTTTAGAATTTGGTTAACAAATAGTAATTAGTATATTATTGATATTAAACAAGCCCTTACTTTATTTATTTGCATGGGCTGGAGGACCCGGCTCAATTATTTTTTCTCCCAAATGAATGTTTGCCTAACGAAAATTGTCTCTGCAATGATTATTTTGAATTAGTATAGGGATATTGACTTTATTTTTTTTTATATTAAAATTATAAATTTTTTGCATAGTATGTAAATAATATTGCGATTGGGTAAATATCTTAGTCTTCGGATAGCATGAATGACAAACTTTTATCCACCTCTTTCCTCCTGTCAAAAATTTAATTGATATTCTATTTTTAAAACGAATACGCGGTTGTTTAAATTGTTATAAAATATTCATTATCTAGATCATCAAATATTATTTTTTCTAATTTAGCCAGAACTAATAGAGAGATATACTCCTAATTCCTATTATAAATGCTTTCATTTAAATGTCTTTCATAGGTGTCTATATCTTTTGTATACCCTTTTAACATACTTCAGATTGCACAGAAGTCTCAAAATTTTAAATATATTGAATTGATATGAAAATGAAAATTCTGACATGTATATAATTGGTGAAGTATATTAAGTTGAATAAAGTATGCAGTTTTATTTTTACAAATATATATTGCATTGTCATAATGAGTAGTATGTAGAAATAAATACTTTGGGAAAGTCTAAAAAAAGTGATAAGATGTAATTTTAATAATATTTTTATATTAATACTTCAAGTAAAAATGCATTAAAAACAAATTGATTCATTAATACAGTTTAAACTATTTGTTATTAAATGCCAATTCACTATCCACCAAATCACTTTATTTGTTAAAGAATATGATATTTTTATCTGTAAGAAATAAACCCATAATTTGAAAATAGCCTAATAACTTGGGTTTTTGGGGTCATAAAACCTCATGCTAATTTACTGAATTATTTTGTTGATAATGCATTCTAATAATATTACTATAAAAGGGGCCTTCTAAAATATAAATATAGAATTATTATTATTTTTATTTGTGTAAAAATTGAGTGTGTTCAATTTAAAGCATTATTCGTAGGGACAATTTCCCTTGGAGAGATCGTGGGAAAGTCGGGCAGAATTTATAATTGTTACAAATAGTATTTGAATTTGAAAAAAATTGTATACATATGCACTCCTGAGTAAAAAGCTTTCTAGTAAACGCTGGACGTTGCCTGGGCCATTCGCCTAGTAGAGAGAGGTATTTATAACCCAGGTTCTTGGAGCGCAGAGCTCCAACTACCCAGGAAGTCCAGCTAACTAGTATGGACTAAGGTTGAACGCTTTTACTCATGTCCCGTTTTGATTGCTGAGTTGAACCAGTTGACCAGGAAGTTACATGCTGAGGTTGAGTTTGGAATACTGGCCATAAATCTAGTATTGAGGTGTGGTCAGTCCAAGCAGAATGGCTGTTTTCATCCTATGTCTCAGGAATGTTGGACAGCTGAAAAGAAGTTGATTGACTCCATGAGGCTCTTCTGAAGAGTAGATGCAGGGAGGGTCAGTTTCCGGATGCACACATGTGATGTCTGCTAGTACATGGCCATGGCTCGTGAGAATGGTGGTGGGAGCCTTTCCAAGACAAATTTTGGTAGATATTTTAGGAGATGCCTTGGAGTGGAAGCAATTCTTTGTGGAATCTGGTCGATTGGTCTTGGGAATATAATACAGTCTATGATGATAGATAAGCCTTACAGGTTAGGTTTCGAGCATGAGTTCGAGGCAGGGTGGAGTATGAGTGTGGTATAACAGAATTAATGGCAATATTTGCTGAATTGTCTGCTAGTTCATTACCATTGATTCCATTTGTCCGGGTACTCAACACATCCTAATGTAAGGAGCTCTGTTGAGGACCTTTATTATATTTGCCACTAGCGATATGCGTGTTGGTTCCGAGGAGCATATAAGTGATAAAGGGGATCTACAGTCCGAGGCAATGGTCACTGATGTTTTGGTTGGACTATTCTCCGCCATTTGAGCTGCCTAAAGAATTGCTAGAAGTTAAGTGTGATAGAAAGTACAGTTTGAGTGAATCTATAAGAGAACTGACTTTTGGGAAGAAAAGATGATAGCAGACCAACGCCTGAATCACTTTTTGATATATCTGTGAATGGTAATGCACCTTATTCCCAAAATAAACCTGTACTTTAATTTACCTGCAAGTCTGTAGATTTTTTAATATATATATTGCATTGTCATAATGAATGAAAAACTATAAAAAATATCTTGAGGAAATTAAAGAATGTGAATAAATGTAATAAAAAACATTTAAAAATTAATGCCTCCAGTAAAAATGCAATAAAAATCAAATTAATTATAATTGCTGTTTAAAATATAGGTTATTAAAAGCCTATTCACAAATTTATTTATTTATTTATTTCGTCTCAATTTACAGGTGTTACATTCGAGCACAGCTCGCGAGTCACCTTGTCCTGGCTATTTACGCATGGCGAGTTGGTGGATTAGCAGTGGTCCCCACGGACCTTGCAGAAGGGCAGCTGTTGGGTGATGAGCTCTTAACTAAGTGTCAGGGCCGGGTCGTCAGAATTGGGGATTGATATCTCCTTTATTTTGTAGAATATCTTGTATGGTTGGATTATTTGAATTTTGCATTTGTAGGTATAATTTCTTAACGGAAGTATGGTATATATCTTCTAGATCAGGTTAGTTCAAGTCCTCCTTCAGTATCTTGTTTGATAGGTTGATTGGAGCTCCTATACTTGTCTGAAGGCAGATTCTCATAAATGCGTTTATCCTATTTTTGTCTGTGGTTGTAATATATTTTCACCAAACTGGGAGAGCTGTTACTATCGGGAGGATACAACTTCTGTATAGAGTGAACTTTTGTTTTATAGTCAATTTGCTTCTATAGTAGAGCAGGCTTGATAATGTTATTTTTGCTTTCTTTATGATATTTTTGACATGCATGTTGAATTTCAACTTGGAGTCTAAGGTAACTCCAAGATATTTAACGCTGTCAGTCTAGTTAATAGGGCTCTGGTTTACCTTCAGGATGGATTGTGTCTTGAAATTGTATTGTCTAGTGGAGAAAAAATTATTGCCTGAGAATTTTTTGGGTTGATGTCTAATTTCCAATCATTGCACCATTTTATTATACTGTTTATGTAATTTTGGAGTTGTGTAGTTATTATTCTTTTTGATTTGGAGTTTGCTAAAAATGCTGCGTCATCTGCGAAAAGTTTTGTTTGACATTTTGGATGTGGAGGGAAATCGTTAATCTAGATGTTGAATAGATAGGGTCCAAGGATAGAGCCTTGAGGGACTCCAATCTGGGTTGGGTTTGCTGTGGTTATATAATTCCCTTGCTTAATTGAAAAGGTCCTGTCCTGGAAATAGTTTTTCAAGAATTTGATAGAATCCCTTGGAAATTGATTTTTTTGTTATTTATGTTATCAAGCCATCATACCATAGGCTATATCAAAGGCTCTATCAAAGGCTTTAGTAAAGTCTAGAAAAACTGCACCTACTTCCTCCTTTTGGGACTTTCTTATTTGGATGTAGCCTAATACTGTGATTAGCTGGTGGGTTGTGGAATGTCCTTTACTGAATCCAAATTGTTGAGGAATGATAATTTAATAGAATCCATGTATGTCTACAATCTGCGAAGAACAATCCTCTCGTATACCTTACCAATGGCTGATTGGTCTGAGATCATCAGGTGATTTGACAGGTGACCTTTTGGAATGATTATGATAATGACATGTTTCCATGTTTTCGGGAAGTAGCACAGGTGTAATGCAGCATTGAAGATCCCAGCGAGGAAAACTATCCATTTGATGGGGAGGTTTTTAGTCATTTGCGGCGTATTATTGTCGTGGCCTGGAGCTTTGTGATTACCTAGGCTTTTATTCACTTCCTTGACTTCATTTGGCGTTTTCATCGATAGTATATTCTCTTGGGGATGTTGAAAAGTGTTATCTGTTAAGTAAGAGGGAACCTCATCCTCCGCCTTGGAAAAGTGTTCGGAAAAATGCTCTAAAAGATCATTTCCAATTTCTTTGTCGGTCAGCAAGGTTTTTCCATTTGCATTTAAACTAGTGATTTTGTCAGTTTTTTTCCTAATGGTTTTTTTTTCTAGATGCCAGTTGAGCTCGATTCAAGTTTCCTTAAAAAACTATTCCAATTTTCAGATTTCTCTGCTTAAAGGGCCTGGTTCACCTTTCCTTGAAGATTGAGGTAAGTAGCTCTATGAGCTGGATCCCAGGTTGATTGCCATCTTTTCCGAGCTTTATTTTTCTCCCTTATTAAGGCTTTGGTTTTTGGGTTCTTTATTAATTTGGAAGATGAGACTATGGTGTTTTTCGAGTAGCGATTATTAATTTTCTCGTTTAAAATTCCAACTGCTCAATCAATGTCTACTTTTTTTCAAGGAGAGTCTGGGGGGCGTGGTGGAAAATAGATCTTGTTGAAAATGTACCCAATTAGTTGCTCGGCGAGCTGGGTTGTGAATTCATCCTTTGGACAACACAATTCAAAGATTACAGGGTGATGGTCAGATGATAAATCGTCGGTGGTTCTGGCCTTTGGGGTCCAGGGAATGTTTATAAAACAGTGAAGTCTAGGAAATCGGGATTGCCGAGTGGACTGTAATGCGTGGGTGACGAAGGTGCGACAATGTCGAGGCTTTCTCTCTCAGAAAAATTGTGCAGAACGATTCCGCTGTTATTAGAAGTCCTTGATCCCCAAAGAGGGTGTATGGAGTTCCAGTCTCCTGCAACGATTATTGCGTGGTTGTGTTTTATCAGTTGGTTCAAATCTTCTTCTAATAATGGTGCATCAGGCTTCTTATAAATTGCTGAGATTTGCATGAGGGTTTTTCCATCTGGTTTTATCAAAATTGAATTACTCTACAAGTTTGAAGTATGAATCGGCATATTCTTATATTTAAAAAAAAGGATTTTATAATGATAATGTTCCCCCACCTTTTCCTGTAATTCGGTCAGTTCTAATGGTTTGATAGTTTCTGAACTTTAGATCAATTGAGGGTTTAAGGTGAGTTTCACTGAGCAGAGCAATGTCGATTGAGTTATCCTCTAAAAAGTGCAATAATTCTTCTTTCTTTGATCTGATTTTGTTACAAATCCAAGCAATAATTTTAAAAGGTAATTTGCAATTCATTGTAGGTATGTTTTGATCACTTGCATCAATTTTTCACACAGGTCCTTAGTCTCAGAATGAGAAGTTTTTCTTGTCGCAACCTCAGCATTGCTTTTGTTCCGTTGTTCTACAATTTTCGGCAGTGTTTCTGATCTATTTGAAATCGGAATTAGATTGTTAGGTTTGTGCCGACCAAGGTATCTTGGCTGTTGCTGATGCACTCTTGGAAACTTAGGGCATCCACGGTAATTGGCTGTGTGTGCTTATTCGCAGTTTGCACACTTTGGGGGAAGCTGTCTTGACTTTCGTTGACACTCCTTCGAATGGTGCTCCTCGGCACACTTGACGCATTTTGGTTTCGGGAAGCAGTTTAGTTGACCGTGCCCGAAACCCTGGCAGTTGAGGCATTGAGTCACATGGTTTGTTGTTCTGAAAGAATCTACTGCACATTTCTGATAGAGAAGTTCAGTTATTCTGTAAATATTCTTGCTGTGTTTATTTTTCGGTAATTCTACCAGTACTATATTCATTGGCCTTTTAGTTGATTGTCTATGAAGTCTCTTCACAGAGGTCTCAGTAAAGACCATTGTTTCAAGTCTATTGCTATGCCTTCAGTCTTGTAGGTTGTTGTCACGCCCTTTAATACCACTTTGAGCAGTTTTTCTTCTTGGAGTCTATAAGAGTAGCCGCCATTGTTTTTGAACGTATTCCCTGATTTTTTGAAGTCTGAAATATTTTTGGCCTTGATAATGTGCTTATTTCCTGAGATCGTGCATTGGAATTTATCTGTGCACAGGTATTTCAGCTCTTGGCAGAGCAACTTCCAGTGTGTTACATTTTCCGCTATTGCAGGTGGTATTCTTGGCTTTTTTGCATGTATAACTGTTGTCAAAGGACCATCTTCATCAATGTTTTCTTCGTTAATCTGAGAAGGGGTAGCTGCGGACGTTTTTTGAGGGATTTCAGATTCCTCGATCATGGAGACATCGTTTTAATTATGCTGTGAGACAACCTCTATTCTCGGTGTCTTGTGGCTAAGTGATGTTGAGTCTGATGGGGATTCGCGAGTTAGTTTCTTTGTTGAAGGAGTATCTTCTACTTTGTACTCGATGCCACATCTTTCAAGAATTTTCAAAAGTATGTTGGTTTCGATTGTACTAACCTTTTCGCCAGCTGGGCCGATCGTTGATTTGATTACAATAGGCTGCATCTTTTTTAGCTTTGTTGTTGCTCTTATTCACAAATCAAACCAATCACTAATTCATACTCTTTTTCTGGAAAAAAAAAAACATGAATGCTAGTTCTGAAAGGAATCAAACCCATAATTTGAAAATAGCATAATAAAAAATTAACTTGCTTTTTGGGTTATAAAAATATATGATAATTTAACACAAAGCAATAACGCGCCATCTATACATATACAATAAAAGGATTTAAAAGCGCGAATATTTCTTTTATACATAAAACGAACTTCTACTGTCCTTACTGCGATGAAAAAATATATTGGGAGGGCTTGGCTCATCAGTGGTGAACCCTCCCAGCGGTTTCGCCAATTTAATCCACCAGACCGCTTCTCAGAGCTCTAATACTGTATTGGATCATTCTGCTTTTATATGCTACACTGAAGGATGGAATCTTAGAAATTGTTTTCAAGTAAACTATGGACATAAGCTTATAGGACAGTAGAATAACATTCAAATATTTGCTTCGAGCAATGCTCTTCAGCAAACTATAAAGACCTATGTGTCTTTATAGTTTGCTGAAGAGCATTGCTCGAAGCAAATATTTGAATGTTATTCTACTGTCCTATAAGCTTATGTCCATAGTTTACTTGAAAACCATTTCTACGATTCCATCCTTCAGTGTAGCATATAAAAGCAGAATGATCCAATACAGTATTAGAGCTCTGAGAAGCGGTCTGGTGGATTAAATTGGCGAAACCGCTTAGAGGGTTCACCACTGATGAGCCAAGCCCTCCCAATATATTTTTTCATCGCAGTAAGGACAGTAGAAGTTCGTTTTATGTATAAAAGAAATATTCGCGCTCTTAAATCCTTTTATTGTATATATATGATAATTTACTTAATTATTTTGTTGATAATGCAATCTAATAATAAACTAGAAAATGGGCCTTCTAAAGTATGTCTATACCACCAGACTAAAAAGATTTTTATCTTAATAAAGCTAAAATTTTATATAGTTTGAAATATTTCTTCAAAATCGATTTAAAACTTAATATTGATTTGGATAATGAGAAAACTGATTTTCGGGATAAAATGTTTCATGTAAATCCTTTATTTAATCTACCCTAGTATATATGATGATATTTGCCACTTTGTACCCTAATTTTTATTGAAGTCATATAAATATGATTCATGATCATTCGAAAAGCATTAGGTAACAATTTGTGTGAAGAGACATTGATATTGTGACTAAGGGGGTAAAATGGATGAAATTGGTATATGAAGGTATGGATAATTTTTTTTTATAGAAGACTGTATTGTGTATAATTATTACAGTTATTATACCTAGGAATGAAAGGAACGCCATTATGATTATTATCTAATGTGAAAGATATTTCACGCAGTGAAAGCTTTTGTATTTTATTTATATATGAAATAGTCACTCTTGTACAAATATTTCTCCAATAGTGTATTTTCAAATAATTTATATCAATTATATATATAAAGTATGCATATACGTAGGTTTGTATGTATGTATGTATGTATGTATGTATGTAAAATATAAAGAATTTTATTAACGACTGATAAAAAAAATACAATCATAAGAGAGAATAGGATGGGTACACAACCGGCGGAGCCCTCTCCGAGGGGACGTCTTGATCACATCAGAGGTTTCTTGTAGTCGGTCAGTTTATCAAGAGTTGCCCGATCGCCGCCTTGAGCACGCTTAAGGACAGTTGCGAAGAAGTCCGCAAGAATAATCTTGTGGTTTGGCGGTGCGTCGAGAAATTCCTTCCTGGTACCGGGCCATAGAATCGACGTAATGATAGAATTCACGTCGGTCCGCCGCAGAATGGGGCTCAAGATGGTCTCGTGGTTTAATTCCTTGAATAGGTCTTTGAGCCAATTTTCGCGGTCTTCATGTCTCATGCAGACACGCCGTTGAGGTGGAGAGGCCACTCCAGCTGGAGCGGGCTCCTCGCTCTCAAGTTTCTCGTCTTGCTGTGACGATGTCGTCGTTGGTGTCAGAAATTGGGGACTGTTAGTGTCGGTGTTAAGTTCCTGGCCCGTGGAGGATGATTTTGGCTTTTTTCCGAGGTCATTTCTTTCCTTGTAGAGGTTTTCTTCTTCTTAGCAATCTGTGAGCGGTCGCTTCATCGATGGTGTCTCGCTTGGTGTCTCCGTTGGTGGTTGCTTTGGAGTTCTTGGCTGTGAAACTGGTTTTAGGGCGTCAGCGAAGGATCTTTTCACTGTTTCCCTGATCTGGGGGTCAAAAGGGCATTTGGTGTTCGTGTGCCCATGCCTTCTACATGCGGTGCACACCACATCCTCACCGATGAAGACCTTAAAGGATTGCTCCATATGAGTGATAGAAATCACGGCCGGCATCGGCGTTTTTTCTTTATTTCTAAAAACAATTTCTCTTCTAAGCGAAGAGAGGTGTTTCAGCATGGGATTGTTGGTTGGGAATGGGAGCGGGCGGATGCTCAGAACTTCGCCATAAGGTGTCAGAGTCTTCGTTATGTCCTGGTCCTGGATGAAGGCCAGGACGCCCGACAAGATGTATTTACGGGATGGTCGGGAAAGTGGGGATGGGTAAACAGTTCTGTCCCTGACCTTAAATCCCTTGTTCAGGAGAACTTCTGCCTGCCTCTGGTCTGCTACAGAGACAATGGCCTGTCCATTAATTTTTCCCACAGAGTGGATATTTTCAAATCCAATAATTTGACCGATGCCGATTAGATGTTCTTCGGCAGATGCTTCTGCAAGGACTTCAAACTGGATCGTCGCTTTTATTTCCTTACTTCTCTTTTCGTAGGTAGATTTTCTATTTTCGTCAAATTTCTTTTTTTCCTCAGATGAAAATTGTGGTTTTTGCCTTTGCAAATTTTCCAGTTGGTTTTCAGTTGTCGGTGGAGATGCAAATTTTTGCTTTGCGATATGCGAAAGTGATGATGTCACAGATGGATTATGAGCGACCAATGAGGCGATAGATGATGACGCAACAGCCGGCTCGGCCGTTGCCATGACGATGATGCAAAGTTACAACTTGTAACTTTGCTAAGTTATGGAAAATAGGAAAAATTTGAAAATTGATGAATTTTTATAAAAGATGGCTTGAGATGATCCTTGAGTAAAGGCGAAAAAGATGATATATTTTAAATTTAGTTAAAGTTGATTTGAAGGGATGAAAGACGCGAAAAACACGGAGCTCGTGCGACGCGTGGCCGCACGGTCGGTGTATGTATGTATGTTTGTCAGCTATACAAATCCTCAATATGGACCTAATATGGCTGAAATTTAATCAGGAAATAGATAAAAATCTAGAAGATATAAATGTTGCATTTTTAGCCGAGAAAATTTGTCGGTCGGTCAACTAATCAGAAAGGAGCCAGCACTAAATCTTGCATAAAATATCCAAATGGATTTATCAATTCTTATCTGATTATTTTATACATTATTCTAGAATGTTCTAGAAAATACATTATTTTTTCTGGAATGAGATATTTATTCTAGGTAACCATATTTTTAGGTAATAAAAATCCATATATTGAATTGAATAAACTATATTTGCCAATAATTTTAAAAAATCCAATATATACCTCCATTTTACATAAAGATTTAAACATGGTTCACTCTATATTTTCATAAAAATATATATTCTTATATTTTAAACTAGCGGATGTGCCCGGCTTCGCCCGGGTTTTACCCGAGTGAATGTTTGTCTAACGAACATTTGTTAAAACAATTCTCTTTAAACTTATAAAACGTACTCGGCTTCGCCCGGGGTTTTACCCGAGTAAAGGTTTGTCTAGCGAACATTTGTTAAAACAATTCTCTAAAAACTTATTGAAAAATAAAAAATATATATTTTGATAATTTGAAACTCGTAAATTTGAATCTCTCGATAAAGTGAACATTTTTTCCCGGTCCCTTGAGAAATACTCGATAAGTTGAATAAAATCAATATTAATTGGTTCCCTCGGTAATTGGAAGTTAAAGGAATAGTATCTTCGCCTTGGAGTTGTATCATTATTCTTGTCGCAAATAAATTGCCGTGTCATCCTGAGATAATCTTACTTTTGATAAATAATATTTAAGATAACAAACTTAGTGATAAGAAAACTTGATATCATCGTCACAATGGGGGCGCTGCTTGCGAGTTAAATATACAAATCTGCAAATAACTCTAAGGATATTCAAGATATTCATGAAATTATTTTTCAAAAACCTTCCCGGTGATATACATAATAATATCCCAAAATTTCACGGCGATTGGATGTATGGTTTTTGAATCTATAGAGCACAAACAAACAGACATACATTCAATTTTATATATATAGACTAGCGGACCCGCCCGGCTTCGCCCGGGTTTTACCCGAGTGAATGTTTGTCTAACGAACATTTGTTAAAACAATTCTCTTTAAACTTATAAAACGTACTCGGCTTCGCCCGGGGTTTTACCCGAGTAAAGGTTTGTCTAGCGAACATTTGTTAAAACAATTCTCTAAAAACTTATTAAAAAATAAAAAAGATATATTTTGATAATTTTAAACTCGTAAATTTGAATCTCTCGATAAAGTGAACATTTTTTCCCGGTCCCTGTGTGCCTTGTCATCCTGAATTTTGTCTTTCCTAATTTTCTACATTAGAAAATCATAGTTTTATCTAGTGAACATTTTTTTCCCGGTCCCTTGAGAAATACTCGATAAGTTGAATAAAATCAATATTAATTGGTTCCCTCGGTAATTGGAAGTTAAAGGAATAGTATCTTCGCCTTGGAATTGTATCATTATTCTTGTCGCAAATAAATTGCCGTGTCATCCTGAGATAATCTTACTTTTGATAAATAATATTTAAGATAACAAACTTAGTGATAAGAAAACTTGTTATCATCGTCACAATGGGGGCGCTGCTTGCGAGTTAAATCTACAAATCTGCAAATAACTCTAAGGATATTCAAGATATTCATGAAATTATTTTTCAAAAACCTTCCCGGTGATATACCTAATAATATCCTAAAATTTCACGGCGATTGGATGTATGGTTTTTGAATCTATAGAGTACAGACAGACAGACATTCAATTTTATATATATAAGATAATATAAAAGAGTTTTAAAAATTGTAAAAAAAAAAAAATGCATCGGCCGGGAATCGAACCCGGGCCGCCCGCGTGGCAGGCGAGCATTCTACCACTGAACCACCGATGCTTAAAAAAATGGCCATATTTAGGTATTCATTCCATTCCGGATTAGTCCGCGTAAAAAAAGTTCTTCAAATGAAAAAAAAAAAAAGAAATAGCCAAAAATACTAATCAAAATGCAGCCGAAAATTTTCCTCGGGTTTATAAAAAGCGACATGCAAAATATGGTACCAATTGGTTCAGTAGTTTTTGAGTTTATCGCGAAACAGACAGACAGACAGAAATTGACTTTTATTTCAATTAGTTAATTTTTATTTTGAATTGACTTATTTTATACTATTTTAAAGGGAGAGGTGCCGTTTTTCAAAATTACATAATTTGCTTTATTTATTTTTTTTGCTTTAATGATTTTTTAAATTTTGTTGTAATACCCGCGATTTCTTAAATTATATTTTCACACATTAGTAATAACCTGTAAAAGTAATACATACCACTTGTTTAAAATATTTTTACATTTATCGCTTCAAAACCCATAAGTATTGATACATTAAATATATAACATTTTACATGCAATACTTTAAACTTTTTTAGTTTCCACTTTTTAATTTATTTTTTTCTCATTTATTCATCCTAAATTGTTTTAACTTCCATTTCAATGCATTTTTATAATTTCTTTTTTACTTACATATAAATCGATCTCCTTAAATTTTGAAATGAATTTTTTAAATACCCACATTTTTTTGTTAAACGTTTTAAAAAAGTTCTTACAGTTTATTGTTTAAATCATTTTATATTTAATTTCAAATGTTTTAATAGATACATATATTTTTACATTTATCTCTTATTGAATTATTATTGAATTATTTTTATGTACTTATTACAATTTTTTTTTTTTTTAAATATAAAGATAGAACTCATTTTTTTCCTTTAATATTTTTATATATTTTACATATTTGATTGCAATTTTTATAATAATTTTTTCATTCACAAATTTTTCCCACCTACTCTGTATTTTAATTGATTTCAACTGTGATATTATAACACTATGCGGCGCTGAGTTTGTGTATACAAAAATGTAATGCCTCGATAAAGGTTGGCGTTCAGCCAGCCGAAATATTGGCAAAATAAATATTTTATTAAATCCAATATATGCCTTTTTATTATCTAATATATATATATATATATATATATATATATATATATATATATATATATATATATATATATATATATATATATATATATATACACTTGGTTCTTTTTTTATGCGGTAGATGCGTTCCAGGGGAATCCGCATAAAAAAAATCGCACAAAAAAAGACATACATTTATATGTAAAATGATGGATACGTTCCATTTATTAAAAAAATCGCATAAAACCTAAATAATGTTTTAAAATGCACTAGAAATCGCATAAAAAAAAGATGTATAAATAATAAGATTTAATTTTTTTCTCATCATATTTTAATAAATGGCACATATGTGTGTTAATAACAAAAACAAAACTTAATATGTAAAAAAAAAACATAAACAAAACTTTATTTAAAATCATATTAAGAATGTTTTCATCATTATTCGCTGTCTGATAATGTGCGAACCCGTTTGAGGATTGGTGCAAGATCACTTTCATCACTTGAAGATAAAATTACGTCATCAGATCTACATGGTAATGCTTCTTTAGGAACTTCAGTGATTTTTTTTTCTTTGACAAGGTAGTCAGTAATCAAACGCTGTGATGGCTTGACTAGTTCTTTGTAGAGTTCTCTGTAGCCAGACATACAAAATTTCAGATCACGTTGGAATTTTAAGGCGCGTTCTACATCATTATCATTTTGAATAAAAAAAATTTCCAATTTACCGGAAAGTTGAAGGCCTTCCCGAAGTAATTTTTCGTCCAGTGGAGTAACATCTTCCAGTTCGCTATCTACTGTTTCGAAATCTTTAGTAGTATCTACCATACTTTCCAAAATATCATCATCATTTAGGGCTTCGTCCACAAGCAATTCTTCTATATCATGCTCGCCAAAATCATCAAAACCTTCCCCACCTATTTCCTTAGCAATTGAAATAATATCTGATGTTACTATTGTTGTTCTATTTGATTCATTTTTCTTTGATACGCATTCAGGCCAAGCAGCTTTCCAACATGCATTTAAAGTTTGTGATTTTATCTCGGCAATTGCTAACGCAACATGATCTACACAGTTCAAGATATTAAATTGTTTCCAAACTTCAGTAACTGTTATTGTATCGGATTCCAGTTTATCGAAAATGAATTGGAAAGTGAATTTTACATAATATTTTTTAAATGTTGAAATAATTCCCTGATCTAATGGTTGAATTAGGCTCGTTGTGTTTGGAGGGAAAAAAACTACCTTTATATTTGGATGTTCTAAGTTTGGATGACCTGGTGCATTGTCAAGAATTAATAAGATCTTAAATTCGAGACCCATCTCTTTCATATAATTTTCTACTTCGGGTACGAAGCATTTATTGAACCATTCAGTGAAAATAGCCGTTGTTACCCAGGCCTTCTTGTTTGCCATCCAATGTACGGGCAGTGTATTTAAGTCTTTTCCTTTTAATGCACGTGGTTTTAAAGATCGATTTACAAGCAGCGGTTTTAACATTCGATCGCCAGATGCATTGCTGCACAGCAATAAAGTAACTCGATCTTTAGCAGCTTTAAAACCACTGGCATTTTTTTCGGACTTTGCAATGTAAGTACGGGTTGGCATTTTTTTCCAAAACAATCCTGTTTCATCAGCATTGAAGATTTGATGGGCACAATATCCTCCATCTTTAATAATTTTAGCCAACTTTTCAGGATATTTTCTAGCAGCTTCTTCATCTGCAGAAGCCACCTCACCTTTTATTTTTAGATTATGAAAAGAATGTCTTTTTATAAAACCAGTTAACCACCCTGTGCTGGCAGAGAATTGTGGATTACTTTCACGTGAAGATGTAGATGGCTCTGATTCTTTTAACTCCTTGTAAAATTTAAGGGCTTTCATCTTGATTAAATGTCCATCTAATGGAATTCTTTTTTGAGTTAAATCTTCAATCCAAATTACGAGAGCCTTTTCTGTTTTTTCTATTAAAGTGCCTCTTGAATATGATGAAATTTTAGAACTCAAATTTGTACCAGATCTGACTGATCTTCTTATTGCCGCTTCATTTTTTTTTATTGCTCTTATAGTAGATTCGCCTAAATTATAACGTTTACCTATTGCTGTTGATCTTTCTCCTTTCGCCAAGCAATCGAGAATTATAATTTTGGTTTCTAGCGAAATTGCACTTCTTTTTTGTTTTTTATTATTGTCACACATTTTCTTTAAGAGGACTAAAAATTATAGAAAAAACTTAATGTACAATTACGCACTAAAATTATTCAAAAAAACTTACAATTCACTTGAGTAAATTTATCTTCCGGTTTTCGGTAGTGTAACGTCCTTGTATTTGTTGACGTTAATAAGCAAGAAGTACTTGGAAGTTTAAAAAGAAATACTTTATTTCTTTTAGGCCAACATCAGATATAGCATATTAATTATAAGACATATGTTTACATGTGGTAGATATTACAAACAGTCAAAAGGCAACTGCACAGAGTATCATCAGTGATAAATATGTGTTCACTGATAATTTACTATAAAAAGTAAATCACCAAAATATTTTCGATATTCGAATAAATTTTTTTTTCTTGCACCGCATAACTCCAAAACCGCATAAAAAAAACCGCATAAAAAGAGAACGAAGTGTATATATATATATATATATATATATATATAGATTAAATCTTCATTGTTGGCTTTTTAACTTACATTCATTCTTCATTGTTGGCTTTTTATATTACATTCACTCTTCATTGTTGGCTTTTCATCTTACATTCACTCTGTTAGCTTTTTATATTACATTTACTCTTCATTGTTGGCTTTTTATCTTACATTCACTCTTCATTGTTGGCTTTTTATATTATATTTACTCTTCATTGTTGGCTTTTTATCTTACATTCATTCTTCATTGTTGGCTTTTTATATTACATTTACTCTTCATTGTTCGCTTTTTATCTTACATTCACTCTTCATTGTTGGCTTTTTATATTACATTTACTCTTCATTGTTCGCTTTTTATCTTACATTCACTCTTCATTGTTGGCTTTTTATCTTACATTCATTCTTCATTGTTGGCTTTTTATATTACATTCACTCTTCATTGTTGGCTTTTTATCTTACCATTATTCTTCATTGTTGGCTTTTTATATTACATTCACTCTTCATTGTTGACTTTTTATCTTACATTCACTCTGTTGGCTTTTATATTACATTTACTCTTCATTGATGGCTTTTTATCTTACATTCACTCTTCAGTGTTGGCTTTTTATATTATATTTACTCTTCATTGTTGGCTTTTTATCTTACATTCATTCTTCATTGTTGGCTTTTTATATTATATTTACTCTTCATTGTTGGCTTTTTATCTTACATTCATTCTTCATTGTTGGCTTTTTATATTACATTTACTATTCATTGTTGGCTTTTTATCTTACATTCACTCTTCATTGTTGGCTTTTTATCTTACATTCATTCTTCATTGTTGGCTTTTTATATTACATTCACTCTTCATTGTTGGCTTTTTATCTTACATTCATTCTTCATTGTTGGCTTTTTATATTACATTCACTCTTCATTGTTGCTTTTTATATCATATAGAAAATCATAGTTTTATCTAGTGAACATTTTTTCCCGTGTCACATTGCCGTGTCATCCTGAGATAATCTTACTTTTGATAAATAATATTTAAGATAACAAACTTAGTGATAAGAAAACTTGTTATCATCGTCACAATGGGGGCGCTGCTTGCGAGTTAAATCTACAAATCTGCAAATAACTCTAAGGATATTCAAGATATTCATGAAATTATTTTTCTAAACCCTTCCCGGTGATATACCTAATAATATCCCAAAATTTCACGGCGATTGTATGTATGGTTTTTGAATCTATAGAGTACAAACAAACAGACAGACAAACAGACAGACAGACATTCAATTTTATATATATATATATTATATTTACTCTTCATTGTTGGCTTTTTATCTTACATTCATTCTTCATTGTTGGCTTTTTATATTACATTTTCTATTCATTGTTGGCTTTTTATCTTACATTCACTCTTCATTGTTGGCTTTTTATCTTATATTCATTCTTCATTGTTGGCTTTTTATATTACATTCACTCTTCATTGTTGGCTTTTTATCTTACATTCATTCTTCATTTTTGGCTTTTTATATTGCATTCACTCTTCATTGTTGGCTTTTTATATCATATAGAAAATCATAGTTTTATCTAGTGAACATTTTTTCCCGTGTCACATTGCCGTGTCATCCTGAGATAATCTTACTTTTGATAAATAATATTTAAGATAACAAACTTAGTGATAAGAAAACTTGTTATCATCGTCACAATGGGGGTGCTGCTTGCGAGTTAAATCTACAAATCTGGAAGTAACTCTAAGGTTATTCAAGATATTCATGAAATTATTTTTCAAACACCTTCCCGGTGATATACCTAATAATATCCAAAAATTTCACGGCGATTGGATGTATGGTTTTTGAATCTATAGAGTACAAACAAACAGACAGACAAACAGACAGACATTCAATTTTATATATATAGATTATATTGTTGGCTTTTTATCTTACATTCATTCTTCATTGTTGGCTTTTTATATTACATTCACTCTTCATTGTTGGCTTTTTATATCATATAGAAAATCATAGTTTTATCTAGTGAACATTTTTTCCCGTGTCACATTGCCGTGTCATCCTGAGATAATCTTACTTTTGATAAATAATATTTAAGATAACAAACTTAGTGATAAGAAAACTTGTTACATCGTCACAATGGGGGCGCTGCTTGCGAGTTAAATCTACAAATCTGCAAATAACTCTAAGGATATTCAAGATATTCATGAAATTATTTTTCTAAAACCTTCCCGGTGATATACCTAATAATATCCCAAAATTTCACGGCGATTGGATGTATGGTTTTTGAATCTATAGAGTACAAACAAACAGACAGACAAACAGACAGACAGACATTCAATTTTATATATATCTATTATATTTACTCTTCATTGTTGGCTTTTTATCTTACATTCATTCTTCATTGTTGGCTTTTTATATTACATTTTCTATTCATTGTTGGCTTTTTATCTTACATTCACTCTTCATTGTTGGCTTTTTATCTTACATTCATTCTTCATTGTTGGCTTTTTATATTACATTCACTCTTCATTGTTGGCTTTTTATCTTACATTCATTCTTCATTGTTGGCTTTTTATATTGCATTCACTCTTCATTGTTGGCTTTTTATATCATATAGAAAATCATAGTTTTATCTAGTGAACATTTTTTCCCGTGTCACATTGCCGTGTCATCCTGAGATAATCTTACTTTTGATAAATAATATTTAAGATAACAAACTTAGTGATAAGAAAACTTGTTATCATCGTCACAATGGGGGTGCTGCTTGCGAGTTAAATCTACAAATCTGGAAGGAACTCTAAGGTTATTCAAGATATTCATGAAATTATTTTTCAAAAACCTTCCCGGTGATATACCTAATAATATCCAAAAATTTCACGGCGATTGGATGTATGGTTTTTGAATCTATAGAGTACAAACAAACAGACAGACAAACAGACAGACAGACATTCAATTTTATATATATAGAAGATTACATTATTATCACATATATTACTATACTAAGCTCTGAGTATTAAAACCGCTCTAGGAATCCAGGTTACCTCAAGAGAGAATGAGTAAATATACATTTTTTAGCACTATAAAATGATGAAGAAAAATATATTTCTTCTGCAATCTGCAATTGAAAGAAATAATTCAAAAAGGGTTAAAGAACTTATTGAATCAGGCATTGATATCAATTGTCAAAACGAATGGGGAATGGCTCCATTACATATTGCAGTTAAGTTTGGTAGGACTGATATATTACGGAATCTTATAAGAAAAAATGCTGATATTAATATTCAGAATTCATTTAAAAAAACACCATTACATATTGATGTATGCAGACCAGATGATAAATCTTATTTGCGTCTAATTCAAGCAGGAGCATCGCTTAATATCAAGGATAACCTAGGTGACACCCCATTACATATTGCTATAAAAAAAAGGTATTTAGAAATTTCAAGAGATTTAATCAAAAATGGAGCTGACATTCATGCTATCAATTTAAAAAATATATCAATTTTAATGACTGCTCTTACATACTTCAAAAAACTAGGTTTTATTAGAAATTTATTGGAATTGGGTGTTGAGGTTGATTTTAAAGATATTCAGGGAAGAACTGCTTTGCACCATGCATCTGCGGAATGGATTAATCCAAAAAAGGGAGAACTGATGAAACATTTAATAGAATTCGGTGCTGATGTCAATTCAAGAAGTGATAATGGAACCACTCCATTGATGAATATTGCTATGAATGGCAACATATTTGAAGCTCAAATGTTGATAAAAGCAGTTACAAGTATTAATGCTAAAGGTATTTTTCAAAACAATGTGTTACTTCATGCAATTGAAGGAAGCAATATTGAAACGACAAGGTTGCTGATAAATTTAGGAGCAAATGTAAACAGTGCAGATTCATTTGGTAGGGCCCCATTGCATATAGCTGCTAGGAAATCAAATATCAATATGCTGAAGATACTAGTTGAGGCCAAAGCTGACCTCTACTTGAAAGACAATAGAGGATTAATTCCTCTGACATATACTCTAAAATATAATTTATTTCATACTTGGTCAGATCTGGTTTCTGCCTTTAAATATCTTTTACAAGAAACAAGATATTTCGATCTAAACAAATGTGTTGGTTTAGGTTTAGGTCACACAAAATCGATCAAAATTATGGTGAAATATTTTGTTCTTCATCATCCCAGATCATCAATTCCTAGTGCTGTATCCTCACAAGAGATGCTCTCAATTTGGTGGGACAGTTGTCAACGAGAGGTGGCCACAATGCTGGGCCACAAAGAAGGACAGATCACCTTACACAGCTACCTTGTGGAACCTGACCTAAACACAAGAGCTGGGTACATATACAATGAGAATAATGGGATAAAAGAACACCTAGAATGGAATATGACCTGGTATAAAAACAACCTTCAAATTTACAGTAGCATGATAGAAGAATACTACAAGAAGGATATTAAAAGGGGTAAATTACTGTTTAAATGGATGTGTACTGCAAAGAAAAATCAGTATAAAGATGTTATCCAGTTGAACTGTGCTAATATAGCTGAATACCTTACAAATGAAGCATTTGGTAATTTCTTCATTAGGAAATAAATAATAAAATATTAATTCTGAAAATAATCCATGTGACAACGTTGATTATTTTAACTAAAAAGCATTTGAATTATGAAAAATAGTTCCAGAAGAAGATAAGTGAGAGCAGTTTATGTATATAAATATTAGACTATTAATAAAATGTTTTTTAATTATTTGATCCAACATAAGCCCATTCAATGATATAGGATTTATGTAAAGAGTATCTACTCACTTCATACTTATGTAATGTATATGTGATCAAAGTATCTTCTATGTACCCTCAAACATTATAAACGTTTTAAAACATTCTATATATCATATCATTGCAGTAAGGTCTGTAGAGATAATATTTGATGATATTAAAAAAGAAACGCATTGCCAGTAAATTTATTTGTGTAACATATGTGATTTTACAACATTTATATCTGCTTTTACATACTGGTAATGTCTCTTATTCCAAAAATATGCCTGTACTTTGATTAACTATATTTGTCTCCATGTTTAGAATTTGGTTAACAAATATTGATTAGTATATTATTGAAATTAATCTAGCCCTTACTTTGTATATTTATTTGTACGAGCTGGAGGACCCGACTTAATTCAATTTTCTCACAAATGAATGTTTCCCAAACGAAGATTGTCTTTACAGTGATTATTTTAAATTAGTATATGGATATTGACTTTCATTAATATTTTATGTTGAAATTATAAATTTATTGCATAGTATGTAAATAATATTACGATTGGGTAACTATCTTAGTCTTCGCATAGCATTAATGACATATTTTTAACCACTTCTTTCCTCATGTCAAAAATTTAATTGAAATTCTATTTTTAAAACGAATACGCGGTTGTTTATCTTTTCTCTATATATATAAAAATGAATGTTTGTATGTTTGTTTGTCTGTCTGTATGACCTGTATACAAATTCGCAGTAGTTCACTAATTCAAACCAAAATTTCCATACATAGGTAAAAAATAACGGGGATGACGATAGGCTATTTTAAAAAATATATAAATCAATTATTAAAACTATATATTCAAATTATTCGACTTAGCTCACGAGCAGCGCCCTCTAGAACGCGGGCGATCTGACGGTGGCGCGCGCCCATTGGCTGCCGGCGAGCACGTGGCTTCCATGCCCCCTGTCCCCCCCCCCGCCGAGTAAATGTGATCGCTTGGCTGCCGGCCGGTTGGACAGTCCAAGTTCCCAACGACCACCGATCAAGAGGTCCTGGCGCGCGGGGGCAGAGTGACCTCGCGGGTGACCTCCGGGAACTACGTCCATCTCTTCCATATGTAATATACATTTAATCGTGTAAACCCGGGCGTTGCCTGGGTCATGCAGGAACAAAATTCTAACAGAAAAACATTCATTCGAGCAGAAAACATGTAACGAATAGTATTTGAATAGGGTACATTTAATAGGGTAAAACCCGGGCGTTGCCCGGGTCATTCGACTATAAAAATATCGCTTCTCAGACACAAAGTTTGGAGCGGGACGTTTCACAAGAGTGACATACACGGCGCCAATTTATAATTGTAATGAATAGTATTTGAATAAAAACATTTAATCGGGTAAAACCCGGGCGTTGCCCGGGTCATTCGGCTAGTATTGTTATAAAATTATTCATTATCTAGATCATCAAATATTATTTTTTCTAATTTAGCCAGAACTAATAGAGAGATATACTCCTAATTCTTATTATAAATGCTTTCATTCAAATGTCTTTCATAGGTGTCTATATCTTTTGTCTACCCTTTTAACATACTTCAGATTGCACAGAAGTCTCAAAATATTTAAATATATTGAATTGATATGAAAATGATATTGCTGACTTGTATATAATTGGTGAAGTATATTAAGTTAAATAAAGTCTGCAGTTTTATTTTTCAAATATATATTGCATTGTCATAATGAGTAGTAAGTAGAAATAAATACTTTGGGAAAGTCAAAAAAGTGATAAGATGTAATTCTAATAATATTTTTATATTAATATTTCAAGTAAAAATGCAATAAAAACTAAATTGATTCATTTATACAGTTTAAACTATTTGTTATTAAAAGCCAATTCACTATCCAACCCAATCACTTAATTGTTAAAGAATATGATATTTTTATCTGTAAGATTTAAACCCATAATTTTAAAATAGCCTAATAACTTGGCTTTTTGGGGTCATAATACCTTATGCTAATTTATTGAATTATTTTGTTGATAATGCATTATAATAATATTACTAGAAAAGGGGCCTTCTAAAATATAAATATAGAATTATTAATATTATTTTTATTTGAATAATGAAGTGTTTAATTTAGAGCATTATTCGTAGATAAATTTCACTTGGAGAGATCCTTGGTAAGTCGTGCAAAATTTATAATTGTTTCAAATAGAATTTGAATTTGAAAAAAAAATGTATACATATGCATTCCTGAGTAAAAAGCTTTCTAGTAAACGCTGGACGTTGCCTGGGTCATTCGCCTAGTACAGAGAGATATTTATAACCAAGGTTCCTGGAGTGTAGAGCGCCAACTACCCAAGAAGTCCAGCTAACTAGTATGGACTAGTGTTAAACGCTTTTACTCGTGTCCAGTATTGATTGCTGAGTTGAACCAGTTGACCAGGAAGTTCCATGCTGAGGTTGAGTCTGGAATACTGGCCATAAATCTAGGATTAAGGTTGGTCAGTCCAAGCAGGATAGCTGTTTTCATCTTATGTCACAGGAATGCTGGACAGCTGAAAAGGAGATTATTGAAGAGTGGATGCAAGGAGGGTCAGTTTCCTGATGCACACATGTAATGTCTGCTAGTACTTGGCCATGGCTCGTGAGGATGGTGTTGGGGGCCTTTCCAAGGCAAATTTTGGTAAATATTTAGGAGATGCCTTGGAGTGGAAGCAATTCTCCTGTGGGATCTGGTCGATTGGTCTTGGGAATATAATACAGTCTATGATGATAGAGAAGCTTTACAGGTTAGGTTTCGAGCATGAGTTCGAGGCAGGGTGGAGTATGAGTGTGGTATAACAGAATTAGTGGCAATATTTGCTGAATTGTCTGCTAGTTCATTACCATTGATTCCATTTGTCCGGGTACTCAACACATCCTAATGTAAGGAGCTTTGTTGAAGACTTTTATTATATTTGCCACTAGCGATATGCGTGTTGGTTCTGAGGAGCAGATAACTGATAATGGGGATCTACAGTCCGAGGCAATTTTCACTGATGTTTTGGTTAGACTATTCTCCGCGATTTGAGCTGCCTAGGGAATTTCTAAAATTTCAGCGTGAGAGAAAGTACAGTTTGAGTGAATTTATTAGAGAACTGACTGATGTTTTCGGGAAGAAAAGATGATCGCAGCACCAAAGCCTGAATAACTTTTTGATCCATCTGTGAATGGTAATGCACCTTATTCCCAAAATATACCTGTACTTTAATTTAACTGCAAGTCTGTAGATTTTTAATATATATATTGCATTGTCATAATGAATAAAAACTATAAAAATAACTTGAGGAAATTAAAGAATGTGAATAAATGTAATAAAAAACATTTAAAATTAATGCTTCCAGTAAAAATGCAATAAAAATCAAATTAATTCTAATTGCTGTTTGAAATATAGGTTATTAAAAGCCTATTCACAAATTTATTTATTTATTTCGTCTCAATTTACAGGTGTTACATTCGAGCACAGCTCGCGAGTCACCTTGTCCTGGCTATTAACACATGGCGAGTTGGTGGAGTAGCGGTGATCCCTCTGGACCTTGCAGGAGGGCAGCTGTTGGGTGATTAGATCTTAACTAAGTGTCAGGGCCGGGTCGTCGGAATCGGGGATTGTTATCTCCTTTATTTTGTAGAATATCTTGTATGGTTGGATTATTTGAATTTTGCATTTGTAGGTATAATTTCTCAACGGAAGTTTGGTACATATCTTCTAGATCGGGTTGGTTCAAGTCCTCCTTCAGTATTTTGTTTGATAGGTTGAATGTAGCTCCAATAATTGTCCGAAGGCAGATTCTCATAAATGCGTTTATCCTATTTTTGTCTGTGGTTGTAATATATTTTCACTAAACATGGAGTGCGTATGCTACTATCGGGAGGATACAAATTCTGTATAGAGTAAACTTTTGTTTTGTAGTCAATTTGCTTCTATAGTTGAACAGGCTTGATAATGTTATTTTTGCGATTTTTGCTTTCTTTATGATATTTTTGACATGCATGTTGAATTTCAACTTGGAGTCCAAGGTAACTCCAAGATATTTAACGCTGTCAGTCCAGTTAAAAGGGTTCTGGTTTATCTTTAGGATGGATTGTGGCTTGAAATTTTTATTGTCTAGTGGAGGAAAAATTATTGCCTAAGACTTTTTTGGGTTGATGTCTAATTTCCAATCATTGCACCATTTGGTTATACTGTTTATGTAATTTTGGAGTTGTGTAGTTATTATTCCTATTGATTTGGAGTTTGATAAATTTTCTGCGTCATCTGCGAAAATTTTGTTTGACATTTTGGATGTGGAGGGAAATCGTTAATGTAGATGTTGAATAGGTAGGGTCCAAGGATAGAGCCTTGAGGGACTCCAATCTGGGTTGGTTTTGCCGTGGTTATATAATTCCTTCGCTTAATTGAATAGGTCCTGTGCTGGAGATAGGTCTCCAAGAATTTGATAAAATCCCTTAGAAATTGATTTTTTGTTATTTTTGTTATCAAGCCATCTTGTCATACTCTATCAAATGCTTTGGTAAAGTCTAGAAAAACAGCACCTACTGCCTCCTTGTGGGACTTTCTCATTTGGATGTAGTCTTTTACTGTGATGAGCTGGTGGGTTGTGGAGTGTCTTTTTCTGAATCCAAATTGTTGAGGAATGATAAAGTTAAAAGAATCCATGTATGTATGCAATCTGCGAAGAACAATCCTCTCGTATACCTTACCGATGGTAGAGAGAAGGCTGATTGGTCTGAGATCTTCAGGTGATTTGACAGGTGATATTTTGGAATGGTTATGATAATGGCATGTTTCCATGTCTTTAGAAAGTAGCACAGATGTAATGCAGCATTGAAGATTCCAGCGAGAAAAACTAACCATTTGATGGGAAGGTTTTTAGTCATTTGCGACGTAATATTTTCGTGGCCTGGAGCTTTGTGATTACCTAGGTTTTTAATCACTTCCTTGACTTAATTTGGCGTTGTCATTGATAGTATATTCTCTAGGGGATGTTAGAAAGTGTTATCTGTTAGGTAAGAAGGAACCTCATCCTCCGCATTGGAAAAGTGTTTGGAAAAATGCTCTGAAAGATCATTTCCAATTTCTTTGTCGGTCAACAAGGTTTTTCCATTTGAGTATAAACTAGTGATTTTGTCAATTTTTTTCCTAATGTTTTTTTTTTTTCCCAGAAGTCTGTTGGCTTCGATTATAGTTTGCTTAAAAAACTATTTTAATTTTCAGATTTCTCTGCTTCAAGGGCTTGGTGTAGCTTTCCATGAAGATTGAGGTAAGTAGCTCTATGAGCTGGATCCCAGGTTGATTGCCATCTTTTCAGAGATTTATTTTTCTCCCTTATTAAGGCTTTGGTTTTGGGTTCTTTATTAATTTGGAAGATGAGACTATGGTGTTTTTCGAGTAGCGATTATTAATTTTCTCGTTTAAAATTCCACTGCTGAATCAATGTCTACTTTTTTTTCAAGGAGAGTCTGGGGGGCGTGGTGGAGATTAGATCTTGTTGAAAATGTACCCAATTAGTTGCTCGGCAAGCTGAGTTGTGAATTCATCCTTTGGACAACTCAATTCAAAGATTACAGGGTGATGGTCAGATGATAAATCGTCGGTGGTTCTGGCTTTTGGGGTCAAGGGAATGTTTTTTAAAACAGCGAAGTCTAGGAAATCGGGATTGCCGAGTGGACTGTATTGCGTGGGTGACGAAGGTGCGACAATGTCTAGCTTTCTCTTTCAGAGAAATTTTGCAGCACGACTCCGCTGTTATTAGAAGTCCTTGATCCCCAAAGAGGGTGCTTGGAGTTCGAGTCTCTTGCAACGATTATTGCGTGGTTGTGTTTTATCAGTTGGTTCAAATCTTCCTCCAATAATGGTGCATCAGGCTTCTTATAAATTGCTGAGATTTGCATGAGGGGTTTTCCATCTGGTTTTATCAAAATTGAAGTATTTTCCAAGTTTGAAGTATGAATTCTAGATCTGATTTCGTTACAAATCCAAGCAATAATTTTAAATGGTAATTTGAAATTCATTGTAGGTATTGTTTGATTATTTGCATCAATTTTTCACACAGGTCCTTGATTTCAGAGCGAGAAGTTTTTCTTGTCCCAACCTCAGCATTGCTTTGGTTTTGTTGTTCTGAAATTTTCGGCAGTGTTTCAGATCTTTTTGAAATCGAAATTGGGCTGTTAGGTTTGTACTGACCAGGGTATCTTGGATGATGCTGATGTACTCTTGGAAACTTAAGGCATCCGCGGTAATTGGCTGTGTGCGCTTCTTCGCAGTTTGCACGCTTTGGGAGAAGTTGTCTTGACTTTCTTGGACAGTCATTCGAATGGTACACCTTGGCACACTTGACGCATTTTGGTTTCAGGAAGCAGTTTAGTTGACCGTGCCCGAAACCCTGGCAGTTGAAGCATTGAGTCACACGATATGTTGTTCTGAAAGATTCAACTGCAATTTTCTGATAGAGAAGTTCAGTTATTCCGTAAATTTTCTTGTTATGTTCATTTTTCGGAAATTCCACCAGTACTACATCCATTGGCCTTTTAGTTGATTGTCTATGAAGTCTCTTCACAGAGGTTTCAGTAAAGCCCATTGTTGGAAGTCCTATTTCTATATCTTCAGTCTTGTAGGCTGTTGTCATGCCCTTTTATACCACTTTAAGCGGTTTTTCTTCTTGGAGTCTATAAGAGTAACCGCCATTGTTTTTTGAACGTATTCCCTGATTTTTTTGAAGTCTTAAATATTTTTGGCCTTGATAAAATGCTTATTTCCTGAGATCGTGCATTGGAATTTATCTGTTCCCAGGTCTTTCAGCTCTTGGCAGAGCAAATTCCAGTCTGTTACATTTTCTGCTATTACAGGTGGTATTCTTAGCTTTTTTGCATGCGTAACTATTGTCCAAGGACCAGTTTCATCAATGTTTTCTTCCTTAACCTGAGGATGGGTAGCTGCGGGCGTTTTTTGAGGGACCTCAGTTACCTCGTTCATGGAGATATCATTTTCATTATGCTGTGAGACAACTTCCATTTTCGGTGTCTTTTGGCTACGTGATGTTGAATCTGATGGGGATTCGCGAGTTCGTTTCTTTGTTGAAGGAGAATCTTCTACTTTGTACTCGATGCCACATCTTTCAAGAATTGTCAAAAGTATGTTGGTTTCGATTATACTGACCTTTTCGCCAGCTGGGTCGATCGTTGATTTGATTATAATAGGCTGCATCTTTTTTAACTATTTTATTTTCACAATCTTACAATTTTGTGTTTAAATTGTTAATTTAATATGTTTTTTTATCTGTACTCCCAATATATATGATGACATTTGCTACCCCATACCCTCATTTTTATTTAAGTCATATAAGAGTGAATCATTTAATATTTTTTTATGTTGCTTACTCATAATGACAATTGAATTATTTGAGATATTTTCTAAGTAAGTGTGTGTCTTGTTTTAAATAATATAACTATGACCCATTTAATTAAAATATGCATATTTAACTGAATGAATAGGCAAAATCCAGAATTTTTACTGAGAGATTTTTATCTGAGCCTGAATGTATAAAATAGCATGCTATTTTAAGTTAAATATATTTTTTGAAAATATGTAATAAAAATTTTCCAACTAATATTACTTACTAACGGATGTACCCGGCTTCGCCCGGGTTTTACCCGAGTAAAGGTTTGTCTAACGAACATTTGTTAAAACAATTCTCTATTAATATATACAGTTATCAGCGTCATGCATTCTTTCTTAATTCTGTCACCGTTTGCTTTTGGTTCAGTGGTAGAATGCTCGCCTGCCACGCGGGCGCCCCGGGTTTGATTCCCGGCTGATGCATTTTTTATTTTTTACAATTTTTAAAACTCATTTTTATTTTTAAAATATATGTGCTTTTCCTGTCTATGTACAGATTTATGGTTTATGTACACAAGTATACAAGTAAGTATACAAGTTATTTGCAAATTGCGTGGCAAATTTACCATTTCGCTCGCAAGCAGCGCCTCTAACGGTGAAGATGGGAACTAATATCAGCTGATCTAATGGACATGTAAAACGTGTTTTAACAGAATATAGAGAAAAATCTGGAAAATATATTTTTCGTATTTTTAGTCAAGAAAAATAAATTGACAGGTTCTGGGAAAAAAAGTAGTTGTTTTTTATTCAGAAAATGATGATGACAATATTGCTGTATCATATTTGATTATCAGATACAAAATTATATCCGGAAAAATTCCAAAAAGCAGAGACCACGGGTGAAGCCAGTTCATTTTTAGTATGCAGGAACAAAATTCTAACAGAAAAACACTCATTCGAGCAGAAGACACAAAGCCGGATCATCTCTTTATAAAAATATCGCTTCACAGACACAAAGTTTGGAGCGGGACGTTTCACAAGAATGACATCCACGGCGCCAATTTATAATTGTAACGAATAGTATTTGAATAAAAGCATTTAATCGGGTAAACCCCGAGCATTGCCCTTTCTTAATCAATTCTGTCACCGTTTGCTTTTGTGAATGGAATAATTACCCAAATATGGCCATTTCTCATAACCATCAGTGGTTCAGTGGTAGAATGCTCGCCTGCCACGCGGGCGGCCCGGGTTCGATTCCCGGCCGACGCATTTATTTTTTTTTTTTACAATTTTTAAAACTCATTTATATATTATACAAGAATGACACCCACGGACCAATTTATAATTCTAACGAATAGTATTTGAATAATAGTATTTAATCGGGTAAACCCAGGGCGTTGCCCGGGTCATTCGGCTAGTAAACTTATAAAAAAAAAGATATATTTTGATAATTTGAAACTCGTAAATTTGAATCTCTCGATTAAAGTGAACATTTTTTCCCGGTCCCTTGAAAAATTCTCGATCGTTGAATAAAATCAATATTAATTGGTTCCCTCGGTAATTGGAAGTTAAAGGAATAGTATCTTGCCTTGGAATTGTCTCATTATTCTTGTCTCAAATAAATTGCCGTGTCATCCTGAATTTTGTCTTTCCTAATTTTCTACATTACAAAATCAATATCTTCTGTACGCTCCAGGAACCTGGGTTACTTAAATAAATAAATTACAAAATCATCATTTTATCTATTCTCCCAATATACATATATGTTGTAGATAAATGATAAAACTAACTTTGACTTGTGCACAATTAATGGGTAGAAAATCTTACTTTTGATAAATAATCTTTAATATAATAAACTTAGTGATAATAAAACTTATAGATAAAAAAATTGTTATCATCGTCGCAATGGGGGCGCTGCTTGCGAGTTAAACCTACAAATCTGCAAATAACTTTAAGGATATTCAAGAAATTCAAGAAATTATTTTTCAAAAACCTTCCCGGGGATATACCTAATAATATCCCAAAATTTCACGGCGAATGCATGTATGGTTTTTGAATCTATAGAATACAAACATACAGACAGACAGACATTCAATTATATATATATCTCTATATATATAAAAGTCAATTTCTGTCTGTCTGTCTGTCTGTCTGTTTCGCGATAAACTCAAAAACTACTGAACCAATTGGTACCAAATTTTGCATGTCGCATTTTATAAACCTGAGGAAAATTTTCGGCTGCATTTTGATTAGTATTTTTGGCTATTTCTTTTTTTCATTTGAAGAACTTTTTTTTACATTTTTAACTTTTTTTAATTAAAACTATATATTTTTAGTCAGAAAATGATGATGACGATATTGCTGGATCATGTTTGATTATTAGATACATAATTATATCGGGAAAAATTCCAAAAAGCCGAGACCACGGGTGAAACCAGTTCATTATTTTGTACGCAGGAACATAATTCTAACAGAAAAACATTCATTCGAGCAGAATGAATATTCGTAACGAATATTATTTGAATAAAAACATTTAATCGGGTAAAACCCGGGCGTTGCCCGGGTCATTCGTCTAGTATATATATATATATTAATTATATCTAGGTGGTGGTGCTTATCTCCATGGTTAAACCAATTCCTGAATTCCACTCCTCTCCAATTTTGCGATGGTAGTTATAGGCCTGGAAAATAGGTCCTCTATTGTCAGTTCTGAGCATGATATGTTCCCGAGAATCTTCCGCACTATTTCATTTCAAGCAGTTATTGAAGGTTTTTTGTCCATTTTGAAATTTTAAGGTTTTTATTTGGCCACTTCTTAGTCTTGCTAAAACTGTTCGTTGATTTCTATTGAGTTTTTGAAGTTCTTCTAATTATATCTTAATCTCTATATACAGTTTAAACTTTTTATTTTTAAAATTTTATTTTAATTTAAAGCGTTATGTCCCCCTAGGGACACTTTCACTGTCATGCATGTATGACTTTACAATTGTCTATACATATATAGATATACAATAATTTTAGGCCGTGAATAGAATAGTCATATGATATTAACAATTAGAAAGATAGAAAAAAGAGATAGAAAAAAGAACTGTGTACAAAAGAAAGAAGTGTCTGGTAATATGTACAATCAGCATAATATACGTAAATTACACTCGTAAATTACACAGGTCTACAAAAAAATAACCTTTTTTTTTTTTTTTGGAGAAAACCTGATGTTGATTCTAATGTAACTTTTCATGCTGAATTAAAAAATGAAATCAGAAGTTTTCCATCACCCATAGTTCTTGCAGGATAACCATTTTTCTATAAATTGTTAATGTTACATTAGCATGAAAATGTTACTTAAGCATTTTTTAAATAAACATCATTACATTAGCTAGCGCTTTATTTTTGACAAGAAGAGTTGATATGTGGAGCCAAAAGCTTTATTTTATTTGTTATTAATTAAATTTTGCTCTTTAAGAATCATAAATTATAATTTAAATAACAAATTATTAAATTTTTAATTAAATATGTTTATTTTATAATGCAATCTCTTTTGCTTTCAATTCAAAAATAACAACAAGCTCTGGAATGCTATTTGCTGAATAACAGTTTTATTATATATATCGTATATTTTAAACTGTATAATAATTACGCTTTTAGTATATTTAACATATCTTCCAATTTGTTGAAGCCGATACCTTATAATATCCTACCCTTCTATTAAAATGTACACTATTTCTATTTACTACCACCCCATATTTTCTATATAAACTATTTGTATTTAAACCCCCTACTTGTATGTAAAACTAAAAATTTTGACGTCAAAATAAAGATCCAAAGAGTGTTCGGTCAGCTGGTGGCGGGGACAGAGGGAAGGAAAAAGGCAACGCCCAGCCCATGTGGGGTCCCGAGGGACATTCTTATAGACGACCCACCTGTAAACAGGACAGGCTTTGGCAGGGGGTCAGCAGATGTTCTAGAGGGTGGCCATCGACAGACGGCTTCTGTCTTGCACACACTCTCTCTCTCCATGTCTCGGTGATAAGCATCCAAGTTTGTGTCATGGCCTTTACCTCTGTCCCGTGGGCTGTCCCCGACCACTCTCGGTGCTAACATCTAGCCCTGCCTCTGCTTCTTGTTGTCCGCGTATGGGAATAACATCAACACTCGCCTCACGTACACGACTGCCAGCTTATCCATACGACATTTGCAACAATATCTATATATATATAAAAATGAATGTTTGTATGTTTGTGTGTCTGTTTGTCTGTCTGTATGTCCGGTATACAAATTCGCAGTAGTTCACTAATTCAAACCAAAATTTAATACATAGGTAAAAAAATACGGGGAAGACGATAGGCTATTTTAAAAAAATATATAAATCAATTATTAAAACTATATATTTTTAGTCAGAAAATGATGATGACGATATTGCTGTATCATGTTTGATTAACAGATACAAAATTATATCGGGAAAAATTCCAAAAAGCAGAGACCACGGGTGAAACCAGTTTATTATTTTGTACACAGAAAGAAAATTCTAACAGAAAAACATTCATTCGAGCAGAAAACAAAAGCCAGATCATCTTTCTATAAAAATATCGCTTCTCAGACACAAAGTTTGGAGCGGGACGTTTCACAAGAGTGACATCCACGGCGCCAATTTATAATTGTAACGAATAGTATTTGAATAAAAACATTTAATCGGGTAAAACCCGGGCGTTGCCCGGGTCATTCGGCTAGTTACATATATATTTAAATTAAACCTAACAATTTGTTTAATAGATTTGCATCAGAAGTGACAGGTAAATTTGAAGTGATCGGTTTATTCTTCTCTATCGATTTGCTTTTATAAATCGTGTGCACTAGACTCTGTCAATATGCCGAGCCGTTGCATTAATAATCTTGATATTTTCTGTTACATTTGTGGGGAATTAACTTTCAAAGTTCAAAGGCGAAACTTTACACCGCTCATTAAATAGTGCTATCAAATTTATTTTGGCTGTAAAGTCGGCGACCAAGATAAGACTTGGGCTCCTCATCATTGTTGTGAAATTTGTGCTCGACGTCTTATGCCTTTTGCGGTTCCAATGATATGGAGGGAACTTAAAGCCATTCTTCAGACTGTTATTTTTGTTTGACAAAGACTACAAGTTTTACATCCAAATCAAGACATACAGTTGAATATCCAGATTTGCCTTCTGCTATGAGACCGGTTACTCATAGTGATATTTTACCCGTGCCACAGCCTCCTGAAAATGTAATATTTAGTGACGATGATTCAGATAGACGAGAGCAACAGTCGGATGACACAAATTTTGAAGCAGGTGCTTCATCTGAAACTCATTTGTTAACCCAAGGAGATTTGAACGACATCGTACATGATTTTGATTTATACAAAAAAACAGAGTGAACTTTTAGGCTCTACGTTAAAAGGCTGGAATCTGCTGCATAAAGGAACAAAAGTATGCTTTTTTTCGCAAGCGTCAAGATATAATTTTCAAGACTTCTTTTCACAAGAGAATGATTTAGTATATTGCAATGATGTTTATATTACCAGTAGTTTTTTCATTATATTAAAAACATTTCCAAATTTCAAGTAGGTGTATCTCAATAATCTTGCGTGATAGAAAAAAATAATGGTATATTTGGAATCATCACAAATAGTTAAATTTAGATAAGATGATGTTTTTTTTTTTGGGACAAAGAAAATACATTTTGATAAACCAGTGTAATGTAAGGTCTCTTGGGCAAAAATGTTGTTGACCAGTGTTATCAGTTTCATAAAAGATATTTGTTGCTATATAATTTAAAATATATCTACAAAAGGTATTGAATTTAATATACATTTCTTTACAGTATTAATGTCAATAATGACAATATACAGTATATACCTTAACTCTACATATATATATATACTAGACGAATGACCCGGGCAACGTCCGGGTTTACCCGATTAAATGTTTTATTCAAACACTATTCGTTACAATTATAAATTGACGCCGTGGATGTCACTCTTGTGAAACGTCCCGCTCCAAACTTTACAGTCAGATTAGTTACGATATAAATCTTCAAATTGAGCGAGCGTCTATAAATATTTCGATTTAGATCAAGTATTCTAATTAGTAAGCGAACTATTATTAATAAAATTTTGAAAAGATTTCGATTTTAAACGTATTTATAACCTTGATAGAGGGCGCAGTTCGTGAGCTAAGTAGAATAATTTGAATATATAGTTTTAACATTTAATTTATATATAATTTAAAATAACCTATCGTTGTCCTAGGTAGCCTAGTGGTCATGGCATCTGCCCGGTAAGCGGAAGGTCGTGGGTTCGATACCCATCCCTTGACACTTTTTTTATTTTATCCATTCTGACCAAAATCTATCCGTGAACTTCACACAGTGAACTTTACACAGACAGAATAAGGCAATTATATAAGTAGTTTGAATATATAGTTTTAATATTTAATTTAAATATAATATAAAATAACCTATCGTTGTCCTAGGTAGCCTAGTGGTCATGGCATCTGCCCGGTAAGCGGAAGGTCGTGGGTTCGATTCCCATCCTTTGACACTTTTTTTATTTTATCCATTCTGACCAAAATCTATCCGTGAACTTCACACAGTGAACTTCACACAGACAGAATAAGGCAATTATATATAATAAATAAATAATTATCATTAGATAATGATAATGATCATAATGATGATGCGCGCGTTGATGACCAAAATCTATCCGTGAACTTCACACAGACAGAATAAGGCAATTATATAAGTAGATAATAAATAATTATCATTAGATAATGATAATGATCATAATGATGATGCGCGCGTTGATGACCAAAATCTATCCGTGAACTTCACACAGTGAACTTCACACAGACAGAATAAGGCAATTATATAAGTAGATATATGTTTGTCTGCAATGCACATCTGCTTTATGCAACTAATCTGGCTGAAAATTTAACAGCATATAGAGTTGAATCTAGAAAAACTTATAGTCAGATTTTCAGGTTTCTATCTCGAAAATCTTTGAAGTCATTTACAAATTTGCCAATTTCACTGGTAACTAGCGCCCCACTGTGGAGCCTGAAAGTATATCGGTTTCTGTTTATATTCATTCTATTTTCTAATTTATTGTCGAATTGTGAATTAATATTTGTATATTTTAGAATGATTAACATTAAATTTTTGTTTGTGCTATATATCATAAAAACGTTTAATTTCAAGCATTATTCGCAGGGCAAACATTCAATTGGGTATATACTGGGCGAAGCTAGGTCATATTTTATAATTTTAACAAATTATATTTGGATAAAAAATCATTTTTTTATACATATGCACTCGAGGGAAAATGCTCTCTAGTAAAACTCGGGTCATTCGGCAATTATCTTTCTCGCCAAATTGATTCTGTTTTCAATGTGTTTTTTGAAGGTTAGGTGCTCGTCTAAGGTCATCCCTAGGTATCGGATATTCTTTTTCCATTTAATATTGTCTTCGAAGACGAAGAGTTCATCAAAAGGTTTGTTAATTTTCTCTTTTTTTTTATGCAGAAAATGATTTCTTCACTTTTTTGGGGGTTCTTTGTGACTCGCCATTTCTTACACCAAATAGTGGAAAAGATACAGGCCTCTTGGAGTTTCATGTGGAGTCTGTCGAAGGTGTATGTCGAGGCCAAAATGGCGGTATCATCGGCAAATAAGTGTAAAGAGGTGTCTTCAATACAGGGGAAGTCGTCTATACATATGTCGAATAAGGTTGGTCCTGTGACTGATCCTTGAGGGACCCCAGCAAGGATATTCCTAGCTGTTGAGAGTTCATCTTTGACTCGTACCTTGAATGTTCTATTCGTTAAAAAGTTTTGTGTTATATTTATGATGTCTCCAGGAAGGTGCTTTTTTCACATTTTGTAAAGAAGAGTCTCATGCCAGACTTTGTCGAACGCTTTGGCGATATCGAAGAAAATCCGGCACCTGTTATTTGGCCTAGGTCCATGGCTTTTCTTATTTTTTCAGTGACAACAACTAGCTGGTGCAATGTTGAGTGCTTGGCTTGGTAGCCAAATTGTTCAGGTCTGAATGGATTCTTTTCTTCGAGGGACTTTCTAAGTCTTCTTAAAACAATTCTTTCGAATAGTTTTGAGATGGCAGGTAGCAGTGAGATGGGCCTGTAGCTTGTTGGTTCAAGCATGGATTTCCCTTTTTTGAGTATGGGACAGATAATGGACGTTTTCCATCATTCAATCGGTTCCAAAATCACTTTATTAGGTACCGCTCAACAAGAGCAACCTAGTTTATGATAATTGAAACAATGAATAATATGTGAGTTATTCGCATATTAAACAAAAAGTTAACGAGGGATTAAATCCCGGTTCATGGCTGTAGGGAATCAAGGGTGTTACCCACTCGTCCACCGACTTATATATTCATTCAATTGGATATATCTTGGGCGAAGCTAGGTCATATTTTATAGATTTAACAAATAGTATTTGGATAAAAAAGCATTTTTTATACATATGCACTCGGAAGAAAATGCTCTCTAGTAAAACTCGGTTCATTCGGCAATTATCTTTCTAAAGTGTAATATTCAAAATATAGAAAATTTAAAATGAAACATAAAATTATAGGGAGGAAATATCTTTATTTATGGGGCTGTTACCCAGAAGAAAATTATAGGGTGGAAGTATATATTATTAATATTTTGATATTATTCGAGATCCTATCTACTAATATATATATAGTAGAATCTGGAAAAACTTATAGTGAAAATATTAGGTCTCTATTCCGAATATTCTTCGAGTTATTTGCAATTTTGCTTTGAAAATTTGCCCTTTCGCTCGCAAGCAGCGCCTCTAGCAGTGAAGTTAGGAGGTAATATCAGCTGACCTAATGTACATGTTAAACGTGTTTTAACAGAATATATAGAACAATCTGGAAGAGATATTTGTCGCATTTTTAGCCTAGAAAATTTGAAATTGACAGGTTCTGGGCAAAAATAGTTGTTTTTTAGTCAGAAAATGATAATGACAATATTGCTGTATCATGTTTGATTATCAGATACAAAATTATTGGGTTGTAAAGAAAGTTCATTCGTTTTTTGTATCTCTTTGTTTCATAACGGTTTTTGTTGTTATACGGTAAAGTGTTTATATTATTTAAATAGTACATGTTCTGCTCTATAATCCTGCATTATTTGGTTTTTGAAAAACGTTATTTTTTGTTCTTTTTCCAGGCTTGAAAATAGAATATCCAGGAGGCAAAAATCACTATTTTCGACATCTGCATTTCTTCGCTTTTCATTGAGGTCAAAAAGCAGCCGAAGCAGCTCGGGACATATGGAACGTGTATGGAAAAGGGGTCATAGGGGAGCGATCAGCACAAAAATGGTTTGCAAAGTTCAAAAACGGCGACTTGGACCTTGAAGACACGCCTCGAAACGGACGACCATCAGAATTCGATGAGAACATCCAAAGGCCCTGTTGAAGGAAGATGGTCGCCAAACAACCTGTGAGTTGGCCGAAAAAATGAAATGTAGTGCAGTGACACACCATCTCCAACCATCTTCGATCAAAAGATTTTTCTCAAAAACTCGGAGCTTGGGTGCCTCACGAGCTTAATGAAACCAACAAAGAAAATCGCCTTCAAATTGCTGCTCAACATCTCGTACGCCATCAATCAACACGGGGCCATAAACAACGTTTTTTTTTTTTTTTTTTTTTTTTATAACCCACAAAAGACTATGATCTGCGTTTTTTGAGACTGCGAAGGTGTGCTGTACTGGGAAACGCTTGATCATTGCTCAATTGCATCGCGTGAATGAGGCAATTCAACAGAAAAGACCTGATCGAAAAGGTCAAATGATTCTCCTTCACGGCAACGCTAGGCCGCATGTTGCACAAGGCGTCAAAGCTGCCCTTCAAGAGCTCGAATGAGAAGTTCTACAGCACCCGCCGTACTCTCCGGACCTTGCACCAACCGATTACCACCTTTTCCGCTCCATATCAAACCATATGAGAGGCACTATCTTTGATGATGAAAAGGACCTCAAAACCTGGCTCAACAACTTCTTTGACACCAGACCGGGCGTTTTTTGGTGGAACGGCATCAACAAACTAGTCGAGCGTTGGGAGGAGGTCGTAAATAATAATGGAGAATACATAATTGATTAATTAATTGTTATAATTGATGTTTTTTTTTTTCTAAACAAAATTGTCTGATAAAACAGAAAGAACTTTCTTTACAACCCAATATAAACTGGGCATCTTGTTTTCACGCGACCTCATAAATGTGTATCCCACCGTAAAAAATGGTTACAACTGAATTACTTTTTATATTCAAATGTCAAATACAACTAAAAAAAACAAATGTTAAATTTTATCTTCTTTGAATGAAGTCAGTACTAAAAATACATAGATTTGATACCGTTAATGCCATAAAGAAAAAATCGTTGAGCGTTTTGAGGGGCATTATTTCTGATGAATTTTCTGGGTGCTTCCAGAACTCGGAAAAAAGAATGAAACGCTGTATAGATTCCCTCGGACAGTATTTTGAGGAATATTAACCATTTTGGTATATATTCATCTAATAAATCTTTTATGACCCCGAATTTTATGATTATACCTTATAGGTATGTATGTTTGTTGGCTATACAAATCGTCAATAAGGACCTAATCTGGCTGAAATTTTACAGAAGCTTGAGAATATTCTAGAGGAGTTTATTGTCACATTATTTAGACAAGGATAATTGAAATTGACCAAGTTCTGGGCAAAAATAGCTGTTTTTTTATTCAGAAAATGATGATGAAAATAATGGTGTATCATGTTTGATTAGCAGATTCTAAATTATTTCGGGGAAATTTTCATAAAACAGACCATGGTCGAAACCAGTTAATTTTTAGTAGGGAGAAACGAAATTCTAATAACAAAACATCTCTCTATAAAAATATAGCTACTCAGTCTTTTGGCTGAGATCAGTATATCTATATACTGTATATTTATAATTGTCAATATTATGATGCATTAGCGCGCCACCTGTTATGAAAATTCCAAACTATTTTAGACGCGTAAGATTCTTTTTGAAATTAAACAATTTCTACTACCCTTACTGCAATGAAAAAAATCCCATTAATTTTTCCATTGCAGTAAGGACAGTAGAAATTTTTTAATTTCAAATTAAATATTACTCGTCTAAAATAATTTCGAATTTTCATAATTGTCAGTATATATTTATTAATATCTTTATTTTGAAAATAGAGCAATTCATCAATGAATCTTTAATTAAAAAGGCATATTTTGGATCAAATAATCATTTACCCCAACTTTTATCAAGGTATTATAACATATACTAGAGGACGTACCCGGCTTCGCCCGAGGTTTAACCCGAGTAAAGGTTTGTCTAGCGAACATTTGTTAAAACAATTCTCAAAAAACTTATATAAAAAAAAAGATATATTTTGATAATTTGAAACTCGTAAATTTGAATCTCTCGATAAAGTGAACATTTTTTCCCGGTCCCTGTGTGCCGTGTCATCCTGAATTTTGTCTTTCCTAATTTTTTACATTAGAAAATCATAGCTTTATCTAGTGAACATTTTTTCCCGTGTCACATTGCCGTGTCATCCTGAGATAATCTTACTTTTGATAAATAATATTTAAGATAACAAACTTAGTGATAAGAAAACTTGTTATCATCGTCACAATGGGGGCGCTGCTTGCGAGTTAAATCTACAAATCTGTAAATAACTCTAAGGATATTCAAGATATTCATGAAATTATTTTTCAAACACCTTCCCGGTGATATACCTAATAATATCCCAAAATTTCACGGCGATTGGATGTATGGTTTTTTAATCTATAGAGTACAGACAAACAGACAGACAGACATTCAATTTAATATATATAGATAATCTGTGTCAACAACAAACTCAGTGCCAAATAACGTCAACTTTATGTTTTGTAATGTTGACGTTATGTGGCGCTGAGTTTGTTGTTGACACACATTAAATATGTTATAATACCTTATTAAAAGTTTCGTTAAGCCAACTGAAATATTGGTAAAATAAATGATTTTTGATAAAATATATGCCTTTTTAATTAAATATATATCGTTATAAAAATAAAAAAAACAATCGTCAACAAATATCCATTATACTGAATCAATTTTTAAAAAGATATATATGTATGTTTTCATAAAAATCGGATCAGTAAAGAGAGGATGTTTGTTCTTAAAATACTTTATATCAAATTTTCGTTAGGCCTAATCTTCCTCGAGTAAAATACGGGCGAAACTGGGTATATCCGCTAGTATATATTATAAAAAGTTCAAAACTGAATTTTTAATGTACGTGAATTAATGAACTATACCTAGGAAGTTCTAGGAACTAAGATAAATATTTGAATTAAAGATGTTTGATATATTCAAGTAATACTGTATATGACAATTTATTCTCTTTCTTATTTTATTCTTCTTGAAACGCAGAAATATTCAAATAACCCTATAAGGTACTAGACGAATGGCCCGGGCAACGCCCGGGTTTTACCCGAGTGCGTATATATTTTAAAAATATTTTAATTAAAATACTATTCGTTACAATTATAAATTGGCGCCGTGGATGTCTCTCTTGTGAAACTTCCCGCCCCAAACTGTGTGTGTCTTGAAAATATAAAAATAAAAATGTGAACGGGAAAATATGTCCAGGGTAGCCTAGTGGTCATGGCATCTGCCCGGTAAGCGGAAGGTTGTGGGTTCGATTCCCATCCCTTGACACTTTTTTTTATTTTATCCATTCTGACCAAAATCTATCCGTGAACTTCACACAGTGAACTTCACACAGAGAGAATAAGGCAATTATATAGGTAGATAATCCAAATTGTGCCTTATCACACACTATTTTTTTATTTGGCCTTATTACCTTGTGTTTATAATCTATGACGTAATGCCGGCGGCGCGCGCCCGTTGGCTGCCGGCGAGCACGTGACCTCCCTGTGCGCGCGCATCCGTGACAGAACCGGCCGGCCCATGACGGTCGTGACTATATATATAATGGATGGATAATAATAATAATATAATAATAATAATTATTATTATTATTATTATCATTAGATAATGATAATGATCATAATGATGATGCGCGCGCATCCGTGACAGAACCCATGACGGTCGGGACTATATATGTTGATAATAAAATTTTAATTGAATTTTAAATACAATTAATTCCTAAAAAAATAATAGTTGGCTAAAATCCTCTTAATTGGTCAGAAAGAAAATATATGAAAAATTTGGTGACATAGGTAACAATAGTTATATTCTTCAAAAAAACACACATTTCAATTTTATATGATACAGGTTCATCATTTTGAAAAATATAGTATTTATTAATGCAAAACATGCTAAAAAATGCTAATTATAAAATAATAAATATCATAGATGAATTGTCTAGTAATCAATATTTTAAAAAGATTATAACGCTGATTTTTTTATTAATTTTAGTTATATTTCAGGAACCTGGGTTACCTTTATGTTACTATTGCTTAATATTAATATAATAATTTCCCATATTTCACTTTGCGCTCCAGGAATCTGGATTGTAAAAAATTACTCTCTATATTAATACTTAGCTTCAAGTAATAAAACAAGTCGGTGGACGAGTGGGTATCCCCCTCGATTCCCGACAGTCATGAACCGGGATTGAATCCCGCGTTAAAATTTTGTTTAATATGTGAATGACCTTCACATATTATTCATTGTTCAATTATCATGAACTAGGTGGCTCTTGCTGAGCGGTACCTATTTATGTGAATTTGAACCAGGGGGGGGGGGCTTCAAGTAATAAAGATGAATTTTGAAGCGTTTGAAATGAAATGGGAAAATATACATTCACTGCAATCTGTAATTGAAAATAATGATCCTGAAAAGTTGAAGAACTTATTGAATCAGGAATTGATATCAATTTAAAAAACGAATGGGGAATGGCTCCCTTACATATTGCAGTTGACCTAGGTAGGACTGAAATATTACAGAATCTGATAAGAAAAAATGCTGATATTAATATTCAGAATTCATTTAAAGAAACACCATTACATATTGCTGTATGCAGACCAAATGATATGCCTTTTTTGCATCTAATTCATGCAGGAGCATCGCTTAATATCAAGGATCATAATGGTGACACCCCATTACATTTTATTATCAGAAATGGGTATTTGGAAATTTTAAGAGAATTAATTGAATATGGAGCTGACATTCATGCTATCAATTTGAAAAAATATATATCAATGTTAATAACCGCAGTCACATTCTTTAAAAACCTAGATTTTATTAGAGATATATTGAAATTGGGTGTTGACGTTAATTTCAAAGATAGTGATGGAAAAACTGCTTTGCGCCATGCATCTATGGAATTGTTGAATCCAAAAAGAGGGGAACTGATGAAGCTTTTAATAGAATTCTGTGCTGATGTCAATTCAAGATGTATAAATAGAACCACTCCTTTGATGAATATTGCTCGAAATGGCAAAATATCCGAAGCTCAAAAATTGATAAAAGCAGGTGCAAGTATAAATGCTAAAGATTGCAATGAACGGGATGTGTTCCATCATGCAACTGAGGGAAATAATGTTAAAATGACAAAGTTACTAATATATTTAGGCGCAAATGTAAACAATACAAATTCTTTTGGTTTGTCCTTATTACATTCAGCTGCTATGGTAGGAAATATTAATATGCTGAAGATACTAGTTGAGGCGAAAGCTAATTTATACTTAAAAGACAAAACAGGATTAATTCCTTTTGAATATGCTCTACAAGATAATTCATATAATCGTTGGTTATATATGTTTCCTGCCTTTAAATATATTTTACAGGTAACAAGAGATTTCGATCTAAACAAATGTGTTGGTTCAAGTTTAGGTCATTCAAATTCTATTAAACTGATAGTGAGATATTTTGTACTTCATCATCCCAGCTCATCAATTCCTAGTGCCCTATCCTCAGACAATATGCTCTCAAGTTGGTGGGACCGTTGTCAATGAGAGGTGGTGAAAATGCTTGGTCACAAAGTAGGACAGATCACCTTACACAGCTACCTGGTGGAACCTGACATAAACAGGAGAGCAGGATTCTTATACGGTGAGAATAATGGGATACAAGAACATCTAGGATGGAATATGACCTGGTATAAAGTCAACCTTCAAATTTACAGTAGCATGATATAGAAGAATACTACAAAGAGGATATTAAAAGGGGTAAATTACTTTTTAAATGGGTGTGTACTGCAAAGAAAAATCAGTATAAAGATGTGACCCAGTTGAACTGTGCTAATATAGCTGAATACCTTACAAATGAAGCATTAGATAAATTTCCTCATTAGGAAATGAATATTGAAATATTAATTCTGAAATGCAGCCATGTGACATCAATGATAAATTTATCCAAAAGGCATTTATATAAAAATAGTTCCAGAAGGTGATAAGAGAGAAGTTTATGTATAAATATTAGACTAATAATAAAATATATTTTTATTTTGATCCAAATTAGCCCATTCAATGATTTATGTGAATAATATCTACTCATTCCAGGAGTATGTAATGTATATGTGCTCGATGTATATTCTATGTTCTTTTAAACATTATATATGTGCTTTTCAAACATTCTATATGTGATTTTAAAAATTTATATATAGTTTTACATGTTGGTAATGCACCTTATTCCCAAAATATACCTGTACTTTGATATACAGGGTGCGGTAGATAAGTAATGAGACTCAGTCTAGAAAAACAAATTTATTGATCCGATTTGTACAAAACGTTAATAATTTTCAAAGAACTCGCCTTGGGCGTCGACACAAAGTTGCCAGCGCGTTTTCCAAGCTTCATAGGCCCCACTGTAGTCCGTTGGAGTTATCCCAGTTAGTGCCTTCGTGACAGCACGTTGGATGTTCGGGATATCGTCGAAACGATGACCCTTCAGGCATCTTTTTACCTTCGGAAATAGGAAGAAATCAGGAGGACTCATGTCAGGGCTGTATGGTGGCTGTGGCAGAACTTCAACTCCAATTCGGGTCAAATTGGAGGTCACGAGGAACGCTGTGTGCGCCGGAGCGTTGTCGTGGTGGAGACGCCAGCTTTGAGCAAGGTCCTGTCGCTTCCGTTTGACGGCTTTGTGCAATCGCCGAAGGACTTCTTTGTAGAATTCGGCATTAACAGTTTTCCCCTGAGGGACAAACTCTTTGTGAATTAACCCTCGCTTGTCGAAAAACACAATCAGCATTGTCTTGACTAGGGACTTTGACATTCTTGCTTTCTTCGGCCGCGGGGATGCCGGTGTGTGCCACTCCGAGCTCTGTTTTTCGTCTCCGGGTCGTATTGGAATGTCCACGATTCGTCGCCTGTTACTACTTGTCTAAAAAGTCTGGATTATTTTCCAATTCATTCAACATCTCACGGTAAACGTCCACTCGTCGTTGCTTTTGTTCGGCGGTGAGCACTCGCAAGTGTCACGGGCACACAAACCATGTAATACGCGAAGCTCGACCCTCATTGCGCCAGAGCTACGACGCGACTGCGAACCGGTTCTATTGTTAGCTCAGATCCCCCACCACGTGACCTGCAGGTGGAGAACACACTGCGAGCAACTGGGGCGCCGCGCGGCGGCCAGTCTCATTACTTATCTACCGCACCCTGTACCTCTATTCGTTCTCTTATGTTTAAAATCTGGTTAACAAATAAATATTAATTAATATAGTATTGAAATTAATCTAGGCCTTACTTTGTCTATAGATTTGTACGAGCTGAAATACCCGACTTTATTCATTTTTCACCCTAGTGAAGGTTTGTGATATAGGCTTAAGCAAAAATACGATGTTTCTTTCTAAGGATTTCTAGTTGTTTTGTACTCACGTAATTTGTAGCTACGAGGACATCCCTTTAGATATAAACAAATATATATTTATTTAAAGAACGACTTGTTCCCATACAAATTGTTATAAACAAGCGAGCAAAGAATCAAACAGAAAAGTCATGAAGCGTAGAAGTGTGTCGTAATCGTAGTGACGTCAGCATCGATGATGATTAAAGTCAAAGTTTGCGTAACAATTCCCTTCTTATTTTGTCTTTACTCCCACGATGCTGAGGTTCTCCAGGTGTTTCTTCATCTGGTCTCGGGATAGGTCCTTTGTGAAGATATCCGCCTCCAGGTCCTGAGATGGCTTGTACAGAAGGCAGATGTCTCTGTATTCATAACAGTCTCTCAAGAAGTGGTACTTTCTGTTGATATGTCTACAGCGACTGCTTTGTTTAGGGCTGGAGATCCAGTTGATCAATGACTGACTGTCTGTATAGATCGCAGTTGGTTTTTCCATGAAATTCCATTCTTCCAGCTCTCGTAACAGGTTTATTATCCACTTGATTTGACAGCAGCTTTCACAAGCAGCTATCATTTCCGCTTCCATTGTGGAGAGGGCGACGAGTGGTTGTTTACTACTTTTCCAGTCTATAGTTGCTTCGCCGAGCTTCAATACATATCCGCCGTAGGATTTTCCATCATGAGTGGTCGACCAGCTGGCATCGGTGTAGGACTTCAGGATTCCAGTCTTTCCTCTTTCAAATTTCACTCCTAGGTCAATTGTTCCTCGTAGGTATCTCATCACTCTTTTGATTGCTGCCAAGTGCATCTGTTTTGGTTGTCTGGAGTACTGTGAAGTTTGCTAGTGATGTAAGCGATGTCGGGTCTGGTGCTAACAGCTAGAAACATTAGCATTCCAAGGGCTTCTTGGTAGGTGTGCTGATCACAATTGTCATCTTCAATATGATTGTCCAAATTGATTTCTTTGGAACCTGGTGTTGGAACTTCCTTACAAGTTTCCATTCCATATTTCTGCAATATTTGTTGTACATAGTGGCTTTGCTGTAGCGAAATTCCCTCCTTGTCTTGTATGATCTTGATTCCCAAAAACATGCCTTTACATGTTACATCCTTTATTTCCAGGTGATGTCTCAATTTATTGATGAATCTGTTTGAGGTATCTTCAGAATCTGAGACAGCGATAAAGTCATCAACATATATCCCTACATAGAAGTATTTGTCTTCATTCTTCCATTTAAATAGGCAAGGATCAGATTTAAGTTTTTCCAGTTCACAGTCATGAAGTACTTGACTGAATTTCTCATACCACGATCTTCCGGATTGAGGTAGACTGTAAATACTTTTGTTGAGTTTGCAAACTTTGTTTCTGTCTTGGACAAATCCAGCAGGTTGTTCCATGAATATTGTATTTTCAATGTTTCCATTTAGATAGGCTGCTTTCACATCAAATAGTTTAATGACTGAATCTTTTGTTGCTGCCATTGACAAAATAGTCCTGAGGGTGGCATTTTTAATTACAGGGCTGAAAATTTCGTTGTAATCTCTTCCTGGGATTTGGTTGTATCCCATTGCAACAAGTCTAGCTTTGTAAGTTTTGTTTTCTTGGTCTTTAGATATTTTGAACACCCATTTACTTTTGACAACTTTAGCGTTTACAGGTCTAGGTACCAGTTCCCATACTTGATGCGAGTACATGTTCTGTATTTCCTCAAGCATTGCGTTCTCCCAATGTTTCTTGTCTTCGCATGCGATGGCTTCTTCATAGTCTTTCGGAATGGTTTCATTCGTAGTAGCCAGAACGTAGTCATCGAATCTTTTAGGTATTGTTCGAGTCCTTTGTGGTCTGTCTGATCCACTTGACTCTGTCTGTCTGTTGATCATGGTATCTGGTGCTGGCTCTTCAATATCAACATCTGATAGAACATGATTGTCCAGTTGTTCATCCTCCTGAATGAAGAAATATGTGTCAGTGTCCGTATTATTATCACTTTGTTTTTCTTCCGAGATGACATTATTGTTCCCTCTGAAGTGAATGTCTGCGGTTTCAAGAATGACTCTCGCTGTGATATCAAATACTCGATAAGCTATTCTGCATCTTGAATAGCCCACAATTATTCCTCTCTTAGATTTAGCTTCTAGTTTGTGTCTTTGATGTTTCTCGAGTTTATAGAAGACTTCACAACCAAATCTCATGATGTGAGAGACGGATGGCTTTTTACCTTTTCATTTTTCCATAGGGGTAGTGTCTGGGTCATTGGTTGTGGGAGTTAGATTGTACAGATAGGCAGCTGTATTCACAGCTTCTGCCCAGAAGTGTAGGGGTAATTGGGATTCTGCCAGAAGTGTTCGGCCTTTGTCTAATAGTGTTCTGTTAGCTCTTTCAACTCTCCCATTGCTTCTTGGGGTGTAGGTGTAGTTAGTTCATGTTTAATTCCTTTGGATTCTATGAAGGTTTCAAGGTTTTTATTGATAAATTCTGTTCCGTTATCTGCTCTAAGTCGTTTCAGTTTTGAGTTTAGCTCGTTTTCTCTCTTTACAATAAACTTCTTCAAAACTTCTGCTGCTGAGAGTTTATCTTTGAGAAATTCTACAAATATTCTTCTAGAAAATCCATCTACGATGGTCAAGAAATATTTACTTCCGCCCAAGGAGTTTATTCTCATTGGACCACAGAGATCGACATAAATGGCTTCAAAGGGGTAGCTTTCCTGATTGCTATCTGTGTGAACATAAGGTACTTTGGTCAATTTCCCAAGGAGCAAGCATCACATTGATCAAGGGTACCATTCATAGAGTTCAAGCCTTTTAAAAGATTGTTCTTCAAAATCAGGTCTAATTTGTTGTCACTAGGATGTCCTAACCTTCTGTGCCATGCAGTCCTAGAATTGTCCTTTGAAATCAAGCAATATTCATTTGGAACATAAGTTGCTTCAGATAAACGTGATAGGTTCAATGTGTACATGTTACCATCAAAGTTTCCTGTTCCTATTAGCTTGTCATCAGAAGAGTATATGTATGCTCCTTCAGAATTCAAAAGAACAGAGTTCCCTCTTCTTACCACGCTTGGAATGGACATTATATTTCCTTTCAGGTGTGGTACATAGAGGACATTATGCAGGGTTACAGCGTTGTTAAGTTTGTCCTTACCTTGTACAGTAGCTTGGATTGATCCTGATGAGGCAGATTCGATGTGTCTTCCTTCTTCCGCCACTTGTATGCTTCTTCTATCCTCCGTCTTGTGCTCAATCCATTCACCATGGGAAGTCATGTGGCTTGTGCACGCAGAATCAATTATCCACACGTCCTGAGTCGTCGGGCGTTCCTCCCTTGTGCTTGCATGTAGTGCGTATTCTGAAGTGGAGTCTTTTCGTTGGGATGGTTCCTCCGTTCGTTCTTGGATTGCTGATCTGGCTGTGTCTTTGTTTTGTTTTGGTCCTTTATGGTAGTTCCTTGTACTGGCCATGTTATTTTTGTTTGTTGTATTATTTGATTTCCTTTGTTGTTAGGGTTGAACCAACAGTCTTTTTCTTGAAATGTCCTTTTCTTTTGCAAATGTAGCATGACTTTTCTTTGAATTGGTTGCCTGATGATCTGAAAGCATTTTCATGATTTTTGCCTCTGTCCTGTCTTTTCTTCTCGAAATCCAGTAGAGCTTGTCTCAAGTCTGGTAAGGAGATTCCTCTGTTTATTGACAGTGTCGCTGTGATCGTGTCAAAGTTAGGTGTGAGTCCTTCAACAATGTATCGTACAAGTTCTCTTTCTGTTACAGTCTTTCCTAGCTGGGTGATCTCTTGTGCCAGTTTCTGTGCTCGTACAATATACATGTTAACATTTTCATTTGGGTTCAATTTTAGTCTGGCTAGATCCAACATTAGGTCTATCCTTTTATTTTCAAGAGATCCTTCAAATCTTTTCTTTATGTCGTACCAAATTCTTTTGGCCCTTTTATCGCCTCGAAAGATGATTGTTAAGTCATCCGAAAGTGACAATATTATTAGGCTGTATGCTTCCCGATTCTTTTTCTTCCAAATATCATATTCAAGTTTATTATTTGTAAAGTCTGGCTCGTCATTAACAATTACGTCCTCGAAGAGATCTTTTGAATCTAGAATTGCTTCCATTTTCATGGACCACGTTGTATAGTTGTTTTCTGTTAACTGTTCGATTTTTGCTAAGTTATATGTATCCATTTTCATTCAACTTTTTTCTTTCTAAATTGGCGGTTAGTCCAATTATTTAATTTATTTTTTGATTTAAATGGATCAATTGGTGGTTAGTCCAATTCGCACGCCCAAACCACCCTCTGCTACCAAATTGATATAGGCTTAAGCAAAAATACGATGTTTCTTTCTAAGGATTTCGAGTTGTTTTGTACTCACGTAATTTGTAGCTACGAGGACATCCCTTTAGATATAAACAAATATATATTTATTTAAGGAACGACTTGTTCCCATACAAATTGTTATAAACAAGCGAGCAAAGAATCAAACAGAAAAGTCATGAAGCGTAGAAGTGTGTCGTAATCGTAGTGACGTCAGCATCGATGATGATTAAAGTCAAAGTTTGCGTAACAGTTTGCCTAACAAATATTGTCTATACAGTGGTTATTTCAAAATTTGTATAATGATATTGATATTCATTAATATTTTACCATTGAAATTATAATTTTACTGCATAGTATGTAAATAAGATTCTAAAGGGGTGACTAACTTAGTCTTTGAATAGCATAAATGTCAAGCTTTTCATCTACCTTTTTCCACCTCTGTAAAATATTATTATAATTTTATTTCAAAAACAAATATAAATTTATTCAAATTGTTATAAAATATGTATTTTTATAAATTATTTCTAATATTGTTCTAAATTAAATCCAAAAGACAAAAAACCTCTCGCAATTAAACAGAACTATTAGACAGAAATACTCCTCATTTCTATTATAAATGTTTCATTTAAATATGCTTCATAGGTGTCCATATCTTTTGTCAACCCTTTTTTAACCTATTTCCAGACCACTCAGAAGTCGCAAAAATTCTGAAATATATTAAGTTGATATGATAATGAAAATTCTGACTTGTATATAATTGGTAAAATATATTGAGTTAAATAAACTCTGCAGATTTTTGAAAATATATATATATATATTACATTGTCATCATGAGTAAAAAATTTAGAAATAAAAACGTGAAAGAAAGTTATAGAAAATGGAATAAATATAATTTAAAAACATTTAAAATTAATGCTTTTAGTAAAAATGCAATAGAATTGAAATTATTTCTAATTGCAGTTTAAAATATAGTCTATTAAAAGCCTATTCAAAAATATATCAAACTAATCACTAATTTACACTTTTTTTTTGTGAAAGAAAAATTATAGTTAGATCTGGAAGGAATTCAAACTAATTATTTGAAAATAGCATAATAACAAACTAACTTGCCTTTTTGGGTTATAAAAGGTTATGCTAATTTACTGAATTATTTTGTTGATAATGTATTCTAAAATAATACTGGAATATCGCCCTTTTAAAATAGGTCTAGAACACCAGACTACAAAGCCTTTTATCTTAATAAACTAAAAAAAGTATATAATGTGAATATATATTTCAAAATGTATTTATAACTCTAACCCTGTCTCTCTCTTAATATTGATTTGAACAATGATAAAATTGATTTTCAATATATAAAGTTTCACATAATCCTTTTATCTATTTTCCTCAATATATAAGATGAAATCTGCTACTATATACCCTTTTTTATTAAGCTGACTTGTATTTGAGAGACAATAGAGGAATTATCTATTTCACATATGCTCTTAATGACGATTTTTAAAAATAAAAAAGGCATATCCTGAGCAGGAGCGCATTTACTTTTCAGATGGAACATCCATCTAGTGGAACATAAATCTACTAAACATTGGACCTTTTGGTCGCAGTGGTACAGCCTACTCCACGCTGAGAATGCCAACAGCGCGAAGCGCGTTCGTGGATTGCTTTTCTTGATTTATCAATAAATTGGGTTGGCCAAATATCAGGGAACAGGCTTAATCAATGTTTAGTTGATTTCTGTTCCACTAGATGCGCTTTGCCATCTGGAAAGCACATGTGCTTCTGGTTAGGATATGCCTTTTTATTTTTAATATCAAAACCTGACCATTATATTTTTTCTATTTTTGTGATGATTATCCTTCTATGATTAATGCCTTGAAATGTCTTTTAGAAGCAGCCTGAGATTTTGATCTGATATATATATAATTGTTTAAATTCAGGTTTAGGTCATTTTAATTCTCTATCATACTGTGTTTAAATATATTTTTCTTTATCATCCTGGATCATCAATTCCTAGTGTCATAACTTAACAATGGTTGTTCTCAAGTTGGTGGGACCATTGTCAACGAGAGGTGGCCACAATGCTGAGCCAAAAAGTAGGACCAATCATCTTTCACAGCTACCTGTTGTAAGCTGACATAAACAGGAGAGCAGGTTTCTTATACAATGAGAATAATTGGATACAATAACACCTAGGATGGAATATGACCCGGTAGAAAGACAACCTTCACATTTACAGTAGCATGATAGAATAATACTACAAGGAGGATCTCGAAAGAGGTCAATTACTTTTAAAATCGGTGTGTACTGTAAAGAAAAATCAGCTCAAAAATAGGAATCTACTGAGTTGTGCTAATATAGCTGAATACCTTACAAATGAAGCATTAGGTGAATTTTCATTATAAAGATATAAATATTAAAATATTAATTTTGAAACGCAGCCAAGAGACATTTATCATTCAACCAAAAGGCATTTGGTAAATGAAAAATAGTTCCAGAAAAAGATAAGCGAGCAGTTTATGTATAAATATTAGACTATGAATTAATTTTTTTATCCAACATAAGCCCATTCAATGATGTAGGTGTTAGATTCCTTTTTATATCAATTAAATTAAAGAAAATAAGATAAAAAGATAAATCAACTCTATTATTCGAGGTATAAAAGGTAACAACAGCTGTTTGATGCGCGCGCGTCTCATGACTTCACTCAAGCGCGAAGGGCGCGCTGCCGACAAACAGTTTATAGCTTTCTCTTCTTTTCTTTCTTCTCTTATATTACAAGGTATATTACATCTTCCCCATCATCAAAGAATCTCATCACTCCTGGGATGTCTATTCACATAAGGTTGGACGTTGAAGATGTGAGCCAAACTTCCATAATCACTTTTATATTTTACATATTTAGGGTGACTCTGGGTCACCTCCAGCACTCGATGTTTCCATTATTTTTCAAACCTTCAGTTGGGGAGGCATCCTTTTGAGACCACTATTAAAATAGAACTTATTTTATTGTCGGTAGTGGTTCTAATTTGCTTTGTACTTTTCGGTTTCCTGTAACTGATATTGTAGATTAAGTTCTTCTTTTTTCTCAATACCTTCTTTGTGTGTTTCATCTGTTGGAGCCTCTCCACAGTCTATTTTTTTTCAATTTGCTTATCGTCTTGTTTATTTGGTGCAAAATTTCTTGTTATTTTAGTTGTTCTTTTATCAGCTGTTGCTTCATCTTCTGAATTAAAATCTGAATCTACTGGGTGACAAACGTCTTTTATGTGTTCTGGGCTCTTATGGTAACGATTTTTACTGTATTAAAATGGTGTAACTTTGACATTTCTAGTAGGTTTTCTAGTGATTCTTTTATGAACAGTACTTCTGCTGCTATATATAGCTTCCCAATCACTATCCGAATTTTTGTCGCTCTCATGTTTTATTTTTTGACAAGATCTTTTCTTGATATATTCTCCTTTTTCTGCTTCCCAATCACTACCAGATTCACTACTCATTTATTTTAACTTTGGTTTCTTTTTAAATTTACACTTTCAATAACTTTCTGAATCTTGAAATTCGATTTCAAAATCTTCATCAGTTGTGAATTCTCGTGCGCTAAGTGAAAAGCAGGTAATATTGTCAGTACTAAAGTCCCATTGAACTCCGATCAATTTCAATGGTGGGCTTTTCCATCAAAAACTCAAAAGGCATATCCCTCAGCACTGATGCAGAGATCACTCGTCGATAGACACTTTAATTATACTTTTTTGAAGGCGTTCATAGCATTTCTTCTCATCGAGTATCTGTGGCAGGGCATTAGATTTGGATTCCACAAAATAGTTCGGCTTCTTCACCGAAGTGTGAGCATCACTCAGGTTGCGATTAGGTGCCACAGGGTTTTTAACTACACTGGGCCTAATTCGTTCTAAGATCATGTTTGTTTTCAAATTTGGCACTGGCCAACTGGTCCTGAATATACGAGTGAAGTCCATGCATAACCCCAATATTTGGCAATTCTTCACTGAGTGCCGGCATTTTCAACTACATTTTTCTTTGCTTCTTGTAAAAATACTCAACCAAAAAGCCTCCCTGATAACTCCATCTAAAAGCGTGATAATATTTATCTTTTGGGTTTTCCTCAAAAGAACAAACAAATTCACACTTCCACTCTTCTCAACAGTAATCGTTTACATCTAGAAATTTATTATCAAATTTTATTTAAAATTTTATTTTATTTTTATTAAATTAGAGAAAATAAGGTACAAAAGATAATTCAACCTTATTCTTCGGGGAACAAAAGGTAACAACAACTTTCGATGCGCGCGCCGGCCATTTGAAGCGCGCGCGTCTCGTGACGTCCTTCAAGCGTGTAGGGCGAGCGCTGGGCAAACAATTTATAGATTTCTCTCCTTTCCTTTCTTCTCTTATATTACAAGTTATATTACAGTAGAATTTATGTGAAGAGTATCAAATAATCAGAAAGCAGTCAGCACTAAACTTTGCATAAAATATCCAAATGGATTAATAAATTCTTCTTCGATTATTTTCTCCATTATTCTAGAATGTTCTAGAAAATACATTTTTTTTTCTGGAATGAGATATTTATTCTAGGTATCTATATTTTTAGGTAATATTAAAAAACCTATATATTGAATCGAATAAAAATATTTTTCTTAAAAATTTTATTTAATCCAATATATGCCTTTATATTACATAAAGATTTTAACATGGATCGCTGTAATAATTTCATAACAATATATATTCCTATATTTCAAATTATATGTTCTGTTTAATATATTTCGCTTTAGGCAAATCTATTGAAATATATGTATGTGAACGAATATGCATATATATATAACAATTTATTCTTTTATACATTTGTATTTTTCTTCATGTTGAAGGGGGAAATGCTCGGATAAAGCTCTACAAGAAATTCTTTGCCTCACTATTTTGTCCTTCTTTTGAAAATTTGTTTGTTATAATAAGTTTTAATTAAAATTTTAAAAAATAATTCAAGCTTAAAGCGATTTCATCAAAATAATTTGGCCAAAAAACCATCTCAATAGGTCAAAATAGATTTGTTAAAATTTTGGTGACATTTGATATAGTAATTTAGGAGTTCATCTCAAACAAACAAATGTTTAAATTTATATTTATTGAGATTGATCATTCAAAAAAAGCCCTAATTTATTAATGCAAAATATTCAAAGAAAAGTGCTGTAATTATTAAATATATAATAAATATCAAAGAATAATTGATTATTATTTAATATTTTGAAAATAACATTTAACTACCCTGATTTTCTTTCTTATTCATTACGTGAATATCCCATAGATCTAAATATTAGAAATTATTTGCGTAAAATGGACAGTGAATCGTCTCTTTCACAAAGAGAAGGAAGCGTGAAACGCCCGCGTATTGATGAGCCTTCTTGCAACTTCGAGTTTAACCAGATCAAGGCTATCCATCAGAAGGCTACACGAAAAATGACTGACGTAGCAAAGTCGAACGGCATGACCACAGAACAACTTCAGCCAATGCTATCCCTGATGGGATGGGCTCTAAAAGGAACTGAGGATTTAATACTTGATGTATATAAGGGGATAAATCACGCCAAAGAACATCAAATCCTCAAGGAGAAACCCTTCATAAACGCCACAGCCAACCCGAATGTCACAAAACCGATCCCACTCACAAAAAAGCAGCAGACCAAACCCGCCCCAAAAAATTTCACAACCGCTTATGAATCACATGTACTCATAAAGTCAGACAATCCATCCAAGGAAGCACGTGAAATTCTACGTGAAGTAAAAAAAGCAGACCCCTCAATCCTGAATTCCTCTGACGTGGCAGCCTCCCTCAATGGAAAAGGACGGCTGGTCATCCACACCAGAACCACTCAAGGCGCTTCGACTCTCGCGGCGAGATTCAAAGCTAATAAAAATATCCCCAATTCCTTGAAATGCACGGAAAGACCGATCATCCACCCCAGATTTTGCCTGTTCGGTGTAGAAAGCGGCACAACCAACAACATGATCCTGGAAAGCCTCCAAAATAACGAGGATCTCAAGAACCTCTCCGGGACAAGAATGTTCAAGATTGCCCACCGTCCAAAAGACAACCCTCATGGCTACACCACAGTCTTCCTCGAGGTTGACAACGAAGTGTCAAACTTCTGGGGCCATCGTGGAAAGATCCCTATTGCAGGACTCATCCTACGGTACGAAAAAAGTATCTCCCTAAAACAATGTTACCGCTGCTGCAGCTTTGGCCACCGCGCTACAGCTTGCCCTGCTGTCCAACCCATCTGCTTCAAGTGTGGCACGGTCGGCCATGAGGGTCACTCTTGCCCAAACTCTTCTGCAAAATGCCATAATTGCTGCAAGAAGACCGGAGCAGTATTTGAGAAGCTAAGCCACTACGCCACAGCCCGGACTTGCCCTCTGGTGAAGGCCAAATTAGCTCAACTCACCCGAAATGACTAGATCCTTCAAAGTTCTCCAAGCCAATCTCAGAAAATCACCTTCTGCGGTACTCGAACTCTCCAGCATAGCAGCAGAACAAAGAATAGACGCCATTCTGCTACAAGAATTACCAAAGAATTTCAAATGGCCTGACTCAAATTTCGTCACCTTCATCCCCAATGATAACTACACCCCTGCGGGACTTGTTATTCGAGCAGACCTCAACCCCATCCCACTCAGCTCTAATGACCCCAACATCGTCACTGCCCTGATTCGATTAGGCAGCCAAGCGGTCGTCATTGCCTCAGCATACTGGCATAACAGTGCATCAGAAAACACTTTCCTACCAACTCTGGAACATACTCTAAATAGAACTCCCTTCCCGTGCATCCTTGGCATGGATGCCAATGCCCACTCTCCAACCTGGGGCAGCGGAGCCGTCCGCGACACTCGTGGAGCTAGTTTGGAGGCCTCCGCTTCACTAATGGGCCTACACTTTCTGGGTGGTCCAACACCTTATACCTGGTCCAACGGGGCCCGGCGCTCCTCCACAGACGTCACTCTAGCATCAAGCTCCCTCGCCATCCATGCCACTAGAGTTTGTCTCCAGGAGATGGCCTTCACAGATCATCTCCCAATCCTTACCAATTTCTCAAATATCCTACCTTCGGAGCCCACCAGATCGTGGGTCGAGTCTTCATGTCTGGAAGCAGCGTTTGCAGCTTTCCTAGGGAACACCCTCCACCACGTGGCCTCACGCCTCCAGACCGCACTTACCCCAGGAGATATTGACGAAGCAGTTATTCTCCTCACCACCTGTCTCCAAGAGGCCTGCGATGCATCTATGAAGAAGAAGTCCAAGTCACCAAGACCATCAAAACCTTGGTGGAACAAAGAACTTTCTAAGCTCCGCAATATTGTGGTGGCTCTCCGCCGCTGCTCCCAAAACACCTTCTTTCCCACCAGGAGCTTCTTCAAAGGCCTTTACAGAGCCTGCCACAATAAACTCAAAGCGGCTATAAGGCGAGCAAAGCGTCTATCCTGGAACTCACTGTGCCAAGAGGTCTCCTCAGCCGCATGGAGCTCAATTCACCGCTATATCTCCAAAGGTCGGAGAGGCTCTTTAGGGCCACCTCTGCTCAAACACAAAGATGGTACCCCACTAACCTCAGAGGAAACCTGTCGAGAGGTACTTCAGAACTACTTTCCAACAGATTGGACTGTGCCAAGACCAACAGTGGACTGGCTCCCAACCTTTAACCAAGAACCGGCTTTCACAGCGGCGGAAATCTTCCGCGCGATCCGACGATGTGGATGGAGAAAGTCCCCAGGTCCCGACAGACTTGGAGTCAGGTGCATACTCCTCGGTGGACCAGCACTGCATGAACTCTTATCGCAAATCTTCACCAAATGCCTGCGCCTCGGACACTTCCCAACCCCTTGGAAAGCTGGACGACTGGTTCTCATCCCCAAACAAAACTCCACCTCATCCAACCCACTGGACAAATACCGTCCAATTACTATGATCAACACATTAGCCAAAGTTTTTGAACGATGCATCCTAGCGAGGCTGCAATGGCTAGCAGACCAGCATGGATGGTTCTCGCCCATGCAATTTGGCTTCGTCCCTGGGCGTTCGGCAGAAGGAGCCCTTGACTCAATCAACAACTTTATCAACGACGGCCTGAAGCACTGGAGAAAAACAGTGGCAATAAGTTTGGACATTAGCCATGCCTTCGACACGGTTCAAAGACATACCATCATTCAAGGCCTCCGGGACCTCAACTGTCCAGAAGAGCTTATACAACTCTCTGCAAGCTCTCTCAGAGACAGGAAAGTGATCTACCAAGCCTGGGACTCCACACTCACCGCGCACACAGTACTGGGTGTTGCACAAGGGGCACCACTAAGCCCCTTCTTTTTCAACATTGTAGCCAGGAAAGCTCTTTCCCTTCCAAAGCCCCAAAACTGCCAAATAATTTGCTTTGCAGACGACTTCACCTTGCTATTCAGAGCTTTCCGTAGATTACCAACAAAGGAGATTAACAAATTTCTTAAAACTTTCAGCTTGTGGGGTAAAGGGCATGGATTGACCTTTAATCTTAAGAAGACCCAGGCCTGCCTCTTTCATTGGAAATCCAAGCGCCCTAGTTACCAAAATATAAAATTCCTCGACCAGCCTATTTTAATCAACAACCATATAAAAATACTGGGCATAACTTTTGACACCACACGCACATTCGTTCGCCACTCGGACAACATTTTCAACAAATGCAAATGGATGCTTCCTCGATTAATTAGCACAATTAGGGAACAATATGGACTCACTTACAGCTCAGGCCTGAAAATAATCAAGATGGTAATTCTCCCTGCTCTGCTCTACGGCTCGGGTGTTTGGGGCAAGAGAGTGTTCGACACCAATGGCACCCGCAAACTACGTAGTCTCCACTATAAATTTGCTAAAATTCTTATTAGGGGGGGCCCCTGTACCCCCACAATTCCAGCTATCTCACTCACTGGCGGCCCTCCATTGGACATTTCAATCAAGGCACATCTGGCGTACAAGGAAGCAATAAAAAATGGTCCTTTTGAGACACGTCCAAGGCCTAGCGCAGTCCACTATCCACCCCTTAGAAAACTACTTCAGTTTTCAAAGTCGCTCCCAGAAAATGCAACCATCATATACACCGATGGATCGCGGTCCCTCAAAGGCGTAGGCGGCGCAGTTTTTCTGCCACCCCCCTCCACTCCAATACAACTAAAACTCCATGATCTTTGCACCTCCTTCCAGGCAGAATTACTTGCTATCCTATATGCAACTAGAGCAATCCAGTTCATGCAAAGACAACCAACAGCAATCGCTTCTGATTGCCTTGCAGCTCTCCATGCCATTTGTAACCCAGAACTCCCAAAAACCTCACTCATAGCTGAGATAGTTCGCAATCTTAACCATTTAAACGTACAGCTCTGCTGGGTTAGAGGCCACAGCGGCATAGAAGGCAATGAGCATGCAGATAAATTAGCCAAGGCAGCAGCTGAATCAAACTTGCCCATATCCTACTCCACTCTATCCAAAAAGTTTGTTCGAGCCCGCAGCGAACAGTATTCACACCAACTCTGGAAGGAATTATATGTCACAGATCACTCCACAAGAAACCTCAGGAGAATAGCTGCATTCCCAAACACTCTCATGGCGATCCTGCCCAAAATAAAATTTTGTGGCACCACCTCAACAATCCTCACAGGTCATGGCTTTGTCAAAGCCGATGCTGCAAAATTATCTAGAGACGATCCTACCTGCCCACACTGCCACGAGGAAGACCAAACTGTCGACCACCTTCTCTTCAGATGTCCCGCCTACCACCGTCATAGGTTCCAAACAGCCACCCTCCTAGGAATAAATATATTTGCCCCTGAAGACCTGCAGAACATCCCCAAGCACAAGTCAGCCTGGCGACACCTGATAAACTGGATGTCTGCTGCCACCATTAGACGTGAAGTCTAAAGACCAACCCGGATAGTTGGCGACTTTAGTATGCTCCAGGAATCCGGGTTACCTAAATAAATAATAGATCTACCTCCACAACAATCCTGACCGGACATGGCTACATTCAGGCAGACCTTGCAACGGTCTCAAAAGAAGACCCAACTTGCCCCCACTGCCAAGATGAAGACCAAACCGTAGACCACCTCCTCTTCACTTGCCCAACATTCCAATACCAAAGATTCCAGACAGCCACTCTCCTAGGTATCACCAACATATGTCCAGCATCCCTAGAAAATCTCCCAAGAAAGAAATCTGCCTGGCAACACCTCATAAATTGGACTTCCACTGGCATTGTACATAAATCCAAGAAGACTTAGGTCAGAAGGACATCCCGGGTAGTTGGCGACTTCTGTACGCTCCAGGAACCTGGGTTACTTAAATAAATAATAATAATATCCCATATATATTACGAAACTTAGCTTCGAGTATTAAAAACGCTCTAAGAATCCAGGTTACCTCAAGAGAGAAAGAGTGATTATACATTTTGTAGCAATATAAAATGATAGGGAAAATATATTTCTATATACTGAAATCTGCAATTGAAAATGATGATTCAAAAAGGGTTGAAGAACTTATTGAATCAGGCATTGATAACAATTGTCAAAATGAAAAAAGAATGGCTCCATTACATATTGCAGTTGACCTAGGTAGGACTGAAATATTACGGAATCTGATAAGAAAGAATGCTGATATTAATATTCAGAATTCTTCTAAAGAAACACCATTACATATTGCGGTATGCAGACCAAATGATAAGTCTTATTTGCATCTAATTCAAGCAGGAACATCGCTTAATATCAAGGATAACCAAGGTGACACCCCATTACATCTTTCTATAAAAAATAAGTACAGTGTACTCCGCTTATAACAAAGTCGGTTATAGCGAAATTCCGCATATAGCGAATGAAATTGTCTGCACGAAAGAAAAGAAGGGCTTAAACCATTAAAAGAACTCTGGATATTGCGAAGTCGGATATAAAGAATTTTCGCTTATAACGAAGTGATTTGCATGTATAAATTTTTATTTTATCCGTTTATAACGAAGTTTTCTCATTTACCATTATAATTGACTAATATATTATGCATAATATATATCAAATTACAACGTGTGAATGACACAAATTTAATGATACACAACAAATAAGTTAATAATATACAATTTTAAAATATGCAAACATATTATAAGTATTTTTTTTACATTATTTAAACAAAATTAAATTGTTTAATAAACGCTTATATTTTATTAACGTTTACCATGGCAGGAGAACGAAAACAAACAAGAAACTCACTATGCCTCACAAATACTCGTATAGCATTCTTGCCGCCAAATACCACTTCAATGCTGCAACCATGCGACCAAGGCATTATTCGCAATTTCAAGATGATTTATCGAACGCGTTTAATGAGGAAATATTTGACGGCATACGATGCGGGAACAGCATTAACAATCAATCTTAAGCAAGCTGTGGATATTATATCTGTAGCATGGAATGATGTGCTTCCAGCGACAATTTCCAACTGTTGGCATCATAGTGGAATTATTAAGTCCGATGTCAGTTCTCCATTGGATACACCACAGCCTGCAACACAAATGTGGGAGCAACAAAGCCTCTTCGATCGCATGAAAGAAGTTCTAAAAATACCGTTAGAGATGGATTTCGATTCTTATGCTGACGCTGACAATGACGTCGTTACAAATGCCATGTTATCCGATGTAGAAATTGTCGAGAGCATTCTTCAAGCAAAAGAAGAAGAAGAAACGGACCAAGTTGATGAAGAAGTAGACCCAATTGTCCACATTCCGCATCCAAAAGAGGTCTTGGAGAGCATTCAAACTCTGCGATTGTTTCTTCAATGTCAGGATGAGTCCAAGTCTCTTCATAGGCATCTGTCAGACTTGGACAACATCGAAAAGAGTGTTCAGCACTTGTTACTGACTTCTAAATGTCAAAAGAAAATCACAAACTACTTCTCCAAAAACACCTGATGAGGTTGTTATTGATCTTTGTGTTGCTCTTTTGAGTTGAATAGTAAATAAAATTATTGGTACAAAACATTTTTTTTCCAACTGCGGATATAACAAACTTCGGATATAACAAAGTGATTGTCATGGATAATGCGACATCGTTATAAGCGGAGTACACTGTACTTAGAAATTTCAAGAGAATTAATCAAAAATGGAGCTGACATTCATGCTCTCAATATAAAAAATATTTCAATTTTAATAACTGCTGTTACATCCTTTAAAAACCTAGATTTTATTAGAAATTTATTGGAATTGGGTGTTGAGGTTAATTTTAAAGGTCCTCTTGGAAAAACTGCTTTGCACCATGCATCTGCGGAATGGATTAATCCAAAAAAGGGAGAACTGATGAAACTTTTAATAGAATTCGGCGCTGATGTCAATTCAAGAAGTGATAATGGAACCACTCCATTGATGAATATTGCTAGAAATGGCAAAATATTTGAAGCTCAAATGTTGATAAAAGCTGGTGCAAGTATTAATGCTAAAGGTATTTTTCAAAAGAATGTGTTACTTCATGCAATTGAAGGAGGTAATATTGAAACGACAAGGTTACTGATAAATTTAGGCGCAAATGTAAACAGTGCAGATATGTTTGGTATAACCCCTTTGCATTTAGCTGCTAAGAAGTAATAAAGATGTGACCCAGTTGAACTGTGCTAATATAGCTGAATACCTTACAAATGAAGCAAGTTTATGTATATAAATATTAGACTATTAATAAAATATTTTTTTAATTTTTCATCCAACATAAGCCCATTCAATGATGTAGATTTTATGTAAAGAGTAACTACTCACTTCAGACTTATGTAATATATATATATAACCAAAGTATCTTCTATGTACCCTCAAACATTATACATATTTTTTTATATTCTAATGTGATTTTAAACATTTTATATATTCTGGTAATGCACTTTATTCTTAAAACATACCTGTACTATGAATTAACTGTATTTGTCCCCTATGTTTAAAATTTGGTTATCAAATATTGATTAGTATTGTATTGAATTTAATCTAGTCCTCACTTTGTTTATAAATTTGTACGAGCTAAAGTCCCGACCTTATTTATTTTTCTCCCCAGTGAATGTTTGCCTAACAAATATTTTCTATTCAGTGGTTATTTTAAAATTAGTATAGCGATATAGATATTCATTAATATTTTATTATGGAAATTATAAATTTATTGCGTAGTATGTAAATAAGATTTCAATTGGGTAACTATCTTAGTTTTTGTATATCATGAATGACAAGCTTTTTATCCACTTCTTTCCTTCTGTCAGAAATTTATTTTATAAATTCTATTCTAAAAAGAATATACATAAATTTAAATTGTTATGAAATATGTATTATCTAGATAAGAAATATTATTTTTTTCAAATTTAGCCAGAACTAATAGAGAGATATACTCCTAATTCCTATTATAAATAATTTCATTTAAATGTCTTTCACGGGTGTTCATATCTATTGTCTACCCTTTTTCAACATACTTCCAAACCACTCAGAGAGAGAGAGAGAGACTTCTCAAAATTTCTGAAATATATTGATTTGATATGAAAATGAAAATTCTGATTTGTATATAATTGGTGAGGTATATTAATTTGAATAAGGTCTGCAGATTTTATTCATATAAATATATTACATTTTGTCAAAATGATTGAAAAGTATAAATAATTACTTTGGGAAAGTTAAAGAAAAGTAAATAGTGGTAATTTTAAAACTATTTTAAATTGTTGCTTTCAGTAAAAATTCAATAAAAATGAAATTGATTCTAATTGCAGTTCAAAATATAGGCTATTAAAAGCCTATTCAAAAATCAAACAATCACTGATATTAAGATGCATTAGCGCGCCATCTGTTATCAAAAATCGAAAATATTATAAACGCGTATGATTCTTTTTAAAAATAAACAATTTCTACTGCCCTCACTGCAAAGGAAAAATAAACAGGAGAGCCTGCCTCATAATAGTTTCGAATAGTTCACTAATATATCTTTTTTTTTTTTTTGTGAAAGAAACCTGATAGTTAAATCTGGAAGGAATTCAAACCCATAATTTGAAAATAGCCTAATAACAAACTAACTTGCCTTTTTAGGGTCATAAAACTTCATGCTAATTTACTGAATTATTTTATTGATAATGCATTCTAAAAATAATACTAGAAAAAGGGCCTTCTAAAATATATCTAGACCACTAGACTACAAAGTTTTTATCTTAATAAACTAAAAAATAAGGTATATAATGTGAATGTATATTTCAAAATGGATTTATAACTTAATATTGCTTTCAATAATGAATTATTTTATTGAATAATGTTTCACATAATTCTTTCATCTGTTTTTCCTCAATATATTAGATGACATCTGCTACTCTATACCCTCATTTTTATTTAAGTTATATAAAGGTTATTTAGGAATTTTTTAAATTTCTTCTCTTCTTCTTTCTTATCTCCATTATACGTGAAGCCGAATGCGTCTGCCTTTGTCATTAAGACTGGGTGCACTATTCAGTGGCAGGCCGACTTAGCTCCAAAATAAATGGCCGTCTCTGACATGAGGAACAGACGCCATGTGCAGCCGCCCCTAACCTGGAGTACAAACGCTGCTCATCATGTATACCTGGATTAGGAGCCCTTACAGGGTACTATCAGCCGGGCCAGCTGAGCCCAGGTTTTTTAGTGAGCTTGTTACTGCTCCCCCTCCTCCTTTTTCATCCGAGCATGGGATCGGCAAGGGCGGAGTTTTCAAATTTCTGTATTTTTTCAACTTTCTCAATCATATTTCTTTTTTAAAATGTAAAACTTTACTCGCCGAAGTGTCCATTTTTAAAGAACTATGAATGCTGGCCAGGCAACCTCTACCTTCAAGATTGCTCATTCATGGTCATAATTCAATTATTTGGTATATTTTCAAAAGAGATATGTCTTATTTGATCATTTGTACATTTGGTCAAAATATGCATTACTAGCTAAATGAATAAGCGAAGCCAAGAATTTACCTATGTGAATTTTCATCTTAGCATGAATTTATAAAATAGCATGCCATTTTAAGTTGATTAATTTTATTTACAAAATAAGTAACGAAAAAAGTGATTCAACAAATGATATTTATTAAGATTGAATCTTAATCTCTATATACAATATATATACTGTAAGTAATGAAGATAAACTCAGACATGACTAGATCCTACAGGGACTGCAATAACTGTTACAACGCCCAACTCACTTTGGACCATATATACAGTTTCCCGGCAATCCTTGCAGCCCTCTATATGGCAGACATCAATCCAGAAGAAGACATCCATACGAACAAGGCACCTTTGTTGGCTGGTATTGTGATCAGGATGCTTGGACCGATCTGATCTGCTCCATGGACAAGCCACTACCACAGTATATATACTTGATTTCCATATATATTTATATTTTTGTCGGCTATGCAGGTCCTCAAAACGTTATAATCTGGCTGAAATTATAACAGTTTATAGAGTTGTATCTCAAAAAACATATAGTGAAGTTTTAAGGTCTCTTTATCTCGAAAATCTTTTGAATTTTTTACAAATTTGTACATTCCACTCACAACCAACATCCCACTTGGGTAACTGAGAGGAGATAGGTTTCGATTTTGTCAGGAGATCTGCAGAGCCTTCAAGACAACCGAAATTAGTAATACAATTTTTAAAAATTGTTGTGTAAAACTCTTCACATTTTTATTTTAAGGTAACATTTTAAAGTTTACTAATATTATTTTATATTGTACATGGTTTAAAAGTTTACAATGAGAATAATGGGATACAAGAACATATAGGATGGAGTATGACCTGGTATAAAGACAACCTTCAAATTTACAGTATTATGATAGAAGGATACTACAAGGAGGATCTTGAAAGAGGTCACTTACTTTTCTAATGGGTGTGTACTCTAAAGAAGAATCAGCTCAAAAATATGAATCTACTAAGTTGTGCTAATCTAGCTGAATATCTTACAAATGAAACATTAAGTTAATTTATTAATTAGGGAATCATTATTATTAAAATAAATCTTAAATATTGTCTGATTCCTATTGTACTTTTTATAAATATTTTTTTTTCTATTTTATTTGTCAAGTTATATACAGTAGAACCTCCCTTTAGGGGACACCCTACTATCGGACACCTCTCTGCAAAGGACAGTTTTAATTTGCAAAATTACCATATTTACAATTTAGCAAATCTCCAGTTAGACGACACCTCTCTCTAAAGGACACTTTGGCTCTGCAATTAGGTGTCCTTTACAGGGAGGTTCTACTGTATGTATATATAAGAAATTTATGGAAAAAGCGTTTTGGCATTTATTCAAATAGATGGCGCAAGCAAATTTGGAAGGGGAGTCTAGAAGATCTTTGAAGATATGCCGCTCTGTACTGTACCACATTCAAGTTGTACTTTTTACATCTTCCTTGTACATACTGGCATTGTAATTCATTCTCAATTTTACATGCACTTTATACTCAAAATATATGAACCTCTTGTGAATATTGGTATATCCATTTCACATATTCATTATATTTTTCTCCGTCTAGAATGAATATTGCTCTCAACATACACTTTGGTTTGTCTATGCTAATAAGTTTGATGATAAGATAATTTGGATAAGCTTTGAATAGCTTTTATATCTAACACTATCCTCTTCCACACACATATATTTCATATTTTTAAAAAATCATTTTGGACATAGTACAAATAATTGGAATTATAAAATAAGCGTTATTGTTAATATTCAAAATATTCACATCCCTGTTTGCAGAATTTATTTTGTTAATAATATATATATAGTAGAAATTCCTGTAAAGGTCACCTAATTGCAGAGCCAAAGTGTTCTTTAGGGAGAGGTGTCCTCTTAACGGAGAATTGCTAAATTTTAAAAATGATAATTCTCCAAAAGAAAAATGTTCTTCGTGGAGAGGTGTCCTCTAAAAGGAGGTTCTACTGCATATTAAATTTTTCTTCCCATTGAATATAAGAAAAAAATATTTTTCAACCTAATTCTATTGACGTTATGTGGCGCTGAGTTTGTTGTTTACACATATTAATAGGTTATAATACCTTGAAAAAGGTTGGCGTTTAACAACTGAAATAAAAAGATCCAATATATTTTATCTTCTTATATATAGAGAGTCAATGTCTGTTTCGCGATAAACTCAAATACTACTCAACAAATTGGTACCAAATTTTGCATGTCGCCTTTTATGAACCTTAGGAAAATTTTCGACTACATTTTGATTAGTATTTTCGGCTATTCAATTTTTCATTTGAAGAACTCTTTTTACGCGGAGTAAATTCGAGGCGAAGTAACAAACCAGGCCAATTAAGCGACAAATGAGCGTTCTGAATTTTGTTTCAAGTTGCTTGCGTACTTTTTTTGAAATATCTTTTTATTCGAGTCTTACTTTTTTCAGAAAGGTTATGAGTATTGAGAGAGAAATTTATATTCCTAACTAAGTTACGGTAAGTCCACACAATGCAATTTAAAAAAAAAAATTTACAGAATTAGCGTTACTGTATGTAAATTATGACTTTCGTATTTTGTATTAATTTTTGTTCTGGCCTTTGTTTTTATATATCTTTTTTTTATCATTTAAAATGCAATCGCAGTTATTGGCAAACACATACGTTTGCCTTTTTTCCATGTGATCTTTTATTTTTTGGAAGAAAAATATTTAAATGCCAGTATTTTGGATTATTTTTTTATAAACCTACTTTTTTTTTAATTCTTTCTGAGAAGATGGGCATCGCAGAAACTCGCTCAACTCAGGCAATTTCAAGGGTTAATGAACTGGGGCGGTACCTCGGGGGTTGGGTGGAAAAGCTGCCATCTATTTAAACCATATTTATTTTGAAACAACTAAATGGATTTCAAAAAATGTTACATCAATGGATGAGGAAAGATGCCCATTTGACCATATAAAGTACACAGGATCACCCGGGAAAATGAAGGGCGTTGCAACAGAGGTAGTCTTCAAAGTTTGCTCCACGGGTGTTCAGCTTCGAACCGATGCCCCAGGCGGAAGAGTGGACATTGGCATCCATACCCAGGATCATAGGAAACGAGGTCCTGTTTATAAGTTATTCCAATTGATAAAAGAAATCCTCCTCTAACCTGAGCAAACTGCTACTACTCGCTGATCCAGGTAGATAGAAATAGAGGTGATGGCGGTGTCCCGAGTGACTAGAGGGATGGGATGAAGATTGCTCTGTGCAACAATGCCCGAAGGTTTGTAAGAGCTTGAGTCGGAGAAGACTTGAAAACCTGGGGTGAGCCAGTAGAAGTTTGCTTCTCTAGACTTCATGTGTTTGTACTTATTTCTCTCGATGATACTAGTATTCGAGGAGCTACGTACAAAAGTGGCCAACTATCTGGGTTGATCTCTAGACTTCATGTGTCTTGTACTAGTTTCTCTTGATGATGCCAGTATTCCAGAAGCTACGTACAAAAGTGGCCAACTATCTGGGTTGATCTCTAGACTTCATGTGTTTGTACTAGTTTCTCTTGATAATACCAGTATTCCAGGAGCTACGTACAAAATAACAAACTATCTGGGTTGATCTCTAGAATTTATGTGTTTGTACTAGTTTCTCTCGATGATACTAGTATTCGAGGAGCTACGTACAAAAGTGGCTAACTATCTGAGTTGATCTTTAGACTTCATGTATTTTACTAGTTTCTCTTGATGATACCAGTATTCCAGGAGCTACGTACAAAAGTGGCCAACTATCTAGGTTGATCTCTAGACTTCATGTATTTGTACTAGTTTCTCTTGATGATACCAGTATTCCAGGAGTTACGTACAAAAGTGGCCAACAATTTGGGTTGATCGTTAGACTTCATGTGTTTGTACTAGTTTCTCTTGATGATACCAGTTTTCCAGGAGCTACGTACAAAAGTAGCAAACTATCTGGGTTGAACTCTAGATTTCATGTGTTGTACTAGTTTCTCTTAATGATACCAGTATTCCAGGAGCTACGTACAAAAGTGGCCAACTATCTGGGTTGATCTCTCGACTTCATGTGTCTTGTACTAGTTTCGCTTGATGATACCTGAATTCCAGGAGCTACGTACAAAACTAGTCCACTATATGGGTTGATCTCTAGACTTCATGTGTTTGTATTAGTTTCTCTTATTGATATCTGGATTCCAGGAGATACGAACAAAAGTAGCCAACTATCTGGGTTGATCTCTATACTTCTGACAAAAGTTACTATTTACGCGTTAACACACAAATACAATATTAGGGCCTACAGTAAGAGTAACTTAGCCACAGAAAAATCGTGGACTCAAAGTACAACACAAAAAAAAAGTAAATAATAAACCACAATTTGTTAAATAAAATAAAAAAAAGTACTTAGCTTTATTGCTGCTTAGATAGGGATCGGACCGGGGTTACACAGGTATGCGCCGAGATTGCCAGACAGGGATATAGCACGCAGAGAACACTTTAAGCGTCCCCACACGATATTCCACCACACTCGCCTCGACTCATACCATAGCCCCCTTTATATACAAACATGACCACATTCGTCCAATTAGAATGCTGGAGAGATTGGTTTACTTATCTGATAAAACAACGTTCTTCGCACTAAAGAAATAGGATAAGATAAGCGTGCTAATATTTGTCAATATAATTTGACAAAAGGTCTCTTTCCAAAAAAAAAAAACTAACCAATCTACCAAACATTCTTATTGTCCCGTAAGGAAAACCTCCCGCTATTCGGGAGGGAAAAGCTCACGGGAGCCATGTTATAAAGAAACAATCAAAAAAACCTAAAGAGAGGAGAAGTAGGCATCCGGGTCGTTCCATAAAGGCGCCTTCCATCTTGCTCCTCCCAAAAGAAACTTGAAAAAAAAAATTCTGCGCAAACTACGTGAGTTACCATGAGTGATTACCAAACACACACATATATAATATGCTTTAGTATACAGAGTTTAATGGGGGACCAAATAAGCTCTCATCTGGGACCGGCTGGGTAAGTTAGGTAGAGACTTAGGGTACTGACAGATGCTCACTTGAAGAGAAACCGAACGATCCAATTCCATTCAGTTCTCTCAAGTCCAAGAGCTAAAAGCTCTTCTTAACGTCTGTTTCTAAGCGCTTTCATCCTATCGACATGTACAACTTTCACATCGTGCATGGTGACCCCTCTTACTCTAAAGTTAACATCGGAGACCCTAGCTTCCACACGGAAAGGCCCATAGACGTTGGAGTAACCTTCAGTCTTAGGAACAGCTAGCATTACCAGATCTCCTCGGTCGAAACTTTTGGTATAAGGTGGCCTAGGATTCATAAGCTTTTTAGCAGAATTACCTGACATAAACTGTCTGACAGTCTCCTTTGCTTTCCGCATCACCCTTAACCTCTCAGCCCAAGTAGGCTTTCTAAAACTATTAACAGACCCAGCACTACACTCACAGTTTCTGTTAAACTCAGTAGGTGGCAACTTTACAGCCTCGTTTTCAATGCGCTTCACTGATTTCTCCTCGAAGGAGCTTGAAACCATCGGTCTATGCACACTGGCAACGTAGCTAAGGTCTACATAATCTCGGTCTTCTGGTTTCAAGGAAATCATGTTGCAACGCTCCCGTATGGCAGGTAACGGGATATTGAATCTCCTTATATCATTGATTCCCAGAATCCCGTCGTAGGCCTTATCTCCGAGTGACATTAGCCAAAACCTTATCTCTCCCAGCTCAATGCCGTTTTCGTTACCAACTCTACAGGTTTTAACACGTGTAAGTGTCTGCTCTTGGCCTGTCACTGACACTATACGTAAAGTTTTAAGTGCATCGTCCCAATTCTCCTTCAAGACCTTGCACTTTTCAGAATCAATAATACTGACTTGGCTTCCTGTATCATATAACAGGTGCCACATATTGCCGTTAATATTAACCTTAACTATTGGTAGATTTCCATACGGATCTCCGCCATATGAACGTATGTTCACTATCTCGACATTGTCAAGAGTATTGCGGTTGGCAGACATAGAAGACTGTCTTGAGCAACAATCACTAGCTATATGTCCTAAGCTACACTCAGGTGGACTCAGCTTGATTTCGACCAACAATTTAGTCAGTTTTTCTATCTCACTTCTAAGGTCCTTAATGTACTGCTCATTTTCGTGCTTCATCCTGTTTACACTGGCATTAAGCATCTTCATCTCACTCTTAATGCTATTTATTTCTTCAACCCCTTCTACTGAACATACCCCTATCATAAAGCTGCAACGGTGTTCTACACTATCCTCCGTGGCCATGACATTGACTGCTTTGTCTATTGATTTAGCCTCGCTGCGAACAATAGCCTCTCTATACTTATCGAGCACATTTTCGAGGAAAATTTCGAACACTAGGCTATCGTCAAAACTGTACTCTACTTTATCTCTAATGGCCAGGAATCTTTCTTTAAAAACCATAGGACTTTCCCCAACTCTCTGCTTAAGACCTTCTATTAATTTAAGGCATTCCCTAATACCACGCGCTTTCTTAGGGTACAATATGTTCAGTTTACTAGCAATACTTTTGAAACTGCTATCGTTACGGATACCCATCTCCTCTAAGCTCAACCTAACTTCAGGGGATGAAGCCTCGAACATGAGCAATGCTTTGACCTCAGGATCCCATTTGCCTACTCGAGCTTTAAGCTCGACTTCCCGAATGAAAGATTCTAGATCAACCCCATTAAACACTGATAAGTTTAGCAAAGAATTCGCGAACATGATGGAGTACAAAAAATAATAATAAACCACTCAATCAAAGAAAAAAAACGCACGTAAAAATTACAGGAATTTACACGTGCAAAACACCAGTAATCCTGGCAGGGTTCGCCAATGACAAAAGTTACTTTGTACGGGTTAACACACAAATACAATATTAGGGCCTACAGTAAGAGTAACTTAGACACAGAAAAATCGTGGACTCAAAAGTACAACACAAAAAAAAGTAAATAATAAACCACAATTTGTTAAATAAAATAAAAAAAGTACTTAGCTTTATTGCTGCTTAGGTAGGGATCGGACCGGGGTTACACAGGTATGCGCCGAGATTGCCAGACAGGGATATAGCACGCAGAGAACACTTTAAGCGTCCCCACACGATATTCCACCACACTCGCCTCGACTCATACCATAGCCCCCTTTATATACAAACATGACCACATTCGTCCAATTAGAATGCTGGAGAGATTGGTTTACTTATCTGATAAAACAACGTTCTTCGCACTAAAGAAATAGGATAAGATAAGCGTGCGAATATTTGTCAATATAATTTGACACTTCATGTGTTTGTACTAGTTTCTCTTGATGATACCTGGATTCCAGGAGATCGTACAAAAGTAGCCAACTATCTGGGTTGATCTCTAGACTTCATGTGTCTTGTTCTAGTTTCTCTTGATGATACCTGGATTCCAGGAGATACGTACAAAACTAGCCAACTATCTGGGTAAATCTCTAGATTTCATGTGTCTTTTACTAGTTTCTCTTGATGATACCATTATTCCAGGGGCTACGTACAAAAGTGGCCAACTACCTGATTCCTCCTCGCGGATCCGCGGCTTCAATCTGTCACTAGCCAGGAGAAAATCAACACAGGCGTGCCAGGTTGATTTACTGTGGATGAAGTCGCGGAGTGATCTTGGCGTATGACCAAGTTCCTTTCCAGCGATAAATAACAGGCGAGTTCTAAGGGAATCGAGACTGTCACACTCGAGCAAAATATGTTCAAGAGTTTCCTCCGCCCCAGAGTCGCAGTAGAGGCACGTGGGATCGTCAATAAATCCCATTTTGTGGGAAAAGCTGTCTGTCCAAGTCTGTCCGGAAAGCAATCCTACAACAGCGTGCACGCTGGGAACAATGAATGCATACTTTTTGTCTAGGAGACTCATTGGAGAGAGGCCAAAGCGGGTGCAGATGGGGCGAGTGGTGGAGCTGAATCTGCTCTGCCAAGCCGCCCACGCCAGTTTGCGCGCTGTGGATTCTAGATACGAAAGCGGCGCGAGGCGGTAACAGCTCGGGAGATCAGACCCAGCGCCAGCCTTCGCAAGCTCATCTGCAACGTCGTTGCCGACGATTCCGCTGTGACCTTTGATCCATCGTATGGAACATCTATTCCCATTGCGGTTCAGTTGTGAAATCAACAGCAAAGCCCTGTTGATCAGGAAGTTTCCTGTCCTGCAGTTGAGGACTGAGTTCACAACCGAAAGATTGTCCAGGAGAACCTCAATAGTGGTATTGATGGGGAGCTCTGAAGCGTTCTCAAGTGCCTTGATCAAGCCAAATGCTTCAGTTTGAAAAACTGAACAGTGACGTGACAAAGGATAGCAGACACGCAGTTCATGAAAGTTGTCATTCATACACACTCTTTATAAACCTGCGCCAACTCCATCATTGGTCTTGGAGCCGTCTGTGTAGTAAGTGACCTCGGGTGGTAGTTCAGGAATATTACTAGGAAGGAAAAAGAAAGGTGGATATGGCAGAGGTTGTGGAGATGGAGGAGGTTCAACCGGAAATTCAGCATCCACGTAACCATATTTTTTAAGATACAGTTGCGTTTTGACACCAATTTCCAGGTCAAGGGGGAGAACACGAGATAAGGAGATAAGAGAGGAGTTGTTTGTTGTTTTAAAAGCACGGCAAGCTAAGACAAGGAAGAAACGTTGCGTGCTTAATAAGAGCTTTCTGGAGCGTTCAAAAAGATTAGGAAACCATACTGGGGAGGCTTAAGCCACGACGGGAATAACAACCTGCAGGTACAGCATTCTCAAGGCTCGGAATCCAAAACCAAAGTTGAAGTTAGCGGCCGCTGACAGGAGCGGTAGCATGCCGCGGACTTTGAAGCAGACTTCAGCAACGTGCTGGTGAAAAGTCAAACGGTTGTCGAACCTCACACCAAGCACCCTGATGGAGTCGCTCCATTGAACGACCTGGCCATTGCTGACCAGATCGCGTCGCAGCATCCTAATGCGCCCGCGGGGTTTTTGAACAAACATAGCCTGGCATTTATTCAAACTGAGCTCAAGTTTATGTAATCCACACCAATTGGTGATCAGATCAATGGCGTGTTGTGCCTTAGACAGTTGACCATGCCACAATCCCGAGATCACAACAACCAGGTCATCTGCGTAGGCCTGTGGATATACACAATTCTTGTACCCCAGTGTGAGTAATTCATCAAAGACGATGTTCCAAAGGAAGGGCCCGAGAACTGAACCTTGTGGACAACCCTTGGAAGCGCGCCTAGTGACAGTGCATCCATTTACAGACAGTCTGACAGAGCGATGGGCCAAGAACGAGCGAATTAAATCGTGGACATTCTTGGGGCAGTCGCTTTTACGCAGGGCCCGCAATATACTGGAGTGCAGTACATTATCAAAGGCACCCTTGACATCAAAAGAGAGAAGAATAGCAGATTTAAATAAGTCTAGCGACCGGGAGAGGGTAATTTTTAATTTAAAGAGTGCGGCAATGGTTGATTTACAGGGTCTGAAACCGAACTGGTTTGGCTGGGCTTTACACATTCTCTCAGCCCTCCACGACAGCCTAGTCAGGATTAGACGCTCGAGAATTTTACCTAGACTAGGCAACATCGTGATAGGCCTGTGAGACGCGAGAAAGTCCTCGCCACCTTTTTTGGGGATCAAAATTACATCGCCCAATTTCCAGGGAGATGGAAAGTGGCCAGTCACAAGACACCTGTTAAAAATTTTCAGAAAAAACGGCCGGAATTTTTTTATTAGTCTAACACAAACAACAGGTGGCATGCCATCACTGCCTGGGGAAGAAGATAAGCGAACCTTATCCGCGGCCAGCAGCAGCTCGACTTCTGAGAACGGGGGATCGTTATCAGAAATGGACTGTGAGGCTCTATGTAAATTACTATGCCCTAACATGGAATCGGGCGGGACTCGGCCGAAATAGTGCTGTAATACGTGATCTAAGGTGTCCCGCTGACTGTCAGTGAAGCCGGCGCCTACCGAGAGGGAGGAGAGAGGTTTTTTCTTGTGCTTTCCTCTGATGAACTGATAAATACCGCCCCAAGGGTTGACTTCGCACTGCGAGCAGACTCTTCTCCACTCTTCCTTCTTAGCTCTTCTGATGGTAGCACGAAATCTGTTATAAAGCTTTCTGTGAAAGACTTTTAAAACACCTCTGACGGCCCCGCGAGCGCGTCTCCACGCCCGCTCGGCCTTCAGAGTAGCCCTTTGGAGCGGATTAAACTCCGGTTTCCACCAAGATGCATTTTTTATTTTGCCAGGTTTATTTGGCTTGGAAGGAATGGTCTGTATGCATGAATGAAACACCTCTTCACTAAGTAATGTAATAACATTATCAAGTTGAAGTGTGTCACTCACGCTATCTAACAAAAACTCTAAATTAATTTTTTTTTTTTTTTTAAATGTGAAAAAAAAAATTTCCAGTCGGCGCGGCCAAAGCTTAAGTTTACTTCGCTAAAGCTATTAAGAATGACTTTATTATTGTTTTTATTGGATGGGGGATCGAAATTGATGCTAAACACGAGGCGTTTATGATCAGATAAAGCCTGGTTGATCGCGTTCCAATCAGCGATCCTGTCAACGAGGCCAGCAGAACAGCAGGTCACATCAATGGAGGAGGACGAGTTAGGTTCCTCCCACGTGATGGTACCGTGCTCGTTGACCACATGGAGCAGGTTGGCATCAAGGAAGTTCTCAATAGTTTCTCTTTTATGGCAAGTTGAGCTAAGCAACCGCGCTTTATCTGACCATCTGTAAGATTCTATATTAAAATCGCCGCAGAAAATTACCTCGTGATAATTAATAGATTTGAGAGAGAGGTCTCTCCTATTTAAAAGATCGCTAACACAACATGATGGCGAAAGATAAACATTACAAAGAAGGATGGACAAGTTGTTAACTTCGCACAGGACAAACACAGAGTTCACACAGGACAGATGAGACAAATGGATGAACTTCAGGCTCGGATTTGCCATTATCACCTCCGCTCCCAGTTTGCTATCAGTAATAGGACCATGACAGATTCTGTCTGAGGGAACTGGAATGGATGGTAAACTGCCTTTTGTAACTGGGAGCTCTTGTAATAATAGCACATCCGTGTTTTCGATGAAACATTCATTCCACAAGGAGGACAAACAATAAGGGGAGCGTCTTACATTTGCTTGAACACACCTGAGCACGCTCATCGCACCATTAAGTTAATAAATTCCTCCTGGGCGTCCCGCATGTGCTTGCACGCCATTGAGTTAGCGCTGTGCTTGCCACCGCACCTGTGGCATTTCAGCGCGGCCTTGTTGTCACAGGCCTCGGTCAGATGTGCACCAGTGCAGTAGCCGCATTTGGCCGCCTTGGTACACTTCTTTCCGTTTTTGTGGGTCCTGTGTGACAGGCAGCCACAGACACCGCAGGGAAAGACGCGCTTAGCCCTTGCGAGTCTCAGGGAGAGGTAATCTAAAGTGAGCCTACCGCGCTCGAGCAGGGCAGTCTCAACTACCTTATTCACCTCAATTATCGCGGTGGAGGAGGATCCCTCTTTTCTAATCAGTTTTACCATCCTGATGTCGTCGCCGCTTTTCAGCAGCTTTACTACTGTTGGGTGGAAGGATGGACAGCAGGCACACACACCTTTCTTAAAATATTTTCTTCTTTTAATGAACAAAAAACATATGCAAATTTTCTATTATTAATTAATTTTTACACAAAAATTTACATATATATATATATATTTACAAAAATTCATTTTATAATTAAATATTTAAAAAATACAAATTATTTAAATAATCAAATTTACAAACAACATAGTATATTATATTTATAGAAAAAATGATGAGCTGCAACAATCGGCCCCATGATCATTTCCCCTGATTTACAACATGATAGCTACACAAAATTATAAAGAGACAGAATGAGATAAATAGCACAGTGCAGTGAAGGAATTTACAGATGATGCAGAGTCCCTTGTCAACTTGTACAAGTAGTGGACTTCACACTCCCTCCTGCTTCGGGTCCAGTCTTGTCTGAAGATGAGTCTTGGATTAATTTGTAGGCAGTTCATCTCCAGAACAGTTTCTCTATGAAACTACTTAGTTTCTCTTTGGATAAAGGTTTAGTTAGGAAGTCAGCTAAGTTTAAATTACTATTAACAAATTTTAAAGTGAATTCTACTTCTTCAACAAGTTTTCTAATGAATTGTAGTCTGAGATGTCAATATGCTTGGTTTTTATATTTTCTACACTATTCTTACAGAAATATATAGCTGACTGATTGTCACATAATTGAATAGGTTTTCCCACATTAGGTAGTACGTCTATTTCTTTTAATATATTAAAATACCATATTGTCTCTTTTACACTTTCAGTTAAGGCTATAAATTCGGATTCCATAGAACTTAATGCAATACACTTTTGTTTTCTCGATTTCCATGTAAATGGGGTATCATCTAGATATAGTATGTATCCACTTGTAGAGTGTCTATTGGTCAAATGACTTCCCCAGTTTGCATCAGAATATGCATTTAAGATGCCTCTATTAACATTTGATAGGTTTATTTTATAATTTTTTGTCCTAAAGACATAATTCATTAAATCTACAACGATTTTCCAATGTTGATATGTGTATCCATTGCAGAATTGAGCCTTTGTGTTTACTGAAAAAGAAATATCTGGTCGGCTTCTGTCTGCAAAGAAAGATAAACAACCTATTATTGATCTATATGGGTATTTTCTCATGAGTTCAGTCTCAATAATTTCATCTTCCTTAATTTTTGGTGGTAACCAGCACCCTGTTTTAAAAGGTAAATTTACCAATGTCTTAGGTAAATCTGTAAAACTAGTTATAAGTCTGTTTATATATGTTTCTTGATGTAAGTATATGCCCTTGTCTGTAGTTTCAAAGTTAACTCCTAACAGATATTTGACCGTTCCTAATTCCTCTATATCTAACTTTTCTTTAATAATTTGAATAGTTTTTCCAATTACAGATGTTTCTATTCCAAATAACAAGATATCATCAACATATACTATCAAGATAACACTATTATTAATTTTTTATACACAGTTGCACCATTTAATGGTCTCAAATCCTATTGAATTCAAAATTGAATCCAATTCTTTATTCCATTCTCTTCCACTCTGATGTAACCCATAAATAGTCTTTTCTAAAAGACAAACTTTATCTTCACTACCTTTTAGTTTGAATTCATCAGGTTGTTGCATGTAAATTTTTTCCTTTAAATTTCCATATAGGCTGATTTAACATCTAACTGGACATGCTTCCATCTTAGCAAAGATACTAATATTATAAACAGGAATCTAATTATTGAAAAATTTACAACTGGTGAAAAAATGTCAGTGTAATCTATTCCATATTTCTGTCTATAACCTTGTGCTACAAGCCTAGCTTTATATCTTTTTATATTATTTTTATCATCCCTTTTTACGCTATATACCCATTTATTACCTAATATTTTCACACCTTGAGGTGGGGGATCTACTAATTTCCATACTTTCCTATCTTTCATCACCTTAAGTTCATCTTCCATTGCCTTAATCCAATTCCTTTTTTCCTGTGATTGTTATACATCATTAAAGTTTTTAGGAAGTTCTACATTATAGATTTCCTCATGGAAAATACTTTCGTACAAATCATCTTCTAAACAATTTGTTTCTATTTTAACTTCATTTTCCTCACTTATGTCTGGTTTTTGTGGTCTAAATGAAAACATTTCAGAATTAAATTCAAGCTTTTGTGCTTCGCAATATTTTTGTACATCATTAGATGATCTTAATTTTTGATCACTAGAAGGGGGGTAATAGTATATGTCTACTCTTGATCCTGTCTTTCTAGGTACCTCTAGTCTTTTCCATTGAGTTATGTCTATTGGGGTAAGTGTATGCAAATTATGGTTATCACTATCATTATTTTCATAAGGGTAGTTATCATCCTGTGGATAAAAAACATATTGTACTCTAGAAGCAGTACCAAATAAAGTATCAACACCTTTCTTAGTTTCATCAATAAATACATGAATGGTTTCTATTACTTTTCTATCTGCTGGTAACCAGATTCTATAACCTTTTGTTTTGGTTGCATAACCTACCATTATGCCTGAATTGGCCTTAGGTTGTAACTTATTTCTTTTTTTATTTTAGGGACATGTACATAAGCTAATGAGCCAAAATTTTTTAAATGTCTTACAGATGGTTTATGTCCTGACCATAATTCCATTGGACTTACTCCTTTTGTTAGGGCATGTTCACATCTGTTTTTAGTATATGTAAAGGTATTTAGGGCTTCTGCCCAGAATCTGGGTTGTAACCCTCTATCTAAAAGCATTGCTAGAACACCTTCAATAGCAGTTCGATTAAACCTTTCAGCTATTCCATTTTGTTCAGGACTATAAGTTGATGTTCTTTCTATTTAATACCCAAATTTACTAGAAAATTTTCAAATTCTTTGTTACAGAATTCTAATCCATTATCTGTCCTAATACATTTTAATTTGGCATTTAATGCTCTCTCAGACTCATGCAAGTATTGCTTAAAATAGTTAAAAACTTCTGACTTTTCTTTTAGGAAATAAACATTAACCTTTCTAGAGTAGTCATCTATGATAGAAAGAAAATATCTACTGCCACCAAGTGATCTCACTGGTGCAGGACCCCAGATATCCATATGCACTTTTTCTAAAGGTTTTCTAGTCAGAATTGTATAGCTAAATTTAAATGATGATCTGGTGATCTTAGCTACTTTACATACATCACATGTGGTTGGATTACCCTGAACTTTTTTAATCCTTTGACAGTATTCTTTTTACTCATAGAATTAAGTATTTCTGAATTAATATGACAAAATCTCTTATGGAGAAAATTAAGATTTAAGTTATATGAAATTGAATAATTTTGAGCTTTGGCTTTATTAGGGTATCCATTTACTATATATAATTTATCTACTCTTTTAGCTGTAAAGAAATATTCTCCATTATTTTTGAAAATTACCATTTTACCATCTTTCCAAATGATCTTATTTCCTGCCATATCTATACATGAGCCACTAATTAGATTCCTTCTCATATTAGGGGCATATAGTACATTAAGTAAAGTTACCTCTATATAGGAATTATTTATATCCTTAAAGATAAAGTTTATATCTCCCTTATCTAAGATTTTTGACTTGCAGTCGACATCTCCTATTAACGCATCCATTGGGGGTATTTCTTGATAGTTGGTAAACCAATCTTTCTCTTTACAGAAATGTGAAGTAGCTGCACTGTCTATCAGCCATTCTCCCAGTTGATCATTTATATTTTCGTCGACATGGTGAATGCTTGAGATTTCTGAATGGAACGCAGAAGATTTTCCTTGGTAGTCTTGATTCCCTCTATACAGTTGTCTCGGAGGATTCTTGTTTTTAAGAAAACAATCCTTTATAAGATGACCTGCTTTTCCACAGAAATAACACATTTTCACATTATGTTTCATGGCATTTGGATGCACTCTTGGCTCCAGCATGCTTCCACTGTTATGTTGAGCTTGTGTAGAAAAATAATTTTTCTTTTTATTTCCTTGGTACATCCTGGGAGTTTTTGTTTGATAAGCATTTGCCACAATATCAAGTCCATCATCTTTTTTCTTTTGTTGAACTCTTCCAGATTCAGTTATTAAGTGGGCTTCAATGTTTTCAACATTGAATTGTTTTTCTTCTAGTCTGTATAGAACTTGGACAATGCCATCATAATCTTGAGGCAATTTCCTTATCAACTGAAAACACACAAGTACTTCAGGTAGGTCAAATCCAGCTTCTTTAATCAGTTGTTTTTTCTCTTGGACTCTTTTAATAAATATTCCAATAGTTTCTTCATCAGGAGCAAATTTTAGTTCATAAAATTCATCAATCAAACCAGCCAGTCTGGCCCTTGAATTTGGCTCAAAATTCTGCTTTAAAATATTCCAAGCTTCTTTTCCATCAGCAGCATTGGCAATCAACGTTTGGTATTTTCTTTCTACTCCTTGGTAAATTGTAGTAAATGCCCTATCCTTTCTCCATTTGAACTCTCTAATATCTTTGGCTGTTGCCTCAGCTGGAAGATCAGGTTCATCTTCTATGATAAAATCCCAGCTTCCTCTATCAATAAGAAGGACCTTCATATCCACTTTTCATATATTATAGTTGAAAGCATTCAGCTTTGGAAAAGTGAAATTTATATCAGTCATTTTCAAACTTTTAATGCGGCCCCAAAAGTTTAGCCAATTCTTTTCTTAAGTTGCTATAGTATTCAGCTAAAAGCTTGCAAGTAGGCCCATAACCTTTGTTGGGTGGAAGGATGGACAGCAAGCACACACACCTTTCTTAAAATATTTTCTTCTTTTAATGAACAAAAACATATGCAAATTTTCTATTATTAATTAATTTTTACACAAAAATTTACATATATATATATATATTCACAAAATTTATTTTATAATTAAATATTTAAAAAATACAAATTATTTAAATAATCAAATTTACAAACAACATAGTATATTAGATTTATAGAAAAAATGATCAGCTGCAACAACTACAGCGGGATGGCTCCTGATGTCAGCCTCAAGCTGCTCCTCGGTTTTCTCTCCAGGAACACCGAAGATAGCAAGCCTGGGCTTGAATGTTGGGTTCGTTTGGACTTCAAGGCCGCCAATATTGGCGGTCTTGACGTTGTCAACAAACCTCTTTTTTTCAGAGGGATTTGTGAAGTGGAGGACCAGTTTTTTGTCCCCACCAGTCACAGCGGCGACATCCAGGTTTTTCAAACTGGGAGTCTGAGCGATCCTCGCCCTTAGCTCCTTGACAGAGAGATCATCAGAAGCCAACTTTACATGGTTGGCACTGTTACGCAGAGTCTGCGCGTAGCTGGGCCGGGAAGGCTTGGTCAGCTTAGCACTGACATTGACTGGCGGCGTGGTTTTCGTCAAAGAGGGTGCTATGAGAGTTGACTTGGCAGCGGGTTTTGCTGCAGGAGCGGAGATAGCCGCGGGAGCGGGAATAGCGGCAGTAGCAGCCTTAAGCTTATTTTCATAATCCTCACGGAGTTTCTCCGTATAAAGGTCACAGGCTTTAAGTTTTTTGGAAAGGACTCCAAAATCGGATTTTTGCAGTTCTGCAAGGATACCATTTACAATTCCGAAAAAGGTACAGGAAGGAGCTGAGCCTTGTCCTGCTTTTAAGGCCAAATCTATTTCCCCAATAGGGATGTTGGAGAAATGAGTGAAACACTTATTTATCTCATCCCACCCCTCCCTAAAAGCCTGGTTGGAACCAAGTGGCCCTACAGGAGCAGGAGAAGAAGGAGAAACCCGGGGAAACTCACCATTTGGGAATGGCTCAGTGGTCACAAGCCCGGCCCCAGTGCCAGGAGGGTCCGTCGATCGAGCGTCGCTTTTTTTTTATGTTTAGCTGCGTCACTGCATCCAGCCAGGGGAGGGTCCATATTGCCCGAGGGAGGATCCAGGGAGCCTCGCGCGTAAGCATGGTCGTCATAGGAGGCCATCTTAATTTTAAAAATTTTTCTCTATTTTGAAAAAAAAAATTAATTAATCAGTTTCAAGAAGGAACTAATGTCATCGTTGTCTTCAAAATATTGCCACGTGTAAAATTAGGGAAGATCAACGAAAGGTTTAATGATAACACGTGTAAAAAGATATTTTTGACTAAACGGGGTTAACTTGGATTAGTTTGAAACGAGAATTTTTGTATTAAAACAGAGTATTTATATCTATGGAATTATAACTTTAAATAAAATAACATTTTAACATATAACATTTTAAAATAAAATATTTCAATATAACATTTCCCCCCTGTGAAACTTTTGAAAAAAAAATGAAAAGATTATTTACATAATTACAAAGTTTTGGGTCGGCCCATGGGGAAGTTGTTGTTGTTGTTGTTGAGACTAATTGGCCATAAGAGAATGGTCTTCTAGTCCGTCAACTGGCTGCACCAAGCAGACCGATCAAGATGCACCGCGGCAATGAACCAAGCCAGCGGCGAGCCACCAGTGCTGCAACGCAGGTGAGTGTCCCCGGGTAAGGGAGTGAGAGAAGAAGGTGCAAAAGAGCTGAAAGGGGAAAGAAAAATAAAATAACAATAGTAATAATAATAGTAATTAAATAAATCGAAGAGAGAGAGGAAGGGAAGTTAGAGAGAAAAAAGAAAAAAAAATTAATGAAAGGTCAAGCTTAGCCATGGGGAAGAGAGAAAATATCTTTATTTACGGGCTACTAACCAAAAGTTATGATTTTTGAGCCCAAAATCGATGTCAGGTGGCAAGGGACCCTAGGATGTGGAAGCAGGAGATGTCTCGCAGGGGTGGTGGAAACGTTGGGCAAGCAGGGGAATAGCGCCAGGGTGCAGTGAGGCGGGTGCGTTGAATAGGCCAGGAATCCAGGAGAAGTGGCAGATGGAAATGGAGGCAGAAGGTCCTTGAAGCCTAGAACTTGAGGGCCCTAGACTTCAGGATGGGGCAGCTTGAGGCTCTCGCCTCGTGCTTGTCAGGAAGGCCCTGGGAGCAGCAGTTGGCACATTTGGAGGTGCGCTGGTCAGCAATGGATGGGCAGGTTCGGCCTTCATGGCCGTCTTCACCGCAGTGGAAGCACTTAGGAGCTCTGGTGCATTGGGCAGAGTTGTGGCCGAAGCCACAACAGCGGAAGCAGACGCGGGCGCGGATGGACTCCTCGAAGTTGAGGATTACTCCATCCACCACGATCCTCCCGCGAACGCCCAGGGCTCTAAAGGTCTTGAGGTCCACCTCGATGAAGGCGGTGCAGGTCCCGTTTCTGGGTGCAGAACGGTGCGCCACGCGCACCACCTTGTCCCCAGGAAGTTTTCTAACAGCAGCGGTTTCCAGGAAGGTCTCCTCAATTGTGGAGTTGGATGTCTCCTCATCCACTTTGAAGAGGCAGATCCGTGGCAGGATCTCCTTCTGCTGGCGGACCTTCATTCCATTCAACTTGCTGGCCAGGGAGGTTGTAACCTCAGGGATGGTGTCAGGATTGCTGGAATGGAGGACCAGCTTCCCCTTGGTGCGCAGGGAGGCCCAAACGCCTTGGGGGAGAGTGTGAGCAGCGCGGACTGTTTTCAGCATCTCCCTTGGGTCAGCCTGTGGGTCATCTGAGATGACCACTGTGTGGGCCGCCGATTTTTCTCCATGAAGGATCACTTGGGCGGCCGCAGGCTTGGAGACGTGGGAAGGCACAGGTTTTGAAGGACCATTCAGGTTTGTCCTCTTTGCAGGCGGGTTGGGAGCTTCAGACTGCTTCCTTTTGGTTGGAGCAGGAGCAGGCAGGGAGGAGGCAGGCTTCTTGGCAGGGAGAGCAGCAGGAGCAGGAGTGGCGGGCTTGATTGGGTCAGTCTGGGAGCTGGTTTCATTGCAGGAAGGAGCAGGGCAGGTTTGAGTGCCGCGGCAAGCAGTCTTGGGCTTGTTGGCCTCCTCAATTTCGTCCAACTCTGCGAAGGACTCGAGGGTGTCAGTGAGGTTCTCTACATTGGTAGCGAGGGCCTTGATCATTTCAGTCCGCGAGGCGATGTAGCGGATCAGGTCCTCATGCAGGGATTTCAGGGCAGGATGGCCAATGGAGCTCAGGATGCTGCAGTTGCGTGAGATCACCATCTCATCTTCCCTCTCCAGGTCGGCGACGTTCACGATGCGGGTTGTAGGCTTGTAGGCCTTCTTTTTCTTCTTGGCAGGATTCATGTCAAGAGCGACCAACGACTTGAGCCATGGGGAAGAACAACAATGTGATTTATATAGTAGAAGCGTGACCTCTGGCGGTCGATTAAAACAGAGTATTTATATCTATGAAATTATAACTTTAAATAAAATAACATTTTAACATATAACATTTTTAAATAAAATATTTCAATATAACATATCTACTTATATTTTTGCCTTATTCTGTCTGTTTGTTTGTCTGTCTGAAGCTCACGGATGGGATTTTTCATAACCATCGGTGGTTCAGTGGTAGAATGCTCGCCTGCCACGCGGGCGGCCCGGGTTCGATTCCCGGCCGATGCATTTTTTTTTTTTTTTACAAATTTTAAAACTCATTTATATATTATACAAGAATGACATCCACGGCGCCAATTTATAATTGTAACGAATAGTATTTAAATAAAAGCATTTAATCGGGTAAAACCCGGGCGTTGCCCAGGTCATTCGTATATAATAATTGTATAAACGAATGCAAGACAAAATCACCGCGAATGTTTCTTTTTTTTAAGGCAATTTCTTTTTAAGGCAATTATCGTTATTTATCGTTAATTGTTGTTGTGATTTTATTGAAAAAAAAACGATATGGTGCCTTTAAAAAATGATCTTTATTACTATGCAGTTTTCTATTTAGTCAATATACCTAAGTTCATGTTGCAAATGTAATTATCTCTATCGATTTAGTAGGTGAAATGCAAAAAAAAATCGACATGATGAAATCTTTATGAAAATTCACATTTTTATTTTTATATTTTCAAGACACACACAGTTTGGGGCGGGACGTTTCACAAGAGAGACATCCACGGCGCCAATTTATAATTGTAACGAATAGTATTTTAATTAAAACATTTTAAAAACACACAGTTTGGAACGGGACGTTTCACAAGAGTGACATCCATGGCGCCAATTTATAATTGTAACGAATAGTATTTGAATTAAAACGTTTTTAAAATATATACGCACTCGGGTAAAACTCGGGCGTTGCCCGGGCCATTCGTCTAGTATATATATAATTGAATGTCTGTCTGTACTCTATAGATTCAAAAACCATACATCCAATCACCGTGAAATTTTGGGATATTATTAGCTATATCCCCGGGAAGGTTTTTGAAAAATAATTTCTTGAATATCCTTAGAGTTATTTGCAGATTTGTAGATTTAACTCGAAAGCAGCGCCCCCATTGCGACGATGATAACAAGTTTTTTCATCTATTAATTTTCTTATCACTAAGTTTATTATCTTAAAGATTAAACGATAAGAACTCTTAAAATTTGGTTAAAGGAATAAGCATAAAAAGACCAAGAGGAGCTTCTTTCAAAATTTTATTCTGCACGTCCTTCTACAGGCAAAGGATAGTTGTAAAAAAAACTCCTTTGCCTGTAGAAGGACGTTTAGTCCGAAAGCTTGCAGAATAAAATTTTTAAAGAAGCTCCTCTTGGTCTTTTTATGCTTATTCCCCCCCTTTAACCAAATCTTAAAGATTATTTATCAAAAGTAAGATTTTCTACCTATTAATTGCGCAAAAGTCAAAGTTAGTTTTATCATTTATCTACAACATATATATTGGGAGAATAGATAAAATGATGATTTTGTAATGTAGAAAATTAGGAAAGACAAAATTCAGGATATCGCGGCAATTTATTTGAGACAAGAATAATGATACAATTCCAAGGCAAAGATACTATTCCTTTAACTTCCAATTACCGAGGGAACCAATTAATATTGATTTTATTCAACTTATCGAGTATTTTTCAAGGGACCAGGTAAAAATGTTCACTTTATCAAGAGATTCAAATTTACGAGTTTCAAATTATCAAAATATATCTATTATTTTTTTTATAAGTTTATAGAGAATTGTTTTAACAAATGTTCGTTAGACAAACCTTTACTAGCAGGGTACATCCGCTAGTATGATATAATGACAAAGAGAATTCATGAAGTCAGATCAGTAAAATTTAGTGAAGATAAGAGAGGAATTGATTATGCAAATGATATTCAGGAAGATACAAATTTTGATAATTTGACCTATAAAGGAAATTGTGAAGAAATAGTTGCTGAAAACTTTCTTATCTTCAAAAAAAGGCAATCCTGTCACAGAGAGTAAAATGAAGTCTCAGGAGAATACTTCAGAAAAACCAGGTGGTGACTGTGAAAATGACTCATCACAAACTGAACCAATAGAGGAAAGATGCGTAAAAGGAGGAAGAAAGAAAGGAGAAACAAAGAGCACCTTAGAAGAACGGCACAAACCGAGACTTGAAGAACAAGAACAGAAATTGATTGAAGAAGGAGGTCGACGCTCACAAAGAATAAAGGATAGGAATGAGGCAAATTTAATTATGGAAATAGATCCTTATATTCAGGAGAACTTTAAAGAAGCAATGGATAGTGGAGGAAGAAAAGAATGGCTCAAAGCAATGGAAGAAGAGCTCAGTGAGATAAAGAAACATAAAGTGTGGACACTATTACCAAGGTAAAATGGTATGAAAGTCATCAATAGTTAATGGGTTACAGTACAAAGAAAACATCAAATGACAGCATATATTAAAGAAAGGCCAGACTGGTTGCTGTTGGATGCAATCAAAGATATGGTGTGGACTATAAGGACAAACTACGGAAATGTGCAGATAGCTTTGGACTTGCTGATTAGGGCTTACACACAGGGGAGCGTGTGTTGTATATAAATTAATTAATTGTTACTACAGAGTGTGTGTAAGCTCACAGGTAAATAGGCGCTAACCGAAAGAGAAAAAAAGTTCCTTTGTTTAATATTAGTTTCCCTTTTATATTTTGTTCTCTCTCTTGTAAATCAATAAATATAATGTTTAATTAATAATTATTGGAATCAGTTTCATTAAAAATTCTAAGCAAAGCCAACAGGGTCTGAGTCTAAAATGGACCCAACATGTGCCTTAATCAAGGGGCAAATACAAGTGGCTTGATGATTTAGAGAATCAAATGCGACTCCTACCTTTTGGGAGCAGTTATGCACTTGGATGTGATAAATTGAGAAAGATATTGAATGTTTTTAAGTTATTGTTACTTTTGATAACTACTTTCAGATCTTTACATGACCATAATTCAGGCGCTAATGGCTGCAGAAAAGCAGACCACAAATTTATACATCTATCACACATGTAACATCTGAAGCTGTTCTGGTTAGCAAAAAGTGTTAAAGAGGGAATTAACCACTACTTTTTAGCTAAACATATTTATTTAGACTAATAAAAATCTTTCAAGTACATATAAGGTTTTAAAAAAGGCTTTAAAACTAAAAAAAAAAATAGAAGAAGCTTATTTAGTCCACAAATCAACCATCTAATCCCCCTAACTCTCCATATAGCAACTCCAGGTCCAGGACTGGTCAAGGGCGGCCAAAGCTGAAGCCATGCCAGGCTAGCGGCCTGCGCTTTCAGCAACTCTTGTTTTGTTATCGCGGGAAAAAAACCTTTCTTCAATATCTCGCTTAGCTGTCCAGTGTTGTTGAACTCATCCCCCAAGGCTATCATCACCCTTCTCTCTGTAAAAAAAAATATTTTTTTAAAATAATAAAACTTAAAATATATTGAAGAAAAAAATTTTCAAAAATATGTATTAGAAAGTATTGAATATTAAAAAAAGGGATGTCAAAATATTACATTTAACATGGTATGATCAACCTATCTTGGGGTTGGGTTGGGAAAGGTTCAGGGCTCTTGGTGGATCTGGTGTTCTGCCTCAAGATGGTGATTTTAACACCCACCATGAACCTGTGGCTTGCCCATAGGCATGCTGGATGTTCTTTCAGTCTACAGGATTTCCTTCCAGACTACTGTGCTGGGCTTCTGGATGGATCAGCATGATGTGCCATGGTAGCCTATGGAACCCAACCAAAGTCTATCCTGTACATACATAATAATTTTGTGAAGCCTTGTAATCTGACTTATTTTTATGGTAGAAAGTGTCATTCTTGGGTCCATGTTCAAAAAGGACCCTACAAATGTGTTTGTGGGGGCCTGCTGGATGCCGCACCCCGCCGTCAAGAAAAATAAACAAGCGGGCCATAAATCACCAGGATGACGACCGCTGCGCCAGGGCGGCACAGCGGTGGAAACCAGAGAGGACCAGATGTGCATTCCAGGGTGTTGTCCTTTTTGTCCTCCCATATAAATGTAGCTAATAAGAAATTCCAATAAAACACTAACTTTGAGAGACTTTCTGAGCCGTCGCTGGACTAATAAATCGACACACCACATGTTCAAGGATACAGTATTCTGTAAACAGCTCCTCTCTAATTAAAGTTCTACTTGAAATAATTATTTGTACATTTTAAGAATCTAGATTAAAAAATAGACTATATAATGTGAACGCCCCCTCATTTTCTTTATCTAATATTTGTATATATATATTTTTTAATTAATCATTTTAGGGAATATAACATTAAAAAATATTTATGCTTATTATAAAGAATCATTTATATACATTAATTAAAATATTTATTTTGTGCTGTATTGTAATATTTTTCAAAATCAACCTTTCATTTCCTACGTGTTTAGTCAAAAATTATTCTAAACGATCAAAACAAATATAAAGTTGATCACATGACCAAGATAAACAACATCTTGGCAATGCTGTGTGAATTGTTTACGTTTATAGTTGTTTAATTCATTTAATTTTATGTAAAAAAAAAAAAAAATTGGCATGGATACCACGAACAAAAGTTCTTGTGAAAATAAAGAAACACCTATACTCCAAAAAATATCTCCCCGCGTTATTCCTGGGCCACTTTCAGCAAATAATAAAGGAGCGATTGATTGGTATTTACAAAATTGATATATAATTTATATTTCTCTAAATTTAAATGTCCAGGGGCTGGCAATCACTGGTTGCATATGGCTGCAATAATCACGTAATTGTCGTTGACACCTCCAATTTAAAGGTAATGCATTTAAATAAGTAAACTATTTTTAAAATAATAATTGTAGGAAAATACAGTTTTAAAAAAAGGTTAGCCTGTGATACATTACCATTAAAGACCTTACCAATTAATTTATAATGTAGACTCCTAAACATATGAAATGTAGCTAATTAAAAACTAATATACACTAAGAAAACAACATTGACTTTCATATTTAATTTGTAATACACATATTAGTAATATTTTATAAATACTTTATACATTTTATTTTATTCACATTCAGTCAAGTTATGTAATTATATATTATTTTTTGGAAGGGAGGGGGGGTGAACAACAATATTAAAGAGAGACATTTTAAATGAAACATCTATTTAAATTAAAACAACTCTATAGAAAATAATTTTTACCATTCATTATTATAATTAAAAACTGATATTTGAAATTATTTGACTCTCATCTAAACAGCTGTTAGGCATTTTTCATACTTTTCTACAATATCTTCAACCTTATTCAAGAAATTTAGAGATCAAATATACTTAGAACAATTTGAAACAGATAAAAGAAAAGAAAAATGTCTGATGATGGTGACAATGTTGTTGCCGAAACGTCACACCCTAATAAATTATTTGGATTAGGTCTTATTTTCTTTTATTATAATCTATAATCCAAATTGTGCTTTATCGCTTTATCAAATTTGAAACAGAGTTCTATCTGGACAGTACACCTAGGTTTACTTACATTAAACTCTTGTTGTTATGGTCTTCAAGGAATCCGAGGTTTGAGATTTTTATAAAGAGGTGACCAGGTCTTTATTTTACAGTAAAACCTCCATGAGAGGACAATCTGTTGAAAGAATATCTCTCTACTAAATAGTGCCAAAATTACAATTTTTACTAATTAGGAATTCTCCAATAAAGGGACACCCCTCTCTAAGGACACTTTGGCTCTACAACTAGGTCAGAGAATTTCTAGAGAAAACTGCACCAAATATATCTAGGATTAAACACAAAATTTCTGGAGGAGGTTTCTTCATTGGGGCAATCTTAGCTGTGCAAGCTTCCAATAGTCTAGATTGTGATATGACAGTTGAAAGGCAGAATTGCTTGAAAACCTGTGCAACTAAACTTGTCGCATTGTTCAATCTTAGATACATCAAGAGGATTCTTTCTGTAGTTTGCCTATCTCACACTTCCAAGAGTGCTAGCTTTTTTTCATTAACCCAACCGTACTAAAATTTACCTAATTATTACATAAAGTAGACAAAAAGACGAAATAAAAGAAGAAGAGTTTATTTTATTAGAAATATATCAAATCAAGCTTTCGGGCAAAAAACCCTTTTACAGGCGTGATTACAGCATTAAACTTGGCACTATAATGCAGGTACAATGGCTAAAAAGAGAATATTAGCCATTGTACCTGCATTGTAGTGCCAAGTTTGATGCTGTAATCACGCCTGTAGAAGGGTTTTTTGCCCGAAAGCTTGCTTTGATATATTTCTATTAAAAGAAACTCTTCTTCTTTTATTTCTTCTTTTTGTCTAAATATTTTACCAAGAAGAATATTATAATCGTTATCGACATAAAGTAGAACTATGTATTCTTATAATTTGATTCATTGATTTAATATAATGGTCTGTTGAAGATTTGAGGAGGCAGAACAGAGGGAAATGTTCCATGATGGCTGCCTCCCTATCTGAGATGGCTAGTGGTCCACTGTACAATTCCAACAAGTAGCCCCCATCTAAGATTCCACCATTGCCTTGGCAAGCCATCACATGGCCCAATCCTTTTTACTCACCCTAAGTACAAATTGTACCTGATTTGTGACAACCAGCACTTAGGATTAACTCCATATTGATCACTCTTTTTTTTTTTTTTTTTTCTAAAATTGCATTGTTGGTGAGTGTAAATAACCAATTGGAGCTCTGACACCTTTGAAGTACAAAAGTCAAACTACTTTCTATCTGTGTAGACATGTGATTCACTTGCAGTACAAAAGTAGTTACAATCAGCCATGATTATCCTGGACCATGCCAAAAACAGTCAAATTGTACCCACCATGATTATCACACGGTGAGTAGTTAGTCACTTACAGGAAGTACATGGATGTAGAAAGCAGTTCAATTTTACACTCAAAGATTCCAGTGTGAGAACACTGTTGTTGAGCCTGTTGAAGACATGGGATTGAAAGAATTGTGTTTATTTTTTTCTTTGTAACTGCTCAATGCAGAATTTAGTCTTGGCTATTTTTTGCTAATCATTGCTGACTTTTTATACCTAAAAATCTTGGTTTAAATTGTAAAGATTTAGTTTCACCTATCCATACCAGGAGTGTGGAAATACAGGATTGACAGATGTAACTGACCTCAGAGAGATCTCCCACTGAAGACAGTATAACCTCTCTGTAATGGACAACATCTAATTGCAGAGCCAAAGTGTCCTTTAGAGAGAGGTGTCCTCTTACTGGAGAGTTACTAAATAGTTTTTTTTTTTGACTTATCCCTAGTACACGTGGTATAGGCCATGATAATCATGATGGGTAGAGGTAGTCGACTTCTTTTACTGTAAGTGCACCACATGTCTAGACACGTGAAAAGCAGTTAGACTTTGCACTTACAAATGTGCCAGAGCCCCATTTGGTTACTTGCACTCGCTGGTGGGGTTGGACTTTTGCAAAACTAAATAGTAGAAATGGTAATTTTGGCAATGAAAACTGTTCTTTGTAGAAAGGTGTCCTTTCATGGAGGTTCTACTGAATACAATATATATGATGATATATATATATATACACTCATGGACAAAACATAAGAAAGTTGTACCATTTAACATATAATCAGGATTCAGGCAATATCTCTGAAAGATATTTGATACACAGTGACCTTTATTGAAGACACATGAGATAACCAAGTGTGAACAAAATGGCCTCTGTCTCCTTAAAAAAAAAAAAATAGATGGCCGGCGACATTGAGAACTTTGTACTTCCTCAAGTTTTGTCCATGAGTGTACACAATTCCCACATTTTATAAAATAGAAAGTTACAATACCTGTGGTGTGTCCAGCTTTTCCAAAGTTTGAAGAAACATAAGGCCGATGTAGTTAAGGTAAGTGTTGTTTATTCAACTGATAATAGTTCCAACTACAGTAAAACTTGTCTTAGAAGTCGCCTATTGAGTGCCATAGTGGGAACTGTTCATCTTTCTATTAGTTTAGCTTTTTTTTTAGGCATCTGATTCTGTCTTATGTTTCACATTAAAATTTTTCAAGTCCCTAAAGGCTAAATGTGTTCAATAACATATACAGTAAAACCCCTCTATAGTGAACCCCAATGGGACAGAGCTTTTGGTTCACTATAGCCACGGTTTGGCCATTTTTTTAACTTTTCTAAATTTTTAAACCGTATAATCAAAAAACAGCCATACAAACAGGAAAAGGCAACCACTTAATAATGGTCACTTTGTTTTAATTCCCTAAATTGACCTATTTCTTTACAGTAATGCTGAATATCAAAAGAAGTCATTTGATAATAGGTTCTTCTTATCATTAGCATACATGTTTATATATAAACCTATGTATTATTTAAAAATTAAGCCAAATCCCCTAGGCAAAACATTATTAATTATATATTTGAAAGGTATAAGAGTATTTTAGAACATCTTTCTCAAATAATATAATACTAAATTTATTTGAAAAAATGCCTCTAATACCTTGTTGTTTGAAAGTGAAATTTGAAAATAAGAATTGTCTTAAAATATCGTTATTTCCATCAAAAGAATAAAGCTCCGTGTATTCTGAATCAATTGAGAATGAATCAAAAGTATCCAATTCAGAAAAATTGGACGCGAAACATGTTGATACGATAGCGCGATTGGTAAAATTTGCGAATAAAAAATGCCATTTTGCAAACACAAAATCGGTGGTAAAACGGCCGGCCAGGGAGAATGTCCTCTAACCCTGAATGAATCATATACCTAACAAAAATTCCATTCTAAAAATAGAACTGTAGTGGTAGTTTTTGAGAATTTATAAGTTGATTTGTTTGTGGCCCATGAGACACGGAGAACTTGGGGGAAACTTTTTTTTTTCTCCTTCTTCTTCCAATTACAGTTTCCACATATTCTTCTGAAGTGTATATTAAATTTTGTTTTTAACCTGTTATTCAAACCATTTCTGGTTTTAAAATTATTTGGAATTATTTTTTAGCCTAGGTTAAACTTGATATAGAACGCTTCTAAAAGGGCATGCTGCCACTGTTTTTTTTTTAGAACTCCACTCTTTATTTCTTTTCTTTATTTTGGAAGCCATTTGTATTTTTCTTTTATTTCAAAATTGTCGAATGCAAGGATATTCTATTAAATAAAAGTATAATGTGTAAAAATTTATACAACATACAGCAAAAATAGAATGGAAATGAAAACAAACAATGCCGCTAATTTTTTGTTTTGAAATTGTGATCCGCAAGCTGAAACATGCTCAAAATTTTGTTGTTTTAAATTTTAAGTTCGTTATAAGCATAGTATTTTTAATAGATTTTATCATTTTGGGACCGAAAATAGGTTCGTTATTTAAAAAATCGCAAAGTTCGTTATAACGATGGTATTTTCAATGGAATGGAATTGGGAATCGCCGTGGGTTTGTTATAAGGGAAGGTTCGCTATATCCAGGGTTCGTATTAGCGGGGTTTTACTGTATTAAGAGCATACAAAAGAATGGTTTTATGTTTATTGTAACAAATTTTATTCAACCTGTCTTATATAGGAGTCAACCTCTCTTGCGAGTACATTTTTAACCTGGAACCAAATGGGGATCCCCAAGACAGGTTTTGCTCTATTTAAGAAAGGCTGTGAAATTTTTCCACATTCAGTACTTTTTTCTGAATATCATAACAATGCTGTTACAGAAACATCACATATAAATTAGCTATTTGGATTTGATCTTTTGTTACATTGTAATTTTTAACTATAATATAATATATATATGTAGTAAGGTAGTCGATCCTGTAGGATGACTGTAGTGTGTTGGTTAAATGCAGTCGTTGTGGCCTCAATGTTAGAGTGGGTTCAGGCGTGAATGTATTGCACCAAAGAACGAGACATGGTAGATGTCACCAAGGAGATGGCGAGAGAGTGAGTGACGCCGACACTGTTCAGGGGAGATCTGTCTATCATGTCCCCAAGTGGACTAATCTGTTTGAGTAAGAAAGGGGCACACCTGGGAACCCGACTTGTTTTTCGGACCTTTTTCCTCCTAAAGGCGTCGACTGTCTCTCGCACGAAATTTTATTTGTTACCTTGGCAATTACATTATAACTATACAACACATGGATATATCAATATATATATTGGAATATATTACAACATATATAATGTCTGTATTACACATACAACTGAGGAATTCAAGAGGACACAGTAGACACTTCCTTGATAGTCTAAAAAACATGGATACTCCCCTGGTCTCTCCTAGAGATAGTTTCATCAGAGGTTGGTTTAAATCAGTAAACACCAGTTTTAATTGTACAATCATGATATTTCAGGATGGGGGTTCAGGACACACAACATGTGTGACCTCTCTACACAGAGTACCAATTCTATATCCCCAAATAGTAACTGATAGATACTGCAGCTTTTACTTGCAACAACTGGGGAAGTTAAACACAGCCCCCAGAACAGATATATCATAATATAACAGCTACCACAAAGTTTGTGGAAATACCGGCTTCCATACTGGGAGCTGTTGCTGCAGATACTGTGATGGGATGTCTTGCCCTGTTCTAGGACAACACCTAGTTAAAGAGCCAAAGTGCCCTTCAGAACTATTTGGCTAAAATAGCCATTTTGGTGATGAAAGGTATCTTCAAATGGGAGTGTCTAATCTTGGAAATTATATTGTATATTATGGGAGCAGGATTATATAATGAAAGGATTATTTTTCCTCGTGTGTATTTGGCCATTTTCTTATCTGTTTGACAAGTTTTTAGTACAAACGGAGTTTGTTTTACAAGTATTATTCATCCAGAGTAAGAAACCTCACCACTTATTTCACATCAGAAAATAAGTGATTTCCACCATTCTGTGTGACATTAGGAAAAATGACCACCTGATCCTACATTTTAAAAATGGATTTATCTCATGATATGGAACAATTTGGATTATACTGTGTAACAAAAAAATATTTTCTTTGTTCCTCAAAAATGGTTTTCTGGTGTATTAGGACACATACAATTTGAAAATAGCAATTATATACTTCTTCTTTTAGTTTTGAGTTAGGACATCTTTTTATTTGAAAAAAATAAGAACACAAAAAAAGGCTTAATAATGATGACAATACATAAAAAAATTAACATACTTCCATACTGTCAATCTATGTGTCTGAAATTGTGCATACTTGCATTGTCATTAGGATTGAGTGAGAGTGCAAATTTTTAGGTTTCTAGGTGGAATGTGGAAGTATATTAAAATTGATTAAAATATTCTGAAACTGATAAGGCACAATTTGGATTATAGATTTGGTCTTATTACCTTACCTTCTGAAACTCTTTTCTACTAAGCATACATCCAGACTAGCTAGAAGTCTGAAGTTTTATACCCTTACATTTTCATTGAGATTGAGTGAATCATATACACTTTCAGGCTTCTATGTGGTCTGGAAGTATATTAAAAATAGATTAGAACATTCTTAAACTCTTTTCTACTAAACATACTTCCAGACTAGCTAGAAGTCTGAAGTTTTATACCCTTGCATTTTCATTGAAATTGAGTGAATCATATGCACTTTCAGGCTTCTATGTGGTCTGGAAGTATATTAAAAATTGATTAGAACATTCTCAAACTCTTTTTTACTAAACATACTTCTAGACTAGCTAGAAGTCTGAAGTTTTATACCCTTGCATTTTCATTGAGATTGAGTGAGTGTATAAATTTGTAGGCTTCTATGTGGTCTGGAAGTATGTCAAAAATAGATTACAAAATTCCTGAACAGACATATAGGCAAGTTAAATAAAAGCTTTTAAAAAATACTCCCTATGTGGTTAATTATGATAAATAGCCAGTTGCTTAGCAAGTGTATTAGGACTCATATAATAAGAGAAAATAATATTTTTTTACTTTAAACTTTTGTTTGGTGTCTAGGACATCAATTTTTTCAAAATGTAATTTGAGGTTAAAATTGACACAAGAAATGTCTTTAAAATCTAGTTAAAATGTAGAGGTAATAAAAAATAATTCACACCTAAATTTACAAAATATTTAAAAATGATTTTTTGGCGAGATTTTCAATTATTAAAAAAAATCACTCTCTCGAATTAAATTCCACATATAATGCCTCATCATATTCATCATATACAGATCATTATAGTGTGACTCAAACACTGCAATATCTTGATGGAAGCACTCACTTTGCTCTTCTGAGTCCCATGTTGTCCTTGATTGTGTCGAGATGGGCATCCAGCATATGAACTTTGAAAAACATGCGGCATCCCATGACACCATAACAAGCAACCAGATTTTCAACCAACTCTATATAATTATTAGCCTTGTGGTTGCCACGAATCACTTGAACAAAGCTGTTCCAAACTGCCATCTGCATTCGAGAGTGTCTTTGAGAATTCCTTACATTCTGCTATTTCCCTGTGGTCTGTGGTCCTACAAAGACACCTGCCTCAACTTTGGCCTCTGATAAATTGGGGGGAAAAATTACAAAGGAACAAATGCAGTCGACTCTTTATCTAAAACTGTGATGAATTGCTTCATAAGACCTAACTTGATGTGGTGGTGGCAGTAAAACCTTTTGAGAGTTCAATAATCGCTGCCACTTGACATTTCTTTTTCTAACAGAAAGTTGGATCAAGAGGGCCACTCACATCTGAGGTAATGTGCTTTAGTGCCTCTACTGTTCCAAAAACAAAGGCAGCAGGGGAATTTTGTCAAAAAACCCACCCTGGAGTCCCATCAAGAAGGCAATCCTTTTGAAATCTCCAAAGATCTCCCAATTATATTTATGATACTGAAAAGAATTCAGAAGATTCTTCACATGTATGTAATCTCCCTTCAAGTGTGCTGCATGAGCCAGGGGCATTGATGGCACTTGTTATGGAGAAATACAGCTTTCAGGTTCTTTTTTAAGCTGTCAATGAAAAGCATCCATTCTTGTAAAATCCATGGAAGGCCAATGGCTTTAAATAGGCCCTTTGCATTTTTGCAGAAGGCAATTCCATCTCAAAGTGTGTAGAAGTTGGAAAAGGTTTTGTGCAGTTTCCTATGATGTGTTATTTGCACACTTACATCCAACAGGTTCCACTACTTGAGTCTGAATGTTCTTCCTTTGATTTTGTGAGATCTAGGTCTCTAAGTCATCCACATCAGTTTGGCTGGGAAAGTATCAGTGTGTCCTCTTATCTCTCAGTAGTTCTTCTTTGTTTTGAAAGCTGTCTTCATCCTCTGATTTACTACTCAGTAATGTTGTAGATAAGCGTTTCTTTGGGGGAGTAGGTATTGGGTACTCAGGACTGAGAGGAATGGGAGCAATGGATAAAGGAATATCTGAATATATGATAGCACATGAATTCTAGTACCTTCCTAATTTAGAGGGGTCTACCATGAAAAATTAGCATTTTTTCAACTGATCAGTGGGCTCTTGACAAATTCTTGGAATAGCATTCTCATTGCTCTCTTTTCGCCTCTGTACCATACTTCCAGTGTTTTAGTGCAAAGACTACAGCTGAAATGAGGTGCCCAAGGTTTATCTTGGTTACCAATTGGCATATTGAAATATGCTTGGTATGCTTGACACATCTTGACAGCAGAAAGTAATGAATATTTTTAAAATTCTTTCCCAAAATATTTTAACATACTTACAGATGACATAAAAGCCTACAAATTTGCACACTCGCTCAATCTCAATGAGAATGCAAGTGTACAAAATTTGAGACTTCTAGGTATTCAGGAAGTATGTTTGGAAGAAAAGAGTTTCAGAATGTTGTAAGCAATTTTTGACATATTTTCAGAATGCCTAGAAACCTAAAAATTTGCACACTCACTCAATCCTAATGACAATGCAAGCATACAAAATTTCAGATGCTTAGATAGACAAAAAGTATGTTAATTTAAATTTAGTTTTTAAAAATGCATTGTCATCATAAATAGATGACAAAACTGAAGTTTGAAGTGAATAATAGCTATTTTTTTTAATTGAGTGTCCTAATAAACAAGAAAAACATACTAAGAACTGAGGAACAAAAATCGTGTTACACAGTGTTATAGATTAGAAACACAGGAATGAAGAGTTATTAATATGGTGGATTTTCTAGTACACAATTAGTTGTTAAGATTTTAATGCTAAATGTTTGTTTTTTTTATTTGAACCCTTCTGGTACATTTGAGGTAGGTTCAAAATTCCATTTTTACATACAAGCAGCCTCTTATATTAAATATAAAGTTTTACTGTGCCCTCTATAAGCAAGAATTATTATTATTATTTTTTTTTATTATCCCTAGTACACGTGGTACAGGCCATGGTAATTATGATGGGTAGAAGTAGGCGACTACTTTTACTGTATGTACACCACATGTCTACACATGTGAAAAGCACTTCGACTTTGCACTTACAATAAGCATAAATTGAAATGGTGGAATATAAACTAGCTGGGAGGGTTCACCACTAATCAGCTGGGTTTCTCATTACAGTAGAGTAGTAGGAAATTGTTTTTTAGATGGTAGTCTTAAAACTATTTCAATTCTTGATTATAACTCTCATTTATTTTATGTGAATCACTCCTAGGACTGGTGCACATCCTCCATTAGGTTTCTCCAAGACAATTAATCCAGTTTCAGCTGGCTGTTGTCTTGGTTTCTCTCTTCAATTGGTCCCCAAACGTAAAAGTTGCCATGTGTTGTTACTGAATAAATTGTGATTGGTTGTTAGGTGCGATGGTCCCAAGAGAGCCACCACCATGATACCTTCAACCCCTACAGCCTGGTGCTGGCGTCAGGCGATGCCTCTGGCAAGATTGTGGTGTGGGATGTCAAGCAAGGTGTGGCCAGGAAGACTATGAGTGAAGGCAACAAGCCTGTTGCAGGTAGGGCTTGGTCTAGGAGGAAGGCAACATATAGGTTGTTTATCCAATGGCCCAGTTGTTACAGTAGCAGCAGCAGCTATGTTGTATTGCAGAGATGGAGTGGGTGACGGGAGCCTCTGACGGCTGCCACCACCTGCTGACTGCCCTCCACCCCCCGGCCACCCTGGTGGTGTGGAACACAGAGACCGGACAGCCACTCTGGAGGAAGGTCTACACCGGGGAGCACCTCCAGTCCTTCAGCTTCGACCCCTTCACCTCCTCCAACCTGGCCTGTGAGTGCAACAACATGGACAAATATGTGTGAGGCCACTCTGGTCTGTGTGATACTTCTACTGAGCTCACAGAAAATCTATTTGGATCTATTGGATTTAAATCTATTGGTCTTCTTAGAACTTGATTTTTATTTGTAAAATGAAATATGTGTTCATTTTATTTTTAACCATCAAATCTCTACTAAGATTGCTTGCTGTAACCAGTTTTACTCTTAAGAAATGACAACGTTACATTTAGTGAAATCAGTGAGTCTCCCATGAGAGACTGCCTAGAAACATGGTTAAATCTAGTCTCTGGTGTCATGGGAACTCTATTATAGAGGATAAATAAAGAATAATTTAGTCAAATCAAAATAGATAATTGTTTTAATGCCTTGTTTTGGATATTTGTCAATTTCTCTACAATCATTTGATCCACAGCAATTAATTAAAAAATATTTAATCCAGATTGATTTAAACACATAAAGACAATATACCTCTCCATAAATATATTTTGTAGTAAATCCATGCTCAAATCTGACTGATTTTTCTAGTTTAGATCTGGATTCCCTTTCAAATTAATTCAAAATTGTATTGATTCCCTCCAAAAATTAAGGAACTTAATCTCTGTATCTAAATAGAGTGGAAGCACTTTATAAAATACACTTTCACAATAGCAACTTAGGTTTGTAGTTGTCCATCAAGTTGAGTTTGACTTTTGGTGACAGAATGGACAAATATTCTCCAATTTGATCTGTTGGTGACCATCACTTGCATCTCCATCTAGTGACTTTCCGGTAGCTTTCTTGACTCCTACTTAGTCTGCTCATTCCATGTCTTCTTCTCATTAATCTTTCTTCAATTTATCCTAACACCATCATTTCTAAACCATTTGCTCTCATTATTTGTCTTAAGTAAGTCAGTCTTTGTTTACATATTTGGGAGATTCTAGGGATCTAAAAAGATTAATTTCATTTAAGGTTGAAATATTTGTCCTTTAATCTGCCTATGGTACTCTGATAGCTTTCTCCATGTCCACATCTTAAAATCTTCAATTCTTTTTCTTTCTTCTTTTCTGAGAGTCCAGCTCTCACATCCAAAAGTGACCGCAGTGAATACCAATGCCTCTACAATTCTCTTCTTTGTCTTAAAGGAAAGGGTTGCCTGTCGAAGGATGTCAAAGTCCGAAAGCTTGCAGAATTTACAGCTTTAATAAAAGAAACTCGTCGCCATTAACTTTTGTTCCTTCTTCAAGAAATGCCTTTTATCTTTCATAATCTTGGCCAATTTCATCATTGTGTCTTTTCCTAGTGCAATTCTTCTTTTCACTTCCTCTAAGCAACCTAGCATCTTATCAATCCTGGATTATAAGTAAATGAAGTGATCAACTATTTCAATTTTTTTCTGGATGAATTTCAAAGTCATTTATATTATCAGTATTTATAATTTTAGTATTGTTGATTTTTACAAGGCACAGTCAAAAAGTAATTGAACTTTTCAAAATAAAGAGTTGCAAGAAAATAAGACCTAATCCAAATAATTTAATAGTGTGTGATGTTTCGGTAACAGCATTATAACATTGATGGTAACAATGCTGTTATTGAAATGTCACACACTATTAAATTATTTGGATTAGGTCGTATTTTCTTGCATCTCTAATCTATAATCCAAATTGTGCTTATCAAAATAGAGAGTTAAAAAATATTAAAAAAAAAAAAAGCCTAAACAACAAATGAGACTTGCCTCACTGGTAATTGCGCATGTGTAAATCTCATTATAGGAAGATAAAGGCTCTTTGTTTATCGCTCCCATTAGATTTTGTAATGTCGGCTTTTGAACAAAGAGCTAACCTAAAATTTTGTTTTAAATTAAATAAATCTTTTACTGAGACATTAAAAATTTTAAAGGAAGCGTATGGTACAATTCAAGTCCATTTCTGGTACAATAGATTTAAAGATGGCCGTCAGAGTATCTAAGATGATCCAACATCAGGGCCCCTTTAACATTGAAGACGAAGCACAACATCCAGCAGATTAGTGATTTATACTGATATAAAATAGCCATTGAAACGATAGCGGAAATAGTTGGAATTTCATATGGTAGCTGCCAAAGCATTGTTCATGAGCATTTAAACATGAAAAGACTTTGGTTACGTTGTTCCACTGCATCTAACCGTAGAATAAAAACAGAACAGATTAGAAATTTGTTGTGATTTAATTGAAAGTGCAATTAATAACAGAGATTTAAAAAACAATAATAACTGGAGATGAAACTTGGTTCTGTCTTTATGATCCACAAAGAAACAATCATCCAAATGGCACACTCAAAGTTCTTCTCTGAAGAAAAAGTTCGTCTTGACTGATCAAACGGAAAAGTGATGCTTATTGTTGTTTGAGTACAAAGGAATTTTACATTATGAGTTTATTCTAGAAAGAACTTCTATCAATAAAAACATATACAAAGAAATACCTGTGCTCCTTGATGATTCAATGTGAAGGAAAAGGAACCAGCTCTTTCAGTCACAACAATGGAAGTTGCTTCATGACAACGCCCCTACCCGTAAAGTACCTTGGTTATGGATTATTCAGCTAAACACTCGGTGACTGTTTTATCACATTCCCCTCATTTCCCAGACCCTGTGATTTCTTTTATTTTTCTAAGCTCAAACTTGAGTTAAAAGGAAAATGCTCTTTTCCATCTATAGAGGTCATTGCGAATGCAATAGCTGAAATAAACAAGCTCAGGAAAATGGACTATGAAACAGCTTTTAAACAGCATTTTGACCACTGGAAAAAATGTGAAAATAGTGGAGGTTTCTATTTTGAAATATTTGATATTGTTGTGTAACCACGGCGCGACCCTGAACGGCGGACACGTGGGCGCGACTAACACACGCCCTCTATCTTAACTAGCAAGGCTCACGATTTTTAATTTTTTAATTATTTTTTTATTTTTAATTAAATTTTAATTAATTTTAAACTCTCTCTGTGAGTCATCGAACAACAGAGTTCGGCGAGAAAATGCACTTTGACCACGGACCAACTTTCATGCTTGCTCTCTTTATTTATTTTGTAGAGAATGGGGACTCAAGTTCCAATTTTGGATCAACGCAAATGGAAGACGGCCCGACCCGCACCGACTGATCCTACAGAGGACAGACCCGAGTGCCAAGAAGCTACAGACAAGATGCCTCCCCGGACTAGCCCCAACCCTGGCACCAATAAAAAGTTACATCCCTTAGTACGGCCCTGTGACTTCCAGGCTCCCACACAACACGTGGTGGAGATGAGCGGCGACCCAACTTCTCCGAGCGAAAACGTCTACAACCATATAATGGAGCTGCAGAAATTCAATCCTGAGGAGGGAGACCTGGAAGATTTAGTGGAAGACATAAAAATATGGCTAAGGACATCGAACGTACCAAAAAAAGAATGGTCGAAGACACTGATGAGATACCTACCACAAAGAGCCAAGGAATTCATCAAGTGCCGCTTCGAACCTACTGAAGACTTGGAAGCGCTAACGGAAGCTCCGGAGACCCTCTACCCAAAAAATGACAGCCAGGCGAGAAAAAGAGGCGAAGAACTAAGAAGAAAAAAAAGGCCTCTACTCACGAGAGGAATCTGGAGATACTTGACGGATCTGGTTACAGCCCACGCAACAGCGGGTAGATTCTCCCCGTTCGCCTCCAAGACCGACCTCCTAATGGCGCTAGCCCCACGAGACTGCCTTATACTAGCGGCGTCATTAGACAAGAAAGATGCTGAGGCGCTGGACCCGTCGGTGGACGACTACTTCAAGGCAGCAAGCTTCCTCGACGCAGCTGCAGAGAAGGAACTAAACGATGTTGAAGACAAGTGGGAAACCGTGGCGACACCGAGGCAGGACTGGAGGGAATACAGACCACGAGAGCAAGGATACGACCCAAGACCTCAACCACAGACAGAGACCCTGGCAGAGAAGGCACGCCGGTACACGACGCTCGACTGGACCCCAACATGTTTCACGTGCAACCAGCCGGGGCACATACACAACAACTGCCCCAGGACAAAATACGGTAAGAACAAATTTCGTATTGGCTCTGGGTACTATGACAACGTCTTCTACAACAACAAAAGTAATGCACGTACGGTTGAGGGGGTTGCGGACAGCGGAGACACTAACGAAATTGAATTTATAGTAAGAGGGGAATCACAAGGCAAACAAAAGACATAACAAGGTAACCAATGGTTGGTCATAGCACCAAAGCAAAACGTACTCGAAATAATGAAAACAGCGCACAATATATCCGAGGCAGGACACATGTGGGTTGCGAAGACAGTCCACCGTATTAAGCAACGCTTTTACTGGAAAGGTCTTGAAGAAGACGTGCGGAAATACGTTCGGTCGTGCAAAGTATGCCAGGCCTTCAAACCACAGAGGTTCAAACCCACAGCCCCGCTAGAACCGTTACCACCGGTAACAGACATTTGGGAACGAGTGGGAATAGACCACCAAGGTCCTTTCAAAAAATCAGCAGAAGGCTACGAGCACATCTTAACACTCGTAGACCATTTTAGCAAATACGCACTCGCAATCCCGGTAAAAGACACAAAGGCGGAAACCACATGCAAGGCACTCTTAGACAATCTGTTCTACGTTTTTGGTACTCCAAAATGCATAATATCCGATCAAGGTAAATCTTTCGATTCAAGTACTTTTAGAGACTTCACACGATTGTACGGTATTAAACATGTTAGGGCTTCTGTGGCACATTCGCAAACAAATGGCTTATGCGAAAAACTCAACGGCATCATAAAAAATGGCATCAGAGTTTATCTCGAGGACGACCATGCCGAATGGCCGAGATTCGTAAAAACGGCGACTTTTGCATATAATTCGTCCATTCAGTCATCGACACAGGTGACACCGCATAAGTTGGTATTTGGCATAGAACCGAGGACGACCCTAGACGTAGGACTACCAACTATCGACGAGCCAGTAAAAACATACGACGATTACGTGACCAACTGCATCTTGGAAAACGAGAGACTAAAAAAAATCGCCGATGAAAACTACAGAGACCGGACAATGATGACAAAATGTCAGCATGACATTGCGAACCGTGACCGCTTCCGAAAGTTTGAAGTGGGCGATCTGGTACTACTTGAGTCGTCTCGCAGGAAACCAGGGAAAACGGAGAAATTCCTGCCAAAATACGTAGGACCGTACGTAATAACGATCAAATCAAGGAAACGACGTATAAGCTCCAACCCGCCAATAGCGAACGTAATGTTAATACACGCCAAAGAAATACGTTGGCACACGTGTCTCGCCTAAAGGAGTTGTGTTTCGAGAGACGGTGGTATCCCAGAGGACCGGGACAGCCCTTAAGGGGGGGGAGGTGTTGTGTAACCACGGCCCGACCCTGAACGCCGGGCACGTGGGCGCGACTAACACCCGCCCGTTATCTTAACTAGCAAGGCTCACGATTTTGAATTTTTTTTTATTTTTTAATTTTAAAATAATTTTTTTTTTTAATATTAATTAATTTTAAACTCTCTCTGTGAGTCATCGAACAACAGAGTTCGGTGAGAAATTGCACTTTGACCACGGACCAACTTTCTTGCTTGCTCTCTTTATTTATTTTGTAGAGAATGGGGACTCAAGTTTCAATTTTGGATCAACGCAAAATGAAGACGGCCCGACCCGCACCAATTGACCCTACAGAGGACCGACCCGAGTGCCAAGAAGCTACAGACAAGATGCCTCCTCGGACCAGCCCCAACCCTGGCACCAATAAAAAGTTACATCCCTTAGTACGGCCCTGTGACTTCCAAGCTCCCACACAACAATATATAAAATGATTTAACCTCTCTTTATATATTTTTTAATTTTAAAAATGTTTGGTACTTTTTGATCATACCTATTATTTAATTTTAAGGCAAAAATTTCACTTTTTTCTTCAACTTTCTCAATGATTTCTTTTAACTCTTCTTTGCTTTCTGCTAGCAGTGTGGTGTCATGAGCATAGTGAAGGTTGTTCATTTTCATTCCTCCAATGTGGACGCCTATTTTATCAGGATGAGCTAATCTTATGATATGTTCAGTGTAGAGGTTGAAGAGATATGGTGATAATATGCCGCCTTGCCTCACTCCTTTTTGTGGTTTGAGCCAATCAGTGTCCCATATTTAGTCTTTACTATGGCTACCTGTTCTGTATATAGTTCTTTCATCAGAAAAATTAGGTGTTCTGGTGCTCCCATTAGTCTCATTGTTGTCCATAGTTTACTTTGATTTATGCAATAAAAAGCTTTACTATAGTCAATGAAACTTAAATATATTTTTATTTCTTTATATCTTTCCATTATCCATCTTAAGGTTTTCTATTTGATCTCTTGGCCTTCTACTTCTGAAACCTGCTTGTTCTGGTGGTAGCTATTTAAATGGGCTTCCATTCTTTTCTGTATTATGTTTGGAAGTAGTTTACTTGTGTTTGTAAGAGGTACATTGGTTCTCTAGTTGCTGCAGATCTTTCTTTATTTTTTAGGGGATAGGTAGAGATATTGAACATTCCCATTCGGCTGGTGTTTTTCCACACTCCCATTAGTTCAGACATAGTTCTGTGATGATTTTTAGGGCCTCCTCTCCTGCTGTTTTTATTAACTCAATTAGAATGTCATTTATTTCTGGGACACTTTTCTATTACTGATTTCATCGAGAGCCTGCTTTATTTCTGATTTTGTTGGAGAAGGTTCTTTTCCAAATTTATTTATACTCCCTGTTTCTTTGTTTGTTTCTTTCTTATTTTTCATTATAGTTTCTCTCTGTGTAGTTTTCTATATATCTCTCCCTTTTATGAGATTTTCCCATCTTCATCATTCCTATTCTAGGCTTAGCTGTTCATGCTTACTTGAATAGATCTCTTGTTTTCCAACCCTTGTTGGCTTCTTCACTTTTGCTACATTCCTTATTAGGAAAAAATCTCTTTATCTTTTCTTGCTTGTCTCTGAAAATCTGCTTTTAATTTTATCACTTACTTCTTCAATCCTTAAGTACTTTTCATTTTTCTTTCTATTGCTATATTAATTGTTTCTTTTGAAAGCCATTTGGGTTATTCTCTTTTGTGTAATCTTTTAGTATATTATTATTTTTTTTGCTTCTGTTTGGATAATGTTCTTTCAATCTCATTCTCCAAAGTTCATTGGTTACCATTATTGTGTAACTTGATGATAATGTCATTCTCCAAAGTTCATTGGTTACCATTATTGTGTAACTTGATGATAATGTCATTCTCCAAAGTTCATTGGTTACCATTATTGTGTAACTTGATGATAATGTCATTCTCCAAAGTTCATTGGTTACCATTATTGTGTAACTTGATGATAATGTCATTCTCCAAAGTTCATTGGTTACCATTATTGTGTAACTTGATGATAATGTCATTCTCCAAAGTTCATTGGTTACATTATTGTGTAACTTGATGATAATGTCATTCTCCAAAGTTCATTGGTTACCATTATTGTGTAACTTGATGATAATGTCATTTTCCAAAGTTCATTGGTTACATTATTGTGTAACTTGATGATAATGTCATTCTCCAAAGTTCATTGGTTACCATTATTGTGTAACTTGATGATAATGTCATTCTCCAAAGTTCATTGGTTACATTATTGTGTAACTTGATGATAATGTCATTCTCCAAAGTTCATTGGTTACCATTATTGTGTAACTTGATGATAATGTCATTCTCCAAAGTTCATTGGTTACATTATTGTGTAACTTGATGATAATGTCATTCTCCAAAGTTCATTGGTTAACATTATTGTGTAACTTGATGATAATGTCATTCTCCAAAGTTCATTGGTTACATTATTGTGTAACTTGATGATAATGTCATTCTCCAAAGTTCATTGGTTACATTATTGTGTAACTTGATGATAATGTCATTCTCCAAAGTTCATTGGTTACACTATTGTGTAACTTGATGATAATGTCATTCTCCAAAGTTCATTGGTTACCTTATTGTGTAACTTGATGATAATGTCATTCTCCAAAGTTCATTGGTTACCATTATTGTGTAACTTGATGATAATGTCATTCTCCAAAGTTCATTGGTTACATTATTGTGTAACTTGATGATAATGTCATTCTCCAAAGTTCATTGGTTACCATTATTGTGTAACTTGATGATAATGTCATTCTCCAAAGTTCATTGGTTACCATTATTGTGTAACTTGATGATAATGTCATTCTCCAAAGTTCATTGGTTACCATTATTGTGTAACTTGATGATAATGTCATTCTCCAAAGTTCATTGGTTACCATTATTGTGTAACTTGATGATAATGTCATTCTCCAAAGTTCATTGGTTACCATTATTGCGTAACTTGATGATAATGTCATTCTCCAAAGTTCATTGGTTACCATTATTGTGTAACTTGATGATAATGTCATTCTCCAAAGTTCATTGGTTACCATTATTGCGTAACTTGATGATAATGTCATTCTCCAAAGTTCATTGGTTACCATTATTGTGTAACTTGATGAAAATGTCATTCTCCAAAGTTCATTGGTTACCATTATTGTGTAACTTGATGATAATGTCATTCTCCAAAGTTCATTGGTTACCATTATTGTGTAACTTGATGATAATGTCATTCTCCAAAGTTCATTGGTTACCATTATTGTGTAACTTGATGATAATGTCATTCTCCAAAGTTCATTGGTTACCATTATTGTGTAACTTGATGATAATGTCATTCTCCAAAGTTCATTGGTTACCATTATTGTGTAACTTGATGATAATGTCATTCTCCAAAGTTCATTGGTTACCATTATTGTGTAACTTGATGATAATGTCATTCGCCAAAGTTCATTGATTACCATTATTGTGTAACTTGATGATAATCTCATTCTCCAAAGTTCATTGGTTACCATTATTGTGTAACTTGATGATAATCTCATTCTCCAAAGTTCATTGGTTACCATTATTGTGTAACTTGATGATAATCTCATTCTCCAAAGTTCATTGGTTACATTATTGTGTAACTTGATGATAATGTCATTCTCCAAAGTTCATTGGTTACCATTATTGTGTAACTTGATGATAATGTCATTCTCCAAAGTTCATTGGTTACATTATTGTGTAACTTGATGATAATGTCATTCTCCAAAGTTCATTGGTTACCATTATTGTGTAACTTGATGATAATACATCCATGTCATATCTTACAGTTGGGTTTTGTTTTCCTATATTCATTAATTTTATTTTTATTCTTAAAATCAGTAATGCTTAATCAGTTCCACAGTCTGCACTTGGAGTGTTTTAGCTGAAAGAATTATACTTTTCCATCTTCTATTGCTTATAATGTAATCAATTGTTGGTTTCAAAGATCCCTACCTGGTGAGGTACATGTATATAATCTGCGTTAACATTGCTTGAAGTATGTATTTTCCATATAAAACCATTTTCATGGCACCATTTTATGAGTCTTTTACCCGCTTCATTGTGATTCCCCCTAGTCCAAAGTTCCCAGTTATTACTGCTTGGCTTTAATCCTTTGCATTCCAGACACCAATCAATAACAAGAATTTCTTGCTAGGTATTGTTTTCAATTCCTTTTTTTTATTAAATAAAATGATTTGTCTTCTGTTTATCTTGTGGGTGCATAGATTTGTATAATGTTGATGTTTACTGGGTGGTTGCTAAGTTTGGTTAAAATAATTCTGTCATTCACAGTGTGATAATAATAATAATAAAATCATATATCTGTCTATATTTATTTTTTGGGCAGGATTGCTACACCATTCTTTCTTTGGGTTCCATTTCTCAAGTAATATATTGTGTACTTCTCCGAGTCAAGTTTTCCACTCTCAGTCCATTTCAGCTCACTTATGCCCTAGCATGTCTAAATTGGTCTTTTTCATTTCTTTATAACTATATCTAACATTCCCTGATTCATACTTTTTACATTCCAGGTTTCAATTTTATAGATATTTTATACTGGCTAGAGGCTAGTTTATTTTTCGGACCAGATCTCTACTTAAATTTTGAATGCAGCTCTGATTATCTTGTGCAACAGGATAAAGGTTAGATATTTTGTCCATGTAGTTTTCTCAGCAGTGCTTGATACAGAAGTGGTTTGCCTGGGCCTTCTTCTGTCTATGCCGTTGCCCAATTAAATTGGCTCTTCCACCTTTAGGGGAGATTTCAAGGACAAGAGAATGCCTGTCTTCATCACAAGAATAAAGTCAAAAGTTTATCCTGGCTTTCATTAGATCCTCTTTTATGTTATCCATCCCAATTGGATGTTACCCGCCCTCTACTGGAGTCACACTGGGAGGTACAAATAGCAGGTTTCCATTCAATGGGATTGAGAACAAATGGTATTTCTCAAAATATAATATCAGAATTTTTTGGTGCCAAGAGTTAACCAAAGTTATAATATGTTTATAACAACATAAAATCTTGGTCTTCAATGGCGTAATTGTAGCAAGGTTGTTACAACTATGTTATTGTTATAACTATGAATAAAATAATTGGGACAATTATTATGTTATAACCAAGTTGCTGTTTTAAAGAGGGTTTTATAATGAGGTTCCCCACTGTATTATTTTGTGAGACCGCACACATTACTTAAACACATTTCTTCTATCAATATACCCCTGAAGTTTGTCTTGAAAAGAACCTCCACAACTAGGATTCAGAATGGAACTCAACAGAGGAAGGTGGCAATTTATTGTGGAGTATCTACACAATGTGTAGCAGATTCCTCTGTGGTCTAGTGGGAATCTTACAATACCTCAAGAGGTATGGATGGAGAGAGATTTGGTAAACAGCCTGATGGAATTCTTAATTGGTACTACCGATTTTGAACATTTTTATTAATTTTTTTGAAATTCCAATCGACTTTGAGTTGACATTTTAAAATTATTTTTTTGGGGATATAAGATAGACAGTAAAACCTCCAAGTGAGGACACTCTTGCTAAAGGGCAACTATCTACAAAATATATTTTTATCGCCAAAATTATCACTTTTTGCTAATTAGCTGCCTTTGGGTAAGAGAATATCTCTCCCTAAAGGAAACTTGGGCTCTGCAACTAAGTGTTGTTCTCTACAGAGGGCTCAACTGGGTGTCAAATTTTTAGGTGAAAGAATTTTTATAACTGAAAATGTGTCAGCTTTTAGAATCAATTTAAGATATCTTAATAGATTTACTTACCTATTTCTTTGTAAATGAGATCCCTAGCCAAGACGTGTGTCTGCAGTGCTGGCCACTGACAGCATTATCTTCGTGGAAGACTTCCAGCTAAACAAGACCCCCAAAGGCCCAGGTCGCAAGTTTCACATCAGCGCCCCCATCTCTGCCTCCACCTCCAAGGTGGGCTCACCCACCGTCCCTGAGGAAAAGTCCAAAATCTCCCACCTCCTCACTCGTCGCATCAGCTTCCTCACCAAAGCTGATTCCAAAACCAGGTCAGTGTCAATAGATTCAACATAACCTAGGCCATCTGAATACATTTCTTGTGTTGTTTATCCATTGTTGAATGGTGGCAACCAGAATATGAAGTAAAAATAGTGTTTTGAAAATAGTTGTTTAACCCTTAACTGGACGGGTGATTTTTTCTTACGTAACTGGACGGGGTGGGTAGATTCAACCCACTTATGTACCTTTACGAAATAAGCGTTAAATAATGAATTAAATCAATATTTGAAAGATTATTTAATGATTACAAATGTTAATATACAGATTTTGACTTCTAAAAATTCTAAATATAATCTATTTACAGTTTTCACAAATAATTAAGAAATGTTTTTTACAGACGCTTAGTTGACATACAGAGCATAAGGTTTTTACTTTTCCCGCATTTTTTGATGGACATTTGTAGCACCTTTTTGGAGTATCAGATTCTTGTGGCATCCTAGATCCTCTTGATGTACTTGAACCATCATTATTTTTGAATTTTTTTATTGTCGTCTGTAATTCCAGCGGGAGGGAATTTAGATTACGTGTGGCCAGATGTTAATCAATCAAGGATCTCCCAAGATCAACAATAAAGGTACTTCTTTCTTTTTGATCCTTTTTATCAATCTGATAGTTGAAGATGATGTAAGAATTCAGAGCTGTGATATCTAAGAGGGCATAAAAAAGTGCCAAAGGCCATCTTCTGGATCGACGAGAGGTAGAAAAATTAGAGACCATTTGGTCAATGGTATCTACACCTCCTTTTGTTAGATTATAATCCATTATAATGTCAGGTTTTCCTGTTGTTTCATCACATTTATTGTCATGATGCATCGAAGATATAAGGATTACTGATTTTCTTTTTTTGGGAACATAGGAGACTAAAGTTTTTGTTCCAGAGAAACCAAAAATAGATGTTCCTGATTCTCTTTTAGGATGCGGTTGGAATTGTGGTGGAATCTGAGGTTTGTTCTTTCTCATCGTTCCTAAATATGTAAGGCCATGTTCTTTCAACTTATCAACTAATTCTATTGAAGTAAACCAGTTGTCTGCTGTAATATTTCTATTACTCTTCCAAAGTGGTCGACTAATATCTAAAACTATTTGGGTTGGCAGGGATAGTTCTTTTGACTTTGGAGTTTTAGATTTTCCTGTATATACCATTGCATTATACATATAATGTGTTCTTGAGTCTGCTAGTATCACTATTTTTATCCCATATTTATTAGGTTTTGAGGGTATATAAATTTTGAATGGACATTTTCCCCGAAAACCTGCAAGCATTTCGTCAACAGTAAGGTATTCAGCAGGTGTATAACAACTTTGAAATTTTTCAATAATGGTTTGGAAAATATCTCTTATGGGTGAGAGTCTATCTTCTTTGCATCTTGTCTTGAAATTATCAAATCTAATACAAAGTAATAGAAAAAGGAAACGCTTCACACTCATTACAGAGCGAAAAATGTCACGGCCTGTTCCATCTGAGGCAAACAAAGATTCTACATTTTCATGGCCTGATTTGTAAACTCCAGCTAGATACAACAAACCTAAGAATGCTCTTATTTCTATTTCACTTGTAAAATTTGAGTAAGTACTTTTGGTCAAATCTGAAATTCTTTGGCGAAATTCTTCAATTTTTGCATTTGTAAATTCAGATATTTGTTTTATAATTGCGGCAGTAAAAAATAAGTTGAATATATCTATGCCACAATTTGGCTTCGGTTTAGCAGGGCCTTTCAGACCAGGTAAGTGTGTAATTATGTTATGGGAACGGGTTCTTCCAATTATTGCATGATTCTTGTTCCACTTATAGCCATTTTTCCCAATGAAACAATTACTTGAAGACATTTGAACATTGGTAAGAATTGAATCACATTCCTCATCTGTACTGACATCTGAAGATTCGTTCAATGAATAATTTTCAGTTTCAGAATCATCGTCAAAATTCTTATTCAAAATTTCGTCTTCCATTAGAAATAGAATTTCAAAAATAAAAAGTCTTACCTTGATAAAAAAAATTAAGGAAGTTGTTTTTTTTTTTAATCTAAAAGAATAAATTCTACTTAGCCAAAGAAAGAAGTCTTATTTTATAAATGGAAGCTAAAAAATAGCGGAAGAGAGTGACTCAAGAATGAGCAATCAGCTATAACCCTAACATGAAAAATTCTCACGCTTCTGGACGGCATGGGCGGAATCCGCCCACACATGCAAATTTAACCGCCCTCCCAAAACTTATATTTTTAAACGATGAATGGAAATTGTTTGTATCACTGTAAAATTAGAATACACCAAAGCTGTTAGCTCTCAGTAAACGAAAAATATATTTTTTTCCTATATTAAGTTTATGCATGGGCGGAATCTACCCAACCCGTCCAGTTAAGGGTTAATATAAGTTGTTCAATGATAAGGCAGAATTTGGATTATTCTATATACAGTTACGAGTGTCTTTCCTAATCAATCAGTCATCGGCCGATCAGCCGACTCTGTCACCGTTTGCTTTTATTGGTTGGCTCCCATCACGCCACCTTTGTCCCCCCCCTGCCAGCGGCGCGCACCCGTTGGCTGCCGGCGAGCACGTGACTTCCCTGTGCGCGCGCATGGCGGGTGGTAGGCTATTCTATATACAGTTACGAGCGTCTTTCCTACGGAAGCCAACAGTACATAGGCAGATAAAGCACATAGGCTATAGTTATTAACTAATATATGCATTTATATAAGGCGCCAATTTATAATTGTAACAAATAGTATTTGAATAAAAACATTCAATCGAGTAAAACACGGGCGTTGCCCGGGTCATTCGGCTAGTAGATTATAAACACAAGGTAATAAGACCAAATCCAAATAAATAAATAGTGTGCGACGTTTCCGTAATAACCGATGGAACTAATCAATTCCCGAGTTATCCCAAGGCTACAACAAATGCTGACAGAGGAGTGTTTTCCTTCAAAGACAGGTTGACAGTCTAAAATATTCATGTTTCTCTCTCTCTATATATATTTTTTTTCATTTTTAATTATAAATTCAATTACCATTTTTATCAATAAAATTTATAATTATTATTTTTGGCAATATTATTTCTTAGGATAAATATTATCAAATTTTATCTCTGATAATGTATATCATAAGAAACATACTGCCAAAATAATATTCACACAAATTTTTAAAATATTTTTTTTCACCTGAATTTTTATAAATGTGGAGCTCTTTTATTTTATTTCAATCTATATTGAATAAAAATATTTATGGAGGAGTGGGGTGGAACTGTGCCAAAGATGTTTTATTTAGAACTTGAGAAACTTTCCTTTATGTCTACTCCTATGGACTGTTCAGTCTTTAGGACTGAGAGATTTTATTACTTGAAAAGGGTCATGTTTTACATGTTCCCATTTGATGATGGCAGACATAAGGTTTTAATTGGAAATTTTGGGAGGTCTTAAGAATGGATCCCATGTTTATCTACTCTAATATGTACTAACCTGTCACAGATTGTAAACACATTCAGATGAAGGGTGGTACACACTATACATTTTTGACAACCATGACCTAAGATCGAATTCTACAGCGAGTTTTTTTTTTTTTCAACTTCAATGGCCCCTGGTTCTTGCAGAAGCCCAACCTCACTAGTGAATGTGAATAACTAAATAGGGCTTTGGCACACTTGTAAATGCAAAAATCAAACAATTTTCTTTCCAAATGTTGTTGTTATAGAGAGATTCAAAAGTCACTATACAATTAGGTTTTCAAATGAGAACAAAATACATTTTCTAATACATATATAGTAGCACCTTGTTATAGCAATACAACTTGGAAGTGTTATTATGACCATGTTGTTATAACCATGGTTTAAAAAATGGAGTTTAATAACATATAGGAGTTACCCAGAAGCATATCCACTACTCGGGAATTGAGACCTGCTGTTATAAAGGAGGCTGCCATAGTGAGGTTACAATTCTATTTACAATAGAACTTCCCTCTAGAGGTCAACACATCTAGTTGCAGTGTCCTCTTACTGGATAGTCACTCTTCTTCTTCTTTCTTATCTCCACCCAATCATAATAGGGTATAAAGTCTGTAGAGCTTGAGATTTTTGATGGTGTGTGCTGGGGATTGGTAGACCTCATCAATGGATGAGCCAATACAGTCAATAATGTGGTTTGGGGTTGCAGAATCGCACTTAGTACATTGTTGCAAACCCTTGCAACCATTCTGGAAAGTCATTGTCTGTAGATGACCAGACCTTTTTTTGGAAATCAAGGGCTGCCGTTTCCTTGGGAGGACAGATTTGGCGTTTGTCCCTCCTGCTCTGTACCAGTCATGTGCAGAAGTAGATTTCCATTCTTGCTGGCATTGGGTCTTGTTGGTACAGAGGAGGTCTCTTTCATCTAGTTGGATGGTAGATTTTCTGGTCTCAGGGTGGTCAAGAGCTCCAGATTTTGCTAGAGGAATTCCAACATGAGCCGGAAAAAATGTACTGTGACAGAGCTGTGATGGAGCACCACTAATTAGTAAAAATGGGAATTTTTCAACGATGAAAACTGTCCTTTGTATGAAGGTGTCATGGAGGTTCTACTGTATGAGTGTTGGTGTACACAGTGAGGAGGTGGTGGCCCTGAACGAGTGTCTTCAGCTGATCTACCATCGTAGCTACCGCCACCACTTGCTGCTGGTCTACCCCCGGGAGGTGCTGGTGTTGGACTTGGAGATCTACCAGGTACTACAGGACACTGTTCTCATCTTGTAGAACGAGTGAGTGACAGCATCTGTCCAGACTGTGGGCATTGTGACCACCACCTCCCCCCTCCAGTCTGTCCTCACCACCTCCCAGCGAGACTCACTCCTCTGCCTCCATGAGAACGGCAGTGTCAGCTTCAGGCTCCGGTCCCACCATCCTCCTGCTGCAGAAAACACTAAAGGTCTGGTTAGCCAACCTTGCTGCACTTTCTGAGATTCTTTGCTGCAAATTTCAACTGTCCCACAACAGTTATTTAGTCATTTGTACAGTAGAAAACCTCCCATGAGAAACTGCCTAAAAACAGGGTTAATTTCTCCTGGAGGTGATTTCTCATTAGAAGTTTGCGTATGTCATATATAATCATTTTAAATAATGAAGTCTCAATGGTTATAACAATGATGATGCTATAACAGAATTCAACACTGTATATGGACTTTTCCTCATCCTTCAGTTCCGTCCTCTACTGAGGGTGGGCCACATGGTCTCTCCATATCTCCCTCTTTCAGTGCCTTCCTCTACTGAGGGTGGGCCACATGGTCTCTCCATATCTCCCTCCTTCAGTGCCTTCCTCTACTGAGGGTGGGCCACATGGTCTCTCCATATCTCCCAGTCGTATGGACTTTTATCTGTCAAATTAAGAAGGAAATTGAAGGATAAAATGGGGTGATAGAGAATTAGATTACAGGTTGTGTATCCACCTCCTTCAAATTATTAAAAGGAGCTCGATCAAGTGTGCCTTTGGCAATATTTCAAATTATAAGACTTCCCCATGTGTCTTGAAGAAATTACAATATACAAAAGACCTATATTCCAGATATAGATGATTTTCTATTTAAGACAATCCAAGAGATCAGAAATTCTTTCTTAAATCCAATTTGGTGTTAAATATGATAATTAAAAAACATCAATACTAATTCCTGAAAAGAACATTTAAATGCAATAAGGGGAAAATGTAACAAAAGTAAAATTGTACTGGGATCAGGTAGATAAATTAAGGCATCTCCTGATGTGCAACTGAAAGTTGCTGATGTCTCGCATCATCTGTCTGAATAAATATCAGCCAATTGTTGATCTTAAAAGTTATAAACATTCGCTTGGTTTTTCTAGATTTTCCCCAAAAAAGGGTATTTGGCTAATATTCTGGAATAATTCAAAATCAACGCGCCTCTCCTTGATAATTTAAATTCAAGTTTTAAAATATTGTTATTAAATACAAATGGATATAAACAATTAATGGTGGTGTCTTGTACATGGAGCAGTTCAGATCGGTCCGTGCACCCTGATCACAGTACCAGCCAACCGAGGTGCCTTGTCCGTATGAATGGCCTCTTCTATGCAAATAAACAATTAATTTCTAAGATAATAAATAAATTGGATGGAAGAGGTGACTTTTATAGATAAATTCAGCTCAGCAATTGCTGGGTATTAATAAAGAATTAACATTACAATATATGAGGGCTATGCATGTCTATATGGCATGTCGGTAGTCTCCATGAGATAGCAATAGAGTCTCCATGAGAGACACCATAGTCTTAAAACATTATTAGACCTGGTCTCTTGGAGGTGATCACTTAGCAGAGACTTGGTCACGATGAGTATTTAGACAGAGTCTCTAATGAGAGACCACCTCAAGGAGAGATTGTGATGTCTCTCATGGGAGACTATTGCCTTTTTTTGCTTATCCCTAGTACACGTGGTACAGGCCATGATAATCATGGTGGGCAGTTAGCGACTGCTTTTACTGTAAGTGCACCATATGTCTACACATGTGAAAAGCAGTTCGGCTTTGCACTTACAAATGTGCCAGAGCCCTGTTTGGTTACTTGCACTCGCTGGTAGGGTTGGACTTTTGCAAGAATCGGGGGCATTGGAGCATTTTTTTTTTAAACAGAAAAAAGTGTCCAATGCGGGAATCGAACCCGGGTTATAGTGGTCGAAAACCAAACAGTTTAACCAGCCTTCCACCGACCCCCCGAGACTATTGCTAGTTCTCACATGTAGATAAGGGGGTAGGTGGGCAAGTGGTGTAAAACATTGGTGTTTGACCACTGCAACCCAGGATCATCGATTCCTGCATTAGGAACTTTTTCTAATAAAAAAGCCTAAATGGCCTCTGATTTTTGCAAAAGTCCAACCCCTCCAGTGAGTTCAAGTAACCAATCGGAGCTCGGGCACATTTGTAAATGCAAAAGTCAAACTGCTTTTTATATGTGTAGACATGTGCTGCACTTAGAGTAAAAGCAGTCATCAACTTTTACCCACCATGATTATCATGGACTGTACCACCTGTACTAGGGATAATACTAATAAACTTGTAGATATAAAAGATAAATATGACCTTGAAATGTTGTGCTGTCTTAACTTTCCAGACAAGTAACTTCCACCAATAGAAACACTCCAGACTGGTGTGACAGAGGGGTTCCAGGCCACAGAAGTGACCTACGACTCCCACTGCCAGTCCGACTCATTCCGTCTCACCAAGAACTCCAGGGTGGTGGGCATGTCCATCTCCCCGGTGCAGGAGACCACAGTGGCCCTGCTGGTGTCAGATGGCCGGCTGGTGTTCCAGCACCTGCTGCCCCACAAGGTCTCTTACCCTGGATCTCTCTAACAATGAATACTTGAAATAGAGAAGCCACATTTGGTTTCAGAACTTTCCCCCCTCTTGTTGTGATAAGTTATCTATGATGGCTTAAATGGTTGCCACAGTTTTTGTGGCCGTTTTTTATATGGAGTGGAATCTTGTTATAGCAATATCACCTGGGACCAATATGTTATGGTGTCATAACTACAGTGGACTCTTGTTATAGCAGACTTTTATTAGAACATCATGATAATTCTATGGTCCCAAGTTTTAAGTTCCAAATATTTTAAGCATGGTTATACAAACAACATGGTTATAACAACATAAAAAATTGGTATCTAGTGATGTTATAGTGAGATTTGACTGTATGCTGTTATAAAGGAAGCTGTTTTAACAAGGATCCACTGAGATTGTTCCTGGCTGACATTTGAACAGAGAGCCATATCTAGTTAGTTGTAGTGGGCTGGGATTTAAACTACTGCCAGGCTCCATCATGTGCAGTGGTTTATAAATAAAATAATTTATCCTCTTATACATTCTCTTTTTTGTTATTGTTGCTGCTTCTTATCCCCTTGTGTAAAGATTACCTGAATTCCATGAGTTCATGCTCCTTGAGCTGTTTTACGATAAGCAGCGGCCTCTCCCAAAGGTCCTGTTTTGTGCATCTAATGTAAGCCAAAATGTGTTCTGGAGCTGTGGGTACCAAGCTACATTTTGGACAAGTGGGGTAGATTTTGTTATTATTTTTCTATCTTCTCAATGGCTTGAGATGGCCTGTTCTAAATCTTTAGAGTGTTGTTTGATGCTGTCTCAGGTTCAGAGCTCCTCCTGGGGCTACTCCTGTAGATGCTTGAAAGCTCGGCTAAATAAACGTTATTTATTTTTGCTCCACTAGATGGCGCTCTGCCATCTAAAAAAAGAACATGTGCTCGTGGTCAGGAGAAGCCTTTTTTATTTTTAATATATATATTTATTCAAAATTTCAGCATTGTGCTTAAAGAGAACAAAATGTGTTATTTTTAAAAATTGTTTTAAATCAGCAGAATAGGACTTTTTCTTCTGTTGTTGGAAATATAATTTTATGAAAATTTTGTCTTAATTCTGATTTGTTTACTGATATGGAGAACCAACTCTAGAGATTCATTTTATTATTTTTTTGCAATTTTTGATGTTTTTCATCCATATACATAATTTTATATTTTGCAGTAAAACTTCACTATAGCAATTCCCATGGGACTGAACTTTTGGTCCACTCTAGGCATGTGGTTCACTATATGCTATCACTAATATTGGAGAAATATGTTCGTTATAAGGGAAATTTCACTATATCACTGGGCCATTTTAGTAAGGCTTTACTGTACATCTAATACTCAAATTCTCTTAATTTTTATCTCTCACACATATACTTATATATTCCCCCAATCTCTCACTTTTTTTGCCTTTTATTATCGCATTTTATAATTATACAAGTTCATGGAGACTGAATTCATGGAATAAATTTATAATTTTGGTAGGGTTGGAATATAGGTCCTGTCTCTCTCACTTCTGAATCTCAAACCTTTACATTTGACTGGCTCAGAGACATCAGTATCTCTCCAAGGGGGTCGGTGGAAGGATGGTCTAAACCAGCCCTGGCCAATCTAAATGACGCCACGAGCCGCACGGAATCGTAAACAAAGTCTAAAAACTTTAACTATATCAAAATTTTAACTTTAAAATGTGTATTTAAAAAAATACTTAATACTTCCTTGATGCTTAATGTTTTTATTTATTATTTTTCGGCTGCTTTTTTTAAATAAAAATAATAATAACAATTTAAAATAAAAAAATATTTCTCTATTAATTACCATTATTCCTAACTTTTTTCTTCCTTTTTATGGAATCAAATATGTACAGTAAAACCCCGCTAATACGAACCCTGGATATAACGAACCTTCCCTTATAACGAACCCACGCCGATTCCCAATTCCATTCCATTGAAAATACCATCGTTATAACGAACTTTGCGATTTTTAGAATAACGAACTACCCCTATAACGAACCTATTTTCGGTCCCAAAATAATAAAATCTATTTAAAATACTATGCTTATAACGAACTTATAATTGTAATTTAAAAAAAAATTAAAACAACAAAATTTTGAGCATATTTCAGCTCGCGGATCGCGATTTCAAAACAATAAATTTAGCGGCATTGTTTGTTTTGATTTTTGCACTTTATTTTTGCTGTATGTTGTATAAATTTTAACACAAATTACTTTTTATTAAATAGAATATATTTGCATCCATTAAATTTGAAATATAAAAAATGCAAATGGCTTCCAAAATGAAGAAAACAAAGGCATTTTAAAAACAAAAGCGTTATTTGATGAGGCACAATTTGGATTGTAGATTATAAACATAAGGTAATAAGACCAAATCCAAATAAATAAATAGTGTGTGACGTTTCGGTAACAGCGTTGTTACCATCTTCAGACAAAAGTACTGAATGGTACTTTTGTACCATTTTGTCTGAAGATGGTAACAACGCTGTTACCGAAACGTCACACACTATTTATTTATTTGGATTTGGTCTTATTACCTTGTGTTTAAAAGCGTTATTTCTTTAAAAAAAAAGGCCATGTTCAGAACTTTTCAAAATGAAAAAACACAGGCAAAATGTTAAGAACATATTAAAATAAGAGAATATAAATTTTATATTATAAAAGATAAAATATTAAGCCATTAAAAATAGTTACAAAGAGGAATTAACCTCAACTTTTGCCGCGATCGCGATCGTACGTTTTAGAACTTAAAAAAAAAAAAAGTCCAAATAAACGGTCCCGTGATGAAACAAAAATTATTTTTATGCCATTAACTATGGTGATTTTAAAGTCAGCAATGTTTTGCATGACAGGTTAAAAAAAAAAAAAACGAAATCTAGACCTAGAAGAATATGTGGGAAAATGAAATGGAAGTAAAACACTAACTTTATTTGAATGGTGCAATGCTTGAAGAATGCTTTGAAGCAACATGGTGTTAGAGCCATTTTTCCAAATAAACATTGTATTATATAATGTGATAATGATGTTTTAAAATCATTTTATATCTTTGAATATATATTTAATAAAACTTTGCCTAGGTTTTGTCTTGGTTTTTAAATTAGACAGAGGTACAAGTATGCTAATGACAAGAAGAACCTATCATCTAATGATTTATATTATTATTTAGTATTAATATAAGGAAATTGGTCAATTAAGGGGATTAAAACAAAGTGACCACTATTAAGAGGCAGCCTCTTCCAGTGTGTATGGCTGTCCTTTAATTATATGGTCTAAAAATTTTGAAAAGTAAAAAAAATGGCCAAACCGTGGCTATAGTGAACCGTGGCTATAGTGAACCAAAAGCTCTGTCCCATTGGGGTTCACTATAGAGGGGTTTTATTGTATTTAAAAAATTGTGGGACATATTTTAAATTAAAAAAATATTATAATTATTTCAATATATTTTCTGTTTTTGAATATGCAGACGAGAAATGAAAGTTACAAAAGAAATATAAAGTTAAATGCCGAGCCGTAAAATTTTTTACGGCGGGCCGGGGGTTGGCCAGACCTGATCTAAACCATTGGTTTTAGACCACTACAACCCGGGTTCGATTCCCGCATTGGGCACTTTTTTCTGTTTAAAAAAAAAATGCTCCATTAGCCCCCTAATTCTTGTAAAAGTCCAACTCTACCAGTGAGTGCAAGTAACCAAACGGCTTTGGCACATTTTAAGTGCAAAGTCAAACTGCTTTTCACATGTGTAGACATGTGGTGCACATACAGTAAAAGCAGTTGCCCACATGATTATCATGGCCTGTACCACGTGTACTAGGGATAAAGAAAAAAAGTATCTCTCCAAGGCAAATACAGTAGAATATCTCTGTAAAAGATTTGTAGAGCCAAAGTGCCCTTTGGAGAGAGGTGTCTTCTCATGGAGGTTAACTCACCATAATTTACAATGTCTTGTACTTTCCTCTAATTCACTCTATATTTGTGTCCATTCAGACTGAGGGGAGCCATGTCCCCTACAGTGTGATGCCTCCGTGCCTGGGGGACCTCCTACCCCCCTACCACCACCTGGCCCCTGGCACCATTCCCCGGCTGAGGTTCTTGCTGTCTGGGGTGCTGGGAGCTCTGGCTGCTGCCCCCCACGTGCTGGCCATGTGCCCCCCAGTTACCTACCGCAACTGGCGCTACCACCAGCCCCTCCTGGCCATTGGTATGTTATGTTGAGTTGTCCTTGTCACTCTCAATATAACGGTGAGACAGAGGTGGAGATGTAGAGGGTTTATCATGGGGATTAAATTTGTCCGGTGGTCCATGGTCACTAGGGGCCAGCCAATGCTGGGTTCCAGAGGAGTCATTGGGTCTCATGGTCCATTGGGCTTGTTGTAGGGGTATACTGCTGTGATACAACATTTTGTAAAGTTCTCCATTGGGACATATTCAGAACAAGAGGTAAAGGGATAACTGGCTCTTTATCTCACATATTGCCACGTAAACAGTGGTCACTGGTCAAATATAATTCTACCTGTTATTTCTGTGGTTCAGTTTCTGAGATAAATAAAATGAATTTCTAAATCAAGAGACAACAATTTCCAGTCACGTGTACCACGCGGTTGGCTACTTGTTGACACACAACAATAAAGACTGTACACTTGTGAACTACCACCAGCCCCTCCTGGCCTTCCAGTCATGTGTACCATGAGGTTGGCTACTTGTTGACACACAACAATAAAGGCTGTACACTTGTGAACTACCACCAGCCCCTCCTGGCCTTCCAGTCACGTGTACCATGGGTTGGCTACTTGTTGACACACAACAATAAAGGCTGTACACTTTTGAACTACCACCAGCCCCTCCTGGCCTTCCAGTCATGTGTACCATGAGGTTGGCTACTTGTTGACACACAACAATAAAGACTGTACACTTGTGAACGACCACCAGCCCCTCCTGGCCTTCCAGTCACGTGTACCATGCGGTTGGCTACTTGTTGACACACAACAATAAAGACTGTACACTTGTGAACTACCACCAGCCCCTCCTGGCCTTCCAGTCACGTGTACCATGCGGTTGGCTACTTGTTGACACACAACAATAAAGGCTGTACACTTGTGAACTACCACCAGCCCCACCTGGCCGTTCGTACTTTAACCATGGTTCTAGGCAATGGTCTCTCATGAGAAATTCAACTTTATATCAAGGTCTTGCTATATTTTCAAGGCCTTAAATGTGTTCTCTATATATGACTAATATCTTAATAATTTACTGATTCAACTGCACAAGTTTAATTTTTTTTAATCTCTATATATATAAAAATGAATGTTTGTATATTTGTTTGTATGTCCGGTATACAAATTCGCAGTAGTTCATTAATTCAAACCTAAATTTCCATACATAGGTAAAAAAATACGGGGAAGACGATAGGCTATTTTAAAAAATATATAAATCAATTATTAAAACTATATATTTTTAGTCAGAAAATGATGATGACGATATTGCTGTATCATGTTTGATTATCAGATACAAAATTATATCGGGAAAAATTCCAAAAAGCAGAGACCACGGGTGAAACCAGTTCATTATTTTGTACGCAGGAACAAAATTCTAACAAAAAAACATTCATTCGAGCAGAAAACAAAAGCCAGATCATCTTTCTATAAAAATATCGCTTCTCAGACACAAAGTTTGGAGCGGGACGTTTCACAAGAGTGACATCCACGGCGCCAATTTATAATTGTAACGAATAGTATTTGAATAAAAACATCTAATCGGGTAAAACCCGGGCGTTGCCCAGGTCATTCGGCTAGTATAAATATATTTAATGGATTGTCTTTTGAATTAAATACTTTTGCTAAAAAGAAAGTATTTCTCTAAATAAAATTGCAAGCTTTTGAGTGGTTTTCTAGGCCATTTTTAATAATATTTTTTTTTAAAGAATATTGTGTACATACTTTTTATAACAAAAAAGTAAAATGTGTTTTATATATTTAAATTTAATAGTTATAGAAATAGTTTTTAATGTATTTTTTCCAAAATGTTTGAGCTATAAAGATTCACTTTTTTAAAATACTTTATTTCAACGCTTCAGCAACCTGCTGTCATAAGATGTTTGAGGTGTTTAAAATGATGGTTCTCTCTCTCCATATAGGTTTGGAAAATTAGCACAAAAAGTGATAGAAATGGTTTCTTATTCAATAAGGCACAATTTGGATTATAGATTATAAACACAAGGTAATAAGGCCAAATTCAAATAAATAAACAGTGTGTGAGGTTTCGGTATAACAGCGTTGTTACCATCTTCAGACAAAAGTACTGAATGTAATATTATGTAAGATGGTAACAACGCTGCTACCGAAACATCACACACTATTTATTTGGATTTGGTCTTATTACTTTGTGTTTGCCTCTTCTTTATCCCCACTCAATCTTATCAGGGTGTCAAGTCTGTAGGTCTTTGTGTCTGTATGCTGAAGGGGTGAGTAGAGCTCTTCAATGATGTTGTTTGGGGCTGCAGGTTGGTACATAGTGGGAAAACCTTGCAACCATTCTGGAAGAAGGTCATTGTCCGTCGATGGTCAGACTGTGGAAATTCAGGACTTCTGTTCCCTTGGGAGGACAGAATTGCCCCTTTTGCTTTATACCGGTCATGTTCTGTTGTAGATAGCAATTCTTGTTGGCATTGGGCCTTGAAATTTCATATAATAGCACGGTAGTAGAACTAGCTGGTAGACTAAAGGGATAGTTTAGTAGTGTATTCACTATTGCAGTCAACATTCACTTTATCTTTTTTTAAGCCGCATTGATATACTGGGGTGCTGTGAGCCAAATACACAATCAGAGTGAAAGTACAGGGGCAATCTGGACGGAAGTATCCGTCAAACTTATTGATAAACCTCAAACTTTGACTCTGAAGTATTTGGTAACACTTGGACCCTCTATTTTGTGGGAGAAATGGGGTCAAGTTTGATGGCATCTACACTCATTGAAGGGATTTGTTGGTGGAGGAGTGATGTCCATTCTCCACATACACTACCTGAGATCAAATCCAACATTAGAAACTTTTTTTTTTTCTGAAGAAAAAATTGCTTCAATAGCCTCCAATTCTTGTGAAAGTTCAACCCCACTAGTGAGTGCAAGTAAGTTTTGGCACACTTGTAAGTGCAAAAGTCCAACCCCACTAGTGAGTGCAAGTAAGTTTTGGCACACTTGTAAGTGCAAAAGTCCAACCCCACTAGTGAGTGCAAGTAAGTTTTGGCACACTTGTAAGTGCAAAAGTCCAACCTCACTAGTGAGTGCAAGTAAGTTTTGGCACACTTGTAAGTGCAAAAGTCCAACCCCACTAGTGAGTGCAAGTAAGTTTTGGCACACTTGTAAGTGCAAAAGTCCAACCCCACTAGTGAGTGCAAGTAAGTTTTGGCACACTTGTAAGTGCAAAAGTCCAACCCCACTAGTGAGTGCAAGTAAGTTTTGGCACACTTGTAAGTGCAAAAGTCCAACCCCACTAGTGAGTGCAAGTAAGTTTTGGCACACTTGTAAGTGCAAAAGTCCAACCCCACTAGTGAGTGCAAGTAAGTTTTGGCACACTTGTAAGTGCAAAAGTCCAACCCCACTAGTGAGTGCAAGTAAGTTTTGGCACACTTGTAAGTGCAAAAGTCCAACCCCACTAGTGAGTGCAAGTAAGTTTTGGCACACTTGTAAGTGCAAAAGTCCAACCCCACTAGTGAGTGCAAGTAAGTTTTGGCACACTTGTAAGTGCAAAAGTCCAACCCCACTAGTGAGTGCAAGTAAGTTTTGGCACACTTGTAAGTGCAAAAGTCCAACCCCACTAGTGAGTGCAAGTAAGTTTTGGCACACTTGTAAGTGCAAAAGTCCAACCCCACCAGTGAGTGCAAGTAAGTTTTGGCACACTTGTAAGTGCAAAAGTCCAACCCCACCAGTGAGTGCAAGTAAGTTTTGGCACACTTGTAAGTGCAAAAGTCCAACCCCACCAGTGAGTGCAAGTAAGTTTTGGCACACTTGTAAGTGCAAAAGTCAAACCCCACCAGTGAGTGCAAGTAAGTTTTGGCACACTTGTAAGTACAAAAGTCCAACCCCACCAGTGAGTGCAAGTAAGTTTTGGCACACTTGTAAGTGCAAAAGTCCAACCCCACCAGTGAGTGCAAGTAAGTTTTGGCACACTTGTAAGTGCAAAAGTCCAACCCCACCAGTGAGTGCAAGTAAGTTTTGGCACACTTGTAAGTGCAAAAGTCCAACCCCACTAGTGAGTGCAAGTAAGTTTTGGCACACTTGTAAGTGCAAAAGTCCAACCCCACTAGTGAGTGCAAGTAAGTTTTGGCACACTTGTAAGTGCAAAAGTCCAACCCCACTAGTGAGTGCAAGTAAGTTTTGGCACACTTGTAAGTGCAAAAGTCCAACCCCACCAGTGAGTGCAAGTAAGTTTTGGCACACTTGTAAGTGCAAAAGTCCAACCCCACCAGTGAGTGCAAGTAAGTTTTGGCACACTTGTAAGTGCAAACTACTTTCCACATGTGTAGACATATGGGGCAGTAAAAGTAGTAGTTAGCGACTCACCATGATTATCATGGCCACGTGTACTTGAAAATAAGACCTTCAAACAGTGAATGTGTCCAGGTACCTCCCAAGGCAATGTCCAGGCCATCAACATGGCTATCGGCATGATTGAGAAAGAGCTGAGCATCCACTCTGCTCCAGTCCGGTGAGACATCTCCTATAGAATGCCATCAATATTGGGCCTCTTCACCAGGCCCTTTCTTTTAATCCAGATGTGGCTTCTCCATGGCTGGGGATAGCGGTTTCCTCTGAGACAATGATTCTACAGTGATAATATCTTTTTTTATCATTTTAATAGGCACACAAGTTTTACACTCTAGAAATGAAATAAAAGCAGTTAGTTGTAAGTTACCTCTTCTAATTAAACCCAAGGTAATAAGACCAAATCCAAATAAATAAATAGTGTGTGACAATTGGTAACAGTGTTGTTACCATCTTCAGACAAAAGTACTTTACTAGTAAAAAGTACTAGTAAAAGTACTTTACTAAAAGTAGTTTACTCATTTAGTACTTTTGTCTGAAGATGGTAAAAACATGGTTACCAAAATGTCACACACTATTTATTTGGATTTGGTTTTATTACCTTGCGGAGTACAACTTATAAAAAACTTCAACAGAGTCTCCCATGAGTGACTCATCCGATGAGCGACAAGCCTTGTGAAAACTAAAATAAAATTTCCATTGTAAACCTACTACAGTACAATCTCTGTGAGAGGACACTTCCACTAGAAGAAACCTCTCTACAAAGGACTGTTTTCACTGTCAACATTGTTAATTAGAAACTCTCCTGTAAGAGGACACCTCTCCCTAAAGGACACTTTTGCTATGAAAATAGGTGTCCTTTATAGAGAGACTCGATTATATAACTGGGTGAAAAACTCTCCGGGCACATTTGCTAGTATTCATTATATAAAATTATAGCCATGGGAGAAAGAGATAATGAATCAAAATTGTCCTTCTTGACTTCTGTTTATCTATGATAGTAATATGATTGTTCTGTTGTTACAATAAATATTTGATAAAAGGTAAAGAGGAAGCCCATATGAAGCAAAATCCAAGTAAAGTAAAATATACATAGAACCAGATTCAACTGATATAAAATCCAGATGAGCAAAATTCTGGAATTATTTTAATTGAGATTTAGTTAAAAACATTCCACTTATATTCCACATATCCACTTAGATAAAACCCGCCTGGGTCATTCGTCTACTATATGATAAATTATTATATTTTTCACTTCATAACTAAATATTTTAATAATAATGTTTACTTTCTAAACTTATGTAGGTCACATAAATTAAAAAAGAAAAAAAAAAAACAAAAAAAAAACCGCCTACTATGTTTGGGTTGAAAGAATCCAACATGACCTGACATAACTGAGTCTCTGATGAGAGACTACCTCCTTGAATTTTACAAAATGGGCACTAAAAGAAGTGGTCGCTCATCAGATTAGTCCCTCAAGAAACCGCCACCACCAGGAGTTACCTCAGAGTATCTGTGCTCAAGTTACCGTACTCAACTGAGAAGTTAGAGAAAACCAGGCTATAATGTTGCTGCAAGTCTTCAACTTTCCCATCTTTTGTATTCCCAGTCATATTTGAATTAAAACACTCTCTAAGTTGACCATTTTTTTCTTAAAAAAAAAAAAGAAAAAGAATCAAGCCATAATCCATGCAGTAGGACTTCCATGAGAAGACTCTCCCAGTAGAAGACACCTCTCAACAAAGGACAGTTTTCTTCGCCAAAATGATCATTTTTTTTACTATTTAGCAACTCTTTGGTAAGAGGATACCTCACCCTAAAGGGCACTTTTGCTCTGCAACTATGTTGCCATTACATGGAGGTCCTACTGGTATAGGTAAATCTAGCTGTGAAGTTTATTTAATTGTTCCATTCTAAAGGAAGTTGAAGTATATTAGAATGTAAAGTATCCACCAACCAGCAGCCTGCCGGCACTGTGCAGTGGTATTGAATGGGTCGGCCTCTCTGCCTTCATCTCCTTCTCCCACCCCAACCTCAGCGCCAGCCAGGGCCAGGTGCGCAATGAACTGGCCATCACAGACATCCACTCCGGTCGCTCCCGCTCCTTCAGACAGGACCGCAGTGACGAGTCCCCCATCCAGATGGTCCGGGTCTCCCAGCTCAAGTGAGTTGTCCCTTCCTCCGTGTGTTGGTTTATACAGTGGAACCTCATTTTATAATAGCAACTTGGTTATAACATCATAATTCTAGCCCCAAGTTTAAGATTTCAATTATTTTAAACCTGCATAATGTAGTGTGGTGTGCATCTGCTGTTGCTTCAAAGAGTTGGGGCACTTTCAATAGCAGTATGACTTTATTTTATATCAAACCTGGATATAACCTGGTTATAACAATTTGAAAATTTGGTCCCAAGTGATGATGTCATAATGAGGTTTGTGACTGTACTTACTTTAAAATGGAAAGCTGCCGTTGATACTTACAAAGTTGACTTAAAATCTCTGTCATAAATTGATTGGCTCTGCAATCTATCTTATTCAGGCCAGTGACTAAGTCACAACATCAGCTCTTTTGGTCAAATTTGAAATTCCTACCTGAAAACCATGGTTTTTGAGTATCGCCCTTTTTTGTCCAGAGGGCAGTTTTAATAAACCGATACTATTTTCTTTTGGTAGGCATTCTGAATTTGCCAAAGCTGGTATTGAGGCATATTTACTGGCCCAAATATGTGAGATTGTAGAGATTGTCAATATATGATATATGGTTTGGCATCTTTTATGACAGGCATCTTTCCTTGCTTTTAAGATTGATTTATTGTCTCCCGTATAGCAATACTTAGTTTGGTATTAACTGTTTCTTTATTGTTTAGTTTATCTTCAACATAATATTTTGTCAAGTTGTTTTAAGCAGGTAACCAAGAAGTTAATGAAAAAGTTGGAAAACACAGGTTCTGGTACATGTACTAGGTAATTCTGGTGGTATTAATGCATATCCTAAACTTACATATTCAACTTTTACTTTCTATCTAGGCAAATACACAACTGGAATTGATGTAGAATATCTGAAAAATTCTGTGTTTGTTCAGGCAGTATTTCATCATTGTGTTCAAGGAGGAGCCGTTTGAACTGTGGGATCTGGCCAACCTTACGCTACTGCGCACCATGCCCAAGACCTTCCCTGCTATCACAGCTCTGGTTGGTTCAGTCTTCCTAGAGTTCTTCTATAGTGCCTGAACTCTTTTCAATTTTCTTTTTTGTCTGGTTAAACCTTTAGGACTATTATAGGAAAACAGCTAAAAGCTGGGGAATAGCAAAATGATCATCATATACTAGACTAAATAGGGACTACTTTTTTGATTAAATCTAGAATATTTTTTTATTAGCCCTAGTATACATGTGGTACAAACCATGATAACCCTGGTGGGTAGTAGTTGGCAACTGCTTTTACTGTAAGTGCATCATGTGTCTATACTGGTGGAAAGCAGTTCGGCTTTTCCACTTACAAGTGTTTAAGACGAGTAATCCTTTCAATATATTAAAATACGAATAGAATCATAAAGGATGAGTATCTTTATTGGTAAAAACCGTTTCGAGCTTTCGGGCACAAGCAGCCCTTCTACAGGAATAAAACTAACTAACTAGTTTCCTTTTATTCCTGTAGAAGGGCTGCTTGCGCCCGAAAGCTCGAAACGATTTTTACCAATAAAGATACTCATCCTTTATGATTCTATTCGTATTTTAACTTACAAGTGTGCCAGAGTATGGTTACTTTCACTCAATGTTAGGGTTGAACCTTTGCAAGAATACATCTTTAAAATTAGAATTTGGTTGTGGCGCTGTGGAAAACCAACAGTTTATAGCACTCATCCACCCACCCCTCCCTCCCCCCAAAAAAGTGATCTTACCAGGATTCAAACCTGTAATCTTCTGCTTCTTCTCTAATCTTCTTGGTTCATTAGGGGTGAACCTCCTTAGCTATTTTTCCAATTCAATCCACCTGATTGGCCTAGCTATTATATTGATTCTGCATATATAGTTTGCACTTGAAGATTTTACAGCTAATTCTTTTTCATATTCAGTTCACACACACTAATTGTAGATTTTTTTGAAATTAAAAAAAAAAAACGCAATATAATTGAATAAAATTCCATCCTTGTACATGCTCTGCATTGCCTATATTTCTTGTTTTCCATATACTTCTCAGCTTGTTCTTGGCTACATTTTTTGGCTGTGTTTATTGTACACTTAGTATAGTTACTCAGTGCATAGTTTATTCCTATATACAGTGGAACTTTTTTATAACAACAACTTCCTTATGGCATCCTAATTCTAAAGTTCCTAGTTTTGTGTCCCAATTATTTGGACTGTGGTTATAGCAGCAACATGGTTAAAACAATATAAAATCTTGGTCCCAAGTGATGTTTTCTAGCAAGGTTCATCTGTATGAAGAAACTCCACTGTGTATATAGAGAGAGTTATTGATAGAGATTGCTGGGAAGTCTCCCACACTCTGTATGAACCAATGGATGCACACTCTTCACCTTGGAACTCAAAACTATTGATGGATACTGGGCCAGGGATTCCTTTCTCTAGTTGGATAGAGGCAGGTTGATTAACAGAGGTGTGATGCAGACCTGGTACCCGCTCCACTCCAAGAAGAACCAGCACCACCGAGGAGACAGCCTGGACCTAGGAATATCCGACACTCCCCTACCTGGGATCTCTGAACTGACCCCGTGAGTCCTCTGCGCAGCTTCCCCACACAACACCAACTGAAGTTATGTTGCGCAGGCTGGGCATGAAGACCTCTGTCCTGAACAAGGAACACTTTGTGGTGACAGATGTAGAGGGTCAGTTGTATCACTTCATCATTGAGGGCAATGTCATCCACACAGGCTCCTTCATCCCTCCTGAGGTAAGTGAGTTTCTCTAGTGGCAGCTGGTAGGTTGGTGATGATATGTATGTGTGCAGGCTGGCATGGGCAGCATCACCTCGCTGGTGTGGAAGACTGACCAGATTGTGATGGGGGATGCTGATGGCAACCTCAACATCTGGGACATCAAGGAGAGGGTTTCCAGGCAGGGACATGTTTCTTACATCCATATATCCTCTATATATATATATTAAATGTAAAGTTCTTACAGGCAGCTCTACACTTTGGACTAGCCAAGGGGAAATCATCAGGAATCTTTTGATTGTGCCTTAAGTTCATTTTATTTTGACAAAATAGAGGGCAAGACTTTGAGCAAAAGGTACTTTGAGAAGCTTAATTTCTCAAATATGAGGTACTATAGAAACAGAATAGGTAAATCAGTTTCTTTAGTGCCTCATATTTGGCCCATTTAATAAACTTTTACTTGAAAGCTCACCCATCATTTTGTTAAACTAAAAGAATCATTTTGCCAGTCCAAAGTGTATTTGTGAATTTTAAATCTATTCCAGTGATCTGATTATCTTCTTCTTCTTTCTTATATCAATCATATTAGGATATATGTTTGACAGCCATCATGACTGAGTGAAGTAGAATGCGTCTGCCTTTATCATTAAGACTGGGAGCACTACTCAGTGGCAGGCCAACTTAGCTCCAAAAGAAATGGCCGCCTCTGACATGAGGAACAGACGCCATGTGCAGCTGCTCCTAACATGGAGTACAAACGCTGCTCATCCTTCATCCCTGGATTAGGAGCCCTTACAGGGTACTATCAGCTGGGCCAGCTGAACCCAGGTTTTAAGCGAGCTTGTTACTGCTCCCCCTCCTTCTTTTTCATCTGGGCTTGGGAGCAGCAATGGCAGGCGGGGTTTGATCTGATTATGAATGAATATAAGGATAAAAACCTTTTATCGTTTGAGAAAATCCTACTTGCTTTGTAAGTCCTATGTTTCGATGACCCCCAGTCACACTCTGGGTGAGTCACTGAAATGTAGAGTGTAAAATAAGTTTAAAAAAAAACTAATGATTGAGGTGCAACCACAACCCTTCATACTGTATAAAAAACTGTTGTTATTCCTTGGAGGGTTTCAGATTAGTTCCCAAGCATTGATGATAGACATTGATGCAAAGAAATTTTAAGCTTTTTAAGTTTTTGTTATACATACACAGTAGTATATGGCGCACCAATGGTTTTGCGACCACATAAAAGAATGAATTGCTCTTCATTCAACGAGGTATTGTATTGAAACCCAACCAATATCAAAGAGATCTTGTACAGCCAAATTTATAGCATATAGCACTAACCAAATAATCTTTCCTTTTCTATGACTTATTCTTGGACATCTTCCAAATCTCTATTCATGATGAAATTGTGAAAATAATCGTGAGGAAATATTTTGTAATTTTAAAAACATCTTCCAAATCTTATAAGGATTTAAATTGAATCATTCACCATTTAAATTTACCTCTGGAAATAATTGTAACACCTTCTGATAAGGTTCAATTTGGTGATAGAAAAAATTACAAGGTATATATAACTAGGCCAAATAAGTAAATATTAGTGATGTTTAGGCACAATGTGGGTACCTAAACATAACCTAGAATTTACTTATTTGTGTTTGGTCTTGTTGCTCTGAGATCTTTAATTCAATTTGGACTTTAATTCCTAATAAAGATGAACTACCATTTGTCCCAAGTTGTCCTGCCAGTGGGTAAACGGCCCCTCTGTACAGTAGAGGTGTGTCCACACGCCGCGGATGGATCAAGAAGATCAAGTTTGCCCCAGGCAGAGGGAACATGCGCATTCTAGTGCTGTTCAACGACGGTGTAGACTTGTGGGATGTTAAACAGGTAAGTTTCAGCCATATTCACTTCTTGTGTGACCTATTTACATATTTGTGCTCTACTGTTAGCTCTTTTTTTTTTAAATAGTTATTTTTTAACCCTAATTTTCAAGTTTCACTAATTTTTGTTTGTATGACAAGTTAATTCTCTAAAGCTCAGCCCTAAACATTTTATTTTTGCAACCATCTAACAGCATTGGAGTTGAGTTATACATATTGGATATCAGTATTACATTATATACATACTATTTGTGTACCTAGCATTTTGGTTTAGTGTGTTGGTCTGTCATGGCATGTACCTTGTGTGCTAACAGAGTTTATAAAAGAATTGAAAAAGTATCAAAGCACAAATGTTTCTTCTACACAAAGCTCTACTGTCCTTACTGAGATATTCTCATCTCAGTAAGGACAGTAGAGCTTTGTGTTAGAAAGAGATTTGGCGAAACCGTTGGGAGGGTTCACTACTGATGAGCCAAGCCCTCCCAAATCTCTTTCTAACACAAAGCTCTACTGTCCTTGCTGAGATATTTCCATCTCAGCAAGGACAGTAGAGCTTTGTGTTAGAAAGAGATTTGGGAGGGCTTGGCTCATCAGTAGTGAACCCTCCCAACAGTTTCGCCTATTTAATCTACCAAACCACCTTTAGAATTCTAAAACTGTTCAGACAATTCTACTTTTATACGCTACACTGAAGGGTGGAATCTTAGAAATAGCTTTCAAGAAAACAATGAACATAAGCTTTTAGGACACTAGAATTAAATATTTGCATCGAGGAATGATCTTCCACACTTTATTACTTAGTATCACATTAGAACCTCCCTGTAAAGGACACCTAGTTGTAGAGCCAAAGTATCCTTTACAGAACCACGAATGTATTTTCAATGGAAGGGCAATTTTGGCAAATAAAACCATCTATTGTTTAGAGGTGTCTGCTAAGAGAGGTTCTACTATATTGACATATTCCACATCTATCCTCTGCTTAATGTTAACCCTGGGAATGTTAAGTTGGTGATTTCCTGAGATGTCCTCCCACATCACAGTATTGTAAACATATCGTCAAGTAAAAATATGTGAGGGAAGACAAACAGAAAGATGATAAAGCAATTACTCACTTATTAAGAACAAATAAGGGAGGCAATATAGAAATATGCTGTGTGTAACAGAATATCTGAATTAATAATCTCTTGTGATCATGATAAGGCACAATTTATATAATAGATTATAAACACAAGGTAATAAGATCAAATCCAAATAAATAAATAGTGTATGACGGTTTGGTAACAGTGTTGTTACCAAAATGTCACACACTATTTATTTATTTGGATTTGGTCTTATTACCTTGTGTTTATAATCTGTTGTTCATCAAAAATGAAATATTATGCTACAATTTCCCTGGTCTGTCCACCTCATTCAGGACCAGTAGTGACCGCTGCCAGATCCCATCCATACTGTGTTGAATCCCCTACTATCATACTCAACCTGGGATGCAGGTAGAAAGGATCAGCTCCCTCAAGACCCCGACAGACCTTCCCAAGATCCAAGACATAGACTGGGCATCGTCGGACCGGCCCGTGTTCTCCACAGTGGACGGCTGTATTGTGATGACAGACTTCTCCTTGAAGTCCTTCAGCAGTCCCTTGATAGAGTATCACAATACAGGTAGTTAGTCTGTCCCAGGGACAATCTCCTGACACTGACGGCATGTGGTGTGGGCAGATCCCTGCTACCTGCCCTCCACCCTGTCAGTCAAGCTGGCCTTCCATCTCAAGAGCTCCCTCCAGCTCCAGCCCAACTTCACCATTGACCCACCAGGGCTCAGTACTGAGGACCGCAAGGCCCTGGAGCTGATGGCTTTGGAGCCAGTGGTGGAACGCCAGCTCTCCGTGTGTTCCCTGGCAGAGAGATGTCTTGTTGTGGCCAGGTGGGTTTCAATCCTGCCCCACCATTAACATATCTTGAACATTAGCAATACAGTAGAACCTCTCTTTAAAGATACCTAGATTGCAGAGCCAAAGTGTCCTTTAGAGAGTAGTCTCCTTTTGTTGGAGCAAAGCTAATTTGTTAAATGGTAATTTTGGTAATGAAAACTGTCCTATATATAAAAGTGTCTGTTAGCGAGGGTACTTGCTCATGGAGGCTTTAGAGTATGTTACAATAAACAACCTCCCGTGAGAGACCCTAGCTCAACAACATAGACCTTTCCGGAGGTGGTCATTCAGAGGAAGTCTGATTGGATTAGGAGACATTTTTGGATTTTACAAAGTGTTTGCACACACAATGTTTTCCTGCATTGTATGGATCAGAGACACAGGGGTTGAGATTGAGGGAATAGATAAGATTGGAAATGTGGCAAAGAGAGGGGGAGGATAACCCTTGCCTGAGCCATGACTGGGTTCTCAGACCTAGAACTACGCCAAGTAGAGCCCCACTGGCAATATTAATGTATTTCACTTGTTGATCATTTTCAGTTTGTTAACTTTGATCTAGAGATAACTCTTCATTCTAAAGGCTTCATATTTTACTTTGTTTAGTACTGTTTGGTTTCGATTTTAAGGAATTGATAAGGCACAATTTGGATTATAGATTATAAACACAAGGTAATAAGACCAAATCCAAATAAATAAATAGTGTGTGACGTTGTTACCGAAACGTCACACACTATTTATTTATTTGGAGTTGGCCTTATTACCTTGTGATTTTAAGGAATGAAAGAATCTTTAAAACTTTCTTGTCTCCTTTCTATATCTTTCAGAAAATAAAATTTAAAAAAATATATACACATGTAATATAGAAGGTTAGAATCCTCTGATGAATATAAGTAAAAGAATTGAAGCGACCGAGGATGCGTTTCTTTTGAACTTTTTTATAGGCCCGAAAGCTCGATTCTTTATTAAAAAAGTTCAAAAGAAACGCATCCTCGGTCGCTTCAATTCTTTTACTTATACACATCTACTTATATATTTGCCTTATTCTGTCTGTTTGTCTGAAGCTCACGGATAGAATGCGCGCCCATTGGCTGCCAGCAAACACGTGACCTCCCTGCCCGCCCCCCTCTAGACAACCCTGTTATCAGCTGTGTGATACATACACCTGTCTATAGCGGCCATTCTAGACAACCCTGTTATCAGCAGTGTGTTACATCCACCTGTCTATACAGACCACCCTGTCTATAGCGGTCACTTTAGGCAACCCTGTTATCAGCAGTGTGATACATACACCTGTCTATACAGACCACCCTGTCTATAGCTACCACTCTAGACAACCCTGTTATCAGCTGTGTGATACATCCACCTGTCTATACAGACCACCCTGTCTATAGCGACCACTCTAGACAACCCTGTTATCAGCTGTGTGATACATCCACCTGTCTATACAGACCACCTGTATATAGCGGCCATTCTAGAAAACCCTATTATCAGCTGTGTGATACATACACCTGTCTATAGCGGCCACTCTAGACAACCCTGTTATCAGCTGTGTGCTACATCCACCTGTCTATACAGACCACCCTGTCTATAGCGACCACTCTAGACAACCCTGTTATCAGCTGTGTGATACATCCACCTGTCTATACAGACCACCCTGTCTATAGCGGCCACTCTAGGCAACCCTGTTATCAGCTGTGTGATACATCCACCTGTCTATACAGATCACCCTGTCTATAGCGACCACTCTAGACAACCCTGTTATCAGCTGTGTGATACATCCACCTGTCTATACAGACCACCCTGTATATAGCGGCCATTCTAGATAACCCTGTTATCTGCTGTGTGATACATACACCTGTCTATAGCGGCCACCCAAGACAACCCTGTTATCGGCTGTGTGATACATACACCTGTCTATACAGACCACCCTGTATATAGCGGCCATTCTAGACAACCCTGTTATCGGCTGTGTGATACATACACCTATCTATACAGACCACCCTGTCTATAGCGACCACCCAAGACAACGTTTTTAAAATATATTCACACTCGGGTAAACCCCGGGCGTTGCCCGGACCATTCGTCTAGTGTAATATAATTACTTTGATTTAACCAACTCTAATTCAAAGCTTGCCATAATTTAACCAGTTTCCAAATCCCCACCAAAGTATCTAATTTAACATTGACACTTACACAGGTATCTCATGGTTGCTGTATTAAAGTGGTTCTACTGTATTTATATAAGGTTGTCCCAAAAGTTGATGTTTTTCATAAAACATTGTTTTTCTTATTACTTGGTGAATAATATTATTACGGCGAATACATAAAAATACATAATAAAATTACTTTATACATAATACAAAGATATTATACATAACAGCAAATAATATTTTGGCGAATAATAATGATATTTCAATTTTTTGCAAGTGATTACTAACTTTTGGGACCATCTTGTAATATGTATAGGACCTCTTTTTTTATTATATATATGTAATAATATGTTGGAGTTCTGGTTGACCCTTGTAGTACCTCGTCGACTCTCTGTAATAATGTTGAAATGTAGTAGTAGTTTATGCTGTTGAATGAATGCAGTGTGGCATGTTGGCTAGAAGCAGTCGTAGTTGTTGAGCGATGGGTGGTAAGGACACACACACAAAACGAAGCGACACAGTTGTCGAAGGAAAATTTCTTGAATAGATAAAAAGTCGAGCCAAAAGCAAAGATGGAGATAGAAGATTCCTTACTGTTTTACATGGTCGATGAGTTGGTCCCTGGAGACGACAAGGGGTGACGCTGACCAGAAGACTTACTGCAACAGAACTAACTGTCGCTAAGGCCGGTCTTATTTATACGACAGCTCTGACAAAGAGAATTGGGTCATGCACGTGGCACACGTGTCGATGGACACCGGACACTGGCGACGGTCTGACGGGGTCCAATCTATCTTTAGAAGTTACTTTGTAAATCTCTCAATCTTGCTTTTAACTTAGCTTTTAATCTATTATATAGTTTTATTTATTTATCCTCAGTACATTACATATGGTGATGCAAGGACACATGTCAATTATGCGTATAATTATTTATAGATATGTTTCTATATACAACATAATCTTGTTATAAGTATTATAATATAGGGTTATTGGTTTAAATTATCATATATATATATTTTTAAGTAATAGAAAGGCATATATTGGCAAATAAATCTTTTTATTCAATTCAATATATGCCTTTTTATTACCTAAAGATATAAATAAAGATTGCCCTATTTTTTCAAAACAATATATACAGTAAAACCTCCCTATAAAGGACACCTAATTGCAGAGCCAAAGTGTCCCTTAGGGAGAGAGAGGTTTCCTCTTACCGGAGAGTAACTAAATTGTAAAAATGGTAATTTTGCAAATAAAAACTGTCCTTTGTGGAGAGGTGTTCGCTAGTGGGGTGTCCGCTAAAGAGAGGTTCTACTGTATATATTTTTCATATATTACTTTTTTTTTTTCCATGGAAAAAACTGGAGTAGTATTGCATTATTTTCAGAGTTTTTCCAATCACCAATGATTCGGTGCAGTTTGGATTATAAATAAGAATCACAAGGTGAAAGGACCAAATAAATATGTGGAGTTTCAGTATTTGTATTATTTCTGTCTCGTAAAATGTATTTATGTGGTTCTGCTCTCTTTTCATGCAAGGTAATAAGACTAAATTCAAATAAATAAATAGTGTGTGACGTAACAACATTACCTTGTGTTTCTTATCTATAATCCAAGTTGTACCGTATCAGTCTCTTTTCACCTTGTGAATCCTATTATTTAAATAAATTACATTTATATTAACAAAAACCTGATGGTCTATATTTATAAATTTTGATCAAAATTGGTGTCCCTAAAAAGTTAACTTTCAGCAAAAGTTCGGTCACTCGGAGGGTTAAAATGAACGGAAGAAATTTCTAATGATGAAGTTCTAAGCAGATTTGGAGGAGGGGGGGAGACATTAGTAGAAAAATAAGAAGATCACTATATCAAGATACCACATCCAAATAAATAAACTGTACATAACCTTTTGGTAGCAGAGCTGAAATATCACATACAGTTTATTTGGATGTTTCTAATCTGTGATCCAAAAATCCTCACCATGGTTAGGAAGGAGCTCCTTGCTACCAAATGTCTCAGACGTCTGGAAGAAGAGTAAGAATATCATAGATTAGAATTTGGACTGGGACTTATTACCTTGTACCTTGGAATTCCTGGAAATGAGCTAGCAGACTCTCTGGCAAAGTCTGGAGCTCTTGGCCACCCTGAGGCCAGGAAATATACCACCCAACTAGATGAAAGAAACCTCCTCCGTACCATCAAGATCCAATGCCTGCAGGAATAGAAATCTGCTGCTGCATATGACTGGTATATAGCAGGAGGGACAGACACCAATTCTGTCCTCCCAAAGGGAACAAGAGTGTTTGATTTCCAGACTTGAGTCTGGTCATCTATGGAAAAGGACTTTCCAGAATGATTGCAAGGTTTTCCCACTATGTACTAAGTGCAATTCTCAACCTGCAACCCCAAGCCACTTCATTGACTGTATTGGCTCATTCATTGATGAGGTCTACTCATCCCCAGCACACACCATCAAAAATCTCAAGCTCTACATTCTTGATACCCTAATATGATCGAGTTAAGAAAGAAGTAGACCTTGTACCATTGTCACTTCTTTGGCTTCTTCCTTCTATTCAAATTGTTTTATATCTTTATTATTGTGGAGAGTGATCTTAAGTATAGTGTGGATGAAGTACATTTTAACTTATTTAATTCAACACCCCAAGGGATCAGAATTTTTAGTTGAATTAAAGTTGGTTAAATTAAATAGGCTGATTGATAAGTGAAAAAAAAAAAACTGTCAAATTGAAGTAAGTGTTGAACTATAGTTGGTTGAAGTAAAGAGGTTCTACACACTCAATATATAAATGGTGAAGATGAGAGCTTCTAGAGGTGTTGAGATGTGTGTTCAGGTTGTTTGGGGATGAAGAGGCCATCCACTTCTGGACAGTGGCCCTCCACTACCTCCTGGCTGCTGTGCCCAAGGTAACTGAGGGATTATTCCCTGTTGAGCATAACCACCCTTTGTTACGATCATCTAGTAACAGGAACACTCTCAATACTATATAAATACAATAAAACCTTGCTATAGTAAGTCCCAATTGGACTGGACTTTGGGTTACTATAGTCATGGTTCTCTATTTGGTGTCTCTAACATTGGGGATTATTTAGGTTTGTGTTATAACAGAAGGTTCACTTGGTTTGTTTTAGTGTGGTTTTACTTTAACAAGAAGCATGTGTTTATTTTGCCCAAGTTTCCACACTAGTTGACCTCTATGGAAGGAGTCATAGTTTCAACTCCACAATATGGAAATTAGCTAAGGGACAGACTATATTGCATATTTTCCAGTTAATGATGTGTGTACTGAATGTACTTTTGTCTGATGATGGTAACAATGCTGTTACCAAATGTCACACACTATTTTTTCATTTGGATTTGGTCTTATTACCTTGTGTTTCTATGTATAACCATGAAATTGCTACAACAATCTTAAGATCACCCTTTTTCTTATATAGCCACATCATCCAATGATTTATTTAACTCTCGAGGTGTGTTTCAGTGACCTGTTGTCATTCCCCTGGTCACTGAACACATGTTGAGAGTTAAATAAATCATTGGATGATGTGGCTTTAATCAACTTCCAACCAACAAATGATCTTCGAAACTTTTTCTTATGGTTACAGACCTTAAATGATAAGAAGATGAAAGGGGGGAGAGGGTATGGCTCATCAGTAATGAATCTTCCTAGAGGTTTCATAAGTTTATTCTCCAGGAAAGGGTTCACTATTGATGAGTTATGTCCCCCCCCCATTTCAATTTTTTACCATTGAAATGTAAGTTCTGTAGAAATAAGATTATTTTATAATAAAAAGTTGTGTTAAAATTTCTACATATCATTTTCAGAGATAGATGGTGCTAGGATAATGAATTAAATATATTTGACCTTGTACCCAAACCTTTGTGGTGTTTTTATAAGTGCTGCCTGTAGAATTTGAATGGAGTGTCACACACAGGAGAAATAAATCAGTGTTGTTCCGTGCCCTTATTAAAGACTACACTTCAATATAGAAACCACAGATTTTTTTCTTTTGGTTCACCCAAGTTCCTGGAGTGTACAGAGGTCGCCAACTACCTTTTTTTTTTTTCTTATCCCAAGTACACATGGTACAGGCCATGATAATCATGGTGGGTAGTTAGCGATTGCTTTTCCTGTAAGTGCACCACATGTCTACATATGTGAAAAGCAGTTTGACTTTTGCACTTTCAAATGTGCCAGAGCCCCGTTTGGTTACTTGCACTCGCTGGTGGGGTTGGACTTTTGCAAGAATTGGGGGCCATTGGAGCATTTTTTCAATTAGAAAAAAATGCCCAATGCGAGATTCGATCCCAGGTCATAGCGGTTGAAAACCAATGGTATAGACCACCCTTCCATCGACCCCCCTGACTACTACCTGCTCATTGATACCACGTAGTCTTCAATATGTAAGTTTTCTGTATTTAGTTTTACTGTAGGGAAATGTGAGAGGATGGCATTCATGTGAAAAAAAAAAAGCTTCTTTTAATAAATGTAATAAAACTCATTTATATTATGAATGCATTAAAATAATTCATCTTTTAATCTTTTTTTTTTTTGTTTACCAGAACTCTTGTAAGGTTTTGCAAATCAAGCAAAAGCCAACCTGTATACCATGGTTTCAGTCTATGATCCTCAAGTTATTCACTGAATTGAATTTGTATATTCTGCGCAGGGAAGATACAAATTATACATTTGTGTTTCTAACCTTGTTTGTTGCATTTTTATACCTTTATTAAAACTAAAAGTTACATTTTGACACCTATATTCCTTTCTAAACTAGTAAGAGATTAGAGATGTGTGTTCTGTGAGGACAATGCTATTCACACCATAGATGGTACAATTGGTTATTCAACCAATGCCAGACAAGATAAACACCTGATTACCCACATATTCTTGCAGGACAAAGACCCTCCAGAAGAAACCTATTTTGCCTGCCACGCTGCCCTCCCATTGGACACCTGCTATGACCTTCTCTGTGACATCCCAGAATATCAGGTAAGTGGGTTCTCCACCATTTTACCATGTGAGCAGCAATTTGTTCCTTTTCTGTTTGTTGATTGGCACTGGCAATGTTTCCCTTCAAAAGTCCACATATAGAAGGTCTTAGTTTGTTATTGATGGCCGACGTCCATCTCTGGCCTGTCCAGTCCAGTAGACCAGACTTGTCGGACCACAGGTCTAACAGGTTGTGCTCCAGATGTGAGAGGCTGTTGGTGAGGGCTTCTATGATGGCAATGGCCCAGCTCGGCACCCTGAGCCAATTTCCATCAATAGGCAACATCTTGAGTAGATGCACCCTATAATAAGTAAAATTAATCAAGTGAGACCTTTGGTGGGAAAAGGTCAATGAGAACTTGTCTCACATCGCTATATTCTATGCCTGCTGTTGAAGGTCGCATTAACAAGAGTCTTGCAAAGTCAGGGGTGTTGTCAACTTCTTCAAAGTGATAAATGGCAGGGTATGAACTGATGAATGTTGTAGCAGGAATAGTTATTGTTGAGTTGGTCTCAAAACACCGCAGGATGTCAGCCAGCTTGCTCTGCACTTGGATAATGTGATTTATTTCTGGAGCATCATTTTATTTGAAATTTTGGCAATTGCGTGATATACTATGTTGACACAAAATTAAATAAATGACTTACCGCAAGTTTTAAAAAACTATATATGTAATATGATGCAAAAGTTATTACACTGCAATATTTGATGTATTACACTGTTGTAGAATCCTGTTGACTTAACCGTTCTGTGACAATATCGTTGCGGAATTTCTTGTTGTTCGATTTGAATGGTGAGGATTGGTTGAAACGCAGTCGTTTGAGTGGAAGTTTAAGCATACAGTTAGGAATAATCAGGACACGTGATTGGGTTTGAAAATAAAAGGCAACTGGGTTGGAGGGAAGAAAGCTTGAGAAGAGCTGAGCGATTTGACTTATTAATTAGTTGATCACATGGCGATGATTGGATTTAGATGAAATGAGCGGAGAGAGAGAGATCTCTAGAGTAGATGTTACCTTGTTGGAAGCCCCGGAGCAACTGACTATTCTTGCTTTTTCGATTTAACACCAAGACTCAGTTTCTCTCTGATTGGTCGAGAGATGTCACATGATCTTTTCCTATTGGTTGACCTACTTAAGGTGCTGTCTTCTGATTGGCCCGCGGTTCTCTTTGGTGAAAGATATGGCCTGCCTGATAGGAAGTGTCGGTTGCTATTTCGATTTTATTTACTTCCGCGTTATCAAAATACGTCCGGTCTTGGGTCGGAAGTATGGGGTGTCTCTATACTAATATAACTTCTGTGGATACCAGATACGTCCTGCTTTGTCAGGAAGTATTGAGTGCTTCGCGACTAATATAACTTCTGCGGTCACTAGAGACGTCCGGTCTCTGCCCCTGCAATATTGACACAGGGGTGCCCAGAATAGTCGTGCCAGCTTTAGGCCTATTTCCTATGTCTTTTGTTACTTTCTTTCCTCCAGTTACCTTATTCTTTTATTAAATCTTTGAAAATCATACATTTGTACATGCATAGTGGGTCGGGGAGCATACAATTATATACAAATTATGACAGATGCGCCCCCTACATGTGAAGAATTCAAGAAGGGGTTAGCCTGAGAGAATTCTGTAAAGTGAAAAATAATTTTGTGGGAAAATTAGTTGTGGGTATGAAGGGGCTATATACAAACATTGCTGGTGATATAAAAGAAAAATAGAATGGTGTTGATGGTATAGGTTGAGTATAATTAATAGAAGTCAAAAAATTTTTAATTGTAAGAAATCAATGAATGCTATGGTACATAGTGGGCTAAAAAAAAAGGAAAATGCGCCTAAACGAATTCTACTCGAGATAAGAAATGAATTCGAGGGAGTTCTATTAAGACTTTTGAAATCAAAATAAAAATAATATAAAAATAGTTGAATGAAATCAAAATTGAATGTGTTTGGTTGAAAAGAAAAATTGTTTTGTTGTATGGTGATAAGAGAAAATGCCTAGTTACTTTTTTGCTCGAATTTTGGAAAAGAATTCGAGGAAATTTCATAAGGTCTTTTGAAATCAAAATAAAATAAAATAAAAGGTTTTTGAGCGAAATCAAAGTTGAGTGCTTGGTTGAATGGTGAGAAAAAAAGGAAAAATGCCTAACCATATTCTAGCTCGAAATTGGGAATGGAAACCGAGGGAATTTTATTAGGGCTTTTGAGAAATCAAAATAAAAATAAAAATAAAATTTCATAAGGTATTTTGAAATCGAATAAAAATAAAAGTAGTTGAGCGAAATCAAAGTTGAGTGCTTGGTTGAATGAGAAAAAAAGATAGAGAAAAAAAGAATGTTTTTGTAAATCAAAATGAAATATAATATCCAATTTTGAAAAAAACCAATGAGTTTTTGTTGATTGGAAACTATGATAACATAACTAAGTGGTAAATATATGATAATTAATGATTAAAATTGATAATAAGTTGAATAAATTGATAAATTGATTAAATATTTACATTTTTAATTGAGAGAAAATAATGAAAATGATTGATATGAAAAATAAGGTGTATTGGTTTGAACCCTTTGGTATCTACATGCCCTGATCTAAATGTATTGATTGCTCCATTTTGCCCTATAAATTTCTTGTCTTTGTGTGTATTGTGAAAAATGTTAGTAGTTTTTGGTGTAAGAAATGTGTGTGTGAATTCTATGTGTTGTCGAGATCCTAAGGTCTGTGGTATTTACGTGTAGATGGAAGGTGTAGCGTTTTTTTTTTTTTTTTTTTGAAAGTTTGTAAAGTATTTGATCAATTATGATGGGAGTATGAACTCATTTAAATGTGTGTGACGTCTTGTACTTTTTTTTTTTTTTTTTTTTAGATTTCCGAGTGACAGTTGATTTGACTACATTGTAAAAATCGATACGTAGTTCGAATTGGAATCCAAAATTGGTGGCATAGAGGAATCTGTGGCTGGGGAGAGCGGTGACCTAATTTGGATGAGCAGGGCCTTGTAATGAGACGCCGGAAGTGGGACGTGTCGGGGACGCGAGGTCCGATCCTAAAATTACCCTCCCACACTATTTGCATGTAATTGGATCAGGAAGTAGGGGAACTACGTTTCCTGTCCGCCTAATTGTTATTTGCATCTTGTTTTTGGAGTGTGACTTCTCCGACATTGGTTGGTCATTCTTCAATTACTTCTATCTCTTCGGAGTCTTTTTAGATTTTCTGCAAAGATGATTCCTAATGTTTGTCCAAAATTAAAAACTGCCTCTTGTAGTTCGAAGATTTTACGAGCGGGCATGGTATAGATAAACAAGTGATTAATGATTAAAATTGGGATACAGTTGTATGGTAGAACTAACAAACAGAGGATAAAAATCAGATGAAAGATAGGATATTGCCCCATGTTCGTCCATATTTTTGTAACTGGGGACTCTGAAATATTTGCTTGAACCTTATTAATTGTAGAATTTGAATGATTGGTAGGTTCGCAGTTCTCCTGTTTGATATCTTTAGGGAGTGGTGTGAGATGATTGAGCTGGTTGTCAGGTTTGCAGTTTTTAACATCGGGGAAGAGTGATGCAAATCGTCTTGTTGTAAAAATGGCAGGGTCTAAATGCCTGAAAGGTTCGCTGCTGGTGGGTTTGAACCTTAATGACTCTGTTTGGAATAATTCGGGTGTTAAATGTTTGAAAGGGAACGTGTAATTGGGGTTGTGCTTTATATGATATGTGCTAACGGCGGGTGGTAATATATAATGGATTTTTTCTGTATACAGTTTAAGTTTGTTGACGTGGATTGTGTCAGTGTTTCTTTGAAGTGGTTGATTTGGTCGATCTATGCGGACCACATTTGGTGAAATAATTTCTAATATTGTGTGAGGTCCTGTGAAATATGGCGCAAGTTTCCCTGTATTTGGGTGGTGATATAATTTTACTAACACTAGATCACCTACTTCGAAATGTGGTTGCTTGTGTCGTTGGTCATAAGTGTTTTTGTCTTGTAAATGTTTGTTTTGTGTGCGTGTGTGTGCAATTTTTCTAGCTTTGTCGATATCTGGGTACGGTGTGTTATGATTAGAGATTTCTGGGGGTAGGATACCAAACATTAAGTATATGGGTGGAAAACCTGTGGTAGAGTGGGGTGTCTTGTTATATATAAGTGTAACCTTCTTGACCAACTTGGTCCATGCGACCTTAGGATTTTCTAGGTGTAATAACCTAAGTTTTCCCGTGAGGGTGGCGTTCAGGCGTTCACATAGGCCGTTGGCTTGTGGGTTGTTGCTGGTTGTGATTAACGGGTGAATATTTCTATTAAGGAGAAAACTACGAAATTTGGGTGAAGTGAAGGCAGGGGCTCTATCCGTAAGAAGGCGTTTTGGAGAACCATCCTGGGATACTCGCTTAAGTACCTGTTGGTAGGTGGTGGTACTGGTGGATTTAGATGGAAAAGCCCATGCGTAGTGTGAAAAATGATCGACTACCACATGGAGATATATCTTGGTGTTGCCATATTTGGCAAATCCTGCTATGGTGTCCAGAGATAAAAGGTCGAAGGGTTCTTTAGATTCCGGAGGTTGACTTAATTCTCCGTAAGTGGGTCCTACTGGACGTTTTGTTAATTGGCAGGTGGGACAGGTTTTAACCTTTTGTTTAATATCTTTTGACATACCTTGCCAGTAATATTGCGTGGATATGAGTCGTGACATTTGTGAAATACCGGGGTGATTGTATTGTGTGTGTACTGTTTGTAAGAGTTGTTGTATGAGTGGTTTTGGAAGTATAATCTTGGTTACACCTTTTCGGGAAACTGTATGTAATCTATTACGATCAATGGTCAAACTAGACTCTTTCGATGGAGGAGGTTGGTGGGTCTTGATAAGGGTGGCGTCCAAGAATCCACAAAACGGGTTACGGGACAAGAGATCTGCTTCATATTGTAGTTTTCCCTTTATGTAGCGGACCTCATATTCGTAACTCGATAGTCGTAAACTCCATCGAAACAGTCTGCCGGACGGGTTTTTGATGGTTTTCAGCCACTGCAATGCGTGATGGTCAGAAAATATAGTAAATTTTCTGCCCATAAGATAGATGCGAAACTTCTCCACACTCTCAACGATTGCTAAGCATTCAAGTTCAGAGATGGAGTAGTTTTTCTCGTGTGGGCGCAATGTTCGGCTGAAATATTGAACTGGATATATGTTCCCGTCAGGGTGAACTTGTTTGAGAATGCCTGCTATACCAAGGGTGGATGCATCGCAATACACTTGGCATGGCAGACCTTCTTTGTAAAGGTGTAAAATGGGGTGTTGTGTGAGGTTTCCTTTCAGGTCAATGAACGCCTCTTGACAAGCTTCATTCCAGTTCCACACGACATCCTTTTTGAGGAGATTGTTGAGTGGTGCTCGCAAGCGAGCGTATTCCGGAATGAATTTGTTATAGACGTTCACAGCGCCTAAGAAGGATTGTAGTGTTTTTCGGTTGTGTGGTTGTTTAATGGCGTGGATGATGTCGGTATTGCGTGTAAGTGGTGTAATTGTACCAGCTGTGATGGTGTAACCTAGAAAATTTATGGATTGCTTAAAAAATTCGCATTTCGCGAAGTTAAGTTGTAACTTCTCCGCTTCGCAAAAGGCGAAAAATTGTCGCAGGTGGTTTTGATGTTCCTCCAATGTGTTGGAGTAAATGATGAAATCATCAAAGTAATGTGCCACACAGTCAAGTCCGTGTCTCTGTAGGACCTGACTTATGGCTCGTTCGTAAATCTGAGGACTGGTTTTTAACCCGAAAGGTAATCGAGTGGGTTGGTATAATCCTTCAAAGGTGGCAAATGCTAACAGTGGTCGAGAATCGGGGTGTATTGGGACTTGCCAATACGCAGAGGATATGTCGGCCGTGGAGAAATATTTGGCCTGTGCGAGGCGGTCTAGGATATCTTCGATTCTCGGGAGGGGATGGACATCAGAGCTGATTAGCTCATTCACCTTCCTATAATCGATACAAAACCGTTTGGTCTTGTCGCGCTTAGTGACGAGGGTGACAGGGCTCGAGAAAGGTGAAAAAGATTGCTCTATGATGCCGTTCTCCAGCATTTGTTGTATTTGGTTACGGATTTCTTGTTGGTCACATATCGGAACACGATATGGACGTATGGTGATTATTTTTTCGGAATTCGTGGGTATTTTTACTGGTGGAATACGTAAGCATGGTACGTTGAATTTGTCCTGTGAAAAAATATGAGTGTACCTTTGTAGAAGTGTTGTGAACTGTGGTGTATAGTGAGTGTTAGGTGTTGTGTTGTAGTATGCATGGGGTAAAGGGTTTTGTTGTGTATTAGTGTGAGTGTCGAGTTCGTTGTGTGGGTTGGTCATGTGAGAGTTGTGCAACGGTGTGTGATCACCTATGTTTTTGGTATGCGAGTTATCCCGCTGGGTGGGTGCGTTTTGGACAGGTTCATAAGTTGAAGTTGTTGTGGTTTGATTATTTGAGGGCATGTAAAAAGGGCAATTGGCTTTAGTGAAAAAGGGGCATGTAGATAAGTGGGTTTTTCTCAATGAATGCACGCAATGGTTGTCATAGGCGGAAAGTTGGGATGCGGGGAAAATTTTTTGTGACATCGCCTGACATTGCCAGTACGTGCATACATTGGACACATGATTAAAATGGTAGGAAAGGGTAGACAATGGGGCGCCCAGCTGGAATATAGTGCAATTATTAAAATCTATGGTTAATCTGAATTTATGGAGGCTATTGATACTAAGAATTCCAAATGGCAATGGTGCATTCACTACATGGAAATTCTCCTTTCGTGATATTTGTCCTATTGTCAGTGGGATAGATAGTTTACCCATGGTTTTTGCAAATCCGTTTAGGGTTTGGAGGTGTAGTGAATGTCCCTCAAGGGTTAAATTAGGCAGGTGGGTTTTTAGCATATGATAAATATTATATGGCACTATACTCAGGCTGGCGCCTGTATCAATTAAAAAGGGGCATGATACATTAGGGGCTAGAAAAAGTTTGACAGTCAGTTGGTTTAGGAATCCTACCTCAGTCTCGAAAGGGCTGCTCGGCTGGGGTGTCCCTGGCTTGACTTGGTTGTTGTGGAATCGTGGTTGGTTGTTTTGGGACTGTTTGCACCGTCCGCACTTTTTCGTGGGTCGTCGGGACTGGTCGACGTCGGCATTCGCTGTGCCAGTGTCTCGCGCCGCAGAACTTGCAATTGGATGGTGGAAGAGGTGCATTCCATGCACCTGGGCGTCGGGGTGTGCTGTGGTACGGACCCGACATTGTGGGTGGTTGATCTTCTCTGGGTCGCGTTGTCGGTGCACTGGGCCCGTGGATCCGCTGTACCAGTCGGAACCATTCTCCTAGGTTCTCGGGAGGTACTACGCGGACTAGGCGCTGGTCGTTGAATGGCAGTCCTTCTGTCAGCGTCTCGAGGATCACCTCTTGTGGAAGTCCTAGTTGCAATCCCATGGCGGTTTTTTCCCGGTAATAGGTCTCTAGGTTGGCTTGTCCAGTAAGTTTCATGGCGAAATATTTCGCAAAGGACGCTTCGCTTGACTCAGGGTAGAGATCTAGGAGGATTTGTCTCACCTGGAAATAACTCCGGTCGGCCATCCGAAGTTTCCTGAAGAGCTCCAGGGGTTGTCGCACCAGATAGTTTGGCAGGCGGATTAATTTTTCTTGTTCTCCTATGGATGCGTCTTCCATTTTTCGGTCGAATGCTTGGAAAAACTGTGTCGCGTTGTATGTGCCATCGAAAGGCGGGATTGCTGACTCCGCTCCATCCGAAATTTTTACTCGCGTCAGGAGCGCCGATAGCAGGGTGACGGCGTCCGCTAGGGGCGCAGTTGTCTCTCGGCCGGTCACCTCCTGTCTTTCTCCTGCCGGTTCTCTCTCTCTTACTTCTTGCCTTCTTTCCATTGTTTCCGTCGGACCGTCTGACTTTACGCCTATGGGATCCTGATTTAATTCCATCTCTTTATCCTGTCGACTTATTGTAATATGATGCAAAAGTTATTACACTGCAATATTTGATGTATTACACTGTTGTAGAATCCTGTCGACTTAACCGTTCTGTGACAATATCGTTGCGGAATTTCTTGTTGTTCGATTTGAATGGTGAGGATTGGTTGAAACGCAGTCGTTTGAGTGGAAGTTTAAGCATACAGTTAGGAATAATCAGGACACGTGATTGGGTTTGAAAATAAAAGGCAACTGGGTTGGAGGGAAGAAAGCTTGAGAAGAGCTGAGCGATTTGACTTATTAATTAGTTGATCACATGGCGATGATTGGATTTAGATGAAATGAGCGGAGAGAGAGAGATCTCTAGAGTAGATGTTACCTTGTTGGAAGCCCCGGAGCAACTGACTATTCTTGCTTTTTCGATTTAACACCAAGACTCAGTTTCTCTCTGATTGGTCGAGAGATGTCACATGATCTTTTCCTATTGGTTGACCTACTTAAGGTGCTGTCTTCTGATTGGCCCGCGGTTCTCTTTGGTGAAAGATATGGCCTGCCTGATAGGAAGTGTCGGTTGCTATTTCGATTTTATTTACTTCCGCGTTATCAAAATACGTCCGGTCTTGGGTCGGAAGTATGGGGTGTCTCTATACTAATATAACTTCTGTGGATACCAGATACGTCCTGCTTTGTCAGGAAGTATTGAGTGCTTCGCGACTAATATAACTTCTGCGGTCACTAGAGACGTCCGGTCTCTGCCCCTGCAATATTGACACAGGGGTGCCCAGAATAGTCGTGCCAGCTTTAGGCCTATTTCCTATGTCTTTTGTTACTTTCTTTCCTCCAGTTACCTTATTCTTTTATTAAATCTTTGAAAATCATACATTTGTACATGCATAGTGGGTCGGGGAGCATACAATTATATACAAATTATGACATATATTTATTGGGAGCTTTTGGGTCTTGGCTTTTCTCAACCTTTAGGGAAAATAAATGGAATATACATTAGAGAATTGAATATATATAACAAGATCAATCTTGCAGCCTTGTTGTATATATTCAATTCTCCAATGTACGAGGGGTGTCCCATAAGTCCGTGGCCCGATATATAAAGAAAATGACTAATAAAATTATTATGATTTATTTTTCAACATAATCCCCTTTAAGGGCTATATAATTTTTCCAGCGATGTTCTAATGCTTTTATGCCCTCCAAAAAGAACGATGTTTCAAGTGACTCAAAAAATGAGGTTACAGCATCAATGACCTCTTCATCTGACCTAAAATGAATGCCAGAAAGTGATTTTTTCAAATAAAGAAATAGGTGGAAGTCAGACGGAGCTAGATATGGTGAATAGGGTGCATGTGGTAAAAGTTCAAAGCCAGAATCATAAATAGCAGCCATGGCTTGCAGCGACCGATGACTCGGAGCATTGTCTTGATGGTAAACAATCTTCCTGGACAACCTCTTCTCTTTTCTTTGATAGCTTCTCGTAGTTGCTTCACAAGATTTGCATAATAATTGCCAGTGATGGTTTGACCCTTTCTTCAGAAAGTCTAGAAAAAGTACACCCTCGGAATTCCAAAAGACAGACACCATAACCTTTCCTGCTGATGGAACTGTCTTGGCTTTCTTGAGGGGAGGGGAACCGGAGTGTTTCCATTGCATGTATTGTTGCTTGGACTCTGGTGTAAAGTTTTGGGCCCAAGTCTCATCCATGGTAACAAATCTACTGACAAATTCCTCTGGATTGGCTTCAAATAACGCAAGTTGTCCGAAAATAACTTTCTCCTTACAGCCTTTTGATCGGGTGTTAAAAGTTTGGGAACCTAACTGGCAGAAAGCTTCCTGAGGCCCAAGTGTTCTCTCATAATCTGATCCACTGTTGTTTTTAGAATTCCCAAGGTCTCTTCTATCCGACGAACTGTCATTCTTCTGTCCAACATAACCAAAACATGTATCTTGTCAATGTTTTCTTGAGCAACTGACTCAACAGGTCTTCCTGGTCGATGTTCGTCTTCGGTGCTGATCCTCCCTAATTTAAACGCAGCTACCCATTTTTTTACTGTGCTATAGGAAGGAGCATCTTCCCTTAATGTATCCACCATACCCTCATAGATTTCCTTCGGCGACATTCCTTTCTTACAAAGATATTTTATTACAGCACAAATCTCGTTTTTCTCCATTTTAGATGATTCCTGTTTCTTGTCCTCTTTCAGAACTCATAACAAAAAACGGTTAGTTGTAGAAACTTAAAAATATACATATCTTTATACAAGGCTTTAAGGTATATATGGTAAAATTTATTAGCTTCAAATATTTCGTTCTCATGGTCGGGCCACGGACATATGGGACATAGGGAAACAACCTTCAGATATGAAGGCAAGCTGAGAAACATGCAAAATAGCTCTGATGAATAAGCAATCACGGACCAAAAGCAGCATTGTTATAAGAGGAGAAAGACCTCTTTAAAAATTCTGAGTTCAACTGACCCAGTTGATAGACCTCAGCAAGGGTCCCTGTTCTCATGTTAGAGTTGGCAGCAAAGACATCTGCTTCCATGTTTGGAACGACCTCAAATCTAAGGCAAAGTCAGACTTTCAACAAAGTGTGCCTGGATCATGGTGCCATGATCAACGAAAGCTGCACCCCTACACCCCATTCCATGAATGAACTCATGGAATTCTTGTAATCTTTACACAAGGAGATAAGAAACAACAACATATTTCATTCATTTTCCTTAAAGGTTGAGAAAGGGTACGACCCAAAGCTCCCAATAAATAGATATTTAAAAAAAAACTTGTGGTAAGTCATTTAATTTTGTGTCAACATATATTTTTGGTTGAAGGGTGTGGCACATAGTTTATTTTGTCCCGTAAACTGTGTAATATGGCATAACCAGTGGTGGAAGTTAATTGAGACCTTTCATTTAGTTTGAAATTGAAAGGTGCAGGCAGCTTTTGGGGAGCATCACTGCTCACCAATGAATCTTTTTTAAAGACTGCCTTCCTTGCCCCAGCATATGTCCAGCTGTGTAGGGAAAAAATCCTTTTGTTTGTTTTAGATATGCTCCCCAGAACTACCTTTATATCTTGCACTGCAGAATGCTCAATTGCTTGGAAGCTGCAAAGTGTGAAGTTTGTGGAGACTGTATTATACTTATCGGACGGAACCCTCTACCTAAGTCCTGAACGCGCCCTTGTTTATTCTGCGCATCGGGCGATGCAGCATGCAAATCAACATCTGACCTCATGGAATGGGGTGCAGTTTTCGTTGATCATGGCACCATGATCCAGGCACACTTTGGTGAAAGTCTGACTTTGCCTGTAATTTGAGTCCGTTCCTAACATGGAAGCAGACGCCTTTGCTGCCGACTCTAACAATGAGTATAGACGCAGCTCCTCCGTATCCCTGGAGTGGGACCCTTGCTGAGGTCCATCAACTGGGTCAGTTGAAGTCAGGATTTTTAAAGAGGTCTACTCCTCTTTTCTAAAGAATCCCACCTAAGCACAGTTGGTACAGTGGAGTGAACCCAGGAGGAGCTCTGAACATCAGAAATAGACAGCATCAAACAACACTAACAAGATTTAGAACAGGCCATCTCAAGCCATTGAAGATGGAAAATAATAACAAAATTTATCCCACTTGCCCAAAATGTAGTTTGGTACCTGCAGCTCCAGAACACATTTTGGCTTGCATTAGATGTACTAAACAGGACCTTTGGGAGAGGCCGCTGCTCATCATAAAACAGCTCGAGGAGCATGAACTCATGGAATTCGTGTAATCTTTACACAAGGGGATAAGAAACAATAAGAAACAACAATAACACCTTTATATCTTTCCTTTAAAAAAAATAACAAACAGGAATACATATGGAAATTGTCACATATTAATATTGCTTTTTTTTTTTCTAAAGTTAATTCACTAAAGCATTATTCATTATCCCTTGGCAGAGCTGACTGCTATAGGGCGCGTCCCCAGGTGGCGGATAGGGGAACGACCTTCAGATATGAAGGCCAGCTGCGAAACAAGCAGAATAACTCTGACGAATAAGCAGTCGCGGACCAACAGCAGCATTGTTAGAAGAGGAGTAGACCTCTTTAAAAATCCTGACTTCAATTGACCCAGTTGATAGACCTCAGCAAGGGTCCCACTCCAGGGATACGGAGGAGCTGCGTCTGTACTCATGTTAGAGTCGGCAGCAAAGGCGTCTGCTTCCATGTTAGGAACGGCCTCAAACTACAGGCAAAGTCAGACTTTCACCAAAGTGTGCCTGGATCATGATGCCATGATCAACGAAAGCTGCACCCCTATACCCCATTCCATGAGATCAGATGTTGATTTGCATGCTGCATCGTTACTTTGGGAGAGGCTGCTGCTCATCATAAAACAGCTCGAGGAGCATGAACTCATGGAATTCGTGTAATCTTTACACAAGGGGATAAGAAACAACAACAACATTATTCATTATAGATGGAAAGTTTGTGGAGATCATCAATAGATGGCACTTTTAGCATCTATTTTGATGGGAGAGGCAACCTTTATTTTTTATTATCTTTTAAAGAAATATGATCACCAAACATATTTTGCCCATTTAAAAAAAAATATTCAAATGTTTGGTTTATAGCATTGTGAATTGATGAAGTATCTTGGGCAAACACACATCAATTAATTAATTTATTTATCTTTAATTCACAATTACTGCATGTGCCCTGTGCATCTGAAGGTGTTACTATAAATAAATTAATTAAAGGTGTTACTCTACCTATAAAGTGGAGAATGGTAGGCTCTGATACAGAGTAAATCACTGCTAGAGTCTCAAGCCATGACCTAGAAACATGGCTAGAGACATGTCAGGCCATGTCATGTCAACTAAAACAGTCTCCAAGGAGAGACCACTTCCATGTTAGACCAGGTTAAGCCATGTTGTTGACCTCATAGGAATCTTCTGAACATCACAGAATTGACATTTTGAATCAAATTTTTATAAATTCTATTGAAGCTTGGAATTTACCTGATGCCTCATTCCAATCAAATTTTTATTTTTTTCAAAGTCGGAAACATTTTATCATTGAAAAAATATATATGCACACAATTACAGTATAACCTAATTTTTAAACGACATTACTTTAACCCAGACTTTAATCAACTAAAAATTCTGATCCTTTGAAGTGTAGAATTAAAGAAGTTGGAAGGTAATTGTTATATCATAAAGCCATCACATATATTTCACTTGCTTTTATTTTGTTTCTAAAGGTTTTTTTTTTATCTCTAATTGTCCTACTATAATATTTCATCCCCCAGGAGAGTTGTGTCTGTGACAGAAGCTCCAAGTGGAGAGAGCCCAGCTCCACGACGCCAAGCGCAGCACGCCAGCGCAGACACAGAAGTGTGCTGAGCGGATGTTGCTCCTGGGACAGACAGACCGGGCTGTACAGCTCCTGTTGGAGACTGAGCCCACCTCCGACACCTATCGCATCGACACATTGCAGTGAGTGGGCTGTTGACACAGGACTGTCATTGCTTTTATATATATATATATATATACAATTTAACCTCGTTAATTCGACACACACCAATTTGATACTCTACGTTAATTCAACCATGTTCTGATGTTCCAACTTCCGGCCTATCAAATAACAAACCGTAATTCGACACTATCGATAATACGACACTTCCGATAGTTCGACCATTTTAAAATTAAAAATTTTGACAGTTGAATGTTTTTTTACATACAACTTGACCACTAAAAAGGTATTAAGGCGGTGGCGATCGGCGGCCACTGATGGGGTCGCGGCTGCACATATTGGTTTCTGGTTAGTTAGGTTTCACTTTGCTGTGCCATTGCGCAATGTCGCGAGTGTTAGGCATCGCGTGCTAATAAATAATATTATTTTCTTCTCAATTTTCAACATTGAAATATTTTAGTTATTTTAAAATTTATAAATAATTTCCTTTTAAATAAATAAATCTTTATTAAATGTAGCCACAATGATTATGATAACATTTTATTTCAATATTCCATTTCCGTGTTATTATAAAAGATTTAAACACAAAATCAATAACACCCGCAGCAGCAGTGGATGCCTTCAATATAATCAAAACTCTTTGTTTTTTAAAATATATTTCAGAGGGGAAGAAAAACATGCATGTCTTTTAAAAATAGACCTTCTGGAATACATCCTGAAAAGCATTTAAGAGCAAAAACAGACATCTATAAAGGAATTTTTAAAAAGATCTTCATGATTCTTTTAAAATAATATTTTTAAATTTTCTTTTTATTTTTCCATATTTATTTCCTTTCAACTATTATATTCTTCAAATAGAATAAAATGTTATTTGTAATTATTTATGTTTCAAAATGCCATTTTGTTCCTGATACTAAAAGTTAATCATGAAAATAAAAGAATAAATAGAAAAAAGTACACACACAATGGTTTCAATTAATATCATTAATTTATATAAATATTACAAAGCTATTTTAAAATGACATTATTTTAGCGGGTTGGTTGATTAGCTAATCATCTGAAAACCTTTAATTCAACCGAAAGCTCTGATCCCTTGGGGTGTTGAATTAAAGAGGTTCGACTGTACACAGTAGAACCTCCATGAGAAGGCACTCAGGCTAGAGGACACCTCTCTATAAAGGACAGTTTTCATTTGCAAAATTACCATTTTTAATATTTAGCACTTCTTCGGTAGGAGGACACCTCTCCCTAAAGGACACTTTGCCTCTGCAATTAGGTGTCCTTTACAGGAAGGTTCTACTGTATATGATTCCTACTGTCCATGAAGCTTTTGTCCATATAAAGAGTTTGTTTAAAATACCCCTTTACCTAGAATTCATCTTCAGTACCAGATATAAACCAGTCCAATACAATATTAGACATGTTGGTGTAAACTCTTGAGAGGGGTCACCACTCCCATTATATATTTATCATTGCAGTGCACTAGAATATTATTTTATTTTAAAAAGAAGTTTCTGGCTTATATATAGTTTATATTTTCATCAACTCCTCTATTAGCTTTGGTCCATAGATTTGTTAAAATACTTTTCACCCTGAACAACACCTCTCGCAATAAACAAACAGAGCAGTTCCTGACTCGGGTAATTGGGTGGACAGAGCTTGCCTGATAGCAACAGCCCCTCAGTCCCCGGGTCCCGCCCAGTCTGTGGTCAAGCTGGTGGCCACCAACATGATCGCAGCCGGACATATCACTGAGGGAGTCCAGCTTCTTGTCCTCATTGGGAAGTCTGTGGATGCCTGCCGCTACCTCCAGTCAGCTGGCCACTGGGACACTGCACTCTGGCTGGCTAAGGTACCTCACTTATTGTACTTCACTTGGGACCAAGTTTTTATAATGTCATAGCCATGATTGGGACCTTAAATTACAGTAGAGCCTCCATAAGAGGACACCTCTCTATAAAGACAGTTTTCATTTGCAAAATTACCATTTTTAGTCTATAAAAACTCTCTTTTAAGTGGATACCTCTCCCTAAAGGACATTTTGACTCTGCAATTAGGTATTCTTCACAGGGAGGTTCTACTGTATAGCAAAGTTGCTGTTATAACAGGGTTCCAATGTACAGTAAAATCCTGCTAAAACAAACCCTTACATTAATGCTGAATAATAAAAGAAGCTGCTTGATGATACCTTCTTCTTATCACTATAGCATACATGTGCCAGTTTAGCTAGGCTAATAAATGGGTATACAATATTTGTATTATATAATATGATAAAGATGTTTAAAAATTATAAAAATTATAATTAATAAAGCTTAGGATTTGTCTTGATTTTCAAATTAGATATAGAGGTACATATATATAAGCTAATGACAAGAAGAACCATCATCAAAGAACCTATTTTCACAAGATATTTTGTAGCCATTTTGTGATATACATCATTAATGTATGGGAATAGGTCAATTTAGGGAATTAAAATAAAGTAACAATTAATAAGAGTAACCTTTTTCTGTGTGTATAGCTGTACTTTTTTTTCTCTATAGGATAAAAAAATTTTAAAAAGTGAAGAAAAAAAAATCTAAACTGTGGATATAGCGAACCAAAAGTTCAGTCTCATTCAGGTTCACTATAGAGAGGTTTTACTGTAATTATTTAAATCTATGTAATCCTAGGTCATGTGAAACTAACTTCTTTTCATAATAAGTATAATACATATACGTGAAGAACTGACAAGCCTTCTGTTTCCATTCCATGGTGGACTTGTGTAGGAAGGAGCAGTGGGGGTTCCTGTGTGTGCTATAGCAGATCTTTCCTGATTTCTGTGTTTGTACTTTTCCCTGAAATATTTGAAATAATTTTTTGATTTGTAAAAAAAAAAATGATCTACACCTTTTGTGATATTTATTATTCACTGTGGAAGCTTTCCATATACAGTAGAACTACCTCCCTGTAAAGGACACCTAATTGCAGAGCCAAAGTGTCCTCTTACCAGAGAGTTATTAAATAGTAAAAATGGTAATTTTGTAAATGAAAACTGTCCTTTGTGGAGAGGTGTCTGCTAGCAGGGTGTCCGCTAAAGGAAGGTTCTATTATACCAGTGTCCTTACCCTCATTTTTTTTTCACAAAAATACAAAATGAGGGACAAAGAGATACATGTAGACAGGATCAAACAAGAAAAATATAAACTTTTTTTAAAACGCTATAATCTCTTCTAAAATATATTCAATTTAAATTTATTTCTACAGCCTTTATCCTGCAATGAATAAAGATTGAAAGAGTGCGGGTATAGTTATGAAACATTGCGCTGTTATATGATTTTTTGTAATTTGTCAAAATTCGCAATCCTGTAATAATGAATATAAAAATATGTAAACTAATTCCTTGTATCAATATTGAGTAAAATTAATCAGTCTTATATGGTGGGGCTTGGCACTTGAGTAGTTCTTCTATGAATATGGAGGTGTTAGAGTATAGGAAGCTTTGTTGTTTTATTATGGGCTTAAGAAATACTGAGATGAAAAGACACTTTTCCCTGGTGGCCTGATTAATTTTATTAAATGAAAATATGTTCATAATTTTTAGCAATTGAGGGCTAATGATAATATTTTATGAACCTAATTATAAGAGGCATCACTTTGGACCAGGTTTTTATATTATAATGATCATGCTGTTGTTATGAGAGACTATATTTGAGACTTGGGAATTTAAAACATTGATGTTAGAACCAGGTTGTTGTGGGTTATAAATCAGGCTATTATAACAATGGCCACTGTATATTTACAGGACTAGAGAATCAGCCTATTGCCTATGTGAGACAATTCAAGAATTATTAAACCTACAAATGTGTTAGTGTAATTGGACTATTCTTGCACTGTTAAAATTACAGAATGAGGAGATCACAAGATCCCTTCAATACAAAGTTATTAAGAGTCTATAAGCTCTAATTGGATCTATGTACAGGACTTATGAAATTCCTGTCATCTCTAGTTCCAAAAACTCTGGGCAATGATTCTAAATGACTTCACTGTTGTTGTTTCTTATCCCCTTGTGCAAAGATTACACGAATTCCATGAGTTCATGACCTCATGGAATGGGGTGTAGGGGTGCAGTTTTCATTGATCATGGCACTATGATACAGGCACACTTTGGTGAAAGTCTGACTTTGCCTGTAATTTGAGGCCAATACTAACATGGAAGCCTTTGCTGCTGACTCTAACATGAGTACAGACACCTCCATATCCCTGGAGAGGGGCCCTTGCTGAGGGGGGGGGGGGGGGGGTCTATTAACTGGGTCATTTGAACTCAGGATTTTTGAAGAGATCTTTCTCCTCTTTTTAACAATGTTGTTGTTGGTCCGCAACTGCTTATTCATCAGAGTATTCTGCTTTTTTCACAACTGGCCTTCATATCTGAAGGTCATTCCCCTATCCGCCATCTGGGGATGCCCCCTGTAGCAGTCAGCTCTGCTGAGGGAAAATGAATTCACTAAATCCTTCCAGTAAATCAGAATTTTATGGACCATCAAATCTCCTCTTAGACTACCACAGGCAACTAACAATAGAAATAGAAATAGCCAATAGTGAGAGACCCTTATAATTTTTTTTATTTGCCTCATTCAATAATTTTAGGGATTTTTAAAAATCCTTTTAAACATCTATATAGACTTTTGCTTTGTAAGTGTAAAGTAGATATTTGCCTCTACTGTGATGTAAGCCTTAATGTTTATATGTAGGCATATATGCAAGTACGCCTATTTTATTTTCACTCTGATGGGCTACTCACTGTCATGCAACCTTAATCAGACAATCAGCATTGAGTTCAATAGCCAATCAGCATGTAGTGTTTCATTCGCTTAGGTATTACATTGAACAAAGAAATTCTATATTAAATATAAGATCTTAGGTTTGGTTCTAGTTTCAGTTTTTTTTTTTTGTTATTTTAAGAAATTTAATTCAGCGTTATTATGATTAGGAATTCTAATACACTATAATGCAGCTTATGATTGTAGAACGACATTTGAAAATTATCCTGCATGTGTTTCTTTTGAATGAAAAATTGATATTTATTTTAAGGAGGGAGAAATAACAATTATTTCTAACCTTAGGGATGAAGTATGAATTGTGAAGAGTAATGATAAATGGAAAAATAAAGTGTCCAGGGATGGGAAACGAACCCACAGTGTTTCGCTTACCGGGCAGATGCCATGTCCGCTAGGTTACCCTGGACACTTTATTTTTTCGTTTATCATTACTCTTCACAATTCATCCTTTCATACTTCATCCCTAAGGTTAAAAATAATTGTTATTTCTCCTTAAAATAAATATCTATTTTTCGTTCAAAAGAAACACATGCGGGATAATTTTTAAATGTCATTAGGAATTGTATTGAGAGAAATTAGACTTTTAATAACTTTGTATTGAAAGGATCTTGAGATCTCCTCATTCTGTAATTTTAGTAGTGCCAGACTTATGTGAATATGAGAGAAATTAAAAAACTATAATATCTTGTATCATATCCTTTGTGGGAAACATCATCCCCAACCCCTAGACACCAATAGAGGAATTGTATAATCAGTTATAGGATGGTAAATAAATAGTTATTGCCTCAGCACCAGTGATGAAGGCTTACATCTTGTCTATTCCTTGCAAGGATGTTGCAGTTCTGCCTCTACAAGCTCACATTGCTCTACACATGGTAATTGTTTTTAATATACAGTGGAACCTACCTCTCTCTAAAGGACATCTAGTTTCAGAGCCTCCTTTAAGGAGAAGAGTCCTTTGACCTGAAAGCTGCTAATGAGTAAAAATTCTAAATTCGAAACTATTTTAAAGGCGTAAGATTCTTTTTAAAATTAAACAATTTCTTCTGCCCTTACTGCAATGGAATAATTAATGGGAGGGCCTGGCTCATCAGTGGTGAACCCTCCCAGTGGTTTCACCATTTTAATCTACCATACCGTTGTTATATTGCATTTTTGGAACTTCCTTTTATAGTGATACTGTTGGTAGACTCTTGGAATGGGTATTTTCGAAGAATTATGGACATAAGTTTTGAGGACAGTAGAATTACATACAATTATAAATATATTATATGCTTCGAGCAATCACTCTTCTGCAAATATCATTTTGTGTCTTTTATTAGAACATTTATAATATGATGCACTAGCGCGCCATCTGTTATCAAAATTCGAAACTATTTTAAAGGGCAGTTAGAAATTGTTTAATTTCAAAAAGAATCTTACGCCTTTAAAATAGTTTCGAATTTTGATAACAGATGGCGCGCTAGTGCATCATATGAGTAAAAATTGTAATTTTAATCATGAAAGCTGTCCTTTGTAGAGAGGCATCCACTCATTCATATAAGTTCTACTGTGGCTTGTAATAATAAGTATATTTGTGTCATTTTTGAAGTGCTCCATGTGACCTTTTGAAGAACAATGCCCAAAAGCTTGTCATCTCTAGCTTAATAAACAAGAAGTTTTCTTTGGATAGGGGTGTTTAAACATATTTGCTGGTATTTACAAATGTCCATTGTTTGCCCCCACTGTTCCAGTCCACTCTGGAACCCTCAGACCTCCTGGAAGTGGTGAAGAGAAGTGCCGACCATCTTTGTTCTCCTGGAGTTAACCAGAAGGTGAGTAGTATCAAGTTACTGCTCAAGTATTGTAACTCAGCTGAGTTCTTTATTTAAACACCTCAATGTATCAGAATATCATCTTGAATAAAAGTTGGTGTTGAATTAGTCAGTTAAAGTTACAAGAAAATAAGACCTAATCCAAACAAATTAATAGTGCGTGACATTTCATTAACAGCATTGTTACCAAAACGTCATATACTATCAATTCATTTGGATTAGTTCTTATTTTCTTATAGCTATAATCTATAATCCATATTGTGCTTTATCATAGTCAGTTAAAGTAAAGTAAATAAGCTGATTGGTAAAAGAGTAAAAAATTGGTTGAATCAAAGTAAGTATTGAATTATAGTCAGTTAAATATTAAAGTGGTTATACACTATCATACTACAAGCAACAGCAGTCATGGGGCCCAGTAGTTTCAGGCATCTAGGGTTTCTGCACTGGGTCCTGGACTGATAAAGATTCTGGATGGTGTGCTGCGGGATTTCTGACAATCACTCTGTCCTCCCATTCTGTTGTGTCCCATGGTCAACCGCTACAATCCTGAAATTGCATTCTTCCGTTGTTGACCCACTCTTGCCAACATCATCTAATAGCTGCATCTCTTTGATACAGCATGGCTAAACCTGATATATCCTGGAGGTGGTTTCTCAAACATATTCGCTTAAAGATTCCTCATGACTTGGCATCACATGACAGAGTCTCAGAGACTGGGTTCAGGCTATGGGAGACTATCTATAGCAGATAGGTCTCTCATGGAAGTTTTTGCTGCACTCCAAATAAAAGCTGATAGTGTCCTTGGGCATGGTGTTTCAGGGCCTGGCAGCCCTCCATCTCCTCTCTGTGGGACAGTTCTGGAGGGTAGTGGAGCTGCTCCACGGGGCCAAGATGGCAGAGCGGGCGGCCCTGCTTCTCTCAGCTTGCCTGGAGCTCCGGGTGTTGGACCTGCCCTCTCTGCCCCATATCCTTTCAACCTTGTTGTGTCCGCTCAAACAACTTTACTTGAGACCAAGACCTCATTTTGTTATATCCATGGTTGTTATAACCATGGTTGAAACAATTAAGACTTAAAGCTCAGGGCCTTAGAACCATGATTTTATAACCAAATTACTGTTATAAAAATAATAGAGGCCAAAAATTGATATTTTGGTAGTCTCCTTTTATTGGTTATTATTATTTGTGGAGAGTTCACGAAGGCGATGGTTAATGAATGGTAAATGTAATCTGCCATTGATTTAAAGAATCTGAAGCACATTCTGTGGCAGTCAGTCTGACTTAGCTTCTATTGAGGTCACTCCTAACCTGGAGAACTTTGCTGTCAACCCCAACATGGGCACAGCTGTCGGTTGGTAAGGCTTGCTTTTAATGGCGGCACATCATTTTACCATTTACCCAGTATCATCATTGAGTTTCACCTGTAGTTATACCCAGAGAACAGCATGGTCATAATACCATATAATTCCAAGTGATGTAGCAAGGAAGTTTAACTATATTTAAAGTAATATTAATCATATAAAGAACACGTTCACTCATTGAATGTTGATGATGACAATACTATCTACACATGGCTGAGCAATGGTATCAATGTGTGTTGTCAATAATGAATGAAGCAATATAAAACTACATTTTTTTAACTCTATTTTTCAACCCTTCCCAGAATGAGTGTGGGATAGCTCAAACATAGAAAGGATGATTACATAATAAATAAGATTTAAAGAATAATTACCATATACCCTGCAGCTGATGGCCAAAGGAGGAGGGAATCAGGGCTACCCATGTGGTCGTCCCAGGTGCTTGATGAGGGAGAAGGCAGCAAAGTGGCAAATAATCCTGATGGTGCAGTTGAATTTCCATTAGAGGACACTCTCACTAAAGAGGACACTCTCACTAAAGGACAGTTACCAAAATTACTATTTTTTACTAATTAGTGGTCTCCAATGGGACAGTACCTTGGCTCTGTGCAACTCAGTGTGTATTGTCCTTTAGGTAAATAATAAATTCCCTCTATATTATTTTTAAATTTTGAGTAAATAATATTAAATATATGTATATATACAGTAGAACCTCCATGAAAGGACAGTTTTCATTTTGTCAAAATTACCATTTTTGCTATTTAACAACTCTCCAGTAAGAAGACACCTCTTCATAAAAGACACTTTGGCTCTGCAATTAGGTGTCCTTTACAGAGGTTTTACTGTATATATATATGGCTTTATGTAAAGGGGGATCTGGAATGTGGAAGCTGTCTACTTCCTGTGTCCAATGACACTCATACTTCTATAGGTGGTTTGCCATATCTATTGTTGGTGCAGAAAAGGTTAAATTTTGGCTTCTATCTATTTACACAAATGCTTTAATCCTTGTTGTCAGCCGATATTATCTGACTTAACCCTCTCTGCCGCTGCACAAGAAACAGTCAACAGCATCTTCCTGGACTACGCCAGGTACCTCCTCTCCTTGAACAACTGTCACGGCGCACTACAGTACTGTCATCTGGTGACGGACGACTCCGCAGCTGACCTCAAGAAAGAAATGATGATCTTGATGGAGGATTGTAGCTGATACATCCAGGCATCTCAAGAAATGTCGCAGCATTCCACTCCATCACACTCTACTATTCCTTCTTTAATCTTTTTTGATATATTTTTCCCAGTTTTTTGTTATTTAGAAAGAGAAAGTGTCTGTGTTAGGCTATTTGATTATATGATCTACTTTTATTTCCTATAAAGTCTTCAATACAATTACTTGCCACCTTGATTGTTGCACAATGTTGATGAAAGTTCCCATTGTTTTTAGATCTACCAAAAAAAGAGTTTCTATTTTTTATCAAGAAAATATTTGGAAAACTATTTTTTAATATCATAAAAAAAATCAATAATGTGTATATATAATATATATAGTGAGAGAGAAAGAAAAAATATATATATTTTGTATATATAAAAATGATTAAATGAAATTTTTTTTACTTAAATTATATATATATTTTTAAAATTTTTTTATTATTTAGAAATACATTTGTTTAAAACTTAAAGACAAAACTTTTTGCACAAATGCAATATTTTTCCTTCTTCACTTAAAAAAAAAAATTGTTTAAAATTAAAAATAAAATATTTTTTTTTTCTCTCCTTTTATTTTTTTTGTATTTAAGTGTAAAATTTTGTTTAAAAAAATTGTTTCTTAAAGTAATACATTCCATTCTAATTTTGATAAAAAAAAAAAAAAACTTAAAATTTTTTTTTGTGGCTTTTGTTGTTGTATGAATAAAATGAATTTCCAAGTTTTCTGGAGCAATTTTTTCACTACTCTTGTAAAACTTAATCAATGCTACACAAACAATATTTTGAAATATAATATGGTAAAACTGTTTTTGGAGTTTTTTCTGTATTAGGAGTTATTTTATTCGAGACCATTTATTTTCTGATTCAGTATTTTTGAGTATCTGACCTGGTCTAATTTTCATGTTCAAATTTTTTAAGCCTCTAAGGTTAAATTTTTTAAATATCCTATATTAAGAGAGAGTATCATTGTATTTTACTAAGAAAGAATAAGTTTATTGGAACCAGTTTTATTTAGCTTTTCTTGTTGTTGTTTCTTATCCCCTTGTGTAAAGATTACACAAATTCCATGAGTTCATGCTTCTCGAGCTCAGCCTGTCTTAGATGAGTCAACCTGTCTTACAAGTATATTTTTATTTGGAACCAAATGGAAACTCCTAAGAGAGGTTTCACTGTGCATGTTTTTGAATATATTGCAATCCATAGACTTTTAATACAAATGGGAATTTGGATTTAACTGTAATATTTTATTCATGATATTTCGATGCCCAGTACTCTGGCCTTTATCAAGACACATTAAATTATTAAGAAAAAAGTCTTTTCCTGATCATGAAAATAAAGTTTGCTGATAGCTTGCACACTCTGTCAAAAAATATAAACTATAATTGATTTTTAATTATTCCAGAATTGGCCAAATAGCCTTTTTATTAATCCAAAAAAGTTATTTTTTGGCCAATTCTGGAATAAAAAGCAGCGATTAGTTGATATTTATTCCGACGGTTGGTGCAAGCCATCATCAAGTTTTATTTAAACATTCAGGAAATGCCTTTTTTATTAATTTATCAACCTGATCCCAGTATAATTTCTCTTTTGTACTATTTTTTAACCTACTGATCACCAAGAGAGAGATATTGTGTTGTTGTTGTTTCTTATCCCCTTGCGTAAAGATTACACAAATTTCATGAGTGATCTCATGGAATGGGGTGTAGGGGTGCAGCTTTGGTTGATCATGGCATCATGATCCAGGCACACTTTGGTGAAAGTCTGACTTTGCCTGTAGTTTCAGGCCGTTCCTAACATGGAAGCAAATGCCTTTGCCGCCGACTCTAACATGAGTACAGACGCAGCTCCTCCGTATCCCTGGAGTGGGATCCTTGCTGAGGTCTATCAACTGGGTCAGTTGAAGTCAGGATTTTTAAAGAGGTCTACTCCTCTTCTAACAATACGGCTGTTGGTCCGCGACTGCTTATTCGTCAGAGTTATTCTGCTTGTTTCACAGCTGGCCTTCATATCTGAAGGTCGTTCCCCTATCCGCCACCTGGGGACGCGCCCTGTAGCAGTCAGCTCTGCCAAGGGCCAAAATATTGTAAATAAAGTACAGTAAAGGACACCTAGTTGCAGACCCAAAATCTCCTTTAGGAAGAAGTGTCATCTTACCAGAGTGTTGATAGTTTTGGTAGTGAAAAACTGTCTTCTGTAGAGAGGTGTCCTCTAGCTGGGGCGGTGTCTCAAGGAGCTTATACTGTATTTTATCTAGATCCAACATCCCTCTCTTATTTCAAAAGTATTCTATATACAGTTACGAGCGTCATGCGTCATCTCTGTCACCGTTTGCTTTTTCTTTGGAATGGCGCTCTCCTAATGGTTGGCTACGATCACGTGGCTATGATGGCGCCGCCACTACGCGAGAACCTTTGTTTTGGACTTTGCCCTCCACTCGCTTTTTGGTTTTTGTAACTATTGTGTTGGAGCGGGTCGCTCCTTAAATAAATGCATATATTAGGTAATAACTAAATGGAATCCTCTCTTTCTTTTTCCCAGTAAGAGACGCCTACGGACGCCAACTGTACATAGACAGATAAAGCACATAGGCTATAATTATTAACTAATATATGCATTTATTTAAGGCGTCAATTTATAATTGTAACAAATAGTATTTGAATCAAAACATTCAATCGGGTAAAACACGGGCGTTGCCTGGGTCATTCGGCTAGTGTTGTTGTTGTTGTTGTTCTTATCCCCTTCGGCTAGTAATACATATGTGAAAGTTTATTTATCACTGTGTGGAATAGGGTTGGCGCTGTGTTTTTAAATTAAAAAATGATTCACAAAGAGAGAGATAACAAGGCCACAAACACAAAAAGTAATTTATATGAAGCCTTTTGGTAGAAGAATTGTTATACCATCTGTTAAGAGAACTGAGAGTTATAGCGCTTTTGTCTGAAGTTGGTGACAACGTTGTTATTGAAACATCATTTATTAATTACTTATATTTAGATATTATGTCTATAATTAACTTGAAATTTCTATCTATAATTCAAATTTTGCGCAGCATATCAATTCAAAATAAAAAATGTTCTTTAATTTTAATTGCAATGAGAAGAATAAAAGGTCATCAGTGGTCGATCCTTTTCCAGTAATTTCATCATTTTAATCTATATAGTATCAACATGCGGCCTATTAAACCATCAGCCAAGTCTGTGGTGCCGCCCTGATCAATTGAAATGTCACAACATAGGCCTCTAAAACCAGCAGCCAAGTCTGTGGTGCCGCCCTGATTAATTTAAATGTCACAACATGCGGCCTTTAAAACCACCAGCCAAGTCTGTGGTGCCGCCTTGATCAATTGAAATGTCACAACATACGGCCTCTAAAACCACCAGCCAAGTCTGTGGTCCCACCCTCATCAATTGAAATATCGCAACATGCGGCCTCTTAAACGACCAGCCAAGTCTATGAGGCCGCCCTGATCAATTGAAATGTCACAACATACGGCCTCTAAAACCACCAGCCAAGTCTGTGGTCCCACCCTCATCAATTGAAATATCGCAACATGCGGCCTCTTAAACGACCAGCCAAGTCTATGAGGCCGCCCTGATCAATTGAAATGTCACAACATACGGCCTCTAAAACCACCAGCCAAGTCTGTGGTCCCACCCTCATTAATTGAAATGTCGCAACATGCGGCCTCTTAAACGACCAGCCAAGTCTATGAGGCCGCCCTGATCAATTGAAATGTCACAACATGCGGCCTCTAAAACCACCAGCCAAGTCTGTGGTGCCACCCTGATCAATTGAAGTGTCACAACATTCGGCCTCTTAAACCACCAGCCAAGTCTGTGATGCCGCCCTGATCAATTGAAATGTCACAACAGGCGGCCTCTAAAACCACCAGCCAAGTCTGTGGTGCCGCCCCGATCAATTGAAATGTCCTAACAAACGACCTCTAAAACCAGCAGCCAAGTCTGTGGTGCCTCCCTGATCAATTGAAATGTCCTAACACGCGACCTCTAAAACCACCAGCCAAGTCTGTGTTGCGCCCTGATCAATTGAAATGTCACAACATGCGGCCTCTAAGACCACCTGCCAAGTATGTGGTGCCGCCCTGATCAATTGAAATGTCCTAACACGCGGCCTCTAAAACCGCCAGCCAAGTCTGTGGTGCCGCCATGATCAATTGAAATATCGCAACGTGCGGCCTCTAAAACCAGCAGCCAAGTCTTTGGTGCCACCCTCATCAATTGAAATGTCACAACATGCGGCCTCTAAAACCACCAGCCAAGTCTATGGTGCCGCCCTGATCAATTGAAATGTCCCAACACGCGACCTCTAAAACCACCAGCCAAGTCTGTGGTGCCGCCCTGATGAATTGAAATATCGCAACGTGCGGCCTCTAAAACCAGCAGCCAAGTCTTTGGTGCCACCCTCATCAATTGAAATGTCACAACATGCGGCCTCTAAAACCACCAGCCAAGTCTATGGTGCCGCCCTGATCAATTGAAATGTCCTAACACGTGACCTCTAAAACCACCAGCCAAGTCTGTGGTGCCGCCCTGATCAATTGAAATGTCCTAACACGTGACCTCTAAAACCACCAGCCAAGTCTGTATTGCGCCCTGATCAATTGAAATGTCACAACATGCGACCTCTAAAACCACCAGCCAAGAGTATGGTGCCGCCCTGATCAATTGAAATGTCCTAACACGCGACCTCTAAAACCACCAGCCAAGTCTGTGGTGCCGCCCTGATCAATTGAAATATTGCAACGTGCGGCCTATAAAACCAGCAGCAAAGTCTTTGGTGCCACCCTCATCAATTGAAATGTCACAACATGCGGCCTCTAAAACCACCAGCCAAGTCTGTGCTGCCGCCCTGATCAATTGATATGTCCTAACACACGACCTCTAAAACCACCAGCCAAGTCTGTGCTGCCGCCCTGATCAATTGAAATGTCCTAACACACGACCTCTAAAACCACCAGCCAAGTCTGTGGTGCCGCCCTGATCAATTTGAAATATCGCAACGGGCGGGCTCTAAAACCAGCAGCCAAGTCTTTGGTGCCACCCTCATCAATTGAAATGTCACAACATTCGGCCTCTAAAACCACCAGCCAAGTCTGTGGTGCCGCCCTGATCAATTGATATGTCCTAACACACGACCTCTAAAACCAGCAGCCAAGTCTATGGTGCCGCCCTGATCAATTGAAATGTCCTAACACGCGACCTCTAAAACCACCAGCCAAGTCTGTGGTGCCGCCCTGATCAAATGAAATATCGCAACGTGCGGCCTCTAAAACCAGCAGCCAAGTCTGTGGTGCCACCCTCATCAATTGAAATGTCACAACATGCGGCCTCTAAAACCACCAGCCAAGTCTGTGGTGCCCCCTTGATCAATTTAAATGTCAAAACATGCGGCCTCTAAAACCACCATCCAAGTCTGTGGTGCCGCCTCGATCAATTGAAATGTCTCAACATGCGGCCCCTTAAACCAGCAGCCAAGTTTTTGGTGCCGCCCTGATCAATTGAAATGTCCTAACACGCGACCTTTAAAACCACCAGCCAAGTCTGTTGTGCCGCCCTGATCAATTCCTTGAAATGTCGCAACATACGGTCTCTAAAACACCAGCCAAGTCTGTCGTGCCGCCCTGATCAATTGAAATGTCACAACATACGCCCTCTAAACCCACCAGCCAAGTCTGTGGTCCCACCCTCATCAATTGAAATATCGCAACATGCGGCCTCTTAAACGACCAGCCAAGTCTATGAGACCGCCCTGATCAATTGAAATGTCACAACATACGGCCTCTAAAACCACCAGCCAAGTCTGTGGTCCCACCCTCATCAATTGAAATGTCGCAACATGCGGCCTCTTAAACGACCAGCCAAGTCTATGAGGCCGCCCTGATCAATTGAAATGTCCTAACACGCGACCTCTAAAACCACCAGCCAAGTCTGTGGTGCCGCCCTGATCAATTGAAATATCGCAACGTGCGGCCTCTAAAACCAGCAGCCAAGTCTGTGGTGCCACCCTCATCAATTGAAATGTCACAACATGCGGCCTCTAAAACCACCAGCCAAGTCTGTGGTGCCCCCTTGATCAATTGAAATGTCACAACATACGGCCTCTAAAACCACCAGCCAAGTCAGTGGTGCCACCCCGATCAAATGAAATGTCACAACATACGGCCTCTAAAACCAGCAGCCAAGTCTGTGGTGTCACCTTGATTAATTTAAAAGTCACAACATGCGGCCTCTAAAACCACCAGCCAAGTCTGTGGTGCCGCCTTGATCAATTGAAATGTCACAACATACGGCCTCTAAAACCACCAGCCAAGTCAGTGGTGCCACCCCGATCAATTGATATGTCACAACATGCGGCCTCTAAAACCAGCAGCCAAGTCTGTGGTGCCACCTTGATTAATTTAAATGTCAAAACATGCGGCCTCTAAAACTACCATCCAAGTCTGTGGTGCCGCCCCGATCAATTGAAATGTCTCAACATGCGGCCTCTTAAACCAGCAGCCAAGTCTTTGGTGCCGCCCTGATCAATTGAAATGTCCTAACACGCGACCTTTAAAACCAGCAGCCAAGTCTGTGGTGCCACCCTGATCAATTGGAATGTCCTAACACGCGACCTTTAAAACCACCAGCCAAGTCTGTTGTGCCGCCCTGATCAATTCCTTGAAATGTCGCAACATACGGTCTCTAAAACCACCAGCCAAGTCTGTCGTGCCGCCCTGATCAATTGAAATGTCACAACATACGGCCTCTAAAATCAGCAGCCAAGTCTGTGCTGCCGCCCTGATCAATTGAAATGTCCTAACACACGACCTCTAAAACCAGCAGCCAAGTCTGTGGTGCCGCCCTCATCAATTGAAATGACACAACATGCGGCCTCTAAAACCACCAGCCAAGTCCGTGCTGCCGCCCTGATAAATTGAAATGTCCTAACACACGACCTCTAAAACCAGCAGCCAAGTCTATGGTGCCGCCCTGATCAATTGAAATGTCCTAACACGCGACCTCTAAAACCACCAGCCAAGTCTGTGGTGCCCCCTTAATCAATTGAAATGTCACAACATACGGCCTCTAAAACCACCAGCCAAGTCAGTGGTGCCACCCCGATCAAATGAAATGTCACAACATACGGCCTCTAAAACCAGCAGCCAAGTCTGTGGTGTCACCTTGATTAATTTAAATGTCACAACATGCGGCCTCTAAAACCACCAGCCAAGTCTGTGGTGCCGCCTTGATCAATTGAAATGTCACTACATACGGCCTCTAAAACCACCAGCCAAGTCAGTGGTGCCACCCCGATCAATTGAAATGTCACAACATGCGGCCTCTAAAACCAGCAGCCAAGTCTGTGGTGCCACCTTGATTAATTTAAATGTCAAAACATGCGGCCTCTAAAACCACCATCCAAGTCTGTGGTGCCGCCTCGATCAATTGAAATGTCTCAACATGCAGCCCCTCAAACCAGCAGCCAAGTTTTTGGTGCCGCCCTGATCAATTGAAATGTCCTAACACGCGACCTCTAAAACCAGCAGCCAAGTCTGTGGTGCCACCCTGATCAATTGAAATGTCCTAACACGCGACCTTTAAAACCACCAGCCAAGTCTGTTGTGCCGCCCTGATCAATTCCTTGAAATGTCGCAACATACGGTCTCTAAAACACTAGCCAAGTCTGTGCTGCCGCCCTGATCAATTGAAATGTCCTAACACACGACCTCTAAAACCAGCAGCCAAGTCTGTGGTGCCGCCCTGATCAATTGAAATGTCTCAACATGCGGCCTCTAAAACAAGCAGCCAAGTCTGTGTTGCCACCCTGATTAATTTAAATGTCACAACATGCGGCCTCTTAAACCAGCAGCCAAGTCTGCTTTTCCGCACTGATCAATTGAAATGTCCTAACACGCGATCTCTAAAACCACCAGCCAAGTCTGTGGTGCCGCCCTGATCAATTGAAATATTGCAACGTGCGGCCTCTAAAACCAGCAGCCAAGTCTGTGGTGCTATCCTCATCAATTGAAATGTCACAACATGCGGCCTCTAAAACCAGCAGCCAAGTCTGCGCTGCCGCCCTGATCAATTGAAATGTCCTAACACGCGACCTCTAAAACCACCAGCCAAGTCTGTGGTGCCGCCCTGATCAATTGAAATATTGCAACGTGCGGCCTATAAAACCAGCAGCCAAGTCTGTGCTGCCGCCCTGATCAATTGAAATTTCCTAACACACACCTCTAAAACCACCAGCCAAGTCTGTGGTGCCGCCCTGATTAATTTAAATGTCACAACATACGGCCTCTAAAACCACCAGCCAAGTCAGTGGTGCCACCCTTCTCAATTGAAATGTCACAACATGCGGCCTCTAAAACCAGCCGCCAAGTCTGTGGTGCCGCCCTGATCAATTGAAATTTCACAACATAGGCCTCTAACACCACCAGCCAAGTCTGTGGTGCCACCCTCATCAATTGAAATGTCACAACATGCGGCTTCTAAAACCACCAGCCAAGTCTGTGGTGCCACCCTCATCAATTGAAATGTCACAACATGCGGCTTCTAAAACCACCAGCCAAGTCTGTGGTGCCACCCTGATTAATTTAAATGTCACAACATACGGCCTCTAAAACCACCAGCCAAGTCAGTGGTGCCACCCTTCTCAATTGAAATGTCACAACATGCGGCCTCTAAAACCAGCAGCCAAGTCTGTGGTGCCGCCCTGATCAATTGAAATTTCACAACATAGGCCTCTAAAACCACCAGCCAAGTCTGTGGTGCCACCCTCATCAATTGAAATGTCACAACATGCGGCTTCTAAAACCACCAGCCAAGTCTGTGATGCCGCCCTGATCAATTGAAATGTCACAACATACAGCCTCTAAAACCACCAGCCAAGTCTGTGGTGCCGCCTTGATTAATTGAAATGTCACAACATACGGCCTCTAAAACCACCAGCCAAGTCTGTGATGCCGCCCTGATCAATTGAAATTTCATAACATTCGGCCTCTAAAACCACCAGCCAATCTGTGGTGCCACCCTCATCAATTGAAATGTCACAGTATGCGGCCTCTAAAACCACCAGCCAAGTCTGTGGTGCCGCCCTGATCAATTGAAATGTCACAATATGCGGCCTCTAAAACCAAGAGCCATGTCTGTGGTTTCGCCATGATCAACCCCTTGAGATGTCGCAGCATGCGGCCTCTAAAAAATTGACTTGATTTACTATCTTCGGCATTGTCCAGATTATTTCCATGGCCTTTTCAAAAATATCAGCTTCATGGAAAAATCACGGGAGGGTTCATTAGAATAACTATCTATATTTTCAATGACATTTTGGATATGGTTTCCATTTGGATTTGTACTGTATGAACTCAAAGCAGGATGCTTGCAGTTGAAATCACCGGCCAGAATGGTTGGCATTCACCAACAAAATAAAGAGAAGTTCTTTGATTGTTATATTTAAGACATTCGAATAATATTTGTTCTACTGTTTCTGCTCCTAAATCACATTCACATTGAACATTTTCATTCCCCCCTATTTTATATAGGTAACTATTGATGTAACTCGTCTAGAATTCTATATACAGTTACGAGCGTCATTCCTCATCTCTGTCACGGTTTGCTTTTTTTTTGGAATGGCGCCCTCCTATTGGTTGGCTACGATCACGCCACCTTATGCCCCCCCCCCCCCACCCCCACTCGTTTTTTTTTTTTTGGAATGGCGCTCTCCTATTGGTTCGCTACGATGGCGCCGCCAATGCGCGAGACACTTCTGTCACCGTTTGCTTTTGGTTCAGTGGTAGAATGCTCGCCTGCCACGCGGGCGCCCCGGGTTCGATTCCCGGCCGATGCATTTTTTTTTTTTACAATTTTTAAAACTCATTTATATATTATACAAGAATGAAATCCACGGCGCCAATTTATAATTGTAACGAATAGTATTTTAATAAAAACATTTAATCGGGTAAACCCCGGGCGTTGCCCGGTACATTCGGCTAGTATAATTATAACTATGATTGATTTATTTCTTCGATTGTTTAAAAAAAAGGATCTAGTCTGTGATCCGTTTCTAGATGTACTCCATAGTTGTTTCATTATGAAATTGTTTTAAACTTAAGTTATTGTTTTATTTAGTTAATTGGAGTCTATGTTTAGTCCACCTTTTGCATCGTTCCCGCTTCCATAGCAACCATATCAGCTAGTGGTGATACATTTTATCCTAAGTAAACAGGTTCACAGACCATGATAATCATGGTAGGTAAGGGTTTGTAATTGCTTATATTTTAAGTGCCGGTCTACATACGTAAAAACAGTTGAACATTGCATTTATCGGCGCATTTACCCCATTAGACTCCGTTGCGCACCTAAGTGGAACTGGACGGAGACAAGAAAAGGGGCTTTGAAGTGATTTGTTTTCGCAAAGGAGGTTAGTCAATCAATATATAAACATTTAGAAACTGATCAATGTAAATCCGAAGTCTGGACTTTAGTTGTAAAAAAATCGAGTCCTATCACCATGCCACCTTGCCATGGCAGATCTAAAGTATAAACCGACATTATCTAGAGCGTACAGAGGTCACCACTAATAAAATCATTTCTAACTATTTACCCAAAGTACTGGAGCCTGGACGCACAGAAGTAGCTACAAAAGAACAATTCTCTAAACACAACCCGGAATTCTAGGGCATAACGTCGAAGGTAGCGATAGGAATCTGTGGCCACTGGACATGCATCGGACCTGGAGGCTGTTGGGCTCTGCGCTGCCTATGCTTCCTTCCTATGGTGAATCTTTTAAAGACCGGTGGTCTTAATAAAGCTGTATGTGTGTAAATGGAAATAAACTTGACTAAGAATCAATAGATCGTCATTGCATTATAATAAATAGTTTATTTTTAATAGAATAGTATTCGTACAAGCTTTCAAACACAATCGCTCTTCTACATGTACTCGTTTGGAAAGTTTGTACGAATATGATAATAATATAATAAATGGTTTATTTTTAATAGGATAGTATTCGTACAGGCTTTCAAACACAATCGCTCTTCTACAGGTACTTGTTTCGAAAGTTTGTACGAATATGATAATAATATAATAAATGGTTTATTTTTAATAGAATAGTATTCGTACACAGGCTTTCAAACACAATCGCTCTTCTACAGGTACTTGTTTCGAAAGTTTGTACGAATATGATAAATCAAAAGGAAATTCATACAATCACAATCGTTTATTGGTCCTTAGGCAAGATATCTCTGGGGTGAATATTATTCTTTGATAACAAATAAACTTCTAGAGAAAGTAAACCAAACGAACATGATGGCAGGCGCTATACGGTTTCTTTAATAACTTAGTTTCTAACAAAAAATACTTTTATTAATGTGCCCAATTATCCATTAACAAGAATGCAAAAAGCACAGCGACGAGAAAATTTAAATATGAATTTATTACAAGAGACGGGGGGTGAATATAAATGAATATATTTATTTACCAAATATTTGCTTAACCAAATTTTCACTTAGAGAATCGAATATGTATGAAAGAAGACAAGAATGCACAAATAAGGAAACAAGTATCTTATATATGTCATAATTTGTATATAATTGTATGCCCCCCGACCCACTATGCATGTACAATGTATGATTTTCAAAGATTTAATAAAGAATAAGGTAACTGGAGGAAAGAAAGTAACAAAAAGACATAGGAAGTAGATCTAGAAGAGAACATAATTATTAATAACGTCACAGTTAACCTTCTGACCCCGGAAACCCTGCGAGCTAAGTTTAAACCAATATTTCCGGACAAGACAGGACGTATCTGGTGACCAGAAGTTATAAAAGTTTGAGAGACGCCCAATTTCCGGAACAAGACCGGACGTATTTGATACCGCGGAAGTAAAATAGAGTCGAACTAACACGATACTTCCTGACCCAGGCCGGGCGTATCTTCCATCAAAGCAGCCGCCGGTCCAATTAGGAAGCAACCACTAAGTAGGTCAACCAATAGGAAAACGGGCACGTTCCATCCTTCGACCAATGGGAAGGAAGACAACTCGTGGTGTTAAATCGAAAGACAAGAATTGTCAGTAGCGACTTGGCTCCCACCGAGTTCAGATCAGTTGTGATTTGGCTTCCAACAAGGTGACATCTGCTCTAGACTTCTCTCCCTCTGCTCATCCCACAGCTAAGTACAATCACCGCCATGTGATCAGATAATTAACAATCAAAACCCGCTCCGCTCTTCTCAAGCTTTCTTTCCTCCAACCCAGTTGCCTTTTATTTTCAAACCCCATCACGTGTCCTGATTATTCCTAACTGTATGCTTCAACTTCCACTCAAACGACTGCGTTTCAACCAATCCTCACCATTCAAATCAAACAACAAGAAATTCCGCAACGATATTGTCACATATACATCTTTAATATGTTGATGAAAGTAGTAATATAAAGAGAGTGATAATGAAACTGATTGATCCTAAAAGGTGCATTTAGGATTATAAATGGTCAAAATAAGATAAGAGAATTAAGGAATGAAAGATGAAAATAGAAATATATCTAAAATAAATAATTTATTAATATAGAAAACAATTATATATATTGTAGCGTAGAATTCAAGTCTTGAAATATCCTAAGATGTAAAAGTATTTATTGATGACGTCACAGCGACGAGTCGACAATTATTAACAAGTCAGCCAAACTATATGTATCTAGAGAATCTTAAGCAAGTAAGCAAAGAAATATTTTAAGATGATTTCACAAAACAGATTAATATATATTTTTATAATCTGTTGAATATATTTTCATTGAATAATATTAAATTAAATAATAAAATATTTCTTCGCCACATAGCCTCCTCCTATAAAGAGCATCGACCCGATGCTCAGAAGGAGACTTACATCCTCAGTCTCAAGGCTCGAGAACGGGTGATAGGGCCTGAGATCTCTTCGCGGGTCTGTGGTTGTTGTGTTCGTTCAGTGGGGATGTCTTCTTCCTGGAAGTTTGTCGAGTCATCTTCTGGGTCCTCTTCTAGCTGGTCCTCCTGGTCCTCTGGGTTTAAATAAGGTTTCATCCTACCAATGTGAACTAAATCTTTTGTTTTACGACGACCTTGCTGGTTTCCGAATGTTTCAACTTCATAGGTCACATCAGATATTTTTCGGGTTACTTTGTATGGGCCGAAGTAACGTCTCATTAGTTTTTCCGAATATCCCACTTTACGCACAGGAATAAAGATCCATACAAGATCTCCAGGCTGATAAATTATATTTCTGTGATGGGCGTCATAGCGATGTTTATTGCTACCTTGAGATCTCATGGAGTGGATACGTGCCAGTTTTCGTGCTTCTTCGGCTCTTGCCCCTAGAGTTTGGATGAAATCGTCGTCTTCTGGCAATAACTTGGGGAATAACACGTCAAGTGGAGTCTCGGCTTCACGCCCGTGTACAAGGAAAAATGGGGTGAACCCAGTAGACTCTTGTTTTGCTGTGTTGTATGCAAATGTAACGAATGGAAGAATCCTGTCCCAATCTTTATGGTTGACATCTACATACATGGACAGCATGTCTGCTATGGTCTTATTCAACCTCTCCGTGAGTCCGTTTGTCTGGGGGTGATAGGCGGTCGTCTTCCGATGGGTTATTCTGCACTGGTTGTTCAGATCACTTATCATTGAAGATGTGAAGTTCCTTCCTCTATCCGTGATTAATTCCCTCGGCGCGCCGTGCTTTAAGATGACATCTTCAATGAAGAATTTGGCGACTTCCATGGATTCACTTGTGGGTAGAGCTTTAGTTATCGCATATTTTGTTAGGTAGTCCGTACATACAATAATCCAACGGTTGCCACCTTCTGATGTTGGAAATCTCCCCAGGAGATCCATTCCTACCTTTTCAAAGGCAACTTCAGGAACAGGTATTGGCTGTAAGTGCCCTGAGGGGAGTTGGGGCTGATGTTTACGCCTCTGACAATCTGAACAGTGTGCCACATACCTTCTAACTGTTCTATACATTCCGGGCCAGTAATACTTTTTTCTTATTCGGTCATAGGTTTTAGTAAATCCGAGGTGACCAGCCGTGGGTGAATCATGGAAATTTTTCAGTAATTCCTGCCTTAAATGGCGTGGAACCACCAAAAGCCATGGTTTCCCCATTGGATCATAATTTTTTCTGTAGAGCGTGTTATCGATTTTTACAAAGGAATTATTAGGAGAACTTTGTAATTTGTCAGCGATTTTTCTAATAGCTTGATCATTCATTTGCTCTTCGCTAAAGTTCTGCAAAGTCACTATGCTTGGAATATCTTCCTCCATATCTTCACTGTATTCTAATGGACTTCTTGATAAGCAGTCTGCGTCCTGATGTTTCCTTCCGCTCTTATACACGACAGTGACGTCAAACTCTTGCAGCCGAAGTGCCCATCTTGCTAACCTCCCACATGGGTCTTTGAGGTTGGTCAGCCAGCACAAAGAGTGGTGGTCTGTAACAATAGTGAACGGCTGTCCAAAGACATATGGTCGGAATTTATTGATAGCCCAAATGATGGCAAGGCATTCCCTTTCTGTGGTTGAATAATTTTTTTCTGCCTTATTTAAGGTTCTGGATGCATAAGCAATGGCTCTTTCCTTTCCCTTTTGTATCTGCACTAATACTGCTCCTATTCCGTAGTTGCTTGCGTCAGTGTGTATTTCGGTTGGGGATGAGTAATCAAAATGTCCAAGAGCGGGTTCGGAAATTAACGCTGACTTGAGAGCTTCAAATGCATTTTGCTCTTCCTGGTTCCAATTAAATGCTGAGTCTTTCTTCAAAAGGTCATTCAAGGGTTGGGCTACGTGGGCATAATTGGGTATGAAGCGGCGGTAGTAGGATGAAAGGCCAAGAAAACTTCTAACTTCCTTCAATGACCTTGGCGTAGCGAAGTCGCGGACTGCTCGAATCTTTTCTTGGTCGGGACGAATTCCATTTTCACTCACCTCATGTCCAAGAACCGTGATAGTTTTTGCACCAAACTTGCATTTCTTGGAATTGAGACATAATCCGGCTTTCTTAAGGCAATTTAATACAAGTTGAAGGCGTCTTAGGTGTTCTTCAAAGCCATCTGAAAAAACGATGATGTCATCGAGGTAACACAAGCAAATGGTCCACTTAAGACCCTTCAGAAGATTATCTATCATTCGTTCGAAGGTAGCTGGAGCATTACATAACCCAAATGGCATTACTTTGAACTCGTACAGTCCATCTGGAGTTATGAATGCTGTCTTCTCACGGTCCGATTCTTCTACGTCGATTTGCCAGTACCCTGATTGGAGGTCCATGGAAGAATAAAATCTAGCTCCCCGTAAGCAGTCTAAAGTGTCGTCGATCCTTGGGAGAGGGTAGACATCCTTTTTTGTTATTTTGTTAAGGCGGCGGTAATCGACGCAGAATCTCCAGCTTCCATCCTTTTTTCTTATCAATACTACAGGCGAGGCCCACGGACTTTCAGAGGGCTGAATGATGTCAAGTTTTTCCATCTTGTTTACCTCATCCTGAATAATTTGGCGTTCTCTTGGTGCAACTCGGTAAGGTCTTTGTTTGGTCGGTAGGTGGTCTCCAGTGTTAATTCGGTGTTTAACATTGACGTCCTTGAATTGTTTTCTTTTACTAAATTCGAAAATATCCGTATAGTTTTTTAACAAATTTCTTAATTTTTCTTTTTGAGATTCATCAAGTGAATCATCTATAAAAAATTCCGAGATTTTTGGGTCTTCAGAATGTTCCGCCTCTGTTTCAACTTGGTTACAATCAGCTAGAGTACATAATTGACTATCTTCGATGACAGCACTATCGGCTACATGCATCCCTTGTGGGATTAGTTTCGGATATGGACTCCAATTCACCATCCAAAGTTTACCTCGGTTATTGGTAAGTGAAATGACAGAGGAGGGAGCCGTTAGTTCTCTTTCCAGCAATAGCTCTTTTCGACATTCTGCCACCACAATTGCGTCATTAGGAATGTCACGACTTGCTACTTCTATTAACTGAATAGAGGCGGGTTCGATTCTATATTCCAATTCCGAGTAGAGAGGTGAGCTGTTCTTAGGGGTATCCTCAAAAAGACATTTTTCTAAGAAGAGTGTGTCGTCAGCTGAATCAATTATCGCCCTAGATAACTTCAAAAAGTTCCAACCAAGAATAACTTCGTGACTACAGTCTTCCATAACGACAAATTCAAAGCTTTCCTGTAGTCCATTCAAGTCCAGTTTCAGTGTGCAGCGTCCTTTTGGTCTTACAATTTTACCGTTGGCTACTCGTAATGTGACGTCAGTTTCGGCAAACATTATTTTTCTTAGTTTGAGTCTGAACCTCTCAGAAATGACAGAATATGAGGCTCCTGAGTCGACGAGGGCACGCGTCATTTTTCCTTCTATTTTAATGTCTATGTAATTTTCTTTTAATTCTAATGTGGTCGACAAGGGAGGATTTATAAATTTTGCGGCCTTACCTCCAAAATAGGACGCATCTTCTAGTTTTCCTGACGGGAACGGCGAGGCGACTGGCTGGGTCTTCTATCAGGAGACGAATATTGTCCTTTTCGGCCAGTGTAAGGAGAGGGGCTTCGGTAGCGGCCTCTATTTTCTCTTGGCAGGTCGTCGTTGGGCTCTTGGCTGCTCCGAGAATTATAGAATGTTCTAGGCTCTAGCCTATCTCTCTGCTTGTAATTCCAAGTTTGTTCTCCTTCATATTCTCTCCTCTTGTCACGGCAGTAGCGCACGACGTGGCCAGGGCGTCCGCAGTGGAAACAGATTGGCTTACCTTCCGTGGTTCGCCATTCGTTGGTATCGCGTCTTCCGTTTACTTGTTTTGGCTGCTGCGGTCTTATCGTTTGGGCCACATATCTATTATTATAAAACTCTCGGGGTCTTTCCTTCTGTGGGGAACTTCTCCTAGGCTTTGAGATTGGCGCCAGGGTTCTTCCAATCTCCTCCTTTACCATATCTTCGATGGTAGAAATTTTTGGTTCCTCTCGAGTAGAGCCTAATGCCCGCTGTACCTCCTCACGAACAATTTGCCTGATCATAGATGACAGATCTGCCCTGTCATCATGATCACTGAGAGATGCCACATTTGGTAGTCGCTCGTATTTGGTAGGGGTCACTCGCTTACAGTGTATGCTTTCAATGCGGCGACATTCGGTGACGAATTGCTCAGTGTTATGCACATCCCTTGGGATAAGTGCCTGGTAGAGCTCCTCAGCTATCCCTTTCATCAGATGGGATATTTTATCTTCCTCATTCATTTGTGGATCTACCTCTTTGCAAAGGCGCAGGACGTCTTGGATGTAATATTCGGTGCTTTCTCCTTTCAATTGTGCGCGAGTTTTGAGTATTTTCTCAGCTCGCAGTCTTGAGCTTTCATTTTTTCCAAATACATTTTCTAATTGTGACATGAACTCCGTCCATGTCTGGATGCTTTCCTCGTTGTTTTCATACCATTTGAGAGCAGTGCCAGTAAGATAGAAATAAACGTTAGCGAGACAAAGGGTTTCATCCCATTGGTTGTGCTTCGCCACACGTTCATACCCTTTTAACCAGCTACGGGGATCTTCAACACCCTCACCAGAGAACATTGAGGGGTTTCTAGGTAGATGTTGGACAAAAAATGAACCCACCTGAGTAGTTGCTTCTTTCTTGATGTTCATGGTTTTTTCTTCTTGCTCAACCGAGTCAATTTTCCGTTTTTTTCTGAATGGGTATCGATCCAGCTTCTTCACCAGTTGTAGCGTAGAATTCAAGTCTTGAAATATCCTAAGATGTAAAAGTATTTATTGATGACGTCACAGCGACGAGTCGACAATTATTAACAAGTCAGCCAAACTATATGTATCTAGAGAATCTTAAGCAAGTAAGCAAAGAAATATTTTAAGATGATTTCACAAAACAGATTAATATATATTTTTATAATCTGTTGAATATATTTTCATTGAATAATATTAAATTAAATAATAAAATATTTCTTCGCCACAATATGGTGACAATGAACGCCATCTGTGTTTGATGTTTGAAAGGGCAGTAGAAAGTTGTTTAATTTAAGGAAAAATCGCGCTAAAAACAGTTTCGAACATAAACAATGAGTTTGTATCAGACTATTCTAAACTACGAATAGATATCTTGATGCCCAATGTGCTAAGCTTTATCTGACAATGTTACTTTTTATTTGTAATTTCTTTTAAAGAAAATTTGTGAATAATATTAAAAATGTGTGTATGCTTATACACACTCATATTCTCACACAGGAATATTTACATATTCAAAAGAATAAATCTAACCATGATTATGTGAAATTAGATGAATTTTATATAAAAAGTAAAAACATTTTTAAAAATCTCTTCAAACATCAGATTTGCATATGTCTGTCTCGAATCTGTTGGATGGCCGAGTTCTTTGGAGAGGAAGTCTTCGAGCCTGTTGTTCATCCAGGAACGTAGCTCCAACCGCAACAGAAGCTGAAACCACCAAACTAAGGTTAGTTCATGCCAAGCTTGCTATATATGCAAATATTGTCGTATATGTAAATATTACTATATATATGCAAATATGCCGTATATGCAAATACAGAAAGTAAAACCTGTCTTAAACGGTAAATTCGTTTAAAGCGTTAAAATCAACATTATTCCGCGGTCACCTAGTACAATGAAGTACAGTGAATTTGTGCCAGATGGCGGCAACATGTGCTATCCAGTTATTTTGCTTCATCTTTTGACTGACCGTTTAAGACATGTTTTACAGTTTAAGATGACACGATGTGATGGCAAGTTGGAGCTGGACAATCCAAGGTAAAAAAAATCGACTAATCTGGCGAACTCTATACATATGTATTACGACCCTTCATTTATGATATAAATAGTTGCATGCTCAAAATTTGAATCTTTAAAGTACTTAATGTAGAAAGGTAAAGTGCGTCACGAGATGGGTTGCCCGCTCCATGCTTTCACCACGCCATCAAAGCCACTGTAGTCATAGCAACACTCAGATAATAGTAGCTAGGTAATCCATGTCGTGAAAACCACTTCACTTGAAGATGATGACCTACCATCCGAAGCGGACTCCTGGCTCGAGCCCGCACGATTGGTCCCACTGGGGTCTCGGTGTCTATTGACTTAGTCAGGTTAGATCATCGCAGCCATTTTAGAACACATGTGTAGTAGTAAGATTTAACTTACCAGCCATGCTGGAAGCTCATTTTCATCACAGAGGTTTTGGCTTACAACCTAACAAAGTGGTACATACATGAAGGCAGGAGTACAAACCCAACTTCAGCTGAGACTCCCAACAGCCAGTCCCAAATGGCACTGGAACCTGGACTCAGCGATGACGGAATATACAGGGACTCCATTCGGCAATCTGCACTTTACCAGTCTACAAAGCCTGTCACCGGCTAACTCTCAATAACTGCCCGTATGTTCCAACTTTATTCTGTATGTATTCTTCAAAATACGTTTCTATTTACCGGGGCAGATGTTTTTTTTTTCACATTAAAGGTAAAAACAAAATTGAAAAATTACCAATATCACCTAACTATTAATATATATATATATATATTGATATCTATTTATGATTTTCTTTCAAATCATATCGATATAAAAATATAAAGTGAATTTGGTTTTAACTTTGTTATTTCTGTCGTCAATTGTGGTTAGCTATATATTGCTACTAGCCGAATGACCCGGGCAACGCCCGGGTTTTACCCGATTAAATGCTTTTATTCAAATACTATTCGTTACAATTATAAATTGGCGCCGTGGATGTCATTCTTGTGAAACGTCCCGCTCCAAACTTTGCGTCTGAGAAGCGATATTTTTATAAAGAGATGATCTGGCTTTGTGTCTTCTGCTCGAATGAATGTTTTTCTGTTAGAATTTTGTTCCTGCATACTAAAAATGAACTGGCTTCACTCGTGGTCTCTGCTTTTTGGAATTTTTCCGGATATAATTTGGTATCTGATAATCAAATATGATAAAGCAATATTGTCATAATCATTTTCTGACTAAAAAAAAACAACAACTATTTTTGCCCAGAACCTGTCAATTTCAATTTTTCTTGGCTAAAAATGCGACAAATATATCTTCCATATTTTTTTCTATGTCCTGTTAAAACACGTTTTACATGTACATTAGGTCAGCTGATATTACCTCCCATCTTCACCGCTAGAGGCGCTGCTTGCGAGCGAAAGAGCAAATTTGCAACTCAAATTTGCAAATAACTCGAAGAATATTCGGGATAGAGACCTAAAATATTCAATATAAGTTTTTCCAGATTCTACTATACATACTGCTAAAATTTCAGTCATATTAGTTACGTATTTTACGTATATTACGTAAAAGCATTCCATTCACAAAAGCAAACAATGACAGAATTGATGACTCTGATACTATATATTTTAATAATATAAATGAGTTTTAAAAATTGTAAAAAAAAAATGCATCGGCCGGGAATCGAACCCGGGCCGCCCGCGTGGCAGGCGAACATTCTACCACTGAACCACCGATGGTTATAAGAAATGGCCATATTTGGGTATTTATTCCATTCACAAAAGCAAACGGTGACAGAATTGATTGATTGTTGATTATGACTCTGATACTTGTATATTTCAATAGTTAATAGTGAGATTGGTAATTAAATATGGTCCTAAATTTCAGAGAGTAGTTTATTATAACTTTTTAAATAGAGCACACACATGGCACCGGCTTCAGATGAACATCATACACATGTGATCTAACCTGACACCAATTATTCTATTACAACACTAGGCTTACCCAAGCTCGAGGAAGAAGAGCTGGACGAACAATGGCCTACCTTTGTAAATACAAGAATTAAACGATTTCCGTTTCAGGCTTTTTGAGGGCTCGGACACAGGAGGGGCAGGTGGAATGTTCTTTCAGCCACGTGTCCAGGCAGGTTCTGTGGAAATGGTGACCGCACTCCGTTAAGCTGCACACCACACGTCAGCTACTTAGTATATAGAGCTTCTATGCCTACTTATACATGGAATTATATAAATTTTGCATGTGTCACACCTTATAACTCGAGATTTAATCGACTAATTCAAATGATGTTTCCACATAACGTACAAAATCTTTTGATATAAGATTCATAAGGGATAAGTTTCTTGATGATAATTTAATTGCGTTGGTCATTCCTCTATTCTCTTCTACAGGAGGATTCTTTCCTAATACATAACCACTATAGTCTTCTTGTAAAAGGACATGAAGATTCCAAACTTTGAGTGACGCTATCAAAATATTTACAAGAAACTCATCCCTGGATGATAATTCGTTTTTCCAACTGATCCTATGACGTAAGGAGTTGTTTAGTTTAGTGCTCCTAGTCTTAATAACAAAAGCAGACGCATTCTAAATCACCAAATCATCATGGATGTCAATTCTACAGGCTTGATACCCTAAATTGATTGAGTGGAGATAAGAAAGAAGAAGATATTGTTCAGTACCAAATATTTATAAGAAATTTTAGGTACATTTAAATCTATGCTGACACTTGGAATAATCGTAGATATGACAAAATTGATTATCTCAAGTGACACTACACGCGGCATCTGGTGGAATTAAACTGCCGAAACTAAATATCACTCTCACTGCCCCGAATGTTGGATTGAACTAACCTTTCTCTCACACATGGATTCATCATATAATAGGAATATTTTTATTCGAATTTTATATATTTCACACATGAAGATTATTATACTATATATATTGTAACATAGAGTGGTCATTTTTATGTTTATATCTTGCGACTCTGTAAATTTCCCTCGTGGCTTATCTTTTGTTTACCATTCTTAGTTTTGTGCTTGCCTTGAATAAATTGTGGTCTCCTCCTGAAGTTTTTGTCTACCCCACATCTGACATTTTTTTTACCCTGCGATGACACCTCCACTGCCATATCTTATGATCCCATGCCACCAGTTCGCGTTTTGCAGCCATGTTGGGGCTAGTAGACCTTACCTGATAGGCCAATTAGCCCGGAATCCAAAGACAGACAGAAGTTTTTGTCTTCCCTAATTTTCCACGTGGCATTTCTCCTCCTGAAGTTTTTGCCTTCCCTAATTTTCCATGTGGCATTTTGGTGGAGATTCTGGGTAAGTTAGGGAAGACAAACTGAAGAACGCCGAGAAGAATTTGAAGCCATGGGTGCTGTGATCTACATTTTTAGAGACTGGCTCCAGGATTCCACCACCGTGTCAAAGCCAAGACTTCCTTCCAAGATGATGATGTCCCTATAGACGACGATACGACGACAAAGCCGCTCTTCACGCCGCAAGAAAATGGACGCAAAGGTACTAGGGACAAAGTTCCAAGTCTTCGATGGAATCCTTGGCAGAAGCACGTCAGATTCATGTCAGTATCTACAATAATTGCTAGCTGTGGGTCACAGCTCCCATAGGGAAGAAGCTATGTAACATAGTATTTATTAATTTTATTATTTTTTATTAACAGAGTGGTCATTTTTATGTTTATATCTTGCGACTCTGTAAATTTCCCTCGTGGCTTATCTTTTGTTTACCATTCTTAGTTTTGTGCTTGCCTTGAATAAATTGTCTCCTCCTGAAGTTTTTGTCTTCCCTAATTTTCCACGTGGCAATATATATATATATTACTATATATAGTCACGACCGTCTGTCGTGGCCTCTGTCACGGATAAAATACAGTTATCATCGTCATGCGTTCTTAATTCTGTCACCGTTTGCTTTTGGTTCAGTGGTAGAATGCTCGCCTGCCACGCGGGCGCCCCGGGTTCGATTCCCGGCCGATGCATTTTTTTTTTACAATTTTTAAAACTCATTTATATATTATACAAGAATGACATCCACGGCGCCAATTTATTTATTTATTTTTTTTTTTTAATTTTTATTATTTTTTTTTGCTTATCCCTAGTACACATGGTACAGGCCATGATAATCATGGTGGGTAGTTAGCGACTGCTTTTACTGTAAGTGCACCACATGTCTACACATGTGAAAAGCAGTTCGACTTTGCACTTACTAATGCCAGAGCCCCGTTTGGTTACTTGCACTCGCTGGTGGGGTTGGACTTTTGCAAGAATCGGGGGCCATTGGAGCATTTTTTTTTCTTTAAACAGAAAAAAGTGTCCAATGCGGGTTCGAACCCGGGTCCTAGTGGTCGAAAACCAAACGGTTTAACCAGCCTTCCACCGACCCCCTACGCCAATTTATAATTGTAACGAATAGTATTTGAATAAAAGCATTTAATCGGGTAAACCCCGGGCGTTGCCCGAGTCATTCGGCTAGTATATATATATATATATATATATATTATAATTCTATTTTTCACTACTGATCTCCATAAAAATAGCAGCAACGATTAAAAAATAGTAAATGGAGGGGAATAGTGGGAAGATTAAATATTTGAACATCTCAAGTTTATAGGCAGCATTACAATACATTCTCAACATGTGCAAAGATGATAAGGCAAATCCTCAACATATCTTTGATTATATCCAAGAAGACACAAAACAGGATCTTACAGCTCAGGGAATATTCAGAAAAACATCAGACTTCTGAGGCATCACCAGCTTTTGATCTGAAATTTTCCAGGATTAGTTAAAAAATATTGATATATCATTTACTCGTACAACTCCTGGCTGTCCTTCAAGATCAGCTTGATGAACGCGCGGTCTATATAACAATATTTATTACCATATGACCTTTAATACCCCCGTTTGCTAAGATTGGCTGTAAGTTGGTAAAAAAAATATTTATAACTATCATAAAGAGACGAAACCTTTCGTAATAAGATTGTTTATTAAGTTTAAAATGACTTTAAAACAAACTTATTGGGAAACGTCTTATCTCTTTTAAAATTTTATATAGTAATTTCTTATATTTGCGTTATAATTATTAATCAAGAGGAGAGAGTGTGTATCAAAACTGCTCCTAAAATATAAGCAGTCGGCCTCTTCGAAATATCGGAGGATATTAATAAAAGTTGTGATTTTTAAGATAATTTCGTTGTCGACATTGTCCTATATTTATTTGATAATATATTTATATTAAGAGAAGGTGTATTGAATATCTTATAAATCGACAGAGAGAGATAGACAGTGTGTGCTTTAATATAAAACCTATCACCTAAGAATATTCATGGGGCAAAGCCTACGATATTGTTGATGCTCCTCACTTATATTTTTCACTCTATCACAATCTGATACAATTTCTATTTGAAACAAACTTTCACGACCTTTTAGCGATAACTTTAAATCTCTTTTCGATGTAAGTGGTCAAATATCGTCACTAACATTACTTTCTCCTTATGGTTTATTAAGATTAAACCTAATTTTTTAGATTATAAAATGCCATCATAGTTTGGGTATAGATCGCACCACCAACTTACCAATAGGTCTTGTTATCTTGCTCGAGGCAGATAGGACATTCGAAGGAACCTTTTACCATGGTGTAGGGTCGCTTCTTGAAGAACTTGTGGAACATGTCCACCACCTCTTGCTGGCATATCCATAGGAGTAGGAATAGGATCACAACGTAGGCGTAGATGAGCAAGATCAACTTGAAGGCCGTCAATTCTTCTAGCTGCAATGCCATGTTAGTTGGTTGAAGAGAAGAATCTGATCATTCTCTGAGGTGGCCTTTTATAGTCAAATCTGGCAACGTCAACATGACTGGCTTGATCATCGGATGGGAGATTGATGCTTTGATTAGATAAAATATTTCCTTACTTTTCCATTACTTTTACATATTTTTATCGTGTAGTTAAGATTATTTTGGTAGAATTTTTTTTTTTTTTTACGTTAGGTAATTTTCGCGACGCAAAGAAAAATGGATGCATCTAAAAACGAACTTTCTATTCTCCTTAATTATCCGAGATAATTTTGATTTATGTTTGGAATTTACAAATATTTTAAAGACGAAATAATCTCTAAGAATGTTTTTATAATATTAGATAGCTCAGAAATGTGTTTTTTTTTTCTATCGAACAATCAAAGTGCTCGTTAAAGAAACAATTGGAGTTCCCCCCATTCCCCTTGATGAGATATTTCGTAGATATTTGAAACTACTGGGGATAAAGTGAGAGTACCAAGTTTAGAAAATGTTGGTGGCTTTAATTGTTATGAGGGATAGTTAAAAATTACAATCGATATTTGTTTCGAATATTTTATTTATTATATTAAAATACCCGCGCACTTTTTTGTCCCGTGCAGTAAAACTGCGGTATTGCCGGAGTATTGGTAAAGATCATCACTTTTCCAAGTAATTCTAGTCCAACCTCTCAGCCAAAATGGTCCATCCAGGCTAAGACACAGCACTGTCTAATGATTCGGACCGATATTAGATTAGAAATTGCAGATTTTCACGTCGCGCTATAGCAAACCAATACCAGGCTCATATCCTTGTGTTATATATTATTTATTATCTCATATATTAATTATCATATATTATTTATTCAGAAATCTAAACGTACAAGCTTTCAAGCGAGATATCTTCTATCATGATACAAGGCCTATTGCATAAAAAGCTTTATATTTTTAACTATATAACACTGTGGTCTCATATTGTAAACGGTGATGGGAGTAATACTCATGTATCATATATATATGTTTTTTTATTTTAATTTATTTTTATCTTTGTTTATCCTCCGACATCATACAAATCAGTGTATGAAAGTAATTGTCTTAAAATTAGGTTTCCTGTATATATAATTTGCATTATTTTATCATTAAATACAAATAACTTTTATTATTTTCCTTTGCAGACTCCGAGGAGAAACAGTGAATGACTTAATAAAGGGTTTTGTGTGCGTTGTGTGTGCTTGTTGCTTATAGGGTGGAATCATCCAACGCTATATCTTCTAACCATAGGACGAAAAATTCGTGAACTGAAGTTGGAAAATATTTAGAAATATTGTCCATTAATGGGGAACCTTCCCAGTCATTTCGTCAAAATTTATGTCTTTTCCTAGTTTGGATTAAACTGGTGAAATTACTGGTAAGGCTCACCACTGATGAGCCAAGCCTTTCCAAATATTTTCGAACTTCAGTCTACTAATAGTAGAAACGCGTCCATTACCATTAAAATGAAATGCGCTGAGTGATTTGATCGTCAACATACATATGGCGCTATATATTCTGTTCACTAATGTCTTATTTTCACTCTAATTGCTCGAACCATTCCATTCACGCTGCCTTAAACATGGCCAAACAATTTGGGCGTACCCGCTAAATTACATAACGTCATTAGGTACCTCTTAAACATAGCAACCTAGGTTATCTTATTAACGATAATGTTTTATGTACAAGGCTTCATTTACAATTATATCAATGTCTTTAGGTCCTGAATCTTCGGTCCTTGGGGATCTTGTTATTGGTTTTAGAAAGTTTTTCCCGAGAGACTTGATGGATATTTAAGGTATATATTTCCTTTATTCCACTTTTCGTCGTTCTGACTTGATTGATATATAGAATTTGTTTCTTTTTATTTTTTTATTTGAGATATCGGACGCGATAGCTCAGTTTGGGATACTTGCGGCCTAAATGCATTTCAGCAGTTTAACTTAATAAACAAACTAAAGCAAAATCAGCATATATATAAAAAACTAAAAGGTTGGTTTTATCAGATATAAAATAAAATCTAAAATGAATCTACAAAAATTATTGCTATATACAAATTTGCACACTTCTTCGATGGTAGAAAAATCCTTACATCTGTAGCTGTGAAAGATTGGGCATTCTATCAATAAATGTATTGAGTCTTTGTTTTCTTTTCTACAGAAGCAGCTAGGATCAGCCGTTGCCCCGAGTTTCGTCAGAAATTCTCCAAAATGTCGATGAATTGTTATGAATTGTGTGTTATAAAAACTGGGACGAAAATAATAGAGAATTCCAAATGGGAAAAATTTCTGAAAAGTTTCATTAGTATAATCTGTTTCAGCCATTCTTGATTCTATGAAGTTGTGAATTATAGTGTTGGGGAATGCAGTCATAATAAATAAATATCTTTTTTTGATAGATTAGCCGAATCGTATTTGATTATCAAAGATTCTATGTGATTGGTAAGAATAGGTATTTTTGCCAAACTCTGTATGCAATTTGATGAGGTCGTTATAGAATTTGTTTCGGTCTTAAATTTATTTTCACCCCCTTGTTTCACATTTGTAGATACTCGATATATGGTTAGCGATTTGAATATTCCAACCTTTTAGACCACAACTGTATATATATGAGGTTTCAGCATGTTTCGATCAAATACTTCGGCCAGTAGCCAAGGTGTCAAGACTGCTAGATGAATTGACGCTCGCGTTAAGTTCTATCTAATAGCCTGATTAATTTTTATAGAAAATGCAGAGTGTTCCAGAAGGTACTTTACTAAAGTGCAATAATATGACTTGTAATTGATTTATATGAATTAGCTGTAGTTTAAATATTGCTCCAACTCTTAAAGCTCTATTTTCTATTTTTGAGTTAACAGAAGAATTCAGAATAATGCCGTATGTACAAGAAAAACAGATTTGTTGTTTATTGAAACCCGATCTGACACTCAGATTCAGTGAAAGAAACTTCAGAACACAATCTGGCAAAAAAAAAAGAACATCCTCTCTCCCGTCAATAATAAATTGGCATAACAACTTTATAAAGATCTCAGACTGTGTGATATGGAGCATAATACACTGGTCTTTAACTGGGTTGAAAAATACCTTTTAGGACATTCTGTACTTCAGGGTTCGAAAATCTTTCTAATTGCATTTTATCAAACGAAATTTGGTGGTGATCAATTTGCACGCTTATGTGAAGTTATTTTTTCATTCCGTTTCACCAAAATTTGCAGGTCAGTTAGAAATTTGACCACAATAAAATTACACTAAATAAAATACAGTTCATAAATTTTAAGCGTTTTCTATGAAAATTAAAAAGTGCTAAAGGAAATTTATAATAAATAAATATAGCAATCTGGGAATCAGGCTGCTATGTACAGAAAGCAATGTTTGTACACTATGAGATGTTCGAACCAGTGGTATATTGATTCGGTATAACGCGACGTGAACATATGTAATTTTAAATAATTTATGGAAATTCTTTTAAAAAAATCATTTCCCTTTTCCGCCCAAGAAAGGATTTCCCTGCCCCTCTATCGAGTACAGCTTATCGTTATCACTTTTCCCAGTGTCAACGAGGTCAGGATTCTGTGATCACTGAAGGGAAAAATACAGTAACTTTTCAATCCAAAGAGCTTGAATCATCCCATAATATTACTGTTGCCATAATAATTTCAATAGCCAGCAAATTTGTTGGTGCCTCTAAAAGTTTAGGGGATTTTGATATTCTTTTTTTTTTTTGGAGTTGATTCCATCAGTTTTCTATGATAAGTATAGTTTCCTGATTGTTCATATATAAATAGGTGATTCTTATAGAAAATTTGCTATAAAAGTTCGCTGACGTTAAGCTTTGGTGAATAATCTTTTGTTTAAATCTTAGGTGTAAAGTTATTGTCCCTATGGTGATGTCAGCCGTTTTGTGTCATAGGCTTATCGGGGAACTTTCCATATCTTGAAGTATTTCCACGGGGAGCTGAGGACTACGAGAAAGTATCTACAAATTCCATGGCTGAGGGACTTGGAATTTTCTTCTTGTAGGTACAGTCTACCTCGAGGTTTCATCTGCTCATCTAATTCCAGGTTGTTCCTCAATTTTGATCTTCCACCTTTTTATTCTTAGAATTCACAGCCATTTCTAAGGAATCAGAGGCGATACAATTGGACATAAAAAAAAAGCGCATACAACCCTAAAATTATACAGTTTAATTTTGATAAGGAGAGAACTACAGGAATACAGACTAGGTATTCTTTAAAATCAAATCATATTTAATACCGTAATTATGTAGGTCCCAAAGCCTTGATAATAATTATAGTAACATTTAAAATACAATATAACGCGGCTGATGATTGTAAAACGAAAATTAAAATTATACCGCGAATGTTTCTTTTAAAAATCGAAATTTATTTTCAAAGAGAAATAGCGACATTTCTAACTTTGAGGATGAGGTATGGAAAGGTGAAACATGAAGAGTAATGGAGAACGGAAAAATAAAAAGTGTCCAGGGGCGGGAATCGAACCCACACCCTTCTGCTTACCGGGCAGGTGCCTTGTCCACTCGGCTACCCTGGACGTATTTTTCCGTTTATAACTTATATTTAAAGTAACATTTAAAATACAATATAACGCGGCTGATGATTGTAAAACGAAAATTAAAATTATACCGCGAATGTTTCTTTTAAAAATCGAAATTTATTTTCAAAGAGAAATAGCGACATTTCTAACTTTGAGGATGAGGTATGGAAAGGTGAAACATGAAGAGTAATGGAGAACGGAAAAATAAAAAGTGTCCAGGGGCGGGAATCGAACCCACACCCTTCTGCTTACCGGGCAGGTGCCTTGTCCACTCGGCTACGGTAAGCAGAAGGGTGTGGGTTCGATTCCCGCCCCTGGACACTTTTTATTTTTCCGTTCTCCATTACTCTTCATGTTTCACCTTTCCATACCTCATCCTCAAAGTTAGAAATGTCGCTATTTCTCTTTGAAAATAAATTTCGATTTTTAAAAGAAACATTCGCGGTATAATTTTAATTTTCGTTTTACAATCATCAGCCGCGTTATATTGTATTTTAAATGTTACTTTAAATATAAGTTATAAACGGAAAAATACGTCCAGGGTAGCCGAGTGGACAAGGCACCTGCCCGGTAAGCAGAAGGGTGTGGGTTCGATTCCCGCCCCTGGACACTTTTTATTTTTCCGTTCTCCATTACTCTTCATGTTTCACCTTTCCATACCTCATCCTCAAAGTTAGAAATGTCGCTATTTCTCTTTGAAAATAAATTTCGATTTTTAAAAGAAACATTCGCGGTATAATTTTAATTTTCGTTTTACAATAATTATAGTAACAAAACTAATATAAGAAAATATATATCAATATATACACATATAGAGCATTTTCAGACCAAATTGGATTTAGAGATTAGTTTTTTTTTTTGAAAAATTTCAGAATATAAATTGATCGCATTTGACTTAAATATTTATATTCAAATTGAGAAGTTTCTTGAGTTAAAATAACACTTGATTTTAAAGGGTTTTTTTAATGATAATTTAACGAGGAGGATGAATTACTGGTTTAAAACCAAACCGGATTCAAGACGGAGTAAATCTGGTCTACTGACTTGGTCATAGTTGAGAACAGTTTGTTTGGACTTTTATTGAAGATTAAATGACCAAAAATAAAATAATCAGAAACTTTTAAAAACTTGCTTTTATTCTCTATCTTTAAAACAAGAAAAATAAAAATAAATATTCGACATTTTTATATGAGAGTTTGAATATAAATATTTCTATACATATATAAATAATACAATAACAGACTTTTATGAATATATTCGTAAAATTAAAAAGTAATATATTTTCCTCTCAATACATCTTAAGTATTTGATATATGTAAATAATAATGTGTATATAAAAATAGTATTTATTATTAATTTGTTAACGTGATAATCCCGTTGAAGGACTGACAAGTCCGAAAGCTTGAAAATAAAAGGTGGTACAAGAAACTTAGCCCTGGAATATTTATTTATTTTATAATAAAATTAACTGTATCTTTCTACTCCGTAGCGATTTATATAATAATTTTTGTTTTATTCTTTCCTTCATTTGGACACACTTTTTATATATTTTAAAAATATTAATAAATATATTCATTTTCACACACACAATTTATATTTTTGATAATTGATATTTCTTTCCGCGTATATATTTTAGTCTTTATTAATCATCGTAAAATAACATTGTTTTAAGCTATAATCCTTTTACAGAATTTCTCATTTTCAAAAAAATTCCACTATGCAGGTTAAACATAAGTTTTGTTCAATTGTCATGCTTCTGAAAAATTTGAATCATAAGCAGTCTTTGCGATGGTCCAACGCATGCAATCTCGTGTCCTTGGCTCCAACTACTGAAGACACTAAGTGTTGATACTATTAGTTCCTTCAAATTACAACCTTCCCTTCATTCTTGAGAGGAGTCATTTTTACTCACGTTGGCCTTTTATAATACTATTAGCAAGTCTCAAGGCCAAAGATTTAGATAATAGTGGATCTATTGCTCCAAGTCCCTGTGTTTACCCATGGACTGTATACACTGTATGCACTGTACAATATTAAAAAATATATCAAATTAATTTTGCTAAAATAAAGAGAATATAAAATAATAAAGTTTTTTTCAAATTATTTTTTGTAATTTTTGATTAATTGAAGTCAGCACAATATTTGGGTGAAAATTATACATGTTTGTAAATGGTACATAAATACACTTTTGAATTAATTCACTTTTTACATTTTATGAAAAGTTAAAAGAGAGAAGAAAATATTGCCAATAGGCTGATCGCACATGCACATTAGTAGGTTCTGTGATCCAAAGTGCAGGAATAGGGGGTTGGTGGAAGGATGGTCTAAACCGTTGGTTTTTGACCGCTATGACCCGGGTTCGATTCCCGCATTGGGTACTTTTTTCTAATAAAAATGCTCCAATGGCCCCCGATTCATGCAAAAGTCCAACTCCACCAGCGAGTGCAAGTAACCAAACGGGGCTCTGGCACATTTGTTAGTACAAAGTCGAACTGCTTTTCACATATGTAGACATGTGGTGAACTTACAGTAAAACAGTCGCCTACATCTACCCACCATGATTATCATGGCCTGTACCACGTGTACTAGGGATAAGCAAAAAAAAGTGCAGGAATGCTGGGACAGCTAACATATTCACAGAGAAGTCAGTCGTCAGTCACACTCATAAACAAAACTTTAGGAAGTGGAAAGTCTTTGATATCGTCGGCCGTCTGTTTTTTTTTTTCTTTTAAAGAGAGAGGCAATTTTGTTCACACTTGTTGACCTCGTGTGTCTTCAATAAAGGTCCCTGTGTATCAAATATCTGCAGAGTTATTGTCTGAATCCCGATATACATGCTAAAAGGTACAACTTCCTTAAGTTTAGTCCATGAATGTACGATTAAGTGAACTTTTAAATGTATTGTGCTGACCTTTACCAGCTCTTTTTCAACCGCCATATTGGAATAATTCTCGGTAAAGCAGAAACACAAATATATTTTATAAAAATATGAAGTTATAATAATTATTATATATATAGCTCTATTTTTCTCGTATTCGAAAGACAAAATTCTCTCTACAACTACATTAAAGGATTAAAAATGTTAATTAGGAGGGCTTAGCTCAATATATCATTTCTGAAACACGAAGGCATATCATCTCAATAATTACTCTAAATATTAATTCATTGATTAAGAAGCAAATGATAGACTATATCAGCAAAACATATGTAGCCATCATAAAAATTTCGGTGGCCGGCCGTATAAACCCTCGACAGCCATGAACCGGGATCGAATCCCGCATTGGACACTTTTTTCTGTAAAGAACCTGTTCATACTTTCATTGTAAATAACATAAGCTAGGTTGATCTTTTTGAGTGGTTCCTAATAAATTTATTTTGGAACAGATATGTAGCCATCTGGTAGATAAAATTGGCGAAGCCGTTGGGAGAGTTCACTATTGATGGGCCAAGCCCTGTCAATATATATTTTCATCCTTTAGTCAAGTGGCTGTAGAAAATTGTCTTTTAAATACAACAAAACAACACTAATATGATTATAATGAATGAATATATTATAATAAATATGAAATAATAATAATTATTTCATACTTTCACAGAGAGATGGCGCTGAATATCATGTCCAAACAAATAAATATTACCAAAAGATCTCATGTAATCTACAACGTACGTGTCGACCATGTTATTTGATAAAGAGATGATCCCTGAAAGCTTTTCATGTCCCAGAATCCAATAAAATAAACGCCGTGTTATTAATGTGATAATTGAACTTGTGTGTGCTAAATATTTGTAGAAGTGATCGACTTCTCTCATTGAGCCACATAGACGAGCTTCAATATGATAAATCTTTAAATAAATGTTGGAAGTCAATTTGTAGGAAATCTGAGATGGATGATGACAGGAACTATGTCTCACACTTTCATAAACAATCAATAGCCATGACATCATGATGACTTCATTAAAACTATGTTTTAAAGTAAACAATTTGATGACACATTCTATGATATGGTTGAGAATGGAAAAATTTGGTAAGACACCTCATCAATCTCTAACAAGAGGAATTACTCGACAAATATATTGTCACGCTGGGGAGTTTATTGGGAATCTATGTATCTAAAAAAAAAAATGAAAAAGGTCAGATCTTGATATTAAAAACAAAATATCAACACCTAACCTTTTTCTATTTAAAAAAAAGTTTTTTTTTTTCACATTAACAGCGTATTTACGCAAACTTGGCCTTAAATAATAATTTCTTGATTTCTAAGGAAGTCTCTGGGGCCAAACTTTGGTCGTAGAGGTACAGTCTGCACCACGCTGACGAGGGCAAACAGCCCGAAATGCGTACGTGGTTGGCTTTTTTGATTTATCAAGAAATTAGGTTGGACAAATATCACGGAACAAGTTAAATAAACGTTTAGTTTATTTTTGTTCCACGAGATGGCTCTCTGCCATCTAAAATGCTCATGTGAGCCTGGTCAGGATATGCCTTTTTTGTTTTGGCCCAGCCACTGTGCCAGCTCTTTGACAGATTGTCAAGATTCCATTAGATCCCTTGTGAATCTCATAGAACAAAGTCCGCCCTAGACTGACGAGGATCATTAGCCCGAAACCACGGTCTCTAGGTGGACGCTTCTCAGTTTGCCAAAGCTAGTGTTGTGGCTTTGCCGTCACAAACCCGAGGCCGCTAGTTTGCGGCGACGGTCAATAGATGGCGTCAAGTTTTGACGTCTATTTTGACGGGAGAGGCGACCATGTGAGCGGTCAGGATAAGCCTATTTTAATTTATATATATTAAAATAATTAACGGCACATATCTTGAACGGATAAATAAATTGTTTTTTAAAATTATATTTCGACGATCAGAATTTTTGTATATATATATATGGTAATTTAAACCAACAATCCCATATTGTATATAACTTATAACAAGATTTTAATGTTGTATAATAGAAACACATCTGTAAATGGTTATATGCATGATTGATATGTGTCATTACATCATCATATGTAATGTAATTTGTACAAACTGAGGATAATAAATAAAACTCTGTAATAGATTAAGAGTTGAGCTAGAGATATAGAAGTCAAACACGTAAATTCGAGATAGATGGAAGTCACAAAACAACAAGGTCTAAATATGGAAACTGCCACGGTACCAGTTTAGAATGTCACCAGACGCCCCTCTCACATCTGGGGCAAAACCCCCTTTCTCAGTAACCTATAAATACAGTCACTTCACAGTCACCTGACAGTGGGTTCAGCATCTGGGCGAGCCCACGTCGGTTGTACCTCAGATCCTCCTCATCCATCATGTAGACTAGTAAAAACTTCTATCTCCCCATCTTTCGCTCCTAGCTCAACTTTTATCTGGTCACGGAACTTTCATTAGTGCAACTGTGTCTTCGTTTTTGTGTGGACATTCCCAAGCTTTCCACTCTGCCTCGACCACGACTGCCTGTACTCTGTGAGAACTTTTAAAGGACTTACAAGGTGCAGAGAGGTACTGGAAAACTCCCCATCCTGACTGTTCCTCTCGGTCAACACAGTATAGCGAGAGTCAACACTTCATCATCACAAAGTTAGTCGACAGGATTCTGCAAGAGTCAACAGTAACTCAACTTATTACATATATATATATATATATATATATATATATATATATATATATTGTTACATCATGATTAATGGTGTATTTCTTATATTAGTTTTAATATATTTGAAATTTAAATTATATATTTATTTATTTTTATATAAAATATTCTATGATATTTATTTAAAACAGATTATTAATTTATCATCATTTGTATTTAGGTACACTGTGACTTCACTGCTCTCTTTGATGTGAGAAAATAAATAAAGGATTCTGGTGGCTACTTAAAGAAGACTTATCTCGTTATTCCCTTTTATAAATTTGTAGGATGGTTGAAACACGCTCTGGTAAGATGCAAGACCCAGCACAGGAGAGAATCCAGGCTGAAGAGTCTGCCAAACCGCAGCTCAGTGCAACAATTGGTAGAGATGCTAGTTCCGACCCAGTTGTCCTGAATCCCAACATCGACATCCCCAAGTATGATGGAACGGAAGACCCTCGCCCATGGATTGAATCTCTTGAAGAAATTGGCTTCTTGTACCATTGGGCAGACTACATTATCTCTCGTTATGCCGCCATGAACATGACGGGAAGCGCTAAAACCTGGTTGAATTTACACAAAGCTAGTTTCACGAGCTGGGAAAATATTAAAATCCGCCTCATTCAGGATTTTTCTTTGGACGCGAATAAAGAAGAACTTAGAATGAAGCTCAACAGAATGCAACACTGGAATGAACCAGCAATCAGGTTCGCGGAAGACATTCTAGTGTTGTGCAACAAGGTTGACCCCTCAATGGAAGAAGAAACAAAAATTGAACATGTTATTGGAGGACTGAAAAAAAAGTACTCATTCGCGCTCTACCTGAACCCTCCTAAAACGACCGATGACCTTCTTGTCGTGTGCAAGAAAATGGATTATTTTGAAAAGAAGTATCGGGAACGTGTGGAGAAATCCAGAAACCTATATAACGGTCCACGCTATTCTAGACCCCAACAACAATCGAGGTACGTGCCGCCGACTGCCGCACGAAACTACCAGACCACTTCCAGGCCCCAAGCCCCTGTTTCCAATAATTACAAGAACGACTCCCCTCCTACCCCCAGACAGTATCGAAACAACTTTCCCCAGCCCTCTACCCCTAGACGTCCTTATAATCCTAACCTTGTGCCGAAACCAAACCTTCAGAGAAACACTTACAATAAAAGCCAAGAAGTGAGCAAAAATAGGACGGAAGATGGAAGACCAATCTGCTTTAAATGTAACAAGCCAGGGCACGTGGCCCGTTATTGTAGGGTCAAGTTTATAAGAATCCTAGAAGAGGATCCAGCAGATACCCAAGAGAAGGTCGAAGAAAAATGCCAAATGAATGAAATATCAGAGAAATCAGGACCTCGGCTTTATGCTGATGTATGTCATAGCACACAGACAAATATTCCTACCCGGAATAGATATTCCGTGTTGGAAGATTTAAACTAAGCGTCGCGCCTGAATCTGTCAATCAAAGCAAGTCGACCATAAACGGAATCAAGAAGTTGGACCCTAAATACAAATTAAAAATTAATGTGGACAAGATAGGGACTTTTGAAGCTTTGGTTGATACAGGTGCTGACCTCTCAGTGGTCGACCTCAGAACGGCCCTCGATACAGGCCATGGTATAAGTAAACTCGCAAAAATTTGTGCAGGACCCGATGGAAAAAAATTGGACATGGTAGGAAGTATATTTTTAAATATAAAAATTGATGACGAAACATTATCACACAACTTTGTGATATTGAAAACGCATTTACGGACATTAATTCTTGGGAGAGATTTCCTTAAGAAAATGAACGCAAAAATAGATTGTAAGCAAGAAACTATAAAATATGATTTGACGAATAATCATGACGAAATCAATTTTGAAATGTTGAAAATAAAGAGTGCCAAGGATTCCATTGTACCGGAATGTTCCATGAAATTGATCAAGGCATTGGTAGAAACAGAGGATGGAGAATATATTATCGAGGAGAGCAGCAAAATGTTTCAAACAAATGGACTTCGTCTAGCAAGAAGCTTGATCAATGTTATAAATAGGGAAACACACATCTGGATAACTAATCCGTATCCTCGACCGTTAAAAATAATGAAAAACCAAACATTGGCTTTTGGAAGTAGTCCAGCGAAAATAAATGTGAGTCGAGAAAGAGAGGTAGAAAAGAACGAAGAACCTAGATTCCAAATAAACGAAAATCTTTCACCAAAGGAACAGAAGGAGTTAAAACAAGTTTTAGAAAGGTATGGAGATCTTTTTTCATCGAGATTAGGGAGAACCAATTTGGCAAAACATCGGATAGACACAGAAGACGCGAAGCCAATTAAACACAAGCCTTACCGGGTAAGTGCTAAAGAACGAGATATTATAAAAGAGCAAATTGACGAGATGCTTACAGAAGGCATAATTAGGCCATCTTCTAGCCCCTGGTCTTTTCCAGTAATATTGGTCAAGAAGCGAGATGGTAAATACAGATTTTGTGTGGACTACAGAAAACTGAATAATGTGACAGTAAAAGATGTCTATCCGATCCCTAGAATAGACGAAGTTATGGATACTCTCCAAGGATCTACACACTTCTCAGCAATAGACCTCAGATCTGGATATTGGCAAGTTGAAGTCGAAGAAAGAGACAAAGAGAAAACAGCTTTCACTACAGCGCATGGATTATATGAATTCAACGTGATGCCTTTTGGACTTTGTAATGCGCCTGCTACCTTTGAGAGAAATATGGAGAATATGCTTGGAAATCTGAGATGGCAAATTTGTTTGTGTTATCTGGATGATGTTATCATATATAGCCCGGATTTTCCAACGCACCTCAAAAGACTTGAAGCTGTTTTTAGATGTTTTCGTGAATCTAATTTAAGGTTAAACGACAAAAAATGCCGATTTGCTTTTGAAGAATTGGAGATTCTCGGCTATATAACGAGCAAACATGGTATAAAACCCGCGGAACATAACATCAAAGCTGTCAGAAATTTTCCTCGACCCAAAAAGGTCAAAGAAGTACAATCCTTTTTGGGAATGTGTTCATATTATAGAAAATTTATCAAAGACTTTTCAAAAATTGCTGACCCTTTGACCAACCTTATAAAAAAAAGTGTATCATTTACCTGGACAGAAAGACAAGAGGAAGCGTTTCAAACCCTAAAAACAGCACTATTAAGTCCACCAATTTTAGGTCACTTTAATCCAAATGCACCTACTTATGTTCATACTGATGCGTCCAACATCGGCATAGGTGCAACACTTGTCCAAGACATCGGTGGTGAAGAGAAGGTGATCTCATATTTGAGTCGTACCCTAAGTAAAGCGGAGCAAAATTATTCAACCACTGAAAAAGAATGTCTGGCCGTTGTCTGGTCAATGTCAAAATTACGACCCTACCTTTATGGAAGACACTTTAAAATAGTAACAGACCATCACGCCTTATGCTGGCTCAAAAACTTGAAGGATCCAACAGGTCGATTGGCAAGATGGGCATTGAAAATTCAAGAATATGACTTCGATATAATACATAAATCGGGAAAGAAGCATCTGGACGCCGATGGCTTATCTAGGGGGCCCTTACCAGAAACTGATTGGGATGAGGATTTTGAAAGGCTATTTTTAAATCAAATAACAGACGAAGAGGATAAATTTATCGAAAGTGTTAAGAAAAACCTTAATGGAAGCAGGCGATCAATTGCGCAAAACTTTAAAGAAGAAGATGGATGCCTCTTTAAGAAAAACCCGAACCCTGAAGGCAGGGCGTGGTTGCTTGTGGTTCCAGAGAATAAAAAGAGAGAAATTATGAAAGAATATCACAATCATATGTCGAATGGCCATCTGGGCGTCGCCAGAACCATGTACCGAATAAAGAGTAAATACTTTTGGCCATCCATGCTAAAGGATGTCTCAGAATTCGTTAGGACGTGTCACCTTTGCCAAAGTAGGAAAGGCTCAAACCAATTACCTTCTGGACTACTACAGCCCATCCCCCCAGCCAACTTTCCTTTCGAAAGAATTGGAATTGACTTTGTTGGTCCACTACCATCTACGAAAAACAGGAAAAAATGGATAATCGTGCTGTCGGACTACTACACTAGATATGCAGAAACAAGAGCAGTCTCGGAAGCAACAGTGAAAGAAGTTTCTAAATTTCTAGTAGAGGATATTTTTCTTCGGCACGGAGCCCCACAATATCTTATTAGTGACAGAGGCTCTCAATTTACCAGTAATTTAATGAAAGAGGTGATGAAAACGTGCAAGATTAAACATTGCTTCACAACGAGCTATCATCCCCAGACTAATGGATTGACAGAGCGGTTAAATAGAACATTGATCAATATGCTCAGTATGTATGTGAACACTGATCAGAAAAATTGGGACGAAATACTCCCATTCATCACTCACGCTTACAATACTACAATTCAGGAAACCACAGGATATTCTCCCTTTTTCCTGATGTTTGGAAGAGAACCCACGTCTCTTTTGGACGACAGGAATATCTCGGTGGACATTGACAAAAATGATTATGATGAATACATAAAACATCACTTAGACAAAATAAACAGAACAAGAAAATTAGTTATTAACAACACAATAAAAACTCAAGAAAGAATGAAAAAGAACTATGACAAGAAACACATGGAAAGAAGCTACGAACCAGGAGAATTAGTAGCAGTTTGGACACCAATTAGGAAAATAGGAAAGTGTGAGAAACTACTGAGAAAATATTTTGGCCCATATAGAATATTAGAGAAGCTGTCCAACGTAAATTACTTAATTGAACCAAAAGATAATCCTGGCCAAGACCCATTGATTGTCCATGTCTCAAGAATCAAACCCTATTTTGAAAGAATTGATGAGGTCAATCACGAGGACGTGACGACCTCTGGAGAGGGGGAAGTGTTACATCATGATTAATGGTGTATTTCTTATATTAGTTTTAATATATTTGAAATTTAAATTATATATTTATTTATTTTTATATAAAATATTCTATGATATTTATTTAAAACAGATTATTAATTTATCATCATTTGTATTTAGGTACACTGTGACTTCACTGCTCTCTTTGATGTGAGAAAATAAATAAAGGATTCTGGTGGCTACTTAAAGAAGACTTATCTCGTTATTCCCTTTTATAAATTTGTAGGATGGTTGAAACACGCTCTGGTAAGATGCAAGACCCAGCACAGGAGAGAATCCAGGCTGAAGAGTCTGCCAAACCGCAGCTCAGTGCAACAATATATATGTCATAATTTGTACATAACTGGATGCAAACCCGACCTAATATGTATGCAATGTATGTTTTAAAAGATTTAATAAAGACAAAGCTTAAAATCTGGGAGAAAGATTGAGAGAAGGACTGGCAAAGAGGAAGCAATCATTAGCAGGGTTTATTATCCTGGAACTCATAAAAACTGAGTTCAAGAACCTAGCATTTCCTGGTCAGGTTAGGACAAGTCCAAAGAACAAAGAATTAGCAAAGACCAATCAGAGAGTAGAACATTAGCCAAGAACCTATAGCGAGATTACACGTCACGAACGATCAGCCAATGAGAGACCAAAAGAGTTTTCTTCTTAAATCGGGAACGCAGAATAGTTAGTTAGCCCCGGGATAGCACCGAGTCAGGATCGTGGCGCCATAGGAATCAGCATGGAGCAAAAGCCCATCTCCTCAAACCTCAGATAAGTCAATTCTCAATTATGGAATAGATAGTCGATAGCCAACTCCTTCAAATCCTTCTTCTCCCTAGATTGCCAGCCTTTTTTCAACTCAACCAACCCCTGTGTTTTCGTTATTTTCCCTTGTATGCATAACTTGTCACTCAAACGACTGCGCCAACACCAATCAAATCAATTATCCACCAACTTCAAAAGATTTCGCAACGACGATACCACAATAAGTCGACAGGATATAATGGAAAATAACCAGAATACAGAAGTCAAAGATGACGGCAACCAATCGAGAGAGGGCGAGTCGGCAGGGAGTGGGGAGACAACTGCGCCCCTGGCGGGCGTCCTGTTACAACTAACGACGCTGCTGAGCCAAGCGAAGGTCTCAGACGGAGCCGCGGCGGCGCTCCCGCCCTTCGATGGAACCTACAGCGCACACCAATTCTTCCAAGCCTTCGACCGGAAGATGGATAACGCCCACGTGGACACCCCCGAAAAACTACTCCGGCTGCCGAACTATCTGACGCGCCAACCCCTGGAACACTTCAGGAAACTCCGGTTGGCCGCCCAGGATTATTTCCAGGTGAGGCAAATCCTCTTGGATCTCTATCCAGAATCCAGCGAAGCGTCCTTCGCGAAATATTTCGCCATGAAGCTCACTGGACAAGCAGACCTGGAAACGTACTACCGGGAGAAAACCGCCATGGGTTTACAACTAGGGCTCCCACAGGAGGTGATCCTCGAGACGCTGACGGAAGGATTGCCGTTCTCGGACCAGCGCCTGGTCCACGTGGTACCTCCTGAGAGCCTAGGAGAGTGGTTCCGACTGGCACAGCGGATCCACGGTCCCAGCATGCCAATGGCACGACACCGCGAGGACCAACCGCCCACCATGTCGGGTCCATACCCCAGCACACCCCGACGAACAGGTGCATGGACTGCACCTCCTCCGCCGTCCAACTGTAAGTTCTGCGGCGCGCGTCACTGGCACAGCGAATGCCGGCATAGGTCAGCCCCGACAACACACGCAAACGCAAGGGCAGTGCAAATGGCCCAAAATCGACACCCGAGTGCGCGGACAGTGCAAACGGTCCCAATCCAACACGCCCAGCGTCCCACGCAGCCACCCCACGCCGAAAACGCACAAGCAGCGGAGACTTTTCGGAACTGAGGTAGGATCTCAACCCTTTACCGTCACACAGTTGACGATGAAACTGTTTCTAAAACCTGATCTACCATGCCCCTTTTTAATTGACACAGGCGCGAGTTTAAATATAGTGCCCCATAGTCTGTATAAGATGTTAAAAATTAATCTTCCTAAGTTAAAATTAAAAAGGCAATCTATAGATCTCCAGGCTATAAATGGTCTTGTAAAAACAGTAGGTAAAATTACTCTCCCTCTGACAATAGGTGAAATTACTAGAAAGGAGAATTTCCATGTGGTGGAAGCACCTCTACCATTTGGAATTCTAAGTATAAATACCCTCCGTAATTTTAAATTAACGATAGACTTCAACCAAAGCACTATATTCCAACTTGGCGCCCCATTGTCTACCCCTACCTACCATTTCAACCAGGTATCTAATGAATGCACGTATTGGCAATGTCAAGCGATGTCCCAAAGGACTTGCCCTGCACCTAAACCTTCCGCACATGAAAACCACTGCGTGCATCCATTGAACAAAACACAATCACCTACATGCCATCAGTCTAGTCACGCACCACACAACCTTTTTACTAAGGCCAATTGCCTTTTTTATATGCCCTCAGTTAACAAGGCCACAAGGGCTTCAACTTGCAACAACAATGCACAAGGCGCGTCCATCCCACAGGACAGCTCGCACAACTCCCACATAACGCTCATAAGTGACCACACATCATCACGAAACAATCACGCAAATGTACATCGCAACAAACGCGACACTCACGCTAAACACAACAAAATTCTTCTCCATACACATGCTACAGCACGACAAACAACCGCCACTATCCACCCCATTTCAACACACTTTTACACAGATACAATCACATCTTCACCCAAAACAAATTCAGCGTACCATGCTTACGGATCCCACAAGTAAAAATACCCACGAACTCCGACAAAATAATTACCATATGTCCATATCGTGTTCCGATATGTGACCAACAAGAAATCCGCAACCAGGTCCAACAAATGCTGGAGAATGGCATTATAGAGCAGTCCTTTTCGCCTTTCTCTAGCCCTGTCACGCTCGTCACCAAGCGCGACAAGACCAAAAGGTTTTGTATTGACTATAGAAAGGTGAACGAGCTAATTAGTTCTGATGTCCATCCCCTCCCTAGGATCGAGGATATACTCGACCGCCTCGCACAGGCCAAATATTTCTCCACGGCCGACATATCCTCCGCGTATTGGCAGGTCCCAATACACCCCGATTCTCGACCACTGTTGGCCTTTGCCATGCTCGAAGGGTTATACCAGCCCACTCGATTGCCTTTCGGGTTAAAAACCAGCCCTCAGATCTACGAACGAGCCATGAGTCAGGTCCTACAGAGACACGGACTTGACTGTGTGGCACATTATTTTGATGACTTCATCATTTTTTCCAACACACTGGAGGAACATCAAAACCACCTGCGACAATTTTTCGCCTTTTGCGGGGTAGAGAAGTTACAACTTAACTTCGCAAAATGCGAATTTTTTAAGCAGTCCATAGATTTCCTAGGCTACACCATCACAGCTGGTACAACCACACCGCTCACACGCAACACAGACATTATCCACGCCATCAAACAACCCTACAACCGAAAAACACTACAATCCTTTCTAGGCGCTGTGAAAGTCTATAACAAATTCATCCCGGAATACGCCCGCTTGCGGACACCACTCAACAACCTTCTCAAAAAGGATGTCGTGTGGGTCTGGGATGAAGCTTGCCAAAAGGTGTTCATTGGCCTGAAAGCGAGCCTCACACAACACCCCATTTTACACCTTTACAAAGAGGGTCTGCCATGCCAGGTGTATTGTGACGCATCCACCCTCGGTATAGCAGGCATCCTCAAACAGGTTCACCCTGATGGGAACGTATATCCTGTCCAGTATTTCAGTGCACTCTACGTTCACACGAGCGAAACTATACCATCTCTGAACTTGAGTGCTTAGCAATCGTTGAGAGTGTGGAGAAGTTTCGCATCTATCTGAAGGGCAGAAAATTTACTATATTTTCTGACCATCACGCATTGCAGTGGCTGAAGACAATCAAAAACCCGTCAGGCAGATTGTTTCGATGGAGTTTACGGCTGTCGAGTCACGAGTACGAGGTCCGCTACATAAAAGGAAAACAGCAGTATGAGGCAGATCTCTTGTCCCGTAACCCGTTCTGTGGATTCTTAGACGCATCCCTTATTAAGACCCACCAGCCTTCTCCATCGGGAGAGTCTAGCCTGACCATTGATCACAATGGACTGCATACCGTTCCCCGAAAAGGTGTAACAAAAATTATAATTCCAAAAACATTCATACACCAACTCTTACAAACAGTACACGCACAATACAACCACCCCGGTATTTCACAAATGACACGACTCATCTCCGCTCAATATTACTGGCAGGGTATGTCGAAAGACATTACACAAAAGGTTAAGACCTTCCCTACCTGCCAGTTAACAAAACGTCCATTAGGACCCACTTACGAGGAGTTAGGTCAACCGCCGGAAGCCAAGGGACCCTTTGACCTACTATCCCTAGACACCATAGCAGGATTTGCCAAATATGGCAACACCAAAACATATCTCCATGTTGTAGTCGACCATTTTTCGCGCTACGCATGGACGTTTCCATCCAAATCCACCAGCATTATCAACTACCAACAGGTAATCAAGCGAGTATTACAGGATGGCTCTCCGAAACGCCTTCTTACGGATAGAGCCCCTGCATTCACTTCACCAAAATTTAGTAGCTTCCTGCTTAACAGAAACATCCACCCATTACTCACAACTAGCAATAATCCACAAGCCAACGGTCTATGTGAACGCCTAAACGCCACCCTCACAGGAAAACTTAGGCTATTACATCTGGAAAATCCTAAGATCGCATTGACCAAGTTGGTCAAACGAGTTACAACTATATATAACAGCACCCCACACTCTATCACCGGTTTTCGCCCATCTACCTGATGTTTGGCGTCCTACCCCCAGAACTATCTGACCACAGCACACCTTACCCAGATATCGACAGAGCTAGGAAGATCGCACACACACGAACACAAAACAAACATATACAAGAACATTTATGACCAAAGACACAAACAACCACATTTCGAAATAGGTGATCTGGTGTTAGTTAAATTATATCACCACCCCAACACAGGGAAACTCGCCCCGTATTTCACAGGACCCCACACCATATTAGAGATTATATCACCAAATGTGGTCCGTATCGATAGACCCAATCAACCTCTCCAAAGAGATACTGATACGATCCACGTCAACAAGCTTAAACTATACACAGAAAAAGTCCGCTATATATCACCGCCCGCCATTAGAATACACCATGTACGACACAAGCCCAATTACACGTTCCCGTTTAAACATTTCACACCCGAATTGTTTCCAGCAGAGCCGTTGAGATTCAAACCAACAAACAGCGAGTCTTTCAAGCATTTATATCCTACCATTTTTTCCAAAAAACGATTTACGCCATTCTCCCACGATAACAAGAATTGCGACATAGAACAGTCACAATTAATAAAAGTCCAAATAGATATCCCAGAGCCACCATTCATGGCAAAAATATGGGAGAAGATGGGTCAATATCCCATTTTCACCTCATCTCTGTTATTTGTCTGCTATTTCTACCCTATGGACTCGTCCCATTTTTATTCATCGTTCACATATTAATTTATACCCTACCTTCCCATAGAATTTACCAGCTACAAGAGGCAGTCTTCCATATAGGAAATTCCGTCTTAAATTCAATCGTCCATATAAGAAATTCCGTCTTAAATTCAATCTTCCATATAGGCAATGCCATTTTTGAATTATTAAATCTGGTGTGGAATATGTTAGAAGAGACCGTCACACATTTGAAGGGAGAAGCCCCAATTCAATTAGAACATGTGCAGATTCAATTAGAAGGATAATTAGGCGTTGAGCAAAAAATCAATTAGGAGGCAGGAAGTGAGAGAACCATTTGAGTCGCACGACACAAGATACCGGCAGCTAACGCCATTAAATGTCACTGAACTACATGCAAATAGAGGGTGGGTAGATTTAGACTGGGCCCCTTGTTCTCCCCCGCACATCCGCCATGCTTCCGGTCTCGAATTACCGTGGGCCCCTCTCGACCAACAGCTAAATTGAGGTCAGCGCTATGGACGTCGCCCCGTTTGGATTTCAATTGAACCTACATATCGACTTTTATAAGAAACACAATTCAATTACATTCTCACAAAAGACTTAAGACGTTACCGACACTTCCCAATGAGTTCACATTTCTATTCTTTTATTCTTTAAAGACTTCCAAAAAACGTTACATTCAACCCACATTAGACTACAGACGTTAGATTTTAAAACACGCAGATCTCAAGGTAAAATATGAACAAAACACGCATACTGCCACTCAAAATTATAGGAAAAATTAGGTAACTAAGCTTTCGAGCTTGCGTTTTCTTCCGAAGGGATTAAACAACCTTTTAGGAGGAGCGAGGACTCTCCTCGGATCCTGTATTCAAAGTTTTGACTTAGGTAACGACACCCGATTTAATAAAGTGGATATTGGGCGAGCACATCTTAAGTGCCATAGGGAATTGCATAAAAATCCCTGGAACGCATTAAGGCTCGGGACACATTAACATACAACATTCGCCATTGAGATCTCGAAAAACAAATATGGATTCCTTACAAAATAAACACGTAAGGTTAATTAGATTCCCATGTCTCCTGTATACACAATATGAATCCGCAATTGGGACAGATCACGTTTCTACCCAAGAGTCGCACAGGAAAGACAAAAAAATTCTACAAGGCATATAATTAATTGGTTGCGAACATGATTAGATTGTGGCATGTAATTACAAGGCGAGTTGACGAACCTCGCTATACATTTTTTTTATATATCATTCATTTACCTTATTTTCTTTATTTTAAATCAAAATACTTAATCCAATTTATCATTTTTTCCTAATTCAATTACTTATCATTTATTTTAGCAATTATTTACCATTTTATTTACCACCTCTTGTATTTTGTCATAGTTCAATTTTTATCAACGAAAACTCACTGGTTTTCGGTTAAAATTAGATATTATGTTTTATTTTGATTTACAAAAACCTTTTTCATTTCTTCTTTTTTAACCATGCAACAAAGCATTTTTCTTTTTTTTTTCTCTCCACCATGCAACCAAGCATTCACTTTGATCTCGTTCAAACTTTTATTTTTATTTTGATTTCTCAAAAGACCTCATGAAATTCCCTCGATTTCCTTCCCAATCTCGAGCAGAATATGATTAGGCATTGTTCTTTTTCTCACCAATGCAACAAGGCATTTTTCATTTTTCTTTTTCACCAATGCAATAAAAGCATTTACTTTGATTTCTTTCAACTTTTATTTTATTTTTGATTTCTCAAAAGCCCTAATAGAATTCCCTCGATTTCCTTCCCAATCTCGAGCAGAACATGATTAGGCATTTTTCTTTTTCTCACCAATGCAACAGGGCATTTTTCATTTCTTTCTCACCAATGCAATAAAAGCATTCACTTTGATTTCGTTCAACTTTTATTTTTATTTTATTTTGATTTCTCAAAAGACCTAATAGAAATCCCTCGATTTTCCATTCCCAATTTCGAGTAGAATATAGTTAGGCATTTCTTTTTTTCACTATGTACCATAGTATTCATTTTTATGTCTCACAATTAAAAAATTTTTGATTTCATTAATTATACGCAAGCTATATGTCATTAACACCTTTCTCTTTTATCTTTTATATCACTACCAATGCTTGTATATAGCCTCTCTATAACCAACTAATTTTCCCCCCAATTATTTTTTTTTCTTTATAGAACTCACTCAGGTTCACCCCTTCGTAAATTCTTCACATGTAGGGGGCGCATCTGTCATAATTTGTACATAACTGGATGCAAACCCGACCCAATATGTATCCAATGTATATTTTAAAAGATTTAATAAAGACAAGGCTTAAAATCTGGGAGAAAGATTGAGAGAAGGACTGACAAAGAGGAAGCAATCATTAGCAGGGTTTATTATCCCGGAACTCATAAAAACTGGGTTCAAGAACCTAGCATTTCCTGGTCAGGTTAGGACAAGTCCAAAGAACAAAGAATTAGCAAAGACCAATCAGAGAGTAGAACATTAGCCAAGAACCTATAGCGAGATTACACGTCACGAACGATCAGCCAATGAGAAACCAAAAGAGTTTTCTTCTTAAATCGGGAACACAGAATAATTAGTTAGCCCCGGGATAGCACCGAGTCAGGATCGTGGCGCCATAGGAATCAGCTTGGAGCAAAAGCCCATCTCCTCAAACCTCAGATAAGTCAATTCTCAATTATGGAATAGATAGTCGATAGCCAACTCCTTCAAATCCTTCTTCTCCCTAGATTGCCAGCCTTTTTTCAACTCAACCGACCCCTGTGTTTTCGTTATTTTCCCTTGTATGCATAACTTGTCACTCAAACGACTGCGCCAACACCAATCAAATCAATTATCCACCAACTTCAAAAGATTTCGCAACGACGATACCACATATATATATATATATTTGTAAATGATCCTTGTGTGTATGTGTGGAATCTTCAATAAAGAAAATTTCCCCCCTGACATCACCTTGTGGTGTTTGCCGTCTATGTTATAAACATCAAACTTTTCACGCTTAGAAATTGAAAAATAGGGGAAATTTTTAGAAGAATAAACAAAGGTGTGGAGGATTGTAAAAAAAAACTATTTCACTGATGTTAGATAATTCTTGATGGTATACCGCGTAATCTGGAATTGGCGGATTTTCCAAACGACGCACAGATTCAATTCGCTTACGTTAATCTTCAATTTTTCATCACCTTAATGATTTCAACCTAATACATCAGATATAAGGCGTAAATATAGAGGGATATATAAGGTATTTCAACAAAAGTTTTAGTAATCAAAATCTTAAAACAAAATTATATTACACATTCGTTAACCCCATCTCCGTTAACATTTGTAATCTTATTGAGAGAGGTAAGGACACTACACAGACCCTCCCTCTCTCATTTTCTAAACAGCTTACTTGCTTCTTAGTAAGAATAATTGGACAAAAGAGTATGGTCTTCTATCCAAATTCAAAACAGCGTAATGTCCTTTTTGCAATGATCTCACTTCAATACGAAAAGGAGGCAAGTCTTGTTGAACTATAACATGGATAGGTAAGGTTTGGTACACTTTTTACTATTATTTATATCTTGTTTGATATTTTTAGTTGAAGTTGTTTTTTAGATGGTTTCGGTCTATATTCAAATTTTATATAAGACATAAAGATAATTTCCTTCTATTTTTTGTTTATATGCAGACATTCATTAATAGGCTTTCCAGGAAACGTTAGTTTTAAGTTCTCAGTTTAGAAGAAAAGGTTTTCAGTTAAGAGAGAGATTTACCAGGAAACGTTAGTTGAAGGGGTTCCTGCAGTTAAGAGGAAAGGTTTACCAGGAAACGTTAGTTGAAGGGGTTCCCACAGTTAAGAGAAAAGGTTTACCAATAAAAGTCAGTTGAATGGGGTTTCTGCAGTTAAGATAAAAGGTTTACCAAGAAACGTTAGTTGAAGGAGTTCCTAAAGTTAAGAGAAAAGGTTTACCAGGAAACGTCCGTTGAAGGGGTTCCTACAGTTAAGAGTAATGGTTTACCAGGAAACGTCAGTTGAAGGGGTTCCTACAGTTAAAAGGAAAGGTTTACCAGGAAACGTCAATTGAAGGGGTTCCTGCAGTTAAGAGGAAAGGTTTACTAGGAAACGTCAGTCGAAGGGGTTCCTACAGTTAAGAGAAAAGGTTTGCCAGGAAACGTTAGTTGAAGGGGTTCCTACAGTTAAGAGAAAAGGTTTGCCAGGAAACGTTAGTTGAAGGGGTTCCTACAGTTAAGAGAAAAGGTTTAACAGGAAACGTTAGTAGAAGGGATTCCTACAGTTAAGAGAAAAGGTTTGCCAGGAAACGTAGTTGAAGGGGTTCCTACAGTTAAGAGAAAAGGTTTGCCAGGAAACGTTAGTTGAAGGGGTTCCTACAGTTAAGAGAAAAGGTTTGCCAGGAAACGTTAGTTGAAGGGGTTCCTACAGTTAAGAGAAAAGGTTTGCCAGGAAACGTTAGTTGAAGGGGTTCCTACAGTTAAGAGAAAAGGTTTGCCAGGAAACGTTAGTTGAAGGGGTTCCTACAGTTAAGAGAAAAGGTTTGCCAGGAAACGTTAGTTGAAGGGGTTCCTACAGTTAAGAGAAAAGGTTTACCAGGAAACGTTAATTGAAGGGGTTCCTACAGTTAAGAGAAAAGGTTTGCCAGGAAACGTTAGTTGAAGGGGTTCCTACAGTTAAGAGAAAAGGTTTACCAGGAAACGTTAGTTGAAGGGGTTCCTACAGTTAAGAGAAAAGGTTTACCAGGAAAGGTTAGTTGAATGGGTTCCCAGTTAAGAAAAAAAGTTTGCCAGGAAACGTTAGCTGAAGGCGTTCCTACAGTTAAGAGAAAAGGTTTCCCAGGAAACGTTAGTTGAAGGCGTTCCCAGTTAAAGAAAAAGGTTTACCAACACACACAGGAAACGCTAGTTAAAGGGGTTCCTACAGTTAAGAGAAAAGTTTTCCCAGGACACGTTAGTTGAATGGGTTCCCAGTTAAGAAAAAAGTTTGCCAGGAAACGTTAGCTGAAGGCGTTCCTACAGTTAAGAGAAAAGGTTTCCCAGGAAACGTTAGTTGAAGGCGTTCCCAGTTAAAGGAAAAGGTTTACTAACGCACGCAGCAAACGTTAGTTGAAGGGGTTTCCAGTTAAGAAAAAAAAGTTTGCCAGGAAACGTTAGTTGAAGGGGTTCCTGCAGTTTACAGTCCTGGTTCAAATCACATTAATAGGTACCGCTCAGCAAGAGCAACCTAGTTCATGATAATTGAAACAGTGAATAATATGTGAAGGTTATTCACATATTAAACAAAATTCAAACGCGGGATTCAATCCCGGTTCATGACTGTCGGGAATCGAGGGTGTTACCCACTCGTCCACCGACTTAGTTTACAGTCTGGTTCAAATCACATTAATAGGTACCGCTCAGCAAGAGCAACCTAGTTCATGATAATTGAACAATGAATAATATGTGAAGGTTATTCACATATTAAACAATTTTTAACGCGGGATTTAATCCCGGTTCATGACTGTCGGGAATCGAGCGAGTTACCCTCTCATCCACCGACTTATTTGTTTCTTGTAACCTGGTTCAAATTCACATAAATAGGTACCGCTCAGCAAGAGCAACCTAGTTCATGATAATTAAACAATGAATAATATGTGAAGGTTATTCACATATTAAACAATTTTTAACGCGGGATTCAATCCCGGTTCATGACTGTCGGGAATCGAGCGTGTTACCCTCTCATCCACCGACTTTTATTTATTAGTTTACAGGTTTGCCTGGTTCAAATTCTCATAAATAGGTACCGCTCAGCAAGAGCAACCTAGTTCATGATAATTGAACAATGAATAATATGTGAAGGTTATTCACATATTAAACAAAATTTAACGCGGGATTCAATCCCGGTTCATGACTGTCGGGAATCGAGCGTGTTACCCTCTCATCCACCGACTTTTATTTATTAGTTTACAGGTTTGCCTGGTTCAAATCACATTAATAGGTACCGCTCAGCAAGAGCAACCTAGTTCATGATAATTGAACAATGAATAATATGTGAAGGTTATTCACATATTAAACAAATTTTAACGCGGGATTTAATCCCGGTTCATGACTGTCGGGAATCAAGCGTGTTACCCTCTCATCCACCGACTTATTGTCGGGAATCGAGCGTGTTACCCTCTCATCCACCGACTTTTTACTTAGTTTACAGTTTCCTAGGGGAAAGGTCAATAACAATTTTACAGTTTACCAAAAAGGTTTAAAAGGTATATTGAGTTTATATTACCAGAGTTTTGCTCTAATCTCACCCAATCAGTGTTGCACACAGGAGCACAATTACTTTGTAACCTATCAACCACACCTACTTGTTTCTCTCATATTTGTAACTCTGCATCTTAACCAGCGGCTCCCAAGGTTACGCCTGAATTCCTAGCATTCTGTACTAACATCCGCAACACGTGTGTACGTATCCTAACATGGAGATACAGGGAGATAAGAATGACGACGTTATCTACGCTAGAGTGAGTCACTCGGGAATTCCTCTCACAGACGGAGAGAAGTGGTTGATCTACCAGACGCAACGGTAGAGGCGGGATTTCTGCCCGGACAGTCACCGCACTGTCACTAGATACCTCTACACCGCCGCTACGCCAGGGAATACCGAAAATGTTTATACTTCCACAACACTTGATAATCATTCCTTCTGGAAGGAGTCACTTCTACAGTTCGAGCCCAGAATATTCAAATTAGTCTAATGATAGGCTTATTTACATATTTCGTTTTAAACAAAAGGCGGAACAGTTACTATCCCGTAATTGTTAGCGACAAGCATGCGCAGTATGGGTAAACATTTACTTTGGAAGATCCCAGGAAAAGCAGGATCATTCGTCTATATACATACTCTCGTAAAATGGGTCTAGGATGACAGCCGTTCCAGAACATTATTATAGTTATATAAAAGAGTTATATATAAATTTGGCATTTTTCAACTTACTCATTTGCGCGCGCGCGTGACGACACACAAATCTATTATTATTTTTTAAATCTATTAATCAACCAGAGAGAGAGGCATGATATTGGAATCTTTGAGCCTATTACAGAGGAAACGAACAATACAACAAGCAAATTAGAACTTAGAATTAAATATTTACAAATTTACATGTATTATTCGACAGATTTCATAAAATTTGTATAGACAAAGTAGCTGAGGTAAGAGATTTAAATGATTTATATCAGGGAACAAACGATGTCTCACTTCTGTAAAGTTCGGACAGTCGTAGATGAGGTGAAGAGTAGTTTGTTCAGTTTTTTTCGCAGGAACAATTTGGTGTTTCTGATAGACCTCTTTTATGTAAGTATTTCTGGAATTTTCCGAGTGATGTAACAAATTGAGTGACTATAAAATTTGGATGGACCTGTGTAGGAATTCTGTATGAAAAATAGTGCGAATTGTATAATTAGCATTATGAATGAATTGATACAATCAATTATTTGGAAAATATTTTATTTGGGTCATATTTCAAATAATAGAACAATGACCCTTGTGATTGAAATATTTTAATTACTTGATGTGGATCAGAGCTTATTTTAAAACAATAAAATATATATTTTTTTTTCAAAGACTTGTTGTGTAGATATAATAAAATATATAATAGAGTGATATTTTAAACCTTTATATCTGTTCTGATTATTTTTTTGTTTGCTCAAATTCTGAAGGGGGTTCAAGATCGGAATTTGAAATTTATCATTTTTTCTTCCTATAAAGTCCTGAACAATCACTGCAAAAAGTTTCTATAGTTAACTCACAATTGATCCGAGATAAAAGAGAAGGGGTTGATCTACCAGACCATAACCAATAGAAAAACATGTTGTTCATTTAAATAAACCAACGAATATGGAGCATTTAAAAACAAACGTGTACACCTTTTATAGATTTTTAAAATGTTAGCATTTTGCCTTTTTTTTTTTTTTGGGGGGGGAACATGTAATGATTTTATTTTGCAATTTTCTTTTTATTACACTGAGTACCTTCAAGTAGCAGCTCAAGAATGCGATTTCGGTCAAAAGTAAATAAAATGTTGATATAGAATAAATTAAATATAATTCTCGGTATACAACCAGTCATAAAGCGCTAAAAGATAAAGTATTTGTGAAAACAATATACAAGTAAAACCTCCATGAGAGGACACTCACGCTATAGGACACCTCTCTATAAAGGACAGTTTTCATAGGTAAGAGGACATCTCTCCCTAAAGGACACTTTGGCTCTGCAATTAGGTGTCCTTTACGGGAGGTTCTACTGTATCTCGTATTTGAAATCTACTAGACATAAATAAACGTGTGCACAAACTTAACATCACGTTATTAATCACACATACCTTTTCAAACAATAGGTTCAAAACATATAAAGAAAATGTATACGAGCGAGCATACATGATGATACTTATATAAAAATACAACTAAATATAAAGCACATATTTTTCCGTTTCAAACAAAACAAACTTCCACTGTCCCCACTGCGATGGGAAATATTGGGAGGGCTTGGCTCAGTGGTGAACCCTCCTAGCGGTTTCACCAATTTAATCCACCAAACCGCATTTTAGAACTCTGATAAAATTCTGATAATATAAGCGACAATGATAGACGGAGAATCTTAGCTATTGTATTTACTCAAACTATGGACATATGTAGAATTACATACAAAAATTTGCATTAAGCAATGCTCTTTCACAAACAATAAGGGCAAAACCAGTTAGGCATAAGTTAAACATAATACAATAACGCGACATCTATATACAAGAACTAAAACTAAAGCACGGATTTCTTTTCCAAATAAAACAAACTTCACTCTACCTACTGCGATGAAAATTATTGAGGGGGCTTGGCTCACTGTATATAATTCTACTGTCCTAATACCTTATGTACATACTTTATTCAAATACCACAACAAAGATTTCAACCTTCACATTGTCACATATATACGTCCAAAACAGTGTAGATTAAATTGGTGAAACCGCCGGGAAAGTTCAACACTAATGAGCCAAGCCCTCCAATATTTTTTATTTAAAAAAAATGCTCCTATGACCCCCAATTCTTGCAAAAGTCCAACCCCACCAGCGAGTGCAAGTAACCAAATGGGACTCTGGCACATTTGTAAGTGCAAAGTCGAACTGCTTTCACGTGTGTAGATATGTGGTGCACTTACAGTAAAAGCAGTCGTCTACTTCTGCCCACCACGATTATCACGGCCTGTACCACGTGTACTAGGGATAAGCAAAAAAAAATCATTGCATTATGGATAGTGTATAAGTTTATTTCATTTGAAAAATAAAAATTCGTGCCTTAGAGTTTTAGTTATTGTTTTTAGATGGCGATTTATAAATAATATGTTTGAATGATGATACTTAAAACATACACATCTTAAGCAAAATCGTGTGAGTATTTCATTTATCACGATTTCTAACAGAAGAAATGATTTTTATACCATATTATTACTTGTGATGAGACCTGGCTTTATCATTTTGAACCAGAATAATAAAAAAAAAGAAAGTCAATGGAGTGGCGACAATCATCTTCCCCAAAGCCAAAAATAAAATAAAATAAATAAATGTAAGACTCAAGCTGGCAAGGTTTTAACCATCTTTTTTTTTTGGGGACTCAAAAGGAGTAATATACATTTATTATTTGGAAGAAAAATGTACAATAAACCCAGAATACTACTCTAATCTGCTTAAAGGTCCTGTTCGTGAAGCTCTACGTCGGAAAAGACCAGGAAAGCTTATACATGGTGTCCTTTTCCACCACGACAATGCTCGTCCACACACGGCCAAACACGCTATTGAAACTTTAGGAAAACTTGGTTGGGAAGTTTTCATCCTGCCTATAGTCCCGAACTTGCTCCCTGTGACTTTCATCTTTTTACACACCTTAAAGCTGCTCTACGTGGACGAAGATTATCGACGAATTTGGAGGTGAAAAAGTTTGCTCAAAATTGGTGTAGGGAACAACCGCAAATCTTCTTTTCTCAGGGATTTGACAAGCTAGTTAAAATATGGAATATATGCATTGAAAAGGACGGTGATTATGTAGAAAATAAAAATAAAGTTTATATTCTTTCATTTTTTTATGTGGACACTTTCCTAAAACTTATTGACTCACCTTCATATTTTGACTCGTATAAATCTAATTGTTTAGCTGACAATTTTATTTATTTTAAGTGCATTTTAATAAAAGATTTTTAAAAACAATTTTTAATTAATTAATTATTTTTGTCATTAATTCTCTCTAAATTTACAAAGTAAAAAAATATTTATATTTGCATATATTATTATATTTGTGTGCATATAAATATATATATATATTTGTTTTGAAAATAGAGCAATCCATACTTAATTCATTAGATAATAAAAGGCATATATTGGATTTAAAAATATATTTATTTTGCCAATATTTCGGCTGGCTGAACGCCAACCTTTATCGAGGCATTACATTTTTGTATACACAAACTCAGCGCCGCATAGTGTTATAATATCACAGTTGAAATCAATTAAAATACAGAGTAGGTGGGAGAAATTTGTGAATGTAAAAAATAATTATTATAAAAAATTGCAATCAAAATGTAAAATATATTAAAATATTAACGGAAAAATATGGGTTCTATCTTTAAAATATAAAGATAGAACCCATATTTTTCCGTTAATATTTTAATATATTTTACATTTTGATTGCAATTTTTTATAATAATTATTTTTTACATTCACAAATTTCTCCCACCTACTCTGTATTTTAATTGATTTCAACTGTGATATTATAACACTATGCGGCGCTGAGTTTGTGTATACAAAAATGTAATGCCTCGATAAAGGTTGGCGTTCAGCCAGCCGAAATATTGGCAAAATAAATATATTTTTAAATCCAATATATGCCTTTTATTATCTAATATATATATATTTTTTTTATAGATGAACTCTAATCTTGATCAAATTAGTATGAAATATATATTTGTGTTATATATTTTTATTTTCATTTTTTTTTTGCGCGCACCAGAAACGGCTGCGCTCTTCCCTAGTCTATTCCCGACCAGCACACGGCCACCTAGAAGTCTGAAATTTTGTAAACTTGCAATGTTAGTAGGATTGAACTGGTATATAAAATACTGAACTTCTACGTGGTCAGGAAGTATATTAAAAGTCGCGAATTTTGAATGTAAATATAGAAATAAGAATTAGTCTATTGCCGACCACCCAGAAGTCTGAAATTTTGTCAAGTTACAATGTCGCAAGATTTGCGAACAGACAGACATGGAAGTAAGTTAAATAAAAGCTTTTTAAAATGGTAAAAAGTGATGCTGTAACTTTGTTTTATTAAAAAAAAAAAAAGAAGTTAGAGAAGCTTTTGGACACACACATTTTTACATATAGTAGTAAAAAGTAGTGATTATTAATAATAATAATAGTAATAAAGTTGCGGCGTGTGTGTGTGTGTTACCTTTTAAGCTTTTATTAATTTACGAGAGTGTGTTCTCCATTCATTCAACAAAACTCATCGCTTAACCAGTTTCGTTTAAAAAACTATCTTCAAGAAGGCAGTATAACTTGTGGTAACAAAGTTGAGCGAACAATTGAGATTCCTGAACCGCGAAGACTCGAGAATTCCTGCAAGCCAACGGCAGATTCCCTGAGATGACGCAACTTCCCGAGTTGATGACAGCCTGATGCAATCTGCTGTAGTTTAGTTCGACATTTTATCGACAGATGGCGTTGGGTGTCAAAGCCGATAGGAGATCTCACTGAAATTTCATAGTTCCGTCACTTTCTGTCTGAAAACATTGTTGGTTGTGTTGATTGGATTACATTTCTTAAAGTATATTTTGTTATTTCACAAGGACATTTAACCCTATAAGCCTCTCTGTTTTAGAATTTTAGAAACATCATTTCATGCATAAATAGTTAATTATATTCTCTTTATTTACTTTTTCTTTTCGGTCAAAAACATTTAAAACATTTTTGATGGAGACTTAATTTCCTCCCCGTAAAATTTCCCAACAATATTTCAACTAAATATTAGGTTGATCCAATTTTCTCTAAGACAAATTCGAAAGATTTTAGGAGTAACTTGTTGAGATTTCATAAAATCGAAGCCACTTCTCACTGACGAGGGCCGAAATTTTGACTTTCAGGTTGGGAATCGGAATTTTCCAAAGTTGTGGTAACTTCACAGAGCCTACGCTGGTTAATGAAGCATAGGTTTGGCTAAAGAGGTATATTTAATGCCTTAAATGTTCAGTATAGCACTCACAGTATATATTTAAACTTCGCCTCCTTATCCCTTATGGGGATATCGCGTTTGATTTGACGATAATAAAAAAAGGTCGCCTGATTTCAAGAAAAATAAAATCAAGCATGATTATAAAGTCCGTTTCTTTTCTTTTCTTCTTTAAACTTCTACTTAAACCTTGTAATTCACCAATTGTTTATGTGAAATAGTTCTCTGAATTTAGTGTTGTTGCTTGACGCAAGCATCCCTTGTGGGGATATCACGTCTGATTTGATAATAATAATAAAAAATAGGCCTATTCTATTACAACAACAACAACAAAAATGCTTTTATTAGGGCCCATTGCCCTGTATGGATTCTCCACACAACAACAAAACAATGCAGCAATTCTTCTCCCTTTCCTCTTGTGCACGCGAGTCTTTGTTTGAAAAGGGATTTATTTACACATCTGTTCTAAAGCTTTCCTCACTACTTCCTTTGTGTATGAATCTATTTACAATTGATCTGTAGAAATTATAGAGTTCTATTGCTATATTTTTCTTTTCTAAAATAGTTCTCAGCGTCTTCAGTGGGTTGCTATGTCTCCAGAAGGTGTTTGTAAAAGTTTTTTCTCTCTCTTCACCTAAATATTCGCATTCTATGATATAGTGGGAGATTTCATCAGGTATCATATTTCCACAAATCCTGCAGTGAATGTTTTCCTTTTTGATGATGAGAATATGACTTTCTCTATCTAGAGTTGAAGTAATACTAGTCGGTACAATGAAGGCTATTATCTTCGATGACAGATTCCATGACAAGTATCGTTCTGGCATAAATGAATTACAGAGAAGTTTATAGTTTGAATTTTTTTTCGAATTGTCGAGTCTAGCGAAATCTTGTTGAATAAGCTGTTCTATTTTTGTTTTCATAATCTTAGGAAGTTCTTTTTTTAATTGTATCATGGTTCGGTGGGAGGTTCAGCCATGACTGACCACAACAGTTGATTATATCATTAACGGTTTTGTATAATCCTATGGAGTTTTTTGACATTTAATGCGCTTCTTTCAGTCTGTTCCAGCATAATTTTGGCAGTCTGTACTCGTCCATTTACAGTATTCTCATGCAGTATTTCAATGTTAATTTTGTGGTGGTAGCAGTAAGTGAGATTCTTTCAGTTTCCAATCTTAGTATGTGCCCCGGGATATATCTAGGTAAATCAAGAAAGTTTTTTTTATAAATGAGATTTGAAGTTGCTCTATAATTTCCCCATTATCGCAGGCCCACACTGGGGCCGCGTAAAGAATAATTGATTTTATCGAAGATTCAAATAGTTTGAATGCAACTTCTATCGAATCGATTTTTTTCTCTTTTTAGAAAACCAATGGTTGAGTTTAGTGCGGTATATGCCTTTGCTTTGAAAACTAGCGCAGCTTGTCTGGTACTGTGTGTGTTTGTATAAGGAAATCCCAGATATGTTATTCTAGGGGTGACAGTCAACGGAGAGCCTCCCCAGAACCAGTTTTCATTTCTTGCTGGTCTTCCACTATTTCTGAGCACCATTATTTTAGACTTTTTTTCATTTAAAACTAATTTATTTTCCTTCAGATAAGTTCTAAGTAAATTGATTTTGCATTGCAAATTGAATTTTGATTCTCCTATTATTGCTATGTCATCTGCATACATGAGAAGATGAAGGAAGCCGAAGTCTGGAAGATAGAATCCTGTAAGTGAAGAATTATTATAATATTCAATTAGATCAGATATATAAGTTATAAATAGTAGAGGCGACAGTGGCTCTCCTTGTAAAACTCCGGAATCAATTTTTACGTTGTTTGAGTATTCACCTTTCCATCTAACTGAGCTTTTTGCTGCCTCGTAATAACTTTTTATTATTGATATAAACCTTGAGCTGATTCCCATTTTTTGTAATTGATTCCAGAGTATTTCTGTGTCGAATGCCTTGGTCAAATAAAAAAAAAAACGTATAGTTTACCTCGTTTCTTTCTTAAAGATAGTTGGATAAGGGTATTCAGGGTAAAAATATGGTCTAGACATGAGCGGTTTTTTCGGAATCCTGCTTGATTTTCTCCTATATAATATCTTTTCTCAATCCAATTGTTGGGTCTGTTTCTTAGAATTGAGGTAGATAATTTGGACATATTGCTGCATAGTACAATTCCTCTGTAGTTAGATGGGTTATTTCTGTCCCCGTTTTTGAAAATAGGATGTATAATTGAATTCGTCCAAATCTCTGGATATTTCTCTGTTATCATTATCTTGTTTAATATAGTTCTTAGTTTTTCTAGAATAGGTATTGGTAATTTCTTTAAAAGTTCATTGGGAATATTATCCGGTCCTGCTGCTTTTCCATCCGCTAAACTTTTAATTTCAGCTTTGATTTCTTCAAGCGTTATTTTTTATCTAGTTCTAAATGAACCTTCTGTGTCTCTTTTTGTTCTTCCATTTGCTATTGTTATTGAGTTTGAATCATTGAAGGCAATGAGTCTTTCTGATAATGGAGAAATTATTTGGTCTTTGGAATGTCTGTGCGTATTTAGGGTTGTTTCCAATTGTAATGGGTTGTGCAGACTGCCCCTGTTCCCTGTTCTTATATTTATATCACCAGCAATCACGACTTCATTGCACTCTTTTATTTGGTATTCAATCTGATTTATCAATTTGGTTACATTTTGTTCATGTGATGCATTGGTGGGTAGGTATGTAAAAAGTAGACATGTGTTCACATCAGACCCATCGATTAATTTGTTTATAATTATTGCTATCCAACAGGAACCTACCTCTGTTTTTTTAATTGTAAATTGTAAATTTTTCCTAAGCCCTACTATAATTCCTCCGGAAACTCTTCCCTTTATTTTTGTCTTAATTGCTGGTAGTTGCATAATATGGTAATCCTCTGTCAAAATTTTGGTTTCTACTATATGCCATGTTTCAGTAATTGCAAACACTTCGATTTTTTTTAAATAGTCTATGAGTGAAAATAACGATATGAATCTGTGGTATCCGTTAATATTACAGTGTAGTAATCTAATTGTCGCATTCTTAGCAGGAAACTGTTTGGAAACATTTTTAGACAAAGATCTACATATATAGCTGTCAGTTCTATTTGCGTTAGAATGTTTACTAACTATATATTGCTATAAGACATTACCTCCCTGGTCCATAACTTGGTCATTTGAAACATAGTATCTTGTATTTCCCACTAATAAGGTGTTGTCTCTCAGTTTAGCTCTTATTCCTCTATCCAGGAGTTATTTTCTTTTTCTAATTAGTAGTTTTCTCTGGTTTATAATATTTGGAGGATAATCTTTATTTAGAAAAATTCTGTTATCTCTGAGCTTGAATGCATTTTTCAAAAGTACAATTCTTTCTTTATATTCGGGTACCTCAATGAGAAGTGGTGAATTGACTTGCCTATTCTATTAATAAAACGATTAAAAATGAAACTTTCTTCTACACCTCTTTCACTGACTCTGATCAGAAAGGCTTCAGAAGTAATACGCCAACTCAAAACCAGATGGGTTTATCACACAAGGCGAGAAAGGTCTTACAATTCAGTAAATTTTAATTCTTGTTATCCAGTTAAAATTAAAGTCATATAGAAACGATTTTTTTTTATTTTGAGGTTTATTTATCTTTTGGAGTTAATAAATAAAATCATAAAAAAGAAACTCCATTCTGGTTAGCTTAATTTTCATTTTAAAGACATTTTATAAAGAGAAAAAGCAAGGAGATAGAGAATAACAAAGTAAAATTTGATTACAATGAAATCTGATCGTGTAACTTCAAAAATTCTTACTGCCATCTATCAGTATAATTTTGAACTAAACGTTGATTTTTTTTTTTATTTCACTAAAATATTTTGAGCCACTAGTTATTGTAGGTGGTAAAAATATCCAGTTTAGGTTAAATATTTATTCCTATATAGATGGCACTAGCTGTGTTGCAGTGTTAATATACAAGATCAGAGGGGATCTGTGTTTTAGTTGTCATAAAATAAAATGGTTAAATCTGGTTAATCTAGTTTATTCTAGTTTAGGTTCTTTTTATACACGTAAACACCGCATTCTTTAAGTCTGTTTAGGGAATTCTGAAACTATTTAATTTCCCAATTCTTTCTTTGAAAATCTTGATTACTAGAGCAATTCGAGCTCTGTGTTGATCTTGGTTAAAATTGCCGGATGAAGAATAATATGCGATTTTTATAAGAGATAGCTTGTTGCAGAAGATCTAAACTTTGGCAGATTGTGAAGATTCCATTTGATCCCTTGTGGATCTCTCTCATAGAATTGAAGTCCGCCCTGGACTGAGGAGGGCCATTAGCCCGAAAACCTAGTCTACAGGTGGGCGCTTCTCAGTTTTCCAAAGTTGGTGTTGTGGCTTTGTAACTGACCCGAGGCCGCTAGTTTTGACGGGAGAGGTGACCTTTTTTAATATATCTGAACTTTTGTGAAGCTTATGTTGAATAACCAGTGTTTAACAGAATCACGTAAAGCTTTCTGTTTAAATATAATTCTCAGAGGTATTTTTCTTAATAATCCTATAATTGATGATTGCTCAAGCTCAAATAATAAATGTGCCTCGGCCTTGTTCTATGACTCCAGAAAGAAAGTTATATTACTTAAGACATATTTTATGATGCTACAATTAAACATTGGAGATAAAGGAATGTCATCTTTCGGAATAAACATTAACACAACATTGATTGATACCATGGTACATAGTCTTGCAATACATAACGGACAAAAACCTCATGTCATCATGTCACTAAAATTTCTTACGGAAGAAATAGCCCTCTACAACTATTAAACAAATTTCCAAGATTTGCGAACCTGGAATCTTCTGACCCAAATTCAATCACACCCCACCAACTATATTGCAAATTGCTTTTGTAAACTATATACGAGGTAGACAAGAAGTACGGAAGTAGACAGAAGGTAGACGCACACACATGCAAGGAGTACAAAATAAATGGACAAAAACAAAAAAGTAACTTGAAGTAGACAAAAAGTCCAGATGACACATGTACTATGTTTCATATTTTTCAATGTAGTATGTAAATAGAAGTATGGCCTACTGGAGACGCTTGAGAGGATGAGAACCAGCATGTTTGGGCATCTTGTCTCGGAGTGGATAAAGAATAGAAAGGCTGAGAATGGCATACTTGGACAATTCCAGGAGAATACCCTACCACTATTCATAGAAAGGAAGCTATGAGAGGACTGGAATACTGCCAGCCATCAAACTATGGATTGTTGAGGAGAAATAAAGTTAAATAGAAGCAACCAGGGGAAATATGTCCCTGGGGAATCGCCATTTTGTTATGGGATAGAACATCTTACGGAGTACCGATTTTTATATCCAAAAATTAGCCAAAACATCTTGTTGATAAATCAATAAAAGACAACCACGAACACGCTTCGGGTTCTTCAGCGTTGATGTAGCTCCTACTAAGGTCGACGTAGAAGCTTATTAAACAATCCGGGGAACTGCATTCAAGGCTAAAGAAGAGGCCGAATGTGGAGTTAGTAGATATGTATGGCTAAATAAGGAAAGAGAATCCCGATCTTTTTATTCTTTACTAGCTGAATAGCCCGGCTTTGTCCGGGTTCTGGCCGAGTGAATGTTTACTCAATGAATATTGTTTGAACAAATGTTAATTTTGATCATTATATTTATATTATTTATTCTTAATAGTCGCGTGATTAAAGAGAGAGAAAGATAAGCATTCATTTTAATATAAATTATACCTCTACCGTCAGCACCTCAATTTCCGACTCCAGAGTATGCATGTTAGTTCGTTATTGGGATAAATTTATAGGGTTGGAATAGCCTACATATTCAGGTGAAAATATCAGGCTTCTAGGGATTAAATTTATTCCATAAACCTCTAGCTTTCGGGTACCAAAGCCCTACTACAGGATAAACACGATACAATGAGCCCTATATTTTCATCCTAACATTGACACAAGGGATTATTTTATTGAAGAGCGCCTTCATGTTAATATTCAGCTACCTACATACGAAAGTATTTAATAAGAAATGGAAGCATTAAATCACGAATTTTGTTTAAAATATAAAACAAACTTCTATTGTCCTTACTGCGATTAAAAAATATTGGGAGGGCTTGGGTCATCAGTGGTGAACCCTCCTAGCGGTTTTGCCAATTTAATCTACCAGACCGCTTCTTAGAGCTCTAATATTGTATTGGACGATTCTGCTTACATATTCTGCAATGAAGGGTGAAATCTTAGAAATGGATTTCAAGCAAACTATGGACATAAGCTTTTAAGACAGCAGAATTACATATAAATATTTGCATCGAGCAATGTTCTTCCGCAAAAAAATAAGTACAAAGCCAGTTAGGCATAATTAATTATAAAGCGATCACGTGCCGTCTATATATAATAAATTGAAGCATTAAAGCACGGATTTAAAAAAAATATATATAAAAGAAACCTCTGTCCTTATTGCGATGAAAAATATTCTAATGTTTGATTATATGATATAAAATTATAGTCTTAAAATAAATCTTAAAGCTAAAAGTAATTGAAAATTAGCACAAAAGTGAAATTATTGTACAGGATGAGGTTGATAGGTAATATATATAGGAAAAAGATATCTCTTGATCGTGAAACTTAAATTCCTTGATTGCTTGCGCCATCTGTCGGAATAAATATAAATTGATCGTTGAGAGTTTTACATTTTAAAATATTTATAAATCCCTTATACCAATTCTTTCCAAAATAAGTATTTTTCATTTCATAGAATCATGAATTATATTATTAAACGAAATCAAAGTTTTATGGTATATATAAAACAGAAAATATATAAAGGTTTTGAAATGGTGCGTCCGTTAAGTAAAAATGTGGGAAAACAATTCTAAGGTTATTTTGCCAGCCTCTCGGCGGTATATTTGGGAAGGCATCATCTTTAGCCGCTCTTCGCTTTATTTATATACACCCAAAGCTTTAATTTCTATAATAAATCTATTAAATTTACATAATTTTTCTAACACACACAAAAAATAGTTAAATTTATAAATTCAATTGCCATCTCTCGATAACATTTGTAACAAATAAATTTACTGGCGATATGGCAATAACTTATATCATTGCAGTAAGGTCTGTAGAGATAACATTTGTAACAAATAAATTTACTGGCAATATGGCAATAACTTATATCATTGCAGTAAGGTCTGTAGAGATAACATTTGTAACAAATAAATTTACTGGCAGTATGGCAATAACTTATATCATTGCAGTAAGGTCTTTAGAGATAACATTTGTAACAAATAAATTTACTGGCAATATGGCAATAACTTATATCTTTGCAGTAAGGTCTGTAGAGATAACATTTGTAACAAATAAATTTACTGGCAATATGGCAATAACTTATATCATTGCAGTAAGGTCTGTAGAGATAACATTTGTAACAAATAAATTTACTGGCAATATGGCAATAACTTATATCATTGCAGTAAGGTCTGTAGAGATAACATTTGTAACAAATAAATTTACTGGCAATATGGCAATAACTTATATCATTGCAGTAAGGTCTGTAGAGATAACATTTGTAACAATAAATTTACTGGCAGTATGGCAATAACTTATATCATTGCAGTAAGGTCTGTAGAGATAATATTTGTAACAAATAAATTTACTGGCAATATGGCAATAACTTATATCATTGCAGTAAGGTCTGTAGAGATAACATTTGTAACAAATAAATTTACTGGCAATATGGCAATAACTTATATCATTGCAGTAAGGTCTGTAGAGATAACATTTGTAACAAATAAATTTACTGGCAATATGGCAATAACTTATATCATTGCAGTAAGAGATAATATTTGATGTAATTATTGAAAAGAAACACATTGCCAGTAAATTTATTTGTTACAAAATAGTTATCGAGGTGGAGTCAGACAGACTGATCTAAATATTTTCAACTTATATTTTAAAAATATTAAACCAATAAAAATATATCCTAGCGTGCCTTAGAACAGTAGAACCTCCATAAAATTATGGATAATTCTAGTCTTTATAGGAGATTACTCATTAGAGATTGGCTTATGTTCGGACGAATTATTTTTTATTCTACAAAGTTGTGAGACGTACTATCGCATTATCCGCACAGCCCTACCAAACCTTCCCATGTAAAGTCCCATATAAAGAAAGCAGGTATATAAAACGTGGATGTGGTGTAAGGCCTTTACATTAAAGTATGTTGAGAATATATATTGAGATAGTAGCGGCAGTGCTTCAGGGAGGTAGTCGTTTATAAAAAGGTTTTATTGTGCAAGTAACCTTCTCCATCTCAAAATGAGGAGACCACTAATCAAACCTTGTCTCAAGTGTAAATTGTCAATATTTCTTATAGAAACAAATACATATTTTACATTATCTTTTCCAAATGAGATACTACATTTGAATAAATGATATTTTTCTTATGAATAAATAGATTAGTTTTTATTAAAAAAAATATTTATGTGCGATTAATATTTATGATTTGCAAGAAATTATTTTGTGGCTCTTTGAAAACTTTGAAATTTTATAAATTGTAATTTTTGGCTCTTCCGACTCAAAATGTTGCCGACCCCTGGTCTAGGCTGACGTTGTGGCATCGAACTGATAATTGCACGTTTTGCTGAAATATAATCAATCGAATACATCGCGTTTTAATGCGTTTTTTAAATGAAAAGGTGCCCGTTTTCGCACATGAATACCATTCTTTTTCAAAATTGCAAATAGCGTTTGTAATCCTCATAGAAAGAAAGAAAGGTAAGTGAAATTTCCGAATTTGGAGTTGCTTTATTCTAAAGAAAAAAGTTGAAAATATTTAGTACAATTCCTTGGGGAATCAATCGATTAAGAGAATTCACATTTGAAATTCTTTCTTCTGCAGTGTTAGCTGTTAGTAGATTGGATGGGACGTTTAGAAGCCAAAGCATTATCTTATATATATATTTTTTTTTTAAATCATTTGTCAGAGAGCGAATCTAGCAACAATGGGGCTAATAATGATGAATAAAAAAACCTATTTTTTTCTCAAAGAGATACTGGGCATTAAAAGGCTTTAAACGACAATTTTAGGGTGTATCGAAAGAGTAGGAAAAAATTGGACATCAAGCCGGGATGAAGTTTCCAAAATTTTGGTTCTAAATGATTATTAGAACTGATATTAAGCTGCTCTGGGAAATTCCTAAATGAAAATAATCGGGGCAGCGACGAAGATGCAAAATATGCATTGGTTTTAGAGGCCGCATATTGCAAAGGCTCAAAGAAGTGATCGGAGCAGCATCACTGCTGCAGAATCCGCCGGTCACATAAGTACCAAGGCTCAAGGGAATGACCTGGAGCTCCAAGGTATAGTGTCGCGATACCTCAAGGATTTGTTCAATGTGACACCACAGCGGGAAGACCTGACGCTGGTATTAGAGGCCACAAGTCACGATAGCTTCAAGGAGTTGTTCAAGGTGGCACCACAGCGGGAATACCTGACGCTGGAATTAGAAGCCACATGTCGCGATAGCTTCAAGGAGTTTTTCAAGATAGCACCACAGCGGGAAGACCTGACGCTGGAATTAGAGGCCACATGTCACGATAGCTTCAAGGAGTTGTTCAAGATGGCACCACAGCGGGAAGACCTGACGCTGGTATTAGAGGCCACATGTCGCGATAGCTTCAAGGAGTTTTCAAGATAGCACCACAGCGGGAAGACCTGACGCTGGAATTAGAGGCCACATGTCGCGATAGCTTCAAGGAGTTTTCAAGATAGCACCACAGCGGGAAGACCTGACGCTGGAATTAGAGGCCACATGTCGCGATAGCTTCAAGGAGTTGTTCAAGATGGCACCACAGCGGGAAGACCTGACGCTGGTATTAGAGGCCACATGTCGCGAAGGCTCAAGGAATTGTTCAAGATGGCACCACAGCGGGAAGACCTGACGCTGGAATTAGAAGCCACATGTCGCGATAGCTTCAAGGAGTTGTTCAAGATGGCACCACAGCGGGAAGACCTGACACTGGTATTAGAGGCCACATGTCACAATAGCTTCAAAGAATTGTTCAAGGTGGCACCACAGCGGGAAGACCTGACGCTGGTATTAGAGGCCACATGTCGCGATAGCTTCAAGGAGTTGTTCAAGATGGCACCACAGCGGGAAGACCTGACGCTGGTATTAGAGGCCACATGTCGCGAAGGCTCAAGGAATTGTTCACGGTGGCACCACAGCGGGAAGACCTGACGCTGGTATTAGAGACCACATGTCGCGATAGCTTCAAAGAATTGTTCAAGATGGCACCACAGCGGGAAGACCTGACGCTGGTATTAGAGGCCACATGTCGTGATAGCTTCAAAGAGTTGTTTAAGGCGGCACCACGGCCGGAAGACCTGGCCGCTGGTATTAGAGGCCGCACGCCCCTGCGAATCACGTAGGCATCCTTTAGGTACGATGATGTACGAGGCGTGAGTCCCTTCTAAAGATCCTTTTGATGTTTTCCAGACTTTTGCAGAAATACGAGAGTCTTTATTGAGAGGGAAAATACATTTTCGGAATTTTTTTCTTTGACCTATCTTAGAACAATTCCATCCCCATCTGTAAGTGAAAATAACTGAATGGTAAGAAATGGGGAGAAAATCATCTTACATTCTTTTTACTTTTTTTGAAAAGGCAATTCCTCGCCCAAGTTAGAGGAAGGGCGATAAGAATACTAAAGCCAATATCTCCCTATGGTGTGGAAAATAGTGGGATGCATTCTTGTTTTTCCATAGTGACATGAGGGCAGTGGTTTGATAACAGATGAGCTTACATGTAGTCACCATATTCCTCTTTGGTGAACGAGTTGACAGCTTTGATAGAATGATCTTTTATCATAATAATCATAGCTATCTTCTACACATCGGTGTAGTTAAATACAAGGGATTCCCGAGCCACCTGTAACAGAAGCTATTTCAAACCATTTTCTTGATAAATATATCTATCTAAATATCTCCATATATCTCATATAGGTATATACACCCATACGTCATATTGTGAAAAATGTCAACTGAAGTCGAACAAAAAGAGAATAATAGATACAAAAATAATAATAATAAAGAAGAAAAATACATCTTCTGAGCGTGCAACTAAAAGTTATTGATGGGTTGCGCCATCTGACGGAATAAATATTAACTATTTGTTGATTTTTAATTGACCGAATACTCATTCTTGATTAATCAAGAAAAGCTAACCACGTTTCAGGCCGTTGGCCCTCGTCAACGTGTGCAAGCTGTACATAAACGACTAAAAAAAAAAAAAACTCTCATTCAGGCATCCCGAAATTTTTTATATACATTGGTGTCCAAAAAATAAGAAACTTAACCAATATTGAAATTTCTCAAAAGCTAATTTATTAACAAATATAAAATTTAGTATACAAATAGTTTAAACAATGGAGAATTTGACTAGCTATATGAAAATAAAAAAAATATTTGAAATTATGAAATATGCAAATTATTACCAACATACCCAAAGCTAAGGTTCCAGATCTTAAAGAAATAAGGTATCAATAGGGAGTATGATCCCCTCTAACAGCTATCAAGGTCTCACAGCGAGCCCTCATACTGTTTACCAGGCTTTGGAGGAGGTCCAGGGGTAGTAAACCCCACTCCTCCAATAGAGCAGTTCTTAACTCAACGAGGGTTCTGGGAGAGGGGTTACGAGCTCCAATACGCCTCCCTAGAGCATCCCACACATGCTCTATTGGATTCAGGTCCGGAGATCTGGCTGGCCAATCCATCCTTCGAATATTTTCACTCTAGAGATATTCATTGACTAGCCTAGCCCTATGCGGACGAGCATTATCGTCCGTAAAAATTAAATTGTGACCAATTTGATCTCTATAAGGTCTTAGATAGGGCTCAAGGATCTCGTCCCTGTACTTTTGGGCAGTTAAAGTTCCCCCAGAAAAAATGTGGAGGGGTGTGCGTCTGCTAGAACTGATGCCAGCCCAGACTAAGATACTGCCCCCTCTAAAACTGTCTATTTCCCTGATGTTACTGGGATGATAGCGGGTTCCAGGCTCCCTCCAGATGAAAACTCGTCGAGAATCTGTGTTTAAACTAAATCTTGACTCGTCACTGAAGAGAACATTGGCCCACTGATCATGAGTCCAGGCGTGATGTTCCAAGCATCAATTCAAGCGGGCTCTCCTGTGAGCAGAGGTTAAAGGGATACAGACCATTGGTCGTCTTGCATAAAGAGCACCTTCGTGAAGCCTTCGGTAAACAGTTTGTCTTGAAATTCTCGTTCCAGTAGCACTTGAGAGTTCATTAGAGAGTTGAATAGCTGTCATCTCCCTATGGTGCTTGGCAGTTACGACCAGATAACGGTCTTCTTTTCTTTTGATGGTTCCTGTCTCAATGAACTGTTTCCATATTTTGCTGACCACAGATTTATTCACATTTAGCCATTTTGCTACTTCAACTTGTGATTGCCCTGCCTCCATTCTTCCAACAGCTCTCCATTTTAAATCATCTGCTAAAATTTTTCGTAAACTCATAATTAACTAAGGATTAAATAAAATTATAATTGGACAATTCTTAGATGGGGTAAACGACACGCCGAATAGCACACTTATAAAGACAAGCAAAAATTTGCATATTTTAAATTTTACTGAATCGAATGGTTGCGATAAATAAATTATACGACTTAAAATACCTAATTAAATTACTTTTTAGCTTTTAGAGTTGTATATTTTAAAACATATCATTAAAAATCAAAAGTTTCTTATTTTTTGGACACCAGTGTATTTTTGTACACATGATAGACATGAGAAATGGATATATCATAGTTTCAGGTCGAGTTTTGATATATTCTTGACTTAGGTGGCTCGACGTGGTGACAATGGGTCGCTGAAGTCAAATCACAAGGTTACATCAATCTAATAAATAAGAGCGTGTCAAATTACGTAGCTGTGTTTCCCACTCATCGCCTGGGCCATATGAGCGATGTTTCTACATGTCGATGTGTCGGTCCATACCTCCTGAATCGACTGCTGTAAATTTGAAAGAAAATAAACAATTTCTAAAGAAGATGTTAACAGGCTCTACGCTCTTATCGTCTTTTCCAAATAGAAATAAATATCATTTTAAAATATCTTTATTATTTCTCTGCATAAATAAACATATAACCTTTTCCATTTTTTAAATAAAAAAGAACCCAGAATTCTTGGAAAAATCATAAAAATAATCTTGCTAGGCGTTACCTCATGAATTGGGCATCCACTTGTAAATAAGAAAAGAGATTTAGATATGAAGGATAACCTGGGAAGTTGGTGACTTTCGTATCTAACAACAGGAAACTGAATATATAATGGACATGATAAAGAATGCATTTTCTGACCGTTTAAATGAGCATTTAAAGATAGCATAGTGCCATCTATCGGATTAAATCAGAAACGTATATTTTACTGCGACTCGGAATAAATTATATCAACCTTTAGTTGATATTTATTCCGATAGATAGCTCTCTTTTTTTATTTGACCGAATTATTATTTTTTATTTGACATATCGGACGCGATATCCCAGCTTGGGATACTTGCGCCTAAATACATTTTAGCAACTTATATACAATTCATTTTATATACAATTCAATAACAAGACTATAAACAAAATTCAAATTGAAAGGATGGTTTTCTCAAACAGAAAAGAAAATCGAAAATGAATCTACAAAAATCATTGAATTTTACGTAGGTGTCTTTGTCATATATCTTCCATCTTTAAATGCGAATTTGAACTGTCAGAGGACACACATGCCATTTTTACCATTTTGAACTCCTGCACTTTTCCTCTATTTTCACCTCTTATAAACAAAATATAATATCAAGAAGTAGTAAGGGTAAAATGTCTGAATAAAGGTTTTGTGAGGAAGTAATCAACCTCCTATAACTTCTCGTGGATAGAATAAGAAAACACGGTTTTTGGACAATCCCTCAAGCGGGAGATCTCAATGACCATTTAAAAGGTTTATTGACATCTAGTCACAATAATACATACAAATATATATATATATTTAAACAAAATCATCAACAAAAACAAGTCTTTATCAGGGACACTCGTCCCCTACAGGATTCTCCTAGATTGGGAAACAGAAGCAACATTCATCTACAGAATATGGAGAATAACATTAAACTTTCCTCAAGTTGGTTCTGTGTTATGCCTTTTGACTGTGCTATTCTCCATAATTTGTGAGAAGCCAATGCATTAGTCCTGATTTTCACTACTTTTGCCAATAAAACATATGCGAATTGTTTTCGTAAGCGATCGATTGGTGGAGAATTACTCTCTCATCCTACAAAGCCGGGCAGTAAAACATGCAGTGTGGAAAGTCCTGGCTAAATTCACTATTATGATGCATTAGGGCGCCATCTGTTATGAAAATTCGAAACTATTATAGATGCGTATGATTCTTTCAGGCCCTCTCAATAATTTTTCCATTGCAGTAAGGGCAGTAGAATTTTTTTTAATTTCAAAAAGAATCATACGCGTCGATAATAGTTTCGAAAATTCACTATTACACAAAGTGCACTTTAAACTCTTATATTTCAATAATAGAACGTGTTTGTGTTTAAATTGTGAAAAAAAAATAATTCTCGCTTGAGCAACGCATCGCTTTACAGTCATTGCGATACCAGCGCAGAGGTAACACTCCATAGTAGTTGATGTGTAAAAATGCTTATAGTGAGAATAGAATATAGAATTTCTCAATCTTGCATGGTCCAACTGTATAGACCGGTGTATCATAGTTTTAATAATTAGAGGAATGTTTCTTTGTAAAATATTGGAATCTTTTTAAATCCAATACACACACAAGAGCCACGAGAAACCGATCTTATTTAAAATCTTTTTCACGCTTTTTAATATTGTTTTTCAAAATATTGTTTTTCAGAGGTTGATATATCCCATAAATGCACCAGACAAATTGAAGGTAGCCTGTTGGGGTCCATTTTTAGTATTTGAATCCAGAATTATAGGTTAATTTATTCACCATGACAACAAGAGAAGTTCTTCCTGTTTCTACCTTCAGAATATAACCCGAGGTGTAGCTCGGATGGTTTAAATATCGCCTAAGGCATCCTGAATTTTATTTACTATTGAGGCCTGATCATGTGCCCAGATTAAATCCGTATAGAGCAGAACCGCTTGAATCATGAAGTCCAAAAATTCTTGACAAAGCTGCATGTCAGAAACTATGGGCTTGACAGACAAGTCTTGCTGCAGTAAATAGCCTTGCTTTGATAGCGGATCTAGTATATGTTGGATTCCATTACACCGGTAATTATATTGTAGCAAAGTATTTATTATTTTATTAACAGAATTTCATTTTTATGTTTATATTTTGCTACTCTGCAAACTTCTCTCATTGCTTATCTTTTGTTTATTATTCATAGTTTGTTCATGCCTTAAATGAATTTCTGTGTCATCCTGAAGTTTTTGTCTTTCCTAATTTTCCACGTGGCAATATTGTCAGGCTCTGATGGAACCAAAAGGGATAAGTTGCAATCACCACGACAAATCTTATGACGTATATTCTTCCTGGACTTCCGACATCCTGAGGCTCGAATCTTCCTGTCTCCGAGGTTTCCGGTAAAACATGGTTGCCATGCTCTCCTCACCTTTGATGCTCTGACAGTTCTCTTTTCCGTCTTTCATTTACTATTCGTTACAGGGATATGATCAATATCGGTGATATTTAACATAATTATGGTTTCATTAAGAAAGGAAAGCCAAATTGAGTGTAATACGAGAGGAAATGTTTTAAGAAACAAGGAGAATCGGTCTTCAGTCTAGTAAAGATATCAAAATTGGAAGTTTTAGCAAATTATTCATATAGTTATTGTGAAGAGATATGGTAATTTTTATAGAGCTTTTATACAACTAAAGTCACAACGGAGGTCCTGACTTTTATGCTTTGAAAGAACTCAAGTTGCAACGGCGGTCCTGACTTCCATGCTCTGTAAAAACTTAAGTTACATCAGGGTTCTGAGTTTCATGTTCTGTGAGAACTTAAGTTACAACAGCGGTCCTAACGTCATTGCTCGGTAAGAACTTAAGTTACAACGGCGGTCCTGACGTCATTGCTCTGTGAGAACTTAAGTTACAGCGGCGGTCCTGACGTCATTGCTCTGTGAGAACTTAAGTTACAACGGCGGTCCTGACGTCATTGCTCTGGGAGAACTTAAGTTACAACGGCGGTCCTGACGTCATTGCTCTGTGAGAACTTAAGTTACAACGGCGGTCCTGACGTCATTGCTCTGTGAGAACTTAAGTTACAACGGCGGTCCTGACGTCATTTCTTTGTGAGAACTTAAGTCACAACGGCGGTCCTGACGTCATTGCTCTGTGAGAACTTAAGTTACAACGGCGGTCCTGACGTCATTGCTCTGTGAGAACTTAATTTACAACGGTGGTCCTAACGTCATTGCTCTGTAAGAACTTAGGTTACAACGGCGGTCCTGACTTCCATGCTCTGTAAGAACTTATGTTACATCAGGGTTCTGAGTTCTATGTCCTGTGAGAACTTAAATTACAACGGCGGTCCTAACGTCATTGCTCGGTAAGAACTTAAGTTACAACGGCGGTCCTGACGTTATTGCTCTGTTTCTCTGTGAGAACCTAAGTCACAACAACGGTCTTGACTTCAATTCTCTGTAAGAACTCAAGTTACAACGGCGGTCCTACTTCAATGTTCTGTGAGAACCTAAGTTATAACGGCGGTCCTGACGTCATTGCTCTGTAAAAACTTGATTTACAACGGAGGTTCTGGCGTCATTGCTCTGTAAGAATCTAAGTTACAACAGGGTTCTGAGTTCAATGCTCTGTGAGAACTTGAGTGACAATGGCGGTCCTGACTTCCATTCTTTGTGAGAACTTAAGTTACAACGGCGGTTCTGACGTCATTGCTCTGTGAGAACTTAAGTTACAATGGCGGTCCTGACTAATTGCTCTGTGAGAACTTAAGTTACAACGGCGGTCTTCAATTCCATTCTCTGTAGGAACCCTAGTAACAACGGCGGTCCTGTCTTCTATTGACTGTAAGAACTTAAGTTGTAACAGCGGTCTTTACATCTATGGACTGTAAAAACCTAAGTTCAAACGGCGGTCGTGACTTCCTTTCACTGTAAGAATTTAAGTTGTAGCGGCGGTTTTGACTTCTATGGAATGTAATAATTTGAGTTATTGTGGCGGTTTTGACATTCTATGGACTTTAAAAGACCTTAGTTCTAACGGCTGTTTTGTCTTCAATGCTCTTTAAGAACGTAAGTTGTAGCGTAGGTTTCGACTACTATGGACTGTAAGAACTTGAGTTGTAGCGGCTGTTTTGACTTCAATAGACTGTATAGAAACTTAAGTAGTAGTGGCTGTTTTGTCTTCTATGGACTGTAAGACTAGTTGTTGAGGCTGTTTTGACTTCCATGCTCTGTAAGAACTTAAAACATAGCGGCTCTTTTCACTTCAATGGACTGTAGGAACTTAAGTTGTAGCGGCAGTTTTGACACTCTATGAACTATAAGACTTTAGTTGTAAATGCGGTCCTGACTTCCAAGGACTATAATAACTTAATTTGTAACTGCGGTCTCTTGATTTCCATGGACTATAAGAACTTAAGTTGTAACTGCGACCCTGACTTCCAGGACTATAAGAACTTAATTTGTAACTGCGGTCCTGACTTCCAGGACTATAAGAACTTAAGTTGTAACTGCGGTCCTGACTTCCAGGACTATAAGAACTTAAGTTGTAACTGCGGTCCTGACTTCCATTGACTATGAGAATTTAAATTGTAACTGTTTTAATGTCCATCCATACAGAGTTTAAAACAACAACTACTCACCCGTGCAGGCCCGGTCACGCTCCGCCGCGGCACGTGGGAAACATACAATGTTCCCAGCACATCCCCCTTTTTAAGATTTGAAATATATATACATTACAAACTTCAAATGCATAATATAATTAATAATGAAGGCGATCCACGGGTTTAACAATTCGTCCACTTCGGGTTCTTATCTGGCCGTCTTCTGAGTCGTTAGAGGGATAATCCACAACTGGGGTCTTTTCATTTTCAACCAATTCCTCCCCCGAAAAGGTCGGCGTCGATGGGTCGGCTGGATATTGCACTGTATCTCCTTTTCGTAGATGGAACCTGTTTCGACGTACAGTCCCAACTGGAGTATCAACCATAAATGACCTTGGTGTCGATGCTTTCTGCTTTACAACCCCCCAGATTCGCATATCTGTAATCCAAACCGTGTCACCTTCGGATAGCTCCTCCATGTCCGTAGCTCCGCAGCGTCGATAATATCTGAATTTCATATCCTTTCTCCCTCTCCCCTCCTTTCTTTTCAGGGTCTGAGAGTCCACCAATCTTGGATTAAGATTCTCTGGTGCAATTGGCAATGTCGTTCGGAGTTTACGTCCCATGAGAAGCTCAGCAGGGCTGTAACCGTTCTCCAAAGGGGTCGATCGATACTCCAGGAGTCTAAGCGATGGATATTGATTTTTCTTGAGGATCAACTTAGCAATTTTCACACCTGCTTCTGCCATCCCATTGCTCTGCGGAAATCAAGGACTTGAAGTGACATGTGTGAATCCGTACTGCCTTGCGAAATTTGCAAATTCACGAGCAGCTCCAAATTGCGTCCCATTATCGCTTACAACAGTTTCTGGTATTCCATGTCGGGCAAATATGGATTTGCAACTACTCACCACCACATTGGCTGTGAGCCGATCCAGCTGAATCATTTCAGGAAAGCGAGAATAATAGTCAATGACGACTAGATACCACTTATTCTCGAACTTGAACAAATCCATTCCATTCTTTTGCCACGGTCGCGTAGGAAAGTTGGTTGGTATCAAAGGTTCATGTTTTGAGACGGCTTCCTGGACATAGACACTGCACTTTCTGACCGTTTCCGCGATCTCTTCTGAAATTCCAGGCCACCATACCGTCTCACGTGCGCGAAGTCTTGTTTTTGTAATACCGAAGTGCCCAGCGTGCAACTTATCTAGGATCTCTAGTTTCATACTTCCTGGAAAAATAAGAAGACAGCTACGCATCAGTAGTCCATTTTGAACGCCGAGTTCATCCTTGACATGCCAATAAGAGAGCAGAGCCTGTGACATCTTCTTCTTATCTGGCCAGCCTTGCTCAAGGTAGTTGACTACTGCTTTCAGGGTCGTATCTTCTTGTTGAGCTTCAAAAATCTTCGTCAACATCTCGTCTTTGTCGGTTATACACGAGAGAACTGCATTTATATGCTCTGAGGTTGGCCATTCGTTTTCACCTCCCTCGGTTGTAAGAAGTGGTTGTCTGGATAATGCATCGGCGTCGATGAGATATAAGAACTTAAGTTGTAACTGCGGTCCTGACTTCCATGAACTATAAGAACTTAAGTTGTAACTGCGGTCTTGATTTCCATGGACTATAAGAACTAAAGTTGTAACTGAGGTTTTGATTTCCTTGGACTATAAGAACATAAGTTGTAACTGCGGTCCTGACTACCATGAACTATAAGAACTTAAGTTGTAACTGCGGTTTTGATATCCATGGACTATAAGAATTTAAGTTGTAACTGCAGTCCTAACTTCCAAGACTATAAGAACTTAAGGTGTAACTGCGGTCCTGACTTCCACGGACTATAAGAATTTAAGTTGTAACTGAGGTCCTGACTTCCATGGAGTATAAGAACTTAAGTTTTAACTTAGGTCGTGACTTCCAAGGACTATAAGAACCTAAGTTGTAACTGAGGTCCTGACTTCCATGAACTATAAGAACTTAAGGTGTAACTGCGGTTTTGATATCCATGGACTATAAGAACTTAAGTTGTAACTGAGGTTTTGATTTCCATGGAGTATAAGAACCTAAGTTGTAACTGCGGTCCTGACTTCCAAGACTATAAGAACTTAATTTGTAACTGCGGTCCTGACTTCCATGGACTATAAGAACTTAAGTTGTAACTGCGGTCTTGATATCCATGGACTATAAGAACTTAAGTTGTAACTGCGGTCTTGATATCGAAGGACTATAAGAACTTAAGTTGTAACTGAGGTTTTGATTTCCATGGAGTATAAAAACATAAATTGTAACTGCGGTCCTGACTTCCATGGCCTATAAGAACTTAAGTTGTAACTGCGGTCTTGGTATCCATGGACTATAAGAACTTAATTTGTAACTGCGGTCTTGATATCCATGGACTATAAGAACTTAATTTGTAACTGAGGTCCTGACTTCCATGAACTATAAGAGCTTAAGTTGTAACTGCGGTCCTGACTTCCAAGGACTATAAGAGTTTAAGTTGTAACTGCGGTCCTGACTTTCATGGACTGTAATAACTTGAGTTGTAGCGGCTGTTTCGACTTCAATGGACTGTATAGAAACTTAAGTAGTAGTGGCTGTTTTGTCTTCTATGGACTGTAAGACTAGTTGTTGAGGCTGTTTTGGCTTCCATGCTCTGTAAGAACTTAAAACACAGCGGCTCTTTTCACTCCAATGGACTGTAGGAACTTAAGTTGTAGCGGCAGTTTTGACACTCTATGAACAATAAGACTTTAGTTGTAACTGCGGCCATGACTTCCAAACACTATAATATCTTAAGTTGTATCTGCAGTCTAGATTTCCATGGACTATAAGAACCTAAGTTGTAACTGCGGCCCTGACTTCCAGGAGTATAAGAACTTACGTTGTACCTGCCGTCCTGACTTTCAGGACTATAAGAACTTAAGTTGTAACTGCGGTCCTGATTTCCATGGACTATAAGAATTTAAGTTGTAAATGCGGTCCTGACTTCCAAAGACTATAAGAACTTAAGTTGTAACTGCGGTCCTGACTTACAAGACTATAAGAACCTAAGTTGTAACTGCGGTCCTGACTTCCAAGGACTATAAGAACCTAAGTTGTAACTGCGGTCCTGACTTCCATGAACCATACGAATTTAAGTTGTAACTTCGGTCCTGACTTCCAAGGACTATAAGAACTTAAGTTGTAACTGCGCTCTTGGTTTCCATGGACTATAAGAACTTAAGTTGTAACTGCGGTCTTGATTTCCATGGACTATAAGAACTTAAGTTGTAACTGCGTTCCTGACTTTCAATACAATAAGAACCTAAGTTGTAACTGCGGTCCTGACTTCCATGGACTAAAAGAACTTAAGTTTCAACGGCGGTCTAGATTTCCATGAACTATAAGAACTTATGTTGTAACTGCGGTCTTGTCTTCCAAGGACTATAAGTACCTAAGTTGTAATTGCGGTCCTGACTTCCTAAGACTATAAGAACCTAAGTTGTAATTGCGGTCCTGACTTCCAAGGACTATAAGAACCTAAGTTGTAACTGCGGTCTTGGTATCCATGGACTATAAGAACTTAATTTGTAACTGCGGTCTTGATATCCATGGACTATAAGAACTTAATTTGTAACTGAGGTCCTGAATTCCAAGAACTATAAGAGCTTAAGTTGTAACTGCGGTCCTGACTTCCAAGGACTATAAGAGCTTAAGTTGTAACTGCGTTCCTGACTTCCAAGGACTGTAATAACTTGAGTTGTAGCGGCTGTTTCGACTTCAATAGACTGTATAGAAACTTAAGTAGTAGTGGCTGTTTTGTCTTCTATGGACTGTAAGACTAGTTGTTGAGGCTGTTTTGACTTCCATGCTCTGTAAGAACTTAAAACACAGCGGCTCTTTTTACTTCAATGGACTGTAGGAACTTAAGTTGTAGCGGCAGTTTTGACACTCTATGAACAATAAGACTTTAGTTGTAACTGCGGTCCTGACTTCCAAACACTATAATAGCTTAAGTTGTATCTGCAGTCTTGATTTCCATGGACTATAAGAACCTAAGTTGTAACTGCGGCCCTGACTTCCAGGAGTATAAGAACTTACGTTGTACCTGCCGTCCTAACTTTCAGGGCTATAAGAACCTAAGTTGTAACTGCGGTCATGATTTCCATGGACTATAAGAATTTAAGTTGTAACTGCGGTCCTGACTTCCAAAGACTATCAGAACTTAAGTTGTAACTGCGGTCCTGACTTCCAGGAGTATAAGAACTTACGTTGTAACTGCGGTCCTGACTTCCAGGACTATAAGAACTTAAGTTGTAACAGCGGTCCTGTAACTGCTCTGTAAGAACTTAAAACACAGCGGCTCTTTTCACTTCAATGGACTGTAGGAACTTAAGTTGTAGCGGCAGTTTTGACACTCTGTGAACAATAAGACTTTAGTTGTAACTGCGGTCCTGACTTACAAGGACTATAAAAACTTAAGTTGTAACTGCGGTCTTGATTTCCATGGACTATAAGAACCTAAGTTGTAACTGCGGTCTTGATTTCCATGGACTATAAGAACCTAAGTTGTAACTGCGTTCCTGACTTCTAATACTATAAGAACCTAAGTTGTAACTGCGGACCTGACTTCCATGGACTAAAAGAATTTGAGTTTCAACAGCAGTCTAGATTTCCATGGACTATAAGAACTTATGTTGTAACTGCGGTCCTGTCTTCCAAGGACTATAAGAACTTAATTTGTAACTGCGGTCCTGTCTTCCAAGGACTATAAGAACTTAAGTTGTAACTGCGTTTCTGACTTCCAATACTATAAGAACCTAAGTTGTAACTGCGGTCCTGTCTTCCAAGGACTATAAGAACTTATGTTGTAACTGCGGTCTTGTCTTCCAAGGACTATAAGAACCTAAGTTGTAATTGCGGTCCTGACTTCCATGGACTGTAATAACCTGTGCTGTAAAGGCGTTTTTACCTTCTATGTTTTATAGAATCAAATATGGAAATATTTACGAGTCATCGTGCGAATACAAAGAATCAGATTATACATAAGATGGAACAAAGACAGAGATATATTAGCTGTTAAAAAAAAAAGAAATTTCAAAAACCCATTACTATAATATATTCTTCTAAAAATTAACTTATTATCAATGTTACATAACTGTTTATCTAAACCTTACTGCATTATTGTTTTGTTAATGTTCAAAATTGGAGAAAAATAATTTCTAATCTTTCATAACTTTGATGTAGAATGGGAATATGGCTAGGTAACTCATGTTCTACTAGGCGCAATTCTCTTGTGAGACATGGTGTGTGATCTTGCAATACTAAATATTGATTTATAAAGCCAAATGTTGGCCTACACTGCTGCAGTATTTGTTAGATTAGTAAGGTGAGAGTTGTGTGTAGGACTACTTTTATTAAGGTAACATAATTCATTACGTCATGCTCCCAAATCCCACATTATTAGAGATAATTTAAACTGGTAAAACACTTGCTCTAGATAATTCCTGAGAGTTAACTTGTGAACAGTAGTTACTCCAGTTAGAAATTTTCCCAGAAACATGGCTACTCCTGGTACTCAGGGAGCTTCACTGAAGATTAGATTAAATCTCGGTACAAATCAGTTTTGATTTTACAGTAGTGTGTGGTCACTACGGGAAGTGGTTTCTTATCATATAGGTGGTCATAGAGAGGTTTCACTATATCATGGTGTGGTCCGTGTTTGTTCAGGAACGGCTTCAATTTCAAGAGATCGTGAGCGATGGAATCTCCCCTGACTGTCGAACTAACGACATGACTGTCACGATGGAATTCTAACAGTCTTCATTTACAAAAGTCAATGATTTGTGTTCCTTTTATGTGCGACGTGGCCTTCGCATATGGCATAAAAGTGTTTATGATCAAGATGATCACGAGGTTTGACAACAACTAAAAACAACGCTGTAAGCTTTTTGTCAAAGAAATGTTTTAAGAAGCTTTCAGGGAAAGACTTTTATAAACTTGATGTGCATTACAGAAAACTTAAACAATACATGTTTTGGTATGGAGGGTTGGACACGAAAATAGTGGCGTACTTTCACCAAGTTATAAAGGGGAAGTGTTGGAATATTAAATCCACAATGTATCTGGTTTATGCTATAATGGGGAATATTGTGGTGACAGCTGTATACTTTTGGCTGCAGGGTTCTTTAGGGTGTCTATTGATTCAAGTCTTTGAGTCTTGGTTGTAGCGTTCTTCTTAAGGTTTCTGGTGTTGTATGAGGATGTTATATTGATATGGTCAAGTATTGCCGTTGTTTATGACAGTGTTTGCTTGACCCGAGCGGGGGAAGAAGGTATTGCTTCTAAGTGATGCAAAGATGATAACCCAATCCCAGGTTATCAACCGCGATGTCTCCGATTGAATTAAGAATCACTCCAAATCTCTAGTGCTCTTATCTTACTCCTTTTTTCCCAGGCTCTTCCTGTTGATTCAGCCACCCACTTGGTGTCTCCACTTACCTCACTCTGAATACGCCCAGATAACATTTAGGATACCAACAACTATGACTCACCGCTGTCACAAGTTGGCCATGAATGGGTTTACTAGAAGACCTTCTACTGTCCCCATGGTCTCTCCTGAGAGATGTCTATCATTAGATAAGGGGTTAGTTTACTTCAAGTCAGTTTGATTTTACAATGGTGGTGGCATAGGGAGGTGATGTTTAATCAGCAGAGTCGCTCGCAGCAGACATTTATGGATTTTCCTTTTATTCCTAAAGAATAAAGATGATAAAAAAAAATTTAAATGGCGTTTTGCGCCTTGCGAGCGACTCCGCCCCATTACACGGAGAACTGATATTCTCTGGAGCTCCCCAGTTACTTCAATCTAGGCAATATGTTTGAAAGTTTAGAGCATCGTACATGCCCTTCGTTACCTGGACATCTTGTACACCTCCTGAATACTTCTAATTCTGATATATTTTCTATATACTTGTCTCTCTTTTCCTACTCCTTATATGCTTCTTGCCAATTTCTTTTATACTTCTTGTCTTCATTTTAAAATAATTATTGGCCACCTTGAGGTTCTTTTATACTTCTTGTCTTCATTTTAAAATAATTATTGGCCACCTTGAGGTTCTTTTCTAGTGTGATGTTTATGAATAATTGCTAAAGTTATTACTTATGTGTATGATGGTATTTACAAAAACACATCTATTTAAATATTATCATCTACTTGTATATAAACTTCGAATCTGTGTGTGATGCACGATTTCAACTCGGAAACTGTTGGAAGTTGAACTTGATTCTTTAGAGATTAGTCGTGATTCTGAAGGAGGAAGAAATACAACTTTTTTTTAATCGGAGATTGCACTACATCAAGATATATTTTCAGATTTTTCATAGGAGGTCTAGAGAGATTATAAACCCTCTCGAAAGACAACGGATATAATTATATAGATATACATGTATATGTCTCACACATTAATATTTATATCATTCGAAGATTTTTTACTGTCAAAATTCAGAAACGCATATTTATCAGTTTTCATGTAAAAGAAAATTTATGAAAATATTGAAAATCTGACTGTAAAGACATCATATTTCAAAATAAACACTGTATGAATATACAGCTGAGCCATCTTTAACCTAGAATATCGATTTAAATAATTTCTTGGAGCTAAGCAAATGGCGATTTTCTCGCTAGATGCAGACGACTCTAAATTAGGCGGCATTGGCCCAGTTTACAAAGCGAAGGAAGGTCAGATTCTGTGAAGAGGATCGGCCAGGAAATGCCATCGTAATAATAAGGCAGGCGACTAGAAGAATTACTTGCATCACTCGACGTAAGATCTGCCGTAATTGGTTTCTTAGCCGCGGGGAAGACTTTACACAGAATGGGTGAGGCATCGTCTGGTTGAGCTGGGCAGTGCGCACCAAGATCCCACCAGTCTTATACTAAATTTTGCTCTGAAATAAGTACAAGATAATTCCTGCTTTTGATGTCATTGATTCAAATTCATGTTAAAATCACTATTATTTACATAGCCTTTAATACCAAATATTTGTGTAGGGTTGTGTGCCACAATAACGTGAGTTTCAGGCCTTCGACTGATTGTTCATCAATGTCTGTTTATGAAAATTTGAAACTATTATAGACGCGTATGATTCTTTTTAAAATTTAAACAATTTATACTGCCTTTACTGCAATGAAAAATTAATGGGAGGGCTTGGCTCATCCGTGGTGAACCCTCCCAGCGGTTTCGCCAGTTTAATCTACCGGGTACCGCTGGGAGGATTCACCACTGATGAGCCAGGCCCTCCTATTAATTTTTCATTGCAGTAAAGGCAGTAGAAATTTTGTAATTTCTAAAAATAATCATACGCGTCTATAATAGTTTCGAATTTTTATAACAGATGGCGCGCTAATGCATCATAATGTCTGTTTAACTAACTAAGGCCTATATTAGGGCTTATGAATATTCTGAAGTTTGAAAAACTTCCTAGGGCTTTTTTATATAGTAGATATTATAATAGGACAGAACACTGTCTCGCATCTGATAAGATAAAATACCAATTCTATTTTTCGCTGATCCTCTTGATTAGTTCCGATCATGAAGACCGGTTAGTTTGTTTGTACCTCCAGATTGAGACCGGTTCCATCATTTTTTCTTTTATCCATCTAACAGTGGGTATAATCACGGAACCAGTCGAGGCCTTGGCGCTATTCTGGGATGTCGAGACATTCCTGAATGGGACCGAGGAGCCCACGTCAACTGATGTCCCACGGAACATCCTGTCTTATTTAGTCAGGGAAGATTGCTAGTGTATTGAAAACTTCTCGAGTCGTTAACTATTGAGTCAGAAAGCCCCATAACACTAAAATTACAGTAAATTGGAGAAAACGTTTGAAGAACGTTCACCACTGTTGACTCAAAAAATTCTTCCCGATCTTTGTATCTTCCCATTTACTATAATTATAGTAAATAGGAAGAAAAAAACTTTTTTTTGCACAAGAGAACCTGATGGTGTTTCTAGTGTAACTTTTCATGCTGAACTCAAAAATCTAATCAGAAATATCCCATCACCCATGGTTTTTGCCTGACGATCTTTTTTTAGTATTGGGATAAATACATGCATCCAACATGAAAGAGACTTACGAAAACATGAAACTGCTTTTGAAAAAGATAGAATATGAAAGATACGGTTGGAAAATATGCAGCGATTTGAAAGTCGTTGCTCTCTTGCGTGGATTACAGCTTGGATATACAAAATTTTGTTGTTTTCTGTGTGAGTGGGATAGCAGAGATAGGGAAAGGCATTACATTAAAAAAATCTGGCCAAACCGTAAAATCTTTACCCCAGGATATAAAAATATTGCAAATCTACCCCTGATCGATTCAGAAAATATTTACTTACCACCATTATATATTAAACTGGGATTAATGAAGAACTTTGTCAAGGCAATGGATCGAAATGCCAGTGGATTTGCCTACCTAAAACAAAAAAATTCTAGTATAAGTGAAGCGAAGATTAAAGAGAGCATTTTCGTTGGACCTCAGATTCGAGAAGTGCAGCAGGATGGAAATTTTCAAAATAGTTTGAATGAAGTTGAAGCAGCAGCATGGAATTCCTTTAGAAACGTTTGCAAAAACTTCTTAGGAAGTGTCAAGGTTGAAAATTACCGAGACATAGTTAATGATCTGTTGCTTTCCTACAAGGCACTGGGATGTAACATGTCCCTCAAGATCCATTTCCTGCATTCACATCTAGATTTCTTTCCAGACAATCTTGGCGCAGTTAGCGATGAGCATGGTGAGAGGTTTCATCAAGCTATATCAAGCATGGAGAAGCGGTACCAAGGTGAATGGAGTCCCGCTATGCTTGCCGACGACTGCTGGGCACTCAAGAGGGATCTACCACAAGCAAAGTATAGAAGAAAATCCACTGTCACTGCTTTTCAATAATAAATATGTTTCGTTCATATATGCCTATATATTAACAATATTTCCAAATTCAAGTAGGTGTATCTCAGAAATATTGTGTAATAGAAAAAAACTAATGGTATATTTGGATTCAGGACATGTAGATAAGATGCTATTTCTTTGTGGACAAAGAAAAATATTTTTTGATAAACCAGTTACGTGACATTGTTTGCATATTTTAGTGTATTTATCCCAATACTAAAAAAAGACCGTCACGCAAAAACCATAGGTGATGGGAAATTTCTGATTAGATTTTTGAGTTCAGCATGAAAAGTTACACTAGAAACATAATCAGGTTCTCTTGTGCAAAAATCTTGTTGACCAGTGTCATTTTGATAATTAAATATTGTAACGTAGAAAATTAGGAAAGACAAGCTTCAGGCTGACGCGACAATTTATTTAATACAAGCACAATATCAACAAATAAGATATAAGATAAGCAATGAGGAGAGTGGCAATAAATATATAAATGATATAAATATAAAAAAATAATAATCTGTACATAAAATATAATAATTACTTTGCTATAATATAGCGCGCCATCTGTACATGAAGTTTGAACTAATTAAACCTGCGCGATTTTTTCTATTATAACACAAACAAATTCTCTACCAGCTTTTCTGCACGCTCCAGGAGCCTGGGTTAACTATATTACCTAAATTTTAGACCTTTACGTGGTCTGTGAGTATATTTAAAATGAACACAAAATTTTAAAACATATTTAAAAATTAATCCACTCCCGACAACCCAGAATTTTAAATTTTGTCGTCTTTGGCTGCGCCTATTTTCCTTCTGAAAGGAAATATACAAATTCTCTTGTCTAGTCTATTCCCGACCACCACGGGCTCCTAGAAGTTAGAAATTTTGTGCCTTTGTAATGTTAGTAGGATTTAACTAGTCTATAAAATAGAAAACTTCTAAGTAGTCAGAAAGTATTAAAAATTTATCACAAAATTTGAAAGTAAATATTCAAAAAAAGTCCAATACCGACCACCCCGAACACCCAGAAGTCTGTAAATTTTACAGTTGCAATGTTAGTAGGATTGTGTGTCTATAAATATCAGACTTCTACGTGGTCTAGAAGTATATTCAAATTGATCACAAAATTTGAAAGTAGATATTGAAATTATATAAAATTATTCTATTGCCGCCATCCCGATCACCCAAAAGTCCGAAATTTTGTCAACTTCAATGTCCTCAGGTTTGAACGAGTGTGTCAAAATCCAGACTCCTAAAAGCTCTGTACGTATATAAAAATTGATTTTAAAAAATATTGGCGGACAGACAGACAGAACGACAGACATGAAAATTTTCAAAATATATTAATAGGGGACCTGGCCATCTTTTATTTATAAAGAAAAATTGCGCTCCTAAATAGTTCCAAATTTAATTTATTAATTATGGATATTTTACAATAGCTAATTTTAAATTGATCCAAACATAATCTGATCATTAACATATGCGACATAGGTTTTGTTAAAAAATAGTGTGACATCTTCGTAATATTAAAGATCGTGAGAATGGCACCCCCCCCCCCCCCCCTTCCATGGAGCAACAAGACACCACCACCAAGATATTATAATATGGCTTGAAACAAGTCTCTTTATTTCATCGGTGAACAGGAAAAAATTCGAGCTTTTCAAAGGGCCAATAATTCAATAGGAGGCTCACGAGAAATATTGATGGTTCATAGCATTAGAGTTTCAATCTTGAGTGTAAAATTATTCTAGATTGTTAAAGTTTCTTCAATAATTTCTCCGTCTGGTGTTACATATTTAATCAGACTTCCACGACCATTGTAAATAAAACCAAAAATATTTAAATCTAAAGCAAAACCCGGATAGTTGGCGACATCTTAGATACTCTCCAGGGAAACCTGGGTCAATTTACAACATATTGGGGAATAAATTAAATTGGAATTTAAGAGATATCTTTAAATTAATTTAATAGTTTCAGGAACTATTGGAGAGATCTGGAATACATCAAATAAGGTTTTAAATACATTTGTAATCCTATTGTGTTTTTTCATGGTGTATAAAGGGTAGTAGCTGGAGATAATAGAGAAAGAAGCGTCTGCGGTGGCAGACGAAGCTGCGTCATGAACTCGACATGCAGACCACAGCAGACGATTTAGGTGGCATCTCTTCCGGTGTGGACAATGCCACTTCCGGCCAACCATTCTTTTGTCGTGGACTACTCAAGGACGTCTGCGAGCAAGGTTCTTGAGTATAATGTCGGTTGCTTTGGTAAACGGGGGTAAACAGCGTTGTGCACTACTCTCACGTGCCACAAAGATTCTGGAATATACCGGGAATATGTTGGTATTTCTTATCCTAGGTACATATGTTATATGGAATTATAATCATATTGGGGAGGGGTTGACGACTACCTAAGTGTAGGGTCGCCTCAGGCGTTCGATCAGAGGTGGCGCCTCAAGAAGTTAAAAAATGTTAATTAACATAATGCTACCAAAATAACAATTTAAAACTCCCTATTATATTATTTACAAAGTTGAGTCGATAATGCTATAATGTTCGCAGCAAGATTTGGAAGAGAAGGGAGAGAGGAACCGCAAGAAATCTCGTCCAGGGCGCATACAGCCCGGAACACAGGGGGCCCTGTGTAGGTGTAACACAAACTTACACTTGTAGATGTTTGGGTTTGTATACACAAGGTGAAAGATTTCACAATTTGGTTGCATTACATTCACTGGTAGAATTGGACCTGTAATGGGAGGTCGTTGAAACAAACTCCAGTAAAACCTGTCTTGGGAGTTTCCATTTGGCTCCGAGAAAAATTCCACTAACAAGACAGCTTGACTCCCAAGATAGATTGAACAGAATTAGGTTACAATGAATATTTAAAGCTATTATTTCTCATAAAAATTGAATCATGTTCTTTGTTTGAAGTTTATATGTTAATTTTGTAATTATTCTTATTTTTTTAATTCATAGAAGCATTTTTCTGGCAGACATATTCATTTTTTTATCATCATCATTTTGGATATAGTTTTGTTTTTTTTCTTATTTAGTTATCAATTCATTTTTAATTGTAGTTTGATTTTTGTTTTGTTCCTTTTTAAGCAGTAAAATATATAGAACTAAGGTGTAATATTCAATTCAAGCATATGGAACCAACATCGATTCATTTTTAAAACAAAGCAAAATCATAAGCTTATACAATATTCACTTTTTCATACATTGGTCCCTCGAGCAGGATAGAAGCCTGATAAGGTAAGTCAACCTCATGGATACAGAAACAGAAATAAGAAGAATCAAAAGACTAGGTCTTAATTTAGAAAAGTTGGAAAAGGAAATAGAAAACAACGCAGCCGATTGTTTTGAACTCGATGCAATATTAAAAAGAACATGAAGATTAAACAGCAGTTGGAACAAGCATATGAATATTTTATGGGGGTAAAGACACAGACGAACTTTTAATACAAATAGAGGAAGTAACCGATAAATATTGTAAACTAGAGGCGAAAATTCTTCGGTTTACTCAACATTTTCACAATGATGCAAATTTTCTTCTAAGTAACAATGCAGTTAATAAGAATTATGCTAATTTGCCAAAAATAGAACTAACAATTTTTGATGGAAAAATAGAAAATTGGATTTCGTTTTCAAATATTTTGAAACTACTATTATTGATAACAGTCAATTAACAAATATAGTTAAATTACAGTATTTAAAGACTTGTCTGAAAGGAAAGGCTTTAATACTTGTTAATCACATATCAATAACAGAAAATAATCTTGTTTTGGCTTGGGATTTGTTGGAAAACATATATGAGAATAAAAAAGATTTGATATTTAACCTAATACAAAGAATAATAGATCTACCTAAGCTAACAATATAATCATCTACACAACTTATTTTTGGTAGATAATTCATGTGAAATCATTAGATCTCTAGAAACACTTGGTTATAAGCTAGATGAACTTAGTGATATCATAATTGGGAAAATCCTGAGTGATAAACCAGACAAAACAACAAAGCGCAGCTGGAACATGGCAATTAACAGTAATCACATACCCTCCTGTTCAGAATTATTGCATTTTTTAGAAAACCATGCAAAGGCACTTAATACGAGTGAAACAGAAAAGGGATTGCCCCTAATTAAACGCGCTATGAAATTGCAAGTACACAATATAACAAAGGCCAATTGTTTTCTATGTCAACAGGAGCATGGAATCTATCAATGCTCAACCTTTCTAGGCATGGAGCCATTAGAAAGAAGGAGAAAAGTTAAACAACTCAAGGTATGTTTCAATTGTTTAAGGAACAATTATTCGGTAAACCAATGTAAGTCAGAATTCAAGTGTAGAAAGTGTCAAGGAAAACATAACACATTGATTCACATTGATGCCGCCATTCATCAGTTTAAAGAACACACAATAGGAATTCCTGCAATTGAAGAACCAGATAAAAACCAAGCTGAGTCAAGTGTAAAGGAAAACAATGATGCTTTGGACGTGACCTCCATTCATAACACCACCTGTTGGATGTCTAACCAAGAAGACTCATTTGTACTATTGTCTACCGCAACAATTATGGTGATGAACCATCAAGGTAAATATCAGCCTTGTAGAGCTTTAATAGATACAGCAAGTCGAGCCACACTAATAACTCGGGACTGTTTGAAAAAACTGAATTTGAAACCTTATAGGACAAGAGTAGAATTAGCCGGAATAGGAGGACAGATTTTGAACAGACCCGATGGAGTAATAAATCTCAATTTCACATCCCATTTCTCAGGTTGAGGTGAATCAGTCCGATCAGGATAGCTGTTTGCATCCTATGTTTTAGGAATGCTGGACAGCTGAAGAGAAGATGATCGACTGTCTGTGACTCTTCTGAACAGTGGATGTAGGTAGGGTCTGTTTCGGGATGCGCACTAATGTCTGCCAGTACATGGCCATGGCCCGTGAGGATGGTGGTAAGGGCCTCTCCATGGCAGAATTTTGGTAGAAATTTGAGAAAATGCCTTGGAGTGGAAGCAATTCCCCTGAGGGATCTGATTGAATGGTCTTGGGGATATAATACAGTCCATCATCATAGAGCAGTCTTACGTGTTAGGTTTCGTGCATGAGTTCGAGGCAGGGTGGAGTATGAGTGTGGTAGGACAGAAGTAGCGGCAATCTTTGCTGCACTGTCTGCTAGTTCATTGCCATTGATTTCAATGTTGTCCGGGTACCCAACACAGCCTGATGTGAGGAGCTCTGTTAAGGACCTTTATTATATTTTCCACTAGCGATGTACTTGTCGGTCCTGAGGAGCAGATAGCTGTTAAAGCGGATCTATAGTCCGAGGCAATGGTCACTGCTGTTTTGATTGGACTAGTCTACGCGATTTGAGCTGCTCAGAGAATTGCTAAGAGTTCAGCTTGAAAGGCAGTGCAGTCTGGGTGAAGCCGTAGGAGAACTGGCTGATGTTCTTGGGAAGGGAAGATGATCGCAGCACCAACGCCTGAATCACTTTTTGATCCATCTGTGAAAATTAGTGGCGTTGCTACCTCTTTTAGGTTCAAACTGAAGGAAAGGGGTCGTCTGAATGGGGGTATGGCAGCGCAGCAGGTCCTGACTTCGATTCGTAGTTCCCCTCCTTGATCTCCTTTATGAAAGCCAGCCGAGCCTGGATGAATATGTCAAGAGGGGGACTGCCTGTGAGGGATATGGCTGATATAGTTGGCGTACAAGGGCACCCTCTCAATATATGCTTTGCAAACGTGTAGTGGAGGCTCCGGAGCTGACGGGCACCCTCCTTGGATGAAGCACTACGACCCCAGGCTGAAACTCCGTATAGAAGGGCCGGGATGACCACCGACCGAAGGATTTTGATGCCAGCAGCATAGGAAATACCGAATTTCCTATGGATTGAGTTATTCAATCTTGAAACAAATGCTCGACACCTGCGAATGAGTTTGGATAGGTGAGAGACGAAACCTCGTGTCTGGTCGAATTCCACTCCCAAGATGGTTATAGTCTTACTAATAGGGATGGGTTGGCCAAGGATTATGAGTCCAGGGTCGGGGTTGGGGCGGACTCTTCGCCACTGGAAGAAACAGGCTTGCCTCTTTCTGGGGTTCGGCTCGAGTCCCTTCTCGGTGCTCCATAAAGCGATTTGATCCAGAAATGTGTCGGCAGTCGGCCCCGAACTTGAGTCAATAGGGTGAAGTCGTCTGCATAAGCTACTAGTAAATTTTCAATGTTGTGTTGTGCAATAAATATTGTGATGTGTTGTATATACTAGTAAACTTTCTCTAATGGGAGGTTTGATGAAAAGGAACCGGGGTATAATATTTCACAGGAATGGGCTTAGTACAGAACCTTGAGGGGTGCCAAGCTGAGAGAATGTGAAGGCGGTAGCTGTCCACGCGGAGAAAGACACCTTTCTGTCTTCCAGAAAACTTTGCACTACACAAATCAGTGAATGGGAGCAAGCCAGGCGTTCGAAACTTTGTATGTGGCCGGTCTCCAGACGGTGTCAAATTCTTTTCTTATGTCTAAGCTGATGGCCAACGTTTTTCTCCAGTGGGTTCGATAAATTGGATAATTTTGGCGAGTGCTCCTTCTGCTGACCTGCCGTGAACAAATCCAAACTGTTTGTGCGAGAGCCATCCATGGCGATCCATCGTTCAAAAACCTTGGCCAGGGTGTTCAGAAGAGTGATTGGTCTATACCTCGCCAACTTACTGCTGACAGAGTTGGACGCCTTTGGCAGGAGTATGAGGCGGCATTTCTTCCATGGGCGAGGGATAAAATTAATAAAATACAAGACAAGATAAGCAGGAGCAAAAAGTAAGATAAGCAGAGTAGCAAGATATATATATAAAAAATAATCTGTTAATAAAATATGAATATTTCGCTACATAGTTCCTTCCCTATGGGAACTGTGACTCACAGTTTGCAAATCTCGTTGATTCTGACAGACGTGCTTCTGCCAAGGATTCCTTCGAAGTCTTGGAAATTTATACCTAGTAGTTTAACTTCCTATTTCTTGCGGCGTGAAGGGCGGCTTTGTCATCTTATCGTCTATAGCGACATTCTCATAGGGAAGTGGTGGCTTTAATACAGCGGCGAAATCCTGGAGCCAGTAGCTGAAAATGTAGATCACTGACCTCAAGGTCTTCTTGGCGATCTTTAGTTTTTCTTCCTTAATTTTACCAGCATCTCCACCAAATGTCATGTAGAAAATTAGGAAATAAAAAGTTTATGACACAGCAATTTATTTGAGGCACAGGCACCAACTAAAATTTATAAAACAAAAGAAAAGATAAGCAAGAGCAGAAACAAGATAAGCAGAGAAACAAGATATGAATATCAAAACAATAATCTGTTCATAAAATATAAATATTTCGCTACAATATATATTATTTTATTCCACTTAATGGTGAACTAGTACCGCAAGAGGATAAATATTTAGAATTGCATAATAAGGTGCAACGCTTAAAATATAAGAGATTGCGTAATATAAGATATAATACAGGTCAAATGAACATGCACTCATGAGGCAGCTTGACCATACTTGTGTAATCAGGTGGTGCAACACCTCAATATTTTTTATTTCCTCATCTCAGAAAAAAAAATTAAAATCCTTGGGGCCCGCACGGCTGCTATGTACGCGAAGGTCGGCGTTAGTGACACTTTTTTCAACGTATGGCGACAGGAGCAACGAAACTGATACAAGGCTGAAAATAAAAAGTTTTGAAAAAAAAAACTCTATTGAGGTTGACTGCTTGACTGTTCAGTAGAAAAATTGAGAATATCATCTAAAAATGTAAAAGACATGTAGAGTGTTTGCCATGTCTCTCCACCAAGACTGTACATAGCCTATGTATGTTTACCTATATCCTATGAAACCTTCTAACATTGTTACTTTCTTGGAATTCAGAACAAGTCTAGGTGAAACCAAATATCTTAATACTTGGGTTCTTGACATAATCGAAATATAATTACAAAAAATATGAATCTAGTTGATTTCGACACTTATGAATAAATGCATATAAACATACAGAATGTACAAAAAGGCGTTTTACAACGCAGTTACAGTCCAATATGATGCTTCATATCGACACAGCCTGGCTCCATAAAAATATTGTTTCATTTTTTTTTTCTTATTGACGAGCGAGAGGTAATTATTTGCCAAATTGTGCTCTGAAGTTTCTCTGTGGACCTGAGTGTCAGATCCTGTGTCTTTTCTTGCACAGACTGCATTATTCTGAATTCCTGTTATCTAAAAAACACATAATGAAACGTTTTTATATTTACCAGTATTTAAACTAAAGCTATTTATATATAAATCATGAAAAGCCATGTTATTGCACTTTGAAATTGTAATGTAACTTTGGCACACCTTGTACATATAAAAAATCCATATGTATATGCTGTACACAATTATGTAGATTCAAGTAGGTTCTCCATTGACGAAGATTCCCTTCCATGCAATTAGAACTCTCCCCCGTTCAATATTTATTCATCGCTGGATAAGGGAGCTGTAGAAATACATTTTAATTATTTTAGAAGAAAAAGGTAGCGCGCTAAAAAATATATGTTCATAATTTTTATCGATAGATAGCGCTATGATGTATTTTTAAATCCCATATTCACAGGGTTAGAAATAGCATGAAAATATCGTTTTTGCTAATGATATCGAAACGAAGAGTCTTTATTCAGACAATCGGAGAGAATCTTTCATAATTATATTACAAGGTTGTCCTAAAATTTCGTTAACATATTATGATTTATATTTTGCAAGTGTTTACGAACTTTTGGAACAACCTTGTAATTCTGAAACTTGGCCCACCTGCTGATTGGCCACCCTTGATATAGAACATCAGAGATTAAATAATTATTCTATAAGAATTCTGTTATAATTTTACTGAGGTCACCAATATTACCAAGGTTGTCCCAAAAGTTCGTAAACACTTGCAAAATATAAATTATAATCATAATATGATTACGAACTTTTAGGACAAACTTATAACTTTAGACACGCAGAAGAACGCTTAAATACAGGTCTTGGACGACGCGAGGATGGTGAGGGCATGGTCATCCAGTCCTGCAGATTACTGTAGGATACTAATACCTCCCTGATTAAAAGTCCGATCGAGCGTCAAGACATGTCTCTGGTTCCACAGGTACTGTAGGAATATCAGACAGAGCCCAGATGGGAGGATCAAAAGGACTGCCTTGTCGGTATCATACAAGGGTCAATCCAAAAGTTTTTGCAATCACTTATTTTTATTAAAGCTGCAACTTTCAAATTCTCAAAATATTCATCCTTGGCACCTATGCAAGATATCATCCGTGAGAACCAATTACCGAAGCACTTACACCAGTCATCTTCGGTATGGAATTTACGGCATTGAAAAAGGCTTGCAGTGCTTCATCATCAGTGTCAAATTTTATTCCTTTCAACAATAACTTAACTTTTGGAAATTAAAAAGTCACAAGGTGCTAGGTCTGGTGAATATGGTGGATGAGTGACTAATTGAACACCAGAGTTGGCTAAAAAGTTTAATATTTGGGCTGAGGTGTGCGGTCTTGCATTGTCATGGTGAAGAAGGACTCCTATAAGTCTTGGAATCTAAAAAGTGATTATGATTAAGCGTCGCCCATACAGGTTAGAAGACTCTCCAGAGTTAAAACAGAGGACGCGGCAGTTCCGTGCCGCAGTTCTATGGTGACAATTAGGTCCAGCCTGACGTCGGCAGTTGTGGGGACTCAGCAAGACTGTGGACAAGCTCAGTTATAAACCTCTACACTAGAACGTGTCAGAAAGAACGGGCGTTCAAGAGAGGTTGGCTGCTTAAAAGAGAGGTCATTAAAAAGTTGACAAAACATATCAAATCAAGGTCGTTTATGCACTAATATATTATATATAAAGGTCAGTGTATGTATATATATATGTTTATCGGCTATACAAATCCTCAATAAGGACGTAATCTTGCTGAAATTTTAACAGGACATAGAGAAAAATATGGAAGAGTTTATTGTGGCATTTTTTGCCAAGAAAAATTGAAATTGACCATGTTCTGGTCAAAAATAGTTTTTTTTCAGTCAGAAAATGATTATGACAATATTGTCGTAACATGTTTGATTGTCAGGTACAAAATTATTTCGGAGAAAATTCCATAAAACAGACCACCGGCGAAGCCAGTTCTATTTTAGTAGGCAGGGACAAAATTCTAACAGCAAAACATTCATTCGAGCAGAAGACACGAAACCAGGTCATCTCTATATATAAAACATCTTTTCTCAGCATTTTGGCTAAGATCATAATTATTAAATATTTATATTGTAACAAAGTATTATTTTATTAACAGAGTATCATTTTTGATGTTTATATTTTGTTACTCTGTAAACCTCCCTCTTTGTTTATCTTTTGTTTATCATTCATAGTTTGTTCTTGTCTTGTTCTTGATTTCTGTTCCACTAGATAGCGCTTTGCCATCTAAAAAGCACATGGCTCCTGGTCAGGATATGCTTTCTTTATTTTTAATATTCATATATAACTTTATAAAAATCCAAAAAATATATATATGTAATATTGTTGCAAATGTGTTCCTGCCGACGTATGGATAATCTGGCAGTCGTGTACGTGAGGCGAGTGTTGATGTTCTTCCCACACGCGGACAACAAGAAGCAGAGGCAGGGCTAGATGTTAGCACCGAGAGTGATCGGTGACAGCCCAAGGGACAGAGGTTGAGGCCATGACACAAACTTGGATGCTTATCACTGAGACATGGAGAGAGAAAGTGTGTGAGAGACAGAAGCCTTCTGCCAATGGCCACACTTAGAACATCTGCTGACCCCCTGCCAAAACCTGTCCTGTTTACAGGGGTCGTCTGTATAAATCCCTGGAGGGAGGGGGGCCCCCATCTGGGCTTTGGCATTTTCCTCCTCTCTCCCCAGTTGTCCCCAGCTGACCGCTCTTTGGATTTTTATTTTGACGTCACCAATTTTAGTTTAAATACAAATAGGGGTTTACAGGTATTATTAATAAAGATATAGCATATATACAAAATATGGGGGTGGTAGCAAATAGAAACAGTGTACATTTTAATAGAAGGGTAGGATCTTATAAGGTATCGGCTCTAACTAATTGGAAGATATGTGACATATACTAAAAGTGTCATTTTTATACAGTTTAAAATATACTATATATATGTGGCAATATAATAAGGTGGGAAGAGAAATAATGACACCACAAGTTGGTAGAGAAACCCAGACAATCAGAGAGAGAGAGATTTGCGTGTCATCCTTGCGCAGGGGCCATGCTAATCTTCTCTGTATCGTTCCAATTTTAGTATATGTACCGCCGAACAAGCGTGTACAAGAGAGAGAGAGAGAGAGACAATTAACAATTAAAAAGGTTTATTGACTTCTAGTCAACAGTTAAAAATTTATATAAACAAAATATAACAAAAAATAAATATTCAGAATTTCTAATTGTTTGTATCAGACGAATTCCAGTGGTATTCGTCTCGTTCAATGTCGCATTCTGCCCTAAATTCGGACAGCCTCTTGCCTAGGTCGGAGTCCTTGTCCCCGACATGGGCGATTGCCTTGTCAAGGAATTTCTTTAGAGCAGAGCTCTGGTCAGGCGAGAGAAATGCGAGGACGTCCTCCCTCCTAGTTAGGCATACAACAGCCTTCTCTATTTCGCACCTGTAATAATCCCTCTATAGGGGTTCCAGGGAGGAGTCAGCGTCTAGTACCTTGAACAGATCCTCAACCTTCTGTAAAGTGGGCTGAGGAGGCTGTATGGTTTGTGGTTTGGGAACGGAAGATTCCATTGTTAGTGCAGCCTTGGCCTGATCTTTGGCAGGGACCGCTGTTGATGAAGTAGTGGTCGAGGAAGGCGCTAGTAGAGATGGCAACGCGCTGGTGCTCGGCGCCGGAGCAGAAGGCTTGGTGGCTGGAGTGTTCTTGGAAAGGACTGGGCAGCTCTCCGCGGGCGAAGACGCGGCAGGATTTGGAGGTGTCACAGGGATTGTCTGGATGGTTCCAGAATTTCCCTCAGCCGATGTAATCGCTGTGATGCTGTGGGAGGGCGTGGGCAGGGAGGGTGGAGGTGTCAACACCGGTCCACTACGGGTGCCCTGGGGGCAGGTGGCTCGCCGATGTCCCTGGCGGTGACATCTACTACACCTGACGCCGTAGGTGATGTAGGTGGGTGTGGACTCTCCTTTGGAGATGATCACCAGCTTGGCAGGGAGCTGGTGGAGTTTGCGTCCTTCATTCAGAAGGACGAAGGCCTCCCTGTTTCCGGTGGTCCAGGTGTATCCGTTACAGGACACCACTTCATAGGCCAGGGAGACAACCCGGCAGTAAGGTCGCAGGGCTTCAATGATGTCCTCCTCCCTCACTGCGATGGGCAGGTTCCCGAGGATGATCTTCTCCGCCTTCCTTCTGTACGGGAATGCCCTGAGGAAGGTGTTGTTGATGGTGAGTCCATTCTCCACCAGGCGCTCCGCCTTCTCAATGCTGGCCAGTCCGACCATAACATGGCCGGGCATCTTCATCAGCTGGTAGACGGATTCCTTCCCCAGCAACTCTTCCAAGGCCTACATGTAGTGCACGGGATGGAAGTCCGCGCACCATTCGACATAGCAGCATTGGTCGAATGTTGCTGCTGCTGATCTAGCTTTGTTCAGCGTCTGCTGCTACCTTGTGTTCCTGACGAGGGTCACGGACTCTTTTGTGATCCTTCGAAGCTGACCAGATGGTTTTGGAGAGCTAGCGTCCGGCCTCACAATCTGGGCCCGCTGACTTTTAGAGCCGCGGCCTCAACTTGCTCCGCCCAATTTTCACTTTTTCCCCACGGCCGTTTTTACATATCCGCCGTTTTTCACGAACGAATTTGCATGTCCGTCGTTCACATCTGAATTCGAACGATTCTTCGTCGAATATTTTATCGTCGTTAAATCGACTCCATTTCAGCTAACTCGATGGGAATAATACCGTCGTGTAGAACTTTATCCTGGCTCACCGCCAGTACTACATATGGGTTGGAAAACTCGAAGTTTTCTATCTCTAGATAGAAAAATGCGGAGCTCGCGCGCCGCGTGGCCACACGGCCGAGAGAGAGAGAGAACGCTTCACGATTTTGCGTGTCATCCTTGCGCAGGGGCCATGCTAATCTTCTCTGTATCGTTCCAATTTTAGTATATGTACCGCCGAACAGAGAGAGAGAGACAGGCCCGGCACAGCCGGGCGGCCGTTCGTGTCGCACACAATCCGCTAGTTAGATATAAAGAGACATTTGAAGCACTAGAACAGAAATTATTAGTATATAGGAATGTAACAATACTGTTATTTTGTTCAGACTGTAAACAAAAGCATTAAAGGATATAAATGATGCAGACATGTATAAATATCTGTATGGAAAAAGTAAAATATTTCAAGGTGTTGTGCGCCTTCTTTAACGGTTAATGCGCTTATAAAATATTTACACCATCTGGGCTTGCCATATAAAGAGCCAATATTCAACCATCTAAATATAGTTTACAGGTGTTGGAAGAATATATAGCTATTTTATAAGTTAAATGACTGACAAATAGAAAATAATTTATAGGAATATATATATATATATTATGTTTTCATATACAGATGCACATATCGAAATAATATGATAGTTTCTTTAAAGTAAGGGCCTAAAAGAGATCAGTTAAATATCGGTTTATATCAATTAGTACAAATTTCTCTTTTTATCGTAGAATAATTTTAAAATATATAAAAGGCCATAATTTCTAAAATTAGCATAAAAATGCGGTTAAAAATGCAAGTGAGTAGTTTTTATAATAAGCAAAGGTATTAGGAAAATCGTAGTTTTCGCCAATAATAAAAGAGAGTATCTTGAAGGATTAGAGAGCAGAGATTAGAAGAGATGATTTCGAATTGATTGAGACTAAGATCTACGGACACTTAGGGAAGGTTGTAGTGTATATCAGTCTTGGATTCTTAGATGGTTTCAAGCATCAAACCTGCTAACTATTATCTCTCCAGATACCCATCAACTGTTATTCTATACTTCAGCGAAAAATTTTAATATTATCTTTAAGCACGTATATTTTTACAATGGCCTGCTGAAGACGAAGAAAAGACAATAAATGGCAGGAACACATATCTTGAAGAAACTAATTGATGAATAAATTTTTGGAAAGAGATGTTGGGGAAAAAAAGAACGGTGTTGGATGAAGAACGGTACTGATGGATTGGATGGGAAGGAGAAACTAAGACAAAATGAAGAATTAAATTGAAATAGCGAAGTATAGCTCCACTGGAGACCAGGAGCTGCTTAATAACAAAGAGCTTAAAGAAAGATCTCCGGGAAAAAATATCGAAAAAATCGACCCATTCTGAAAGATTGGTTTATTTAACTACTAGCCGAGTGACTCGGGCAACGCTCTGGTTTTACCCAATTAAATGTTTTTATTCAAATTCTATTCGTTGCAATTATAAATTGGCGCCGTGGATGTCACTCTTGTGAAACGTCCCGCTCCAAACTTTGTGTGTTTTTAAAATATAAAAATGAAAATGTAAATATGAAAATTCTATTATTTTGATTTTCAAGTACTATTCGTTACAATTATAAATTGGCGCCGTGGATGACACTCTTGTGAAACGTCTCGTTCCAAACTTTACATGTACATCAGGTCAGCTGATATTACCTCCCATCTTCACCGCTAGAGGCGCTGCTCGCGATCGAAAGGGCAAATTTGCAAAAAAACTCGACGAATATTCGGGATAGAGACCTGAAAATTTCACTATAAGTTTTTCCAGATTCTACTCTATATACTGTTAAAATTTTAGTCAGATTAGTTACGCATTGTGAGCGTGTATAGTCGACAAACATACAAAAATATATACACTGATTTTTATATATATATACGGATATGTAGCTTGATAAAAGTTGGTCGACACTGAAGGTTTCAATAGAGATGACTCAGTGTCAGAAAGACCTCATACATGTGCCAAATCCTTTACATCAGCCTCTTGGAGTTAAAAAATCAACTAACAGATCCTTAATTTTTCTGCTGCATAAAATATAGGAGCGCAAAAAGATGGAACATAATCACATTAGGAAATAATAACAGTCATACGTGGTTTTCTAATATCTTTGCAGGATTTATAGGAATGGGAGTTATTGATATTGTCCTTTTATCGTTGTTGTTGTCAACATGATGTGGACCGCCGTTGGAAAGAAGCGTTCTTCGGTATTGAAAACTATCATTATTGCATAACGGCCTTTCAAGCTACATTAAAAAAAAACACGTAGAATCATCCTGAAAACCTTCGTGAGAATACAAACGCGAGCAAAAAAAAAACGACCCCTTGGGAAACCTCGATCGTTGCGTAGTGCAATAAACATTAAATAGGTTTACAAACCTTGGATCAAAGTCCAAAGAAGTCACCTATGCTATTGTGTCTTCTAGTGCATACTCCAAGTACCAAATGTGCGAATTATTCTTAAAATGACTTCCAACTGTATCCAGACAAGGTACAGGTGGCGCAGAATATGGGCGACCAGGGTCAACGAACTCATTCCGTAATTGGTTAATCAACAAACATTTGTACAGCACCTTGTTACGTCCGAAGAGAAATATTAACCTCAATATTTATGTTTAAAAAGTCTTTCCTTTTTGGGCTAAATAAAAAATCCGTAATTGTTGCATAAAATGCCATTGCATAATGCCAAGGTTGCTTTGTGGAGTGCAGTGAGTCAGCACTGTGTGATAGGTCATTATTTTTCAGAACGAACATAATGAAATCGTCGCACAAACAGCCGACCGGTGCACAATACAAAGTTACAAATATTTTTTATTACAATTCGGCTTGTTCTAAGGGACATGTGGATGCAGAAGGATGGTGACACCAGTCAATAATGCTGTCAAAATATGACAACCCTTCGACAACCTTTCACAATGACCATCCAGACCCCCTAGTCTAACTCCAATAGACTATTCCCTGTAGGACTATCAGAAGTAAAAGGTGCGCATTATATAATCAACCACCATCAATAAACTGAAGGGCAGCTCCCAAAGGTAATAGTAGCCATCCCTGCCGATACTCTATACCAAACTATGAGGGCCAAAGAATGTTCTTGTCGAGGTAGCGCCCAAGGGGTCTAATCTTCACAAAGTGATCATAGAGCGAAATTCGATGTTTTCCTTATAGGGGATAATAAACTTGGTTCAACACATGCTACACAAATACTTTTAAAATATGTTCTATCTTTTTGGCCTACCCTGTGTGAATATAATTTAGTTACACCAAGACTCTCTGTTTCCTCTTTTTTATAAAAAAAAAAATACTTTTCATTTACTTAAAGAGTGTCTCAATAATGCGATGTATCCATTCGTATATAAAAACCTCGCTTGGGAATCCCCAACAATGCATCGAGACAACTCCAAGTAGAGAAATGCACTCAGTCCGACAAAGTGCATCGAGAGAATGTTTGTGCTGGACCGTCCCATTGATTATATTCGTACGTGACTCGGGGAAAACCAACACAACGTTGTGACTATATTGGGATTGTACGTCTGGGGGGCTGTTGGGGTGCAAGATGGGCTAAGTGTTCTGACGACAGGGATTGCCCTTGACGTCACGTCAGTCCCCAGAGAACTCGTTCTGTCCTTACGTAATATTCTCGACCCTTGGGCTTGTTGCATAACTTAGTCATAGGAGGTATGTGGTTGTCACTCTAGCTACTCGGTCATCCTCCGCTGCTATGTCCTAATATTGATCTAATTGACAAGTTTTTCTTACATTAAAAAAACTCACCCATCCTCCACTATTTTCAGGTCACGTTTCAAGACTACATTAAATCTACTCATTAAAAGGCATTACTGTGACCAAAAAAATAATGGTCTTATATAATAAGGCGATGGGAAAGTCAAGGAGACGTAAAGGCAAGAATAAGCCAGGAGATCAATGGCCTTTTCTCATTTAACATTAGGAAAATATCGGTTAAAATGAAATAGCACCTTAACAAAAGCTTCCTTTGGAATGTATGTCTCCGAGACTCGTGGTAAAACTGAAATGGTAAAGCTACAGGAGTTCTGGTGCCTAATGATGAGAATACGATAGACTGACAGACAAGCAACGATGATATCTTAAAAATGATCGAGGAGGGATATGACCTACTGGGGACGAGGAGGAGCATGTTTGGTCATCTTGTTTCGGAGTGGATAGAGGAAAACCAGAAGCAGGAAGGCCGAGAATAGAATTCCTGGATAATATCGTGACTATAAATTATCATTACCAAAGACTAGCCATAGAAAGGATACGCTGAGACGACAAGAATATTGCCAGCCACCACCAACCTGTGGATGGTTGAGAGGAAATAAATGGATAATAAATAAAACGCCGTTTTTAAATAGGAACGAATTCACTAAAACGCATTTTTAATTTTATTTTTAAAATGTCGAATATTTCTAAGCAATTTCAGGATCTATCAGAATACATTGCTCAAATTTTATGCAAATAAATACGTCCAAAAATACGAAAATATGAGTTTATTTCCCACATATACTTGGATGTATATTCATTCATTCAATTTATCAGTTTGTAGAAAGGGGTACATCTCAATTTTTTTCTGATTATATATTTCAGTTTTATATAGTTCACTTTATTTTTTAAGCAACATTCGAAAATTATTCGTTAAATTGAATTTGGATTAACTGGACATCCACCATGGTTGAATTCTTTAAGTATTCCTCTGCTAATCGATCCTTGGCAGTCGACATCCAGCCAAGGCAGGAAATGTCGAAATCCCTCGTCCTTGGAACGTTGGGTTTAAAAAACAATCAACTCACATGTCGCGTACTTCACGTATTGTGTGAGGCTATTACGTAGTGTTTTGATTGCCAAATGTATTTCCTTTTAAATTTGTTATTTATTACTCTCTAGCTATTTATACTCTTCATAATACTCTTCTTTATAGTGATGGGGGCTAGAATGGTATTGATTCAAAGGTAGGGATGGATGGTGTTACGGATAATAGCACCGTGATAACAATTTCTGGCCACTATGTCGATATCTACTTCGTGGGTCGTCTTATATCTTATTTAGTCGATTCTTGATGCAAGACAGTGCCAATTGATGGTCTTAAATTCAATTTGCTTTAAAAATCTGTCTTTCATCATTATCATCATCACGTGGTCCACCCGTCGTCGCGCTAAGTTCCAAGATCTCCAGCCAGGCTCTGAGATGGCGAAATGGTGTGGTATTGGTCCATCCTATGATGAATTAACAAAAAACATTTGTGTTAACTATGAAAACAGATTTCCAATTTAAAATAATATTTTGTCTTGAATGCGATCAATTAAAAAACTAGAATTGAATTTAGTGCTTTAAAATCGTGGCTTCGATCTCGATTTTGTCTTAAATGCGTCTTATACATGATTAGTTAATATATATATTCCTATATAGGATTGTCTGGGACCAAAAAAATAGTCTGGCTATATATATGTAAATACAATGCTTCGGGCACACCCATCGGCTTCATTAAAAAGCTCACCAATCTGCTTAACAATAATGGATCCCCTCCACTTGTTTCCTGTGATGATCCTGAATCGCTGAGGAGCGCGATTAAAGGGCTCTTAAAAACAGCGGCAGACCAATCTATACAAAACGACCTTACAAGAATGGATAAATCTAAGCTATACTCTTCACTACAAAGACATTCACATATCTTTCATGACGGAGGGATATATTTTAGGGGATTTTCCTTTCCCGGTTGTAATACAACTCGCACAAGTTAGAATACTTTCAAGTTTTTTTAGAGAAAACCACACCAAGATGCTCTGCGGTGAGGACCCGATTTGTACCTTCTGTAATTCAAAACTAAAAAATGAAATCACTCACTATATTTTTGATTGATCTGCTCTGAAAGAAGAACCCTTATGCTCAAAACTGGGCAACTCTGTGCTTCACTTCCATCAATAATTGACAATATGACCCAGAATAAGTATATTGCTACGGCGTTTTATGGTTTCCACAAGTCCATATCTCAGAAGAAGGCTGTTCGTGTTCGTTTAAAAAACAAAAAAAGGGTGATCGATTGAAAGGAAAAACAAAGGGGGAAATAAATGCACATAAAACACAGTATAACAAAAGATTTTATTTAAAGCTTTAAAACAAAAAGGGCTAAAACTATTACACTTATATATAAAGAATTATGGTTTTATTTAAATATTAAAACAGGGCTAAAAACTATTATACTTATATATGTAAAGAATTATGCATAAAACACGATAAAAAAGGTTAAGCAAAAAAATTAAAGTAAAATTAAAGTAGTCTTAGGGAAGGGAGATAAAAATAAATGGCAGGGGGGGGGGGGTGTCGAGCGTTGTACAGTACCTCGGGTGGCAACGCCGTCGCTGGCTTGACTTGGTTTCCACTTTGTCGCGCGTTGTGCGATGTCCAAGACGTTCTTTCCGTGTCCCTTCCGTCCACGAGACTCTGCTTGTGGGATACTCCAAGACGTTCTTTCCGTCCACAAGACGCTGCTTGTGGGATAGTCCAAGACGTTCTTTCCGTCCACAAGACGCTGCTTGTAGGATACTTCTCGGACGTCTTTCCGTCCACAAGACGCTGCTTGTGGGATACTCCAAGACGTTCTTTCCGTCCACAAGACGCTGCTTGTAGGATACTTCTCGGACGTCTTTCCGTCCACAAGACGCTGCTTGTGGGATACTCCAAGACGTTCTTTCCGTCCACAAGACGCTGCTTGTGGGATACTCCAAGACGCGTCTGCCTCGCCTGGTCCGCTGCTTCCAACTAAGAGAAAAAAAAAACAAAAGAAGACGCCACATGGCGGGCTGTCCCGGGCCTGCAGAACAACCAAACAAATTCCAAACTTCCACTTGACTTCGCCTCCCCGGGCCATCTGGTGACCTTTGCCCCCTCGTGTCAGCTGGGGCTTTCCCCGACCATGTCGATATCTTGCTCGTCTCCCTTCACCTAAGTCCCTCATTCTATGTACAAAGTAAAAGAACGGTAAAATAATTTTAACAAAGGCCAAGTGACACTCACTCCTCACTTTCTTACTGCTACTCTTTTTGTGTTGTTTTTCTTGCTTCCCTCTTTCTCTTTCTTGTTTTTCTTTTTCTTCTCTTTTCGTTGTATATCGTTGTTTCCTTTGTCTCGCTGCTTTGTTCTTATGCATACCTCTGGTGAATCCTGTATAGGGTCTGTGACCCTAAATAAAAGCTTTTTGTTGTTGTTGTTGTATATATGTAAATACGACGTTTGTTTGTGAGTAGGGCCTTGCTTCAGCTCGGAGCCTGTTGGAAGTTGAGACTTCATTTTTAGAGCGTTTATTTAGGACCCCAAGAAAGGCATAAAACATCCAAAATTATAGGCTTCTTTGTCAAATTATTTTGGAGCTATGAAATAAAAACGGTCAAATTTGTTATTAACCGTTTAATTCGACTAGGAAGAGCCTGTGACGACATCGTAGCTCACTTTGTTAAGTCGACAAGTCCGTAGTAACATTATGTTCCAGATGCCTGCAACGAATTATGGACTTGGAAATGTCTATAAGTAGAAACATGTAGTATGGATAAGCCTGACTCCTGGAGCGCGTTTCCGTTGTTTCCAACTACCCGGGCCTTGCTTGACTTAGTGAACTCCTCGTGAAAAAGTGTCTCTAGGCAGGTTTATTTTTAGTAGGTTCAACAGAGTAGTGATTTTTGTTCGTTTGTATGTGTGTGTGTGTGTGTGTAAGAATCCAGCCCAAGGAGTTTAGTTGTCTAGAATCGCTGTGGTAAGATTGTTGAGAGTTAAAGAGTACATGCTCCACAAATATTTTCAATATAAAAGGCCTATTCTATATGCATATAACTCGTGATACAATTTGGAAATAGCACTGAATACTAACAGATAAATTAATTTTCCATTTTGGCAATTGAACGGGCCCCAGTATTAGATGTTATACAAAAAATATAGAGATATTCTAGAAAATAATCCGCTATTATTGTAAATGAGCTTTGTGTTCATAGAAATTGAATACAAAATATATCAAAAGCAAAATTCATTTCGCTGCAAAGAATCATTTTGATTGAAGCAGACACGGAGTTCTCTTTCGCATTGTGTGACTGTGGACGTAGGTATTTATATTTTACTAGGTTTTACGACTAGGTAACTTTTTCCGCGCGAGGTCTAGCTGTTCGTTTGACGGGCTGCCGTTCTAGTCTGTTTATACGCTCAGGTGAGCTCACATGTCATTGCAAAGAGAAACTACCCGTTTATCGGGTCAAGTAGCAAACACTGAAACACACAGCACATCGTTTCGATTTATTCTGGGAATACCGCAACAATTTTACTTTCTAAACCTTTTTATGGATATCTACATTTTTTAGGAGAATTTTAGTTTCGTGCTACTCTTGGCTAAAATTGGAGGATGAAGAAATTAAATGTTCATTTATAAGATAGCTTGATGTAACATATATCTGACTATAGTGCGAAACTAGTGAAAAAGCCGAAGTTTAAGGTTTAGCCGTGACAAACGCTGTGAGTAGAACTTAGTGATGTAAATATTCCTTCTCACTTTAAACGCTTTTCTAGGGCTTGAAGAGGTGAACACTGTGGGAAGTAGTTTGAAATGGATTTTCCTACGGAGTACAGGAAATATATTAAAAATATTCTTCTCTGTTTCTCGCGGACTTACTGTATTTAAATAACCAGTTTACAATCCGGAATTGTGACAGGATAATATTAAACCCGGACCTGCTACCAAAGAAAAACCCCAATTAAACCAGGACCTGCGAACGAAGAAGATAACGTATTAAACCTGGATCTGCTATCAAAGACCAGGACCTGTATCCAAAGTATACAACCTATTAAATCCGGACCAGTCGACTAATTAAACCAGGATTTGTAACTTTTAATCGTATTGTGGTTAATTAAACATTTCTTCTGGAAACAGCATAGCGCGCGAGTGGGGTTGACAGTGTTATCCCGGAAATCTTTCCACTACATGTGTGTTTGTAATCCTGGTTTTTCCCAACGTAGGATAGAGCTTGGCTTGGACTTTTCTGGGCTAACTACATCTAGCCCGCAAAGTTGACTCATGGTTTCTGGCCTGCTATGCGCGGTGTACTTAATTCTCTAACCTACCAATGGCCTGCTATGTGTGCAGTGTATTTCCCAGACCTAAAACTGGCATGGTATATGAAGTATACAGTTACGAGCGTCATGCGTGGCCTCTGTCACGGTTCGCTTTTTTTTTTTTTGGAATGGCGCCCTCCTATTGGTCGGCTACGATCACGCCACCTTTGCCCCCCCCCCCCCCATCATGCCCCCCCATTTCTGTAACTATTGTGTTGGAGCGGGTCGCTCCTTAAATAAATGCATATATTAGTTAATAACCAAATGGAATCCTCTCTTTCTTTTTCCCAGTAAGAGACGCCTACGGAAGCCAACAGTACATAGACAGATAAAGCACATAGGCTATGGTTATTAACTAAAATATGCATTTTATTAAGGCGCCAATTTATAATTGTAACAAATAGTATTTGAATCAAAACATTCAATCGGGTAAAACACGGGCGTTGCCCGGGTCATTCGGCTAGTATGAAGTATAATTCCCAAACCTATCACTGGTCTTCTATGTGCAGCATAATTCCCAAACCTATTACCTCTACTTTCAGGATAAAACAACGACCTCTGAAGCCTTTTCTTTTCTGACCTCCCACTAACGTAAGAATATTGATGTATATTTTAAAAAATATATCTAACCTTTTTTATATAATAAAGCTAAACAAGTTACAAAAACCACAAGGAATAAGGAAATCAAACCTCAATTTTATCCAGCCGGCGATTTCAATAATAAATATAAATACCGCATTATGGACTTCTGGAGTCCAACTTTGTACTTCTGATTTCTCCATATTCTCGGCCGTTCGGTATTTATATTTGCTCTGTATTCTTGAGCTAACCTCTCAAAGCCAAAATTCGACTATCAGGATCTTCTACGAAGAGAAACGTTTTCAACTTGAAAAGGAGGTTATGAGTAAATTAATGAGCGCGTTTTTGTCTATTGCTATATGTGCTGTGAGGATGGGACATAGCTGTGAGGATCACGGAGATGGCGAATGGACTTAGAGACAAGGGGATGGAAGATAGAGAAATGCAGAATTTCCTGCGATAAACAATTCCATAGTAACTTGATTTAAATATTTTTGAATAAATATTTATTCTTTCTATATCCCCTATGTAGGACTCCGTAGCTGGCAAAGACACTTACACCCACACAGGATCTACTTTATTTCAACACACAAAACGCGATGTCCCGGCTAGGGATAATTACGTTGATTTACATAATTTTTAAAACAGAAACAGTTATAAACCCGGACCTACTACCAAAGAAAAACCCCGATTAAACCAGGACCTGCGACCGAAGAAGATAACCTATAAACCTGGATCTTCTACCAAAGACCAGGACCTGTATCCAAAGTATACAACCTATTAAATCCGGACCAGTCGACTAATTAAACCAGGATTTGTAACTTTCAATCGTATTGTGGTTAATTAAACATTTCTTCTAGAAACAGCATAGCGCGCGAGTGGGGTTGACAGTGTTATCCCGGAAATCTTTCCACTATTTATATTCCACATATTATACAAGAAAAAGTAATCGAAATAAAAAGAGAAACAATAATATATATTAGGAACCTGAACCTTTCAGGGTTGAAAGAAAATCATAAATATATCTACAAAAATAGTTAAATCTATGATAATTCTCTCTGCTATTTACAAATTGAAATAGATCTACAACATTATTCATTGTCTGTTGTCTAGCGGTGAAGAAGAGTGGGCATTCAAGCAGTAGGTGTCTTGAGTCCTGGAATTCGTTGCCACAATGACAGCTAGAGTCTTCAATCGCGCCAATTTTCGATAAAAATCCCTTAATATTTCCATGGTTCGTTATAAACTGTGTATTATAAAAATTGGAGCGGAAATATGTTGGAATTCCAAACGGGAAAAAGCTTTGGAATGTTTCATTTGTTTTTAGAAATAATTCATCCATTTTTGCACTTAGAAATGATCTAAATATACTTGGAGAATGTGGTCTATAAGTATTTTGATCCTCTATCGAAAGATAAGCCAAATGATATTTAATTATTGTAGATTCAATATAATCTGTGAGAAGGGGGATGTTCGCAAGACTATGGACACAGTTGGAAGATGCAGTTTTGTAGGCTCTGCTCACTCAAAGAAGAATTTGATATTGAGTAGAATTTAGTTTTTCTTTGCATCGATTATTTATAAATTTGTACCATATTTCTGAACCATACATAAAAACTGGCCTGATAATTGTTTTATACAAAGCTATTCTCTTTTTAGTATTTATTCCCCACATCTTTCCACAAAGTGAGAACAGAAAAATTTTCATTCTTACGATCCTGCACAAAAGGTGGTAGATATGTGGGGTAAAATTAATCTTCTTTTTTATTCTATGATTTGAGAATTTTATGCCTAACATCTTAACTTGATCTATTGAGTTAAAAATAATATTCGGTTTTTTTTTCAATTGGCACTTTAGGTTTATTATGTAAGTAAAGTAAATTCGTTTTTTTTTCTGGGCTTATTGATAATTTATTCCTATTACACCATTGAATCACGTAGCATAGAATATATTCGCCTAATATTTTGAGATCCTCGACAGACTTGCTCCAACAAATGATAGAAACGTCGTCTGCGTAGCAAATTATTTCTGCGTTCGGATGTTTGAAACTCTTCAGCAAGTAGTTTAACAAAATATTCCATAATATTGGGGATAAAGGACCGCCTTGAGGGCATCCTTTTGTCAGATTTTTTGTAACATTTGTATCTTAATATGAGAAATTTGCCCTTCTTTCACTGCTTAAATAAGATTGTATAATTCTTATTAATTTGGAGGGAATGTTATCCAAATCGAGTCTTCTAAAAATTGCTGGCCACCATGCGTTGTCGAATGCGCCTGCTATATCCACTGTAATCAAAGAAGTCAGTTCTCCTTGCCTGTGTTTCAATATGGTTTCCAGTATATCTTCCATTGCACTGCTCGTTAATTTATGTTTAGTAAATCCGTGTTGCCTTGCGCTCATTAGATTGTTCTCTTCATAATATTTATTGATTTTGTTTTTAATTATGTTTTCAAAAATTTTTGAAATGTTTGACGTCAATGATATTGGTCTGTAGCTTTTGCTTGTTTCATAGTTTATTTTATCAGGTTTTTGAATGATCTTTACAGTAGAGGTTTTTCATATATCCGAATAATAACCTAATTCAATACATTTGTTGAATATTTGTTGTAAAATCGGGATTAAAATGTACCTGCATGTTTGATCATATTATTACTGATAAAATCTGGACCTGGTGCTTTCTTGATATTTAATTTGGAAATAATATTTTCAACATCTTTTATTTCTATAAAAATGTTATTTTGGTTTTTATATTCAGATTTAGAGTTTCTAATAATAACATGTTCCTCTTTAACTGAATGTACATCATCATCTGGAAATAAATCATTCAAGAGACTTTTCATTTTTTCTTTCTTTAAAGTGTCAGGTATATTATCGATCATAGGAAGCCCTATATTGTTGTTGGATGATCTCAGAGATTTAAAAATTTTATAGGCGTTTCCAAATGGGTTGTTTGATTCATTTTCTTCAATGAATATTCTCCAAGTTTTTTTCTTAGCTCTTTCGATAGCGTTAATGTACTTGTTTCTTGCAAATTTAAAAATTATTTTATTGATAACTCTATGCCGATAGTATAAGTTTCTAATATAATGAAAATCATTTTTCATTTTTTCAAGATTCCCATTCCACCACTTTATATTAGATATATGCTTGAAAGAGTTTGATTTGATTTCCAGAGACGAATAAGCTGCCTAATAATTATGTCCATAAGTTTCATCACAATCCTGTCAACATCCGTAGTATTTGATGCCTGATTTATTTCGTTCGACAAGTTATGTACATTTTGAAATGATATCTCTTCAGTAAATTTTTCCCAGTTGGCATCTTTTTCAATGAATTTCCATGTTGACCTTTGCCCAATTCTCTGCACTTTAAAATTATATCGAATGTCGAAGGTTATTGCTACATGATAGGAAATACTTGTAAAAGTTGATGTGCTCCAATTCTGTATCAGCTTTATAGAATTTTTCTTTGATATTATTAAATCTATTATACTGGCATTTCGATATGTAGCGGTTTCAAGAATATAGATAAACAAGCCGTATTCATCCACGATAGAGTGGAATTTGTAACCATTAGAATTGATTATTCGGTTGTACCATACAGGATGTCGAGAGTTAAAATCACCACAGAGTATTATTGGCTGTAACCCGAAAGTCTCCAAAAGTTCTTTAATAAATATTTGGTGAATATTACCGAAGTTGTTAGGGTAAATGTAGAAGTTTGAAATAATAATGTTTGAATTCTCTAAATGTATAGAAATAGTTGTACAAAAATAATTAGTGGATCTATCAATTGTCGTATATTTAATGCTACTGTTAAGAATAATCGTTGCTGTGTAGACTGTTTTATCAGTTTTAGAGTAAATTATTTTTGAGTCAGTGTTGAATATCACATCATTCCCCAACATATAAGGCTCTTGAATAAATACGAGGGCCACCCAATAAATAAGTTTCCCTATTTTTTTCTGCGAACGATATGTTGTAAAAATTAGTAGTGTAAAAAAATGGTCACTAGGATGCGTTGGAAGCGCGTGACCTTCAAAATCACGCTACTCGTACGCGCAAGTCCATAGCGCTTCAGTTTCCATGGAGCTACTACTGGTGAACGTGTCCACTTGCGAACTCCGTTCTGTAATTCGTTATTTCACGGCGAAAAATGAAACTGCGGTTAATATTCATCGCAATTATGCGTAGTGTCAGTGTATGGTGAATGATGCATGAGCATCCAAATGGTTCGCCGATGACGTTCATGGTTCTTGGAAGGACGGCAAAACGTGCATGATGACGAGCGAAGCGGCAGGCCCGTTACTGCTACGGACAATGCAGCCGTTGCTGCTGTTCGGAATGTGGTGGAAGCAGATCGCCGCGTCACCATTGACGAAATAATGATTCGACTGCCTCCTGGAATCGAAATCGGACGCTCTTCGATCGGAACAATCATGTCAGATGTTTTGAATTTTCGCAAAGTCTGCGCAAGATGGGTCCCGCGTTTGCTCTCGGAAAATCACAAGCAACAACGGATGGAGGCAGCCCGAGCTTTCCTGGAAATGCATCGAAGAGATGGAGATCAACTGTTTTCCCGTATTGTCACTGGAGATGAAAGCTGGTTGCATCATTCAACTTCAGAAACAAAACGACAAAGCATGGTGTGGAAGAAGCCTGAGGAAAGTGCACCAAAAAAGGCGAAGATCACAATCTCTGCAGGCAAAGTTATTGCTATCGTCTTTTGGGACTGTAAGGGTGTTTTATTGGTTGACTACCTGCCCCCAAACACTACGGTTAACGCTGTGAGGTACTGCGAAGTCCTCACTAAATTCAGAGCTGCAATAAAACGGAAACGTCCTGGACCTTTGTCGCGGAAAGTGTTACTCGTCCATCACAATGCTCGCCCTCACGCAGCTCGAACGACCCAAACATTGCTGGAAAACTTCAAATGGGAAAATTTCACACATCCACCTTATTCTCCGGAACTTGCCCCAAGCGACTTCCATCTTTTTCCAGCACTCAAGTTGCACCTTGGAGGCAAGCACTTTGCGAATGATGACGAAGTGCAGGCGGAGGCGAACCACTGGCTAAGAAGACAGGACACGGCTTGGTACAACAGTGGTATCAAAAAATTGCTACAACGATACCAAAAATGTTTGGACAGAAATGGTGATTATGTAGAGAAGTAGTCTATGAGTTGTATAATGAAAATAAAATAACTGCATAATTTTAAATAATGTTGTTTATTTGTTAAAAAATAGTGAAACTTATTTATTGGATGGCCCTCGTAATAGGTCAGGAGGGTTGGACAGAACAGAGGCTCGAAGTTCATCTAATGCTAAGACACTTTTCCTTATATTTTGTTTAATACATTTTATTTCTTGTTTAGTTGCCTTCATTTAGTTACCATCATTGTGAAAAACATATAGTTCTTGAATCAAAAGAGTATCCGGTGGGTTAGATATAATATTGGATTGTAGTTCATTGGTTGCTATTAAACTCTTCCTGACGTTTTGTTGTATACCCTTTATATTTTCATTCATTTAGGATAATTATGTTTAAAATTTTCAATGAAATACTTTAAACTGGGTGTTTTTATTCTTCATTTATGGGAGAATATTGTGTTCTTTGGATTATTCGATCTGTTTGTATTTTATAAAGCGGGTACAAATTAGAATTTGACCTATGATTTATATGAGCTATTTTTATATTTAGGGTGATTCAAGCAATTGAAACATCTTAGCTCTCCAGCGCAGCAATGATCGCCCTGTATTCCACAGTTTTTACAAACTCTAACTTTGGGATAATCCCTTAATTTATGAGTCGGGTTATATTCGAAACAATTTTGACATTATGTCAAAAAATAGTACAAATATTATATTATATTGTACTGGGATAAGGTGCATAAATTAAGAAAAAGGCATCTCCTTATCGCGCAATTGAAAGTTGCTGATGACTTGCGCCATCTATCGGAATAAATATCAACTATTCTCGTTGATTTCTAATTATTCCAGAATTGGCCAAATACCCATTCTTGATTAATCAAGAAAAGCTAACCACGGACGCGTTTTGGGCTGTTGGCCCTCATCAGCGTGGTGCAAACTGTACCTCAACGACCAAAAAAAAAAATTGGTCATTCAGGCATCTTGAAAAATCATGAAACGGGTAGTTAAGGCCAGAATTGCGTGAGACCGCGACACAATGTCAAAAAATAGTACAAATGTGATATTGTACTGGGATAAGGTGCATAAATTAAAAAAAGGGGCATCTCCTTATCGTGCAACTGAAAGTTGCTGATGGCTTGCGCCATCTATCGGAATAAATATCAACTATTCTCGTTGATTTCTAATTATTCCAGATTTCTTAATTTTGACATTGTTTAACAAAAATTCTATCCTGTATATAAGACCTCTCGAATTCAGTATATATTACATTATTCATTTTCCTTAATTTTTGATAAACTTTTGGAGACATTCTCAAAACTAAATTTTGATAGGGTGTGTTAGATTTCATTGCAAAAATAAATTTAATTTCATTTTCCATTCCCTCCAATTCCAAATTCATTCTACATAACGTTTGTACCAATGACGATGATTCGGTTAATTTACATACATTTTCGATTACTATTGTTGGATCTCTTGGCCTGGGTATGTAAATTTTGCTTACCGCTTTCAATTCTTCTGACTTTTCCAATTCGTCTCGCAGTATATTGGTATCCAGAAGACTTGGAGATTTTTATTATTTTTGATTTTTTAGTGTTAATTATTTTATTTATCTTAACTTTCTTGCCACTTTCTCTTAAAACTTTTATATTATTGGAAATTGTATTGATTAAATCAGAATTAATTTCATCGTTGTTTGAGGCTACTATCAATGTTGATTTATGTGCTTGTTGTATATTTTCCATTAGTTCGCTATCTTGTTGTACTGCTTGAGAATAGGATTTAGGTTTGGGCAGTTCTTTAAGTAAATTTTGAAATTTTCTATCTATCGTTTTATCAATAATTTTAGGCAAATTTTCTATTGTATTTTGTTTATTTAAATCTTCTAAAGATTCAATTCCAATTTTTGCCTGATCTATCATAGACGACAAGTAAGATAAATCATTTTTTGTTAAATTCTTTTGATTTGTTTTGAACTTATCAAAATATTTTTTTATTTCGTCAAGTTTAGCATTTTTTGACTTTGAGATAGAATCCGTTTTTTTTTTATTTACTTAACTAAGAAAAAAATGTAATTTTACTTGATGTAATATTGTATATTTAAAATTTAAATTAGAAATGATAAACTCCCAAAATACATATTATAATAAAATCAATATTTACCGGATTGGAAGAGCGATGGGACGCACGTCCAGTCAATTCGGCCACCTCTACTGGAAATTTAATTTTCATTTCAATCCCCCTTGAACCAGTTTTGTTAAATTTTGGGAAAAAATCTCCTTGTCGAGCAACTGAATGTTGGTGATGGATTGTGCCATCTATCAGAATATCTCCTTATCATTGATTTTATAATTGAAATTGTTTGGATTGTGTTCAAGTTCAATTTGTGTTCAATCTAGTTTCCGATCTGTCTGGAGATAAATTGGCGCAACGATGACGCAAGCACCTCTTTTGTTAAATTATCTTTGATGAGTAAATTTTGCTAGGAGCACACATCCGCAATCAACAATATGGGATAGCCAACATACGTTCATGTGGTGGGGATAATTCTAAAAATCTTTCAATCGTCATTATCAAACTTTTACACTGTACAGGAAGCCAAGTCAGAGCTCTTGATTCAGAAGCGTGCAAGGTCTTGAAAAAGAATTGGGACGATGCACTCAAAGATCAACGTATCATATCAGTACCAGGCTGAGTGCGGACACTCACGCAGGTTAAAGCCTGTAGAGGCGATAGCGAGAACGGCAGCGAACTGGCAGACAGATAAGATGCCGGATAATGCCGCTTGAGGAATAGGGCTACGACGGAATTCTAGGAATTAACTACATAAGTCGATTGAATATTCTGTTTCCACCAGCACAGGAACGTTGAAATGTGATTTCTTTGAAATCAGAAGAACGATTTACTGTAGTCCTTAGCCGCGTGGTCTGTGCACATAAACCGCTGAATTCAAGCCGCTTAAAAGAGAGTCGTTCATGTGATTTGAAAATAAGGCTCCAATATTGACGGTAAGTTAAACATGAACTATGAGTGTGAGCAGGATCTGTAGATGGTCTTAGAAAGCCTACTTGGGCCGAAAAGATATAGACGATCCGGAAAGCCAGTGAAACTGCTAGACAATTCATATCAGGTAATTCTGAGAAGAATCTTATGAATGCTAGGCCACTCCTTACTAAAAGTTTGGATAATGGAGGCCTGTTAATGCTTGGCTGCTCTGGAGAATAAAGATCATTGCAATTGTAATGGACGACGCGTCAAAGCAATCGGTGACAAATTGCCACCAAGTTACGCCGACTCAGTGGCCACAGTCAAGGGGTGCATTGCCTCAATGAACACCAACTTTTGTGACTGTGGAAACGATCGGCTGCCAAGCAAATGGAAGGATAAATTGATGATAAATGTGCTCCAGAATAATAGTATAAGATGTTTTGTTAAACGTTCTTGTTTTTATTGACTGAAATATTTATTTTTAAAAAGCCGCAATAATTATGCATCGACACAAATATACAGGGTACAATATTTGTATATATACACGCGTTGAATTGCATCTACATTTAGGGACTGTTAAACTATTTATAATTGTGGTATATATGAAAATCTAGTGTATATTGACATATATCACTACATATATATAGATGGAAATTTTGCCGGGAGGATATTGATCTAAAAAGACAAAGGTCGCCTCTCCCGTCAAAATAGACGTCAAAACTAGACGCCATCTATTGACCGTCACCGCAAACTAGCGGTCTCGGGTCGGTGACAAAGCTAAACACCTCTTTGGCAGATTGTCAAGATTCCATTAGATCCCGTGTGGATCTCATGGAATGAAGTCCGCCCTAGACTGACGAGGGCCATTAGCCCGAAACCATGGTATCTAGGTGGACGCTTTTCAGTTTGCCAAAGCTGGTGTTGTGGCTTTGTCACCGACCCGAGACCGCTAGTTTGCGGTGACGGTCAATAGATGGCGTCTAGTTTTGACGTCTATTTTGACGGGAGAGGCGACCTTTGTCTCTTTAGATATATATATATATATATATATTAAAAATAAAGAAGGCATCTCCTGACCACGAGCACATGTGCTTTTTAGATGGCAGAGCGCCATCTAGTGGAGCAAAAATAAACTAAACGTTTATTTAGCTTGCTCCGTGATATTTGGCCAACCCAATTTCTTGATAAATCAAGAAAAGCCATCCACGAACGCGTTTAGCGCTGTTGGCGCTCGTCAGCGTGGAGAAGGCTGTAACCACTGCGACCAAAAATATTTTTTGGTCCCAATGGCTTCCCGAAAAATCAAGAAATGGGTATTTAAGGCCAAATTTGCGTAAAGACGCTTAACACATGAAAAAACAATAGAAAAAAATAAAAGATAAGTGGGTCAGGTGTTCGTGGTCAGGAGATGCCTTATTTATTTTTAATATCAACACCTGACCCACTTATCTTTTATTTTTTTCTATTGTTTTTTTCATGTGTTAAGCGTCTTTACGCAAATTTGGCCTTAAATACCCATTTCTTGATTTTTCGGGAAGCCATTGGGACCAAAAAATCTTTTTGGTCGCAGTGGTTACAGCCTTCTCCACGCTGACGAGCGCCAACAGCACGAAACGCGTTCGTGGATGGCTTTTCTTGATTTATCAAGAAATTGGTTTGGCCAAATATCACGGAGCAAGCTAAATAAACGTTTAGTTTAATTTTGCCCCACTAGATGGCGCTCTGCCATCTGAAAAGCACATGTGCTCGTGGTCAGGAGATGCCTTCTTTATTTTTAATATCAACACCTGACCCACTTATCTTTTATTTTTTTTCTATTGTTTTTTCATATATATATACAAAGCATATATATTTTTAGAAACCATGTGTGTACATAAAATAGTTTAAACATTTACACGCTAATATCCACATAGGATATAGCGTGTGTTTTGTAATGAATAAATAAATAAATACAGAGTACAAGTATATACATAGATATAAGCGTTTTTAACGTCATTGATCCCGGGTAGTTGGCGCTCTGCGCTCCAGGAACTGGAGTTATAAATATCTCTCTCTGTCATTGAAAAAATAAAAATAATCCATTTTCTCTTCACATTTTCTTTTGTACCATACAAAATATGATTATAACACTGAAACAGAATTATTTTCAAATTATAAATACTTCTTGTTTGCGATAGGAAACAAATACAGGCGTCGCCCGGGTATGTGAAACAGACGGAATATGCTAATTTGTAAGATAATTTGCATATTCTTCGGTTGAAATCATGATAGTTTCTCCTACTGACCTGATTCTCTATATCGATTTAAAGTTTCGTCGAAGTCGCTCAACTATATTTAGAAACGTATGCTGGACAAAGGGAATGTGAAAATTTGCCCTTTTTTGGACTAATTTGCACATTCTGCGGTTCAAACTAAGACAGTGATTCCTTCCAGACTTAAGTCTCTACGTAATGGTGGTGGTGTCTTGTCCAGTTGCTCCATGGAAACGGGGGGAGCCGTTAGTTAGCCACATTTCAGAGTTCCCTGTTCACGGTTACCGTAGCGGCTCGACGCTCTCGACACAGTACTTCACCGTACAGGGCAGTCCCTTACTTATGCTGTTTCTCCCGCCCGCCACGGTCTTTACGTAATGTAATCGGGATAGATCAAATACTGAGGAAACCAATGCGGAACAAACAACACGCCCACAAGAGATATTGTAATCTCTCTATTTATATAAATATTTCTCTGTTTTTACACATATTTGTCAAATATTTGATGATGCCTCAAAGACGTCACCCGAATTGGAGAAACAAAAAAGAAAAGAAAAGAAAAACTCGAATAAAAATATCAATAAATATATATTTTTAAATAATTTATTACCTATTTCAAAGTAAGCTTTATGAAGGTTAAACTATCTTTTGCATACCAAACGATCCGGTGACAACTACATCCGACAGTTGGGTGCAGCCTGCCGGATATCCGGTGACATCTCGTGACGTCACCAAGCCGGCTCCTGGACGTGACATTCCGGTCTCTCTCTCTCTCTTTTTTTAAGAATAAAATATATTTGTGTCCGGCAGAAGATTGGATTAAAATCTGGCACTTTTTTATGACGTGTCTTTGACGTCATGCACGTGCCGACCATCCGTTTGGTTTTTTCTATTTCCTGTAGCGCCTGGTTTATTACAGAAATTATTTTATTTAGCGCCTGTTTATTTTTTCCTTATCTGAAAAAAAAGTTTGACTTTAACGACGTTGAATTATAATAAATACATATCTTCAGAATTCCTCCAAGTATTATTTTTTATATTTTTCTAGACATTTTACGATTTCTTTTTGACCCCCACTTTCTCACCATTTATTATTTTCAGGTGTATGCTAGTTGCTGAAGGTTTTGATGGCAATTATTAGAAGACGGAATTTTTGGATGTAAAATTCTCATAGAAAATGTTCTGAAAATTATTATTATTTTAAAGTCTCAATTTAAAAAAAAAAGTATCTAAAATGATTTAAAACCAAATTATTACTTCTATATATAATTAAAGGCGTTATAACATTGATTGACGAATAGAACGCAATATTTATAGGTTAAATATGATTCATAGCAAGGAGTATTTGGGATTTGATTGAAAAAAGCATATTTAGATCAAAAGAAGAAAATATTTTGGAACATCTCTCTTTTTCAAGCAATTGTTCGGAAGTTTGGTTACTGTTGTATATGCAGTCGACTCTCGATAATTTGAAACTCGTTAATTTGAATATCTCGATAATTTGACATGTTTTCCCAGTCTCTTGAAAATAACTCTATATATTGAATAAAATCAATATTAATTGGTCCCCTCTGTAATTTGAAGTTGAAGGAATATTATCTTTCCACAAATGAACATTTGTGAATAACTGTACAAATGTTTAAAATAATAAACCGCGAATTTTGAAATCAAACTCTTGTTTGAGAAAGGGCAATACACGAAAGCTCCCAATAAATGTATTACCTTAAAAACTTACGGTAAGTCACTTATTTAATCTTGTATCAACATAATATGTATATCCCAAAACTTCCAAAACGTCAAATTCTTCTTTACCTGATTTTTCCCCCTCCCTCCCTCTTGGTTGTTTAAAATCCTGTTATTTTGAACTATTGATAAATTGAAATCAATCATTATGAAATTTCGCATGTAGGTAGCTGAAGATTTCGTTTAACATATAGGCTTTTCAAAAAACTAAAAAGGTTAATGTGCTTTTTTAAAAATGTAAAACCAAAAAGCGTTAGTTCCAGCCTTTTACCTCTTGGCGCCGCACTGGTCGCGACGATAAATTAATTTGATTGTTTAATCATTTTACACGTAGTTTGTTCACACGATGAATGTTCTTTAAAGGTAAGATTATCCGATCGCCGTAAACTTTAGGAAGTTATATATATTTACTATACTACTATACTTGAATTTGATTTAAAATAAATATTCGTTGCAAATTTATTTGCAAATTTTCTACTTTCACTCGCAAGCAGCGCCTCTCGCGGTTTCTGGTGAAATTACATTTACAAATTGTAAAAATGCTAAAATGTGTTCCAAGTATACTAAATTTAATTTGAGAATTTAGTAATATAATATTCCAATGACGTTGTAAAAAAAACTTGGTATTTCAATATTAATATATATTTAAATAAAATATTGTAACGTTTTTGTGTTAAATGTTAAAATGTGGTAATGTTAAAATATATTTTTACAATGTTAATTTAATTTGTTGTTGTTTTTTATCGTTTGTTTATCTAAAAAAATTACATTGTATGTGATGATGATAATAAATGAATTTTTAAATTAATATACATAATTCATTGAGAAAAAAAAAAGAAATAATTAATTATAAAATTCACAAACGTGATAATATCTTATTTAAAATTTAATAAATATTTATATATAATAAATAAAAAAATATGTTTCAAAAAAATATTTAAACGCATATAACAATATTTATATACGTTTATGAATCTATATATAGGTGGATTGGATGTTTTCTAGAATAGTTTTAACAAATGTTCGTTAGGCAAACTTTTACTCGGGTAAAAACCGGGCGAAGCCGGGTACATTCGCTAAATACAGTTATTCACAAATCTTCGTTTGTGGCAAGATCCTATTCCTTCAATTTAAAATTACCGAGTGAACCAATTAATATTTATTTTATTCAACTTATCGAGTATTTTTGAAGGGACCGGGAAAAAAATTCAAATTATGAGAGTATAGACAAGTGTAGATTCAGTAGGGATTGGATGTTTGCTAGAATCGTTTAAAAAATGTTCGTTAGGCAAACTTTTACTCGGGTAAAACCGGGCGAAGCCGGGAACATATATATATTTGTTTGTCGGATATGCACGCCCTCAATATGTAACTAATCTCGCTGAAATTTGAACAGGACAGAGAGTTAAATCTGAAAGAGATTTTTGTCGCGCTTTAACCAAGAAAAATTATAATTAACCAGGTACTGAGCAACAATATATTTTAGTCAGATAAACATTTTTAGTGGGCAGGAACAAAATTCTACCAGCGAAACATTCACTCGAGCAGAAGACACGAAGCCAGGTCATCTCTATATATAAAATATCGTTTCTCGGCCTTTTGGCTAAGATCATGTAGTATATCTCTAGATATTTTTATTTATATATATCTTTTTAAAAATCTATTCAGTAGAGAGAGAGAGAGTGGATATGTTTGTTAGAAAAATATATTTTATATATTATTAAAATATAGAAGTATCAGAGTCATCAATCAATTCTGTCATCGTTTGCTTTTGTGAATGGAATAAATACCCAAATATGGTCATTTCTTATAAGCATCGGTGGTTCAAGGGTAGAATGCTCGCCTGCCACGCGGGCGGCCCGGGTTCGATTCCCGGTCGATGCATTTTTTTTTACAATTTTAAAACTCATTTATATTATTATTATTATTATTATTATTATTAAAATATACAAGTATCAGAGTCATCAATTCTGTCATCGTTCGCTTTTGTGAATGTATGTAAATAATGGATTTCATATTTTTTTATTAATTTTTGTTCTGGCCTTTATTTGTTTAAATCTCTTTTTAAAAATCGTTCAAATGCAGTCGCAATCATTATCAACACATATGTTTGCCTAATATTTCCTTATGCTCTTTTATTTTTTTTACAGAAAAATATTTACATGCCAGTATTTTGGATTAATTTTTTTTATAAACCTTTTTTTTAAATTCTTACTGAGAAGATGGGCATCGCAGTCAGGATTCTTTACAGTCAGTCACTCAACTCAGGCAATTTCAAAGGTTAATGGGGGTTTGGTGGAAAAGCTGCCGTCTATTTAAACTATATTAATTTTGAAACAACTAAATGCATTAAACGAAAAAACATGGTGAAGGAAGACGAGTTTCATAGGTATCTATTAATGTCGCTCGTGGAGAGATTCATAGATATGTCATAGAAACTCGTCTTCCTTCACCATGTTTTTTCGTTTAATTTCAAATCAGGAAGAATTCTTTATCTATAACTAAATGGATTGCAAAAAATAATTAAATCAAATACCTAAACACTAATTTAATACAATTTTTGCCATTACACACTTTTTCCCCTGTAGTTTATGTGTTTCTTCTGTATTGCTATTCTATGGCACTTCTACTATTTATTATTGACTCGGGGGATTTCTCGGGCGAAGCCAGGTCATTCTTCTAGTATAAATATATAATGTAACGAATATTATCATCATTATTATCATAATATTCTGTGTGTTCCGAAATATTATTATCAATAATATTCGTTAGGCAAACTTTCACTCGGATAAAATCCGGGCGAAGCCGGGTACACATCCGTTAGTCAATAAATATAATGTTTGTATTTTAATATTGATTCAAGGGGTTATTATTCGAAATATAATGTTTGTTTATAATTCTCTTGGAATCAGTTTCATTAAAAATTCTAAGCAAAGTCAACAGTTACGATTCTCTGCAGTGCTGCGGGCGGGTTTGTTCTGGAGCCAGATAATATGAATTTGTAATAGGCCCTAGGGATCCCTATTTCCATATATCCTGCTCTTGTTGATTATGGATACCAACTTGACAAGATCAATCTTTCACGGTCTCTCAACAATCGATAAAACAGTATTAAGTAGAGATCCCCACAGACAATTCTGGCCCCAGAAGTAACTCTCAGCACTGCAGAGAAGCCTATCAAACCTTGAACAACTGTCTGAAAAAGAGAGACGTTCATTCAGCCTTTCGAAATATTGCGCTTATTTTTATTTTAAATTACTTCTTACAATCAAATACGCCTTATTATAAGTTCTTAATATAGTATAAATAGGAACATAAAATATAATAAACTATGGAAATATTTATATATAGGGTTATTAAAGCTGACGTCGCATCGTATTTGGGATGTAATACGTACAGTGGGCCACAACGTTCGATCGCGAATAAATTGATTTATCTTTATCTAGGGTTATCAAATAAGATTGAATATAAACACATGTCTTTAAATAAATAGACATTTACAATAAGTTGTATTCACTATGTACTGAAGTAAATGTTTATCATCAATCATTTATAAAAGGTTTATACACTTAATGGGCTCTCCACATTCAAACTAGACTAAATTCCTCATGTTTGCATGCTATTTTTGCAGATAAAACTATTTTACTACACTTCTTTTGATAACATTGAAGTGATTATAAATTATTATTCATTCAAGAAAGAATAGAGACTAAAATGTATTTCCTATAATAAAAAGATGTAAGCTCTAAAAATAAAGCGCAAAATATTTTAAGCTAGAAGACAAAATGTTCCTGCATACAAAATATGCCGTTTAATAACACAGGTCTACAAAAAAAAAAAAACTTTTTTTTTGCCTGAGAAAACCTGATGTTGATTTTAATGTAACTTTTCATGCTGAATTCAAAAACGAAATCAGAAGTTTTTCATCACCCATAGTTCTTGCAAGATAATCATTTTTTCTATAAATTGGTATATACAGTAATAATGCAAAAAATGTTACGTAAGCATTTTTAAGTAAACATCATTACAATATCTAGCGCTTTATTTTTGACAAGAAGAATTGATATGTGGAGCCAAAAGCTTTATTTTATTTGTTATGAATTAAATTTTGCCTTTTAAGAATCAAAAATATTAATTTAAATGTCAAAATTATTGAATTTTTGAATAAATATGTTTATTTTATAATGCAATCTGTTTTGCTTTCAACTCAAAAATAACGACAAGCTCTGGAATGCTATTTGCTGAATAACAGTTTTAATATTAATATTTAAATTGAACCTAACGATTTGTTTAATAGATTTGCATCAGAAGTGACAGGTAAATTTGAAGTGATCAGTTTATTCTTCTCTATCGATTTGCTTTTATAAATCGTGTGCACTAGACTGTGTCAATATGCCGAGGCATTGCATTAATATTCCTGATATTTTCTGTTACATTTGTGTGGAATTAACTTTCAAAGTTCAATGATATGGAGGGAACCTAAAGACCATTCTTCAGACTGTTATTTTTGTTTGACAAAGACTACTGGTGTTACATCCAAATCAAGACATACAGTTGAATATCCAGATTTGCATTCTGCTATGAGACCGGTTCCTCATAGTGATATTTTACCTGTGCCACAGCCTCCTGAAAATGTTACATTTAGTGACAATGATTCAGATAGACGAGAGCAACAGTCGAATGACACAAATTTTGAAGCAGCTGCTTCATCTGAACCTCATTTGTTAACCCAAGGAGATATGAACGACCTCGTACGTGATTTAGATTTATCCAAAAAACAGAGTGAACCTTTAGGCTCTAGGTTAAAAGGCTGGAATCTGCTGCATAAAGGCACAAAAGTATGCTTTTTCGCAAGCGTCAAGATGAATCTCAAAACTTCTTTTCACAAGAGAATGATTTAGTATATTGCAATGATGTTGTTAGTCTAATGGAAGCGCTTGGTCATGACCATGATACAGAAGAGTGGCGTTTATTCGTTGATTCTTCAAAAATTAGTTTAAAAGCTGTTCTCCTTCACAACGGAAATAAGTTCCCATCAGTGCCAATAGCACATGCATCCAACATGAAAGAGACTTACGAAAACATGAAACTGCTTTTGAAAAAAATAGAATATGAAAGATACGGTTGGAAAATATGCAGTGATTTGAAAGTTATTGCTCTCTTTAGTGGATTACAGCTTGGATATACAAAACTCTGTTGTTTTCTGTGTGAGTGGGATAGCAGAGCTAGGGAAAGGCATTACATTAAAAAAAGCTGGCCAAACCGTGGAATCTTTACTACAGGACATAAAAATATTTTAAATCCTCCCCTGATCGATTCAGAAAATATCTACTTACCACCATTACATATTAAACTGAGATTAATGAAGAACTTTGTCAAACCAATGGATCGAAATGCCAGTGGATTTGCCTACCTAAAACAAAAATGTTCTAGCATAAATGATGCGAAAATTAAAGAAGGCATTTGGACCTCAAATTCGAGAATTGCTGCAGGATGGAAATTTTCAAAATAGTTTGAAGCAGCAGCATGGAATTCCTTTAGAAACGTTTGCAAGAGCTTCTTAGGAAGTGTCAAGGTTTAAAATTACCGAGACATAGTTAATTATCTGTTGCTTTCTTACAAGGCACTGGGATGTAACATGTCTCTTAAGATCCATTTCCTGCATTCACATCTAGATTTCTTTCCAGACAATCTTGGTGCAGTTAGCGATGAGCGTGGTGAGAGATTTCATCAAGATATATCAAGCATGGAGAAGCGGTACCAAGGTAAATGGAGTCCCGGTATGCTTGCTGACTACTGCTGGACACTCAAGAGGGGTGTACCACAGGCAAAGTATAGAATAAAATTCACTGTCACTAATTTTCAATAAAAAAAAATATATTTCGTTCATATATTAAAAACATTTCCAAATTTCAAGTAGGTGTATCTCAAAAATCTTGCGTGATAGAAAAAAACTAATGGTATATATGGAATCAGCACAAAGAGTTAAATATAGATAAGATGCTGTATCTTTTGGGACAAGGAAAAATAATTTTTGATAAATCCGTGTAATGTAATAAGGTTTATGCAAAAATGCTTACGTAATATTTTTTGCATTTTTTCTGTATTTATCCCAATACCAAAAAAAGGCTGTCGCGCAAAAACAATGGGTGATGAAAATTTTCTGATTAGACTTTTGAGTCCAGCATGAAAAGTTACACTAGAAACACCATCAGGTTCTCTTGGGCAAAAATGTTGTTGACCAGTGTAATTATATAAGACGAACCTACACACACACACAACAACACACACTCTAGGGTATAAAAATTGAATTCACCTATTGGAAAAATGTAGCGTCCACTACTTTCCTTTAACGTTACGTGACTTTGAATGTTTGTGTTAGAATTTTACTAGCCGAATGACCCGGGCAACGCCCGTGTTTTACCCGATTGAATGTTTTGATTCAAATACTATTTGTTACAATTATAAATTGGCGCCTTAAATAATTGCATATGTTAGTTAATAACTATAGCCTATGCGCTTTATCTGTCTATGTACTGTTGGCTTCCGTAGGCGTCTCTTACTGGGAAAAAGAAAGAGAGGATTCCATTTGGTTATTATCTAATATATGCATTTATTTAGGGAGCGACCCGCTCCAACACAATAGTTACATAAATAGCGAGTGGGGGGGGCAAAGGTGGCGTGACCGTAGCCAACCAATAGGAGGGCGCCATTCCAAAAAAAAAAGCAAACGGTGACAGAGAGAGATTAGGAGATGAAGAATGACGCTCGTAACTGTATATAGAATACGCGCGCACCTTGTGTATATAATTACCATCAAATTCTTGAGCGTTGTCCTTTTTCTTTCTTTCTCCTAATAATCTTACTGTAACTCCTTTCATTATTCTTATTACATTTGAACTAACTAAGCCCATCTTTCACTCCCTAAGTTTATGCTTCTACTTGATGATCAGTCTGGTGTTTATAAATTGGTCCACCATTGTCGGGATTGTCTGAATTGCAAATGTCAAGAGCTCTTGGAGGGAAGTCGAATGGAATCTTGAACAACTAGAATGAAATATTTTGGTAAAGGTAGCAGTGAGTCTCCGAAATTTTGACGTGACAACGTCTTAAATTAGGTTGCGGCTGGGAGTCACTTATGAAAAAGTTTAACGCCCGGTAACGTTACGATGAGTCACCGAACGAGAGTGCTGCGCGCGCAGCGCTAGAGAATTAGGCGCATTGAATCGGCGCATGCTTGTCTCTGTCTTTGTCTTTCTCGAACGTTCTTGGCGTTGGAAAAACAAGAAAGCGTCATAATACAAGTTCACACGTGTGGTTAAAGTATCGTCAGCTGTGTCTGTAGTGAAAATGTGGAGTGCTTAGATTCGTCATTTACAACAACTACAACAATAAAGGTAAATAATTGTACACTGATATTTCATTATCGTAAACTATGATTGATTGATTAATTGTTAGATTGACACAAAAGTTGAGAAACTGAGTTTATAGGGTATGTCATACTATTGATAAATGTTGATAGTGTTAAGTAAATTATTAGTTTAAAATTAAATAATTAATTAATTATTATTTTACAAATTTTAAATAGTTTCAAATTTATTTAGCAAAAATTTGAACCTTCGATCTGAATAAATGTTTTGATTTTCGAATTGATTCTTTAAAATTACAAATATTAAGAAAAAGTGGCAGATATAAGAAAACTTTATTTAAACTGTGTTGAGCAAGAATTTCAACATCTAATTTAAGTAAATGTTTTAATTTTCAACTTCATCATTTACAATTACAAATTTAATTTAATTTCAAATTTATTTAGCAAAAATTTGAACCTTCGATCTGAATAAGTGTTTTGAATTTCAAATACCAACGCGGCTGGTGGAGTGGCGATCTATCGTAAATTATCATCGACATCTACGGCGGAAGTGTTCCAAGTTGCGATTACAGACGTAACTCGTATCATTAAAACCAAGGGTGACATGTGCATGACTGAAGTTACTTGCTTCGCCGCTAATACTAGCTTCAAGTTTATACTCGGTGCTGTATATATTCATCCAGGAGCTAGTATGCAGGATATTGGAATGTTACTATGGCAAGGACTCGGTCCGTACATTCACAACAGCCAGTACGTGCCACCGTTCGTGCAAGTTGATTCTAGTATACCGATTCTTCTGTGTGGTGATTTTAACAAAAACGTAAAGCCTGACAACTCGTTTCTTAATTTCATGAAAAATACGTATAATCTTGATTGCGTATCAAACGTTTCTAAGTCAACTACGTTAAAAGGAACAACTATCGACTTGACTTTCGCAAGACACATTACAGCAGAAACACTTCCTTTCATTTCATATTTCTCCTATCATCGTCCTATCCTCAACAAAATCACTCAAATAGGAATTAGTTAAGTTTAAGTTTACATGTACAATGTTTTAGTAAACAAAATATATTTCTATAGTTAAAATTTATGCAATTCTTATTTTCATTCAATTCCTTGTTCCTATTGTGCAATTTAAATATATTCATATCAATAAATATTCGACCGTTGTCACGTAAAATCTTCGCCCGTAAAACCGACTTTACAGGCAACCATTGTTTTTTTTTTATATAAATATTATTTGATTCGAGTGAACATTTACATTTGTTTATATACACTCTTCAAACAGTAAAAATATTTTTCTCACAACGCAAAATTATTCACCATTCCTTTTCTAATATACAATATAAAATGATAATTCTGAACAAAATGCGTGTGTTCAACAAAGAATCAAATTGAGGATGAAATTATTCAGCGCTGTTTCTTTTTTTTAACACATAGAACAAATTTATACAATCAGTGAACTAAACACGAGAAAAATATTTTGTAAAAGCTAAGCTTATTAAGTGTTAAACCTTCCAGCTATTTCTACAATTTAATCCACCTGGTTGCTGCTGGGAAAGCTGACGAGCCAAACCTCCCCAAATATTTATCATCTTTAGTTTAGTAATTTTAGAAATCTGTCCACTATGGGATACAAAGAAATAATTACTTCCTTAACATACAGATGGCGCTATGATTTATTTGAGTCAAAAGGGCGATCCATTAGATAAGCTTATATATATATATATATATATATAAAGGGCGTAGCTGGATTTGTAAAGAAAAAAAAAAACTAATTTTTTACTAAAATATTTCGAGAGATTGCTTCCTCTTTATCAATGTATTGCACATTAAACTTAATTTACAAATTCTTGTAGATAACACAAGAATACAGTACAAGAATCTGTAAATTAAGTTTACTGTGCAATAAATTGATAAAGAGGTAGCAATCTCTCGGAATATTTTGAGAAAAAAAAAGTTTTTTTTTCTTTACAGATCCAGGTACGCCTTTAAAAAAAAAGACTATGACTTATGTTCGCTAAGGGAATCAAATAAGTCACTATATATGTTAAATTAATAGGGACCCGCTTTACACGGATGAAAAAGAAAAGAAGGAAATCTATAGATAATTGGGCGAATAAAATCCCTAAGTTGATGTTTAAAATGTTACTCTCATACATCTAAATCTGTTATATTTAATCCTAAATTTTAGTTAGTTTGTTTATAAACATGTAATAAGCGCAAATACTTCAATATCACACCTTGTTGGTTAATAACGTGGGTGACTTATCCTCGTCTTAACCCGATAGACAACAAATACGTAACTGGATGACTACAATGATGCTTGACCAAGGTCTCCTCTTTAGTTTATGTAAATTCTACAAGTCCACAGTGTCAGAGCGTTCGAAGGAGAATAATGGTACACCGAATGCTGTGGTTTATTTGGATGAGGAAAGAGAAGAGTAGAACGCGGCTGATTCCACACTCGTCCTTTCAGTGATACGCCAACCTTGACATATGCACGGTGGAATCTGTGGCCACTGGACATGCGTCGGACCTGGAGGCTGTTGTTGGGTTCTGTGCTGCCTGTAGTATAGGGGGCTCTATCTGTGCTTCCTTCCTGAGGTGAATCTGAATAAGACCGGTGATATTAATAAAGTTGTGTGTATAATGTGCAATAAATTGATATAAAGAGGGAGCAATCCCTCGTATTAATTTCGAGAATTATTTTTTCTTTAACAGATCCAAGTACTCCCTTTTTCATATAAATATATTCAATGGATCGTCTTTTGACCCGAATCTTTTATGTTTTAAATTTGCCAACAAATATTCATATTTTAAATTTATATTAATCTTTTGATAATATTTAAATATATTATATTAAGTTGGCATGTGTGAGTATGATAAATTCATATATAGATATATATAGGTATTGAATATTGTTGCACCCCCCCCCAAGTTGAAGCTTTGCAGGGTCGTCGACCTTGGTTTCTTCCTTCTTGGTGTTATACACGTTTCCCGAGCGGGTTTCCATATTAAAAGTAAATAAATAAAATTAAATAAAAATAAATTACCTTTTAAAGTTATTGCGTTTATTTATTCTTGTCTTCCTCGTAGGTTGCGATCCGCAGTCTCCCTCTAGGTCCTCTCTCGCTCCAATAACCAATCAAGATATATGTACAATAAATATTACAAAAGGAATAAAACTATAAAAAGGAATGATGATAATCTAAATATTCTGTTTTAAATAAATATTAAATATCATAGAATATTTTGAATAAATGTAAGGCACATTAAAATTGATGTAACACTCCCCCCTCTCCAGAGGTTGTCACGTCCTCGTGAATGACCTCATCCATTCTCTCATAATAAGGCTTGATTCTTGAAACATGAACTATCTGAGGGTCTTGGCCCGGATTATCTTACGGTTCTATTAGATAATTGACGCTAGACATCTTTTTAAATATTCTATATGGACCAAAATATTTTCTCAGAAGTTTCTCACACTTTCCTATTTTACTAATTGGTGTCCAAACTGCTACTAATTCTCCTGGTTCGTAGCTTCTTTCCATGTGTTTCTCGTCATAGTTCTTTTTCATTCTTTCTTGAGTCTTTATTGTGTTGTTAATAACTAATTTTCTTGTTCTGTCTATTTTGTCTAAGTGGTGTTTTATGTATTCATCATAATAATCCTTGTCAATGTCCACCGAGATATTCCTGTCGTCCAAAAGAGACGTGGGTTCTCTTCCAAACATCAGGAAAAAGGGAGAATATCCTGTGGTTTCCTGAATTGTAGTATTGTAAGCGTGAGTGATGAACGGGAGTATTTCGTCCCAATTCTTCTGATCAGTGTTAACATACATACTGAGCATATTGATCAATGTTCTATTTAACCGTTCTGTCAATCCATTAGTCTGGGGATGATAGCTCGTTGTGAAGCAATGTTTAATCTCGCACATTTTCATCACCTCTTCCATTAAATTACTGGTAAATTGAGAGCCCCTGTCACTAATAAGATATTGTGGGGCTCCGTGCCGGAGAAAAATATCCTCTACTAGAAATTTTGAAACTTCTTTCACTGTTGCTTCCGAAACTGCTTTTGTTTATGCATGTCTAGTGTAGTAGTCCGTCAGCACGATTATCCATTTTCCCCTGTTTTTCGTAGATGGCAATGGACCAACAAAGTCAATTCCAATTCTTTCGAAAGGAAAGTGGCTGGGGGAATGGGCTGTAGTAGTCCAGAAGGTAATTGGTTTGAGCCTTTTCTACTTTGGCAAAGGTGACACATCTTAACGAATTCTGAGACATCCTTTAGCATGGATAGTATTTACTCTTTATTCGGTACATGCTTCTGGCGACACCCAGATGGCCATTCGACATATGATTGTGATATTCTTTCATAATTTCTCTCTTTTTCTTCTCTGGAACCACAAGCAACCACGCCCTGCCTTCAGGGTTCGGGTTTTTCTTAAAGAGGCATCCATCTTCTACTTTAAAGTTTTGCGCAATTGATCGCCTGCTTCCATTAAGGTTTTTCTTAACACTTTCGATAAACTTATCCTCTTCGTCTGTTATTTGATTTAAAAATAGCCTTTCAAAATCCTCATCCCAATAAGTTTCTGGTAAGGGTCCCGTAGATAAGCCATCGGCGTCCAGATGCTTCTTTCCTGATTTATGTATTATATCGAAGTCATATTCTTGAATTTTCAATGCCCATCTTGCCAATCGACCTGTTGGATCCTTCAAGTTTTTGAGCCAGCATAAGGCGTGATGGTCTGTTACTATTATAAAGTGTCTTCCATAAAGGTAGGGCCGTAATTTTGACATTGACCAGACAACGGCCAGACATTCTTTTTCAGTTGTTGAATAATTTTGCTCCACTTTACTTAGGATAAGACTCAAATATGAGATTACCTTCCCTTCACCACCGATGTCTTGGACAAGTGTTGCACCTATGCCGATGTTGGACGCATCAGTATGAACATAAGTAGGCGCATTTGGATTGAAGTGACCTAAAATTGGTGGACTTAATAGTGCTGTTTTTAGGGTTTGAAACGCTTCCTCTTGTTTCTGTCCAGGTAAATGATACACTTTTTTTTATAAGGTTGTTCAAAGGGTCAGCAATATTTGAGAAATCTTTGATAAATTTTCTATAAAAAATATGAACACATTCCCAAAAAGGATTGTACTTCTTTGACCTTTTTGGGCCGAGGAAAATTTCTGACAGCTTTCATGTTATGTTCCGCGGGTTTTATACCATGTTTGCTCGTTATATAGCCGAGAATCTCCAATTCTTCAAAAGCAAATCGGCATTTTTTGTCGTTCAACCTTAAATTAGATTCACGAAAACATCTAAAAACAGCTTCAAGTCTTTTGAGGTGCGTTGGAAAATCCGGGCTATATATGATAACATCATCCAGATAACACAAACAAATTTGCCATCTCAGATTTCCAAGCATATTCTCCATATTTCTCTCAAAGGTAGCAGGCGCGTTACAAAGTCCAAAAGGCATCACGTTGAATTCATATAATCCATGCGCTGTAGTGAAAGCTGCTTTCTCTTTGTCTCTTTCTTCGACTTCAACTTGCCAATATCCAGATCTGAGGTCTATTGCTGAGAAGTATGTAGATCATTGGAGAGTATCCATAACTTCTGCTATTCTAGGGATCGGATAGACATCTTTTACTGTCACATTATTCAGTTTTCTGTAGTCCACACAAAATCTGTATTTACCATCTCGCTTCTTGACCAATATTACTGAAAAAGACCAGGGGCTAGAAAATGGCCTAATTATGCCTTCTGTAAGCATCTCGTCAATTTGCTCTTTTATAATATCTCGTTCTTTAGCACTTACCCGGTAAGGCTTGTGTTTAATTGGCTTCGCGTCTTCTGTGTCTATCCGATGTTTTGCCAAATTGGTTCTCCCTAATCTCGACGAAAACAGATCTCCATACCTTTCTAAAATTTGTTTTAACTCCTTCTGTTCCTTTGGTGAAAGATTTTCGTTTATTTGGAATCTAGGTTCTTCGTTCTCTTCTACCTCTCTTTCTCGATTCACATTTATTTTCGCTGGACTACTTCCAAAAGCCAATGTTTGGTTTTTCATTATTTTTAACGGTCGAGGATACGGATTAGTTATCCAGATATGTGTTTCCCTATTTATAACATTGATCAAGCTTCTTGCTAGACGAAGTCCATTTGTTTGAAACATTTTGCTGCTCTCCTCGATAATATATTCCCCATCCTCTGTTTCTACCAATGCCTTGATCAATTTAATGGAACATTCCGGTACAATGGAATCCTTGGCACTCTTTATTTTCAACATTTCAAAATTGATTTCGTAATGATTATTCGTCAAATCGTATTTTATAGTTTCTTGCTTACAATCTATTTTCGCGTTCATTTTCTTAAGGAAATCTCTCCCAAGAATTAATGTCCGTAAATGCGTTTTCAATATCACAAAGTTGTGTGATAAAGTTTCGTCATCAATTTTTATATTTAAAAATATACTTCCTACCATGTCCAATTTTTTTCCATCGGGTCCTGCACAAATTATTGCGAGTTTACTTATACCATGGCCTGTATCGAGGGCCGTTCTGAAGTCGACCACTGAGAGGTCAGCACCTGTATCAACCAAAGCTTCAAAAGTCCCTATCTTGTCCACATTAATTTTTAATTTGTATTTAGGGTCCAACTTCTTGATTCCGTTTATGGTCGACTTGCTTTGATTGACAGATTCAGGCGCGACGCTTAGTTCAAATCTTCCAACACGGAATATCTATTCCGGGTAGGAATATTTGTCTGTTTTTAAACAAGATAAAATCCTCTGGAGTAACTTGTTAAAGAGAGAAAATTCAAAGACAAAGAGGATAAGTTTCTTTTTATGAACATGCGTTCGAGCTTTCGGGCACAATGTCGCCCTTCAACAGGAATAAAACTACACAGAGAATCAAGATACGTCTATATATATACAGGTGATTAGCATAAACAAGAAAACTATTCGTATTTAGAGACATAAAATTTAAGTTTTATGCATGCTATACAAATCAGGTAATAGGAGAAATGTGATTATGCTAATATATGGTTTAATCTGCTAGTTAAAGAATCTATAGGTTGTTGTGTGAACAGCTTATGTAAATATTTCATTATAAAGTTCCGGAATCTCAATGTGCCTATTGATGCTATTATATTTCAGAGATAGCAGCGCTTCGACAACCAATCTTTTATATTTATGTTGAATGTTAGAAAAATGCGAACGGGGTTCTATTGTATTAAAAGTATGTCCTGTATTTGAAATGTGTTGGGCTATGAGGGATCTAGGGTCATTATTTCTGATATTTCGGATATGTTCATCAATTCTGTCTTTTATGTGTCTACCAGTTTCTACTATGTATAGGCTAGAGCAATTATTACATTTTAATGAGTAGACTGCATTATTGAAGTGTATGGGTTTTAGGGGGAAACTGTTTTTGGTGATAGGGTTTCTAAGTAATATGCCTAAATTAGGAGTATTGGAGTAGAAGGTGCGGATACCAAAGTTTTTTTAGATAATTGGATATGTTGAGGCTCTGAGGGGAAAAAGGCCTGCCAAAATTGCACAAAGATTATATTCCGCTTAGACCTATAATAGCATACCATTTATCCCCTGCAGCCCCTTTGTCTTCCTTCCTGGCCAGGTTACTTTCTCCTATTCTCAGGGATGGTGTAGCCACGGCATCCATATCTTCTACTCCGGATTTCTTGAGCCACATTCAACAGTCACCGGTTCTACCCAATAGCATCATGGTATCCTTTGATGTGGTGAATTTATACCCCAGTCTACCTCATCAACTTATTATAGATTGTACCACACAGTTCTTATCAGACCATAATTACCCCATTAACACCATTTCCAGATTAATATCCCTGATCAGAATTAGTTTAGATAACAGTATATTTAACTTTAATCAGGCATACTTTAAACAAACAAAAGGTACACCTATGGGTAGCCCACTATCTTCCCCACTATCAGAAATACCCATGCGCCATATAGATAAGCATATTGTCGCGTTCAGCGGCGTAGCGCCCAGGGTCTATTTTGCCCAGACGCCCGAAGTCTCTTATCCTGGTCCAGGGGAGGAAAAAATCCGTGGAATCTCAAAGGTAGAGAAGAGCGATTCCCAAGAAGTCAAATCCGCGGAAGTGTCTAAGGCAGGTATCAACCAAGGCGTAGACCTCTCGAGAGCGGGCTGAGAAACCACACGAGTCTAACCAGTCAACATAACAGTTTATTTTTTGTCACGAATATATATACATATAAATATTTACATATGACAAATATGTTTCTTATAATGGATTAAATTTACATATATTTAGAAAAATATAAATCTATAAGAAAATTAACATTCTATTCCCAACATACTCCCACCTTGAGTTTTTTCTACAGAAACTCAACCAATAGTTGGGAAACGACCGTTCATTCCAGTTCTTTAGGATTGGGCTATCTTCGTAGGGTCTTTACTGGCTTCTCCTCGGGAGCCTCCCCGGCGTGGTTCCGACTGTATACTCCTCAAGGTACTCCCCAGATCGGCGGGTATCTCTAAATTGTAGAGCCGTTGAACCGGCCTAATCTGGACGCCCTTGCTGGTTCTCAACTTGGCGACCCTCACAGGTCCATCTCGGCCAGGGTAGACCTCCACAACTCTCGCCAAAGGCCAATTGACTCGCCTAGCATTATCTTGTCCAATCAACACCAGATCTCCCACCTTGATAGGTCTTGTCTTCGAGCGTCTTCTAGTCTCTTGCCTTAAGAATCCAAAATACTCCGTCCGGAATCTCTTCCGCAGATCTTCTCTTAACCTTTGTCTAAATCGGTATCTCTTCTGAAGACTAGCCCTTTCAATAGAGTCCAGATCTGGAACTCCTATTTCTTTGAGGTCGTGCAAGAACAAGGCAGGGGTTAATGGACGTGAGTTAATTAAAGACTCTGTGTCACAGATAATGGTGTAAAGTTCCTCAAATTCCAAACGAGCTTGACCAAGAATCTTCCTAAGGAGTTGTTTCAGCAAACCAATCAATCTTTCCAGATCTTGTCTCCTACTTATTTTAGTTTTGACCCTCAACAATCCCAAAGAATCGCAGCATAACTTGAAATCCTTCAACCTCTTGTCCTCTGGTCCAGTGAAGGATTCCCGTTGGATAACTCTCACCAGCATCAGTTCCGCCCTTTTAATTTCATTCACAGTAAGATCACCTTTCACTCGCTGACCTATTGTTCCTCTCGCATTTGTTAAAAACCGGTTCATCCAGGCAGTTACTCTCAATATCTTGTAGTAGTTTGAAAAGCGATAGTAGTACTGATCTTTTTTCCCTTTCAATACATGTTGATGTTAAAACAATCTTTCTCTTTTCCGAGTTCACAATATCTGGGTCAGGGTATATTTCCCTATGGGGCCAATCTCTTCTTGGTCTTCTCAACCAACTCGGGCCCTCCCACCACTTCGATCTCTCCAGAGAATCGGCTAAGCACCCCCGTGATGGTAAATCCGCTGGATTCAAACATCCTGGTACACGATACCAATCCTCTGTCTCACTGAGAGATCGGATCTCCATAACTCGATTCATTACAAAAGTCGCCCAGTTATCTTCCATTGCAATTTCTGGAACCTCTTGAGAACATTGAGCTTTACATCCTGAAGAATCAGGATCTTATGCCGAGGCATCGTCTTTAGGCTTAGAGGTATCGTCTGAAGGCCCAGAGGTATCGTCTGCAGGCCTACAGCAGTCATAGGACTCTGAACTCTTCCTTAGAGATCTCAAACCACTCAATATAATAGTCCTATGATCTACAGGATTCGCAATCCTTTCCGGTCTAGCACTTTCACCAGACTTTCTGGAGACTTGTCTCCCAAATTAAGACCTTTTCGCTGGAGTAGGCACTTGCCCCTTTGGAGAACTGGCCGGAGTATATAACATTGGAGTTACTGCAGCTCCAGAAACAGTTTCCTTCGATACAAGTTACATTCCATTGCTTGGAAGATATTTGCCAATTGAACCTTTTTCTATTGGCTCTCTCATCACATAGGTGATCTGGACAGTGCAACCCTGCTTAGAAAGCGTTTCACCTTCTCCAACCATGCATCATCATTCAACCATTTACTTTTCTTCCGGATTTAGAGGCACGGGCACTCAACCAAAATCGTCTACAACGATTTCCCGCTCAAAACCATCAGTTGTCCATCTTTTTTTTTCCAAAGAAATTTGAGGTAGTCCCAATCATTATCTCTGATGGCGATCATCTGGAAATATCTTTTCAGGTCGGCCACAACTCCGAACTTATTCCTCCGAAGCTTTATCCTTATCTCAGGGATTCTTCTCAACAGACTGTGTATCCTCTTCATATATCGCTTCAACGAGAATCCGTTTCGTCCTCGATAGGAAGCGCCGTCTTTCGCTGGCCGTACAGGCGCAGCCCTGGAGTCACACCCACATACAGGGCGATCAGGCAAATAGTATCCCTTTACTTTAAATTCCGCATCTCCTATCTGTCCTGCTTCCATCAATTTACTCGATGCTGGAATTCTGACAACTCTTTCCTCAATATCATCAATGGACTCAGCCTCACCATCTGCAATCTCCACTTGATCCGCGCCTTCAGCTACCGCTTTAGAGTTGCTCACCGATTCACAAGCCTCAATTGCAGTACCAGAATCCTCCACTTCATTATCCTTGGTTTCAGATTCAGAATCCTTTACTCCGTCGCCCTTAGGCTCATCTTCAGAGTCTTGTACTCCATCGCCCTTAGGCTCATTTTCAGAGTCTTGTACTCCGTCTTCCTTAGGCTCATTACCTTGTTCTGCATATGGCCTTTCTGCCATCCTTAAATCGGTACCTTGTTTTACATAGAGCAGCTTCACTTCTTCGGTGTTCTTTGAATCCATTCCTTGTTCCACATCCAGCACTTTCTCTTTATCTGCTTCAACGGATTCTTTCTCAACTTCAGCCCTATTACTTTCATCAACTTCTACAACAGACTTCTTCTTGACTTGAGCCTTTTCACCGTCTTCAGCACAGCGCTCTCTTACTACTTGAGCCTTATTACTTTCTTCAACAGCAATCTGCTTGGATGGCTCCTTTACCATTTGCTCGGATGATACCACCATCTCAGCATCTTCCTTAATAGAAGCTGGATCAACTCCTTTCATCAGGGTAACTCCGACAACAATTGGCTTCTCACTCATCCCGATTTCCAAACTGCTCCCATCGCAGATCCTCATATCCATTGTCAATTTGGGTAACTTAACCATCCTAGTTAGAGTCGGTCGACCGATTTCTCCTGGATATTCCTTCTTCGTGGCAGTTGCAGTTTCCCTCTGCATTCCTTCCGCTACCACCAGACTTCTTTTCTTTAACAAATATTTCCACGCCACGGCCTTTTCCCGGTATTCCTCTACCATCTTTAGATCTTTCTCTAGATCTTTGATGTCAATCAGCTTACCGATTTCTTCGTCTACCCGCCTCAGTTCTTCGTAGACATCCGAAAGCTGCCCCAGCAGTTCCTCGTGGTCACACTCCTTGTGCACGTCATATTCCTCTATTCTTTTCCCGTACTTGGATAAAGACGTGCGGAGTATGGTTCTCTTCTTCTTGAGCCTCTCTAGCGCTTCTTCTCTTTCCATCTTCTGATCCAAAAGGGTTCCAAATATAGGCACGGCCTTCTCCTCGCGTCCCGGCTGGGATGCCAAATGTCGCGTTCAGCGGCGTAGCGCCCAGGCTCTATTTTGCCCAGACGCCCGAAGTCTCTTATTCTGGTCCCGGGGAGGAAAAAATCCGTGGAATCTCAAAGGTAGAGAAGAGCGATTCCCAAGAAGTCAAATCCGCGGAAGTGTCTAAGGCAGGTATCAACCAAGGCGTAGACCTCTCGAGAGCGGGCTGAGAAACCACACGAGTCTAACCAGTCAACATAACAGTTTATTTTTTGTCACGAATATATATACATATAAATATTTACATATGACAAATATGTTTCTTATAATGGATTAAATTTACATATATTTAGAAAAATATAAATCTATAAGAAAATTAACATTCTATTCCCAACACATATAGTTGAACAATACCACATAGATATTTTATCATGGCACAGATATATTGACGACATCTTTGCAATAGTCAATACCAGTTCACTTGATAACATTTTCTCCACATTAAACAATCTATACCATGATATACGTTTTACAGTTCTTAGATATACTTATCACAAAAATAGATAATAGATACACCACAAGCGTTTATTACAAACCGTCATTTTTTCCATCATACATACATTTTTCTTCGTACTGCCCACTTAGCCATAAAATTAATACAGTCAAAACATTAACTAAACGCATATTTACTCATTGTACCACAGAAATATCAAAACAGCAGGAAACAAATACCATATTATCGCATTTATTGTCATTGGGCTACCCAAAAAACTTTATTTTGAGACACTTTCATAACCCTTTACAAATAGCCGTTAATCATAGTTATAAATCTATTTGCACTATTCCTTTTTCCCCTCAGAGCCTCAACATATCCAATTATATAAAAAACTTTGGTATCCGCACCTTCTACTCCAATACTCCTAATTTAGGCATATTACTTAGAAACCCTATCACCAAAAACAGTTTCCCCCTAAAACCCATACACTTCAATAATGCAGTCTACTCATTAAAATGTAATAATTGCTCTAGCCTATACATAGGAGAAACTGGTAGACACATAAAAGACAGAATTGATGAACATATCCGAAATATCAGAAATAATGACCCTAGATCCCTCATAGCCCAAAACATTTCAAATACAGGACATACTTTTAATACAATAGAACCCCGTTCGCATTTTTCTAACATTCAACATAAATATAAAAGATTGGTTGTCGAAGCGCTGCTATCTCTGAAATATAATAGCATCAATAGGCACATTGAGATTCCGGAACTTTATAATGAAATATTTACATAAGCTGTTCCCTCAACAACCTATAGATTCTTTAACTAGCAGATTAAACCATATATTAGCATAATCACATTTCTCCTATTACCTGATTTGTATATCATGCATAAAACTTAAATTTTATGTCTCTAAATACGAATAGTTTTCTTGTTTATGCTAATCACCTGTATATATATAGACGTATCTTGATTCTCTGTGTAGTTTTATTCCTGTTGAAGGGCGACATTGTGCCCGAAAGTTCGAACGCATGTTCATAAAAAGAAACTTATCCTCTTTGTCTTTGAATTTTCTCTCTTTACCAATATTTGTCTGTGTGCTATGACATACATCAGCATAAAGCCGAGGTCCTAATTTCTCTGATATTTCATTCATTTGGCATTTCTCTTCGACCTTCTCTTGGGTATATGTTGGATCCTCTTCTAGGATTCTTATAAACTTGACCCTACAATAACGGGCCACGTGCCCTGACTTGTTACACTTAAAGCAGATTGGTCTTCCATCTTCAGTCCTATTTTTGCTCACTTCTTGGCTTTTATTGTAGGTGTTTCTCTGAAGGTTTGGTTTCGGCACAAAGTTAGGATTATAAGGACGTCTAGGGGTAGAGGGCTGGGGAAAGTTGTTTCGATACTGTCTGGGAGTAGGAGGGGAGTCGTTCTTGTAATTATTGAAAACAGGGGCTTGGGGCCTGGAAGTGGTCTGGTAGTTTCGTGCGGCAGTCGGCGGCACGTACCTCGATTGTTGTTGGGGTCTAGAATAGCGTGGACCGTTATATAGGTTTCTGGATTTCTCCACACGTTCCCGATACTTCTTTTCAAAAGAATCCATTTTCTTGCACACGATAGGTCGTTTTAGGAGGGTTCAGGTAGAGCGCGAATGAGTACTCTTTTTTTTTTTCAGTCCTCCAATAACATGTTCAATTTTTGTTTCTTCTTCCATTGCGGGGTCAACCTTGTTGCACAACACTAGAATGTCTTCCGCGAACCTGATTGCTGGTTCATTCCAGTGTTGCATTCTGTTGAGCTTCATTATAAGTTCTTCTTTATTCGGGTCCAAAGAAAAATCCTGAATGAGGCGGATTTTAATATTTTCCCAGCTCGTGAAACTAGCTTTGTGTAAATTCAACCAGGTTTTAGCGCTTCCCGTCATGTTCATGGCGGCATAACGGGCAATTATGTAATCTGCCCAATGATAGAGGAAACCAATCTCTTCGAGGGATTCTATCCATGGGCGAGGGTCTTCTGTCCCACCATATTTCAGAATTTCTATATTGGGGTTCAAAGCAACTGGTTCGAAACCAGCATCTCTACCAATTGTTGCACCAAGTTGAAGCTTTGCAGGGTCGTCGACCTTGGTTTCTTCCTTCTTGGTGTTATACACGTTTCCCGAGCGGGTTTCCATATTAAAAGTAAATAAATAAAATTAAATAAAATAAATTACCTTTTAAAGTTATTGTGTTTATTTATTCTTGTCTTCCTCGTAGGTTGCGATCCGCAGTCTTCGTCTAGGTCCTCTCCCGCTCCAATAAGCAATAAAGATATATGTACAACTAGCGGATGTACCCGGCTTCGTCCGGGTTTTACCCGAGTAAAGGTTTGTCTAACAAACATTTGTTAAAACAATTTTCTATAAACTTATTTAAAAAAAAGATATATTTTGATGATTTGAAACTCGTAAAATTGAATCTCTCGATGAAGTGAACATTTTTTCCGGTACCTGTGGGCCGTGTCATCCTGAATTTTGTCTTTCCTTATTTTCTACATTACAAAATCACCGTTTTATCTAGTGAACATTTTTCCCGGTCCCTTGAAAAATACTCTATAAGTTGAATAAAATCAATATTAATTGGTTCCCTCGGTAATTGGAAGGTAAAGGAATAGTATCTTTGCCTTGGAATTGTATCATTATTCTGGTCTCAAATAAATTGCTGTGTCATCCTGAGATAATCTCACTTTGATAAATAATCTTTAAGATAATAAACTTAGTGATAATAAAACTTTTAGATAAAAAAACTTGTTATCATCGTCGCAATGGTGGCGCTGCTTGCGAGTTAAATCTACAAATCTGCAAATAACTCTAAGGATATTCAAGATATTCAAGAAATTATTTTTCAGAAACCTTCCCAGTACTATACTAAATAACTTCCCAAAGTTTCATGGCGTTCCAATGAGTGGTTTGGTCAGGCATAAAGGACAGACAGACACACACATACATTCATTTTTATATATATAGATAAATATTACAAAAGGAGTGCTAATCTAAATATTCTGTTTTAAATAAATATTAAATATCATAGAATATTCAAAACGTGTATATTATTTTTAAATGCTCTTTTAGAAGAGGATTGATTCTTTAAAGAGAAATCATCAAATTTTCGCCGAAACTGCAGCGGAATTGTAAATAGATACATCGAAGATCTTCCACGATATGTCACACAATCTTTGCAACTCTGAAAGGTCCGTACAATAGGTTCCATTTTGGACTGCATTGCTCTGAAAGAACGTTCTGGACATCAATGGAAATACTCCGAAAATTGGAAGCGTTCAATCTCCATTGAATGGCCTCACAATAGGTAACGCCACAATCCCATCAACTAACATACCGAAATTCTTTTGGGTTCATTATCCTTGTAGGTTTGCGAGCATAGGGTCACTTCCCTTTACGCCTCGAAGCTAAAATTAAAAACAACCGAAGAAAGAAGATTTTAGAACAAAAAGCACGCGACTGCCGGCGCGCGCGCGTGCCTGCCGGCTAGAACACTAGCAGTGACTTCCTGCGCGCGCTCTTGTCTGCCAGCGAGAGCAGTTTCACGCGACCGCCCGCCAGCGAGAAAAGTTTTTTTAAATTACAATTCAAATCCTTAACTATATTTACAGGTTTATATTTTATAACTATTTCACATATTTACATTCCGGCCCCCGATTTATGGAGCTGGTCTTCATGAATCTGTCTCTCCTTTCGCCAAGTTCCGTTCTTAATCCAAGGTGTGCACCACTTCCAGATGGATGGTTCGAGTGACAAGGCACGTGAAAATGATAACCCATCGCTTCTCATGTCGCCTTCCGACAGTCACAGTAAATGGCCCAAAGGCGTATAGCCCAGTGAACGTGAATGGGCGCTGGTAGGCGGCAAGTCTGTAGTGTGGGAGTTGGCCCATCTCCGGAATCACTGGTGAAGCCCTAGAAAGTCTGCACCTAGGACACTTCCGTATTGTTCGTAGAACCGTCTGCCTTCCATCTATGATCCAGAATCTCCCACGGAGGTTGTAAAATTTTATTTATGTACACAATTTTCCTGTTTTAAAATCAGTCTAACATCCTCTTTAATGATTTCAATGCCTAAAATGTTACAAGTTGTTAAACTTTCCTTTATTTTGAAGTGAATTCTTATTTTTTGTATTATATCATGCAAAATTTCAGGATCAGAATTAATGATTATCATATCATCAACATGCAGTCCTAAAGGTAAATGTGAATTGCCATTTCTAAAAGTAAAAACACATTTATCAGATTTAAGTTGTGTTAAACCAATTTCAAAAAGGTATTCTGTAAATGTTTCATACCATACCCTACCACTCTGTTTAAGTCCATACAATGCCTGATTTAGTATACATACAGAAGTATTTTTCTTGTCATCCTGGTAGCCTGGAGGTTGGGTCATGTAGATGGTCTCTGAAAATTTTCCATACAGGAATGCTGTTTCAACATCAAAGTGGTGAAATTCATATCCTGCCATTGTAGCATAGGCTAGAAGAGTTTTAAATGAATCTGTTTTCATCACTGCAGAAAAGGTTTCTGTGTAGTCTGTCCCATATTCCTGAGAGCAGCCCAAAGCAACAAGTCTTGCTTTGTAGATCTCCTGATTGGTTTGAGGATCCATTTTCTTTGAAAATAGCCATTTGGATTTTATTGCTTTAGCACCTTCAGGTAATTCAGTAAGGTCCCATACATGATGGTTCTGAAGAGAATGAATTTCCTTATCCATTGTTTGTTGCCACAAAGGTGAATCAGGATGATTAATTGCTTCTTCATAAAATGATGGTAGCAAGTTTCCATGGGAAAGCTTGAGTGCTCCTACAGTTGGATCATAGGTGGGATCTTTGTCTTCATTGTCTTCAATAGGTTCATCATCTGAAGAAAGCTCATAGTAAAGTTTATCTTTCAAATTTGGTCTGATGTTGTAAGGAAGTTCAGAATGTTCATCTTGATTTTCAAGATCAGAATGAGAATGATCATCATGATTTTCTACTTCTTCAGAAGTTTCTGGGATAGTCTCTTCTGGAAAATTGTAATGGAAATATTTTGAGTGTCATCTGAATCATTTTTGTTTAGTATTTCCTTTCCTAATTTATTTTAAAGAAATTAAACATTTCTTATTTCAATTACATCTTCATTTTCAGGATCAATTAGTATCCAAGCCTTTCTTGTGCTTGAATAGCCAACAAATATTCCAGCCTTGGCTGTAGGTTGAAATTTCCCTCTTTTGTGCTTGTGTACATAGTAGTAAGCTATGCATCCAAATATCTTTAGATGAGTTACAGTTGGCTTTCTATTTGAAAATCTCTCTTCAGGAGTTTCCCATCCCAATTTTTACAAGGTGTTCTATTTTTCAAATAAGCAAAGGTTGACATTGTTTCTGCCCAATATCTCAATGGAAGTTGTGAGTCTATCAGCAAAGCTCTTGTTCCTTCAATCAGTGTTCTGTCATACCTTTCTGAGATACCATTTTGTTGGGGTGTGTAAACATTTGTCAGTTGGTGCTTAATGCCTTTACCTTTTAAATATTGAGTCATTTGATGATTTGTGAATTCTTTTCCATTATCTGATCTTAATTGTTTGACTTTTTGATTTCTTTTTCCTTTTCAATTTCTTCAATGAAAGATCTGATGATGTCAAAAGTTTCCAATTTGAATGAGAGAAATTCTACAAATATTTTTCTAGAAAAGTCATCAACAAGTGTTAATACATATTTAGCACCTCCAATTGATTCCTCTTGAATAGGTCCAGTCAAATCAATATGTATTAAGTCCAATGGTCTAGTAGATTGAGGATATAAGACTGGTTTGAAGGGTATTCTAGGATGTTTGGCCTGAATACAAACTTGAAAAGTTTCCATATTCTGGGATTGGGTATTGAAATTGTGAGCTGAATTATTCTTCAACATTTGCTTCATGCATTCTTCATTTAGGTGTCCCAATCTTTTGTGCCAATCATTCCAGGTATGAAGAGCAGACTTTAAAGCCTGTGATAGAATTTCTTCTGGTGCTGATGTTTTGATTATGTAGAAATCATTTATTCTTTGGGCCATCAAAATTTCTTCTCCATCTTCCTCTATTATATGTCCTCCATCCTTATCAAAAAGTACCTTTTTATTGTCATCTACCAGTTTTTTAACAGACATTAAGTTACCTGACAATTTTTCAACATATAGGAAATCATTAAGCCTAATCAACTTATTCTGTCCTTCAATTTCAATTGCTTCTTCTGCATTGGATATTATTTCAGAGTCATCTGCAAGTTTTATTGTTTTGTGAACCTCTCTTTCTTCCTTTAATAGATCTATATTTGATGTCATGTGACAGCTAGCCCCACTATCAATCACCCATTCTTCAGGTTGTTGAGTAGTTTCATATTCTTTGATGTTTTGGACACATGTTCCTCAGGTTGCAAATTTACAAATTTTGCCTTATTTTGATGTTCAGGTTTATTCTTTGAGGTTTGTTTATTTTCGCTCCCTCTTTTATTTTTAGGTTTATGCCAACATTCTATAGCCTTGTGGCCAAGTTTAGCACAAATGAAACAAATAGGCTTATTACCATTTCTATTTTTGTGGAAATGCTTACTGTTTGAGAAAGATTATTTATGTATTGTATTGAATGCTTTGGAATTTCCTTCCTTTTCTTCATGAGTGAATCTTTCATGGTATAGTTTTAAGCAATTTTTAAGATCAGAAATGCTTACCTTCATTTGGAAATTCAGTTGAAGTGCAACAAGGTTGTACTTTTGGGGTAGTCCTCTGATCACTGAAGTGGTGAATTCTTGATCTTGTATATCTGCACCAAGGTTTATTGCTTGTTCTAATAGCTTCTCTGCTCTGTAGAGATATTCTTCCCAATTTTCTTCTTTCCTCATTGTCAATCTTGAAACGTCGTTTCGGGCCTCAATGCTCATTTTCTTTTTATCTCCTTCATATCTTTCATGCAGCGCTATCCAAATATATTTGCTTGTTTTGCAATTTAATATCAAGGCGACTAAGGAGTCAGTCATTGCACATGTGATGATTCCTTTAGCTTGAGCATCTTTCTTCTTCCATTCTTTGAATTTAACTTCATCTTCTGGTGGATCACCTTCCAAAAGGTCGTTCAATTATTTGCCTTCTAAAATTGATACGATCCTAAATTTCCAAGAAGCGAAGTTTTTTCCGTCAAATTTGGGAACTTGTACAGTATTCTCCATTTTTCTGAAGATGTGTATATTTTACCTTTTCGGTAAATTTGTTTTATTTTTCAAGAATGTTGACGCTCGATTTAAGCATTTTTTATTCGCGCGTTGGGAGAAGTGCTGGGCCCATAACCATTGAAGGAGTTTCTAATTAATGAAGGAGTTTTTGATTAATGATTTTATTTAATCATACAAACATTACAATTACAACATAATAGAAAGAAAAAATAATGGGAAATACAGCAATCAAATTATATATGTGCTATCGAACAACTACAGCAACATCAGCGTAGTCAAAATCAATAAAAATGTCATCAATGATAATAAGCTTGGAAATTAAATCCAACATGAACGCCAATCTTTTTTCAAGGTATTATATAACATATTAATCTCTATGATATAATACCTTGAAAAAGTTTGGCGTTCAGCCAACTGAAATATTGGTAAAATAAATTATACAGTATTTCAATCCAATATATGCCTTTTTAATTAAATATAAATATATATTCTTTTTAGTATATCCAAATAAACAGTATGTTTGTCGGTTGGCGATACATGGTATTAGTTCGATCCATTTGGGAATTAACCATTGAAACTTTTGGCATGCTTGTATAGGACTTCAATGGAGAAACAAATGATAAATTACAAGTTCCTATCTTGAACCCCCTTGAGGTATTTGAGAAAAAAATCCTAACAGATCTTAAATGTTTAAAATATCATCTTTCACTTTTTATTTATTTATTTCAATTTAAAGCGCTATGTTACCCTAGGGACACTTGCGCTTGTCATACATGTATGCCTTTACATCTGTATATACATATATATATATATATATACAATAATTTTAGGCCGTGAATATAATAGTCATATGATATTAACAATGAGAAAGAGAGAAAAAATAACGAGAAAAAAGAACTGTGTAAAAAAATCACCATACTATGTTTTATTATATCTTTCTCACAAGTCTTCGAAATTTCATGCTTTATTGTTTTAAAATAAGCCCTGATTCCCATCATATCAAGTAATTATAAATATTTCAATCAGGTGGGTCACGGTTTTATTATTTAAAATATGACTCTTTTAAAAATATTCTAAATAATTTAATTGCCATCACGAATATGAGTAAGTTGAAAAAAAAAAAGCTAAAATAGTCACTATATACAGAGAGTCTTAGTGGAATAACATAACACTCACTGCATGTATTTTAGTCATTTTCTTTTTCATGGTTTAGCGATATTCTCAACTTATCTTCCGAACTGTAGAACTACTAGCATAAGTTGACAATATTTTCTTCAGCCAATGAAGAATATTGTATATCTTTGACTTGTGACGTTGATAGGCATATGGAACTGTACATTTTGTATTACCTCCTAAGAAGTAGATAATGAAGAATACTGTGGGACATCCTAATTTGAATTTCATCTCCACACAACTCATATTTTAAGCAGCAGTCTTTCTTCTCAAATTCAAAGCGGAATTTTAGTTAGAGAGAGTATGCTCTTTGTTGTACAAGGATCCTTTTCATTTGAAATAGAAGATAAGAGAGAAAGATGTCTTCAGTCATAAAGAAACACCTTTATATGTTTCTAGCAGCTATAGTGAGAAGATTGTACTTGATATCTCTCAATAGATTGTTCTATTGATATCCACATTATGTTAGGAATTTCCTTCGTAGAGCAGAATCCTCGCAATTTTTAGAACAGAATACCTTCTGGAGTCTAAAATCTCATCAATCTATTCTCTCTCTCACTATCAGAGTAGATTTACATTAGGCATAGGGTGTCACATAATACTGAATTCTCATCACTATAAATCGGATGGAATTCATTTAAATAATTGTCAATATAAACATGTAAGATTTTGTTGGTACTCGCGCAGTGTTACATTTTATCATCTACCATTTTACTCATTTTCTATGATCCCGGATCATAAACCAATAAAACTATATGACCAATTAATCAGATGCTGTTGTTGTGTGCGCCCACGTGTTCCAGCTGGCTAGAAGACAAACACGTGACTCAGCAAGAATCGGTAGTAAATCGGCTAACAGCTCCGTGTGTCGAAATCCACCCGTTGTTTGTGTTCTTGTCTATTCTATGTCATTTCTAGACTGGTGAACGGGTCTATCGCGTGTCATTTATAGACTAGACTGGTGAAAGGGTCTATCCCAGGCTGCGTGTGGAGAAACAGTTTCTCACTTGTTCTATGTGTCCTTTCTTTGTTCTTATCTACCCTACGTCATTTCTAGACTGGACTAGACTGGCGAACCGGACTAACACAGGTTCCGTATGACGAAATCCACCTATTCGTTGTGTCCTGTCTTTTTTCACTCTTATCTATCCCAAATCATTTATACCTTGACTTTTCAAACTCTTATGAACAAACGAATATGTTTGACTATAAGATAGAATCAATACTTGGTAGACCAATAGTTGTGTCCATCACTTTATCGTTAAGTAGCAGGGCCTGGAAAATTTCTTTCCCCACTACCAACAAATATAAATATTACCCATACAAGATGAGAAAATTGATATCTAAAATATAAACAAACTGATGCTCTCTAAGTAATTTATTTGATGAGCCACGATAACCTAGGTAGTATCCATAGTTTCAGGCCATAGGCTCTCACGTGAGGTTCGTTTGTATTTGTGTAGGTTTAGCTAGAAGGGTCATATTTTAAAGAGAAAAAAAAATTGTTAAGCAATTATAAAAAAAAAAAAAATCTCAGAATTAATATATATGGATAGAAAGAGAGTGTGTATAGAAATCAATATGAGAAACCCACCATACTCTTCTTGAGGTTGTTTTTATTAGCGATTAGTTTATGTCAGCGATCAATTCAATTTTGTATTCAACAAAGTGATCTATTAGGTAGGTGGTCAGATAATTAGATGCTGTGGTGATGTTGGCGCCCCATGGAAACTACCAAAATAGTATAATAGAAGGATCCTTTTTTTTTTTTTTGCATTCATCGGGTTATGTGACCTTTGACCGCAGGATTCCTGCTCTGTTTGCAGGATATGTTCAATATAGCCATAGGATATATAGCATTGCACATATCCGGTCATCCAGGATCTATCGTTAATTTGCGGATGTATTTCTCCTGCCATCTGCCGGGTCATCAAGGCCTAAAGGGTCGTCATGGCAGACCTACGTCATCGTTCTATTTTTACCACCATCTTCCTTGTCAAACAAGTCCTAAAACTTTTTATTTTCAATTATTTTGTTTTCTTGTGGTTTTTCTTCAATTGTTATATGGAAGTGTGTGTGTGGAAAAGGTAATGGTTTACGACACTTAATTCTTTTGTTGTCAGCGATGTTCTTTTGTCTTCTGTAATCTTTTAATTTGCCTTTGATAAATGAAAAAAAAAAAAAAAAAAAGGTAAATGGTTTACGAAATTTAATTGATTTTGTTGATAGTAGCGTTTTATTGTTTCACGTAATCTTTTAATTTGTTTTTTTGATAAAAAAAAAATAGCGAGGGGAAACTATAATTTCTACGTGGTTTTGATGCTGTTACTCGGAAAGTGACGAATGGAGAGTTTTTGGAAGGGAAAAAGGAAGCGTGTTTGCAAAATTGTATTCTTTTTTTTATTATAGCTTTTTTATTTCCCTGAAACGTAAATTTAGTTGCTTTATTGTGAATCTAAATATTGTTCTGTGTGTGTAATTTCTCAGAAAAGGATAAGGTAAACCTCACCTGTATAGTATAAACATATACATTACGCGTACCTTTAATGTTGTTGAATTGGTGTTTTAGAACAATGCGTCCACAAACCTATTTCTCAACACACTTCTATATTCAACATAAAGTTGCGGGAGGATGATATTCATGTATTTAAAGAGGTACTTCTCCTTTTAATTATACATCAGAATGATGCACTGTTTATCAACCTAGTAAATAGCTTTACTAATGATGATGAAGAATGAGCTTCAACACCTCTATATATATTTATATCAAGAGGGGATGTGTGTGCGTGCGTATACTTTATTTTGCAAATCATTTAGCCCTTACACAGATGCTGTTTTTGTGATAGCGTTTTTAAAGATACTGATTCTAATAAGATTGATCAAACATTATCTTTATTGATTTACAAGAGAGAGGGAACAAAAATTAAAGAAAACTTATAACATGTAAACAAAGAGAAACTTATCTTCTTACGGTTAGCGTCTATTTACTTGTGATCTTACATACACTCTGTGGGGAAATTAATTAATTAAACTTAAAAATAAATAACAACATAAGTTTGTAATTAAAAATAAAGTAAGAAAAGGGCATCTCCTTAACGGGCAACTGAAAGTTGCTGATGGCTTGAGCCATCTATCAGAATAAATATAAACTATTCGTTTATTTTTATTATTCCACAATTGGGCAAAATACCCATTCTTAATTGAACAATAAAATCTAACCAACCACGTACGCGTTCCGGGCTGTTGGCCCTCGTCAGCGTGGTGCAAGCTGTACCTCAACGACCAAAAACTGGTCATTCAGCCATCTTGAAAAATCAAAAAACGGGTAATTATGGCCAGAATTGCGGGGCAACACGAAACAATGATAAAAAAACGTACAAATTTGATATTGTACTGGGATGATATGAAATATACCTTAATGTTCAGAATTAAAAAATATATACAGTAAAATCTCCATGAGAGGACACTCTGGCTAGAGGACACCTTTCTACAAAGGACCGTTTTATTGTCAAAATTACCATTTTCTATCTAAAAACTCTCCGGTTAGAGGACACCTCTCCATAAAAGAAACTTTTGCTCTGCAACTAGATGTCCTTTACAGGGAGGTTTTACTGTAACACACACGATTATTTTTTAAATGTATAACGCTAAATTATTATATTCTCAATGTTTATAAGATAAATGTAAAAATATGAAAGGGACGTTGCCTTGAAGCATAAGGTAAAGAGAAAATATATTGAAGCAAAGTATTCAATATTTTATTAACAGATTGTATCATTTTTTAATCATTTATATCATTTATATTGTTGCATCATGGCTAATATCATGGCTTTATATTTATTTATTTTATTAAACAGAATATATGTATTATAGAATCATCATTTGTATATAGGTACACTGTGTGACTTCACTGCTCTCTTTGATGTGAGAAATAAATAGATTATTCTGGAGGCTACTTAAAGTAGAGTTATCTTATTATTCCCTTATATATATTTGTAGGATGGTTGAAACACGCTCTGGTAAGATGCAAGACTCGGGACAGGAGAGAATCAAGGTTGAAGAGTCTGCCAAGCCGCAACCTGGTGCAACAATTGGTCGAGATGCAAGTTCCGACCCAGTTGTCCTGAATCCCAATATCGACATTCCCAAGTATGATGGAACAGAAGACCCTCGCCCATGGATTGAATCTCTTGAAGAAATTGGCTTCCTGTGCCATTGGGCAGACTACATTATCTCCCGTTATGCTGCCAGGAATATGATTGGTAGCGCCAAAACCTGGCTGAACCTACACAAGATAAGTTTCACAAGCTGAGAAAATTTCAAGAGCCGCCTAATTGAAGATTTTGCCTCAGACGCCAACAAAGAAGAAATGAAGATGAGACTAAACAGGATGCAACAGTGGAATGAACCTGCAATCAGGTTTGCAGAGGATATCCTTGTACTGTGCAACAAGGTCGACCCCCAAATGGAAGAAGAGACTAAAATAAACTGGGTTATTGGAGGGTTAAAAAAATAATACTCTTTTGCCCTCCACCTAAACCCTCCTAAAAATACCAACGAACTTCTAGAAATTTGTAAAAAGCTGGATTTGTTTGAAAATAATTACCAAGAACGTGTAGAAAAATCAAAAGTCCTATACAATGGACCACGCTCTCCTCGTCCCCATTATCAAGAGCAATGGAAGAACGCTCCGTCGTTCAGAAGACCATACCAGAACACCTCCAAGTCCCAGGCCCCCGCTCCGAGGTACTACCAGAACACCTCCAAGCCCCAGGCCCCCACTCCGAGGTACTACCAGAACAAGCCTCTGCCCCAGGTATCTGCCCCTAGACGATCTTACACTCCCAATCCTGATCCAAAACCGGTCTACCCAAGGAAAAGATACAATAAGAGTCCAGACTCAAACAAGAATAGGACATAAGACGGGAGACCAATATTTTTCAAGTGTAACAAGCCAGGACACGTAGCGCGGTATTGCAGAGTCAGGTTTGTAAGAATTGTGGAAGAGGACCCCATAGTTACACAAGACAAGGTCGAAGAAGAAATCCGAATGGATAATGGAACTGAGAAGTCGAGACATCTGCTCTACGCTGACGTAAGTAATAGCACGCACTCGACTATCCCTTCAAGGAATACATATGTCGCATTGGAAGATTTAAACTAAGCATCGCGCCTGACTCCGCCAATCAAAGCAAGTCGACCATAAATGGAATTAAAAAGTTGGACCCCAAATATAAAAGGAACATTAAGGTGGATAGAATCGGTATCTGCGAAATTTGATTGATACAGGCGCCGATCTTTCAGTGGTCGACCTTAGTACAGGTCTTGAAATAATAATTCCTGATAAAATGTGCTCCGGACCCGATGGAAAAGAATTAGATATCGTAGGAAATATCGTTTTAAATATAGAATTTGATGACAAACAATTACACATCAATTTGTGATAATGAGAACACATTTGCGAATGTTTGTACTTGGACGAGATTTTCTTAAGAAAATGAACGCAAAAATTGATTGTCAGCATGAAATAACCAAATATGACTTGTCAGGAAATCGTGACGTAATCAAATATCAACAGAAGAAAATAAAAAGGGCAAAGGATGCCATTATACCAGAACTTTCTATTAAATTGATTAAGGCATTTGTAGAAGCAGAGGATGGCGAATACATCATCGAGGAGAATCATAAAATGTTTCAAACAAATGGACTTCGACTAGCGAGAAGCTTAATAAATGTTGCGAATAAGGAAACATATATCTGGATAACAAACCCTTACCCTCGACCATTAAAAATATTAAAAAACCAAACATTGTGCTTTGGAAGCCTGCCAGCCGAGGTGAATCTTATGGAAGAAAGTGAACAAAAGGAGCATCAAGAACCTCAATTTCAGATAAACCAAAATTTATCATATAAGGAAAAGGAGCAATTGAAACAAGTTTTGGAAATGTACGCGGATTTGTTTTCGTCGGGATTAGGAAGATCCAACTTAGCGAAACATCGGATTGATACAGAAGGCGCGAAACCGATCAAACACAAGCCTATAGGGTGAGCGCGAAAGAGCGAGAAATCATAAAAGAGCAATTTGATGAAATGCTCAAAGACGGCAAAATTAGACCATCCTCGAGTCCATGGTCTTTCCCCGTAATATTGGTCAAGAAGCGAGATGGTAAGTACAGATTCTGCGTTGACTACAGAAAATTGAATTATGTAACAGTAAAGGATGTTTATCCAATTCCCAGAATTGATGAAGTATTGGACACACTTCAAGGATCCAAATACTTTTCAGCAATTGACCTTAAATCAGGATATTGGCAAGTAGAGGTTGAGGAGAAAGATAAGGAAAAGACATCCATCACCACAGCACATGGCCTATATGAGTTCAACATAATGCCCTTTGGACTATGCAATGCCCCAGCTACATTTGAGAGGAACATGGAAAATATGCTTTGTAATCTTAGATGGCAAATTTGCCTCTGTTATCTAGATGACGTAATTATATATAGTTCGGATTTTTCAACATATCTCAAAAGAATAGAAGCTGTTTTAAGATGTTTTCGCGAGGCTAATTTAAAATTGAACAACTAAAAATGCCAATTTGCTTTCCAAGAACTTGATATTCTTGGCCATATAACTAGTCAACATGGTATAAAACCAGCGGAGCATAATATCAAGGCTATTAGAGATTTTCCTCGGCCCAAAAAGATAAAAGAAGTTCAACCATTTTTAGGAATGTGCTCATATTATAGAAAATTTATCAAAGGTTTTTCGAAAATTGCCGATCCATTAACCAGTCTTATAAAAAAGAATGTACCTTTTACCTGAACAAAAAATCAAGAAAAAGCATTTCAAACCCTTAAAGTAACACTGATAAATCCCCCAATATTAGGGCACTTTGATCCGAATGCAACTACTTACATTCATACTGACGCATCTAACATCGGCCTTGGTGCAACATTAGCCCAAAAGTTCGGCGATAAAGAAATGGTGATCTCATATTTAAGTCGAACACTGAGCAAACCTGAGCAAAATTATTCGACTACCGAAAAATAATGTCTAGCTGCTGTGTGGTCAATGTCCAAGTTACGACCCTACCTATATGGAAGGCACTTCAAAATCGTAACTGATCATCACGCACTATGCTGGCTTAAGAATCTGAAAGATCCTACCGGCCGATTAGCACGATGGGCACTGAAGATTCAGGAATATAATTTCGAAATTATACACAAATCGGGTAAAAAACATCTGGACGCGGATGGTCTATCTAGAGGACCCTTACCGGAAAACGAATGGGATGAAGATTATGAAAGACTATTTCTAAATCAAATAATAGACGAAAAGGATTATTTTATTGATAATATTAAGGAGACCCTTAGTGGAAACAAGCGTCCAATTACACAGAACTTTAAAGAAGAAAATGGGTGTCTCTACAAGGAAAATCCAAATCCTGAAGGTAGGGCATGGTTGCTGGTAGTGCCAAAGAAGAGAAGGAAGGAAATGAGTGAATACCACAACCATATGCTGAATGGCCATCTGGGCGTCGCCAGAACCACTTACCGATTGAAGAATAAATACTATTGGCCTTCCATGCTGGAAGATGTTTCCGAATTTGTAAAGACGTGCCATCTTTGCCAAAGTCGGAAAGGTTCAAATCACTTGCCTTCTGGACTTTTACAACCTATTCCCCCAGCTAACTACCCTTTTGAAAGAATCGGAATTGACTTTGTTGGCCCCTTGCCATCAACGAAAAGAAGAAAGAAGTGAATAATTGTGTTGACTGATTATTATACCAAGTATGCTGAAACAAAGGCAGTATCAGAAGCAACTGTGAAAGAAGTCTACATTTTTAATCGAACATATTATTTTACGTCACGGGGCCCCAAGATTTCTTATTAGCGATAGAGGTTCACAATTCACTAGCAATTTGATGAAGGAGGTAATGAAAATGTGCAAAGTTAAACATTGCTTCACAACGAGCTACCACCCCCAGACTAACGGACTAACGGAACGGCTAAATAGAACTTTAATCAATATGATCAGCATGTATGTGAACACAGACGAGAAGAACTGGGACGAAATCCTCTCTTCTATCACCCACGCGTATAATACCACGATTCAAGAAACCACAGGCTACTCTCCATTTTCCCTGTTGTTTGGGAGTGAACCCATGTCCCTCTTAGACGACGAGAATATTCCAATGAACAGTAACATGGATGATTACGACGAATATATAGGAAACTACTTAGATAAAATTTCAAGGACGAGGCAGGTAGTCGTTAACAACACAGAGAAGACTCAGGAAAGAATGAAAATAAACTATGACAAAAAAAACACAATGAGAAAATCTATGAACCGGGACATTTAGTGGCAGTTTGGACACCAGTCAGGAAAATCGGAAAATGTGAAAACTATTGAGAAAATATTTTGGCCCATATCGAATATTAAAGAAGCTGTCTAACGTAAATTACTTAATTGAGCCGAAAGATAATCCTGGCCAAGACCCATTGATTGTCTATGTCATCAATACTCAAACCCTATTTTGATAGAATTGATGAGGTAACTCACGAGGACGTGACGACCTCTGGAGAGGGGGAAGTGTTGCATCATGGCTAATGAACCTATTTTATTTTAATTTGTAATATTATTTTTCATATATTTTAAATTCAAATTTATATTTTATATTTATTTTATTAAACAAAATATATGTATTATAAACAGAATATATGTATTATAGAATCATCATTTGTATATAGGTATACACTATGTGACTTCAGTAAATAAATAGATTATTCTGGAGGCTACTTAAAGTAGAGTTATCTCATTATTCCCTTATATATATTTGTAGGATGGTTGAAACACGCTCTGGTAAGATGCAAGACCCGGGACAGGAGAGAATCAAGGTTGAAGAGTCTGCCAAGCCGCAAACTGGTGCAACAATATTTTGCTACTCTCTAAACTTTTCTCATTGCTTATCTTTCTTTATTATAATTATTCATAGTTTGTTCTTGCCTTAAATAAATTGCTGTCTCATCCTGGAGTTCGTCTTTCCTAATTTTCCACGTGGCAATATATATAGTGCTTCACAAATTATTTCAACCTATGTTGCTTATTGATCTCTTCTTGTATAAAACAGAATCTCCCGTTAGAAGCTGTCCGAAGAAATTGTGTACGTCTGCTTGGAGAAGGTTTCCCATTGGAGGTTGGATATGTAATTTTTTATTATACCAATGTGGTCGTTGAGGAAGGAGATCGCTCATGGCAGGTTTTATTTTTGTTTTTAAATAACTTTAAAACTCATCTTTGTTTTCTCAACTACTATATTATTACAGAACACGCATTTTAAAAAGGGCTTTTAACAAATAATGACTTTTGTTTATATTAAAAAAAAAACAATACAAAAATTATGTAAGGAGAACAATTCGCGATGAGGTTCCTTCATTGAAGAGGAATAGAGCCAAGGATTAGAACTGAATGATTTTCAAGCATACGATACTTCAAAGTATCTGATGCTGAAGTGAGATTTGCATACGAGAATCCAAACGGCCACTAGCAGATAACAAACCAACAGAACTAAACAATTTTGAAATCTGGTTTTTAACTGTTTTTATTACTCTACACTAGTGTCAATCTGTTTGATCATATTTATGAAGAATATAACCTTTGTTGAAATTTTTTGTTAATTGCGGGACATACTATGTTGATAAAAATTATATAAATGACTTACCGCATGGTTGTATTTAAATATTTATATTGGGAGATCTGGGGCTTACCCTTTCTCAACCTGTAGTTTTAACAGCAGATTTAGAAAGTGTATGACCCGAAAGCTCTCAATTAAATTAATTTAAAAAAATAACAATAAGCCATTTATATAATATTTATTGATACAATCATTTTGTAAAGTTTATTCTCATTTTATTTTCTAAACAGTAAACATATAGGTAAAAAAGGCTCTTGGAGCGTGCGCGTATCAAATGTCCTCTCAAAGATAGTCAAAATATATTCGAGAAGAGTATCCCACATTTTATATAAAAACTAAAATTCTCTATACATTAATATAAAAGTGAAATTCTGATATATGTCTGCTTCTAGATGAACGGTCAAAATACTGAATCAATCCGTACCAAACTTTGTAATTTTTCAACACGGAAAAGGCTTTGGGATCATTTTTGTTTAGAATTTTTCTTCCACGTCCTGATTTTAATATCCCCAATAGCGTTAAGAAGATGTATCAATCTAAATGTTAACACGACAAAGAATTTTCTTTTATTATATCTCTATCTTCATAGACAATGAAATAAAAAAGAGTAAAGGAAACTGGATAAGGCTTGTATTAATAGGAATCAGATTTCCTGCAAGAGGTTTTAAAAGACATGAGGTGCAAAGGTGAAGGAGGAAGAGATTCCAAATAATTCACAAGATAAATTGGCTAACACCCAAACAATATACAAATATGAAAATTCGAAGCTATTATAGACGCGTATGATTTTTTAAAAATTAAACAATTTCTTCTGCTCTTACTGAAATGGAAAAAATTAATGGGAGGGCCTGGATCATCAGTGGTGAACCTTCCCAGCGGTAGATTAAACAGGCGAAATCGCTGGGATGGTTCACCACTGATGAGCCAGGCCCTCCCATTAATTTTTCCATTGCAGCAAGGGCAGTAGAAATTATTTAATTTTTAGAATAAGCATGCGCGTCTATGATAGTTTCGAATTTACATAACAGATAGCGTGCAAATGCAACATAATATACTAATATGTTATAAATATACCTTCTCTATAATACATCAAATTTATTCCTATTTTAGATATGTGTATAAAACAGGCGAGTAAAAATGTATATTAGTTTTGTATAAATAGACTAAAGAAGCTCTCAACATAACATCAACTTACAATACCGATATCCTAAGTCACAGATGTCAGGTTTGACAGACAAGATGGCGACACATTTAGGTGACATCAAGGCTACCATGTCATAACTTCAATCAACTTGTCCACGACTCTTTGTAGAAAGCAACTCTTGAGTCTCCAATATTTCAAATTTTCTCTCATACACGAGGAATGTGATGAATTTTAATATATGACCGCTAAATATCATTATGAATTTCGAAAATATTGGAGTTTAATTTTAGGTAACTGATTATAAAGTTTTATATTTCACTAAATATATTTTATTACTTCACTCAACATAGGATGATCGTCCTCCGCCATTTTTACTTAGATAAATTGTTCAACGGTGACAGCTGAAATATTTAGTTTTCTTTTTTAGTTCATTTCAATAAAATATTTATTTTTCAAATATTCGAATTAATTATTAAATTTGTTTCTAGAAACTGGAGTCCCTCTGTGTGTATCACTTTAAATTCATGGAGCAAACTATGAATAATTTATAAAAAAGGCATCTCCTTATCGTGCAAATGAAAGTTGCTGATGGCTTGCGCCATCTATCGGAATAAATATCAACTCTTCTCGTTGATTTTTAATTATTGCAGAATTGGCCAAATACCCACTCTTGATTAATCAAGAAAATTAACCACGTACGCGTTTCGGGCTGTTGGCCCTCATCAGCGTGGTGCAAGCTGTACCTTAACGACCAAAAAACTGGTCATTCAGGCATCCTGAAAAATCATGAAACGGGTAGTTAAGGCCAGAATTGCGTGAGACCGAGACACAATATGAAAAAATAGTACAAATATTATATTGTACTGGGATAAGGTGCATAAATTATAAAAAGGTATCTCCTTATCGTGTACCCTAAAGTGAATACATAATTTAGTGCTAACCTTTTGTTGATCTTTTGAAAGACCCGAATTGATTAATTTTAACCCTATACACAGAGAGGGCGATTCTATATGATTTAAATATTTTAGTTTTTGAATGATTTATTTTAAATTTTTTTTATGCATATTGTCAAGAAGCTCAGCGGCTCCAATCACAAGAGGCCCCATGGGACGTCTGTCAATCATCGCTGGACACCGGGTGTGAGGGGTTCTGGGGAATCTGGCCAGCGGGGAGAGCTGACGTCCCTCATTAGGATTAACTTTAACTTGGGTAAGTTGTACTTTATCCATCTCCCTATAAATATCGCTTATAATAAATTAATTATCCCCAAACTTCCCTTGCTTTATTTATCTCCGCGACATATTTTGGCGGAGACGCTGGGTAGCGTGACGGAACTTCGAAGAAGTCGACGTCTACAGGGACGTGAACCAATTCTTCAACCTTTGCCACAACGAATAGAAATGGAAGACGACCACAGACCTACTGTTAGCGGATCCTACCTCCCTTGTCAGCGCCAACAAGATCCTTCTACCTTTTCTGGAGATGGAAATATAAACCCTGGACAGTGGTTGAAAGAGTACGAGAGAGTGTCGAAGTACAACAGATGGGACGAGACCATGAAGCTTGCCAACGTCGTATTTTACTTGAACGGAACTGTTGGAAGGTGGTTTGATAATAACGAAGAATCACTCAACTCGTGGAGAAGCTTTGAAGACGCATTCCGCGGTGTGTTCGGACTGCAAGAGGATTCTGCTCGACGCGCCGAGGAAGTTCTGAAGTCAAGAGCACAGAAGGCCGAGGAATCCAGCGAGTCATACATCCAGGAGATTCTTAGTCTCTGCCACCAGGTGAACCCTCGTATGGAAGAAGGTGAGATAGTTGCTCACATTATAAAGGGAATTTCGGAGGACACATACCAGGTATTGGTGGCGAAAGACATACAGACAGTAGATGAGATCCTGAAGTTTTGCCGTCATCTGACAACCGTCAAGCAGCGCAGGATCGGCCGTACGAAATTCGCCAGGTTGTCAAACGTAATGCCCATTTCGTGTGTTGACGAATCAGACGACTTGGCCGCGTTAATTCGCCGCATCGTTAGAGAAGAGATACAAAAGGTTTTCTCAGCACCTGAAGTGATCAATCCTCTCCGAGAGGTGAACGCCCTGGAACAGACTGTGAGGGAAGAGGTCATCCGTGCTCTACAACCTACCAGACCACAAGTCAACGTGGTACAACAACAACCACGAACGCCCTATTATAATATCGACCGACCAACCCAACCCAGGAAAACGGAACATTGGAGAACCTACGACGACAAACCTATCTGCTTCCACTGCGGACGACCCGGACATGTCGTCCGTTATTGTAGGGAACGACGACAGGTCTTCGCTGAAGCCAGGTCAAGGAATGGCGGAGAAGGAAGAAATGTTGGATTTTCGAGTCGACCCCCGAGATATGACGCCGACGACGACTATGTAACGCCCCAAACCTCGACGTACTTCTACCGGAGCTCTTCCCCACATCCAAGCCGCGCAAGGTCGCCAGCCCGTCGTTTCAGCCGTTCTCCCATGCCTCAGAATGTGAAAAACTAAGTGGAGCGGCTTCTAACGGGGGTGAGGTCGCCATTGAGGAAAATCCTCCAGGGTATATCGCCGCTAAATTAAAAGAAAATTTTGTTATGGTCGAAATAAATGGACGCAAAATTAAAGCATTGGTGGATTCAGGAGCCGACTTTTCTGTTATTTCAGACAAATTTCGACGCGAACTAAAGACACCTCTCTTCAAAGAACCAGGTCCCATTCTTAAAGCCGCAAATAAAAATTTAATAGAGACCCTAGGAAAATGTGTCCTGAACATAGAAGTTAATGGTCTGAATATCTCATTTGAATTCGTTGTTATGGTGGAATGCAGCCATGACATCATATTTGGATGGGACTTCTTCAAGGCCACCGAGGCCGTCATTGATTGTGGCAGAAATGAACTCCATCTCGGGGAAACCTCCGTCCTGGAATCTCGAGAGGAGGAAAACCAGAGATTGTTTGCTTCCGACGACTTTGTCATCCCGCCTAAATCAATAAAGAAGATCAGTGTGATAAACGAAGAAATATGTGGTGTTAGAGATGTTTTAGTCTCAACTTCTAAGGACTTATTATAAAGAAAGGAAGTTCTTATACCAAACTCATTGGTTACATTTCGACACGGCCGAGGTAGCATTTGGGTGGCGAATGGAGCGTCTTGGCCGCAACTGATTCCATCAGGAATGAATATGTGCACCATGGAAAGTTATGATAATGGGAATATCTGCAGTCTTATTGAATCCAGCGATAAGTTACAAGAAACGCAGCTAAAGTCACGTGAATGGTCACAGAAGATAAACTTTACTCTAGATCCAGGGCTGTCTGAAATTCAAAGGTTACAGCTTGTTTCATGCCTTGACGAGTTTATTGGCATATTTGACTTTGGGAGTACTCCTATTAAGCCTACCAGTACTGTGAAGCACAAGATAAACACAGGCGACCAGTCTCATATCAAACAGCGGCCCTATAGAGTAGCACCAAGTGAACGACGACTAATTCAAGATGAAGTGAACAAGATGATTGAAAATCACATCGTAAAGCCCTCTGAAAGTCCTTGGTCATCTCCAGTTATTCTAGTTCGAAAGAAAGACGGGACCTGGAGATTCTGCGTAGATTACCGTCGATTAAATAAGATAACAAAAAAAGATGTTTACCCGCTGCCACGCATTGACGATGCCTTGGACAGTTTAGCTGGCTCTAGTTACTTCTCCACGATGGATCTTCGGTCCGGGTATTGGCAGATTGAAGTGGACGAAAAAGACAGGGAGAAAACTGCTTTCATCACTCCAGATGGGCTGTATGAATTCCAAGTAATGCCTTTCGGTCTTTGCAACGCTCCAGCAACGTTTGAAAGGATGATAGATAGTGTTCTGGGCAGTCTTAAATGGAACATGTGCCTTTTCTACCTGGACGAAATCGTAGTTTACGCACCTACCTTTGAGAAACATCTACGTCGTCTACAACTTGTATTAAACTGCATCCAGAAAGCTGGACTAAGCTTGAACCACAAAAAGTGTCTTTTTGGATCAAGGAGGATAAAGATTTTGGGACACCTTGTTGACGCCAATGGAATTCATCCAGATCCAGATAAAGTTGAAGCCGTCTCTAAATTTCCGAGGCCAAGGAATATCTCTGAACTGAAGAGCTTTCTTGGATTATGTTCCTATTACCGAAGATTTATTGAGAACTTTGCCGACAAAGCTAGATCTTTGCATGACCTACTGAAGACTGAAAAACAATTTTATTGGGATGCAGCTCAAGAGAAAGCGTTTGAAGTCCTTAAAACAGCTCTAATTTCGGAGCCTGTCTTAGGACACTTTGATGAATCCGCTGATACCCATCTGCACACGGATGCAAGCGGACATGGTATTGGAGCTGTTCTTCTACAAATACAAGGTGGAAAGGAGCGGCCTATAGCTTATGCATCTAGAAGCTTGACAAAGGCTGAAAATAACTATTCTACAACGGAAAAAGAATGCCTTGCTGTAGTCTGGTCTATTAGCAAATTCCGCCCATATTTGTTTGGTCGACCATTCACGGTTGTCACTGACCATCATTCTCTATGTTGGTTGGTAGGGCAGAAAGATCCTTCTGGCCGTTTGGCAAGATGGGCGCTGAAGTTGCAAGAATTTGACGTGACCGTTATCTACAAGAGCGGACGCAAACATAAGGATGCCGATTGTCTGTCAAGGAGCCCGCTTGAGAACGATCAACCAAGTGCTGTGATGTCACTAACCAACGTCGATATAGAGCAGACTAAAGACCCGGATTTGGCTAAAATAATCGATAATTTAAACTCGGGCTACACCAGAAAATAATTCAGCATTATCGACGGCATCTTATACAAGAAAAACTATAGCACAACTGGAAGACCCTGGCTTATGATGATCCCTAAGCACTTAAGATCGGAAGTTATGGCAGATTTACATTATGCTCCTACAGCTGGGCATTTGGGTTTCGCCCGGACGTATGACAAAGTCAAAAAACGATTCTATCGGCCTGGCCTTTATAGAACTGTTCGCCAATATGTAAGCCATTGTCGGGAGTGTCAACGAAGGAAGAAATTACCTCGACGTCCGGCTGGACAACTTGTATCCATACCGTCCGTAGAAAAGCCATTCTATAAAGTCGGGGTTGATCTCCTTGGAAGATTTCCAGTTTCTAAAGATGGAAACCGTTGGATCATTGTGTGCACCGATTATATGACAAGGTATGCCATAACGAAAGTGATCCCAGACGGAGGAGCAATCGAAACAGCTAAGTTCCTGGTTGAAGACGTCATCTTGAAGCATGGAGCTCCTAGAGAAATGATAACAGATCGCGGCAGAAATTTCATTTCTCAAGTAATAAAAGAGATCAATGCTCTGTGCGGAATTGTGCACAGATTTACAACGGCATACCATCCCCAGACCAACGGCCTGACTGAAAGGTTCAACAAAACTCTGGGAGACATGTTGTCCATGTACACAGGTGTTGAGCAGAAGGACTGGGACCAAGTTTTGCCCTATGTAACTTTTGCTTACACCACTGCTAAACAGGAGGCGACCGGCTACACCCCGTTCTTTCTTGTCCACGCCCGCGAGGCCGAGACCTACGTCGATGCCGTACTACCCTACCTACCAGATGAGATCTCTAACGACTACGTTGGAGAACTTGTGACCAGAGCTGAGGAAGCGCGTCAACTCTCCCGATCACGCCTTCTACAATCACAGGCGAAAGACCGTAGACTATACGACCAGAAACATACTCCAGTCTATTACCAGAAGGATTATCTTGTGTGGGTTTTTACTCCCATCCGAAAAGTAGGACTATCAGAAAAGCTACTGAAGAGATACTTCGGTCCCTATAAGGTGACCAAGAAGCTTTCAGAAGTTACGTATGAAGTAGAGCCCGTGGACCCCTCTCCCCGATCACGGAAAGCCAAGGATATCGTCCATGTTATTCGGATGAAGCCCTACCTGGACCCTGAAGAACAACATTCTATTCTTCTAGGGAACACCAGCCGTGATAGATTTCCTTCCAGAACAAGGGCTGAGACAAGCTAATCAGCGGGTCGCTGTTTTTTTTTTTCTAAGGAGGGAGTAATGTCAAGAAGCTCAGCGGCTCCAATCACAAGAGGCCCCATGGGACGTCTGTCAATCATCGCTGGACACCGGGTGTGAGGGGTTCTGGGGAATCTGGCCGGCGGGGGGAGCTGACGTCCCTCATTAGGATTAACTTTAACTTGGGTAAGTTGTACTTTATCCATCTCCCTATAAATATCGCTTATAATAAATTAATTATCCCCAAACTTGCCCTTGCTTTATTTATCTCCGCGACAATATTTTAATGCTGAATATGTTCTTTATTATTTTTTCAAATGATCCGCCATATGCTTTTTCCATTCTAAATATATTTTATCATGTTAAATTTAACCATTTAGGGAATAGTTTCACTTTTAAGAGATTATCTTTAATATCATTTGCTTTTTGAGCTTAAATAATACTCTTATTCAGAATTTACTTTTATAATAAACAAATAATTTTAATAAGCTTGAAATAAGATTTAACGTGAAGGCACAAAGACCCCGTCGCTTTGTTTTCCGCAGGTGTGCCGTCATGATAACTCTCATTTTCAAGATAGTAAAATGTTTTGGTCAATATTATTAAACGTTAATAAAGTAATTTTTATAGAGAAGATGCATGTTTCTGAGGTAATATTTTTGAAATAAGAGCTTCGTTTTTCTTTTTCTTTTTTGGTTAGATTTCAAAAGTAACCAAATCCTGAAGAAATTAACCTTTGTTGTAGACACATAGGAGAAATCTACACCTGTTAGGATGATAGAGTGGCTTTGTATAATTGCAGAGTCAAATGCTATCTACATATGAGTATATATGGGATGTCTACTATTGCCGTGGATACACTTGAGAACTTCTTCTCATCATACATAACTGACCGATACAACGCGGTTGTGTCTTTATTGCCCTTATATATATTGCTATGATAAAAATATTGCAAGAGCTCCTCAGTGGTGAACCCTCCCAGCGGTTTCTTCAGTTGTATCCACCCCACACCTCTCTAATTGAACACAGCCAATGACGCTCCATCCATATTCAAGAAAAAAACCCATTAAAGCATGGATTTTTCCTTTTAAATTAAATCACAACTCCTACTGGGGGTCCATAACTGCGATGGTGTAGAATGGCCTTGGTTCATTGCTGATTAACCAGACCCTCCCAATATTTTTACTATTGCAGTTGAGGGGTCTGTGGGAGGATAGTCTAAACCGTTGGTTTTCGACCACTACGACCAGGGTTCGATTCCTGCATTTGGCACTTTTTCCTGATTTAAAAAAATAAAATGCTCCAATGGCCCCCGATTCTTGCAAAAGTCTAACCCCATCAGCGAGTGCAAGTAACCAAACGGAACACTGGCACATTTGTAAGTGCAAAGTCGAACTGCTTTTCACATGTGTAGACTTGTGGTGCACTTACAGTAAAAGCAGTCGCCTACTTCTACCCACCATGATTACCATGGCCTGTACCATGTGTACTAGGGATAAGCAAAAAAAAAAAAAAACACTATTGCAGTAAGGGCAGTAGATAATTGTTTTAAAAAGAAACGCGATATAGATAGTTCTGAGATGGCGCACGCTATATAATGCAGCCTATTTACAACGCGTTCTTCCTATATGAGACCTAGCAATAAAAGGTATCAGAATAGCTGGAAGACACGGTTGGTCGACTGAAGGAAACCATAGAGGAGCTCAGCAACGGCCTGGAATGTAGAACCGAAGGTCAAAGGTCAAAATAAAAATAACCCATCTTTATAGGACTCACAGACACGATTCCTTTATCTTTCTGACCTGCCGCTTTCTTTAATGTGAAAGTATTATTCCTTTGAACCTAATTGCAAGGTGGATTTTTTTTTTTTTTCAGAATGATTCCTTTTACGAAATGCAACTGTGCAAAACATTTCTTTATAATTTAGCTTGACATTTTTAAATTGAGCTAGACAATATGATTGTTTTAAATTAATTTTTATAAATATATTTATAATTTAGGATAAATATTTATATCTGCAGTTTATGGCTTCAGTAACATAATTTAGTTTATAGAATAGAAAACTTAATTTGTTTAAAAGTTTTCTGACACTTCGTCAAAAGTATAATATATATTATGTCCTAAACGCGTACGTGATTGGCTTTTTCTTGATTTATCAAGAAAATGGTTTGGCCATATATTATGAAATGAACCTAAATCAACAACATTTAGTGGATTTTATTTCACAATATGACGCTTTGTAATCTAAAATGCTCATGTGAGCAGCAGGATATGCTGTTTTTATTTTGTTTTTTAACATATTTTCTATTATAGATAGTATTGATAAATATTGGTCTATATACAAGGTTGGGTCAATAAGTAATGCACAATCACCCCTAGCAAAATATATAAATAATATATTATCATAAAAATACACGTTTCCTGGTAAATAAAGCATTCTGTTTTTAATATCTGCAATCATAATTGATTTATCCTTTGTATTTCTTCAGATATGGAGCCTAATGTGAACGCAAGAATCCTACAACGGTCGGTGACCGAGTTCCTCTTTAAGTCCGGTGACATTTCAGCCATAACAATTCACTCAAAACTTCAGACAGTATATGGAAACGGAACATTGGATAGAATCACTATACAGAGATGGGTTCAGAGCTTCCAGAAAGGTTATTTTTATCTTCATGACAAAGAGAGGCCAGGTAAACCTTCAACTATCACAACAGACCAAATTTTGGCTCTTGTTGAGGAAATTGTCAAGAATAAACGGACAATAACGACATATCAATTGATGAAAAACTTTCAATCTCTAAAGGAAGTGTTCTTAAACTACTTTCAGGTCTTGGCTATCAAAAACTGTGCTCAAAATGGGTGTCAAAGCTTCTAACACGAGAAATGATGCAAACTCGGAAAGAAATTTGTTTAGACCTCATCGAATCTTACCGAGACCAGCTTCTGAGGCCTTTAAAAGAGTCATAACGTGAGATGAGACTAGGGTTTATCATTATGACCCTTCTTCAAAGCGTCAATCAATGCAATGGACCCATAAAATGGCTCCAGTCAAGAAAAAACCAAGGCTTTCCCATTCCAAAGAAAAAAATCATGATCACGGTCTTTTGGGACCAAGATGGGCTCATATTTATGGACATGCTTGAAAAAATACCCCAATTAACAAGGAAAGATATTGTAAATCATTAGAAAAGCTAAAAAGAGCCATTCCAGCAAAAAGGGCGGGCCTAAAAGACTGTCAAATCAAATTTCACCAGGACAATGCAAGACCTCACACCGCACAACAGACATTGGCTCAAATTTCCAGATATGGGTGGACTTTGATGCCTCACCTAGCTTACAGTCCTGACCTAGATCCTTCAGACTTCTAGCTGTTTGGTAAATTGAAGAATTCTCTACGCGGTAGAACATTTGAAAATGATGAAATGTTACTCCATGAGGTTAGAGGGTGGTTCAGAAAGCAAGATGTAGCATTTTACCAAAGTGCTTACGTGAGTTGGAAAGAACGCTGGAACAAATGTGTACAGAGGGAAGGTGGATATATTGAATGATGCTGATATATAACTAATAGTTAGGTATTCATATACAAAGTTTCATCTTTATGGTTTGTCAAATAAATAAAATTATTGATGATTGTGCATTACTTATTGACCCAACCTTGTATGATGCATAATATAATTTACTGATTAACGATTATTGTTTTGCACGCTCAATATAAACAAGCATACATTTATAATTTTGCATAATAAAATACTTTTCGAATATTAAAATCTGAATATTATCAACAAGTAATATATATATGATTATATAAACTTACTAATTTATTTTCTTTAAATTGCAAGACGCGCGTATAGTTTCTATATGACCATAAACATTATAAGGAAAACGGAGTAATGAAAGTTCACATATATCAAATTTTGTGATCAATATTATTATCTTCGTATGATTTATTTGCAATTGTGTTTTTATCAACTTTCTATTGTTTCAGGAAATCCTACGTCTTCTGTTTATATAAGTGTGATGATAAAAAGGTCGCGCTCGTCTGGCTGGAACTTCTAAAAATAGCCACGAAGGTCATCGTGTGTTCGCACGCGATCTAAAAACAGCAGCAGACAGAATTACTCAACAGACGATGGGAGAGTCGCTTGGGCGCCAAAAAACGGGGAATTTAAACGGCCTTTTTTTTGTACGCATTCTCTGCCTGGTCGAAGCCACCTGTGTCGCCTGCATGCTCCATAAATTCGAGCCTACCATAATATATATATTTTTACATATTATATTGTGTAAAAATTGTTATTTTTTGAAGCCGTCTGCTTGATTGCTAATGCATCTTAGAGGAAATCACGTTTCTTAAAAACACTTTGAATCTATAAATAACATAATCAAATTTCTAGATTCTTTTATTTGATATAATTTGATAATTCAAGTGTTAAAGGGTGCAATTGAGTAATATTGTCACACTCCCGGATATACCTAGCATTTTATCTGATTTTTCTATTGCAAACAGCCAAGTGCATTAAGAGATTTAGAGAAAGATGAAAATCATGTTTTATAAATAACAAATAAAAAAATCTACAATAATTATTTTAAGAAAATATTAAAAATAAATATCATCATACATATATATATCTTTTAAAATACTTCTAAAATAGGTTTGTTATTAATATCTATGGATCTGTTTATGAAATTAACAAATATTTTTGCAAGCAAATAGTTTTTTTTTGCGTACTTTTAATCACCAAACATCTACTAATTGTGTAGGTAAATTTTATAGTGCGTGTTTTTCTAACTTGAGAGAAATCCTATTATAATTCCACGGACAAAAAATCATTTCTAAATTTGCGTCAAATTTTACTTTCTGTTAAATTAGCCTAAAATACGTGAAATGTTAGTTTAAGTCTTCGGAAGTGAAGTTATATCTTCACGAACTTACGAATGTTATTCACGTTTTAAAAAATGACTATAAGAATTTCAAAGATAATCCACAAACAGGGCCTCATAAGTGAAAAAAAGAAAACTTTTAATAAATTCATATTTCAAATAAAAAGAAAGCCATTAGAGATGTTACAAATGAGACATTGAACAATGTCATCAACTCAGCCGAATTATTTGAAAATCTTAATTCTGCAAGGACTTGTCAATGTTCTCTCCTAAAATCCTGAAGGAGGAACAGGAACAACACCTACGCGGTGTTTACCTAAACATGACTGAGAGAAAACAACCTGAAAATCATTCAAATTATCATAGCTGCCGATTCAAATGGTTTTATCATTATGACCCAAAAATAAAAGGTAAATTATTACAGTGAACAAGGCGAACATAAATTTTCTCTATTGTAGCGTGGTTAATTTATTGACATAATTTTCAGTTTAGGATTGTATTGATTTACATAGTTTTGAATTGTATCATTTTATATAAATGCACATAGCTACAATTTTAAAGTAGGCCGTTACTACTACGTAGTACAGCCTTTAATGTTGCATATATAAGCAGAACGATCCAATACAGTATTAGAACTCTAAAGAAGCGGTCTGGCGAAGCCGCTGGTAGGATTCTCCACTGATGAGCCAAGCCCTCCTAATATTTTTCATCGCAGTAAGGACAGTAGAAGTTTGATTGATATATGAAAGAAACATTCGCGTCTTATTGTTTTTATTTTCTATATTTTACTTGTGTGATGACATTTGTTTTTTTTTTTATATGAAATGACTCCCTTCTCTTGTGTGTGCAGGAATTAATAAGCGCAGCTTGTATATAAGACATAATGTGCATAAAATATTAGAAATATTATGGATAGATATTTACCAAAAGTATGAAAATTCAAAAAATATTAAACGATGAATATATATATAATTAGATAATAGTATTAAAATTTTGTTGAAGAGAATGAATAATTCAAACATATTTAATTCAAAATGCCTATTTATATAAATTTGTCCATTGTTGTATTTTGACATTGCTGCTTTGTAAAATGTTTTTATTGTGCTCATTTTACAAAGTTTTGAAAGGGACAGCTATATGTATCAGTATATGCATAATTTTATATAGGTTTTGCATTTTTATAAATATATAATATATATATAAAAATCAATGTTTGTATGTTTGTTTGTTTGTATGTCCGGTATACAAATTCGCAGTAGTTCACTAATTCAAACCAAAATTTCCATACATGGGTAAAAAAATACGGGAAAGACGATAGGCTATTTAAAAAAATATATAAATCAATTATTAAAACTATATATTCAAATTATTCTACTTAGCTCACGAACAGCGCCCTCTATCAAAGATTAGATTAAATTATGCTGATGCAAGCAAATAGATAATGCTAATAACAAACAATTATAAAAAAAATCTTATCTAAATATATATCACTCGGGTAGATATGCACACGGGTGCATATATTTTCTACAACCTTTTATAAATTAATTGGCCACTTACTAAGCAGATAGTGAATATATCGATTAAAATAGTATATAATGGGGTTGCCAGGGTATTTATGGTGCATTTGACAATTTCTATTTGCTAGTTGTAGAGGGAGTAGTTGGAACAAGTTTAAAAGGGTTGTAGTAAATTTTATTCTAAACTCTACATTTAAAATATCAATTGCTTTAAGTTTTCAAATAATAACCTTGAAACGTACTTGGAATTGAAACTACTTACGGTTAATATTGAGTATTTTTTAATATCGCTACTTATATTCGTATGAAAGACGCTAAAACACCATTTAATATTTTATATATTTTTTCATAAGGTAAGGAGAAAATGTAAAGTGTTTTCAAAATATTCAATTTTAAAAGTTAATAACGAAGTATTTATAACAGAGCAGACGACAATGAAAAATTGGCGGGAACTATTCGGTCACACCTTGAGGCGTCTAGCCAGAAAATGGGCCGTTGTCCTATTGACCAAATCTGTGAGCCATAAAAACGCGCTAAATGACTATGGACTAGAAAATACGATCACTTGACCTAACTAAATATTGACGTTTGAAGCGTCGTCATCTTTCTTGCTCTCTTTTTTTGTGGTATAGGACAGTAATGATGTCGAATTGATTACAAATATTGAGGGAAACATTTCTTCGAATGAAAAGTGCCCTTGCAAAAAAATATAAAATTTAATTGACTCGAGCTTTCGGGCCATGGTGCCCTTCTACACGAGAAAGGTTAACGCCGTCCCTCTAGAAAGGCTCCAAAATCGGAAGCTCGAGTTAATTAAATTATATATATATATTCGCAAAACATTCTTCCCCGGATGGAAATTTTTCTCTCACTTGATTACTTCGATTAACTTTTGTTAAAACGCACCGGAAGGCGTTAGAGAAAAAACACCAGGATTAACAAATAAGAATCAAAAATTATATGAAATATTTTTAAAAGGCAGTAAAACCTACCACAAGCGAAACATCTGATGAGCCTCCATCTTTTTATAATAAACGATTATTTGACAACATATGGCTCACCTCCAATGAGAGACCACCTCCAGGAGATACCAGGTGTATCAGATTTATTAAGCTATCGTCTCTCATAGGGGGTCCTATTGTATATACATAATATTGCCACGTGGAAAATTAGGGAAGACAAAATCTTCAGGAGGGGACAGCAATGTATTTTAGGGAATGACAAACTAAGAAAAATAAACAAAAGATAAGTCACAAGGGAAATTTACAGAGTAGCAAAATATAAACATAAAAATGACCACTCTGTTAATAAAATTAATAAATATTTTGTTACATAGCTTCTTCCCTATGGGAGCTGTGACCCACAGCTAGCAATTATTGTAGATACTGACATGGATCTGACGTGCTTCTGTCAAGGATTCCATCGAAGTCTTGGAACTTTGTCCCTAGTACATTTACGTCCTTTTTCTTGCTGAGTGAAGAGCGGCTTTGTCGTCGTATCGTCTATAGAGACATCGTCATCTTCGAGGGAAGTCTTGGCTTTAGCACGGCGGTGGAATCCTGGAGTCAGTCTCCGAAAATGTAGATCACAGCACCCATGGCTTCAAGGTCTTCTCGGCGGTCTTCAGTTTCTCTTCCCCAACTTACCCGGCATCTCCATCAAAATATGTCGCGGAGATAAATAAAGCAAGGGCAAATTTGGGAATAATTAATTTATTATAAGGGGTATTTATAGGGAGAGAGAGAGAGTACAACTTACCCCAAGTTAAAAATAATCCTAATGAACGGCGTCAGCCACCGTCCCGTTTTCCTTATTTACAGATCAGCTTCCGAGAACCCCTCACACCTGTGGTCCTCCCCCGGGGTCCAGGGATGATTGACAGGTGTCCCATCTGGATGGAGCTTCTTGACAATATATAATAAACTCCTCCTCTTATATAATTTATATTTATTTTTAAAATTTAACTAATATATATAAATATTTATTAAGATAAAGGCATCTCCTTATCCCAGTACAATTTCACATTTGTACTATTTTTTTTTACATTCATAAATATATCTAAGGAAAATAAAACTATACTTGTTGATATATTTGTTATGTAAAAATCATATATATATATTTTTTTGATTGGATATTTTCCAAATTGAGAAAACAAATATTTTGAAGGCCACATTCAATTGTATGTAGGATTCCATTTAACAGCTCTACTGGTCTCCCAATTTGTTGTGGTGCTACTCACAGGTCTTTAGATCAGGGAGAAATACATATTTTCTGTCTAAAAGACGATTCCTACCTGAGCGAGAGTTCTGGCTGGAGAAATGTTAGAAATGTTTCTTGTGAGATTGTTCTCAGGAAAATAAACATTTATTTTAAAATTGTCCCTGGACACACTCTATAGGTATTCCAGACGTAAACTGGTCACATTTTCATAGAGACAAAAAGGACAAATGGGATGAAATGAGAATTATAATTTAGTGTTAAAAAGCAGACCAATAATTAAAAATATATTTTTTATTGCATACATTCATATTATTAATTATATTTCTAACTATAAAAATATTTCCAAAAACAATATTTTTGAACAATATATATGGTTTTAAATCATTTTAAATATTTTTATTTAAAATATATATATATATAATTTTCTTTCAAGGTCATATTTTTGATCCGAATGAATACTTTGCAATAGATTGAGATTATTTATTAAAATGTCTTGAAATTTCTCGCTGAATTTTGTGGTCAAATTATATTTCACAATATTGATTTTAAAGCTTTATTGTTCAACTCTGCGTTTTTTCAGTTGTCCAATTTTATTGATACTAGAAAAACACGTTCTATTTCTGCATTTGTTCTTGGGAGGGAGAGCACGTTTTCTACAATTTTCAAAATGTTTTAATAAGGAATATTATTCTATTTAAAAAATGAAGAAATAACTCCGTCCGTTTACACATTTGCAAACAACCAACATTTGATCTTTCATCAGAAATGGATCTTTTTACCAATGAGAGAGAGACACCTCTCATTAAAAATATAATTTTCGCGAATATTATTTTTCGGAGAAAATGGTTACTAAAATATTTTAAAAGGTTTTTTCGATATATATTCCCATAAAATCTCCTTTTTTATATCACCCAATGAAAATTCTTGATATCCACGAATTGAACTGTCTATTTTTCACGATATTGCAATCAGTTATTATAAAAATTTATGACTTCTTTCAGAAAATTCGGTCGGAATCTATTGACCGTCGGCGTTTAGTTTGAGCGTATATTTTGACAGGAGATGTGAATTTTATTTTATAGAACAATTTTACATTATTAACCGTAGTATATCCCTTCATTCGTCAATCAAATAATGAGTCGAACGTCAAATTGGCAAACTGTTTAACGGTTGTTTGTACTGTCTACACTCTTATCTGCATTAAGACGAGATGTGAACCGAAGACCACCGAGTACATCTAACCTCCTACATCGCCTAATTTATTTACTCCTCATGTGTTTTATGTGTTTTCTGTTTATTTATTTGTCTTATGTATATATATATATATATATATATAATAACTATAATAATAATTAAGTAATAGGTAATATATTTTTACTCCGTACATTTAAAATAAAAAGCGGGACATTTTTTAAAATTGGAGGGACGCGGCACTGTCCGGTCAAAATCAGGACGTGTGGTCTCCTTATTCAGACACACTCGATAGACACTCCAGACACGCTCGATAGACACTCCAGACACGCTCTGTAGGCATTCCACACACGCTCTGTAGGCATTCCACACACGCTCTGTAGAAATCCCGATCACACCTTGTAGGCACCCCAGACATTATCTTTTAGGAATCAGGCGCTTGAAGATATCTTTAGTCATTCAATCTTTTGAAGTTTTACACTTTCAAATAAATCATTGGACTTGCAGTCCTCTTCATGGAAAAGCGTTATCGTCCTTAAAATTAATTCCGCATCAATATTGACCGCGCGTACACAGAATTGAACAAACCATTTATATTATTTTTAGCAGTCGAGATTCTTCCTTGAACACGCAAAACACGACTCGTTCCATTCGAGTTCCTCCCTTCACGTAATATCTATCCCTATTGCTGGTAGAATGATGACAAATCCTCCCCAGAAGAAAATCCGCCAGTTTCTCGGACGAATCTTGAGTCATTATCAACGAGAGCATTGGCCGAATGATATAATTAAATTTACAGAATCTATTAGAAGGTAGATGTTACTTTTTAATAGTTACACCTGTAGAATGTAGTGAGACCTTTCTTCTACATACCCAGTAGTGCAAACCTTTGAGGCGCTTCTAGGTAAATGTATGAGACAATCCAGCCCTTGCTGACACCTCAAATGTAGGCTTAGCAGTAACTAAGAACTCGTAGTGTCATAAACGAAGCCTTTTTTTCTGAATATTTCAAATTTCAACTATCTATGAAAATATTAGCTGAATCATTAGTCATTTACCCTTTGCGAGCTCGGCATGTTTCAAGTATTGTATCAGATAAAGAGCAGTGAGATGCCCGAACTGGCGTCAGTTCGTGAGATACAACGCAGAAACTCTTGTTGGCCTTGCATAGTTCGTGAAGGTGACGAACCACGGTGGTTTGTGATGTCCCCAGCGGCCTGATAGTCTCCGAGTGATGGATGCCTCCACAGCTTGGCAAAGGACGTCATTATCTATGGTTTTCGGAATTGGGTTATCTTCAATATTCCTGTCCCCTAAGCGAAATCTCTTGAGCCATCTGACTGTTTTTTGAGAACCCTTCCCCTTTAGCATGACAAATGTTTCTTGTTTCCTCACAGAAATGCTATGGCTCAATTAAATCTCCTAAAAAAGTAAAAGTTTTCTAATGAAGACCATATTTTAAAGTTTAATTATGGCGAACAAAAGTAAGCCAATCAGAAACCGAGAACAAATATGATAGAACACTTCGTATGCTTAAAATATTAAGTGAGACGGCTACATAAAGCGTTACCTTTCAATATTTCAAAACTTTCGGTTCAATCTCTGCATTATCCTAATAATGTATGTTATAGAAATAATTTGAATATTTCCCGGTGTTCACACTCTGACATAGAGTGACTACTTCCAGACTTAACATCTATGGTATACGTCAAATAGATGACGGGAAATTACGCAGAAACAAACAAAAAAATATTTTTATTTACATAGGTAAAGTTTGTCTTAAGGCCCATTAAGTGGACCGAATCAAAATAACTTTACATATAATATTCCCGTTTAAAACACGATTTACTCCAATTATAATTAATAATTATCAAACTTCAAAGTAAAACCTGGCACGAAATTTCTTCCTACGAAGGCTTTCTATAACCTTTTGAATAATTTATATCAAGAAGGTGTCTGAAAGTGAAGGCTGGGCATAGAACATAGTGAGTCAAGGAAGATAAAATTATGATGCTGAAAACTCAATAATCCAATAGTTTACTAATAATCAACACCAAAACACCTCCCTTGAACTACTCAGCGATTGAATGACTACCTCCATGTGCAACCACATTTGTAAAATAAAAAATACATAAACTGACACAATATAACCATCAGGAGACCACAAATACCACAAATCAGGAGACCCTATTTGAACGGTTTCTTATGGGAGCATCTGTTGTATTACGTGGTGAAAAAAAAACTCATTAAAAATATTTGAAGATTTCCCATTAAAATAAATCTAATAATAGGAAAAAAATATTTTAAAATTATTATTTTATATTGATCAGCAATAAACTTCTATCACAGATGAAATCTTCCATCAAATGTCAAGCTGATATTTTTATAACGTACATTAATAACACCAAATTTAATAAATGTTTATTGTTTAAGAATGAATATGTGTGTATTTCGTACAGTAAAGAAATAGATAATATTACACCTCTATGAAAAAGTGTCCCAAATTAATTTGTACTTTGGAGAAATATGTCAATAAAATGCTCTTTATTACGATGTTTTACAGTTTGTATGAAGGATATCGGTGGCGTAGTTGTATACACTGTTGATATTAGAACAACTATGTCCCGAGATCGAAGCCTGATTGGAGCAACTTTTATTGTAATATTGATAAATAGCTTTGATGACTTCCATACTAGTACAAGTCCAAACAGTCACCAGTAAATTCAAATGGTGCTCTAACACATCTCTAGTACAAACCATAATACTACTTGTACATAGGTGTGAACATGACCAAGGATAAGGCGTGTTTGGTATTTTATTTAAACATGTTTATTTAGAGAAAATGAAGATAATTGAAAGGCCAATTGAAAGGCGATTTTTCAAGTAACTGTCCAAGGGTTAGATGCACATCTCAGTTGTGCTGCCGACTGCTTGTAGGTTTTACTGAGGCTGGATCTTGTAAATTGTTCCAAGGAAGCTCTATTCTCTTGTTCATACCGTTACCTTCGATTGGAGAGGACCAACTTGTCAATCACTTTCTTGTTTGACAGGGATGTTGCGGGATAGAGAATTATTGGTCCTATTAAACTATGGATTGATCGCACTATAGTCTTAAATTACGTGGACGAGAGGACACACAGTAGAAGACAGTTTCTAGCTATTCACTATCGTTATCATTAGCATTTTCTGACTCGTTGACGGATGAGAGCTTTGAATACTTGTACTACCAGTTCTGCAGAACAACCGAGCATATCGTTAGAAAATAATATGACTAAAATACACGCAGTTATTTTCAATGCCTCTCTACCAAGACCGTAAGATCTGACGGCCATTTTTCTCGTTAATACTTTCTTTTTCTCTCTAATTCTTTAATCTGTGCTAACTTTGACATGTATTGACAAGATGTCAATAAAATTATGTCAATTGTAAAATTGTCTCTCCCTCTTTCTTTTGAACTCTGGAACGAGTGAGACAAAATATCTTAGTAACTAATACCATGTATAGTACTTGGGATATAAACCACTGCTGTATAATTGGAAATATTCTTCAATACACAGAACCAATATTTATAGTTAGAGAGCACATGTCTACAACAAAAGGACATTGAAGAGATTGTGTGTCGAACAGCACAAGTTGTTGGAAATAGACAACAATGAGGAGAAAATGGTTCATCGACGAAGTTTTTCTTTCAAAAAAAGGAAATCATTAAATTCAATTATAAACTACAGTTCTTGTCCATTGTTGCAGCAACTACAATAAACAATGTAGGACATTGTTTTCTTCCAGATAGTGGGCGTCGATAAGCTTGTTATGTCACAGTGGGGTCAACAGTTGCTGGCTGCACCCATTGTTGCACAGACACTTAGCTACTCTTAACTTTAAAATTGTAGTAAACAGCCGTTTTCTCTCTCTCTCTCTCTCTCCACCACTTACTGTTGTTCCGGCAACAGTCTGCGGGAAACTTTGACCAGTTTCCTCAGAGGTTTTTCCTATTCATATAAAAAAACGTATTCAAAGTAAACACAGACACATATACAGCTTTATTAAGATCACCGGTCTTATACAGATTCACTGCAGGAAGGAAACATAGATAGAGCTCCTATACTCCAGCCAGCAACTTATTTAAAATAATTTAGAAAAAAATTGCGTACGCTATTTTACGTTATGACCTTAACATTAGGATTTAGATAAAAATAGGGATTAACTTATATAATAGTTTTTATTACCTAGTAACGATTTGTGTGTGTGTGTGGTTTAAAAATCGGTCCGCGAAGTTAAAAAAAAAAAAAAAAACTGTCTGAGAGCCAAAAAAAAAAAAAAAGCTAAGGAACCTAAAATAATCTAGGCTATTTATAAATATTATAAATGTGTAATGGATTTTTATGTCTTGAAGTCAAAATCTCAGGTCTGCGTGGTGTTTTAAAAGGTAGGGTGCCCTGAAAACGTGTAAGAAAGAGGAGACATGGCACATATGTTCCTCCATATTGACTCGTACTACAACTAGCCAATAGCCAAACAAAATACATCTGCCATTTGTCTATAGCATAAGTCATTGTAATTATGAAGGAAGAGTCATTCGGCTCTTTGTAGTGTAAGCAAGTGCGCAGATGTCTACACAGGTAGAAGAATTAATTTTGCCCCTTCTATAAGTGATACACACGAGTCGGCTGGTTTTATTGGTTCCAGCGAAGATCAATTTAGTTCTTTAGATAATATTCTTGAGGTTATTCAGTTACTTGTGCAGGGTATCCTTGGTCCAGATGATATTGTACATCTTGATAGCCTCAGTGTAGGATTAGTTGAGCACTTGGCCAGTCTTCTTCCCAATGATCCCATAGGGACCTATAAAACTTTCCATTTTGTAACCTTTCATTGTATTCTGTTTGTTGAAACACATTCCATCGTTTGTTGAGATTGGAATCTGGCTTATATGTCTCTGTGCGCTTATTTGAAGATGTGTTTATGTGAATATATCCAGGGCTAGGGTTGAACTTTCCTTCCACTTCCGTTCCATTCCCTCCCACCATTGCGTGTCTCCGCCCGCCAGCTCTCTCACAATATTTGATAGATTTGCGAAATTCTTCCAATTCTTAAGTTTGTCCCCAAACGGATGTCAAGTCCTTCTACAAGGCTTTTTGAACATTTCATCTGAGAGAAATAAAGGGCTTGCACCGAATGAAAAAATTCCACCGAAGATTTGAAACCTGAATTTTTATTATATATTTCTACTTTAAATGCATATAAGCAAATATTTATTTACGTAAAACATCCTCATAAGGTCAACAAATGAGTCAATATTGCATAGCGAAGGATGGAAATATAATTTTTATTAACATATTTATACAGAATGGCATATGATCCTTCTGCTGGTTCCCCGCACAGTTTGCTAAAACACGGTTCTTCAGGATAATGAAACATGAGGTTTCCACAGATTAAATGACGGAGTCTATGGTAGATATATTTCAATCCTCGTTGTTTTGGATCACTGCCTTCCAGGATGGGGTTTCTAATGTTGGACCTGTACAGTATCTAGATGGGAGGAATTTATGTTGTTTCTCATTGATATCAATTTTTCATATTTGGATTTTGCCACTGTGTTTAATTCAATATTCATTCCTATTTATTTTCAGTTCTTTCTATATTTATCATATTGAAGCAGAAGGTTGATGATGTTTTAGAGCGCATTCGAAGGAATTTATTCATAGTGGGACAAGGAAGGGACAGTGGAATTCAAAGCAAATTGAATTTACCGGCGACAGTGGGACAAGGAAGGGACAGTGGAATTCAAAGCAAATTGAATTTACCGGCGACAGTAAGACAAGGAAGGGTCAATGGAATTCAAAGCAAATTGAACTTACCGGCGACAGTGGGACAAGGAAGGGACAGTGGAATTCAAAGCAAATTGAACTTACCGGCGACAGTGGGACAAGGAAGGGACAGTGGAATTCAAAGCAAATTGAACTTACCGGCGACAGTGGGACAAGGAAGGGTCAGTGGAATTCAAAACAAATTGAACTTACCGGCGACAGTGGGACAAGGAAGGGACAGTGGAATTCAAAGCAAATTGAACTTACCGGCGACAGTGGGACAAGGAAGGGACAGTGGAATTCAAAGCAAATTGAACTTACCGGCGACAGTGGGACAAGGAAGGGACAGTGGAATTCAAAGCAAATTGAACTTACCGGCGACAGTGGGACAAGGAAGGGACAGAGGAATTCAAAAGCACTAGAACATACCGGCGACAGTGGGACAAAGTAGGGAGAGTGGAATTCAAAAGCAGTTAAACATACCGGCGACAGTGGGACAAGGAAAGGACAGTGGAATTCAAAGCAAATTGAACTTACCGGCGACAGTGGGACAAGGAAGGGACAGTGGAATTCAAAGCAAATTGAACTTACCGGCGACAGTGGGACAAGGAAGGGACAGTGGAATTCAAAGCAAATTGAACTTACCGGCGACAGTGGGACAAGGAAGGGTCAGTGGAATTCAAAGCAAATTGAACTTACCGGCGACAGTGGGACAAGGAAGGGACAGTGGAATTCAAAGCAAATTGAACTTACCGGCGACAGTGGGACAAGGAAGGGACAGTGGAATTCAAAGCAAATTGAACTTACCGGCGACAGTGGGACAAGGAAGGGACAGTGGAATTCAAAGCAAATTGAACTTACCGGCGACAGTGGGACAAAGTAGGGAGAGTGGAATTCAAAAGCAGTTAAACATACCGGCGACAGTGGGACAAGGAAAGGACAGTGGAATTCAAAGCAAATTGAACATACCGGCGACAGTGGGACAAGGAAGGGACAGTGGAATTCAAAGCTACTAGAACATACCGGCGACAGTTAGGCAAGGAAGGGGAGTGGAATTCAAAGCTTGTAGAACATACCGGTGACAGTGGGACAAGTAAGGGGCAGTGGAATTCAAAGCCAGTTGAATATACCAGCAACAGTGGAACAAGGAAGGGGCAGTGTAATTCAAAGCTAGTAGAACATACCGGCGATAGTGGGTCAAGGAAGGGGTAGTGGAATTTAATAACAGTCAAACATACTAGGGACATGGGGACAAAAAAGAAGGGATAGTGTAATTCAACCAATAAAACATTTCAAAGACAGTGCAGCAGGAACATTACACTAGAATACAATACTAGATGTTACCGGCGAAAATAAAAAAGAACAAAACAGAAGTATATAATACCATTGGTACATACCAGTGGCAGTGCAGCAGGTATTAAAACACACAGTTGATTAGAGGGGCGACACGAAACACACAGTGCGGTAGAAGATGGCAGTGTAGCGGTGCTGCACTGAGTGACACAGCAGCAGTTATTTACAACGCCTTACTGGCAAGATTGCTTGGCTGGGAATTCTACGCTCTCTCTGCACCAACTTCTGGGAAAAAAATTCCAAGGTGTCATTCTTATGGTAATTCCAGTTGCATGGCCTCTACCTGTAGTTTTGGGTAGCCATCATGGTATTTATATCCTCATTACGTAACTGAACATATGTCGGGAAGACCACTCTAGAGTTCGTTACAGCCACAAAGTGTAATAAAAATAACAGAAAACGGTTTATTAAAATTATTTTAAAGAATAGAACTATGTAGGAAAAATTTCAATATAGTTATAAAGTATAGAAAAGTTGGTCTCAAGCCACCAAAAGCAGTAAAATAGGCCACAAATACGTTTGTACGACCAACCGAAGTATCAGAGAGGTCTCAAAGACGAAATAAAGAAAAGTCCGACATGCCAATGTCACCAGGCCAGACACGCTGACCCACAACTTTCGTCTGCAGCATCGCTCATTTCCGCCATCTTGGGCCACTTTCCCTCTTTTCTCGGTCTTCCTCTTGCTTTTATTTATAGAGAGTGAATTCTCTTATGTTTTTTTGTACCATTTCTTCCTTATGTTCTTTTTTTACTACCACGTCTATAAAATTTATTATTTCTTATTGTTTACTTTTCAAGATGAATAGGTATGTTTCCACATGGGTAAAACCACTCTAACATAGTATTGAAAACATTTCTCCAGGATATGATTCAGAGAGATTATTAAATTCATCAACTTTTCTAAATTAAATAGGCTAACATTATTATATTCTTTATTTACCATATGTTCAATGGCAATAGAAGAATTATTGTTGAAGCAGGGAGTCGCGGGAAGCCACAGGGGAAGACAATTTATTCAAAATTACAGGTTGGTTCCAATTTGTTGAGGTAATGGCAGCCAGGGAACCTTCGTAGAGAAACCTTTTGTTGTTGGGACTTCTTGTGACGGGGAAGTCATCACACCGTGGAACCCGCTGGATTGTAACATGCCATCTATTGAATCCCAGGTGATTCGGTCTTGAGACTGACGCCCTCTTTCAACCAGGCTCCTTATAGGTCATCGATCCATAGACATAGCCGTTGTCTTGTTCCAGTTTGTCCATTGAATGAAGATTTACATCGAACAAATAATGTGGTGGTTTACCTTTGCCTTCCACATCCACATGCCGTAGATCCAATAGTTGGTTCATCCATTTTTAGAAGCCGTTCCCAACTTCAAGGGACTGCCCTTCTCCATATTTTGATGAATTTAGAAATTTCTCCTGACCTCTGTTCCGTCCTCCCCCTGGCTTAGCCTCTCTAGAGCGTCCTCCACCCTCAGCCATGGGAAGGAGATGGTAAGAAATTTTCCCTTCTTAGGAGATGAGCCTTAGAGAATGATATTTCTCACACTTCTCCATTACTATGGAGAGCAACATGTCAGTCAATAACACAAGTTCTCGTCTCACGTTCTATCTCTTAGGAAGAAGACAAAATAATTTTCTTAAAATGGATAGTCGTAGGTAAATACATCACATCTATTATCTTCGCAGGGGTGTTCATGACTGCGATACCTCACATAAAAAAAACACCTCCTTCCCACATGTTTTAACTTGGGGGGAGTAGGCGCCTCTCACCTTTATAACAATGAAAGAACCGATGAATTTTTATACAAAATTGCAAAAATATTAGTAATAAACTATAGTTTATAGTTTTTAATGTAGATGATGCGCTTATATCACGTAATCAACAATGCATTTGTTGATATTTTGACGCACAATGTACAAATTCATATCAAAAGAAATACCACAGCACCAGCCTTGGCAAATTCGACAAAAAGCAATCTGCATATGTAAAAAACATAGCTTTGATTAACTTATAAAAAAGAGGAGCGTTTTTTTTTTGTTAAAGAGATGTTTTCGCAACTTTTCATAATTTATAAAGTTTTTATTTCCTTTTCTGGACTTTTGTCCTTTCAAGTCATTTTTAATTTCTTAAAGAAGTGATGCGTCGTCAAATTTGGGTCATTGTCTCGTGGAAGACACTTGACAAACTTTTTAAACCTCAGTCAGCGGTTATAAGGACATATTTACATAGTCACATCTTCAGTCTGGGGTACTCCCCATCTAGAGAGAGTCCTCCTTCAGACAGGAAGGGATTTCTTTAATTCTCTCACTTCCAGGCTCAGGAAGAACTTGAAGATGCATGCCTCGCTATAGCCTCATTTATTTCATGGAAGATTTATTTAACTCAAGGAACATCCCAGAACACCCCCCAGGAAGGGTACAGACAGCTGGCCAACCAAGCCGTGACATTCCTCGACGGAGTTTTTTTTTTCTCCCCCGCGGCAGTTGGTACCGTAGCCAACCAAGGCCACGGGACCAGTTTGGCACCGGCGTCTATGGCCGGGAAAGTTACCGACGTTTGATAAAATGTCAGCGTAAACAACCTTCAGCACATCAGTACTTAGCTAACACGGAGCGATACTTGGTGACAGGCACACAGGAAGAGAAGTTTATTCATTCAATTATACAACTCATTATAATAAAATGGTATTTTAAAATATACCTAAATAATACCTTGGAATATTTATATATATTCATAATAAAAATAACAATGATATTATATCGACAATATTTTTCTTATTTTAAAGTTAACAAGTTTTCGGGGAATCCCCTTTATCAAACAACCAAACAACAACAACAACAAAACCTTGCAAATCACATATGAGCGTGCAATTTGAATTCTATTTTAATATTCTGCACAAATATGTACAATTGGAATATTTACATCTTGTACATCAACCAAACCAGAGAACGAATATATCAAAATATGAATATGTAAATAGCTTAATATTGCACACAAACATATGTAAAATGAATTTTAAAATGCATTAAAATGCTTCATTTTGGCTTATCACATCAAAACAGATTAGTGATAAAGAATGTATCACAACACAAGTTTTGACAAATTCAGACAAAAGGATGCTTTAAAATCGAAGCCGCCCTGTATTGATGGGGATGAAGGCCAGAAACCATGGTGTATAGGTTGTTTGTCTGAGTTTGTAAAACTGGCGTTGTGGCACTTTATCACCAACAGTACGCTCTGTGCTGAAGCTATATGTCAAAAGTAATTGTTTTAAAGCATTTTAAAAGGGAGAGGTGCCTCTTCGGGTACATGGTACCCCCCAGGGTGGGAAGTGTGTGACATCGACAACGTGGGATGATCCTACGTGACAGTGCTAGGAGAGCCTGACATAGGAGCGGCCTACAAGGTGGTATAGCCAGGCTAGACATGTACAGTGTGGAGCGGGACGTTTCACAAGAATGACATCCACGGCGCCAAGACAAGTTCGATTTATTGTACACCTTCCGTTTAGTACTACATGTAAGAAAGCGCTAACATTTGCTGCATCCCTTACGAACTCGTGAATGATATTTGTACACCCCGAGTAGATAAAAAACGCGAATGGCGTTTGGGAACGATGCAACCTTACCATCTCCACACGTAACTTTATTTTGTATTATGCCCTGAAATTCGGTCCCGCCACTTTCCCATATTGAACACATTTTTTAAAAATCAAATTCGACCGATTCCATAAGTCCTCTCGTAGGCTGCAAATGAAATTTAGCAACCAGGACAGTTGGCCACTTTTGTACGCTCCTGGAGTCCGAGTTACGCCTAGCTGCTGATGATGATGTTATGAAATCGAAGCCTCCCTTTTCTGACGAGGACCCAAAGCATGGTATAGAGGTTGGCTTTTGTCTAAATTTGCCAAAACTGGTGCTGTGGCGTTTTATTTATTGCCACCATTACGTTTTGCACTGGGGTGATAAACAAAATGTCTTTTTTAAATGCATTTTTAAAGGAGAGGTGCCTTTTCGGCGACCCACTGTGGCTCTTTTCAAGGGGGAACCACCAGCGGCTGCTCCAACGCAGACGTCCTCCAAACCATCAGATCAAGAGGCGAAAGTTTCTGAGCCTGCAAACACCACCAGCTCTTTGGAATATTCCAGGCAGTCCGACCCTAAGATCAACATAGAATAGATATCAAGCCATTCTAATAACAGGAAGATATCAATGTTCATTTGCAAACGCAAATGTAGAGGATTACATCACCCTTTCCAAGATGGGAGTAACAATTCCCAGTATTACACCCACAGCACCAATGGCAGGATATCAATATAAAATAATGGCGCGCTATTGCCTTCTGATAAAATAAATTGCATATATATATCATATGAAAGTGAAACGTGAGTGTTTCTATATTGTTACTTTTTTTTCTTTTTCCAAGAAATGACACGTAGTTCTAAGAGACACGATAATTTTAGCTATGACAGCTTCTACTGGAAATATACCGCAAGTGTGGAAATGCCTTGATTTCACATGTAAAGATGAAACCGTTCTATTTTTTTGCACTCTGGTAAAGTCAAAACTTTGTAAAAATGGAAGCTCATTGAAGCATTTTTTTCTTAAAAAAGGTGCCCAATGTGGGATTCGATCCCGGGTCATGGTTGTTCAAAATGTATACAGCATATACCATTCCGCCACCAATCCCATAGATCAGGATGGTTAGGAGTTTGCTTCTGCTGAGAGTAAACTAAAAGTTTTCATAGGTTGAGAAACACTTAGTAGAATTGTTGCATCGACAGTAGGTGATCTGTCTTGACTTGAAATCAAAGGTTGATTGTGGTCCGCTAGAGCTTAAAAAATTGAGAGTTGTGAACGCTTTGTGCATGCGTTGGTGATTGTGCTCTGCGGATGATTGAAATAAACTTTTGAAACGTGTTCAAGCCAGAAGTTGGAATTTTCAAATCTGGGGAACTGTGTTCAAAGAGTTTGTTGAAATTACGAAAAAAAAAATTGTCAAGCAGTACTGTCTTTTTTCTAAGTTGATGTGAAGCAATGGCTGAAATAGATAGTAGTGAAAGGTACACTGAAGTGGTTAGAGAAATAGATTGTTGTAAACGATTGCTGTGGATCCCCGATAGTTAATGATAAACATGGTCATATTATATAGAGATATAAAAACTAATATAATATGAATAAAAATATAGAAATATCATTGTCGTTGAATAAAGTTTAAGTGGATAATATCAAAAATACAATATATAAAAGTAATAATAATGAAGAATTAAAGTGATTTTTGACAACAAATAAATCTTTTGTAATACTAAAATAATATTATGAAAAATAAAAGTAAAATTGATTTTTTAAAATAATGTTGGATTAAAAATTTGTGATTATCAATTAACATGCAAAATGTATAATATGTAAGAAAAATTAGAGATTCACACAGGATCAAAAAATATCAAAATGTTCAATTTTGGGTAGGTCTTGTTCAAATTCCAATATCTAAATGTTTTAAAAGTTAGGTTAAGATATCGACTGCTAATGTAGTAAAAGGTGTGGAATAAAAGGAATGCGGGACACGGCCCTAATTTACTGGAGGCAAGTTAGGGGGAAGGGTGTCGATGGATTTAGTGACGCGGGAATGTTGGCTCGAGATGTTTAGTCTATCATCACTGGGGCCTTTGGTATGTCAACTAGCGGTGTCCATGTCCATTTTTACGACCGGGGTGCAATGGGAAGTGATGTGTATTGTTTTTGAAGGGGAAGATATGGGGCTTGTCTGCGGCGCACGTGCGTTAAATTCTTTCTCCTCTAGTCTGGATCTGGTGAGTTCAAAGGTATCTTTATTTTGTGTGAAAGAGAGTAAGTAAGTAAGTAATACAGATCCAAATGGGTTAGTGTAGAGTATGTAGATAGAATAGTTTTGTGAATTTAACGGGGAATTTTCTGGTCGCTACTTGAGATTTGTTTTAAAACGATCGATGTAAAATATATCTGGATTTAAATGCAAAATTGCTGTGAGGTTGTAGGCTTTTTATTCGGAATAGTTGCGTCTCGAAGATATCTGGAGTCAAATGATTGTACTCACTGAGATATACATCTTGAGACAATCGCTGTAGGTTTTGAACAAATCGGGGTTGTGGAGGTGTGATTTACAGAACATTCTCTGTGTAATATTTTAATTTTATTGACATGTATGGTGTCACTGTCTCTATTGAGGGGTTGATTGGGGCGATCTATTCGAACGACATTGGGTGAGATTATTTCAATTACTGTATATGGTCCAGTAAAATATGGTGCTAATTTACCTGTGTTGGGATGTCTATAATTTTTGACCAAAACAAGATCATTCACTTCGAAATGTGGTGTTCTGTGCTGCTTATCAAATGTTTCTTTATCTTTTTTATGCTTATTTTGGGTACGAGAGAGTGCTATCTCTCGAGCTATAGTTATTTCGGAGTATGGATTAAAGTAAGTTCTCAGATCTGAGGGGATAACATTGAACATTAAGTAGGTGAGTGGAAAATCTTGTGACGGAATGAGGTGTATTATTATACGGCTAAGTGACACGCTTAACTAGTTGAGTCCAGGTAGGTTTCGGATATTTTAGAGAAGCTAGTCTGAGCTTGCCTGTAATGATGGCATTTAAGCGTTCTATTAAACCGTTTGCTTGTGGGTTATTGCTTGTGGTGAGTAGGGGTTGTATACTATGTGTTATAAGAAATTTACGGAATTTTTCTGAGGTAAAAGCGGGCGCTCTGTCAGATAACAGACGTTTTGGAGATCCTTGTTGTAGTAGTTCTGAGGGTTTGTATGTACGTTTGGGTACTGGTGGACTTCGATGGAAAGGTCCAAGAATATAGCGTTAATTGATCCACTATTACGTGTAGATATGTCTTGGAGTTTCCATATTTCGAAATTCCAGCTACGGTATCTATAGAGATTGAGTCGAATGGTTGTTGGGGTGGTGGAATTTGTCCGAGGGCACCATAGGGTTTACCTTTGGGCCTTTTAATGATTTGGCAGGTGTGACACGACCTAACAAATATTTCTATAGATTTAGAGATACATTTTCAGTTGTACTGGGTAGTAATTATGCGGGTCATCTGAGAGATGCCTGGGTGGTTATATTCTTGGTGAACTTTGTTCATGAGAGTATGTTGCAGGGTTTCGGGAATTATTATTTTAATTACACCTTTTCGGGTAATGGTATGTTAGCCGTTTGTATCAATGTTGAAGAGGGATGCTGTGTTGGTTGATGCTGTTTAATAATATCAGCACTGATAAATCCTACAAAGGGGTTTCGTGATAGTAAATCTGCTTCGTACTGTTGGCTGCCTTTGAGGTAGTGGATTTCGTAATTATGGGTAGATAGTCTCAGGCTCCATCTAAAGAGTCGTCCTGACGGATTTATTTTATAGTTTTAAGCCATTGTAAAGCTTGGTGATCTGTGTATATGGTAAATTTTATACCGGTGAGGTATATTCGGAATTTGTCTACACTTTCGACGATGGCGAGGCACTCGAGTTCGGAAACGGTGTAGTTTCTCTCATGTGCTCTAAGGGCGCGGCTGAAATATTGTACAGGATGTACTTGTCCGTCGGGATGTACCTGTTTGAGTATGCCGGCGATCCCTTGGGTGGATGCGTCGCAATAAAGGCGGCATGGCAATCCGACTTGATACAAGTGTAGTACTGGTTTACTGGTTAAACTCTTTTTGAGAGTGGTAAAGGCTTGTTGACAGTCTGGGTCCCAATTCCATTTCACATCTTTTTTAAGTAGTTTATTTAAAGGTGCTCGTAAGTGTTGTGTTTCGACATTATTGCGGACTTAGTAAATATGTTATTCAGTGATTTCAGATTAGATGTGTGATGAAAGTGCGACTCTTGACATGGACACGTTATGAGGTGAGATGTGTTACAGGCGTGAAGGCGTCTTTGACCTGAAAAGTGAGAAATTGTTGTGTTGCGTTGTGTGACACGAGTGAAGTGAATTGAATGGAAAGGTGTCACGTGAAGTCGTTGTTTTTGGTACAGCATCTAACTTGTTTCACAATGAATAACAATTTTATTTGTCATGGGTGGTGGTTGTACAAAACACATCGAGATATTTTGGCTGTTAGTGGATGTGGCACGTTTAGTGGCGACGATATGGAGCTTGTGTGGCTCGAGATCGATTTGTTGCTAAGTCGCGCGCAAATAGTTTGTGGCCAATTGAAGAAAGTGATGGGGGAGTGTGTTGAAGTTTGTTGAGAGAGGTGTGTGGATGATTAATAATTATGCATGTAAAAGGAAAGGACGAGGGAGTGAAACTATAACGAGTTTACAAAGTGGGAAGAGGAGCTTCTTTTTATTAGCATGCACACAAGCTTTCGGACATATCGTCCTTCATCAGGTAAGAGTAATAAACGCGCTGAGGATCCATATATACACAAAGCTGAAAAGAAAATTTACATAATTGCAAAAGATAAAAGTATTTAAAGATAAAAATAAGAACAAATATGCTAAAAAGATTATAGGGATTAAATGCTAATAAATCTGGACTAAGTACATATGCACTATGAATGGTGTTAATCAAGGGCAGGTAAATGCAACCTATGGCTATTCACATAACATATGGTATTGTTCCGGTATATCTATATGCCTGTTGATGCTGTTTGTTTTTATTGACACAAATGCCTCTAGTAAAAGTCTCTGGTACTTATTATTGATATTGTTGTATAGAATGGATGGCTTTGTTAAATTAAATGTATGACCGGTTTGCATAGAATGACTGTAAATAGGGGAATTTAGGTTTTTATTAGAGATGTTTCTGGAATGCTCAACCATTCTGATGGCGACGGATCTACCCGTCTCCCCGACATAAGTGGCATTGCATTGGTCGCAAGAGACGGAATAGACAGCACCACCAGAACGGAGAGCACTCGCATGAAGGGAAGATCTGGTAATGGGGTGTCGGATTAGTGTGGCGATGTTAGGTGGGTTCTGGAAGTATGTTGTAATGCCATGTTGCCTTAAAAACCTGGCTATGGTGATAGACTGGGGGCAAAAAGGAAGGGAGCAAATATTTCTGTGTATAGCTGGAGCACTGTTGTGGTGAGGGTCATGCATGTGTTTAAGAATGAAGGGGATCGGGTAGCCGGATTTGGATAAATATGAAAATATTTTAGCCTTTTCTATTGTTTGGAATAACGGGAGGGAACAATGAGTAAAGATACGTTTAGTGAGAGCTCTAACTGTATTGATTTTGTGTGGTGTTGGGCAATGTGACCGGAAGTTTGTGTGGTGTGGGGGTGTGTTGTTTTTATAGTATACTGTGGTATGGAAACTGCTGGGGGTGCGTATGACTAGTGTATCTAGGAAAGGTAGGACTGAGTGATTTTCTGTTTCATGGGTGAAGGCTATGTCTGGGTGGAAGGAGTTGAGGTCAGATAGGATGTGAGAGGCAGATACCTCACTTACCAAGCAAAAGGTATCATCGATGTACCGCCTCCATAGAAAGATGTCTGAAGAATGGCGTGAAGTGATCCATTGGTCCAGTGACCTCATGACAACCTCAGCCACCACGGTTGAGAGGGGACTACCCATGGGGGAGCCCTTGGTCTGCTTGAAAAACTGGGTATCAAATGTGAAGGTGGACATGCCTAGGCATATGGAAGTGAGCTCGACAACCGTCTCCGCGGTGAGGGTGTCTAACAGGGGGGCATTTTCGAGGAAAGTGCGTAAACTATTAATGATCAAGGGGTGGGCAAGTGAGAGATATAGAGACGTTACATCGAAAGAAACCATTATGGACCTGGGGGGAGGTGTGAGGCTGGTGATACAGGACACAAACGAGGGGGAGTTTGCAATGGTATATTCCCATGGGGGAGACTGTAGAAGGGGGGTCAAGAAGTTGGACAAAAATTTTGACAGGGTATATGCCGGAGAGAGATGGTAAGATATGATTGGTCGGAGGGGAACATCGGGCTTGTGAATTTTTGGAAGGCCGTAAATGTAGGCTATTTGGGCGAGGTTAGCTGTGAAGTCGTTATATTGCTCTTTAGTGATCTGCTGGGACCTTTTTAATCTTAACAATAGTAAACGGAAATTCTTAACGGATGCTTTATGTTCCTGTTCAGTGATGGCAGAAAAATGGAGTGTTGGTCGAGAACGTTTTGCATTTTTTGCTTGTAAACGGTAGTGTTGAGAATTACGGTCTGTGAGCCTTTGTCGGATTTTGTTATAACTATGTCTCTATTGCGTTTATGACGGGAGATAACCCTATTCATGGCTAGGGACGGTTTAGGGATATTGTAGGGTCGTTGAAGGGTGGAGGTGACAAAATGCCTAATCCTATGGGTGTCTTGGTGGTTAAGGCCTCTGAGAGCGGGTTCCACACCAGCTATGATGCGAGGAATATCAGAAGGCCCAGGCAGTCTGTATTTTAGGCCCAATGACAGAATCTCAGCATCAGCAGATGTCTTGCCATCTGCTGATGCTGAGATTCTGTCATTGGGCCTAAAATACAGACTGCCTGGGCCTTCTGATATTCCTCGCATCATAGCTGGTGTGGAACCCGCTCTCAGAGGCCTTAACCACCAAGACACCCATAGGATTAGGCATTTTGTCACCTCCACCCTTCAACGACCCTACAATATCCCTAAACCGTCCCTAGCCATGAATAGGGTTATCTCCCGTCTTAAACGCAATAGAGACATAGTTATAACAAAATCCGACAAAGGCTCACAGACCGTAATTCTCAACACTACCGTTTACAAGCAAAAAATGCAAAACGTTCTCGACCAACACTCCATTTTTTCTGCCATCACTGAACAGGAACATAAAGCATCCGTTAAGAATTTCCGTTTACTATTGTTAAGATTAAAAAGGTCCCAGCAGATCACTAAAGAGCAATATAACGACTTCACAGCTAACCTCGCCCAAATAGCCTACATTTACGGCCTTCCAAAAATTCACAAGCCCGATGTTCCCCTCCGACCAATCATATCTTACCATCTCTCTCCGGCATATACCCTGTCAAAATTTTTGTCCAACTTCTTGACCCCCCTTCTACAGTCTCCCCCATGGGAATATACCATTGCAAACTCCCCCTCGTTTGTGTCCTGTATCACCAGCCTCACACCTCCCCCCAGGTCCATAATGGTTTCTTTCGATGTAACGTCTCTATATCTCTCACTTGCCCACCCCTTGATCATTAATAGTTTACGCACTTTCCTCGAAAATGCCCCCCTGTTAGACACCCTCACCGCGGAGACGGTTGTCGAGCTCACTTCCATATGCCTAGGCATGTCCACCTTCACATTTGATACCCAGTTTTTCAAGCAGACCAAGGGCTCCCCCATGGGTAGTCCCCTCTCAACCGTGGTGGCTGAGGTTGTCATGAGGTCACTGGACCAATGGATCACTTCACGCCATTCTTCAGACATCTTTCTATGGAGGCGGTACATCGATGATACCTTTTGCTTGGTAAGTGAGGTATCTGCCTCTCACATCCTATCTGACCTCAACTCCTTCCACCCAGACATAGCCTTCACCCATGAAACAGAAAATCACTCAGTCCTACCTTTCCTAGATACACTAGTCATACGCACCCCCAGCAGTTTCCATACCACAGTATACTATAAAAACAACACACCCCCACACCACACAAACTTCCGGTCACATTGCCCAACACCACACAAAATCAATACAGTTAGAGCTCTCACTAAACGTATCTTTACTCATTGTTCCCTCCCGTTATTCCAAACAATAGAAAAGGCTAAAATATTTTCATATTTATCCAAATCCGGCTACCCGATCCCCTTCATTCTTAAACACATGCATGACCCTCACCACAACAGTGCTCCAGCTATACACAGAAATATTTGCTCCCTTCCTTTTTGCCCCCAGTCTATCACCATAGCCAGGTTTTTAAGGCAACATGGCATTACAACATACTTCCAGAACCCACCTAACATCGCCACACTAATCCGACACCCCATTACCAGATCTTCCCTTCATGCGAGTGCTCTCCGTTCTGGTGGTGCTGTCTATTCCGTCTCTTGCGACCAATGCAATGCCACTTATGTCGGGGAGACGGGTAGATCCGTCGCCATCAGAATGGTTGAGCATTCCAGAAACATCTCTAATAAAAACCTAAATTCCCCTATTTACAGTCATTCTATGCAAACCGGTCATACATTTAATTTAACAAAGCCATCCATTCTATACAACAATATCAATAATAAGTACCAGAGACTTTTACTAGAGGCATTTGTGTCAATAAAAACAAACAGCATCAACAGGCATATAGATATACCGGAACAATACCATATGTTATGTGAATAGCCATAGGTTGCATTTACCTGCCCTTGATTAACACCATTCATAGTGCATATGTACTTAGTCCAGATTTATTAGCATTTAATCCCTATAATCTTTTTAGCATATTTGTTCTTATTTTTATCTTTAAATACTTTTATCTTTTGCAATTATGTAAATTTTCTTTTCAGCTTTGTGTATATATGGATCCTCAGCGCGTTTATTACTCTTACCTGATGAAGGACGATATGTCCGAAAGCTTGTGTGCATGCTAATAAAAAGAAGCTCCTCTTCCCACTTTGTAAACTCGTTATTAACCTTCAGTGAAGAGCAGTTCTACTTAATTCGGAGTGAAACTATGTTGGATTTTTAACTTGTTTTGGGGAAGGACAGTTACTTTTCTAGTTGTGATTTTGAAGATACTGTATCTTTCGATTTTTGCAATTAAAAAAATAAAAATAAAATGCGTTTCACCTATGTTTATTAAAATTTGAATATATTTTTTAAATCGTTGATTATGGTAGTGCGAAAATTATCCTTGTAAAAGGGCAATGGCGTGATAGTGACTTATAATCTGAATGGGGCGTTTACATAAAATAGTGAACATAACAATGATTTTTGCAAAGTTTTGAGTATTTGATTGAGAAATTGGTGTTTTGGTATAAAAATAAGATATTAAGAAAACACACAAATAAGTTTAGAATTATGATTCGAGTAATTAAAAAAATAATGATTTTTTTTCTTATGTAAAATAGAAAGTAATGAATTAAAATTTATAAGTTGCTTAAAATAAAGTAAAATTTTATATAAATGAGAGTGTGAAAGATTTAAAAATTGCATTCAAAATGATATAAAAAGGTAAAAATTGAATTTAATTGAATTTATGGGGAATCAAGTTGTGAACATGAGGAGAAAGTTAGGTAGGTTTTTTAAAACTCAGTTTTGATTATTGTTCAGTCAGGAGACTTGGTCTTTCGTTGTTGTCCTGCTGATGTGGAAGACGCTCCATGTAGGGCTTGTAGAAGCTTGTAGCTTCTCTTTGGTGACGGCGGCATGTCGCCTGGAAGGTGGTTGCGTTGTAAGGTCGAAGGTGGGAAACTTCTCACCGGCTTATTTTGCGGGATCTTCGGTTGTGTCGTTGGGGGGTTGACAGCTTGCTCCTGAAATATAGTCTCTTGTTGTGGGAGAGATTGCTGGTCGTTTCGTTGGAATGGCGGGTTGGTTCCTCCATCTTAGCTCTTTCTCGCTTCTATCTGGACAGGCTTCTTACCTCTTCGTTGTGGTCATTCTTCGCTTTGGTCATCCTGTCGACTTATCTGTGATGAGGTATCCTGTCGACTCTCGCTATAGCTGTGATAACCGAGGGTCAAATAAGTAGTAACCGAGAGGGACAGTCAGGGCGTGGAGAGTTTTCCAGTACCTCTCTGCACCTTGGAGGACCTTTAACAGTTCTCACAGAGTACAGGCAGTCGTGGTCGAGGCAGAGTGGAAAGCTTGGGAATGTCCACACACAAAAAACGAAGAGACACAGTTGTAGTAGGAAAGTTCCGTGAACAGATAAAAGTCGAGCTAAGAGCAAGATGGAGATAGAAGAGTTCTTACTGTTCTACATGGCGAAGAGGTGGACCTGGGTACAACCGACGAGGGCTCACGCTGATGGTGAAGTGACTATTTTTTCGGCTAGGGCAGAGGCCTTATATATCTTTGCCGAGGGGGGAGAATGGACTTTGAGCGGGTGCAAAGAGCGTGGGGCGTCTGCGGTATTCTACACCCTTTGACCTTGATGGAACGACCTGCCAAATACCTCTTTAGGGTTATTGGATTTCTCTCTCGATTTTAGACGTTTTTGAACTTCTTCTCAATCTTGCTTTAACTTAGCTCTTAATCTATTACATAGTTTTATTTATTCATTCTCGGTTTGTACAAAGTACATTACATATGGTGATGCAATGACACATGTCAATCATGCGTATAATTATTTATAGATGTGTTTCTATATACAACATGACAATCTTGTGTTGCAAATATGTTGCCTATAATTTTATGTAACATTTTTATTTAAGACTAGCGGATGTACCCGGCTTCGCCCGGGTTTTACCCGAGTAAAGGTTTGTCTAACGAACATTTGTTAAAAAAATCTCTATAAACTTATAAAAAAAAAGGTATATTTGATAATTTGAAACTCGTAAATTTGAATCTCTCGATAAAGTGAACTTTTTTTCCCGGTCCCTTGAAAAATACTCGATAAGTTGAATAAAATCAATATTAATTGGTTCCCTCGATATTTGGAAGTTAAAGGAATAGTATCTTTGCCTTGAAATTGTATCATTATTCTTGTCTCAAATAAATTGCCGTGGAATTTTATCTTTCCTAATTTTCTACATTACAAAATCATCATTTTATCTATTCTCTCAATATATATGTTGTAGATAAATGAAAAAAACTAACTTTGACTTGTGCGCAATTAATAGGTAGAAAATCTTACTTTTGATAAATTATCTTTAAGATAATAAACTTAGTGATAATAAAAAAACTTATAGATAAAAATAACTTGTTATCATCGTCGCAATGGGGGCGCTGCTTTCGAGTTAAATCTACAAATCTGCAAATAACTCTAAGGATATTCAAGATATTCAAGAAATTATTTTTCAAAAACCTTCCCGGGGGTACACCTAATAATATCCCAAAATTTCACGGTGATTGGATGTATGGTTTTTTAATCTATAGAGTACAGACAGACAGACAGATAGACATTCAATTTTATATTTTTATTTAATATTAAAAAATATTCCTTATTGTTTTTGAATTTTAAGTATGATTCAAATTTACAATTATAAATAATATTCAATGAAAGAAGAAAAACAACGAAAGCAGAAAAAAAGGAAAAAAGAACAGGCAAGAACAGATACTCTACGTGGCGCTTATATATTCTTTCTTTTAATTTTATATGTTAATAAATATTTCAATGATTATATAATTGACGTGATCCCTATCTTCCCATTTAAACACCCACAAAAACCAACATCTTGTTATAAGTATTATACAATATATAGGGTTGTTGGTTTAAATTACTATATATATGTAATACTTCTATGAGACACAATTGCTTTAACCCTATCTTCCCGGCATCCTGAAGGAAATAATGATTATTGTATTATGATGATAAAATAATTTTGACACAAAATTAAATAAATGATATACCGCATTTTTTTTTAATTATAAGAATTTCAAATAAAAATCATTATTAAGGTAAAATTTCAATAGGCTTAGAGCTATACGTCGTTCTCTAGATGCGCTTCTTGGACGGGTATATTCCTAAACATCTATAGATATAAAATTTTAATTAAATCTAATCTAGGGCTTGGTTTCTTTTCATAATTCTTTTATTTCTCGAGCTTTCAGGCTAACATTCCCTTCAACACGGAAACACCAGAAGTATCACTTCTGTTGTTGAAGGGCATGTTAGCCAGAAAGGTCAAGATATAAAAGAACTATAAAAAGAAACCAAGCCCTAGAATTCTTATCGATTTAATTAAAATGCAAAATCAAGGAAACAATCTCTTTGTTATCGATATAAAAGTAAAATTCTTTTCGGCTGGTTGTTTATATGGGGCGAAATATTCTCTCCTCTCACAGATTAGATCGATAGGTTAACGTATAGCTCAAAGTTAAACTATCCTTTTTGAAATTTGATTCTGTTAGAAAGAGCTCTTTTTTCACTCGGATAAAACTGCATCCAGGGACAACTCAGTTTTCGAGTTATTCTTTTCTAATGTGAATATAAATTCACTATTTATAATGATGTTTACCAAAGTTTCCTGGAACCATCTTCATTTTGAATTGGAATCAATGCACATCTTGGATGAAGAATAAAAATTCCGAGCGCATCATTCTCTCTCATTTATATTGTCATGAAGCTCCATCCAGATGGGACACCTGTCAATCATCCCTGGACCCCGGGGGGTGAAGGGGTCTACAGGTGTGAGGGGTTCTCGGAAGCTTATCTGTAAATAAGGAAAACGGGACGGTGACTGACGCCGTTCATTTTAGGATTATCTTTAACTTGGGGTAAGTTGTACTGTCTCTGTCTCCCTATAAATACCCCTTATAGAAAAAAATTAATTTATTCCCAAATTTTCCCTTGCTTTATTTATCTCCCCGACATATTTTGGCGGAGACGCTGTGTAACGAGACAGTCACCAGACGAAGTCGTCGCCTTCAAGGATTGCAACCAGAGCTATCTACAGTGCTTGCTTTTCCTGCTCGGAAGAAAATGGAGAGAGAAGAAAACCGACCATTCTGCCATCGGTGGAGAGACCCTACTGTCTTCTCGGGAGAACGTGGGGAAGATTCGCAGCGTTGGCTGAGCGACTTCCAGCGTGTGGAAAGTTACAACAAGTGGGATGACTCCATGTGTCTGGCCAACGTCATGTTCTACCTCACTGGCACAGCGAAGTGCTGGTTCGAAAACTTCGAAGAAATCTTGAATTCGTGAGAGGAATTTAAGATAAAATTTTGTGAAATATTTGGGAACAAGGAAGACACGGCTAGAAAAGCAGAGAACATTCTTCGAACTAGAGCGCAGACGAGTGGGGAAAACGTCGAGAGCTACATACAAGAAGTCCTCCTTCTTTGTAAACAAAGCAACCCCAGAAGGTCGGAAGGAGAAAAGGTAAGCCACCTGATTAAAGGCGTAGCGGAGGAAGTGTATCAGGCACTTGTTGGGAAGGACATCTGCACGGTGGATCAATTTGTTGCGTTCTGCCGCCGATTCGAGGCATTCAAGAGGATGCGTGTTGCACCGCCCAGGTTCAACCGACTGCCCAATGTGACCACCATCTCGACCGCTGAATCTGAGAACCTAGAAGACCTGATTAGAAGAATAATGAGAGAGGAGGTTCAGAGGTTTATGACTCCTCCTTCTATATTTGCCGCCCAGGACATCGACACTCCATCTCCCGACCTACGGGATGTCATCCGTAGTGAAATCCATCAGACATTGGCTCCTAACTCTGCCCCTCGTCAGCCCAAGAGCTTCCGCCCTCGGCGACATAACCTCCCCCAGAACGATCAAGGTTACGATGAAGAACTGGAGGACCACAAAATAATCAAAGGACTCAGTGGCGTACTGAAAATGAAAAACCAATCTGCTTCCACTGCGGACGACCCGGACATGTCGTCCGTTATTGTAGGGAACGACGGCAGGTCTTCGCTGAAGCCAGGTCAAGGAATGGCGGAGAAGGAAGAAATGTTGGATTTTCGAGTCGACCCCCGAGATATGACGCTGACGACGACTATGTAACGCCCCAAACCTTGACGTACTTCTACCGGAGCTCTTCCCCACATCCAAGCCGTACAAGGTCGCCAGCCCGAAGACAATCCCAGTCGCCAGCCCGTCGTTTCAGCCGTTCTCCCAATCCTCAGAATGTGAAAAACTAAGTGAAGCGGCTTCTAACGGGGGTGAGGTCGCCATAGAGGAAATTCCTCCAGGGTATATTCCCGCTAAATTAAAATAAAATTTTGTTATGGTCGAAATAAATGGACGCAAAATTAAAGCATTGGTGTATTCAGGAGCAGACTTTTCTGTTATTTCAGACAAATTTCGACGCGAACTAAAGACACCTCTCTTCAAAGAACCAGGTCCCATTCTTAAAGCCGCAAATAAAAATTTAATAGAGACCCTAGGAAAATGTGTCCTGAACATATAAGTTAATGGTCTGAAGATATCCTTTGAATTCGTTGTTATGGTGGAATGCAGCCATGACATCATATTCGGATGGGACTTCTTCAAGGCCACCGAAGCCGTCATTGATTGTGGCAGAAATGAACTCCATCTCGGGGAAACTTCCGTCCTGGAATCTCGAGAGGAGGAAAACCAGAGATTGTTTGCTCCCGACGACTCTTTGTCATCCCGCCTAAATCAATAAAGAAGATCAGTGTGATAAACGAAGAAATATGCAGTGTTAGAGATGTTTTAGTCTCAACTTCTAAGGACTTATTATTAAGAAAATAAGTTCTTATACCAAACTCATTGGTTACATTTAGACACGGCCGAGGTAGCATTTGGGTGGCGAATGGAGCGTCTTGGCCGCAACTGATTCCATCAGGAATGAATATGTGCACCATAGAAAGTTATGAGAATGGAAATATCTGCAGTCTTATCGAATCCAGCGATAAGTTACAAGAAACGCAGCTAAAAGCACGTGAATGGTCACAGAAGATAAACCTTACTCTAGATCCAGGGCTGTCTGAAATTCAAAGGTTACAGCTTGACGAGTTTATTGACATATTTGATTTTAGGGGAACTCCTATTAAGCCCACCAGTACTGTGAAGCACAAGATAAACACAGGAGACCACTCTCCTTTCAAACAGCGGCCCTATAGAGTAGCACCAAGTGAACGACGACTAATTCAAAATGAAGTGAACAATATGATTGAAAATCACATCGTGAAGTTCTCTGAAAGTCCTTGGTCATCTCCAGTTATTCTAGTTCGATAGAAAGATGGGACCTGGAGATTCTGCGTAGATTATCGTCGATTAAATAAGATAACAAAAAAAAAAAGATGTTTACCCGCTGCCACGCATTGGCGATGCCTTGGACAGTTTAGCTGGCTCTAGTTACTTCTCCACGATGGATCTTCGGTCCGGGTATTGGCAGATTGAAGTAGACGAAAAAGATAGGGAGAAAACTGCCTTCATCACTCCATATGGGCTGTATGAATTCCGAGTAATGCCTTTCGGTCTATGCAACGCTCCAGCAACGTTTGAAAGGATGTTAGATAGTGTTCTGGGCAGTCTTTGAATGGAAAATGTGTCTTTGCTACCTGGACGACATCGTAGTTTACGCACCCACCTTTGAGTAACATCTACGTCGTCTACAACTTGTTTTAAGGTGCATCCAGAAAGCTGGACTAAGCTTGAACCACAAAAAGTGTGTTTTTGGATCAAGGAGGATAAATATTTTAGGACACCTTGTTGACGCCAATGGAATTAATCCAGATCCAGATGAAGTTGAAGCCGTCTCTAAATTTCCGAGGCCAAAGAATATCTCTGAACTGAGGAGCTTTCTTGGATTATGTTCCTATTACCGAAAATTTATTGAAAACTTTGCTGACAAAGCTAGATCTTTGCATGACCTACTGAACACTGAAAACAATTCTATTGGGGTGCAGCTCAAGAGAAAGCGTTTGAAGTCCTTAAAACATCTCTAATTTCAGAGCCTGTCTTGGGACACTTTGATGAATCCGCTGATACCCATCTACACACGTGTGCAAGCGGACATGGTATTGGAGCTGTTCTTCTACAAATACAAGGTGGAAAGGAGCGGCCTATAGCTTATGCATCTAGAAGCTTGACAAAGGCTGAAAATAACTATTCTACAACAGAAAAATAATGCCTTGCTGTAGTCTGGTCTATTAGCAAATTCCGTCCATATTTGTTTGGTCGACCATTCACGGTTGTCACTGACCATCATTCTCTATGTTGGTTGATAGGACAGAAAGATCCTTCTGGCCGTTTGGCAAGATGGGCGCTGAAGTTGCAAGAATTTGACGTGACCGTTATCTACAAGAGCGGACGCAAACATAAGGATGCCGATTGTCTGTCAAGGAGCCCGCTTGAGAACGATCAACCAAGTGCTGTGATGTCACTAACCAACGTCGATATAGAGCAGACTAAAGACCCGGATTTAGATAAAATAATCGATAATTTGAACTTGGGCTACACCAGAAAGGAATTCAGTATTATAGACGGCATCTTATACAAGAAAAACTATAGCACAACTGGAAGACCTTGGCTTATGATTATTCCTAAACACTTAAGATCGGAAATTATGGCAGATTTACATGACGTTCCTAGCTGGGAATTTGGGTTTCGCCCTAACGTATGGCAAAGTGAAGAAACGATTCTATTGGCCTGGCCTTTATTGAACTGTTCGCCAATATGTAAGCCATTGTCGGGAGTGTCAACGAAGGAAGAAATTACCTCGACGTCCGGCTGGACAACTTGTATCCATCCCACCTGTAAAAAAGCCATTCTATAAGGTCGTGATTGATCTCCTTGGAAGATTTCTAGTTTCTAAAGATGGAAACCGTTGGATCATTGTGTGCACCGATGACAAGGTATGCCATAACGAAAGCGATCCCAGACGGAGGAGCAACGAAACAGCTAAGTTCCTGGTTGAAGATGTTATCTTGAAGCATGGAGCTCCTAGAGAAATGATAACAGAGATCGCGGAAGAAATTTCATTTCTCAAGTAATAAAAGAGATCAATACTCTGTGCGGAATTGTGCACAGATTTACAACGGCCTACCATCCCCAAACCAACGGCCTGACTGAAAGGTTCAACAAAACTCTGGGAGATATGTTGTCCATGTACACAGGTGTTGAGCAGAAGAACTGGGACCAAGTTTTACCCTACGTAACTTTTGCTTACAACACTACTAAACAGGAGGCGACCGGCTACACTCCGTTCTTTCTTGTCCACGCCCGCGAGGCCGAGACCTACATCGATGCCGTACTACCTTACCTACCAGATGAGTTCTCTGACTACTACGTTGGAGAACTTGTGACCAGAGATGAGGAAGCGCGTCAACTCTCCCGATCACGCCTTTTACAATCACAGGCGAAAGACCGTATACTTTATGACCAGAAACATACTTCAGTCTATTACCAGAAGGATGATTTTGTGTGGGTTTTTACTCCCTTCCGAAAAGTAGGGCTCTCAGAAAAGCTACTGAAGAGATACTTCGATCCCTACAAGGTGACCAAGAAGCTTTCAGAAGTTACGTATGAAGTAGAGCCCGTGGACCCGTCTCCCCGATCACGGAAAGCCAAGGATATCATCCATGTCATTCGGATGAAGCCCTACCTGGACCTTGAAGAACAACATTCCATTCTGCTAGGGAACACAGGCCGTGATAGATTTCCTTCCAGAACAAGGGCTGAGACAAGCTAATCAGCGAGTCGCTGTTTTCTCTAAAGAGGGAGTAATGTTTAGAAGCTCCATCCAGATGGGACACCTGTCAATCATCCCTGGACCCCGGGGGGGACCACAGGTGTGAGGGGTTCTCGGAAGCTGATCTGTAAATAAGGAAAACGGGACGGTGGCGGACGCCGTTCATTTTAGGATTATCTTTAACTTGGGGTAAGTTGTACTCTCTCTCTCTCTCTCTCCCTATAAATACCCCTTATAATAAATTAATTTATTCCCAAATTTGCCCTTGCTTTATTTATCTCCGCGACCTAATTGTTGTGGTGGAAAACGTTAAATATTTTTTTCTATACACACATCTGAGAAAGAAATCTGTCTCCGATGCGTCCTCCAGTTGTCTGACAATTGTCGGGACATAGAATAGACTTTAAGTTACCACAACAATGGCATCAAAGTCTATAGCAACGATAACATTTATTGTTTTCCTATTGTTCCAGGGCCATCACTGAATGAAAAGAGGTCTATTTCCAGAGTTAGATTGTGTCCTCCTGAAGCACACACAAAGACACGCTACAAAACTCTTGTTCCACGGAAACCACGCCGAGTCAGTGGGTCAAGGTGAATGACTCACTCATAGAGCGGGTGAACGGCCGTTGGGAGCCCCAGCGTTGCGCGCCACGGCGTAACTTCCGCAAGACAACACCGGCCGTCTCATCTCCCACTACCACTACTGCGCTGGTGATGCAATTTATGAATGAATGTTGCAGCCCCTCTCTGAAATAAGATGCCGTAATGTGTGTAAAAGTGAATCCACTTCTTTTGTCTTATCACTTTTTTTTTAGGAACTGCTACTATATGACCTCTTATGCTGGACGTTGCGCTTACGAATTAAGACACAATGGGACACGTCAAATTACTGCTTTCTCAAAATGAAATAAAAATTTAGAAAAAAATTATAGCAACAATCAGAATGTTCGCGCGCACACACACACGCACACACACACGTACACACACATACGCACACACTAATTAGCTGCTTAAAACTCAAAACATACACCTATATTAAACCCTTAAATGTCTTTGATAACTGAAAGTGAAAAACATACAAGAGTTGTGGGGTATCGAATATATAATCCTGAATAAGTTTTAACACCATATTCGTAGGTACGTCACCTCATAGCATTTGTAGAATTGCTCAAATTTCAATGCCTGTTGGCTTTCTACTAAAAATGATAGTTAAAAATGTCTAAATAAAGGCTATCTAAATCTCTGATACATTGAATTTCAGTAATAATAGAATCTTACGACTTTTCATTGCTGCACGTAGAGAATTATGTTCGATTCTGAATTTATCTTGATGGACCCGTGACGTCAGAGTGGGTCCTCCACGTCTACAGATCGCACTGTCGCTATTGTCGTTCGCCATCCTTCTCCAGGAATTCTTGGGATCTTCCCATCTCTGATGGTCCAACGGCTATTTCTTATTCTGACTATGATCCGGCCCACCTCTGTTTGCAATTACATATATTGAGGATGTGTGTTATATCTCTGATTATATAACGATTGAAAACATTAAAACGCGAATTTTTCTTTTCACAAATAAATCAAACTTCTACTGTCCTTACTGTAATGAAAAAATATTGGGAGGACTTGGCTCATCAGTGGTGAACCTTCTTAGCGGTTTCGTCAATTTCATCCACCAGACCGATTCTTTAGAGCTCTAATACTATATTGGATCATTCTGCTTTTTATATGCCTCACTGAAGGGTGGAATCTTAGAAATGGTATTTAAGCAAACTATGGACATAAGCTTTTAGGACAGAGTATTTCATACATTTAGAAAGCGTAATTTTCAGTTTGATTTCTTGCATGAAGTTATTTACTCCTTCAAGTGTGCTTGACATATCCGAGAGAGAGATTCCGTCAGACTCTGCAAGGGCTGTCAGTTTAAATACCTAATTCTATATGGTTCAAGATTTCTACTGGATATAAAAAGAATTATATTTTTTAGAATAGCGTAATCGATATTTGAATATTTAGATTATAAAAATACATATATTGAATTGAAACAAAATATTTACCAATATTCTAGCTGTCCAACCGCCAATCTTTGTCAAAGTATAACAACGTATTTATTCTGTATAAACAAACTCAGCGCCACATAGCGTCAATATATTGCAGTTTAAAAATAGTTTTCTTATATTTATTGATAAAAAGGGGGAGGGGGGGAATTGAGATCTATGAAAATGATTATTATTAACCCTTAGTTACTCGCGCCAATTTTACTGACGTTAGTATTCGCGCGGGGTCTCGCAGACCCCAATATTTTACAATGAATAAAATACTTTAAAAATAAAAAATAGATATAATATTTGCTTGCATCCAAAAGAATACAGTCTCTAGTTTACAAATATATCAATTTATCATAAAAACCTACATTATTAATTATTTTTATTTGATAAAATTGGTAATATGGCAAAATATCTAAACTATCGATATATAAAAACAATTTACTTTAAAATATAAATGAAAATCTAAATTATCCTTGTACACACATCTTGCAAAGTGTTGTTGAGTGTCCAGTATAAATGTGTTTAGCGCATTTAGCACATATAATTTTGGATTTTCGGTCTTTGGAGCGATCACAATATTGGCAACACTTCCGTTTCGCTGATGTGACCGATTTTCTTCCTAAAGAAACAAGAACTCTGTCAATTAATTATAGCATTTTAGAACTTTTACACAAATATTTTTTTTTAGAACTTTACTTGTTGTGGTTTATCTGTAGAAACATGTGTAAAAATAATATTTTTGATTTCTTTTGCCAGAAAACATTTACCAAACATTTTTTGGTATTTTTCCGTTTTTATAGGTTTGGGTCAATTATTCCAAATGCAATCCCTTCAATGAACGATCTTCATTTTAATATTTTCAAATTTTTGGTTCCTTTTATTTATAACTTTTGTTGGAACATTGATGAGATCAAAAAAGAGGCACAATGGCCATCTCCTTGTCCTCCTACTTACTGTGTAATTTTTACACAATTGATCAACTACATCAACACCTGATCCATTTCATTACATTTATTTTATCACTGATTCAGATTTTCCACCAGAATCAGGATCTATTTGTTTTGTGGAGTCCATTATTGAAATTAAAATAACTTCTCTGGAGTTTTTGGTACATATGAAACCAGTGTACTCTCTCTTTTCTTGAATCCAAAAATGGAAGAGCGAGTTGAACCTAGCTTTTGTAGCAAAAATGGGGGAATTTCCATTTTATTTTTATTTATTGTTCCTACAAAACTAATTCAAAGTCATATATAAAGGATATAAAGTGTTGCCGAGCTATAAGGCAGCTTACCTATTTCACCATGCTTGAAAATTAAAGTTACGTTATTACTCGCGCGGGGTCCAATGGACCCCAACTCCATTTTATTGTCTATTTTAAGGCAACAAAATTAAGTTAATATATGTGTTTGCATGTTCATTGTCATATAAAATTAAGCTACTAAAGTTTTGATTTCCAAATGTTTTATAGAATTCTAGATATTTTATGAGAGAAGTTTGTCTGGGGTCTATCAGACCCCGCGCGAGTACTTAAGTACTTATGATAAAAAGCATAGAAAATATATAGAATAATGTATAAAATATAAATGTAATCTTTATAAATTTAAGTCAACATAGGTATGTTTATTTATTTATTTCTTATACGTTTCTCTCCTCAATATTCAACCAATCTGGATGAAATTTTAAAAGTATATAGAGTTAAAGGATTCTCCGCTAGGTGGCCAAGTTGAGCGGTGGTGAAATTCTTCGGCTCCCGATAAGTAAATATTTTAAACTTATTATTTGTTTTTTTTTTTTTGTGCTTCTACTTGGGTTACGCCTTCTTGTGAGTATCCTGCCGTTGGCCTATAGTTTATATATTCTCTACGAAGATCATGAAGCTGATTTTATTTATTTCTATATAATTAATATCTTCATTTTTGCTAGAGAAGCTGCTGTGATCACTAGATATGTAAATTTTCGCGCTGAATCTTTTGTTTGTTATGAAAATAACTTCAAGGTTATCTCTTTTACTCATGCTGGAAAGGGAACCCGCCGATGTATTATTTTAATTCTACTGCTCATGTCAGGTATTGAACCAAATCCTGGCCCCAAACAGACAAGGCAAACAACATTAGATGCAGGAAAAGATAAGAGAGAGAGAGAGATTTGCATGATCTAATTTTAGCATTTTCAACTACGGTAAATGACTTTGGTAAAAAAAATGGAGACTAGACTTGATTCGGTAGAACAAGGATTGGACAAAATAAATCAGCGCCTACAACACTTCGAGTCATCATTGGAAACCACTTCTAAAGCTGTCTCGCCTAATACAAATAGAATATCCGATCTCGAGAGACGGTTGAAGCTTGGAGAGATGAGGCAGAGGGAAAAGAACCTGATTATTAACGGCCTAGAAGGAGTAGAAAACGAAACCCCTGAAGAATCTCGAGGTTTGATCCAAGATCTGATTTCAAACACGATGCAAATTTCTGAAGATCTTAGGATAGAACAGTGCCGAAGATTGACAAAAAAAGCTAACTCGCCGCTGCTTATTGAGGTGCCTGATTTCAAGCAAATAATTATGATTTTTAGGAATGCTTTCAGACTCAGGGACAAAAAAATTTCATAAATAAAGATTACCCTCCAACTATTAGAGACCAAAGGATATTGCTAATTAGCAAGCGAAAAGAACTCATGAGTAAGGGAACTGTTTCAAAACTAAGAGATAACAGGCTAATTGTCCGTGGCATTAGCTACTCTGTTTTAAATGGCAGCGTTGTCAGCTCCAACGGGGATGCATTATAGAAAACTTCGGATAGCATTCATACTGTACCACCGTCCAACCTAATTTTTCACAGTTAAAATATCTTTCTCAGGATGGACTTTTGCGACAACCTAGACAAGAACTATCACATGATTGCTCATTTCTAAAAACGAATAAAAGTCATCAATCTGCGCTTGTAGCTCAGCATAAACATAAGTAAAATGTTATATCACTACGGAACAATCCTCATTGAATAATCTCCTGGAATATAGGTGGATTCTGTAGAATTATTATTTCCTCGATGAGAGTTCACTCACGGTAATAAATGGAATATCTATCAGTGATAAATATGGAAACTTTACTTTTATTCTTCAACTCAAGGATCCTCAGTTATAGATCTTTCTATTGTTTCGCCTGCAGTACTAGAGCTGATTGTTGATCTTACTATTGAATGCATGCCTTATTCGGATCATCTACCACTTGTCCCAAAATTTAATGGTCTAAACAATATAAAGGCAAAAGATTAAACGAAATTTCGTTCTGTTGGCAAGTATTCCTGGGCAGCTGACAAGGCTACATCTTACAAAAGCAGCTTGAGGGATTCAATTAATTTACTAGTGGAAGACTCCACAATTGACTCGCAGGTCGAAATGCTTACAAGTGAAGTCCAACCGGCAATGTCAAGGGCGGGGATGATGACTAGAAAAAGTTCTACATAGCTAAAAAAAGTCTCAGAGCTGCTACCAAATAACTCCACAAGACCTAACACGAGAATCCGTGGCAAATCCATGTATAGTAACTTTCTTTGCCTCCAATTTGCCCAGATTAATCTATTAACTTGATTGTATTTATATAATTTTCCCTGTATATAAATATAATGTTACCATTAAGTTCTATCACTGTTTTTCCTTCATGTATCCTATATTTCTGCTTGGAGAATCTGTATAAGACTAAAAGGTCTTAATAAAGCTTTGTTGTTGTGTTGTTGTTGTATATAGAGTTAAGTCTGGAAGATGTTTTTGTCGCATTTTCACTAAGAAAAATTTAAATAAACCAAGTACTGGACATTTTTGTTTTATTTTTAGTCATCAGATGATAATAATAATAATAATAATAAAGAGCGCGCTATGTTTAATGGGCAGAAACAAGATTATTTCTAAATAAAAGACAATTCTCTGAGTGAATGTTTAGCAGAAAGAATCTTGTTAATATCACAATCCCTTCGGTAAAATTATAAATAAAAGACAATCCGCTTTATAAAGAAACTCTCCCTTCAGCGAATTTTCGTTTATTTAAAATTTTACCGAAGGGATTGTGATATTAACAAGATTCCTTCTGCAAAACCAAGGCTGAATCGATTTCTTCACTCTTTTCCATTACATCTATAAGAAAAAACTATAAATTTAACAAGTAGGTATATTTAATTTTTCTAATTAAAAATACATTTATTGGATCAAAATATCATTTATTTTACCAATATTTCAGTTGGCTGAACGCCAACCTTTATCAAGGTAGGTACAAAGTATACAAAGTAGGTAATATATGTATATATCTCTCTTTCTCACTTTTAACATCATATCACTATTCTATTCGCGGCCTAAAATTATTGTAAATATATATGTATAGACAAATGTAAAGGCATACATGTATGACAGTGCAAGTGTCCCTAGGGGGACATAGCGCTTTAAATTGAAATAAAATAAAAAAGGTAGGTATATATATATGAAGCTGAAGTATAAAATCGAGACTATAAAAGCCTATTCTCTCTCTCTCTCCAATTCAACCAATAACTAATTTCTACTTTTTGTGATAGAAAAACATAATAGTTAAATCTGGAAGGAATTCGACCTATAAGTCAAATATCAGACTAATTTGCTTATTTTGGGGTCATAAAACCTGATGCGCTAATATTACTGCATTGGTTTTGTTAATAATACAGTCTTATAATAATATTAGAACATTAGCCTGTTTACAGACATGTCTAAACCACTGGCACTACGAAGCCTTATTAAAGTTTTTATCGGGTCATTGGCTAGTATAAATAGAAGTATGAAAAAATAATAGAAAAAAATAAAAAATGAAAAGGTCAGGTGTTGATATTAAAAACAAAAAAGGCATATCTTGACCAGGAGCACATGTGCTTTACAGATGGCAGAGCGCCATCTAGTGGAACAGAAATCAACTAAGCATTGATTTATCCTGTTCCTTGATATTTGGCCAACCCAATTTCTTGATAAATCAAGAAAGGCCATCCACGAACGCGTTTCGCGCTGTTGGCGCCCCTCAGCGTGGAGTAGGCTGTACTACTGCGACCAAAAGGAATTTGATCAAATATCAGGGAACAGGCTAAATCAATGTTTAGTTGATTTCTGTTACACTAGATGGCGCTCTGCCATCTGTAAAGCACATGTGCTCCTGGTCAGGATATGCCTTTTTTATTTTTAATATAAAAGTATAGAAAACTATTTTTAACTGTATTTTATTGACGATGTGTGGTGATGAGATTTTATATATACAAAAAAAAAAGTTGTTATACTTTGACAAAGATTGGAATTCACCCAAACGAAATATTGTAGTTAAATACACATTTCAATCTACAATATATGCCTTTTTATTACCTAAAAATATATTAATCTGTAAGTGTAAAATATGAATTCATGTATAGAAGTAATTTTATTTTAAAACCAAACACAATTACGAGTTCACCTTTGACGTGTTTCCACATTGTACAAGGTGAATATGGTATTCCATCTCTCTACAATTTTATTTCGGAGATCCTATCTGTCCGTGAACACGTGAGGTTAGTCTACCATAACTCCCTACTATTTTATTCATTTTCTCTACTTATTATATTGTATCAGAGTATATATTATTTTATTAATAGAAAAAAATATTTTGATGTTTTTATATTTTATTACACTGCGTAAACTTCCCTTATTGCTTCTCTTGTATTTTAAAATATTTAAATTGGTGTTTGTCTTAAATAAATTGCCGTGTGATGTTTGTCTTTCTTAAATTTCTGCGTGACATTTTGGTGGAGATGTTGGGTAGATTTTGGAAGACAAACTTCAGAATGATACGGCATATTTATTTAAGGCAAATTACAATTGATAAAATAAAAGAGAATGAGAAATGAGGAAAGTTTACACAGAGTATAATAAAATATATAAACACAATCGTATTAATCTGTTAATAAAATAATAAATACTTTGCTAAAATATAGCTCATATTTTTTTAAAACGGTAGAATGAATATACGCCTCTCAAATATATGATTATTTCGTAAACAAACAACGATAAGAAATCACTCTTACACCTGTATGTATCTCTAGTGTGTATCCCCGTGTTTATGTTTCCATAAATTATTTGAATACTGATTTGATGATAAAGATTTCTGGAAAGGTCAGCGATATGAACAATGCAGCCAACAATACAATAGTACTGCTATAAATGGTCTGGCCAGTCGGGATCTCCATATTTGGATGGTAGAAGGAGATGGTAGCACGTCATATCAAACCTCCTGCTATCAGCATTGATAGTTTAGCGATATGAACAATGCAGCCAACAATACAATAGTACTGCTATAAATGGTCTGGCCAGTCGGGCTCTCCATATTTGGATGGTAGAAGGAGATGATAACAAATGGTAGCACGTCATATCAAACCTCTTGTTATCAGCATTGATAGTTCAGCGATGTTATCAAGGACTGCTATCTAAACATCTCTCTCTTGTGTATACTTTGGTTAGGTGCTCAATGTTGGGTCGATATCATTGATTGATTAGCTGTAAGATTTGAAAGAAAATGGAAAAGAGAAGTATGGGTGGAAAGGGGGAAATCTCACCCCGTCCGCATACAACCCTCGGGATGGCCCTGGATGTTACCTATCAGCGGCCTCAAAGTTACGATAATTTTGGCGACACGACTTCCAAGTTTATCTAAGAATTGTGCTCCAAATGTCTACCATAGTTAATTGAGAACTTGACTGGAATATTTGAAACTTAGAATAAAACTGTGATTTTAAAATATTTGACCATGCGGAAATATTTTTGTTTTTGTCTTAGCAGGTATGATATAACTTCATTTGTGTATAAAATGTTTTTCCCTAAAATAAGGTGATTGCCTTTAATAAATTATATTTTAAAAGGAAGAAAAGAGAAACGTTTGAGCAATATCATTGATTTTTGTGTATCATTGGATAAGTTCCAATTTAGTATCTATTTTGGCGCTACACCTGAGGTTGGAGCGATGGTAAAGCAGCAGTTCTTAAAGAACAGTGTAAGAGCTGATAGTGACTGAGTGTGACTGTAGAATTCCATCCCGGTGGATTTCTCTATGGGACACGGGATTGCTGATTACGGAGTAAAGTTGGCAGTCAATCCCAAGCGTCGTCTTGTTATCCGTTGTCAACTTTTATTCCTTTTTATATTGTTATTAATATAGAGATATGTAGCTATTTCTCTTTTTTTTTTACTGATACCTGTTTTTTTTTCTACTCTGCCCTATAACTTACGGGAACACATAGGACCTGAGTTCAAACCCGAATGGAATCAGCTTTTATTTTTCAAAAATGTTCTCATGGCTCTCTTGATTATTGCATAACCTCACCAGCGAATTCAAGTAAACAAAAGTAAACTGTATTCAAGTAAACTGAATACAGTAATCCCTCGTTAAGACGAACTCAACGGGAGAACGAAATACCCTTTTCGTCTTAAAAGAATATACCGAATTCGTATAAACCGAATTCGTATTAGACGAATTGAATTCGTGGTATCCGGGGGTTGTACTTATGTACTACTGATGAGTAAGAAAACTACATTTCTGAGGAATAACGAATAAATTTATTTGAAAACAATTATAATGAAAATATTTTATAATTTTAAGGAACAACAATTATGTATATGTATGTACATAAAGTATTATATTTTAAAAGACAATATGGATAATATAATAACAATGTAAGGCAATAACATGAGAATATAAGTTTATTTTAAAACACAAATAAAAAAGAACAACAAAAGAAACAACTTACATAATATACTTGGTACATACAATGTTTATGTGTATGCAGCATATGCAGTATGCATAGAGTATCCTATATCTGGGTTTTCTCTGCAGGCTTCAGAAAGTCTGTTATAGTTTTTTGGTGGTATTTGATTGGGCACTGTTTCAGACACTCCCTTCTTATTTTATCCAGGTCATCTTCAAAATGAACATCAATATCCGCAGAGGTTTTGGACAGCTTCTGGAGGGTTTCGAGGGCCGCGATTACTTCCCCTCTAATAGGCATCATTATCTCTTCTTTCACCTCATCGTCTTCTGTTTCTTCTTCTTCTTTCTTCTTTAATTCTAATTCGGGTGAACCGCAAATTTCCAACCCTTCATCCAGGGCAACATACTACAGGAAAGTCAAAGTCTCAGCTGGGTTTGTAGCTGAAAGAAGTTTGGTCCATTCTTCAGGCTCATCAATCATTGTTTCTGGAAGTGAAAACGAATCAGCTGTTTTTTCCACACCCAATGAGACACTTATTTCTTTAGCCTTTTCTTTGACAAGTGCGCCGGATACAGGAATATTATTTTGTCTACTTTTTTTAAACCATTTTAAAAGCTCATCTTCCACGTCTTGATGGGATGCTTTTCGAAGTCGTTTTGAAGAGCTCGAAGACCCTGAGGCAACAGCCGCATCTATTTTTCTTTGTTTTTTAGAATGGTTGATAATGTGGATTTCGCAATTTGAAAATTTTCGGCAATTTGCGACTTAGATAACACTCCACGTGCAACTTCGTCCAAAATTTTCCTTTTTAAGGCAAGATCAATGGCGCTTTTTTTCGCGGTTTAGATGACATGTTTATGTAGGTTTTTTTATGGAAGCTCAAACAATTCACACTTCGATTATTTAGAATTTAATAATTTTTATTTCAAGCGCATTATTTTATAATACAATCAATTATCTTTATTTTACGGGGCTGCTAACCAAAATGAATGATAAATACAATCAATTAATTGATTTATATGTGGTTTAACGGGCTACTAACCAAAAGTAATGATTTTTGAGCCCATGCGCGATGTGAGGAGGCAAGGAATAGGGGTATGTAGCGGCAGGAGAAGACTCGCAGGGAAGTGGAAACGTTGGGAAAGCAGGGGAACAGCGCCTGGGAGAAGTGAGGCAGGGGTCCAGTAACCAGTGGAAGGTTGCGGGAGGAGTTGGAGGCGGGGGGTTTCTTGAAGCCTAAAACGTGCGGGCCTTAGACTTCAGGATGGGGCAGATTGAGGCTCTCGCCTCGTGGTTGTCTGAGAGGCCTTTTTGGCAGCAGTTGGCACATTTGGAAGTTTGCTGGTCAGCTCTGGTTGGGCAGGTGCGGCCTTCATGGCCGTCTTCACCGCAGTGGAAGCACTTGGGAGCTCTGGAACAGTGGGTGGAGTTGTGGCCGAAGCCACAACAGCGGAATCAGACGCGGGCGCGGATGGACGCCTCGAAGTTGAGGATCACACCGTCAACCACGATTCTTCCGCGGTTGCCCAGGGCTCCAAAGGTCTTGAGGTCCACCTCGATGAAGGCGGTGCAGGTCCCGTTTCTGAGTGCAGAACGGTGCGCCACGCGCACCACTTTGTTCCCGGGGAGCTGGCTGACAGCGGCGGTTGCCAGGAAGGTCTCCTCGATTGTGGAATTGGAGGTCTCCTCATCCACTCTGAAGAGGCAGATTCTTGGCAGGATTTCCTTCTGCTGGCGGACCTTCATTCCCGTTAGCTTGCTGGCCAGGGAGGTAGTCACCTCAGGGATGATGTTGGGATTGCTAGAATGGAGGACCAGCTTCCCCTTGGTGCGCAGAGAGGCCCAAACACCTTGGGGTAGGGGGTGGGCAGCGCGGACAGCCTTGTAAATGTCCCTGGGGTCAGCCTGTGGGTCGTCAGAGACGACCACTGTGTGGGCCGCCGATCTTTCCCCATGGAGGACCACTTGGGCGGCCGCAGGCTTGGAAACGCGGGATGACGCAAGTTTGTTTGGACCTTTTAGGTTGGGTCTTTTTGCGGGCGGGTTGAGAGCCTCAAGCTGCTTCCTCTTGGTTGCAACAGGAGCAGGCAGGGTGGAGGCAGGCTTGTCAGCAGGAGAAGGAGTGGCAGGCTTGGTGGGGTCAGTCTGGGAGCTTTGGCAGGCAGTCTGTGGCATGATTTCGTCCAGTTCCTTAAAGGACGCGAGGGTGCCAGAGAGGTTCTCTACCTCGGCAATGAGGGCCTTGATCTGCTCGTTCCGTGAGCTGGTGATATTCGTAATAATTTCGCACAGGCATTCTTGGGAGATAGGATGAGGATAGCGTAATGCTATCTCGACGTCCTCCATAAACTGGCTATGCTCCAGCTCTAATAGGGCGAGGGTTACGAGGGGCTCCTCGGCATTCTTCTTCTCCTGGGTTACGAGGGGCTCCTCGGCATTCTTCTTCTTCTTCCTAGAGGGAGCCATGGCAGAGAACCGGGGGTAAGTATGGTAAGTATAGGTAAGTATAAAGGTAAGTATAGATACAATCAATTAGTCGGTTATAAAAAAGATATAACAAATAGAAATAAGTCCTTTTTCTTCTGAGAGCTCGATTTACACAGATTATTATTCACAGAATATATTTTTATTATTTATATTATATTTAATATTTTTAAATAAATATATGTTTTGTATAAAAATAAGAATAATATAACTCGCTTTACTTATAACTCGCCTTTAAAAACATATTAGAATTCGTTTTAACCGATTGATTAGTTCTGCTGGGGGCTAAATTTAATTCGTATTTCGTCATAACCGAATATTTCGTCTTAACCGGCAAAATCTCTTTGGAAAGCATTGGAATTTAACGGGGGAAAAGAAACGGTTCGCGCAAACCGAGAGTTCGTATAATCCGAGTTCGTGATAACGAGGGATTACTGTAATGTGACAGCAAAATATGTCTATCCGATCCCTAGAATAGACGAAGTTATGGATACTCTCCAAGGATCTACATACTTCTCAGCAATAGACCTCAGATCTGGATATTGGCAAGTTGAAGTCGGAGAAATAGACAAAGAGAAAACAGCTTTCACTGCAGCGCATGGATTATATGAATTCAACGTGATGCCTTTCGGACTTTGTAACGCGCCTGCTACCTTTGAGAGAAATATGGAGAATATGCTTGGAAATCTGAGATGGCAAATTTGTTTGTGTTATCTGGATGATGTTATCATATATAGCCCGGATTTTCCAACGCACCCCGAAAGACTTGAAGCTGTTTTTAGATGTTTTCGCTAATCTAATTTAAGGTTAAACGACAAAAAAATGTCTATTTGCTTTTGAAGAATTGGAGATTTTCGGCTATATATAACGATTAAACATGGTATAAAACCCGCGGAACATAACATCAAAGCTGTCAGAAATTTTCCTCGGCCCACAAAGGTCAAAGAAGTACAATCCCTTTTGGGAATGTGCTCATATTTTTTTTTATAGAAAATTTATCAAAGATTTCTCAAAAATTGCTGACCTTTTGACCAATCTTATTAAAAAAGTGCATCATTTACCTGGACAGAAAGGCAAGAGGACACGTTTCAAACCCTAAAAACAGCACTATTAAGTCCACCAATTTTAGGTCACTTCAATCCAAATGCGCCTATATATATTCATACTGATGCGTCCAACATCGGCATAGGTGCAACACTTGTCCAAGACATCAGTGGTGAAGAGAAGGTGATCTCATATTTGAGTCGTACCCTAAGTAAAGCGGAGCAAAATTATTCAACCACTGAAAAATAATGTCTGGCCGTTTTCTGGTCAATGTCAAAATTACGGCCCTACCTTTATGGAAGACACTTTAAAATAGTAACAAACCATCACGTCTTATGCTGGCTCAAAACCTTGAAGGATCCAACAAGTTAATTGGCAAGATGGGCATTGAAAATTCAAGAATATGACTTCGATATAATACATAAATCAGGAAAGAAGCATCTGGACGCCGATGGCTTATCTAGGGGACCCTTACCAGAAACTGATTGGGATGAGGATTTTGAAAGGCTATTTTTAAATCAAATAACAGACGAAGAGGATAAGTTTATAGAAAGTGTTAAGAAGAACCTTAATGGAAGCAGGCGATCAATTGCGAAAAACTTTAAAGAAGAAGATGGATGCCTCTTTAAGAAAAACCCGAACTCTGAAGGCAGGGAGTGGTTGCTTGTGGTTCCAGAGAAGAAAAAGAGAGAAAATATGAAAGAATATCACAATCATATGTCGAATGGCCATCTGGGTGTCACCAGAACCATGTACCGAAAAAGAGTAAATACTTTTGGTCATCCATGCTAAAGGATGTCTCAGAATTCGTTATAACGTGCCACCTTTGCCAAAGTAGGAAAGGCTCAAACAAATCACTTTCTGTACTACTACAGCCCATTCCCCAAGCCAACTTTCCTTTCGAAAGAATTGGAATTGACTTTGTTGGTCCATTGTATCTACGAAATAAAGGAAAAAATGTATAATCGTTCTGACGGACTACTACACTAGATATGCAGAAACAAGAGCAGTCTCGCGGAAGCAACAGTGAAAGAAGTTTCTAAATTTCTAGTAGAGGATATTTTACTCCGGCACGGAGCCCCACAATATCTTATTAGTGACAGGAGCTCTCAATTTACCAGTATTTTAATGAAAGAGGTGATGAAAATGTGCAAGATTAAACATTGCTTCACAACGAGCTATCATCCCCAGACTAATGGATTGACAGAGCGGTTAAATCGAACATTGATCAATATGCTCAGTATGTATGTGAACACTGATCAGAATAATTGGGACGAAATACTCCCATTCATCACTCACGCTTACAATATTACAATTCAGGAAACCACAGGATATTCTCCCTTTTTCCTGATGTTTGGAAGAGAACCCACGTCACTTTTGGACGACAGGAATATCTCGGTGGACATTGACCAAGATGATTGTGATGAATACATAAAACATCACTTAGACAAAATATACAGAACAAAAAAATTAGTTATTAACAACACAATAAAGACTCAAGAAAGAATGAAAAAGAACTATGACAAGAAACACATGGAAAGAAGCTATGAACCAGGAGAATTAATAGCAGTTTGGACACCAATTAGGAAAATAGGAAAGTGTGAGAAACTTCTGAGAAAATATTTTGGTCCATATAGAATATTAAATAAGATGTATAGCGTCAATTATCTAATAGAACCGAAAGATAATCCGGGCCAAGACCCTCTGATAGTTCATGTTTCAAGAATCAAGCTTTTTATGAGAGAATGGATGAGGTCATTCACGAGGACGTGACAACCTCTGGAGAGGGGGAAGTGTTACATCAATTTTAATGCGCCTTACATTTATTCAAAATATTCAATGATATTTAATATTTATTTAAAACAGAATATTTAGATTATCATCATTGCTTTTTATAGTTTTATTCCTTTTGTAATATTTATTGTACATATATCTTGATTGGTTATTGGAGCGAGAGAGGACCTAGAGGGAGACTGCGGATCACGACCTACGAGGAAGACCACGAATAAATAAACACAATAACTTTGAAAGGTAATTTATTTTTATTTACTTTTATTCATTTACTTTTATTTATTTGCTTTTAATATGGAAACCCGCTCGGGAAACGTGTATAACACCAAGAAGGAAGAAACCAAGGTCGACGACCCTGCAAAGCTGCAACTTGGTGCAACAGTATATATTCCATTGTTGTTGGTTGTACTAAGTAACTCTTCTAATGCTACCAGTAGCATATTGTTGTTAATGTTGCTAAGTAATACTCCATTGTTGTTGGAGTTGTTAAATGATACTCCCATTGTTAAGGTTATTGGTAAATAATACTCGCGTTATTAATGGTGTTGCTATGCATTACTACCAACGTTGATATTTTTGCTAAGTAACACTCCTATTGTTGACATTATTGCTAAGTAATACTTCTATTATATTAATGGTACAGCTAATTAACATTTCCTTTGCTCATGGCGTAAATGAGCAATTATTATTTTGTTGATGAGGTTACTAAATGATATAGTTTTTTTATAAATAATTTTTTTCATTATTTTTGCCTTACTAACGAGCTCTCTAATATTGATATTCATAATGAGTAATTCCTTATTTCTGATGGGGCTGGCAATTACTCTTACAATGTAGATGGTGTTACTAAGTGGTTATTTCTTTGTTGATGTAACTCTGCCATTGTTAATATTGTTGCTTCAATTTGCTTCCATTTATGATGTTTAGCTAAAAAAAATCTCCCATTGCTGAAGATGTTTACAAGTAACTTTTTCTCTGTTGATGGTATTGCTTAGTAATAATTCCATTGTTGATGGAGTTTCTACGTAACACTTCCTTTGTTGATTATGTTGCCTAATAATGATCTCAGTTGGAGTGTTATTAAATACCTCTTTTTTGGTTGATGATGTTGCTCAAGTAATACTTTTATTTTTGAATGTTGTCAGGTAATACTTTCATTGTTGAGTGTTGTCAGGTAATACTTATATTTTTGAGTGTTGTCAGGTAATACTTCCATTGTTAAATGTTGCCAGGTAATACTTCCATTGGTGTGAGAGTTGTCAGGTAATACTTTCATTGTTGATGTTTCTGCTATATAACTCTACAATTATTGATTTTCTTGCATAGGAAACTCTTACTTGTTGATGGTGTTGCTTGTTATTATAATTCCATTGTTGTGTGTGATGTTGTTGCTAAATAACTCTCACGTTGGCGATTTTCCTGCAAATTTAATCTCCCATTGTTGCTGCTGTTTTAAGTAATATTTCAATTGATGATATTGTTGCTAAGTAATATATAAATTGCTAATGCTGTTGCGAAGTAATACTTTCATTATTGAAGGTGTTGCTAAGTAATAATTCCATTGTTGAAAAGTAAATCCTACCATTTATTTTATTTATGTTCGTGCTTAGCATTACGTTCATTGTTTATGATTTTGATATATTATATTCTAGCTTTGATAGTGTTGCTAAATAATACTTGCCTTATTTATGTCGTTGTTAAGTCGCTCTTCTATTTTAAAAATCTATTGCTAAATAATTATCACTTTGTTGAATTTGTTTCTAATTAATACTTCCATTGTTGAAGTTATTCACAAGTAACTCTATCTTTATTGATGTTATTGCTGAATACTATTTACATTGTTGATATTGCAGCTTAGTAATGCCTTCATTTTTGATGATGTGACTAAGTTACAATTCAATTGTTGATGAGAGAGAGATGTAGCTTTATAACTCTTCCACTGTTAATATTGTTGTTAAGTAACATTTTTAGATTTGCTGTTTCAAAATAATACTCCAATTGTTGATATGGTGTAGCTTAGCAATACTTCCAATGAAATTGACTTTGCTATGTTAAACCTCCCTTATTAATGTCTTTGCTAAATATAATTCTTCCATTTTTCTGTGTGTGTGTTGATGTTGATGCTAAATAACCTTTTCATTGTTAATGTTATTGCAAAGTGTTACTTTCATTTTTATGTTGTTGCTGAGAACCTCTTCTATTGTTGATGTTGATGCTGGGTATCCTTTTCATTTTTATCTTGCTGCCAAGTAATGCTTCCATTTTGTTGTTGTTGCTGAGAACCTCTTCTATTGTTGATGGAAGGAAACCTGTGATTGTTGATATTGGTGTGCTAAATGAAGTCTCAATTGTTGATGTTTTGGCTAAATAATACTTCTCTTGTTCAATATGTTGCCAAATAATAATATCGTTTTGATGTCTTTGCTAAGTAACTCCTCTCCCTTGTTGCAATTATTAATGAATACAATTCCTATCGTTGAAATTGGTGTTAAATAATACTTCATTGTTGTAGCGGGCTGTTGATAAATCAGAAATTACTGTTAATGATGTCGATAACAAACACTTCCATTGTTGTAGCTAAGTATATATTCCATTTTTGTTGGTGTTGCTAAGTTACTCTTCTAATGTTACTGATTTAACTAGGTAATATTCACTTTTTGTTGATGTTGTTACAAATTAATATTCCTATTGTTTTCATGTTGCTAATTAACACTTCATTGTTGTTGCTAAGTGATACTTCCATTTTTTATGTTGTGGCTTAGTGATACTTCTATTATTGATGGTGTTTCTAAGTAATACTCCCATTGTTGATGTTATTGCTAAGTAATACTTACATTATTAATGGTGCTTCAAATTGACACTCGCTTTTTAAATATTGCGTTAATAATCAATTCTTCCAAATTCGATGGTGTTCCTAACTAATATTTTCATTGTTCTTGTTGTTGCTAATTAGTTTTCCATTGTTGATGGTGTTGTTAAGTAAATGGCCAATATTTATATTTATGCGAAATAATTTTTGCATTGTTGATGGTGTTTCAATATAATAATTTCTTTGGTGATGTTGTTGCCAAGAGACTCTTCTACTGTTGATATTGTTGGTAAAAAAACTCTTCCATTGCTGATGTTGTTTCTAAGTAATTTTTATTTTATTCTGGTATTGCTTAATAATAATTCTAATATAGATGGTATTGATTAATAATAATTCTAATGACGATAATGCTGCAAAGTAACTATCTCTCTTAATCATGTTTCTAAATACCATTTTACTTTTAATGTTGCTAATTAATTTTTCCATATTTTATGTTTTCTATAAATAATATATATACTTCCATTGTGTTTTATGTTGTAGCTAAAAATTATTTTATTGTTGCTGTTTGAGTAACTCCTCTATTGTTCATGTTGTTGGAAAGTAGAACTTCTATTGTTGATGTTTTTATGAATAATACTCCCATTGTTGAAGGTGTTGCCGTGTAATGCATCCGTTGTTGATGTTGTTTCTAAGTAACACTTCACTGTTGATGTTGGGTGCTAAGCACTACTTTCATTGTTGTTGCTGTTGCTTAGTAATTGTACATTTGTTTATGAGGTCGTGCTATGTATAACATCTAATGCTCATGATGTTGAAGGCTGTAATTCCACTTCTGAAAGAGAGTGATGCTGAATAATACCTCCGTTTTTCTCGTTATTGTTACGTAGTTATCTGTTGTTGAATTGTTGCTAAATGATGCCCCCATTGTTGGTGGCGTCGTTATGTAATAATTCCATTGCTGATGTTGATGCGAAGAGCTTTTCTTTGTTGCTATTGTTGCTAGATCACTTTTATATTGTTGGTATTGTGCTAAGTAATACCTCTATTGTTTATGTTTTTATAGATAATTTTTATTGCTGATGTTGGTACAAAGATAGCTCCCACTGTTGATTTTGTTGTCAATTTATTCTGCCTTTTTTTGTTGTGTGGCTAAGTAAAATTTCAATTGTTGCTGTTGTTGACAGGTAATACTCACAATGTGTTTATGATGTTTCTCAGTAATAAAAACCATTATTGATAAGTGTTTCTAATTAATACTCCCATTGTTTATATATTGTTGTTAATTTTTAAAAGCTATTATTTAACTTGCTTCCCTGTCTGTCTGTCCACAAATCTTGTAATCGATTTTTAATATACTTATAGAGCACGTAGGAGTCTGAAATTTGGTACACCTTTCAGAACCCGGTGACAATACAAATTGGCAAATTTTCAGACTTCTGGGTTGTCAGAGTGGCCGTAAATGGACATATATCCTAAATGCCTTTCAAGTCTTGTTAATTAATTTTGATATACTTCCAGATCATATAGAAATATGAAAATTTTAACAATCACCCAGTCCAATGAACAATGCCATTGTACAAATTTTCAGACTTCTGGGTGATCGGAAAGGCTAGTAGTGTACAAATTTCTATATTTCTTTTTAAGTCGTGTTCCGCCTCTTACAAGGAATTGACAAATCCGCTGCGAACAGTCTTCCGTCTATTTAAGTCCTAATTCCCGGTGAACTTTGATTCTAAGTTTTGTAAATTCCTGACTAAAAACCAACTAAATAATTAATAAGCAAAAATACATTTTTAAAAAAGCTTCTATTCCAATGCACTTAAAAGGAAAAAATAAACTATTTTATCTTCTCTCATTGAGCAATTAGATGTATCTGAGTGAAAATAAAAGCGGCGGTGGATGATTATATTGCCACGTGGAAAATTAGGGAAGACAAAAACTTCAGGAGGAGACAACAATTTATTTCAGGGAAGGACAAACTATGAATTGTAAACAAAAGATAAGCCACGAGGGAAATTTACAGAGTCGCCAGATATAAACATAAAAATGACCACTCTGTTAATAAAAAAATTATAAAATTAATAAATACTATGTTACATAAATAAAATTAATAAATACTATGTTACATAGCTTCTTTCCTATGGGAGCTGTGACCCACAGCTAGCAATTATTGTAGATACTGACGTGGATTTGACGTGCTTCTGCCAAGGATTCCATCGAAGTCTTGGAACTTTGTCCCTAGTATCTTTGCGTCCATTTTCTTGCGGCGTGAAGAGCGGCTTTGTCGTCGTATCGTCGTCTATAGGGACATCGTCATCTTGGAAGGAAGTCTTGGCTTTGACACGGCGGTGGAATCCTGGAGCCAGTCTCTAAAAATGTGGATTACAGCACCCATGGCTTCAAATTCTTCTCGGCGATCTTCAGTTTGTCTTCCCTAACTTACCCAGCATCTCCACCAAAATGCCACGTGGAAAATTAGGGAAGACAAAAACTTCAGGAGGAGACAACAATTTATTTCAGGGAAGGACAAACTATGAATTGTAAACAAAAGATAAGCCACGAGGGAAATTTACAGAGTCGCCAGATATAAACATAAAAATGACCACTCTGTTAATAAAATTAATAAATACTATGTTACATAAATAAAATTAATAAATACTATGTTACAATATTTAGAGAAGAGGTAAAATATAACAAACACTTAAAAATCTCTAATAATTTTCTACATATTAAACTACACTTGGTTCGAAATTCATGATGATCGTTCCCCGCCGCTTTTATTTTCACTCAGATACATCTAATTGCTCAATGACAGACGATAAAATATTTTATTTTTAACTTTTTAGTGCATTCAAATAAAAGCTTTTTTTAAAATGTATTTTTACTTAATAATTGCTTTTCCATTTTTAAGTTTTTGCTAACTAACATTCACATTGTGCGTTGATTTTGTTGCTTAGTAACACTTTTATTATTTATGACGTTAAAATGTTATTTTTAAAAACTGATTCTTTTGTACTTAATACTTCCATTGTTGTTGATGAGTTGAATTGTCTTTGTTACTTTTTATATGTAAATGTTCCTTTGTTGGTGCTTTGCTAAATAATGCTTCCATTGTTTATCTTTTTCTAAGTAATACTCTGATTGTTGAAGGTGTTGCTAAGTAATACTTTCTTTATTGATAGTTTTCTTAAGTAATACTTCCTTTTATAGCGCGAGTTAATAAATAACTCTCCTACGTGAATAACTCTTCGAGTAAGGCTTCAATTTTTGTTGTTGATACGTCAAATTCCCATTGTTCATTTTGATGCTAAGTATCTCTTCCATTGATATTGGTGCTGCTAAGTAATTCTTCTATTGAATGATATCTTCTCGAGATATCGTTCAACCAGCACGCATCATCCACCATGCATGTATATATTCAAAAAATTGTTTCTCACACAGAAATAATGTAATATATTTTTCTCTCAATATATCATAAGTATTTAAATATGTAAATATTAATGTGTATATAAAATTAGTATTTATTATTAATTTGTTAAAGTGATACTCCTGTTGAAGGACTGACAAGTCCGAAAGCTTGAAAATAAAAAGTTGTACAAGAAACTTAGCCCTGGAAGCTTTATTTTGTTAATAATAAAGATGCTAATTGATACTACAATTGTTGATATTGCTACAAAGTAAAACTTCTTTTTGATGTTGGTTTTGCTAAGTAAATTTTCATTTTTGTTGGTTTTGCAAAAAACCTTTTCATTGTTGTTAGCGTTTCTATATATGTAATAATTACATGTTTGATGTAGTTACTAAGTAACTCTCTACCATTATTAAGAGAAAGGCATATCTTGATCGTTCAACTAAATGTTACTGATGACTTGCGCCATCTTTCGGAATAAATATCAACTTTGATTTTTTTTCATAAATCCAGAATTGTCCAAATGAACTTTCCTAATAAATCAAAGAAAGCTAACGACCAGCGCGTTGCGGGCCTTTTGTTGACAATCATCAGCGTGTTGCAAGCTAGATCTCAGCGACCAGTTTCCGTTTAAAATAACTTTATTAGGTGTTGCTCAGTAAGAGCTACCTAGTTCATATGTACAATCAATAGTTATGTACAGTGTTTATCATATATATATACACAGTATATATATATATATATTATAACCAATATTTATAATCTATTTTTTTAATACGGTGTCTCTTCTGCTGCATGTTCATATCATTAGCGCAAGAAAATTATCTGAGGGTATTAATATCAACGACAAAAAAAAAGGTTTTTGAGGCATCCGCAAAAAAAAGGAATTGGTATTTAAAGACTTAAGGGCGTGAGGACGCCAAACAAAATGAGAGAAAAAAAGTGAAATTGTTCTGGGATCAGGTTGATAAATAAAGAAAAAGGTATCTTCTGTTCGTAAAATTAAATGTTGCTGATTGTTTGCGCCATCTGTCGGACTATTTAAAAAATAAACGTTGATTTATTTTTATTTTTCCAGAATCGGCTAAATACCTTTTCTTGATAAAGCAAGAAAACGTAAGCAAGAACGTGTTTCGGGTTGTCGAGCCTCTTCAAAGCGTGGCCTTAATACCCATTTCTTGATATATCAGGGAGTCTCAAAGACAAGCTTCTTTGGTCGTTGAGGTACAGCTTGTACCAAGCTGATGAGGGCCAGTTTTGTAGTTTTTCAGACTATTTGACGGGCAAGGAGACCTTAATTTTATAGGTCTTAGTTTCCAAGTACCTCTAACATTATATATGCTATTGCCAAAAAAAATTCTTTGTTGATGGTGCGTTGCTAAGTAAATCTTCTAAAGTTTATGTTTATTCTAAGTAATACCCCCATTGTGTGTTGCTGTCAAACTCTTATTATTGTTAGTATTATTCACTTATACTACAATTGCTGTTTGTGCTGATAAGTAACTTTTCTATTATTATTAGTGTTACTATGTAATATTTCCCTTTGTAGTGTTTTGCTAATTAACTCTTCCATTGTTAATGCCGTGGCTAAGAAATAATTCCCTTTGTGTTGATGGTGCTGCTAAGTATCTCTTCCATTATATGTGTTGATGCAATTTAGCTCACCCATTGTTGATATTGTGCATATGATGTTTCCATTTTTGATGTTATTGCTAAATAACTCTTCATTGTTGATTTTATATCAAAGTAATTCTTTTATGTTGATTTTTTTTGTGAGTGTTTCTAAATAACTCTTCTATTATTGATATATATATTTATATAATATAACTAGCGGATGTGCCCCGCTTCGGCCGGGTTTTACCCGAGTGAATGTTTGTCTAACGAACATTTGTTAAAACAATTCTCTATAAACTTATAAAACGTACTCGGCTTCGCCCGGGGTTTTACCCGAGTAAAGGTTTGTCTAGCGAACATTTGTTAAAACAATTCTCTAAAAACTTATTTAAAAAAAAGATATATTTTGATAATTTGAAATTCGTAAATTTGAATCTCTCGATAAAGTGAACATTTTTTCCCGGTCCCTGTGTGCCGTGTCATCCTGAATTTTGTCTTTCCTAATTTTCTACATTAGAAAATCATAGTTTTATCTAGTGAACATTTTTTCCTGGTCCTTTGAAAAATACTCGATAAGTTGAATAAAATCAATATTAATTGGTTCCCTCGGTAATTGGAAGTTAAAGGAATAGTATCTTCGCCTTGGAATTGTATCATTATTCTTGTCTCAAATAAATTGCCGTGTCATCCTGAGATAATCTTACTTTTGATAAATAATATTTAAGATAACAAACTTAGTGATAAGAAAACTTATCATCGTCACAATGGGGGCGCTGCTTGCGAGTTAAATCTACAAATCTGCAAATAACTCTAAGGATATTCAAGATATTCATGAAATTATTTTTCAAAAACCTTCCCGGTGATATACTTAATAATATCCTAAAATATCACGGCGATTGGATGTATGGTTTTTGAATCTATAGAGTACAGACAGACAGACATTCAATTTTATATATATAGATTTACTCTTCATTGTTGGCTTTTTATCTTACATTCATTCTTCATTGTTGGCTTTTTATATTACATTTACTATTCATTGTTGGCTTTTTATCTTACATTCACTCTTCATTGTTGGCTTTTTATCTTACATTCATTCTTCATTGTTGGCTTTTTATATTACATTCACTCTTCATTGTTGGCATTTTATCTTACATTCATTCTTTATTGTTGGCTTTTTATATTACATTTACTCTTCATTGTCGGCTTTTTATCTTACATTCACTCTTCATTGTTGGCTTTTTATATTATATTTACTCTTCATTGTTGGCTTTTTATCTTACATTTATTCTTCATTGTTGACTTTTTATATTACATTTACTCTTCATTGTTGGCTTTTTATCTTACATTCATTCTTCATTGTTGGCTTTTTATATCATATTTACTCTTCATTGTTGGCTTTTTATCTTACATTCATTCTTCATTGTTGGCTTTTTATATTATATTTACTCTTCATTGTTGGCTTTTAATCTTACATTTTTTCTTCGTTGTTGGCTTTTTATATTATACTAAAAACTATCAGAGAAAAGAGAAACCACGGAAGGTGAACAGAAAAATGCTTACAATGGATGTATATGTTTACGATATCAAGTTAAATAAAAACAAAGATAAAATTTGCATATGTTGGTCACTATAAATTTGTATATTTGTTAGGCGAAATTAGAAACATGATAAAACAATATGAATATTTTTTAGATTGAGATTATTAGCTAGTATGTAAAAAAAATTAACTCTGTTGAAATTTAATTTTATATTTATATATAAATAAAATTAACTCTGTTGATTTTTTTGTATTTAATCGATAACAGCGAAGTTACGCATGTTAAAGTTAGGAAAAATATTTTGATGTTAAGCAAAACCTGCTCCATCTCGTTTTACATAAATGTTGAAAATTTGGTGGAAATTGATGCATTGTAACGAAAGTTTTTAGCGAACACCACTTATGAAATTTGCATTTTATTAATATATATTTATATTTATTTATCAATTTTTTGCTGTTATTGAGTACTAATTCCATTGTTGCTGTTAAATTCAAGTAATATATCCATTGTTGAGCTTGTTGATAAGTGACTATTCCGTTGCTGATGCCTTTGCAAAGTGATATTACCATTGTTGATATCAGTTAAATATCTCTTTGAATATTGATGTTCGTTTAACAATAAAGGTCACCTCTCCGGTAAAAAAAAAATAGACGTCAAAGCTAGACGCCATCTATTGATCGTCGCTGCCACACTTTGGCAAACTGAGAAGCGTCCACCTAGAGACCATGGTTTCGGGCTAATGGCCTTCGTCAGCCTAGAGCGGACTTTATTCCATGAGATCCACAAAAAATCCAATGGAATCCTTAAAATCTGCCTTAATTGTTGATTATGATGCTAGGTACCACTTCCATTGTTGATAATGTTGCCAAGTAACTTCTTCATTGTTGATGTTGATGATAAGAAACTCTTCTATTTTTAGTAAGTTATATTCGATTATTAATACAGTTTCTAAGATATATATGCCCTTTTGATTAGTTTCTATGTAAACCTTCCGTTGTTGATTTTATTTCTAGGTAACTCTTCCTCTCCCCCATTGTTAATAATGTTTCTAACTAATACTTACATTGTTGATAATTTTCAAGTTACTCTCAATTATTGATGTTATCGCTGGTTAAAAGTTACCTTGTTCATGTCGCTGCTAAGCAACTCTTCTCATGTTGATGTTGTTGTTACCTAACTAGTTAATTTTTATAGTGCTGCTATATAACTCTTCCATTGTTGATAATGATGATAAATAATAATTTCTTTAACACAAAGCAATAACGCGCCATCTATACATATAAAATAAAAGGATTTAAAAACGCGAATGTTTCTTTTATACATAAAACGAATTTCTACTGAAATATTTTTAATCCGCCAGACCGCTTTTCAGAGCTCTAATACTGTATTGTATCATTCTGCTTTTATATGCTACACTGAAGGATGGAATCTTAGAAATGGTTTTCAAGTAAACTATGGACATAAGCTTATAGGATAGTAGAATTACATTCAAATATTTGCTTCGAGCAACGCTCTTCAGCAAATACTTTCTTTGTTTATGTTGTTGCTAAGTAAATCTTCAATTTTTGATGTGATTGCTGTTTAATATTACCATAGTTGATGTTGCTAAGTGAGTCTTCGATTGTTATGGGTGTTGGAATCTAATACTTCCATTTTTGTTTGTTTTACTAATTAACTCTTTCATTGTTGATGTTATTGTAAGGTTAATACTATTGTTTATGTTGTTACTATATAATTATTTCCTTGTCGGTATGGTTGCTAAGTAACATATATGTTGTTGATGTTGGTGCTAAGTAATTTTTATAGTGCCGGACATAATATCTCTTTACGCTTTTTTGCTAAGTAATAGTTCCATCGTTAATTTCGTAGCCAAGAGTATTTTTTAAATTATTGATAATGGTGATAAGTAATATTAATTTTTTTTAATGTTTTTGCTATGTGAAAAATTACCATTTTTGGTATCTTTGCTAATTAGTACCTCCATTTTTTATTTCGTTTCTAAATATACAGTAATACATCTGTAATACACTGTTGATACTGTTGCAAAGGTATATATCCAATGTTGATTTAGTTGTTAAGAAATCTTCAAATTTTAAAGTTGTTGCTCAAAAATCTTCCTTCGTTGATTTTTTTTTTTGCTTTTCCCTAGCACACGTGGTACAAGCCATGATAATCATGATGGGTAGAAGTAGGCGACTGCTTTTACTGTAAGTGCACCACATGTCTACACATGTGAAAAGCAGTTCGAATTTACATTTATAAATGTACCAGAGCCCCGTTTGGTTACTTGCACTCGCTGGTGAGATTGGACTTTTGCAAGAATCGGGGGCCATTGGAGCATTTTTTTTTTAATTAGAAAAAAGTGCCCGATGCGGGAATCGAACCCAGGTCGTAGCGGTCGAAAACCAACGGTTTAGACCATCCTTCCACCGATCTCCTTCGTTGATAATTTTGCTCAGTAAAACTTCCATTAGTTATTGCTAAGTAATACTTTAATTGTTGTTGTCAATTGACTCTTCCATTATTGATTGTGTCGCCAAGTAACTCCTCCATTGTTAATGGTGTTTCTAAGTATATCTTCCATTGTTGATGATGTTTCAAAATAATTTTGCCATTGTTGTTGGTATTTCTGGGTAATACTTCCATTGTGGATGTCGTTTCTAAGTAATTCTACCATTGTTGGCGCAGTTTTTAATTAATTCTTCAATTTTTGGTGTTGTTGCTACATACCTCTTCCATTTCTGGTGTTGCTTAGTATATCACCCTTTCATTGTTTTGTTCCTAAGTAATACTTCCATTTGGAATTGCTTTCGTTGTTGATAATAATACACCTATTGTTGATATTGTTGCTTGGTAATGTATAAACAACAACAAAAAGTTTTATTAATACCTTTTTTTGTCTTATACAGATTCTCCAAGCAAAAATGTAGGCACATACAGGAATAACAGTAATAGTACCGGTAAGCAATGTTATTCACAGTCTATCAAATAAGGGTAAAAAAGAAAGGAAGGGCCTAACATAAACCTATATTTAACAGTTAAGAGCAAGCAGTTCTTTTTTTTTAAATAATAATTAGTAGAATTGACAGAAATTTACATAATTATTAGGCATCTCTTCATGGTCTTTTACACGGATGGATCAAGTCGGTTAGAGGATTGTATAAAGTCTTAGGGGTTAATTAATTAGTTCACATTCACCCAGTTGTTCAGTAGAAGCCGCCGGATTCATTAAATTATACTTCGAATATCACTTGCAGCTTTATCAAATTTAAAATAGTTAAAAGTAAAGCTTCGGTCAGCCAGCGCAGTATTTAGCCAGTTATACATTTGTTGATAGTCGGGTTGGATCACAAGGGAATCACCCAGCAATTCTTCTCTGTATTCCATCATGAGAGGGCGGTAGGCTGTGTGTAATTTCATCTTGTATTATATTTTTGCACGAATCACAAATTGCGGGACAATAAGGTTTCCAATGTTTTGAGCAATTTTCGGGAAAAAAATGTTGAAGAGTCTAAGTTGTTCTCTGTGAAACATTTATTTTCAGCGGCAGTGTAGTATTTATAAGCTAGGTAATATATCCATTGTTGATGTAATTGTTGAGCAACTTTAAATTTTGATGCTGTTGCTCAATGAATCTTCCATTGTTGATGAGTAAATTTTTCATTGTTAATGACATAATATAAGTAATGCAATCTTTTCCGATGTTGTTGCTAAGTGATCCTTCCACTTTTAATTGTGTCGCCAAGTAAGGCTTTCATTGTTAATTGTGTTGCTAAGTACCTCTTCCATTATTGAGGGTATTGCTAATTAATTATTAAATTGTTGGTGATGTTGCTAAATAATTATTCCATTGTTGTTGGTGTTTCTGAATAATAATTCCATTGTGGATGTCGTTGCTAAGTAATTATACTATTTTTGGTGCTTTTGCTAATTTTTTCTTTCATTGTTTTTGTTTTTTACTTTGTATTTTTCCATTACGATTGTGTTGTTTCTAAGTAAAGTTTTCATTGTTTTTTTTTTGCTGTCATTGCTGAATAATATATTCATTGTTGATATTGTTGCTAAGTAATATAGCCAATGTTGATGTCGTTGTTAGGTAACTCTTCAATTGTTGATATTTATGCTTAATAATTCTTGCGTTGTTGATAATTTTGCTAAGTTAAACTTCCAATGTTCATGTCTTTGCTAAGTAATACTTACATTGTCGATGTTGTTGTTAAGAGATTCTTCCATTGTTGAGTGTGTATCAAAGTAACTCTTCCATTGTTGATGGAGTTGCTGAGCACCTATTGTTGATGATGTTGCTGAGTAATACTTTCATTGTTGATGGTGTTGTTATCAATAAGTATTTCTCCCATTGTTTTTGTTGTTGCTTAGTAATAATTCCATTGTGGGTGTCGTTGTTAAGTAATTATACCATTGTTAGTGCTGTTGCTATTTAATTTTTCCATTTTTGGTGTTTTTGCTCTGTACTTTTACCATTGCTGGTGTTTCTGCAAATATATATTTAATTGTTTATTTTTCTGCTGAGTATTTTTTATTTTTAGTGTTATTGCTTGGTAACAATCCAATTGTAGACATTGTACTAAGCAACTATTTTATTGTTGGCTTTTAGTTTAAACTTACATTGCTAAAAAATTGTCAACTAATACTTCCATTGTTAAGGCTGCTTCTATGTTATATATAATACAAGAACTCCGCCCTTGCCGGTCCCAAGCCCGGATGAAAAAGGAGGAGGGGGAGCAGTAACAAGCTCACTAAAAAACCTGGGCTCAGTTGGCCCGGCTGATAGTACCCTGTTAGGGCTCCTAATCCAGGGATACAGGATGAGCAGCGTTTGTACTCCATGTTAGGAGCGGCTGCACATGGCGTCTGTTCCTCATGTCAGAGGCGGCCATTTATTTTGGAGCTAAGTCGGCCTGCCACTGAGTAGTGCTCCCAGTCTTAATGACAAAGGCAGACGCATTCTACTTCACCCCGTGTAGAGATAAGAAAGAAGAAGAGATATAATACAAGCAATAATTTTATTAAATTCCCGGAATGCTCTAATTTTTAAAAATTCTGACCCAGAGAGAGGACAAAAAAAAATGAGTACCTGTTTACAACCCATGGACCTTAAGCCTTAAAAGCCACAAGCATTTTTCTAGAAATTGTCTTGTGTTCTAATAATACATAAAATTTTATTCCATAAGTGTGTTTTCAGCAATGTTCTGACGCCTAAAATTTCGAAACAGTGAATATGCATTATTTTATGTATTAAAAACATGAAATTCCTTCTACAGATGCGTTGTTAATGCTTCGAAAGGCATTCAGCAAGATATGCCTAATGAAAGCCCCAGTTATGAGTGGTATAACCTCTTTAAGAATGGACGAAGCTTAATCAAAGTGATCCTAGAGTCGAAAGGTCTATAGAAACGAAAACATAAAAACATCAACCAGAAGTACTTAACAATCATACCAGAACCCTTGGTGGGATTTAGTTTATTTCATTATTCATGAAAATCTGCAATTTGAAAAGAATATCAAAAGGTTTTCGGTTCCTAACCAATGTCAGACCCCATTCAGCTCTTGCTGTTTTGAATATTTGGCCCAAGAATTTCAGGTCCCATATTCATAGTTTCTATTCCCAAATGACTTTTCTTAAAGCCATTCACTTCCCTAAAAAACATAATAGAAAAATCGCCGAAGTTCCTCTGAGGCTTTTGATGATGTAATGTTAAATGTTCGCCTCTTTCATTGTTAATTCGATAGATAAATTATTCTTCGATTGTAAATAATATTGCTAAATAATAGTTTTTGTGAAGTTATTTTGTCATTATATATTTCCATGTTATTGAGGTTGTTACTAGGTAACACTTCAGTTGATGTTGTTACAAATTAAGCATTCCATCTGTTTATCACATGTGTAGACATATGCTGTACTTACAGTAAAAGCAGTCGCCAACTTCTACCACCCATGATTATCATGGCCTGTGCCACGTGACCTATGGATACTAATAATAAAAAGCATTCCATTTCTAATAGTTGTTGAGGGTTCAGGCGGAATCCTCACGCCACCTCGCGGCGGGCGATGTTGGACTTGTGTTCCGGGACATAATATAAATAAAACCGGTAACTAGGAAGCTCCGACGACTCAAAGTGGATTATTGACAAATCAACGGGCAAAACACAACATGGTGGCAGTGGCGGGATCGTGAAGAGCCCAAGTAAGTGCATTTTTAATTAATTCCACTCTTGTACAATCAAACCTGACATGGAATCAAATTCCTTCCTTCCGCCTCCTAACTTCAGTTTCGACGCCAAGGATTGTCCAAGCTGGAAACAGCGATTTTCTCGATACAGACTTCTCTCCAACTTGAACGCCAAGGAACAAGAATATCAGATCACAGCATTGATATACCTTATGGGGAGAGGGCTGAGGAAATACACTCTGCGTTCAATCTCTCAGCAGATGACGCAAAGAACCTCGACAAAGTCATTGAAGCGTTCTACAACGACTTTATTGGCAAACGCAACGTGGTGTATGAGCGGGCTTTGTTCGGATTAAGGAGTCAACGGCCGGAAGAAACCATTGAGGAATTTGTAACAGTTTTGCACAGAATATCTGAGCACTGCGAATACGCTAATCTGCGCGAGGAGCTTATTCGTGATCGTATAGTGCTTGGAGTAAAAGATAGGAAGTTGTCGGAGAAACTGATGCTAAACGAAAACCTGACCTTGACCAAGGCAGTCGAGATCGCCCGTCAGTGGGAAGCTGTGATGCGTGAACAACAGGATCTTAAACCTTCTACATCGCAGGTCGACACAACGCGAAAAGTGGCCAAGCAGAAGCCTAAAGCATCAGGTGATGGCAAGGACAATGGCAGATCAACGTCTAGACAAACATACAGTGCCAAGGAAACAGACGAAGAAAATAAATTCCCAACTTGCTTTAACTGTGGGACTACCAAACATCATTATCGTTACAGAAATAAGTGCCCAGCTAAGGACAAGGTCTGTGGAAAGTGCGCGAAAAAGGGCCATTACACTTATCTCTGTCGAAGAAAAAACAATGAGGTGAACGCCATATCCTCGGAGGAAACCCCAGCGCGGGAGAAGGCCTCATTTGTATATGCTGTCCGCGAGCCTACGCTGGGAAGCAGAAAGAGCAGGTGGAAGTCAACAGTAAGAGTCAACGGCACTGCAATCCACTTCAAGTTGGATCCGGGCTCGGATGTGACACTGATACCATTTTACCTGTACAAGCGGTATTTGAGCAACGTCCAACTGACCCCTACCGACGGCCAACTGATGGCGGCCGCGAACCAAAGATTGGAGAATGCTGGGACCTTCGTGGCGAAGCTCCGAGCTAACACACGTGAAGTGAAGGAAACTGTGTACGTGGTCCACCATTTGGAGCAACCTCTGCTGGGTGTCGGGGCCTGTGAAGACCTCCAACTGGCCAGACGAATTGATCTTATCATCAACGGAACAACGGATGTCAATCCTGAACGAGAGTTCCCTAAGCTATTTGAAGGACTGGGGCTTCTTGAACAGCCCTATCACATCAAGTTGAAGGAAGGTGCCAAGCCCTTCTCCATACCAGTCCCAAGACGAGTGCCTCTTCCGCTCATGCCGAAGTTAAAAGAGCAACTGGCTGCCATGGTGGCTCAAGAAGTCATCGAACCAGTTGATGAGCCAACGGAGTGGTGCGCACCGATCGTCCTAGCTGGAAAGCCAAACGGGAAAATCAGGATCTGTGTAGACTTGTCCCGGCTTAACCTGAGTGTGGAACGTGAGCTTCACCCACTTCCTGTCCTTAAACATGAACTAGCTCAACTCAACGGGGCCAAAATCTTTTCCAAGCTGGATGCTTACTGCGGATTTTGGCAGATTAAACTCTCCGAAGAAAGCCAAACGCTGACGACTTTCATTACGCCCTTTGGCAGATATAAATTCAAAAGGCTTCCCTTTGGGATTTCCAGCGCTCCAGAACATTTCCAGAAACGTATGTCTGCTATCCTACACGGAATCAATGGGGTAATCTGTCACATGGATGACATCCTCATTTTCGCAAAGAGAAAGGAAGTGCATGACGAGACACTACGCGAAGTTTTGAGATGCCTGAAGAACTCAGGGATTACTCTTAACAAAGAAAAGTGCCAGTTCGGTGTAAGCAACGTCACATTCTTGGGACATTGCATCGACGAACACGGTATCAAGGCGGACGAAAAGAAAGTCAAAGTCATCGCCGAGATGAAACCGCCAGCTGACTTGCACGGGGTACAACGTTTTATGGGCATGGTCAATTTCCTAGGCCGCTTTGTTTCAAATCTAGCGGAAATCACAAAGCCACTAAACGACCTGAGAAAGAAAGATACGAGTTTCATCTGGGGCTCACCACAGAAAAAAGCGTTCGAGAAAGTTAAAGACCTTCTGGCCAGTGACCGAGTTCTGGCAAGCTTTGACATCTCTAAGAAGACCATGGTCTCAGCCGATGCATCATCGTATGGACTGGGAGCTGTCTTCAAGCAAGAGCATTAAGCCAACGAGTGGCGTCCAGTGGCCTTTGCATCACGGACGTTGACGAAGACGGAGCAGGGATACGCTCAAATAGAGAAGGAAGCCCTTGCAATCACATGGGCGTGTGAGCGCTTCAAGGACTTTGTGGTGGGAAAAGCCTCCCTCATCGAAACAGATCACAAACCCTTAGTCCCCATCTTCACCACTGAAGATCTGAACGATCTAACGCCAAGGCTTCAACGGTACCGTAGGAGGATGCTACAGTTCTCGTTTCATATCTTTCATACACCAGGGAAGGACCTAATCACCGCTGATGCCCTATCAAGACAACCACTTTCAGGTCATCTTCCCGAAGATGAAGAGCTCCAGGAAGAAGCATCGTCCTGCATCAATCCACGACAGACGACAGACTTGCCAAAATAGCCCTCAACCAGAAGCTGGAGCCTACCCTTCAAAATGTGACATTTCATTCCAAAAACGGTTGGCCCGCCAAATGTCAGCTCTCTCCCTTAGAACGCTCGTTCTATGATGTTCACGAAGAGATAGGGGAAGAGAACGGCTTACTAATGAGAGGACTGCGAGTGATCATCCCCTCTAACATGCGAAAAGATGTTTTGAACCGCATCCACGCAGGTCATCAAAGAATAACAAAATGTCGAGCAAGAGCAAAGGATGTGTTTGGTGGCCAGGAATAGGTCAAGAAATCCAGGATATGGTAAAAACCTGTGAGAAATGCATCGAGAATCAACTCCTAAAGCACGAACCACTCATCCCCAACGACTTTCCGGAACGACCGTGGCAAAAAGTCGGGATGGATTTCTTCCACTACGAAGGAAGAGAGTATTTGTCGTCGTAGACTACTTTTCTCGTTTTAACGAGGTCGTACGACTTACTAAACTTTCGTCGGAAGCTAAGGTAGATCACTGCAAAGCCATCTTTGCTTTCCCTTGTTGATGTCGTTGATATATAACTCCACATTGTCGATACATTGTTATTAAGTGATTCTTCCATTTTTATATATTGCCAACTATTCTAATTTTTGCTTAAAACTTTCAATATTGAGTTTTTGTTAAGTAATCTTCCATTGTTAAAGATTTTGCTAAGTAGCCTTCACATTTTAAACATTGACATTAAATATTCTTACAATTTTTGATGTTCTAGTTCATCATTCGAGATTGATGCTGTTTTCAAATAATTATTTTATTGGTGAAATCATTGCTAAATAAATATACCATTGTTAATGTTTTTTTGCTAAAAAATTATTGTGAATCAGATTTTGTTTATGTAGTATACCAGTTTTGGTATATATAAATAGTTATTAAGTAATTTTTCATTATTAATATTGTAGCAAAGTAACATTTCAAATGGTTGAAAATTTAGATAATTAGCACGACTTTTTGTGATGTATTTGGGTTATTAAATATATAATATATTTGGTTCTATATATATAATATTATCTATTAGAAGCCAAAAGACAACTTACATTTTGAGATTTAGGATATGAAGGAATATAAAAAATGTAGAACAAAGTGATAAAATATAGATAGAATTTTTTACGGGAGGATATAGATATAAAATTACTAAGGTCACCTCTCCCGTCAAAATAGACGTCAAAGCTAGACGCCATCTATTAACCGTCGCCGCAAACTAGCGGACTCGGGTCGGTGACAAAGCCACAACACCAGCTTTGGCTGCCAACCCGAGGCCGCTAGTTTGCGGCGACGGTCAATAGATGGCGTCTAGTTTTGACATCTATTTTGACGAAAGAGGCGACTTTTGTCTTTTATAAAAATGATGAAAGTTAATATTTACAATGATATTTTACATATTAAAATCATAGAATATATATATATGACCAAACATATAACAATTCCCTCCTCCTTTCTAAAACTGATTCTGTCAGGGGGTCTTATTTCTCTGACAGGATACCACCTTGGTGTCTTGTGCTCCCCAGCTGGCACTGGACTCGGCTCCTCTGAGGTCCCAGTCTGGAACACTCTTCTCCACCTATTTGGGGAAGCAGCCTTATCTGAGGAAATCTCCTGTGCACACTCTTATTGGCCCCGGTACCTCAGGAGCCGATTTCGGCAAAATCCAACTTTTTCCTATTTGGCCTGAATGTCTTCTCCATGCTCTATTATCTCTTAACTGGATTTTTAGAGGCATTTCCCTAATTTTCCTTCTTTCCACTCTTCAAGACCATAATAGTATCTAACAAAAGTATTTTCTTAAAATTAAAGATACTTCGGCCAGTATGAATATTTTTATTATCTCGACGTTTCGACAAAAATCTTTTGTCCTCGTCAGGAGCGACCTCGGGACCAAAATTAGTCTTAATTATCGAAAAGATATTTTCGTCAACTTAAAATTCAGAAAAATATTTTCGCTTCAATTTATCCTTACCCGTTAAATTTGGTTGTAAGAAATTTCATCGACTTTACAGCATCCTTTTTAAAAATAAAACTTCTAGAGCTTCTTTCGTGCTCGAATGTGGCACCGTTCTATACGTGAATAGGAAAATTGCCAATTCTTCTAAATTCCTTTATTTTTCATATTATTCAATGATATTTTTAGGGTCGGTACAAAACGCTCAGCCAAGCCATTTAAAGCTGGAAAATATGAAGCAGATATATGATGTTGGATTCCATTTAAAGAAAAATTCCTGGATTTCCATACGTGATAATAGATCTCTTAAAATTATGGTATTTTTAGCTGTTGTAGAATTCAACATTTAAACTCTGGTCATTTAGAATAGCTCTCACCACTATCAAAAACATGTTATTCAGGAATGGACCAGCGTAATCCATATGGATGTGATACCAAGGAGCAGTTCCCCACCACGAAAACCTTCCTGTGTTATGGTATGCTTATTAGGTTCATAATCTCTACAAATTCTATCGATTTCTTCTATTTCGTTATTTATTCCAGGCCACCAAATCAAATTTCGGTCCATCTACGTGTTTCCTTAATTTAATTCCGTTTTGATTTTAGCTCTATATTATTTGAAATGATCACTCTGGTGCCTAGAAATCTCTGTTCAAAGGTTTACTAATCTTTTATCAAGTAGAATGGGCGCTATTTTGGATGATAGGACTTTTCTTTCTAACCATATACAAGGTATTATACAAGTAATTATATTTGTAATATACTACTTTCATGATGGAATCCTTGCAAGACTCTTGCCAGATGTGTCTAGATATAAGCGGCAGTTCTTCACAGTTGAATTATATGAACGGAGAATTTTATGTCCATCATTTAATTCTTCATAGTCTTTAAGAGGGAGTCTTGAAAATCCATCGGCGTTATAGTGGTCTTTTTGTCTTTCTACGCAATAATTTTGAAGTTTTAAAAAGACAAATTAAAGACCATCGCTGCAAGCGTGCAGACATATTTGACAATATTTCTCGTTTCGAATATGTATTTCAAGGACTTATTATCCGTTATTAGCCTAAATTCTCTTTCAAAAACAATAATTATTTAGGTTCTCTATTTAGTGCCCAAATTATATTTGAACATTCTTTTATCATTTTGAGAATATTTATTTTCAGCTTGCGAAAGAGTCCTCGAGATGAAATAAATTGGTCGTTCATTTCCCTCGATATCAATGTGCGATAATAAAGCACCAATTCCATTGCTGCTTGAATCTCAGGATAAACGATTTGGCAATTTAGATTTGTAGGCCATTAAAATTTGATCAGAAGACATAATTTCTTTAATTTGACTGAAAGCTCTTCGTAAACTATCGACCAACTTCACCTGGTTTTATTTTTGAGAATATGATTTAGGGGTGATAAAACTTCCGAAGCACGTTTGGAATAAATGTATGATAATATGTAACAAAACCTATAAATGCATCCAACTGCCTTATATCCAAAAATTCTAGAACATTCATAATTGCTCTAATTTTATCAAAATAGCCTAATGCATTCCATTCCGATTAATTACATGACCGCAATATATCCAGACGCTCTAGGAATAATCTGCAATCTTCTTTTTATGAGCCTTTAGATCATATTCATTTCATCTATTTAAAGCCGGCTCATTTTTGTAAATGATCAGTTTCTGTTCCATCCGTGATATCGTTTAAAATAAACTAGCCTACTTGATATCCTTGCAAAAATTTGTTCAACAATCTTTTGCCAATTGGCTGGGACTGAAGCTATGCCAAAGGTTAGCCTATTGAATCTATAGAGTCCTTTATGTGTATTGATTACAGTTATTTCTCTTGATGCTTCAATTAGTTCTAATTGCAAGTATGCATGGGATCAATCTATTTTGATAAATATACCTATATTTCAGAGAGGATGTCAAATAAAAATTTTATTTTAGCTAAGGAGTATTGATCCACCTTTAAATACAAGATTGAGAGTAATTTTAAAATTGCCGCAAATGTGAACTTGGCCAGTCTTTTTTATTATTGGCCCGAATTGGAGTTTCCCACTTCTTTCTGCTTTAGTTACCACACCTTGTATTTCTAATTTATCCAATTCATTTTCTTTCGAATTTCTCATAAACTAATGGAACATTTCTCGATTTAAAGAATTTCGGATTAGTATTGTTTTTAGGAACAAGGTGGAATTTGGTAATTTTTCAGCACATCAGTGTCTGAAGTGCTAAATCCATTTGAGTATTTATATAGAAGTGAGTCACAGGATATTTCATTAATCGAATTTATATCTGAAAATTATAATATTTTTTTGGAAAACATTTAATCCAACTTGTGCTAAGTAATATCGTCCTGTAATTATTAAAGGTAGTTTCTTATTAGCTTCCTTTACAAATGCATTCATTTTCTCTACACTTATTTTGGTAGAGCGCGCGCCGGGCACTGGACTCGGCACGGCTGCAGGCACATCCCATTGGAGAGCTTGCTGCGCGGTGGACCTCCACCGTGGATATGCCCCGTTTCATTCCCTGGTTCGACCTGGGTCGCAACTGTTTCTCGCTTCCTGCCTCGGGGCATGCCGCCTGTGGGTCCAGAGAAGGGTCGCTGATCCAGATATTTGTGTTGCCGAGCCGTGCGACCCTTGCTCCAGGAGGTGTTCCACTCCTGTGACATGCCCCTGGATCTGCAAGCCTGGCTCCTCGGCGTCGGCCTCCATCCTTAGGAAATAAAGTTAACTAGTGTGGCGAAGACTACCACCTACAAGTACCATCTTAGTCTTGAGTTGGGTAACGCCAGCGATCACATTGACTTGCCCACTCTGTGGGAAAGAACTCTTTTTGTCGGAGTCTTTATCGCGATGGGCGATACCAACGAAGACTTTGTATATATTGAAGCGTTATTTGTTGTATTGTTTACATAAATAGGTTTTTAACAGTGACCCGTGAGCATCCGCCTCGAGCCGCGCGCCTCACTACTAACAAGATATCCGTGTTTTCTTTCTGATTTAAAAAATCTGTTCGTTGGAAGCATTAAACGTTCATCGTTCAATTTATCTTCGCCTGTTGTTTGTAATTCTTACCGCGACAAGTGGTGGAGACGCTGGGTACCGATACCATCACGGATACCTCTGTCAGAAGAAGCCGTCGCCTAGAAGGCCTAGAACCACGTTTTGATTTCGACGAAAAGAATAAGCCAATCAGAAAAATGTCAATATCGGCTGGAGTTAACACGGGTGTTAAAAAAAAAAAAAAAATACTTGCAAACATTTGACAAGAAACCCAACTGTGTTTAGCGGCAATGGAACGGAGGATTGTGGCAAATGGATGAAGGATTACGAACGTATTGCGAGATCTAACTGCTGGGATGCCACGATGAAATTGGCGAACGCACCATTCTTTTTGGAAGGGACCGCTGGCCAATGGTATGATAACAACGAAGAAGGAATGGATTCGTGGGATATGTTTAAGGAGATGTTTAGCCGGACATTCGACAATAGCGGCGTCCTTCTCAGACGCGCTAAGGACAACCTTCAGAGTCGAGCTCAGAAGAGTACAGAATCCTGTGAATCCTATATCCAAGACGTTCTGAGCTTGTGTAGGCAGGTGAATCCCGATATGAGTCAAGGAGAGAAAGTGGCACATCTAATGAAAGGTGTGGTAGAAGATGTCTATCAGGTCATCTTGATAAAGGAAATTGATACTGTTGAAGCCTTTGTCGATTGGTGCCGAAAAGTGGAGGCTTGCAAGCAGCGACGCATCGGGAAACCAAGGTTTGAGCGACTCCCTAACGTCGCAAGTATAGAGCAACCAAACTCCTCGTCTCTGGAAGATCTGATTCGACGAATCGTGAGAGAAGAAATTAAAAGTGCCCTACATTTCGAGTCTATAGTGCCGGAGGTGAACTCCCTGAAGAAAATTATTCATGAAGAGGTTGAGAGAAATCTGACCCCAATTGCGGAGCAGGGTCCATACTACCGAGAACAACGCCGCTACTTTGAAGGACCGGCGAAACCAACCCCGTATTACCAGCAGCAAAGTCCTACAAGGCTGACTACTGCCCGAAGAAAGACTGACGAATGGAGGACGGTGGATAATATTCCCGTTTGTTTCCAATGCGGACGCCCGGGTCACGTCGCCAGGTACTGCCGAGAGCGGCGAGGGATGGTGGATCGACAGCCACCGGGGAGATACCACCCTGTCCAGAACGGCCCGCGAACGATCTATAATAGCGATGAAACCCCAGGCCGCACAAGTTACCGAAGCCCGTCGCCCTATCCAGGTCGTGGCCGATCCCCAGCTGAACGTCGCCCCTCGATATCGCCAAGCCGACGATCTGGCCGATCACCTTATCGTGAGGAAAACTAGAGCAAGCGCCCTTCGCTGGAGGTAAGGTCGCTGAGGAGATTATAAATCCTCCGCCGCTCATAGCCGCTAAGCTATCACAGAATATAGTTGACGTTACTATTGACGATAAAACTTTTCCTGCCCTTGTCGACAGCGGCGCTTCGTTTTCGGTTATTTCGGACCACTTTAGACAACAACACAAAAAGACTATGTTCAGTGACGCTGGCATGACACTTAGAGTTGCCGACGGGAAATATCTCGTTTCCAGGGGCCGATGTACTTTACGTTTAGAAATAAACGGATTAGTACAGCCGTTTGAATTCATCGTTTTACCAAGTTGTAGCCACGACATCATTCTCGGTTGGGACTTTCTGGAGGCGTCAAGGGCTATAATCGATTGTGGTAGCGCCGAGATTCTGTTAGAAAAAGCAGAACTACCAGAGGATTCTTCGAGCATATTCCAAACTGTAGCCGCCGACGATAGCTTTATAATCCCCGCTGGATCGACCAAGCAGATAAACGTAATCAGCGAAACTATACTCGGTGTGAGTGATGTCGTAATGGAGCCTTCGAGGATCCTCTTTCTAGAACATGATCTGATGGTTCCCGCCTCGATCTTCGCTGTCCAGCATGGAAAAGGGAGAATTTGGATAACCAACATCGGCACATGTGATCGAACTGTCCCCAAAGGAATGTGTATTGGAGAGATACAGGTACTGGAAGAGGGTCAGTTGGCGGTCATCGGTGATGCTTCGGACACCAATCGGCAGGAGATTCTTGGACAAGAAAACTCTCCAAACATTGCCTCGACGATAAGCCCTGATCTATCCATGCTTGAAAGGACCAGGATATGTTCGATACTTGGGAGTTTCAGCGGCTTATTTGAATTTAATAAGTTTCCGTCTAATCTGACGAGCACAGCCAAGCACAAGATAAATACAGAGGACCATCCCCCGATTAAACGCCGTCCATATCGAGTGTCGCAGGTCGAACGTCAAACCATTCAGAATGAGGTCGACAAAATGTTGAAAGGAGGTATAGTTCAGCTTTCCGAAAGTCCTTGGTCCTCTCCTGTGGTATTAGTGAAAAAGAAAAATGGTAGTTGGCGTTTCTGTGTCGATTACAGACACCTGAATAAAATCACAAAAAAGGATGTATATCCACTACCAAGGATTGACGATACACTCGATTGCTTAAGAGGGGCGAGTTATTATTCTTCCATGGACCTCCGTTCTGGTTACTGGCAGATTGAGGTGGATGAGGCAGATCGCGAGAAGACCGCCTTCATTACACCCGACGGATTGTACGAATTCAAAGTTATGCCTTTCGGGTTGTGTAACGCCCCAGCGACATTTGAAAGAATGATGGATACCTTGCTGAGGGGGTTGAAGTGGTCAATGTGCCTTTGCTATCTGGACGATATTATTGTGTTTTCACCCACCTTTGACGAACATGTTCGACGCCTTGAATTAGTTCTCAGGTGTCTCTCAAAGGCTGGACTTGTGTTAAATCCAGACAAGTGCTTGTTCGGAACAAAACGACTAAGCATTTTGGGCATTTGGTGGATGGAGAGGGCGTGCACCCCGACCCGGCTAAAGTTGATGCTATGTCCAAATTCCCTACTCCCAAATCCCTCACTGATGTAAGAAGTTTCATTGGAATGTGCTCATATTATCGTCGTTTCATTAAGAATTTTGCTCAAAAAGCTGAACCACTACACAGGTTGTTGAGAAAGGACACCAGATTCGAATGGGGACCAGATCAACGGCAGGCCTATGAATCCTTGAAGTTGGCACTCGCGTCGGAACCCGTCTTGGCCCACTTTGACGAAAAGTATGCGACCGAACTGCACACCGACGCCAGTGGGTTTGGAATTGGTGCGGTTTTGGTCCAGGTCCAGGGAGGAAGTGAAAAACCGATTGGATATGCCTCAAGAACGCTGTCAACAGCTGAAAAAAAGTATTCAACAACGGAGCGGGAGTGTCTTGCCGCGATTTGGGCGATCGGCAAGTTCCGTCCATACCTATTTGGGCGCTCGTTTACAATTGTGACGGATCATCACTCACTCTGTTGGCTTTCGGGCCTGAAGGACCCGTCGGGAAGACTGGCTAGGTGGGCCTTAAGACTTCAGGAATACAATGTGAACGTGGTATATAAAAACGGCAGAAAACAACAAGATGCCGATTGTCTCTCACGCAATCCAATCGAAGCGAATAACCCAGGGGAATCCGGAGATGACATACCAACATTAGCTGCTTTAACTGATATCGTCGCGGAACAGCGGAAAGATCCGGTAATTGTGAGAATATCGGAGGAATGTTTGAAGAACGATCAAAACCGCTTCAAAATAATCAATGGAGCTCTTTACAAGCGGAATTTCGACCCAGTGGGGCAACCGTGGCTATTGGTGATCCCCAGGCATTTGCGCCCTGACGTCCTCAGAAGTCTCCACGATAATCCAACTGCCGGTCATTTAGGGTTGGCTAAAACCCACGATAGAATTAGGAGGAAGTATTTTTGGCCAGGTCTTCTGAGGAGCATAAGAAAATATGTCGGTCACTGTAGGGAGTGCCAGCGTCGTAAACATGCTCCCTTGCGACCGCCCGGGTTGCTGCAACCGATACCACCCACCTCTGTTCCGTTCCAAAGAGTCGGAATTGATCTCCTCGGAAGATTCCCAATATCCCATTTAGGAAATAAATGGATAATAGTTTGCACAGACTATCTGACGCGATACGCTATCACCCGAGCCTTACCATCAGCAGACGCTCAGCAAGTGGCCAAGTTCGTCCTGGAGGACGTAGTACTTAAACATGGAGCACCACGAGAAATAATTACTGACCGGGGTAGGGTTTTTCAGTCTAAACTAATATCCGAGCTGACGGGACTTTGCTCTTCGGCTCAGAGATTTACCACGGCGTACCATCCTCAGACGAATGGTCTCACTGAGAGACTTAATAAAACCCTGGCCGACATGATGTCAATGTATGTGGACGTCGAACAAAAGGAATGGGACGTTATTCTTCCGTTCATCACGTTTGCTTACAATACGGCGAAGCAGGACACCACCGGATTCACCCCATTCAGCCTCATCCATGGACGAGAAGCTGAAACTACGTTGGATACATTGTTTCCTCTTTTAAAAGATGAAGATCAAGAGGACTATAATCGAGAGATAGTGACCCGAGCAGAGGAGACGCGACAATTGGCTCGGCTACATACACTGAGAGCGCAAGAGGGCAATAAACGACTCTACGACGCCAAACATCGAGAAGTGAGCTATCAGCCAGGCGATAAAGTATGGATATTTATACCCGTTCGGAAAATAGGGATATCCGAAAAATTAATAAAACGATATTTCGGCCCTTATAGGGTGACGAGACGCATTTCGGATGTGACGTACGAAGTCGAAAGTCTAGACACTACTAACCGCCGTCGTAAGCCAAAGGAAATTGTGCACGTAGTGAGAATGAAGAACTACCGTGACCCGGACGAACAACTGGACCTACCCGAGGATGAGCCTGCCGTCTGACAGCGAGGACGCTGTCCTTTTGGAGAGGAGGGCATTGTAGCGTTATTTGTTGTATTGTTTACATAAATAGGTTTTTAACAGTGACCCGTGAGCATCCGCCTCGAGCCGCGCGCCTCACTACTAACAAGATATCCGTGTTTTCTTTCTGATTTAAAAAATCTGTTCGTTGGAAGCAATAAACGTTCATCGTTCAATTTATCTTCGCCTGTTGTTTGTAATTCTTACCGCGACAATATTATATACATAGGTATTTGATTGAAAAGGCATATATGGGAACAAAATATATTTTAAACAATATTTCAGTTGGCTGAACTCCAACGAATGCTTAATAATATTTTATTGCTCCTTTCGTTGGCTTGGTAATTTTCTTTTTTGTTGTTGTTGGTTTGGTATAACACTCTCATTGTTCTTGTTGATGTTGGCTTGATAACTCTTCTTGTTTCTGCTGTTGTTCAGTTGGCTTTGTAACTTTTTCAATATTTTAAAAATAGTACAAAAGTGAAATTGCACTGGGATCAGTTTATTAATTTGAAATAAATGCATCTTCTGATCGTGCAACTAAAGGTTGACACAAGCCATCAGCAGATCATGAGATGCCTTTCTCTCAATCTTTCGTCAGTATTGTTGTTTTGTTGGCTTGGTATCGCTTTCAATGTTGTTGTAGACTTGATTGATATTTTATTGTTGTTGTGTTGGATTGAAATGTTTTCGTGTTTTTGCAACTGCTGGCTAAGAAACTATCTCATTATTGTTTTTTTGTCGGCTTGGTAATTCCTTCATTGTTGTTGTTAATGGCTTTCGATATTGCTCATTATTGGTGTTGTTGTTTGGTAACTATTTCATTGTCGTTGTTAGCTTGGTAACTCGTTGTTGTTAGCCTTTATTTATTTATTTCAATTTAAAGCGCTATGTCCCCCTAGGGACATGCGCTGTCATACATGTATGCCTCTACATTTGTCTATATATATACAATATTTTAGGCTGTATAGTCGTATGATATTAAAAGGTGAAAGAAAGAAAAAGCATTTCCATCAAATATTCACATCAAAATGGTTCAAAATATCATTATTATTGAAAGAGAAGAGAAAAATATATACGAGTTTGAACATTCTAAGGACACTTGGTCATTTTCTCTTTATTGTGGCAGTTGCTTTGATTACCATTTCATTCCTTTTGTTGGCTTAGCAACTATCTCATTGTTGATGTTGGTTTAGTAATTCTCTCTTTGCTGTTGTTGGTTTAATAACTCTCTCATTGTTGTTGTTTATGTTGGCTTGGTAACTTTCTCATTGCTGTTGTGTCTTAGTACCTCTCACTCTCTCTCTCATCGTTTTTGTTGATGTTGGCTTAGTAACTCTCCCATTGTTGTTGTTGATGTTAGCTTCTCATTGCTATTGTTGGTTTAGTCTCTATCTCTCATTGTTGTTGTTGATGTTGGCTTGGTAACTTTCTCATTGCTGTTGTGGTCTTAGTAACTCTTTCATTGTTGTATTTTATGTTGGCTTAGTAATTTTCTCTTTGCTGTTGTTTTCTTAGTAACTCTCTCATTGTTGTTGTTGATGTTAGCTTAGAATTTTTTCATTGCTAATGTTGGTTTAGTCTCTATCTCTCATTGTTGTTACTGATTTTGACATAGTATCCTTTCATTGCTTTTGTTGACTTAATAACTCTTTCATTGTTGTATTTGATGTTGGCTTAGTAATTTTCTCTTTGCTGTTGTTTTCTTAGTAACTCTCTCGTTGCTGTTGCTTGCTTAGTAATTCTCTCAACGATATTGTTGATGCTGCTTGGTAACTCTTTCATTGCAGTTTTTAGTTTTAAATCTCTCATTGTTGTTGTTGATGTAGGCTTGGTTACTTTTTCAATTATGTTTTTTGCTTAATGACTCTCTCATTTCTGTTTTGGGCCAAGTAACTCACTCATTTTTGTTGTTAATGTTGGCTTGGTAACTCTCTCATTGCTTTGGTTAGCTTAATAACTAACTCCTTTTTTGTTTTTTATGTTGGCTCGGTAATTTTCTCATTCCTCTTGTTGGCTTATTAACTCTCTCATTGCTGTTGTTGGCTTAGTAACTATCTAATTCCTCATTTTTGTTGTTGATGTTTGCTTCATAAAACTTCAATTGCTGTTGTTGGCTTAGGCAATGTCTCATTCTTGTTGATGTTGTCTTAGTAATTTTCTCATTATTTGAGTCGAAAGGCGATCCATTAAATAGGTTTATATAAAAAATGGCGTACCTGGATCTGTAAAGAAAAAAAAAAACATTTTTTTCTCAAAATATTTCGAGATATTTCTCCCTCTTTATCAATTTATTGCACAGTAAACCTAATATAAAAATTCTTTTAGATCACAAAGTTGTTTTCATGTGATCTAGAAAATTTGTATATTAAGTTTACTGTGTGTTATATATTCACATTTTCATAGAGATTATTTATCATCATCATTTGCTGTATAAATACTTTGTTTTTAATTAAAATAGTAGTATGCAAAAATGGCTAGCGTTGCGTCATAATATTTTAAAGTAGATACATAATAATTGGCGACGAAGGTAAATCTTTTAATAAGTTAAAGCTGAAGTAAATCTTTTATTTTTACTAAGTTAAAGCTTAGGTAAGTTGAACTTTATTTTTAAAATGGCAAGTTTTGGCAAGCTTGAAAATTTTGATTTATCTAAGCCTGAAGGGTGGATTGCATTTCTCGAAAGAATTAATTTTTATTTCGTGGCGAATGGCATTGAAAAATTTGAACAAAAGAAGGCAATATTATTGACTTTAATAGGTCCTGAAACATTTTCTTTGGCAAGATCATTGGCCGCACCTAAATCTTTAAATGATATTGATTTTAGCGAATTGATCAAGCTATTGACTGGCCATTTCTGCCCTAAACCAAACGTAATTGTACAAAGATACCATTTCAATAAAAGAAATCAAGGCACAGAATCGGTATCCGCCTATGTGGCTGAACTAAGAAAATTAAGCGAAAACTGTGAATTTATTGATTTAGATGATCGCTTAAGAGATAGACTGGTATGTGGCTTGAGAAATGAATCTCTGGTTAAAAGACTATTGTCTGAAAAAGACAACCTTTGAAAAGGCTGTGAATTTGGCACTGTGTGATGAATCGGCTAGTGCAGATGCAAGTATTCTACAGGAAAAAATGCCAGAATTAAATGTGATTAGTAAATTAAATAAATTTGAATCGCCCAAGTTTAAGCCAAATAAAATCAATTCTAATAGTTTTAGAAAAAGTGTAAAAAAACTGGTTTGCATTCGTTGCAAGGGCAACCACTTGCCAAAAGTATGTAAATTGCAAAATGCTAAATGTTTTAAGTGTGGCAAAATAGGTCATTTACAAAAGGCTTGTTTAACAAAAGCGAATAATCTTACATATTTACATAATAAAAATAATAGTTTCAGTTATCCATTTTTGAATAGCCTCAAAACAGATGATGAAATTTGTCCATTCTACATTACAGCAAATTTAGATGGAAATGAAATAACAATGCTAATAGATTCAGGTAGTATGCATTCAATACTGAATAAAGAAACCTATTTAAAGTACTGGAAAATGACGCAACTTAGTAAATCTGATGTTTCTTTAAGAACATGGGCATCAGATAAAGTAAAAATTATAGGAAAACTCAATGTGATGGCTAAAGTCGCAAATTGCACAAAAAGCATGCCAATTTTGGTGGCTGATGGACTGGGTCCTAATATTCTAGGAAGACAATGGTTCGGAGCGTTCCATTTAAAAATAAATTTCTTGAATATAAATGGAAGTAATCCGATATCTCCTGAATTCGAGGAATTGTTCAAGGAAGAAATAGATGCTTACAATGGCCCTTTAATTCACATTGATCTTCCTGAAAATGCTGTGCCAAAATTTGTAAAGGCCAGGGCAGTGCCTTTTTCTCTAAGAGAGTTAGTGGATAAAAAGCTGAAATCCCTGGAAGAGCAAGGAATTATTGAACCAATAAAATTTTCTAAATGGGCATCACCAATTGTTACGGTTCTAAAAAATGATGGAACAATAAGGATTTGTCATGATTACAAGACAACAGTTAACTTATATACCAACCCAGATGAATATACACTGCCCACAATTCCACAACTTTTGGACAGGTTAAGAGGTGGTAAGGTATTTACTAAATTAGATATGGCCCAAGCCTATCAACAATTAAAGGTGGATGATGAATCTTCTGAAATTCTTACCATTAATACGCCCAGAGGATTGTATAGAGTTAAACGTCTTCCCTTTGGATTGAATTCCGCAGTCGGAACCTTCCAAAGATTTATGGACACTCTTCTAATGGGGATTGATGGAGTAGCAGTTTATTTGGACGATGTCCTTATATCAGGAATAAATTGTGGTGACCTTATGAAAAAAACTGAAAAAGTTTTTTTGCGTTTCAAGGAAGCGGGACTCCGTCTTAAAAGAAACAAATGTAAATTTTATGTTCCAGAAATTGAATTTTTAGGAATGAAAATTGACAATAAAGGAATTCATCCATCCGAAGAAAAGTTGAGAGCAATTAAAGATGCCAGACCACCATCTAATAAAAGAATTGATGTCTTTTTTAGGACTTTTAAATTATTATGAGAGGTTTTTAAAGAATAAAGCCACAGTAGTTGAACCTCTTCATAGACTTTTAGACAGTAATAATCCTTGCAAATGGAACAGAGAGCATCAAAGAGCCTTTAAAGAAGCTAAAAGCTTAATCAGTTCTGAGTCTGTTTTAGCTCATTTTGATGATAATCTGCTTATTCTGGTCAGCTGTGATGCTTCTGAGTATGGCATTGGAGCCATATTGTCCCAAGTAGATCATGGAGTTGAAAGACCAGTTGTATTCGCCTCCCAGACCTTGAATAAAACTGAAAGAAGATATGCTGTGATTGATAGAGAAGCATTGGCAGTAATATTTGCTGTATCTAAATTTTATCAGTATCTTCTGGGGAGAAAATTCAAAATTTTGACAGACCATAAACCTCTCATTGGCCTTTTCAACCCTAGTAAACCGATACCCCAAGTTTTATCACTTCGCATGTTAAGATGGTGCCTAACTCTGTCTGCATATTCATACTCTATAGAATATAAACCAGGAAGAACAAATGGGAATGTAGATGCACTCAGCAGACTACCATTGAATGAATCACCAAGTGAAGTTCCAAACCCACTCGAAATATTTTTCATTGAGTCAGAAAATGCTGCTGTTAGTTCTTCTGAAGTTGCAAAGTTAACTAATAAGGATCCTATTCTGTCTAGGATAAAATTTTGGGCATTGAATGGGTGGCCTGAGCAGAGGTATGAGGAGAAATTTAAAGATTTTTCCAACAGGTCTAGTGAGATTTCAGTTCACAAAGATTGCTTGCTGTGGGGGAGCAGAGTGATAATTCCTGAAAAGTTGAGAAGAGACATCTTAAATCTCTTGCATGACACTCATATTGGCATAGTGGGGACAAAAGCGCTAGCTCGAGGATTATGCTGGTGGCCCGGGATGGATAAAGATATTGAACGGATGATATCCAGTTGTGCAGTTTGTTTGTCGTGTAGTCACGATCCGCCAAAAACTGACGTATATCCTTGGATTTGGCCATCAAGACCTTGGTCGAGACTACATATTGATCATGCGGGTCCTTTTCAAGGAAAACTTTTTTCTGGTTGTAGTAGATGCCTATTCTAAGTGGATTGAGGCTAAAATCGTGTCTACAACATCTACTGAAACTACCATCAATAGTCTAAGGGAAATATTCGCGACTCACGGGTTGCCGGATGTGATAGTTTCAGATAATGGTACATCCTTCACATCGGAACTTTTCAAGACTTTCTTAAAAAGAAATGGCGTAAGGCACATCTTGTGTGCGCCTTATCATGCAGCGTCAAATGGGCAGGTAGAGAGAGCTATTCAGACGCTTAAAAATCTGCTAAGAAAGAACAGCTCGGGAAATTGGACGACTAGGTTATCTAGATCTTTATTATCGATGAGAATAGCGATAAACAGCACGACGCAAAAATCCCCAGCTCAGTTGTTGATGAACAGAAACCTGAAGAGTCTCTTAAATAAATTTCATCCTGAAGGTGTGTCGGAGGGAAGGATGCGACAGGAAGACAGGTTTATAAGAAATTGGAAACCCCATAGAGTAGTAAATGAAGGACAGGCAGTTATAGCACGAGGGTACCATGGCCCCAGATGGCTACCAGGTGTAGTGCAAGAAAAAACTGGTCCTGTTTCTATTAAGGTAGAGACAGATGACGAAGAAATTTTAAACCGGCATTTAGATCAAGTCAGAGATTGTGGGGAAAGGGAAGCAACTCCGTCTACATCGTCAACCCCACAAGAGTCAACTAAAATTGAAGACCCCCAAGCTGGTCAGGAAATAGATCCTACTGGTGAAGCATCGAGTCCTATTTTGAGAAGGTCCTCAAGATTAAGAAGGCCTTCGAAGTTTTTTGAAATGTAAATTTTTGCTGTGGGGAGAAGTTGTTATATATTCATATTTTCATAGAGATTATTTATCATCATCATTTGCTGTATAAATACTTTGTTTTTAATTAAAATAGTAGTATGCAAAAATGGCTAGCGTTGCGTCATAATATTTTAAAGTAGATACATAATACTGTGCAATAAATTGATAAAGAAGGAGCAATCTCTCGAAATATTTTGATACATATATTTTTTTCTTTACAGATCCGAGTACGCTTTTTTTCATATAAATCTCTCTTTATTGATGTTCATGTTGGCATGGTAACTTTCTCTTTGCTCATGTTGGCTTTGTAACTCTCTCGTTGCAGTTGTTGGCTTAGTAACTAAGTCATTTCTAATTGTTTTTTTTATTAGCTTGGTAACTCTCACATTGTTGATGTTGATGTTAGTTTAATAATTTTCCCATTGCTGTGTTGGTTTAGTCTAGATCTCTCAATGTTGTTGTTGATGTTGGCATAGTAGCCCTCTCATTGCTCTTGTTGACTTAGTAAATCTCTTATTGTTGTAGTTGATGTTGGCATAGTAGCCCTCTCATTGCTCTTGTTGACTTAGTAACTCTCTTATTGTTGTAGTTGATGTTGGCTTAGTAATTTTCTCTTTGCTGTTGTTTGCCTAGTAACTTTCTCCTTGATAATGTTAATGTTGGCTCAGTAAATTTTTCATTACTCGTGTTGGCTTTATAACACTTTAATTGCTGTTGTTGGCTTAGGCACTCTTTCATTGTTGTTGTTGATGTTGGCTTGCCAACTTTCTCATTGCTCTTTTTGGCTTAGTAACTCTTTCGTTGATGTTGTTGGCTTTGTAACTAACTCATTTCTAATTGTTATTGTTAATGTTGTCTTGGTAACCCTTTCATTGGTGTTGATGGCTTATTATTTCTCTCAGTTTATGTTGGCTTAGTAACTTTCTCCTTGCTGTTGTTGGTAAAATAACTCTCTCATTGTTGTTGTTGATATTGGCTTAGTAACTTTATATTGCATTTGTTGGCTCAATAACTCTCTCAAAGTGTTGTTGATGTGAGCTGAGTAATTTTCTCATTGCTATTGTTGGTTTAGTAACTTTCACATTGTTATATTTGATGTTGGCTTAGTAACCTTTTCATTGCTGTTGTTGGCTTAGTAAATCCATCATTGTTGGTGTTGATTTTGGCTCGCTAATTCTTTCTCTAATTAGTAACCCTCTCATTGCATTTGTTAGCTTCAACTCTCTCATTGTTTCTGTTGATGTGCTTCGTGACTTTTTAATTCTCATTTTTGTTAGTGACTCTCTCATTGCTGTTGTTGGATCAGTAATTCTCTCATTGTTGTTTTTGTTGTGGGCTTATTAACCCTTTCATTAATGTTGTTGGCTTGGAGAGAGTACTACTCTCATTATAGTGGTTGATGTTGGCTTCCTAACTCTCTTATTGATGTTGTTGGCCTGATAACTTTCTTATTGTTGTTGATGTTCGTTTTGTAACGTTCTTTTTCCCTTTATTGCCCCAGTAACTTCCGCATTGTTGTTGTTAATGTTGGCTTGGTAACGCTCTCATTGCTGTTATTAGCTCAATAACTCCTTCATTTTATTGTTGATATTGGCTTTGTAACTCTCTCACTGTTGCTGTTGGCATAGTATCTGTTTCATTTCTCATTTTTATTGTTGATCTTGACTTTATAACCCATTCATTGCTGTTGTTCGCTTACTAACGCTCTCATAGTGGTTTTTGATGTTGGGTTAGTAACCTTTTCATTAGTGCTGTAGGGTTAGTGTCTCTCACATTGCTTTTGTCCGCTTAATAGATTTATCATCGTTGTAGATTTTTTCCTGGTAACCCTTTCATTGCTCTTGGTGGCTTTGTAACTCTCATTGCAGTTGTTGGCCTAGCCTCTATTCTATTTTTCATTGTTAGGCATGTTATGTTGATAACCTATTAATTACTGTTGATGGCTTAGTAATTCTCTCATTGTTGTTGTTTATGTAGGCTTGTTAACTCTTTTATTGCTCTTGTTTGCTTAATAACTCTCTAATTGGTGTTGTTGCAGTCTGTCTGCTAATTTTCTCAATGCTCTTGTCGGCTTAGTAACTCTAATTTTTGTTGTTGATGTTGGCTTTTCAACATCATGGTTGCTGTTAGCTTTGTAACATAATCATTGCTGTTGGCTTAGTAACATTATCATTGCTGTTGGCTTTGTAACATAATCATTGCTGTTGGCTTAGTAACTATCTCATTTCTCGTTGTTGTTGTTGTTGATGTTGTCCTGGCAGCCCTTTCATTGATGTTGTTGGCGTGATAACTCTTACATTGCTGCTGTTGACTTGGTAATTCTCTCAATTGTGTTTTCGTCTTAGTTACTTCCTCATTTTTGTATTGATGAGGTAGGTATGGTAACTTTCTTATTGTTGCTGTTGATGCTGGTTTGGTAACGCTGTCATTTGATTTTTGCGGTAACACTTTCATTTCTGTTGTTGGCTTAGTAACTAATATATTTTTTATTATTGTTTATATTAGATTGATAACCAATTAATTACTGTCGATGGCTTAGTAACGCCCTAATTGCTGTGGTTAATATTGGCTTGGTACCTCTTTCATTTTCACACACACACACAAAAGCCTTTATTAAGACACACAGGTCTTACAGAGGATTCTCCTTGGGGTTACAGGACGGAGAAACCTATGAAAGTGGGAAATAAAAAAAAATGGAGAATGATTATAAAGATTATAAGAAAAAAAAATAAGAAAGAAAAAAAATTGGAAATATAATGGGAGAAGTGGAGAGCGAAAAGTGGAAAGAAAACAGGTATTTACTACCTTTTTCATTTTTTGTTTTTGGCTTAAAACTCTATCATTATTGTAGTTTGTCACTTTCTCATTGTTGATGTAATCTTGGTAACTTCCTCATTGTTTATGTTAGCTTGGTAACTTTCCCCATTCAGGTTGCTAGCTTTGTAGCTCTCTTTTTATGGTTTTTGATCTTGGCTTGATAACTCTTACATCCCTGTTGTTGGCTTAGTAACTTTCTAATTATTGTTGTTTTTATGTTGACTTTGTAATACCCTCATTGGTATTGTTGTTTCAATAACTTTCTCAATATTGCTGTAATGTAGGCTTGGTAACATTTTCATAGCTGATGTTGACTTGGTGACTCTTTAATTGCTGTTCTTGGCTTTGTTACCTTCTAAATTTTTATGTTGGCTTGGTAACTACTTTATTCTTCTTTTTACTGTTGAGTTGGTAATTTTCTCATTGTTGATGTTGTCATGATAACTTTTATATTGCTGTCGTTAATGTTTTTATGGTAACTCTATCAATGCATTTGTTGGCTTAGTAACTCTCTAATTGATATTGTTTTTGTTTCCTTTGTAACCCTTTCATTGCTATTGTTGTCTTAGTAACACTTTCATTGTTGTAGATAATGTTGTCTTGGTAACTTTCTCATTGCTGTTATTGGTTTCGTTACTCTATCATTGTTGTTGGCTTTGTCACATTCGCATTGTTGATATTAGGTTGGTAAACTTATCATGGCTGTTGTTTGCTTGTTCAGAACTTCTCTCTCATTTCTGTTCTTGGCTTAGTTACATCCCCATTTTGTTGTTGATGTTGGCCTGGTAACTCTCTCATTGTTGTTGTTGATGTTGACTTGGTAACGCTCTTATTGCTCTTTATGACTTAGTAGTTCTATCATTTTTGTTTTTGGCTAAGTAATTCTCATTGTGGTTGATTTTGACTTGGTATTTATTTCATTATCGATGTTGGCATGGTAACCTTCTCATTGTTGTTGTTAACTCTCCCATTTCTGTTTTTGGATTAATATCTTCCCCATTGTTGTCGTTGCCTTTGTTTCGTTTTATTCTAACATAAGTGGCAGAGGCAGCGCGCAGCGATGTAAGTACGGAGAGCTACGTCATCGCTGACCAATGGGAGGCCAGCTGGCGGACTGCCAGAGGGAGCTCGCCACCTTCTAGAAGATTCTTCTTACCAACGCGCGCCACTAAAGACAATGCATTTCATAGCTGCGGCTTTAAATCATATTCTTTAAATATTCAATGTAAAGAAAAATAAAATAAATTCATTTGTAAAGCTTGGGATGATTGCCTGACCAAGATAAGTAAACTTATTTCTTTAAACTAGTATAAACATTATATTCAATTAAGCCTAACGAGAACAAATTGTTTTGTAAACAATCATTCTGATTTTCCTACTTGCGTATTTGCCAAGTGGGAAACAAAACATTGGTGCCGAAACCCGGGAATAAATCTATTAAATAATTATTTAAATATAAATAATTATAATTCATTTTTGAAATGTATTATTAAAATTAATAATAACAAAGATTAAAGATGGCTGCCAAATTTAAAGCTACTTTAAATATTCTTGAATTTCATTTCAAACAAGTGGATTATTTTGAACAAATTTCGCTCAAGATAATTGAATCGAAGGATGATGCAAATTTACAGACATATAAACAAGATATTTTAGATATAAAATCTAACATTGAAAAAACTTATTGTAATCTTTTAACATTTTCTGAATTTGATAATGAAGTTTACTTTTCTAGAGTTATGCAATACAAGGATAATCTTAGAAATTTAGTGGCGAATATCAATAAAGTATCTTGTACAGCCAGTTCAAGCAAAATCGATGATCTAAATCAATCAACCACAAGTAAAATAGAACTTCCTAAATTTAATTTACCTTCCTTTTCTGGTGATGTTAACGAATGGCTTAGTTTCAAGCAATTGTTTTCTCTGTCTATTGATTCCAATACCGCTCTAACTGATTCACAAAAGCTGCAATATTTACAATCAGCTGTTACTGGAGACGCTGAACGACTTATTAGGGGATTTCCTGTTATTGATGAAAACTATGCCCATGCTTGGGCCACATTGGTCTCCAGATATGAAAACAAAAAAGAACTTGCCTTTTCACAATGTACAAAATTATTCACTTTAAAACCTTTAAAACTAATAAATTCCAAGGCCATTTTCCAACTACTAGATATATGTAATGAAGCCATGAGAAATTTGAAATCACTGGGTTTGGAGAGAAATACACTTGTTGATATCTTTCTAATACATTTCCTACAAAGAAAAATAGGTGATGATTTGAAAAGGCAATGGGAATTGACGTTGATAGATGATGGCTTTCCATCCTACGAAAATTTTATTATGTTTCTTGAAAAACAAGCAAAAAGTTTGCAATCGATAAAAGGTTATGCTAAAGAGGATAAATCTGTAGTGAAACAAACACATGTATATAATTCTATTTCAAAAGGTGATGATAAATGCCTATTATGCAAAAATTCACATCCTATATTCAAATGTGACAAGTTCCATAAAAGTTCTCTCCTTGAAAGATGGAACATAGTAAAAACCAATAACCTTTGTTTCAATTGTTTGCGATCCAACCACAGAGTAACATCATGTAAAATCACTATGCATTGTAAATCATGCAACAAAAAACATCACACTCTTTTGCATTACTTCCAACCCGAACCTTTGAATATCACTTCAATTGAAGCCCCAATTGCCCAATCTAGCGTTTCATGTTTTCTCAGTGATACAACAAAGCCCAATGAGACAATCTTATTATCTACTGCTATCGTGAGAGTGAGAGCAGAAAATGGATCGTTTCATCCATGCAGAGCTTTGATTGATACTGGTTCTCAAAGAAGTCTAATAACAGAAAGTTGTCGTGAAAAGTTGAATCTTCCTGTTAAAAAGAGCCAACTCACAGTTTTTGGAATTGGTAACCAACCAATACAGCAGTCTGCTAGTGAGACTTTTCTTCAATTTAAGCCTCATTTTTCTGATAGAATATTCAAAATTTCATCCATAATACTCGATCAAATCACTGTTGATTTACCTAATTTTCTGATAAATAGAGATAATTGGCCTCATCTTAAGAATACTTTATTAGCAGATCCCAATTTTGATAAAACAAGTCCCATTGGTTTAGTAATTGGTGCAGACCTAGCCCCATTTTTATATACAGGAAAACTACGATTCCAAAATCATCCAGGACCCACTGCCTGTAGTTCCAAGTTAGGATGGATACTTTCAGGAAATGTTTCCAGTTCTGAGACTGGAAACAACTATATCTCATTATGCTCAACATCCCAAGGAGATGATAATCTGCGACAGTTTTTTGAATTGGAATCGGTTCCTGCCGCTCTTCCATTGACTAAAGAGGAGAAGAGTTGCGGGGACATTTATGACAAAAACTTTTGCATATCAACAGATGGAAGATATTCTGTTGGTCTACCGTTTAAATCTGTGCCTAATCTCGGAGACTCACGTCAGAATGCCATGAAACGATTTCTTGCTCTTGAGAGAAAATTGCACAAATCTTCAAATCTTCTTCAGCAATATAAGGATTTCATGATGGAATACCTTTCTCTCAACCACATGGAGCTCATTCCGAAAAACTAACGTGACAAACCATCAGACAAGTGCTATTATATACCTCACCATTGCGTTCTGCGTGAGCAGAGCAGCACTACTAAATTAAGAGTAGTGTTTGATGCATCGTGCAAAACGAGCAACAATTACTCCTTAAATGACTTTCTTCATACTGGACCAAAATTGCAGCATGATATTTTCAATATTCTTGTGAAGTTTCGTACTAATCCTATAGCTTTTACGGGAGATATTGAAAAAATGTACAGACAGATAAAAGTGAACTCTTCTGATCTCGACTTTCAGAGAATCTTCTGGAGAAATAGTCCATTGGAATCTTTATTGGAGTATAGATTGCTCACAGTAACTTATGGAATGTCGTGTGCACCATATCTTGCAATCCGTACCTTGATGCAACTTGCCACCGACAAAGAACTCCTGTTCCCAGAGGCATCTAAAATCATAAAAACTGATTTTTATGTAGACGACCTACTTTCAGGCGCAACAACAATCGAAGAAGCAAAAGTTCTCATTGATGATATCCGGAAAATCCTTTTATCTGGTGGCTTTTGCATAAGAAAATGGATGTCAAATGTCCCTGAGGTTCTTTCAGAGGTACCAGAAGCGCTGAAAGCACATGATTCATATGAAATCGGAGATAATTCATCTGTTAAGATTCTTGGGATAAATTGGAATCCATCCACGGATAATTTCACAATTACAGTCAATTCACTAAAAGACGTATATTCTAAAAGACAATTGTTATCGGACATTTCTCGAATTTATGACCCTTTGGGATGGTTATCACCGGTGATCATTAGCTTCAAGATTCTGTTCCAAACTTTGTGGAAACAGGATTTGGATTGGGATGATCCCTTGTCTGAATCGTTATGTTCTCATTGGAGGAGAGTGAAAATGGATTTGGCCATGCTAAATCATATTAAAATTCCTAGATACATTTCCTGCAAGGGACTTATACATTCTTTAGAACTCCATGGATTTTGTGATGCTTCCGAATCTGCATATTCATCAGTTGTTTATATGAAATCTCGTTTTAAATCTGGTCATGTTCAAGTCACATTGATTGCTGCCAAGACAAAAGTCGCTCCCTTGAAGGCAACGTCAATACCTCGTCTGGAGCTTTGTGCTGCTCTTCTCCTTTCAAATTTATATGATTCCATTTGCAGCTCATTGCTGTTGCAGATTGACCGAGTAATTTTGTGGACAGATTCCCAGATTGTTTTATGTTGGATAAAATCTGAATCAAAACATTGGAAACCTTTTGTTGGTAACCGGATTGCAGAAATTCAGCGACTAACTCTGCAATCTTCTTGGTACTATGTGTCTACCAAGGATAATCCTGCAGATTGCGCCTCCAGAGGTATAACTTCTTCAGAACTAGTAAACCATTCACTTTGGTGGAATGGTCCTGATTGGCTATCAAACTCAAATTTACAAGATCCGCTACCAATCACATATGAACTTCCAAAAGAAGTTTGTCATGAAAAAAGAAAGACTGTTCCGATTGTTCATTTCACTACTTGTCCTATTCTAGACTTTATTTTTAAATTCTCAACATTCAGGAAGCTGAGCAGAGTTACGGCATGGCTCCTAAGATTTAACCACAATGCTAGACACAGCAGCGACAAAATAAAACACAAAGAATTGTCCTCTAATGAGCTCGATAATTCAATTCGAACTCTTATTCAAATCATTCAAAGTTCAGAATTTAAAACTGAAATTCAATGTTGTAATCAAAGCAAAGTACTACCATCAAACTCAAAACTTTTATCCTTAAACCCATTTATTGATTCATCAGGAATTCTACGTGTAGGAGGTCGACTGCGCAAATCCAACCTGCAATTCAATGAGAAGCATCCAATAATTCTTCCTCACAACCATTTAGTTACAGAATTGATTGTTCAACAATTCCACGTAGAGCATCTTCATTCTGGTCTCCAATTAACTCTGTGTGCCATCCGACAAAAGTACTGGATTCCATCCGGTAGAATTCTAGTAAAAAAGCTCATTAATCGTTGCATGACATGTTTCAAGACGAAACGCCAAGTGTCAAAACAAATCATGGGAGATCTGCCTATCCATAGAATCATACCCTCAAGCCCTTTTAGCAAAACAGGAATAGACTTCGCAGGACCATTTATAACTAAACCTAATGTCATAAGAACAAAAGTAACATTAAAATCATATATAGCATTATTCATTTGTTTCTCAACGAAGGCTATTCACCTTGAGATAGTTTCAGATCTGTCAACCCCTGCCTTCCTCGCTGCTTTTAGAAGATTCATCTCTCGTCGAGGAAAACCCTCTGATATTTTCACCGACAACGCTACTAACTTTAAAGGAGCTAAGAATATTTTGAATAATATACATCAACTTGTAAAGGATTCTTCAATTCAAAGTTATGTCGCTAATGAACACATCACTTGGCATTTTATACCTCCATCTGCTCCAAACTTCGGCGGCATTTGGGAAGCAGGAATTAAATCATTGAAGTATCATCTCCTAAGGTGTTTAAAATCTGCAGTTTTAAATTTTGAAGAACTCAATACTCTGACAAGTCAAATTGAAGCGTGCTTGAATTCTCGCCCGTTGTATCCGATGAGTTCGGATCCAAATGATTTCAACCCTCTCACTCCAGGACATTTTTTGATTGGAAGACCATTAACATCACTCCCAGAGCCCAGTTATCACCCTAATGACAACTACTTAACTAGATGGAAATTAATTCAAAAGGCCAGAGATGTTTTCTGGCAAAGATGGTCCAGGGAATATCTGAACAATCTGCAACAACGATCCAAGTGGAAAAAAACCTGAAGGTTGGAGATTTGGTGTTGGTAAAAGACTTTCCTATGCCTTCAATGCAGTGGAGCCTTGGCCGCATCACCAAGGTGTCACCTGGAGCGGATGGCAATGTCCGAGTTGTGGAACTTCAAACAGAGAAACAACATAATCTAATAAGACCCATCTCGAAGATTGCACTTCTGCCATTCTAATAATTCTTCTTCAAAAAAAAAAAAAACAACTTTCTACACTATGTGATCCTTTTCTTTTGCCTTGTGTGTGGACTATGTCCACAGGAGGGGAGTATGTTTCGTTTTATTCTAACATAAGTGGCAGAGGCAGCGCGCAGCGATGTAAGTACGGAGAGCTACGTCATCGCTGACCAATGGGAGGCCAGCTGGCGGACTGCCAGAGGGAGCTCGCCACCTTCTAGAATATTATTCTTACCAACGCGCGCCACTAAAGACAATGCATTTCATAGCTGCGGCTTTAAATCATATTCTTTAAATATTCAATGTAAAGAAAAATAAAATAAATTCATTTGTAAAGCTTGGGATGATTGCCTGACCAAGATAAGTAAACTTATTTCTTTAAACTAGTATAAACATTATATTCAATTAAGCCTAACGAGAACAAATTGTTTTGTAAACAATCATTCTGATTTTCCTACTTGCGTATTTGCCAAGTGGGAAACAAAACAGCCTTGGTAACTCTTTCACTGATGTTGTTGGCTTAGTCACTATTTCAATGTTGTTGTTTTCATTGTAATCCTCTTATTGATATTTTTGGGTTAAAAACGCTCCCATTTTTGTGGTTAATGTTGGCTTTTAACTCTTATTGTTGTTTATGATGGTCTTTTGGTAACTGCTAGTATCAACAACAACAATAAGAGAGTAACTAAGCAAACAATAACAACAACAATAAGAGAGTAACTAAGCAAACATCAACAACAACAACAAGAGAATAGCTAAGAAAACATCAACAACAACAATGAGAGAGTTACTAAGCCAACAACCGCAATCAAAGAGCTACCAGACCAACATCAACAAAACAATAATGTAGTTACTTAGCCAAAACAATAATGAGAAAGTAACCAAGCCAACATCAACAACAACAATGTGAGGTAAATACAATATCAACAACAAAAACAGAAATAAAAAGTTACAAAGATAATATCAACAACAACAATAAAGAGTTACCAAACTAACATCAAGAATGAGAAAGTTACCAAGCCAACATCAAAAGAGAGCAAGGAGAGGACCATCAGGTCATAATCAACAACAATAATGAGAAAAAATAGTACAAAAATTATGAAAAAAGAAAGGGGCGTCTCCTTATCTATATACAGTATTTATTATATATCGTTGAGGTACAGCTTTCACCACGCCGAAGAGGGCCAACATCCCGAAACGCGTACGTGGTTAGCTTTTCTTGATTAATCAAGAATAGGTATTTGGCCAATTCTGGAATAATTAAAAACCACGAAAAGTTGATAATTTTTTCGATAGATGGCGCCAGCCATCAGTGCTTTCAGTTGCACGATATGGAGATGCCCCTTTCTTTTTTCATAATTTATGCACCTTATCCCAGTACAATATCATATTTGTACTATTCATTTTCTCATTAATGTTGTTGATTTTGCCTGATGATTCTCTCATTGCTCTTTTTTGATGTTGGCTTGGTAACTCTTTATTGTTGTTGTTGATATTATCTTGGTAACTTTTCATTTCTGTTTATGTTGTTGATATTGTATTTACCTCACATTGTTGTTGTTGATGTTGGTTTGTTACTTTCTCATTCTTGATGTTGGCTTGGTATCTCTTTATTGTTGTTGTTGATATTATCTTGGTAACTTTTCATTTCTGTTTATGTTGTTGATATTGTATTTACCTCACATTGTTGTTGTTGATGTTGGTTTGTTGCTTCTCATTCTTGATGTTGGCTTGGTAACTCTTTATTGTTGTTGTTGATATTATCTTGGTAACTTTTCATTTCTGTTTATGTTGTTGACATTGTATTTACCTCACATTGTTGTTGTTGATGTTGGTTTGTTGCTTTCTCATTCTTGATGTTTGCTCAGTAACTCTATCACTGCTGCTATAGGCTTTGCAACTCTCTTGTTGTTGATGTTTCCTTGGTAACTCTCTCATTATTGTTTTGTCTCAGTAACTACATCATTGTTCTGTTGATGTTGGCCTGGTTACTCTCTGATTGCAGTTGTTGGCTTAGTAACTCTCTCATTGTTGGTGTTGATGTTTACTTGGTTGCACTATTATTGTTGTTGTTGAGGTTGGATTGGTAACTTTCTCCTAGGTATGTTGGCATGGTAACTTCCTCATTGTTTATGTTGGCTTGGTAACCCTTTCATTGCTTTTTTTTTTTTTGGCTGAATAACTCTCTAATTGTCGTTAGCGAAATTGGCTTAGAAAATGTTTCATTGCTGTTGTTGGCTTTTTAACCGTCCAATTGCTGCTTTTGGCTCAGTTATTCTCATTTTGTTGTTGTTCATGTTGGCTTGGTAACTTTCTCAATTTTGATATTGACTTGTTAACTATTTTATTGTTGTTGATATTGGCTTTGGAGCTCTCATTGCTGTTGTCGGCTTAGAAACTGTCTCATTCTTTCTGTTTATGTTGGCTGGTTGAATTTCTCATTGTTTATGTTAGCTTGGCAACTCTCCATTGCTGGTTTCGGCTTAGTAACTTCCTCATGTTGTTGTGAATGTTGGTTTGGTAACTCTCACCTTTTTAATTTGTTGTTTTCATTTTTAACCCTTTCATTGCTGTTTTTGGCTTATTAACGTTCTGATTGTTGTGGTTAATGTTGGCTTGGTAACTCTCTCATTGTTGTTGTTGGCTTAGTAGCTCTCTCATCGTTTTTATTGTTATTGGCTTGGTAACTCTCTAAAAGTATTTGTTGATGCTTGGGGGATTGATTGTCAGCTACTTTATTGTTAAGGTAAATATAGAGAAATCGTTGATCACCACTACCATTATTTAAAGATATCAATATTGTAATATAGATAATATTTCCTCCTCACTGTATGACAAGATATCCGAGAGGCAGGAACCCCAGAGTGAAGTTATAAAAAGATGGATGGACACCATCTACGGGAGGATGGCCCACATGTGTGTGGGGAGGAGAGGCGCAACGACGGCATTCCCACGTGGGAGGATAGTTAAAAACAGATCTGCGGTGGGGGGACGCGTCAATTTTTGGTGACAAGAAAGTGTCCGCAGGAGTGGGACCGGGTGTATCAACAAGTGGTGGCCAGTGCAAAGAAGGAGGAGGAGGAGGAACCTACCCGTGGCGGAAATTGAAGGCAAGTTCATCTTCTATATATATAGTTATTAATATCCTTTTTTAAAGCTCTGGGAATAAATTTATATTACTAAGCTGTATCCAAAACGAACCCACATTGTTTTCTTATGAAACCTTGCACACAAACATCGACGGCTGAGAAACGTCGTAACAACTGGTGTCAGAAGTGGGGTTTACAGTTTAGTTATCTTTTCAATTTCTGAAAATATTGGCCTATGCTAACCCGGAAGAAAATGGAAGATTTTAATAAAATACTCAAAGAGATTAATAAGAAAATAGGCTCTATACAGATTGATATTGGACCGATGAACGGAAACTTGGCTTCAATGGAGTCCCGATTGAGACGGCTCGATAATAGGGAAGATGATGTCCCTGTAGCCACACCCCTGTCTTTTAGAATAGCGGCCAATTCTCCTCAGTTAGAAACTACTGAATGTTAGGCCAAAATCAAGCCTCCTACTTACGACGGACAGATTTCGTGTAAGTGCTTTAAGACCCAGTTCGAAGTGGTGGCCTTGGGCAATCGCTGGAGCTCCAGTGAGAAGGCAAAAAACCTGGCCGCATCGCTCAGCGGTTCAGCCACGGAGGTTCTCAAGTCCCTGCCACTAGAACAAAGATTGGACTATGAATGTCTGGTCCATTCCCTGGCTCTACGCTTCGGAGATGACAATTTGCAGCCCTACCATGTCGTGAAATTAAAGAATCGCCTCCAGAAACGCTACGAGACGCTGCAGGAGTTAGTAGCAGATGTCGAAAGACTAGCAAGGTTAGCCTTCCCTGATTGCCCCCGCCATGCTCAAGATCTGCTGGTACATCAAAATTTCGTGGATGCCATCGAGGACCCTGAGTGTCAACAATCAGTGCGAATGTCTGACGCCAAGACGTTGCAGGAGGCGTTGATCCACGCACTGAAATTCGAGGCAGCCCGTGATGCGACAAGGGGCTATCTGAAAGTAGTGCGCCTAATGAAGACCGACGAATCTCAGGAAGACGGCGACATTAAAGGAGCAATTTCTCAGTTACAGAGAATAGTAGAAGAAATAAAAAAGTATGTCTTTCACAGAATCAGCCCCAGGGACCTATCGCCAGCGCACCTACAGACCCAATGACAAAACGATCTGCTGGAATTGTGGTAAACCAGGGCACAATAGAGCTAATTGCAGAGTACGGCAGGCACCTTCGGAGAGTGGCAATACCATCCCGAAATATTCGGGAAACGAAAATTAGCCAGCCTTACGGGGCCTGGGCTGGCTATGCGATGTGACAATGCCTCAGGAAAAATTATCAGAGTCTCGAGTCTCCAGGGAGGCTCCAATGAGCTGGCTACAGAAGGACTTGTCAACGGGTTGCCTTGTCGAATGGTGATTGATTCCGGCGCCAACGTCACCTTGCTCCGTATCGATTTAGCTCAGAGAATGGAGTCAATCTCAAGGCGGATTCCTGTGTCGAACGAGCTGGTGTTGCAAACAGCCACTGGAGAACAAGCAAAGGTCCATGGTACAGTAGTGCTGAAATTCCAGATCGGAAACAACTTGTTCAGCCACCTTGGGTACCTCGCTGACATCAAAGACGACTGCCTCATCGGCTTGGACGTGCTTCGCAAATTTTAATTCAGCATCGACTTCCAAGAGAATGTACTCAAGATTGCGGGAGAAGAGATTCCCCTAGTGGGTTCGAGGAGTTCGACGACCAATAAAGTCCTGAAGGTAATACTCAAATCTGACGTTAAAATTCCTCCGAGGAGTGAATTCATTCTTGAAGGACGTCTGACTGATTCTCTCGGGGTACCCCAGCTGCTGATTTTGAAGAAAATGGCCAGGAGTTTGGTCAAAAAGGACTGCTGTTAGCTCGGACTCTGTGTAGATCTGATCAAAGTAACATTCCGATTAGAGTGGTCAATCTTCTCGACTCCGCAAAAACTTTCGGAAAAGGGACTGAAATAGCTCTATCTGAGCCTGTTACAAATGTGGCCCATTGCACAACTGTTGAAAACTTGGATAAAAGCCCTTGTTCCAGTTTGATTCCAGATCATCTGCAGGAGCTTCTAGAAGGAACGCGAGAGGGGCTGAACTGGATACAACGAAAGAAGCTTACACCTCTCCTCTGCCAATATGAAGACATATTCGATATCAGCCCCAATGGTGTTGGGCGGACGAACGTGACGCAGCATCGGATTGATACAGGAGGCGCTACTCCTGTCAAGCAGCTCCCGAGAAGATTGCCCATGACAAGAAGAAACGAGGTTGACAAATTGATTGAGGAAATGGCAGAACAAGATGTCATCGATCCCTCATCTAGTCCTAAGTACTACTAAGTTGTATCCAAAACAAACCCACATTGTTTTCTTAGAAACCTTGCACACAAACATCGACGGCTGAGAAGCGTCGTAACAATATTTATACACAAATTCTGTATAAACTTTCAACTCTATATTTAATATGTGTGAATCCCCCCTCCCCCCCCCCCCCCCCCCCCCAAATACACGTAATATAACTTCATATATAACAATACGTTATAATAACAATAACATAACAACATATAACAACACTTAATATAACTTTAAATCTGAATGGTTCTCCATATAACTTTTCTAGAGTTTTTTATTCGAGTTCATACTCTCTAAGATGATAATGTGTATAATTGGTTTCTGATGAATAAACTAAACAGCTCTCTATTAGTTACTATCATGAATAACTCTAAAATTGTGATGTTTCTTTTTTCATTTTTATATCAGGCAAACATCTCTATATTTTTAAGACAAGGTGCCCCAGAAGTTTACGCAAGAAGTAATTTATCAGGTTGTCCCATAAATAATGGCCGTTTTTAGAAATACATTTTTGAAATGAAAATAATTAGATAAATAATTTTTAGCAACATATGCATATTATACATTGTTCTAAAGCTTATAGTAAGCGCATTCACGTACAGTCATTGTTTCGAAAATTTAACAAATTGTAAATATTCTCTATAATTAAAAATATTGAGCAATAGAACCTAGGAATTTGCGCATTTTATTTTGCTTCGCGAATTTAAATTTGGACGTTCGGCCACCCAGACAACCAAAAACATTATTGAGACCTGGGGAGAAGCTTCTTCTTCTGAAAGAACCACAAGAAGATGGTTTCAGAAATTTAAAGTTGGCGATTTCGGACTTGAAGATCAAGATCGTCGTGGTCGTCGGTCAACCTTCAAAAATGAAGATCTGAAGTCTCATATTGAATGTAATAATACCCAAACAGTGCGTTGAAATGGCATATAAATTTTACCATCACTTTGGCATAAGTGCGGGATCCTAATGGTGCCTATTTTTTCTAAATAAACTCATTTTTGGCTTAGATATAATGTCTTTAATTAGGCCTTTCCAAACGGCCATTATTTATCGGACAACCCGATAGAATAATACACAGATTTATTAATAAAATGTATAATTGTTTTAGTAATTCTCAAAGTATATTAAATAGAGATACGTGTATCGAATTGAATAATCCGTAAATGATCCCCAAGGCTATACTGTTACATAGTACCCTTTTGGAAATAGTTCAAAAATGAAATTGTGTACATTAGGATTAAGGGTTAAATTAGAAAAAAGGCATCTCCTGAATCGTGCAACTAAAAGTTACTAACGACTTGTATCATCTGTCGGAATAAATATCCACTAATCGCTGATTTTTTAATATTCCAGGATTGGCCAAATACCCTTTCCTGATTGATCAAGAAAAGCTAATCGCGTACGCGTTCGGGCTGTGGTTCTAATAAATATCAAATAATTTCATACTGGAAATTTTTGGAATAAATAAGAATCAACGATTTAGCTGAACGGTCAGATTTTGCCTTTTTCTTAATAGTACTCTTTTGTTGTGGTTGTGAGTGGTTCAAACCGTACCTAAACGACCAACAAATCTGGGCTTTGGGGTATCCTGAAAAATCATGAAACAGGTATTCAAGTCGGAAGGGTTGAGAACGCCAAACAATGTGAAAAATAGTACAAAAATTAAATTGTACTCTGGGATTAGGGGGATAAATTAAGAAAAAGGCATCTCCTAATTGTGCAACTAAAAGTTGCTGATGCCTTGCACCATCTGTCGGAATAATTATAAAATAATTTCATACTGAAAAATGTTGGAAAATTAAAAATCAACGATTTAGTTGCACGATCAGATGATGTATCTTTCTTAATAGTACTCTTTTGTTAAAACGTTCCTGGCAGTTTGGTATTAACGTGGCTGGTTTTTGTTGATACAGGGATCAATTAGGCATAAATCTTAGACATAAAAAAACATAGAAACACCCAAAGGCTTTAAATTGCATGTTTATATGGTTGTCAAAACGGGAAATTATAGGAACAGGAAAGGACTCATGCAGTAATTGAATTGTTTCTTGTTGTATGTAGAATTTGACTCCAAATTTATGCAAAACAGATTTACCGCAGTACTAAATACTTTTTCTAAAATATGCATATGCTGACCGCTCAAATGAGCACTTTTTTAAACGGTCAGTATATACCTATTTTTTAAATATCTGTACCTAACATTTTTCTTACTTTTTTTGCGTTATATACTCTAAAACCCATTAAATATTTACACTTTTTCTATTATAAATATATTTTTTCTATCAAAATAGTAGTTCTGGCCTGAATTTTGGGAGACCCTGTAGCTACATCTCTTAGATTCCGTTATAGATATTTGTCAGGATTCTCATTATTTGAACAATTATTCAGCGTATATTAGTTATGCATAAAAATACAACTATATATTCTTTTTTTTTTTATATTTCAAAGTCTAAAGTTTTACCTAGTCATAAATAGATGTTAGATGTAATTCTTAATAAACATAAGAACACATTGTCCTCTACAACCTTCTCTCTGTTATGCTAAGATATATTATTAGTTAAACAATACCACAGGTTTCTGAAGATAGTTTCTTTTCACTTTATTAACGTAGTCTCAAGCTTCGGGCATCTCTGCCCTTCTACAGGAGAACATAAATAAACTAATAAATCGCCGCCTGATACCCGAAAGCTTGAGATTACGTTTATAAAAAGAAAAGAAAATCATCTCCAGAAACCTGTGGTATTTTTTAATTTATGTCCAGGAGATATTTAAATCAATTGATAAGATATCTTATATCAAAACCAAACGCTACAGAATTCCATGCAGCAATGGTCAGACTTTATACATAGGTAAAAAATAATCCAGAACCCTTCAGATCTGACTAAATTAACATAAATACTGCATCAACAGAAAATATAATAGATCATACAGGATTTATCAGCATATGAAAACAACAAGCCATGAATTAGAATTTGTATCAGCAAAAATTGTGAACTCCAAAATATCAAATAAACACTAACTAAAGAAACAATGGAATCTTTAATCAAGCCATTTCTCTCAATAGAAATATAGAGAGAGATAACAGAAAAATATAATATTAAATTAACCAAAATATTTTCAGGGAAGAAAGAAAAGACTTCTGGAAAGAAAATGGCCGGAACTGTTTACTTTGTAAGGATCACATGGATGATAATTTGGTTCACTATTTCTTCCAATGCCCTCTCTTAACAGAAAAACGTACTGAAATTTTCCCTAGCCCTAACTTTGGTCAATTTAGATACCATCGCATATGTCAACTTCTCTCTTCAGCTCTGGATGATTAATTACTTATTGTTAGATACTTTAAGTTCTGCACAGAAGCTGGGCGAATGAGAAAGAATGCAGGGCAAAGGATACTGGAGGATGACCTATCTGTAAATAGGTAACTGAATGTGAGACAAACTTTATTTTGTTGCAAATGATTCCTCTTCCCTCTCCTCTTGCTGATGTGTAAATACGGCGAATCCTATATGGGGCGGAATGCCCTAAATAAAGGCTTTTGTTGTTGTTGTATTTAACCAAAATAAGTCAATATATATCCTCAACCTATTATGAAAATTTCATCAACAAATGTGTGTGAATGCATTCAAAAACATAAATATGTATAGAAGAACATATAGAAGAACGTATATAAGGATAACAAAGTTGCGGGAGGATGGTATTCATGTACCTAAAGAGGCACATCTCCTTTTAATTATGTATCAGAACGATGCTTAATGTTAATCACCCTGGTAAATAAATTTACTAGTGATGATAAGGAATGAGCCACAACACCAATTTTGGAAAATTCAAACAAAAACACCAACCATGGTTCGGGTTATGGCCCTTATCAATACAGGGATTCCATAACATCCTACGAGAGCGGTTATGGAATCGGTCGTATTTACTGTAAAGGTGATTAAGCTGGTGAAGTGGCGAGGACCACTCAGTAGTATGATATTTATGTACCTAAAGAGACACCTCTACCATTGCATAAGTACGATGCATTAGATTTATAATTAAAGGGAGGGGGGAGCCTCTTTTAGGTGTACATATGTAAATATAAGAAATTTGAACTATTTTTGACGCGTATGCTTCTTTAAAAAAAATCAATTTTCTCCTACCCTTACTGCAATAATAAAATAATAGGCGGGCCTGGTTTATCAGTAGTGAACCCTCCCAGCAGTTTCGACAGTTTATTCTACCATACCGCTGTCTGGTTCAAATTCACATTAATAGATACCGCTCAGCAAGAGAAACCTAGTTCATGATAATTGAAACAGTGAATAATATGTGAAAGTTATTCACATATTAAACAAATTTTAACGCGGGATTCAAACCCGGTTCATGACTGTCGGGAATCGAGCGTGTTACCCTCTCATCCACCGACTTATTTATACCGCTGTAATATTGCATTTAGCTGTTTTCTTTTTATACCGATACTGAAATGGTATTTTAAATGTACTGTGCACATAAGCTTTGAGAGGAGAGCAGAAATACATATAATTATAAATATATAATATGCGTTTCTACTCTGTCCTCAAAGTTTATGTCTGTCCACAGTTTAATTAAAATGCCCTTTCCAAGAGTCTAGCTTCAGCATTAGTGAAAAAGGAAAACAGCTAAATGCAATATTACAGCGGTATGGTAGATTAAACTTGCGAAACCGCTGGGAGGGTTCACTACTGATGAGCAAGGCCCTCCAATTATTTTATCATTGCAGTAAAGGCAGTTGAAAATTGATTTTTTAAAAAAGAATCATACGTTGCAAAAATAGTTCGAATTTCTAATAACAGATGGCGCGCTAATATATCATATTAATATATAAATATGTGAGTGCTTTTTTCACATGTTAAGCATATTTACGCAAATTTGGCCTTTTTCGCCTATTTCCCAGGAAGTATCTAGGACCAAATCTTTGGTCGTAGAGGTACAGCCTGCACCACGCCGACGAGGGCCAGCAGCCCGAAACGCGTTCGTGGTTGGCTTTTCTTTATTCATCAAGAAATGGATTGGCGAAATATTGTCGCAATTAAATATAAGAAGCGCACAATGCAATTGTACTATGAATTTATTGTTGAATTCCCAAAACTGGAAGGGAGATTTGTTCTATTCAACAACCTCGAAAAGAAAGAGAAAAGAAAGTCTCTCCCTAACTTACATATTATATATAGATAAACAATTTCTTTTAATTTATTCTCAATTTATAAATATACAGGGTGTACCAGGTATATTGGGACTAACTTTGACAGTCCATAAAACAAAAACTACTTGAGATTAAAAACTTGTTTTTTTTTTTTTCATTACGTAGCCATATTCATGTAAAATGCAACAGTACATGTGTGCGCAGTGTAGTGATGAAGAGTAACCGAGAATTTGAAAATCGAGCTGCCATCATCGTTGCTCTGCGCGCCGGAAGGAGCCCCAAAGAGATAGTGGATTTTCTTAAGTTGCCCAAAACCACTATTTATCGTGTCAAGAAGTAGTTTGATGAGGCCGACCGTAACAAAGAGGGGATAGCTACAAGGAAAAAGCACTCGCGTCGATCGGACAGGGTAAGAGGCGAAGAATTTGTCAAAAATGTCAAGGAGAAGATTTATGGAAACCCTGGGAAGAGCATGAGGGCCATAGCCAAGGAAATGGACGTTGGCTCTATGACAATTGTCAGAACTATCCATGAGGACCTTGGTCTCAAGTCTTATGCCCTTCGGAAAGGTCAGTTGCTGACTGAGAATATGAAGAATAACAGAAAAGGAAAGGCTGCTGCCCTCCTCAACAACCTGAAACACGACTCTTTTGGCATGCTAAGGTTCTTCTCTGACGAAAAGAACTTTGACGTGGACCAAAAGGTAAATCCCAGGAATGATCGCTGGATCTGTAAAGACCCCTCAGAGATACCTGTCGTGATGCACACGAAATTTCCTGCCTCCGTAATGGTCCTTGGCGTTATCAGCAGTGAAGGTGATGTCATGCCTCCCCATTTCTTTGAGAAGGGCCTTAGGATGAACGCTGACACCTACATCAATGTTCTGGAGACCGTTGTGAAGCCTTGGATGGACATGGTGGCCGCAGGAAGGAAGTATGTCTTCCAACAGGACTCAGCTCCAGCCCATAAGGCAAAAAAGACACAATCGTGGCTGACACTTAACGTCCCTAGTCACTGGGGTCCTGATATTTGGCCCCCTAATTCTCCAGATTGCAATCCCCTCGACTACTATGTATGGGGCGTTGTTGAGAGAGGTGTCAACAAAGCTCCTCATACCACCATCCAGTCTGTCAAGAAAGCAGTTCACACGGTGATGACCCAAATGGACAAGGTCATCGTCGCCAAGGCCTGTGCTTCATTCCGCACTCGCCTCGAGACTGTCGTAGCTAATAATGGAAACTACATTGAATAAATAAAAACTATATCCTTTTATCTACTACTGTGTCAAATTTCATTCGGATATTTTAATTTTTACTTGCAAAAAATTTCAGTTAAAATACCATTGTTGAAATTCCCAATTTACCTGGTACACCCTGTATAATATGCATATTTGTTGATATCCCATACTCCTCAGAAGAACAGTGTCCTGATGTTCTTACGGTAAACACTATATACAGACAGTCTAGAGATTTAAATGTTCTGTTGTTCAGGGTGATTGTAGGGCTTCATGCCTAAAACATGTATGACAATTTTGTACATAGTCCTTCTGCGAGATTCGTCCACCGTTACAACTTGGTAGTTAACATCTGATATCTTCTTAGTTATCCTGTATGGGCCAAAGTATTTGCAAAGAGCTTCTTGGATTAACTTTTCTTACAGGTGTGAAGATCCAGACAAGTTTGTAAACATTGTAATGAACAGACCTATGTATTAAGAAAAGGTCATCTCCTTATCCTGCAACTGAAAGTTGCTGATGGCTTGCGCCATCTATCGGAATAAATATCAACTATTCTCGTTGATTTTTAATTATTCCAGAATTGGCCAAATACCCATTCTTGATTAATCAAGAAAAGCTAACCTCGGACGCGTTTCGGGCTGTTGGCCCTCATCAGCGTGGTGCAAGCTGTTCTTCAACGACCAACAACAATAACATCCGCCCCAAAATGTGGACGGGTTACACTTACATCGCCCGCTCAAGTCCATCTGGGAACTTTTCCGGGCTCATCTTAAGAAGGTTCAGTGAAAAGGTAGGTATGGTAAGGAGAGCAAGTCAAGAGGTGAGTCGTTTCCCCCGGATATGTACAGGTTATAGACACTAGAGTGAGCAGATAGTTAAGGAAAGGTTATGAAAGTATAAATTGGAAGGGTACATTAGTGTTATAATACAGTTACAAGTTCATGGGCAGCCAGGGGAATGATGAGGGGATTTAATTATTTTATTTATTTACTTATTAATTTTTATTTATTTATTTATTTATCAGGTTTTTTTTTTTCGTTTTTTTTTTAAATAGCTTTATGGTTAAAATTATGGCCATATTGCCTTTAGAGTTTTTTTTTTCAATTTATTTTATTTCAGGATTTTTTTATTTATTTATATTTTATTTATTTTTTTCCTTTAATTTATTTTTATTTTCCCAAGGGCTGAAAATGGAGGGGATAGCAAAGGAGACTATATACAGTTAGGAAGGGAACATCATTATGTTTGAAGGAAGAAAGTGATTTGATGGAGGAACATATGCGGTTGCAGTGGACAAAACAAAATGATCTAAGTTAGGTTGAGGTCGAAGCTGTTATATTAGAAGGGACAAATCTACCGCTGACATGTGCAAATCTTAGAATTAATTTCCAAAGTTTGTCCTTCCAAAAAAGGTCCTTCAAGGTTAGAGGTATGTACCCAATGGTCCTGAGGCAGGCTGTATATTGTTGTGATCGTTCAGGATCAAGATTGGGACACTCAAAGAAAATATGTGAAATTGTTTGTGGGGAGGAGAGGCAGTGGTTGCATGTTGGGGCACGTATATGTTTGGTTTTGTCAAAGGACCCTATCCATGTGTGTCCAGTAACGAGACCTGTGGTTATTGCACAATCAGGTATGATGTGTTTGAGGGATGAAGATAAAGAACAAGGAGAGATACCCAGGTTCTTGTAGATTGTAGGGTTGGCGATGATGAATTCCTCCTCCCATGTGTCCTAGAAGGATTTGCTAAGATGGTTAAAAAGGGTGCGGCGTGAGGCTAGTTTGTATTGAGCGCGAGAGGCGGTGTTCTCAGAGGCAGATCTCGCAAGGGCGTCCGCACGGCAGTTACCAAAGTTTCCAGTATGACCCTTGACCCAGTGGAGTGTTACTCTACGTGAATCAAGAAGTTTGTAAAAGGTAGTTTGGCATCTGTGGATTAGGGGATGACGACAATGTAAGTCGGCCAAAGATAGAAGAAGTGAGAGGCAGTCCGAGAAGATTGCCACGGAGAAATGTACTGGAAGAGAAAAAATGTCTTTCAAGGCTGAGAGAAGTGCGAAACTCTCCGCTTGTAGGACTGAACAATGGTTTGAGAGAGGAATGGATGCTTCAAAGGGGGGGGGACAAGGGAAAGAGAAGAAGTCCTGAATATCCCGGCGTCTACGCCTGTGGATGTCTTGGAACCATCAGTAAAGTATGTGACGTCAGGATTATCAGGAGGCAGGTGGGAATGGCAGATTCGAGGTAGGGATTGAGGTGAAGGATAGGTGTAGGGACGGGGACGGCGCTCAATTTTGAAAGGTAGAGGTCTTGGTGGAGAGAAGGTGGCAGAAAGTAGGAGTATTTTTCGATTCAGGGGGAGCGTCCTCATCAGTGCAATGGAGGTAAGGGTTGGTGTCGTGCGGAAGCCGCGGATGGCGTTGATGCAAAATTTCCTCTATGTTGATCGAAGTAGGCTCCTAACAGCCCTAGATTTTCGGCCTCACCCCAAATGGCTGCCGCGTATGTAAGGGTAGGTTCGAAAACTGCGGTGTGCATTAACCGGCGGGCCTTGAAACCCAGTCCATAGTATGCGTTCGCGCAGGTGTGTAGTCGAGGAAAGAGGTTAGAAGTTTTAGAGCAGATATGGTTAAGGTGGGAGGAAAAGGAGAGGCGAGAGTCAAATTTGACCCCAAGGATTGTCATTTCTTCAAGGCAAGGGATCGGGATGAAATTGATATCGAGGGAAGGGTTGTGGCAAAAAATTGGGAGGATGGAGGATTTGCTTGAAGAGAGTTTAAGTTTGTGGCACCAAGTGTTGATGAGATCGAGGGATGTCTGTGCGGAGGAGGGAAGAGTGTCAGGATGTCCTGTGATAACCAACTGGATATCAGCAGCTAAGGCTTGGATAATTACGCCCTGTGGAAATGGAAGGGAAAGAATAGGGTCGAAGAAGATGTTCCAGAGAATAGGACCACTCTTGGATCCCTGTGCACATCCTCTAGGGGAGGGAGACGGATCGCGAATGACCTCTGTAGGTAAGAGTGGCTGAACGGTTAACCAGGAAGGAGCCATACATGTTGAGTAAGGAGGGAGGAAGGTTCAGGGCATGTAGGCGAAGGGATAGGGCGGGGATCCAAAGTTGATCAAAAGCAGAGGTTATGTCCAAGTTGATAAATAGGCAGCATTGGAAGTCGTGTATTGCTTTCTTAATTTTTCCCTTGAGTAGAAAAAGTGCATCGACTATGGATATCCCCCGGCGGAAACCAAATTGAAGAGGGTTTAAGAGAGAGTTGGTTTCCAGGAAATGTGTGAGGCGGTGGCATAAAAGGCTCTCGAGTATCTTACTAAAGGCGGGAAGTATGAAGATTGGCCTATTTTTTGAAACAAAATCGGAAGAGGAATTATTCTTTGGAACAAAGGCCAGCCTCTCTTGTTTCCAGAAGGTGGGAAAGTGTCCCAGGCTTAGGCAAGTATTAAAGAGTTTCAGAAAGAATGAGGGGAAGGAAGAAATGAGCCATTTTGTGAATCTCCCTGGTAGAAGGTCGAGGCCAGGCGCCTTTCTCGGTTTAAGAGACCTTGCGGCGATTTCCAGTTCGAGACTTGTGAAGGAGGGGTCAAAGTGAGGTATCGGATCGAAATTGTTATTTGAAAAAGAAAAGTGAGCAGGTCGGGAATCTGGAGGTGGAGGGGAGAAGTAGGACAAAAAGAGGGAGTCGAGATAGCTTGGAATGTAATGTGATAGAAGATTTCTCTCAAAAGAAAGAGAAGAAAGGGGGTTGGGAATGGGTTTACCAGAGGTAATGAATTTATGAATCAAACCCTAAGGATTGTTAACAAAGGAACCACAGAAAGTCCTGAAAGAGCGGCTCTTAGCTATATATATTTCTTTGGTGTACCAAGAACGCATGCAAATGAACCTTTGGTGTAAAATGTCTCGCCGTGGGGGGAGTGCTGCCTCATAAGCCCTGCGTAGTTCTTTGTCTCAGTTTTTGGTTTTTGGAGAAATGGAGACCACCAAGGAGCTGGTAGTGGACGTTTATTCCTAGGGGTGGAAGTGGTAAAGAAAGAATAACAAGTTTTAAAAAGGATAGAGTAGAACTGGGATAAAGCAGAGTCGAGTTGTGCTGGGGAGGAACAAGAGTTGAAAGTGGAGGAGAGGGAACCTACGTCTGAGAAGAGTGGAGAGAGAGTGGTGAAAAGACGGCTTGAGGGGAGACTGTTGAAGGAAATTTTAGAGGCAAGGGGGAATGGAGAAGGAGATTAAAACTGATTTATTATAACGTCCATAAAAGATTATATACGTTTAAATACATAAAATGAATATACAAGATTAATAATGATAGATATATGAATAAATAGATATGAGATATGAATAAATAAAAATGGAGAAGGAGAGAGAGCGTGAGGTGGATTTGAGGAGGGAATAGAGAGGGAGAAGCTGATAGTGTAGTGGTCAGAGAGACTGTTAGCCTCGGCTTTCCACCCATAGACATCAGTGAGGAGGAAGGAGGTGACACAGGAGATGTCAATAGACGAGTTTCGGGAGCCAGAAGCCCATGTAATAGTACCCGGAGAGTTACAGACCCTCAAGTCAAGGTTGTCTAGAATGAAGTTCATGTGTGTGCCCTTATATTGATGTGGACGACTGCTTCAGCGCGAGGATTCCGCATTTACATCGCCCGCAAATACCATTTTAGAGGGAGGAGGAGAGCCAAAAAGTTCCGAGAGATTGATTGAAACTGATTTATCACAATGTCCATATAAGATTATATAAGGTTAAATACAGAATAAATATAAATATGAATATATAAGATTATATAATGATAAATATATAGATAAATAGATAAAAATATATAAAATGATTGATAAATATACATATATATGTATATCGCTGGACCCACAAGCGGCACAGTTGGCACGCCTCGAGGCAGGATGGTCAGGATGTGGTAGGACGTGGAAGGCCAGCCATAGGGCGACATCTGCGTCGTGCCCCGAGAAGCAGTTTCGACGCAGGTCGGCCCAGGGGATGGAGCCGGGCACATCCACGGTGGGGCTCCACCGGGCAGCCAGCTCTGCAGTAGGATGCGCCTGGAGCCGTGCCGAGTCCAATGCCCGGCGCGCCCTCTGGCTGGTAAGGCGGGTGAAGGGTGACAACTCGCGATGGCTCGCCCCAGCAGCCCCATCAGGTGTGAGGCCTGGGAGGCGACGGTGTTTCTGGTGGTGATGGTGCAGCCCAGGACAGTCAGCGACTCGGACGTCCAGGAGATTCCCAGAGGAGAATCCGTCCGGTGCTTCCAGGAACCGCACCAGAGCCCGCAGCTCTTCGCGAAGTTGACAGCCACCCCGGAGGACTTGCGGAACTCTTCGAAGATCAGGGACACGAGCTCAAACTGAGCGTCGTCCCTGATGAAGAGTATGATGTCGTCCACATAGGCGACCACGTTGCCGCGGCCCAAGGTCCTCTCGGGGAGGCGTAGCAGAGATCCAACTCCGATACTGAAGAGCGCGGCGCTGAAACGGCAGCCCTGCCTCACCCCGTTGAGAAGCGGGAAGGCCTTGGTGTATATATCTTCGACCCGGATGGAGGCGTCTGCTTCCCCGTAGAGGACAGCAATCCACCCTAGGAAGGCAGATGGTAGGCCCAGCTTCTCCAGCAGGGCGAACAAGTAGTTCCTGCTCAGGGTGTCGAAGGCCGACTTTAGGTCCAAAGAGATGACAGCCAGCGGCGTGTCATGTCTGGATGCCCTGGCGGCTTCGTCAGACACTCGCGCGATATTCCAGGAGGATGACCGTCCTGGAACGTCGTAGGTTTGACATTGGGGCACCAGGTCTGGCAGATGACGTCGCAGACGGGCCACGAGCACGCCGCTGAGGACCCTGTAGTCGGTCGTTGGCAGGCTGATTGGCCGGAATGCCTTTAGACCCGGACCACCGTGCACTTTCGGCAACAGGATGACCTTGCTGCGCCTTGACGATGGAGGCAAGGCTTGGAGTCGAGAAGCCTCGAAGACTTGCCAAAAAACTTCGGCGAAGAATTCTTCAAAGGCTTTGACAAACTCGCAGGGTAGTCCGTTCCATCCCAGGCACGGCCTTTTGGCAGGCGGTGGATGTCTGCTGCTATCTGGTCGCGGGAGATGTCGGCGAGAAAGAGCTGGTCCCACTAGTCGAACTCCAGGGGGATCATTTCAGCTAGGAAGTCGGCGATAGCTTCTTCCGAGCTTGGAGCCTGAGCGAAGCAACTGCTTAAGCGCTCCAGAAGGAAACGCCTAAGCTGGCCCCCGGAGATGGCGTTGCCGTCGTCGTCGGTGAAGGTGGGGGGAGAGCGACGTCTGGCTCGGAGGGAACGCCCGAGGTCCGACAAGGAAGGATAGTCGGAGCGGGCAGTGTCGTCCTTCAGTCTCCGTCTCAGGAAGTGGCTTGCTCTCTCGATGTATCCACCGCTGGAATCGGCGACGGCAGGCGCGAGTGACCGTATCTCCGCGACCAGATTTGCCTTGATCATGGTCCATTGTTCCCATAACATCGGAGGTGGAAGATTTGCTAGGTCTTTCAACATTTCATCGATGAACGTTTCCATTCGATCGAAGAACAGGTCTGACCGTAGCAGCTTGCCGATGCAAAGAAGTCTTGTAGGAGCTGGGTCTCCTACTTGGATCAGGACGGCACGGTGGTCCGAGTAGGCATAGCCTATAGTTTGGTATTGGGTGACGCTGTCGCAGAAGCCTAATAGTGGTAGGATTCTGTCCAGACGACGCGCGTCAACTCGGCTTCCAATAGTGGCAACCCTGGTGTGCTCCAGTGCAGCATTGAAGAAGGTGGCGACGTCGACGAGGTCGGCTTGGTCCAGGAGCTCCGAGAGAGAGTCTATAAGGTTCGAGTATTTGGTGGTAGGATGGATGTAGATGGAACAAATGGCTAGGTGCAAACCTGGGAGATCTAGGATAGCTATGGCTCGATTGCAAGAAGACAACCCAGGAAGAAAAAGGACTGGCAGATTCTGATTTAGGACAATAATGCATGAGCCTAATTTGTTGTTAAAAACAGAAGCGTGTAGAATGGAGGAAGAGGGGATAGGGGAGATGCTGGGAAGTCTACCTTGCGAGATTGGAAGTTCTTGGATAAGTAGAATATATACCCCTGTCGAGGACGCAGTGTGAAGGATGGAAGGAAAGGCAGTGCCGAGAACGGCGGCAGTTGAGTTGGAGAAAAGAGATGGATTTCATATTAAAAGTCTTGAAAAATCATCTTCCTCGGTTTTAATAGTAGGGCAAGAGAGCAAGTCAGCCTTGTGCCTGTTGTTGGGGGCAACGCAACGGAAACAAGAAGGAGCAAGGTTATTTTGTTTACAATCTGACAACGTGTGGTCACCCCCGCAGTGTAGGCAGCGCGGTGCATTAGAACAAGTTGAGGCGCGATGTCTCAGGCTACCGCAGCGGTGGCAGGGGAAAGTGACTCGCGTTCGGGCTATTGAGAGGATTGAATACCCAAATTTTTTTTTTTTAGGGGGTTAAGAAGTGAGGAAGATGAAATATCTGTCTCAAAAATAGCGTGGCGACTCTGGGTCTTACAGATGAATGTGCGGACTAGTTTGCCATCAATTGTGTTATTGTCCAACGAAGAGGAGAAGAGTTGAGATAACTCGTCTTCTTTATAGATGTCTGGGATGTTGAAAACGGTGTATCTGTGTTTGAGGGAGGGAGGTAATGTAACCTGTATGTCAGTATTCTTGGTGGCAGCCTCGAATTTTTAAATAGTCTGTCCAGGTTAATTTTACTATTTGTGTGCATAATTATCTTGTCTCGGGACACCTTGGTGTGCATGATGGGGATGCTTAGGAAATTGGATGGAACTAGGGCGTGCAAACAAGAGGATAGGGGTGATTGGCAGCGGTCGTTTTGACTGAGGGTAAGGTGGAAGGGGTTACATTTTGTATCGAAATGTTTGGAGCGTGGGCGGTTATTATGGGTAGGTAGGATTTGAGCAGGTGAATAGGATGGGTGAGTGGTGGCAGAAGTATTGGAAATATGAGTGGAGTGCGGCGAGAGGGCTGTGGGAAGTTGCTGAATAGTGGCAGGAGGATGAGAGGGAGAGTTTTGGGTATTGTTATGAGGATTGGATGAGGTGTGTGGGGTGGAAATGTTCTCAGTGGCAGTAACTGAAGGACCTTCGGTGGTGGAGCTACTAAGTAAGTTATTAAAATGTTTGGAAATCAAACCTTGGTAGGTGTCCGTAATGAATTTGAGCTGGTTGTTTTTGTGTCCAAGTAAGGCCTTAAAATTATGGATAATACCATCGACAACCGCATTTGTGTGCTCAGTCATGGTAGGGTCACATTTATTAGATTTGAGGGTGTCAATAAGGGTCCTCTGCGTGTCATTAGCCCATTGGAGACAAATGGAGTCAGCGTCAGAGGAGGACAACAGATCAAGGGATGGGAAAACAGGGTAATATGAAAAGGGACCTTTCTTATAAATTAATAGGGGGTACTGGTTCCGGAATTCTAATCAGGGGGAAAACGACTCACCAATGATGGAGATGTAGAATTATCCGTAGACCGGGGAGGCGGTGGGGAGGTTTCTTGGTGGGGTTGTGTGCAGGGCATCTGGGAAGAAGGCGGCGGAGTTATGAAAGGGTCGTGCCCAGGGTGAGGTGATAGGTTCTGGGGTGCATCCATCCTATCCAGGATCGGGTTGAGGATTATAGAGGAATTTGAAGGATTAGGAGGAGCTAACGAGGTATAATTACCGCTTCTCAAGTGCATATGAGGCTATTTGTAGCCGTTGCGGCCACCCAGGAGAGCTCGGGATTATTTTTTTTGGGGGGGGGGGGGAGGTTCAGGTTTTTCGCTTTTTGAGGATCCCAAGAGCATATGTTTTAGTCCAGAAGTGTTCTGGGCCTCTCGGAGTATGGTGAGGCAGCAGGGTTCTGGGCACTTGCTTTTTGGGCAGGAAAGGAGATCTTCACTGTTATCGATCAAATATAAGATAAAATAATTTATCTAACAGTTTTATCAATGTCAAAAAGAAATTCGCAGTCTGAGATTACGATCGAGGCAAACTTCAGGATGAGACAGCGTTTTTTTTTTGCAACTAAATGTCTAGTCTGGTTCAGGATGACACAGCCACTTTTGAAATATCAGTTTGACACTGCATTTTTTTTTCAACTGTAGCTTTTTCCAGCTACAATATTTTGCTATTTAACCTCAACGTCATGTCTTCAATTCCGGGCTAATTGTCCAAGTCTGGGTATGGACTTCTAGCCCCACATCATGGCAGCAGACGCGATGTCAGGTGGAAAGAGATCCTAGGATCTGGCGGCAGGAGATGTCTCCCAGGGGTGGAGAAAACGTTGGGCCAGCAGGGGAACAGCGTCAGGGTGCAGTGAAGCAGGAGTCTTGGCTTAGCTTGGAATCCAGTAGAAGTGGCAGATGGATAATGGAGGCAGAAGGTCCTTGAAGCCGAGAACTTGAGGGCCCTAGACTTCAGGATGGGGCAGCTTGAGGCTCTCGCCTCGTGCTTGTCAGGAAGGCCCTTGGCACACTTGGAGGTGCGCTGGTCAGCAAGGGATGGGCAGGCACGGCCTTCATGGCCGTCTTCACCGCAGTGGAAGCACTTTGGAGATCTGGAACATTGTGCAGAGTTGTGGTCGAAGCCACAGAAGCAGACGCGGGCGCGGATGGACTCCTCGAAGTTGAGGAGTACTCCATCCACCACGATCCTCCCGAGCACACCCAGGGCTCTGAAGGTCTTGAGGTCCACCTCGATGAAGGCGGTGCAGGTCCCATTTCTGGGTGCAGAACGGTGCTCCACGCGCACCACCTTGTCCCCAGGAAGTTGTCTGGTAGCAGGGGTTTCCAGGAAGGTCTCCTCAATGGTGGAGTTGGATGTCTCTTCGTCCACTTTGAAGAGGCAGATGCGCGGCAGGATCTCTTTCTGCTAGCGGAACTTCATTCCATCCAGCTTGTTGGCCAGGGAGGTTGTTACTACAGGGATGGTGTCAGGGTTGCTGGAATGGAGGATCAGCTTCCCCTTAGTGCGCAGGGAAGCCCAGACGCCTTGGGGGAGAGTGTGGGCAGCGCGGACAGCTTTGAGCATCTCCTTAGGGTGAGCCTGTGGGTCATCTGAGATGACCACTGTGTGGGCCGCCGATTTTTCTCCATGGAGGATCACTCGGGCGGCCGCAGGCTTGGAAGGACCTTGTAAATTGGTCCTCTTTGCAGGCGGGTTGGGAGCCTCAGGCTGCTTCCTTTTTGTTGGAGCAGGAGCAGGCAACTTGGGGGCAGGCTTCTTCGTTGGGAGAGCAGCAGGAGCAGGGGTAGCGGGTTTGACTGGGTCAGTCTGGGAACAGGTGTCCTTGCAGGAAGGAGCTGGGCTGGTTTGGGTGCTGTGGCAGGCAGTCTGGGTCTTGTTGGCCTCCATAACGTCGTCTAGCTCCGCGAAGGCATCGAGGGTGCCAGTGAGGTTCTCCACTTCAGCAAGGAGGGCCTTGATCAGCTCAGTACGCATCGCGATGCGTATGTTGCATCGTATCATCTTTTATCTATTTCCTGATTTCTGAGTGTGAGCAAGCGTCTTCAGCACCTATCATTAACTGACTTATATGTTCATCTTCTTCATAATCTGGCTGGTAGGACAAAAGAGTGTCCAACATTGTTTCCGCCTCTCGTCCATGAATTAAATAGATGGAAATTTTGGCGGGTGCATATTGATCTATAATAAAATCAAAACTAGACCTCACCTATTTTGACGGAAGATGTGACATTTATTTTATAGATCAATATCCTCCGGCAAAATTTCCATCTATTTTTTGGCCATATATTTGGTCTAGCTAGTTTGCCAGCTAAGCACCTTTTTGGCACATTGTGAATTTTCCATTGGATCCCTTGTGGATCTCATGGAATAAAGTCCGGCCTGGATTGATGAGGTCCTTTAGCTCGAAACCATGGTCTCCAGGTTGGACGCTTCTCTATTTTCCAAAGCTCGTGTTGTGGCTTCGTCACCGATCCGAGGCCGCTAGTTTGCGGCGTCGATCAACAGATGGCGTCTAGTTTTGACGTATATTTTGAGGGGAAATGTAACATTTATTTTTATAGGTGAATTAAATAGAAGGATGAGAAAAGCCTGCGTTTTTTTCTGTATTATAGGCAAAAGCAACAAACGGGGTAAATATAGAGACTCAATTATTTTTCTCTACGTAAACATAAATACAAGGTATGTCCCATAAGTTCCCTGACTGGGTCCATAAAAAAATAAATAAATGAAAAATGTAAATAAATTTGACTGTTTATTAAAGAAAAATATCTGGCAACACGGTGCTACCAATATCGAGGCGGTACGTACGCGCGCGCCAAGGTCATTCTAATTTATTTAAAGGTTATACCTAGCGCTGCGGCGATTTTATGATTGAACAAAAATTGAAGCAGAGGATTTGCATAGAATATTTTGTGAAACTTCAAATATCAGCAACCGAAACTTTTGAAATGCTTAATAAAGCATTCCCCAATGACGCCCCAAAGAGAACAACTGTTTTTGAATGGCATTCTAGATTTAAAGCTGGCAGAATTTCCATTGAAGATGATCCTCGTCAAGAACGCCCAAAATTTCAAAGGACTGATGAAAATGCGCAAAAAATCACCGATTTTATCAAAGAAAATTCTCGAACCACTTTTCTGGAGCTAGAGCAAGACACAGGCATCTCTAAAACAACGATTGGAAGGATCGTAACCGAAGATTTGAAGCTCAAAAAGACTCCTGTAAAATGCATCCCAAGATTCCTCACTAATGAGCAAAAACTGTGTCGGCTTGCAACCTGTGAGGACATGTTGAAAATAACAATAACGGATCCGGAATGGAAAGACAAGATAATCACAGGCGACGAGACATGGGTTTATGGCTATGACCCAGAAACCAAGCGTCAATCTGCCGAGTGGAGAGGTCAGAGTGAGCCTAGACCCAAAAAATTCAGGATATTGAAATTCAGAAGCAAGGTGTTGCTGGTCGCATTTTTGGATAACAAGGGCATTGTTCATCACGAGTATCTTCCTGCAGGCCAAACAGTTATTAAGGAAATGTATTCGAACATTCTTCGCCGTCTAAGGGAAGCGATTCGAAAAAAAGGCCAGAAAAATGGACTAATGGTGACTGGATCCTACACCATGACAATGCCCGCCCTCACACAGCGCACTTGGTGACGAGTTTTTTGGCGAAAAACGGAACAGAAATCCTACCTCAACCCCCCTATTCCCCAGATATCGCACCAAATGACTTTTTCCTGTTCCCCAAACTTAAAGCAGTTCTAAAAGGAAGACATGTTGACACCAGGGATGACATAATAGAAAAATCGCTGTTGGCATTGAAGAGCATTCCAAAAGAGGCCTATAAAAACTGTTTCGACAATTGGGAGAAACGATGGGGCTGGTGCGTTGAAGCAAGGGGGGATTACTTTGAAAAGTTTTAATAATTTTTTATTTTAAATATCTTACTTTTTTTTATGGACCCAGTCCGGGAACTTATGGGACATACCTTGTAGATAAAATGTCTCCCAGGTTCTTATTGAATCTCTCGGTCAATACGTTGGTCTGAGGGTGATAGGCCGTTGTAAAGTGATGAGATATTCCACACATTTTAGTTAGTTCGTTAACAAGCTTCAATTGAAACGAGCGCCCTGTGTCCGTGATCATTTCTCTAGGAGCTCCGTGCTTGAGGATAATGTCATTCAATTTATATTTTGCTATTTCAACAGCTCCTCCGGTTGGCAATGCTTTAGTTATTACTTATTTGGTAAGGTAGTCAGTGCAAACGATCATCCAACGGTTGCCATCTCTAGTCGAAGGAAATCTAACCAACGAGTCAATGCCTATTTTCTGGAAGGGAACTGAGGTGGAGATTATAGGCTTAGGATTTCCAGGCGGCAGTTGGGGTATGCTCTTAAGCCGTCGGTATTCTCTACAATGTCCTAAAAAATTACTAACACTTCTGAAGAGACCTGGCCAATAAAATATTCTACATATCCTGTCATACGTTTTGGCAAACCCTAGATGTCCGGCTGTAGGGGCGTCATGAAATGATCTAAGAACTTCTAAACGTAAGGTCTGGAACCACCAACAACCAAGGTCGTTCTAAGGGATCATAACCTTTCTTGGATATTATGTTACTAATAATGGCGAATCTTTTAAAATTCGGGTCCTTACAGTTTCCATTATCCTTTTCAGTAAAGGAAATTGTTTTTTGTTTTTTTTTATTTTCAACATCAGTCAATATAGCCAAGGAAGGTATGTCTTAATCTGTTTCTTCTGAAGTATAAGGTAATAGGCTTTTAGAAAGGCAGTCGGTGTCCTTGTGCTTAAGAAACAGTGACCTCATACTCTCCTGAAGTCACATAGCCCATCTTGCAAGACGTCCAGAAGGGTCTTTTAAATTTGCTAGCCAGCACAAGGAAGGATGGTAAGGCACGATAGTATAAGGGCGGCCTTATTTGACCAAATTACCGCCAAACACTCCTTTTTGGTTGTTGTATAGCTTTTCTCTGCTTTGATAGATTTTGAAATAAAAAATCGATTAGTCTTTTGCCTCCATCCTTTAGTTGAACTAAAACAGAACCGACACTATAGCCACTTGCGTCACATGAGCCCTGCCTTTGAAATGAAGTTAAACACCATTTCCAGACGTTGTGAATGTCCTTTTATAGTTTTGTAAAATACTATGATGTCATCCATGTAGTAGGACAGATGGTCCTTCTAGGTCCTCGTAGGAGGTTATCCATAATTCGTTCAAAGGTCGCGGGAACGTTACATAAGCCAAAGGGCATCGCTTTAAAATAAAAAAGGCAATCATAATATTACGAAAGAAGTAGTCTCACGGTCGATCTCATCGACTTCGAACTGCCAAAACCCCGATTTCAAATCCATCGTAGAGAAGATGAAAGCTCTTATCAAAGCGCCTAGGGTGTCATCAATTCTGGTTAACAGTTATACATCTTTCCTGGTTATTTTGTTCAAGCGTCGGTAGTCCACACAGAACCGCCAGTTTCCATTTTTCAGTGTAACTATGACGGCAGGAGACGATCAGGGACTATCCGCTGGTTATATTATTCCTGATTCGAGCGTCTTGTCCACTTCTGTTTGAATAGTGTTTCTTTCTGTAAGCGACATTCGATATGGTCATCGCTTAATAGGAACATGATCCCCTGTATCAATGCGATGTTTAACCTTTAAAGATGTTATTGGTGGGCCTTCCTTTTGGATCTCAGATATGTTCATGAACAGCTAACAGTCTTCTTCTGTCTTCATTGGATAGATTATTATCCACAAGAGTCATAAGTTTTATTCAAGTCTTCAGTTAATAGATTTTTATTTTGGCCTTAATCTTCATGGCCTACATCTCTTTGCAGCATAAATGACTGGTGTCTATGAGAGATGGTTCAGCAACTTTCATCCCTGCAGGATTATTACCACCACCATCCGCCATCCAAACCGTTCTTCTTCCATGGTTAATATTTCTGGGATAATTATTTCTTTATCGAAAGTAAGAGTTTTATAACAATTAATCGTAACTTCCTGAACTCCCGGAACCTTGTTATAAGCATTTGCTTCTGATTGAGTTTGGGGAAATAATGTTATCCTTTAATGTGCGAAATGTGTTCACTGGACAGACTACTTCATTATAGGGGCTTCTTTTAATTGAAGTTCTTTGTTCTCACAATTAATTTTAGCTCGAGTTAATTTCAGAAAATCCCTACCAATAATAACACACACATATTATGACTACACTAAGAAGGTAAATAAACTCGAATGTTTGGGTTAGTTCATTTACATCAATCTTTAAGACACATCGTCCTAGGGCCCTGACGCATTTGTAATTTTAGCTACCCTTATAATAGGTCCTATACTAGATAACATGAGAGATTTTATGGAACGAAGGAAATATTTAGTGAAACTGAATAATCTGCTCTAGAGCCCACCAAACTACCTAATACCCATTTATGGTGATATTGACAAAATTATTCCAAATTATTGACAATATTAGTTTAGTAGCAATGGTCGATGGATAATTTAAGAATCGTGCTGTTTTACCTCTTAGGTAGGTCGCCATATTTAGTTTGTCTCCTTTCCTCTTGAAGTTGAGCGGCTGTTTACTCTAGAAGGTGATCTTGATGGTCTGCATCCTGTGGTTCTCCCTCTCCCCGGATCGGATGAGGCAATCCTAGGCTGACGTGCTGGGGAAATCCTAGGTTCTATTTCGTCCAGATTCGGCAAGTAGTCCCCTACTGTTGTTGTTCTCTTTGGTTCCCTCCTAGCGCGAGCATCGGAAAAAATTGTCTTCTTTCCTGGCAATACCTGACAACGTGACTATGCCTTCCTCAATGGAAACATAATTGACGATCATCTGGAGTCCTCCATTATTTAGATTTTGGCAAAAAAGAGGAGAAGGCATAATCAGGTCTTTTGGATGGTTCATACGTCATGAATGGTCTAGATTGGTTCCTTATTTGACTTAAAATTTTCTTGGAGATTGGCGACGAAATTCATTTTCACTTCCTCTCTTATCATATCTTATAGTGAATCTGTGATCGGAGTGGGTTGAGCTAGGATTCTCTGAATATCTTCTTGAATAATTCTTCTCATCAAAGAGGAAGATATTATTCTTCATAGGCCATGGGAGCCACATTTGGAAGCTTTTAGAATTTTATATATAGTATTTATTATTCTTTTATTATTAATTCTATTGTTCGACTTTCCTTTAGGAAATGCTTCACATTTTGACGTCTTTTGTAGTCAAAATCTGATAAACATCCTCCGCGACTCTTTTCATCAGGTGTCCCAATTTGGCTTCATCGTCCACCCGGGGATTAATCACTTGACATAAGTATAAAACATTCTGGATGTATGTTTTCGAAGATTATTTCGCTTTCTGAGCTCTAGTCTACAGTAGAAACTCGGCTTCCTTCATCACCTTTTCTTGTTGACCGAATGTTTCACCAAGAACCAGCTGGAAACTCTCCCAAGAAGTTAGGATTTCTTCCTTATTTTCATATCATTGTCGAGCTGTTCATCATCAGGTAGAATACGGCATTTGCCAATCACATGCCCATCTATTGTATTTAGCCACCCGTCTATAATCTTTAAGCCACTTTTGGGCATCTTGACCTTTATCTCCGGTAAAGATGGAAGAGCATCTTGGGTGCTGGGTAGAAAGATAAGCTGAGGAGACTTAGACTGAAGTTTCTCTGGATTCGTTTTTTATCATGACTGGTCTTGTGAGAGGTAATCCTAATCCAGGAGGTAATCCCTTCAGTCGAAGACTTCTTTTCAACTTCGTTTATTCAGCCGTTTTTAATCAAAGCTATCCCCTGCGTCTTCACCAATTGTCGCAATTAAAGATAGAAGCGCACACAATGTAATCGTACTGGGATTTTATTGCTAAATTTTTCTGAAACTGGAAGAGGGTGATAGAGAGAGTTTTGTTCTATTCAACAACCTCGAAAAGAAAAAGAAAGTTTCTTCCTAATTTACATATTAGATAAGCAATCGCTTTTAATGTCTTCTCTATTTAAAAGCATACAAAATGCAAATTTCGTGACAATATTATGGAACAAGCCCAAATTAACGTTTAGTTTATTTTTGTTCCACTAGATGGCACTCTGTCATCTAAAAAGCTCATTTGACCGGTCAGGATATGCCTATTTTGTTTTTAAAATGATATGTAAACAATCCAAATAAACATATATAGACAAATTATCACAAACCAAGCAACTTACAATATCTTATATGATTTTTTTGTGTATAACGTTGCTTGTGATAAAGGGGATCACCCCAAAAGATGGAAACATAGAAATAATATAAGGTTGTCCCAAATGTGTTCGTAAACATATTATGATTATGCTTTATATTTTTCAAGTGTTGGGAACCTTTGGGCCAATATTGGTAACCTTGGTAAAATTATAACAGTATTCTTATAGAAGATTTAATCTCTGATGTTCTATATCAAGGGTGGCCAATCAGCATATGGGCCAAGTTTCAGAATTACAAGGTTATCCCAAAAGTTCCTAAACATTTGCAAAATATAAATCATAATATGTTTACGAACTTTTGGGACAACCTTGTAATAATAATTTTAAAAAACTTAAGCGTCTATATCAATTTGCATTTTGAAATAGAATTTGTCAATGAACAAACGTCAGCTACGATGTGCCCAATCAGAATTAAATACCATGGGGGTCGTACCTCTACATTCAATTACTATCCAAGTCATCCTGGAACAAGCCGGAGCACGAGCAAACTAAATTTTGCTGTGGCACATTGCAATGTTTATGTAGGCACTACACAGTGCATATGGCAGCTGCTGTTTTCTTTTCAAAATAATTTCATATTTTGAATAAAAATACAAGGGTGGGGATATTAGAAAATAAATTTTCAATGAAATTTTACAACACACACAGCATGACAAATTTTAAATTTCAAAATCCGAGTATAAAATTAGGTGAAGAATATATATACCCATATATCCGAAAAAAGACAATATATGACAATAAAAATTGTGAATAAGTATGTAAATTTTCAAATATAGTGGCCTCAACCAAATTAGAGCGTACGGGAGTTGCAAAATGAAAGTCCGCTAGCTCTCTATGAAACCTACTTCCGCTACATTTGACCAGTGAACTGACGATTTATCAACAGTAGAGCTCCGCATGCGTTACCTATGGCGCTTAGAAGCATAAAAGAGCCAATCAAAGGAGAATAAGACGGACACACCCCCTATATAAATAAATATATATATATATATATTTATAATCAATATATACAGTAGAACATCCATGAGAAGACACACTCGTGCTAGAGGACATCTCTCTATAAAGGTCAGCTTTCATTTGCCAAAATTTCATTTTTACTATTTAGCAACTCTCCGGTAAGAGGATACCTCTCCCTAAAGGACCTTTTTGCTCTGCAATTAGGTGTCCTTTACAGGGAGGTTCTACTGTAAATAATGATATTTAATTTAAAAATATATATATGGTAATTTAAACCAACAACCTTATATTGTATAATACTTATAACAAGATTTTCCTGTTGTATAATAGAAACACATCTGTAAATTATTATACGCATTATTAACATGTGTCATTACATCATCATAGGTAATGTACTTTGTACAAACTGAGGATAAATAAATAAAACTCTGTAATAGATTAAGAGTTGATCTAAAGCAGAGATCGAGATGTAGCAGTCCCAAAACAACAAGGTCTAAAGATGGAAACTGCCAAGGCGCCAGTGTACAATTTCGCCATCCGATCTACGCTCTTGTTGCATCTGCTGAAATACAATACTTCCTCTCTCGGCAAAGTTATATAAGACCTCCGCCCTTGCCGAAAATATAGTCACTTGATAGTCACTTCACCATCAGCGAGAGCCCTCGTCAGTTGTCACCAAGGACCTTCTCATCCACCATGTAGACCAGTAAGAATTCTTCTATCTCCATCTTGCTCCTAGCTCGACTTTTATCTGTTCACGAAAATTTCCTAGTGCAACAGTGTCTTCGTTTTTTGTGTATGGACATTCCCAAGCTTTTCACTCTGCCTCGACCACGACTGCCTGTACTCTGTGAGAACTGTTAAAGGTCTCCCAAGGTGCAGAGAGGTACTGGAAAACTCTCCACGCCCTGACTGTCCCTCTCGGTTACTACAGGTTTGCCCCTTTCGGTTACTATACCACAGCGAGAGACCCTCGGTTACCACATATATATATACGCTCTTGTTGCATCTGCTGAAATACAATACTTCCTCTCTCGGCAAAGTTATATAAGACCTCCGCCCTTGCCGAAAATATAGTCACTTGATAGTCACTTCACCATCATCTCGCGGCAAGCCGCGCATTACACTTGAGACACGGGCGTCTCACAATCTCTTCGGGCGAAAATCATCTAAATGAAAATGTAATGTATACAAATAAATATCGTACAATACTAATTAAAATAAATTAATAAATAGAGTGAAAAGTAAATATCTATATATACAAAATAAATATTCGGCTATTGCATTATGAATGAAGACATTTCACTGAAGTTCATATATACATAGAGGTTCCTATTCTAGGAGCATCTAAATTGTGTGTACATGTCCGGTATATCGATCTTTCGGTTTATGCTATTTCTGTCTTCCAAAGAACTCCAACTTTCCAAGAATAGCCTGCTATGCTTTTCTTTTATATCTTGGTGTATTATTGATGTTTGTTCAAAGTCTGGAATGTGGCCATTGATGAGAGCATGATCTACTAATAAGGAGGTCGGGTTATGGTGTTTTAGGGCTGATTTGTGCTGGTTGATTCTTTCTATTAATGGTTTACCGGTTTCTCCTATGTAGACGGCTTGGCAAGACTTGCATAGTATTTTGTATATGACATTGGTTCTATTGTTTGGTTCAGTGACCTTTTTTTTTGTATCAGGATGGCGGAGGATGTTGTTAAGATTCGAGGTAGATTGGAATCTTGTTGTGATATTGTAGTATTTTAGTTTTCTGGCTATTCTTTCACAGCCATAGCTGTATGGTAGGGAGCAAAAAATGTTTTGGGATGTATATATATATATATATATATATATAATATACTAACCGACTGGACCCGGCTTCGCCCGGGTATTGTTCGAGTCGGGTTTACTCATGAATGAATAGAGCCCCTAACTGTTTTAAAAATAATAGTAATGATTATTCTTTCAGCACAATGGAGATAAACTGCAAATGGCAAAATTGAAAATGCTGGTAAAAAGAATCTGAAATATAAGATCAATTTCACAAACACATCAAATGAACAGAGTGCTGTTTTGAAGGAGTGGTCTAAACTGTTGATTTTTAAAAACCACGACCCGGGATCATCGAATCCAGCTCTGGGCACTTTGTTCTGAAAAAAAATAATTACCCCAATGGCCCCTGATTCTTGAAAAAGTCAAACCGCTCCAGTGAGTGCAAGTAACCAAACTGGGCTTTGGTATCTAAAAAATGAAAAAAAATCTAATGATTAGTGTGAAATAAGGAAAATGGTCCTCGCAATCTGAAAATTTCACTTTCACCATTTCACTCTCGCTGTTCAAGAAGAAACAGACAGATTAAACATTTTTAAGGGCACCTAATCCGGCACTTACATCTCTAAATAGTTAAGCAACTTTTATAAATGTAATATATCTGCAATACTGAAATACCCGGACTTGGATGAATTTTTTTATTAGGTTATTGTTAGCAATTTTAGAAAAGTGTAGGGAATTGGATATTTTTACAAAAGAATGTACTTTTTAAAATGGTATATTAAAAAATAGGAAATTTGCATCATTTTCTAATAGTCAAGGACAATTTTAAAAATACCAAAAATGCAAGACCAAATAAAAATAAACGAATTATGTGTGATGTTTCAGTAACAGCATTGTTACCATATTAAGACAAAATTACTGAATGTATTCAGTACTTTTGTCTGAAGATCGTAACAATGCTGTTATTGAAACCACACATAATTTGTTTATTTGTATTTGGTCTTGCTTCCTTGTGATTCTTATCTATATTTCAAAATATATACCTCAATTTTTTACCTAAAAAGGTATATATATATATATATATTTCCAAGACCTTAAATAAAAGTAAAATATCAAATGAGTCATTAATCAACCCTATCTGCGTTATAGGTCAGTAACATGTGAAAATAAGACCAACAATTGAAATATATTTTTAAAAAATCAAATTTTGAACGCTAGCTTCACACAGGGCACAAATTTTGCTACCAGCTACATGCGTTCTTTTTAACTATGGTGTGATTTACACATGATGGACCTGTAGATACATTATAATCTCTCCAGAGCTTAAGGTAGCAAACAGTACTTTCATAATACATAAATATCAATGCCAAAAGCCAGAGTTATGATAGCATGTTGCAGTGTAATGTTGACCTGCAGGATGGGAAAAAACAATATTATTTCCAAAGACTTTAATTTGAAAAGTATTATGTGTTAAAATAAATGTGTTTCAGCAACCCTGGCAGTACAGAACAAAGGAATGTGTATTTAGCCCTAATGTTTACCTTTTAGTAAGTTGTAAATAATTCTCTAATTATAATATGTTTGTTTTCCTTTTAAAGATAATAAAATAAGATATTATCTTAATTTGTAGTATATTTATGTGTTAAATAAACTACAAAATAACAGATTATGAGACTGAAGTTTAAATAATAACAAAGAAATATCAAGAACGTGTTTTAGTAAGTACAACTTTAAATATATTTCAAAATGAGCGTAATTAATTCTAATTTGCCAATTTTGACTGGTACAAATTTCAACAGCTGGAAATTTAGAGTTAAACTATTGTTAGAAGAAAAACAAATACATCTAACATTAGAAAAGGAAATTAATGATTTTGTCGATGAAAAAGAACGCGAGTTATTTGCAATTAAAGATGCAAAGGCAAAATCTACGCTTGTTCAATGTTTAACTGATAAACATCTAGACATAATTAAAGATGCAAAAACAGCTAAAGAAATGATGAAAGCGCTCGAAAATATATTTGAAAGAAAAAGCGTGTTTACAAAGCTAACACTAAAAAGAAAGTTGTTGACTTTAAAATGCAAACATAATGAAAAATTAGAGGACCATTTTCTTAAATTTGATTCTCTAATTCGTGAATTGGATAATATAGGTTCCAAAATGGATGAATCTGACAAAATATGTCATCTGTTATTGTCATTGAATGAAGAGTATGAAAATGTAATCACAGCAATAGAAACAATAAATACTGACATCAAAATGGAATTTGTTAAGGCAAGATTGCTGGATGAAGAACTCAAAAGGAAAAATAAACAAGGGGAACCTAGGAATGAAGAAATGACATTTGGATCATTCACATTTACATGTTATAATTGTGGCAAGAAAGGTCACAAGGCTACAGAATGTAGAAATAAAAAGAAATTTTTCAAAAGAGAAAAGAATCAAACACACAAAGAGAGAAATGAAAGACAAAGAGAGAGTCAACCTGGACAACAAGCCAATCAGATGGATGACAAACTATCATTTGTAGCAATGAATGCTATAGATTGCTATGAAAATGATCATTTTATTTTAGACTCAGGAGCAACACAGAACCTGATCAAAAGTGAATTAGAAAAATATATGACAGATGTGAAGATTTTAGAACATAAGGTTGAAATACATATGGCAAATGGTGAAAAGATGTCAGCTAATAAAAGTGGAACTTTAAATGTAAAAATCAATAATATCCCAATAGCAATCCATGGACTAATAGTTGATGGCATTAAACAGAACTTATTGTCAGTAGGAAAAATTACACAACAGGGCCACCAAGTGATATTTAAGCAAGATGAAGTAATTATAATTACAAGAAACCATAATTTTAAGTGTAATAATTATAGAAACTTGTACTCACTTAAAATAGAAATAGACAGTAACCCTGAAAGTGTTACAGCGCATGCAGTCAAAACTGATGACACATTGTGGCACAGAAGATTGGGACATCTGAATAGATACAGTTTAAAGAAATTAGGGCTACCAAGTTCACAAGAGAAATGTGAAACCTGTATCAAAGGAAAAAGCACAAGAAGATCATTTGAGAAAACCTGGAAGACAACTAAGGAAATTGGAGAGCTGATACATTCAGACTTATCAGGACCAATTGATCCACCAACATATGATGGAGAAATATATTTTCAGGTACTAATAGATGACTACTCACACTTTGTAGTAGTGAGACTTCTCAAATCAAAAAGTGAAGCCGAACAAAACATAATTGATTTTATCAAGTTGATAAAAACTCAACATAACAAGAAAACAAGAAAAATTAGAGTAGATAATGGTAAGGAATTTTCATCTGGAAACTTCAAGCAGTTTTGCAGAACAAAAGGAATTCAAATAGAATATACCTCACCTTACACACCACAGCAAAATGGCACATCTGAAAGAATGAACAGAACATTGATTGATAAAGTGAGAACAAAGTTGGCCGAAACAAATCTACCAAAATATCTCTGGGGAGAAGCCATTTACTGCTCAGCATACGAATTAAACAGAAGTCAAACAAGTGCGAACAAAGGAATACCTCCGGCTAGCATATGGTATAAACGAAATGACCTATCCAAACTTAAGGTTTTTGGTTCAAGAGCTTGGAGACTAATTCTACCCAAACCAAGAAAACTAGATGCTAGAGCAAAATCAACAATCATGGTTGGATACAGTGGAAGCGGATATCGCATCTGGGATCCGGAAACTGATAAAGTAATGATTTCAACAGATGTAACATTTGATGAAACATTAACTAAATTTGATAAAGAAATCATCTCAGACCAAACAGAACCTAAAATAATAATAACCGAATCTCAAGATGAGGAAGAAAACCCACAAACATCAGAACAATCAGACAAAGAAGAAAGTGTAACTACAAGATTGGGTCGAATAATCAAACCACCAAGGTATCAAGAAGATTATGAACTATATTCAGTATATTGCTTGTTTACAAATGGTGAAGATCCAGTTTCTTACAATCAAGCAATTAAGCAAAAAGAATGGAAAGAAGCTATTGATAAAGAAATTCGATCTCATGAAGAATTGAAAACATGGTCTTCAATAAAATTAAGAGAAAAATCAAATATCAAACCAATTGATACAAAATGGATTTTCAGAACCAAAGAGGATGGAACCAAAAAGGCTCGCTTAGTAGCAAAAGGATTCCAAATGGAAGAATCATCTGATATTATGTACGCTCCAGTAGCTAGAATGTCAACAATGAGAATGTTACTCTCTCATGCAACAAACAAAAACTGGGAAGTGAATCAAATGAAACTTTCCAACATGGGGTGAAAATTGTGCAATTGACATTTGTGAAAATGCCAATTGAGGGGGGGTGTTAAAATAAATGTGTTTCAGCAACCCTGGCAGTACAGAACAAAGGAATGTGTATTTAGCCCTAATGTTTACCTTTTAGTAAGTTGTAAATAATTCTCTAATTATAATATGTTTGTTTTCCTTTTAAAGATAATAAAATAAGATATTATCTTAATTTGTAGTATATTTATGTGTTAAATAAACTACAAAATAACATTATGAAACATTAAAAATATAATCTTAACTTTTGAAAGCATGAAAAAAAAAAGCTATCTTGATTTGAATAAATTTAGTCTAAAAACAAACATCATGTAAAAGTATGCACCAATCGAAATCATTTATTAGCTCTAACAGTGCTGCCCCCAGCGGTAAAAGACTGGAGCTAACGCTTCATGGGTTGGTAATTTTTTTAGTAGTACATTAACTTAACAACATTCCATGTCTTGCTAACATAATTTTTTTGAAATAATATGCCTAAAAATAATGCATTTTTAAAAATCATACATGAAGCGTTTATTAAATTAAATGGGAGCGAAATTGTGTTCCAATTTTTTTTTTTTTTTTTGACTGACTAAAAAAAATCAAATGGAAGAAGATTTTTAAAAAAGTATAATATGCTGAAAAAAGCTGCACAATAAATATGAGTAGAACATATTCTGGCTCCCTCATTGGTCAGATTGCTGATTGTATATTTCTTTATTTAAATATGAATATATTTTCATCTATATATCTAAATACATATATTCAAAAATATGGTTGTACCATATAGATATATATATGAGCAGTTATATATTGTGAAGCAGATAAATATAAACTCTACCTAAACAAATGACAGCAAAAAAATTTGAGCCTACCCTTAAAAAAAACAGTTACTGAAAATGCATAGCTGCTGCTTACAATATAAACGCTATTAGAGCATAAACATATTACATGGAACAAACATTTAATAAAATATATGTAGCAAGTTATATAGAAAAAACATACATTTTTTTCAATAAATATACTTTTTACAACTTCAATAAAATATATACTTACTCTAAATAAAAGAAAGAAAAAAAATAGAATACTGTTCTAAATCTCAATTTGTCTTAAAATAGGAATATTCCTTATGATAATCAAATAGTAAACCTTATCTTAAAAAATGTAGATCGTTATATTTCCACTAATTAAAATTAAACAAAGCAAAAATTACATCGTCACAAAAAGATATGAATAAGCTGCGAAATAAATAATATTTCCAATTAATTTAATTTGAAAAATATTACTAAATAACTAAATAAAATCTTACCTTCTAAAAAGGAAAAAAAATGTTATTCGAAATGCAATTTTTGCACTTTTAGCCTAAATGCTAAACCAAAACCTCAGCTACCTACGCGCGAAATTTCACAATACAGTTTTAATTAACCCAGGTTCCGGGGGCGTATAAATTTGATAACGATCGATTAATATATAATATATATTATTAACAAAGAGTTTAAATATATATATAATCTTACCTTTTAAAAATATTCATCGTGTAAACAAACTAAAATTCATTGCTTAAACAAACAACGTGTAAAATTATTAACCAATCAAATTCAGTTATCGTCGCGACCAGTGCGGCGCCAAGCGGTAAAAGGCTGGAACTAAAGCTTTTTGGTTTAACATTTAAAAAAAAACGCACATTAACCTTTTTAGTTTTTTGAATAGCCTATATGTTAAACGAAATCTTCAGCCACCTACATGCTAAATTCCATAATGATTTATTCTGTAGATTTTGCGTAACGCGATTACAAACATCGATTTTGGATTTTTTTATAGATATAAGGATGTCGTAAACCAGGGTAAGACAACAAGTGAGTTGGAAGTAGTCGGGGTTGAGTGGCAAGGCGTGCAGAGTGGGAGGTCCGCACGGGACAGTAAGGACAAAGTTTGGGATCAAAAGACGCTCTTCCAGAACGTCTCAAGCCGCACCAGGACCAGGGGAAAGTTGAGGATTAACAGAGGAAAGCTCGGCGTCTTGCATGAAGCCGCGGGGGCAGAGAGGAGCCAAAACGGAGGCCACGAGGGCCGCCGTGAGATGAAAACGGACCTAGTACGGAGCGGACCTGTCCGAAATATCCACTGTAACCTAACTGTCAACATCCGGACCAACGCCCCTCTCTGGATCCCCTGGGTGTTGATGCTCATTGGTCAGTCTTATGTGGGTCATTCTCCCCTCCCCTGGGGTCCGGTGGCAAACTGGTATCACTTTGAGACGACTAGAAAAGACGTCATACTTTTTTACTTACATATCACATTGTTTAAATTACGATAGAATGTGCCCCCGGTGAGAAAGGTTGATTAGGGGAGTGAAATAAAATGGAGCGAAAAGCTAGCAAACCTATTAAAAGGGAAATCATTTGGGGCACAAATTAGTTACTAGAATAAAAATAAAGATAATGGGGAGAGTAGTGGTTACACACTGATATAATATTATAAAAATACAAAAAATATATATGGTAATTTAAGCCAACAAACCCATATTGTATATAACTTATGACAAGATTTTAATATTGTATAATAGAAACACATCTGTAAATGATTATACGCATTATTGACATGTGTCTTTACATCATCATATGTAATGCAATTTGTACAAACAGGATAAATAAATAAAAATCTGTAATATATTAAGAGTTGAGCTAAGCAAGAGATAGAAGTCATAACGTCAAAATCGAGATAGATTTAGAATTCCCACAACAAGGTCTAAAAATGGGCCAGACCACCCACACTCTTGACATCTGGTGGAATGCAAAGCCCCCTCTCACATCTAGTGACATGCAAAGCCCCCTTTCTCAGAAACGGCCCCTGGTCGCATAAGGCCCCCCGTCTTAACCTATAAATACAGTCCCTTTACAGTCACTTGACAGTTAGTTCACCTCAGCGCAAGCCCACGTCGGTTGTCACCAAGGTCCTCCTCATCCACCATGTAGTCAGTAAGAAATCTTCTATCTCTCCATCTTTCGCTCCTAGCTCAACTTTTATCTGTGCACGGAACTTTCTTAGTGCAACTGTGTCTTCGTTTTTTGTGTGGACATTCCCAAGTTTTCCACTCTACTCTGCCTCGACCACGACTGCCTGTACTCTGTGAGAACTTTTAAAAGACTTACAAGGTGCAGAGAGGTACTGGAAAACTCCCCATCCTGACTGTTCCTCTCGGTCAACACAGTATAGCGAGAGTCAACACTTTATCATCACAAAGTTAATCGACAGGATTCTACAAGAGTCCACAGCACCTCAACTCATTACATATATATATAAGGAGTACATAGGAAGAATAAATTTGAAGTAAACACACACAATAGCGAGGGTAAATATTTGGGAAAGTTAGGTATACTATTTACAGTTTTTTGTTACTTAAGGTGCCATGAGTATTTACAACATAGTTCCAGGGATGTAATACAGGAACGAGGAGAAGTAGAGACTATAAAAGTAATATAAAATATAAAAGAAAATTGACTTAAGCAAAAGAGGGTCTGAATTGGTTTCTGCAAAGGACATCTCAGGAGTCCTGCCCTGCAATACGAGCTTAGAAGCGAAGTATTGTTTGCAGGGATCAGATATATTAAGATGCCCTGTAAGTAGAATTAGATCAGATGGGCAAAAGGCGTGAAGATCGAAGGAGAGGAAGGTAATGGGAGAATATGGGGAAGAAAAGCTGGATGAGAGAGGTTAAAAAGAGATGAAGGCTCAAGAGCTGCGCTGCTGTCGGTGATTGAGCTCGACCAGACGAAAAATAAAAGTAAAAGAAAAATGAGTGGGCGCATCATGCTGATGATGGCGATGGGTCGAGCGTACACCCCGAGGTCAACACTGAATTACATAGCTCCTATACAAATGGCAACGGAATCTCTACCATTCCATATTCTATCATTCCTAAAGAATCACCTGATACCGATGGATTTCCTTGCATTTTAGTTAATCAAAAAACGCTTTAAAAAGAGAGACTAAATTGGAAGGTCACTGGTAAAGTTGCATGGAAGCTTGGAAATAAATCAACACAGGAGTACCTTGATATAAATTCGAATTTCATGGAAACTTCGATATCATTTCATTTTACAATGATTCAGGAAAAAAGATATATATTGAATATGAAATAATATATTTTAAATGATTGCGTTTCACGAATCTCCCTTTGGGGGGGTGTTTCAAAATTTGAAACGGGGCCCGTATACAGTATTTGGAGACATAGAACACGATAGAAAAAAACAACGAAAAAGAGATAGACGGCAGTCGAAAGAGGTACATTAAAATAACGATATATCTCTGTAAAAATCAAAAAGCCGTTTTGTCTTACACGAGATGGAGTCCGAGGGTGTCTCGTAGATATCGATTCCAAGCAATACTGTATATAAGTGGCAAGGTAGAGCGTGGAGCGCACACTAAGTGGCGTGGCGCGGACAGCCGCTGAGCCAGGCGTCTAAATAAAACAAACGAGAGATTCCCGCTATTTTATTTTGGTCTGCGCAAACACCCACATGGAGCAGTCAGAGGAAGACCGTCAAGACACCCTTCTCAGTTTTAAAATTATTTGAATATAATTAATCACAACGATGCATCATCTCGATGAAAAATAAGAACTTTCCATCGCACTTTTAAATATAATACAATTTTCTACAGTTCTTACTACCTGAGACAATAAAATAGGAATAGCTGGCTCATCAGCGGTGAACTGTGCCTTCGGTTTGGTCCTTGCAAACCACTGATGTTAGGGCTTACCACTGATGAGAGAGAAAATAAGGATAACCCGGGCCCCTGGAGCGCAAGAAACGCCAACTGCCCGGTCACCACTGATGAGTCAAGTCCTCCCAATATATTGACACTGAATAATTATTTGTAAATACTCTGTTGTTAGTTTATCATCTAAAATATTTGGTTACGTCATTACGCCTTACCATGCTGGTAGATTATTACTTGTGAAATTAATTTACCACGTTTTGCATTCTATAGATTTTATTAATAAATTCCTTTTTACTTAAACTTTTGGAATACTTGTCTTCTCTGTCGTGACCATATTTCTTCATAGCAGTATGAAGTTTGCAAAGATCAGCACTCTCAAAAATTCATATTTTATTAAATTCTTATATATTTAAAGAATATCATATTTCCTATTTAGACCTATAAAATGCCTTATATCGACCATATAATTGGTCTAGCCACTTTACCTGTTGGTAGCTCTATTGGCAGGTTCTGAATATTTCTTCAATTCTGTGTGTATCTCAAGAAATAAAGCCCGCCCTGGAGGGTAATAGCCCGAAACCATGGTCTCCAGGTGGGCGTTCAAAAGTGATACTGAAACTTTGTCACTGACAAAGTCTGCTAAATTGCAGAAAAAGTCGCATAGTTTTTGCATCCATTTTGACAGGAAACGAGATTTTATTTTTAAAGACAATTTAGTCTTATTTTAGGATTGTGAATTATTTATGTTTATATTGTCGCATATAGAAAAATTAGGAAAGACAAAAACAATCCTTTTTCACATGAAATAATAGAGGCACACAAATATGACGAGTAACAAAATAGGTTAAAATATTAATATGGAATTTAATTATAAAATACCCAGCCGCCTGGCCTTCCCTATAGGAGCTGTTACCCACAGCTTGCAAATTTTGTTGCTACTAAAGTGGATGTTATGTATTTCGGTTACGTTTTCTCTCAGTCGTCTTGAAAATAGTTCCAATGTCCCTAGTGGCTTTATGTTCCTTTCCCTCCTTGGAGGGAAGTCTTTAACACAGCGGTGGATCCTGGAGTTAGTCGCGGTAAATGTAGTTCACAGCACCCTCGAGTTCTGCTCAGCGATCTTCGGTTTGTCCTCCCTAACCCACTCCACCAAAATTGAATGTAGAAAATTGAGGAAAAAAAACGTGACGATAGCCAGGAAATTTCATCAAAACAATTGCCAATTTATTTACATAATAGATCAGATATACAATAAGAGAAAGAGAGATGCTGAGTAAAAAATATGTTAAAATAATAATTTGTTAATTGATTTTATAATATTCTGCCCCCATATATGATCGACCTTATATCCCCCTTCTTTTTTACTGCGTACAATAGAAACTTAAATCATATTACCCCGAAATTTCAATCCCAATGTGGTATCTGTGCTCTGGTAGTTCTTTACATAAGAACACATAATGGACGTTTTGGTTACGCAGAGTATTTTGGCGTCACATCCTACAAATGTCCACGGCACACAAGTGTTTTGCGACACATTCCTTGGGAAACATTGGGCTCTACACGCACGGCACGTTTTGTCAGCTCTGCACAAAGAGCAGCGACATCGCGTGAGCCGCACCCAGCAACATTGGCGCTGTCCCAGGTTTTGAAAGAGGAAGAGCTCTGACAGAACAGAGCGTTTGTTTTCCATCAATATATATACACGGTAGAACATATACAAGGTAGGATCAAAAAGTTCCCGAACTTTTTTAAAATTAATTATTTATTCATAGTATAGTAATTTAAACATCAAATTTTTCGAAATAGGAGCCTTGGTTATGTATATATTTTTTCCAGTGTTTTTTTTTTTTTTCATGTCGTGGTCTAAATTGCAGTCGTAAATATTTGCAGCGTGTCTTGAACGAGTAGAGAAAATAAAATAAGAGTTTGGCAATTTCGCGAACCTTTTATTTGCCAGTACGTTTTGAGATAAAACAATAATGACGTCATAAATCAGGAATTAATTAAAATTAAAGATTTAAAAAAACACAGAGTTCAGTTAGAACAGCATTGATGGAAGCATACAAAGTGGCAAATGGCTGGCTTATATAGTATTGTCGAATGGTCTAGAAAAGTCGCGAGTGTCGTCACTAGTCTAGACTAGAACATTCTATCGAGTAAATTTGTTGTATTTTAATTATTATTTTATTAAAATATAATATTTTAAATTGAAAACAGATAATGAAAGAGTTGAATAATGAATTCAAACAAATTTAGATACATATTTATATATGAAAAAACAATAGAAAAAAATAAAAGATAAGTGGGTCAGGTGTTGATATTAAAAATAAAGAAGGCATCTCCTGACCACGAGCACATGTGCTTTTTAGATGGCAGAGCGCCATCTAGTGGAGCAAGAATAAGCTAAACGTTTATTTAGCTTGCTCCGTGATATTTGGCCAACCCAATTTCTTGATAAATCATGGCTTTTCTTGATTTATCAAGAAATTGGGTTGGCCAAATATCACGGAGCAAGCTAAATAAACGTTTAGTTTATTCTTGCTCCACTAGATGGCGCTCTGCCATCTAAAAAGCACATGTGCTCGTGGTCAGGAGATGCCTTCTTTATTTTTAATATTTATATATATAATATAATAATTTACAGAATATAGGATTACGCTTATATTGTTTTATAACCTACTGAAATGCCATTGCAAGTATAGGATTACTAAGGAAAAACTTGAGAATAAGGTGTGTTTTGTTGTTGTCCATATCTACTATACCCCTTTTGCTTGGCCCAATACGATATTTTGTTCAATCTGGGGGGCTTATTAATTCCATGACATTTCAATATTAAGACATCTATAGAATCCGTAGTTTAGTAACACATTGCTGTTATATAAAACTGGTAGTCTAACGTTACAACCTCCATATATAGAAAGTATGGTTTCTGGGATTTGGTTCGAAGCGACAACGAATAAGAGAAAAAAGAGATAATTTTGAAGATACCATATTGCCTCGCACAGAACAATGTAGCAGAGAAGTCCATTTTACATACACGCACGCCTACACATCCCCCTCCCCCCCACACACGTTTACACATGCACTTTAACATATATAGTCACATTTATCCACTATCGTGTACGTACACTGATATATTCACATTTATTCACTATCGTGAACGTACACAGATATATTCACATTTATTCACTATCGTGTTCGTACACAGCTATAGTCACATTTATTCACTATCGTGTACGTACACAGATATGTTCACTATCATGTACGTACACAGCTGTATTTACATTTATTCACTATCGTGTACGCACACAGATATATTCACTATCGTGTACATACACAGCTATAGTCACATTTATTCACTATCGTGTACGTACACAGCTATAGTCACATTTATTCATTATCGTGTACGTACACAGATATATTCACTATCGTGTTCGTACACAGCTGTATTTACATTTATTCACTATCGTGTACGTACACAGCTATAGTCACATTTATTCACTATCGTGTACGTACACAGCTATAGTCACATTTATTCATTATCGTGTACGTACACAGATATATTCACTATCGTGTTCGTACACAGCTGTATTTACATTTATTCACTATCGTGTACGTACACAGCTATAGTCACATTTATTCACTATCGTGTTCGTACACAGCTATAGTCACATTTATTCACTGTCGTGTACGTACACAGATTTATTCACTATCGTGTACGTACACAGCTGTATTTACATTTATTCACTATCGTGTACGTTAGTCCGCTAGGTGGCCGATCTGGCTGGACGTGCGTCATCTCGCTCCGTAAGTTTCGGTAAACACTTCCTAAATTTCTTAATTTATTTTCTAAATGCTTATGTTGAAATGTTTTAAATCGGTTAATTGTTTCGCTATTTAACTTTACCCTTTTTTATATATAGTTCGATTCGTTTCTCATGTGGATTAAATATGAATTCTATGGTTAGGTTACTAAATTTGAAACTGGATGAAATTTTTGCATACTTTGAGAATAAATTCCAACAAAATAAATAAATAATTGACTAAAAATGATTTGTCATATCTTTCGACTATGTTAAAACAAACGAAAGATGGAATTTATTCTATGATTGAATCGGATAACCAGAACCTTTTGGCACAGATGAAGGACACCGTCGGCAGCATAGTGGAAGAGAAGCTCGGTAAGATTCGAAGCGTGATCTCCTCGAAAGGATTATCTTATGCCCAAGTTACACAGCGAGATCATACACAGAAATTTATTGAGGATTGACAGCGGACCTTAAACACTGAAGCTACACTGCTCGCAGTTCCTCTAAATAATGAGTCCACTAACAACATAGCTCAGGCAATTTCAACTAATATAAAAAAGTTACGAAAAAATGGTAGTGGGATACGAATTAATAAAATTCTTAACACCAAAAATGCAATAGTAATAAAAACACCTAGCGACGAAGAGGCTAAACACTTGTTAAAGGAACTGAGCATGGCGGCGGAATTGAAGGCGAATAGTAAAATTTTACCCCACAACCTAGAGACCCAACAATTAATATAAAAAATGTCAGTAAATTAACGGAAGTGAATAATTTAATACCAATCATATGCACTATGAATCCTGAGTTGAGTGGACTAGAGAATGAAATCCGAGTACTTTTCCCCATGAAATCCAATACCTCTCACCACAATGTAGTGCTGCGGGTTTCTCCACGAGTGTATCAAACCTTAAGGAAGAAGGGTAATGTTATCTATACCGACTGTGAGAGATGCCATATACACGACAAAGTATTAATTAGGCAGTGCCAGAAATGTTTTTAGTTTAATCCAAGACATAAAATCAGCGAATGCTCCCATGAAAAGATTTTCCTAATATGCGGCGCGGCGGGAAATCATGAGTGTTCGCGTAAACAAAAATGTTTCAACTGCGCTAAACACCCGAGGTACAAGAATGGAAGGTCTCTTGATCACAAGGCGAACACCAGCGAATGTCCCCTGTACAAAACCCAGATGGAAATAGTAATACAAAGAACTCAATACCATTCAGATGGATGATAACAATATCAGATGCATACAATTTAATGCAAGGAAAAGTATGATGGCAACTAGTGAGTTAGGTGTGACAATTGCAGACGATCCTCCTGACATCATATTTCTACAAGAACCATACATGTGCAATGATACAGTGAAATTTGACAAGAATTCACGAATAGCATATTCTAGCACAGATAGGCAAATTTATACTGCTACTATTATTTTGAACCGAAACATAATATATGATAAAATTAATAGGTTTACAAATTCCTTTTGTACACAGCGATCACTCTCTATTTCAATGGGAAAAGAATAGTTATTGCCAATATTTATATGCACCCAAACTCAATGGCTGCATTTCATATCCAATTCATCTCAGAAATACTTGAGGCCTTTGGTCAACTCCCAATCATCCTTTGTGGAGATTTCAATTCAAGACATCCACTCTGGTTCGATTCAACGACAAATAAAAACGGATATATTCTAAAGTCTATTATTGAGGAGCAGAATTTATTTGTTCATAATCTTAAAATCACAACTTGCAGAAATGCTAGCATAATCGACTTGACAATTTCTAATAAACATTTCATTAGTCTAATACATAACTGGAGAACCTCAGCACTTTCTGTTACCTCAGACCATTTGGCAATACCTTTTGATATCTTCAATATGATGAACTTGGCAAACAATAATAGGCAGACATCGACATGGAAATTCAGAGAAAAATCGGCGAATTAGACTAAATTTGCTGAGGATATTTCGCCTTCGGATTTACTGGATTTAGATTCAGCTTCTAAACACATAGTCACTTGTGAAGATATTGATAATGTGGTAAAAAAATTGACAAATTTAGTCATTGAAGCTGCATACTCTTCTCTCGACGTCAAGCATCACACCTCTATAAACACGACAACTTCCAAAAATTGGTGGAATAAAGAGCTTGAACAATTTTTAAAAAAACATTTACATTATCTCAGGAATTTGTATTATAGAGGGGGCAACCTGAATCCGAGTATTTTCAGAGCGGCAAGAAATAAATACTTAAGAGCCATTAATAGAGCAAAAGAGGCGTCGTGTGTGGAGAATATTTATTGAAGAAAATGAGTCTACGAACGCTTTCGGGAATGCATACAGGATTTTTAAACGGTTAAGATCGGCCGACATTCAAGTGGGCATACCATTACTGGATAAAACTGCAGAGTGCATGAGAGAGCAAAAGATGAAGGAAATGCTAACAGCATTTTTCCTGATGATGATGTGCGGTTGGAAAATAAAGAACACACTTTAATTTGAAATCACATCCCAAGTTTTACCAACAGGGAAATCATTTCTCTTACCGAAAAGTAAAAAAAGATTTGTGCTCGAGTCTTAATGTCAGAAAGGCTCCTGGTCCAGATAACGTGAGTAATAATATGATTGAGCACTCATTATTATCAATCCTACCCAGTTTAATCAAATTCTTTAATAGGTGTTTAGTTCTAAGTTACTATCCTGAAAGCTGGAAACATCCGGTATTAAAAATTATTGCGAAACCGCAAAAAGCTAACTACGAAGCAATTAATAGCTATCGCCCAATTTCACTAACATCAAATTTTTCAAAAATATTTGAAACGATCATTAAAAATAAAATACTCGATTATTATAATCATAATAACTTACTGAGCCATAGAAAACATGGATTTACAAAAAGAAAATCTACAATAACGGCAATGGACAAAATAACCGAAACCATACTGAAACACAAACAAAACGAATTGGTTGCATTGATATAAGTGGTGCGTTTTATAATGCGTGGTGGCCTGCCTTAATAAAAAGAATGGACGAAGATCACGTCCCAGCAGTTCTTATAAAAATCATCCAATCATTTTTAAATAAGATAATAAAAACAAGTCTCACCTTCTCGAATACTACAATTTCAAAATATTTATCAGAGGGATGTCCTCAAGGCGGACCACTTTCACCTTTATTGTGGAATATACTCCTGAATGATTTGTTGATCAACTTCGTATCCCCAAATTCTGAAATAATCTGTTATGCGGATGATGTTTCCATTGTTTGCTGGCACAAGACCATAGAAGGGTTAAAAATTGAAGCAGAAAATACTTTAAATTATGTAATACAATGGTGTACAAGAAATAAGATAAACCTAAGCCCGGAGAAAACCGGCTTAATACATATGGACGGCAAACAAAAGATTCCAATGGGAATTCCAAACTACATAATAAAACCGGTAGAAGAAGTAATAATTTTAGGTATAAAATTTTCTAATCACAGAATTAAGTCAAAAATTAACTTCACACCCCACATTAATGATATTCTTTGTAAAACCAACCGTATGAAAAAATCTGTTATTTTCACTCTGTGGGAAAATGTGGGGATTGGATGCTAAAAAAAGATTATTTTATATAAAACTCTTTTCAGGCCATTACTAACCAATGGATCTGAAATATTGTATAAATTTATTAATAAAAGAAGCAAGCAAATATTAAACTCTCAGCAATATCAGATTCTTCTTTGGGTAGTGAGAGCTTATAAAACGACCTCATCAAATTGCATTCATAGTTTGGCAAAAATACCTATTCTCACGGACAACATAGAATCGTTGATAATAAAATACAAATTGGTCAGTTTATCAAAAGAAGAAATTAATTTATTTAGACCGCATGCCTCAGCTATAATTCAAAACTTCCTAGAATCAAGAATGGCTGAAACTATAGCGAACACTAATGCAACATTCCGAAAAATTTTCCCATTTGGAATTCCTTTTTATTTTCGTCCGAATTTTTATAACTCACAGTTCATCACAAATCATGGTAATTTTGGAGAATTTCTGTCAAAAATCGGGGCAACGGATAATCCTAGCTGCTTCTGTGGAAAAGAAAACCAATACTCAATACATTTATTATTAGAATGTCCGATATTTCACAGCTACAGAAGTAATCATTTTCATCCCATTGAAGAAATTTGAGAATTTGTACATAACAAAGACACTTATGTAAAATTCAATAATTTTTGTAAATTCATTTTAGATTTTCTCTTCTGTTTGAGAAAACCATCGTTTCAGTTTTAGTTGTTTTTAGTCGGTTATTGAGTTATATACTATAATGAATTGTATATAGGTAGCTAGAATAATTCATTTTAGATTTTCTCTTCTGTTTTAGAATACCATCGTTTAAGTTTTAATTATTTTTCAGTCCGGTTATTGAATTGTATATAATGAATTGTATATAGGTTGCAAAATATTTATTTAGGCGCAAGTATCCCGAGCTGGGATATCGCGTCCGATATCAAATAAAATAAAATCGTGTACGTATACAGATATATTCACATTTATACACTATCGTGCACGTACACAGATATATTCACACTTATTCAATATCGCGTGTGCGTACACAGATATATTTACATATATTCACCATCGTGTACGTACACATATATTCACATTTATACACTATCGTGTACGTACACAGATATATTCACATTTATACACTATCGTGTGCGTACACAGATATATTTACATATATTCACCATCGTGTACGTACACATATATTCACATTTATACACTATCGTGTGCGTACACAGATATATTCACACTTATTCAATATCGTGTGCGTACACAGATATATTTACATATATTCACCATCGTGTACGTACACATATATTCACATTTATACACTATCGTGTGCGTACACAGATATATTTACATATATTCACCATCGTGTATGTACACATATATTCACATTTATACACTATCGTGTACGTACACAGATATATTCACATTTATACACTATCGTGTGCGTACACAGATATATTTACATATATTCACCATCGTGTACGTACACATATTGTGACGAAGAAATATTTTATTATTTAATTTAATATTATTCAATGAAAATATATTCAACAGATTAAAAAATATATATATTAATCTGTATTTGTGAAATCATCTTTAAAATATTTCTTTGCTTGCTTGCTTAAGATTCTCTAGCCGTAAATAGAGTTTTGGGCTGAGCTGTTAATAATTGTCGACTCGTTGCTGTGACGTCATCAATAAATACTTTTACATCTTAGGATATTTCAAGGCTTGATTTCTACGCTAAAACTGGTGGGGAGACTGGACCGATACCCATTAAGAAATAAAAGAAAAATTGATTCTGTTGAACCAGAAGAAACTTCTATGAATGTAAAGAAGGAAGGTACTCAGGTAAGCAACTACGTTGTTCAACATTTGCCAAGGAACCCTTCCATTTTCTCCGGGGAGGATTGTGAAGATCTCCAAAAATGGTTAAAAGGGTATGCACGTGTGGCAAGGTACAACTATTGGGACGAAACCCTTTGTCTTACTAAAGTTTATTTTTATCTGTCTGGAACTGCTCTCAAATGGTTTGAGAACAACGAAGAAAGCATCCAGACTTGGAAGGAATTCACATCTCAATTAGAGAATGTTTTTGGAAAAAAAGAAAATTCAAAATTGCAAGCGGAGAAGAAACTTAAAACACGGGCACAATTAAAAGGTGAAAGTACCGAATTTTACATCCAGGATGTCCTGTGCTTGTGCAAAGAGGCTGATCTTCAAATGAGCGAGGAAGATAAAATCTCGCACCTCATGAAGGGGATAGCTGAGGAGCTTTATCAAGCACTCCTACCGAGGGATGTACAGAGCACCGAGCAATTCATTACAGAATGTCGCCGTGTCGAAGAGCTCCGTTGTAGGCGAGTTACTCCAACCAAGTACGAGCGTCTACCAAATGTAGCCTCTCTCTGTGACCAGGATGACAGAGAAGATCTGTCATCGCTGATCCGAAAAATTGTTCGTGAAGAGATAAAGCAAGCATTGGACTCTCCTCAAGAGGAGCCTAAAATCGCTGTCATTGAAGATTTAGTGAGAGAAGAGATTGTAAAGACCTTGGCACCTAGATCAAAACCTACGATAAGTCCCCCTCAAACATCCAGGCCTAAATCAAATACTAGATACGGGGCCCAAACGATACGACCGCATCCTGAACCTCATTACCGAAAGCAAGGAAGAAGATGCGACACCAATGAATGGCGGACAACTGAGGGAAAGCCAATCTGTTTCTATTGCGGACGCCCAGGTCACGTCGTCCGCTATTGCCGCGACAGGAAGAGACACAATGAGGAGTGGAGAAATGAATATTTCCGAAGAAAGCAAGACGCAATGAAATTCTACAACTCTCAAACCGAATCTCGGCAACCCAATGACGAATCATCGAGGAAACCTTTCACTCGCTACCGAAGCCCTACTTCATATCGCGGTCGAAACAAACAACATTTCTCACCTGCTAGAAGATCTAGCTGGACGCCCCGCCATTAAAACTAGATGATAGACCACATTGGAGGTGAGGCCGCAAAATTATAAAATCCCCCCTTGCCGACCACAGTAGAAATTAGAAAAAGCTACCTTGACGTAAACATAGACCTACCAAGTCCTCATGAAGAAGATATCTCAACTGGAAGAAGACATCCCCACTGAACGAACACAACAACCACAGACCCGCGAAGAGAACTCAGGCCCTATCACCCGTTCTCGCGCCATGAGACTGAGGATGTAAGTCTCCTTCTGAGCATCGGGTCGATGCTCTTTATAGGAGGAGGCTATGTGACGAAGAAATATTTTATTATTTAATTTAATATTATTCAATGAAAATATATTCAACAGATTAAAAAATATATATATTAATCTGTATTTGTGAAATCATCTTTAAAATATTTCTTTGCTTGCTTGCTTAAGATTCTCTAGCTGTAAATAGAGTTTTGGGCTGAGCTGTTAATAATTGTCGACTCGTTGCTGTGACGTCATCAATAAATACTTTTACATCTTAGGATATTTCAAGGCTTGATTTCTACGTTACAATATATTCACATTTATACACTATCGTGTGCGTACACAGATATATTCACATTTATACACTATCGTGTGCGTACACAGATATATTCACATTTATACACTATCGTGTGCGTACACAGATATATTCATAGTTATTCAATATCGTGTGCGTACACAGATATATTTACATTTATTCACCATCGTGTGCGTACACAGATATATTTTCAAATTTATTCAATATCGTGTGCGTACACAGATATATTCCCAGTTATTCAATAGCGTGTGCGTACACAGATATATTCCCAGTTATTCAATAGCGTGTTCGTACACAGATATATTCCCAGTTATTCAATAGCGTGTTCGTACACAGATATATTCCCAGTTATTCACTAGCGTGTCCGTACACTCACATATTCACATTCATACACTATCGTGCGTACACACATATTCACATTTATACACTATCGTGCGTACACACACATATTCACATTGATACACTATCGTGCGTACACACGCATATTCATATTTGTACACTATCGTGCGTACACACACATATTCACATTTATACACTATCGTGCGTACACACATATTCGCATTTGTACACTATCGTGCGTACACACATATATTTACATTTATACACTATCGTGCGTACACACATATATTTACATTTATACACTATCGTGCGTACACACATATTCGCATTTGTACACTATCGTGCGTACACACATATATTTACATTGACCTAGAACCACTATATATTATGCACTCATTTATACGCTGAACTATTATTAAACGACCTCAATACTAAAACTGAGCTTATTGATGTATGGGAAACGCAGAATTGTTAAAGCATATAAAATTACATTATTTTCTGTTGTTCAGCCTCCATATTTATATTTATAATGTTTAATTTTACAGAAATAACGTGTACATTCATGAAAATCTCTCCCCAATATCGAGTATATTCTATAATTGAATGAGATATAGAGAATATTTATTTCTAAAGCAACTCAAAAATTATGTAAGTGCCCAGGAAGGAAGCTCCTTATCACACCATATAATGGGAGAGTTTTCAAGTGGATCGCAGTGCACAACTATGGCCACGTTATGTGGTTAGACCGTTTTGAGACATTCGCTTGAAATATCGCCCGTGAAATTGTTTAATTTATAAAGAGACTTCTTGCTGGTCATTTGCAAACTTTTGAAATATTTCATGGATATTTCTAACACTTTTATTTTCGAAAAACATTTCCTTAAATAGAAGCATCACTGTTACTGTACTAAATGAGATCTTCTAGTTATCTCTCCTACCGGAGGAATCTGACACAACCAGATACATGCGGTAGTTATAGGCTCAAGGAGAGATTCTTCTACAAGATCATATCTTGTTTTCTAGGATTATCGTTGATCGTTGCGGCATCAGAGGTCCTACTAAATAGAATAAAACTCTGTGATCACAGCAGACTACAAGTAGTTCACAAATGCATGTTCTTTGTGCCTACGTAAATTGTTTATAATGGGAACCTCTACATTGGTGCACCAAATCAATTTCGCTAATCCACCATTTTAAATTTATATTTTTTAAAAACCTTTTTCTTCTCTTCTCACGCTGCCAAACCATTCAAGTCGTCCTTCAAATATAATTCTATGTTTGATCACTAGGCCTCTGTGTATACAAACAAAAAGTAGACGCCTATATTAAACTTTCTCAATAGTTAAAACTGACTCTCCTTCTTAAAATTTAAAATATGATTTCATAAAAGTATTTCTTTTAATATTTGAAAGGTCATATACTTTAAATTACTACGCATAATTTTTAAATAGAATGATAATTTTATATTTTAGAGAGAAAGAATTTATAAAAAGAGTTTTACAAAAATAAATATAGGTTATAAATTGTTCGCTCTCTTTATGGCGAAAAGTGCTTTTAATCACAAAATAAATCATTTTTAATTGCGCTCTTAAAACGTTTTTGAAAACTTGTAAACAAATTACGATATTTATCGGGATGATATTTTATGTAAGAGAGAGTGATAGTAAAGTTTAAAAAACAACTACATTCATAAATGTACGAAAAGATGCTCCTTTCCCTTTAAAAATGCATTAAAACAAGAGCTCTCACAGAATTGGATCGGTGAATATACCGCATCACCAGTTTCGGAAAGAAGCCGACAACCTATATACCAAGTTTTCGGGCTATGTCCCTCAACAATACATGGTCGGCCTCTATTTCATAACATCCGAGTTATGAAATTGGCCGAAAATGTTACAAAGATGTTCTAAACTGATGAAGAGAATATCGAGAAAGACCTTGTTTTAATGCAGTTTAAAAAGGAGAGTGTTCCTTTTAGTACATGAATATTATCCCCCCTCTCATGGCTCAAAATGCTCATTACTTAAAATGGAGAGTGTTCCTTTTAGTATATGAATACTATCCCCCCTCTCATGGCTCAAAATGCTCATTGCTTAAAAGGGAGAGTGTTCTTTTTAGTATATGAATACTATTGTGTGTATGGCTCACTATATTCCGGCAAAAAAAAAATCAGCCCCAAACACTTCCTCCACTTAAATACCTTTTTGGTTGATTCGGCTGAAGGATATTGTGGACATTAGGAAATCACTCCTGTATTGGTGAGAACCAAAGCCCGAAACCACGGTGCACAGGTAGTTGGCTTCTGTCTAAGTTTGTAAAACTGGCGTTATGGCTACTGACTGATCCGAGTTTTAGCGCTTTGCGCAGAGAAAATAAAGAAATGCGTTGTGTTTTATGTATTTTAAGGGGAGAGATTGCCCTTTTTGGTACATAAAAGACATCCTCTCGCAATTTTACCTTTTTTTATATATAAAGCACAAATATATCTATTTAAAAAAAAACTACTGACATGCACAAAACATTAATAATATTATATACATATATCCTCTCGGTGCTCTTTACTGATGATCGCCCCAAAATATGTAAAATAGACGGATGGACATGCGAGATTTGCGGGACAAGAATGGAGCCGGGGCTACATCACCATATACTCTCATGTATGGGGCTGAAAGACGAACGAGAAGTGCTCCTCAGTGAAATGGGCCTTGAGGGACTCTCTTTGGAGCTCCTGTTGAATGAGGTGGTGAGAAACAGAGCTGGAGCGTTTGCGTTGTTCAAATTTTGGAAGACGGCTGAAGAGAAGATGAAGTTATATACATAATCGAATTGCTGTAAATAATTGTATGTAAATAATCTTTGTCAGGATTAGAATGACGAATCCTGTATGGGACTTTGATTCCAGTAAAAGGCTTGTTGCTGCTGTTGTATATAGTCACAGTGTAGAAAATACTACACTATACCTACTACATATAGGTTTCTCTCTGTATTCTTAGTTCTCTTCTCTTCAATTACTCTGTAAACTGGCGAATCCTTTATAGGACGAGAGGTCCTCAATAAAGGCTTTTGTTGTTGTTGTATATACATATATATAAACATTGTTAAACAAACGAAAACATATCCGCTTTAACCTGTATTAAATAACAGATTAAAAACTACACCCCCCTCCCATTAAAAAAAATGTCAAAAAGTGTTTTGGACAGTTGGTGACATCTTCAAGTTGTTTATTAATACGAATATCATTTAATTTAAAATAAATTATTTTAATCGGTTTATTTTTTAAAATTCATATTTCTAAAATTTTGTAGCACACACACGACACACATTTTTATTTTCTCCAGAAAACTGTATTACGCGAAGATTAAACACTTTTAGTCTCACGAAAATATTTACCTATATTTATAAAACAGTGATGTGCGTTTCAAATGTTATAAAGAAAATTTAAATTATATATTTATATATATTATATATATATTTTTTATATTTGTTAAAACACTTATGTGTGCACACCTGTGTTTTTAAAATTATAATTAATGGTATATTTCTTTGTTCAATAAAAATAATATTTAATATTGAAATAAAACTTTAAGATTTAAAAATATTATATAAGTAATCCAGAAAATAAAACGGAGTTAAAAGCCTTTGGCGTCGTTTGGTAGCGCGCGCGGACTATTTTAGTACCAACGTCCTCCAATAGGTGGCGGAAGGATTGCTCAAGGAAAAACCTGTTGAATACACGGGAAGTTTGCGAGTCGTTCGAGTGTCGCGTACCGGTCTGGCAGTAGTCGCGCTTTGCTTGTCCGCCACTGACAAGCGTGGTTGTATTTACCTGCGTGTTCCTTTTGACGATGCTGCTCTGGCCCATCAGCGAGCGGTAATCTTCGCCTAGACACATCCCATCTACTCCCGTCATTAGAATGATGCACAGCATGCCCGTTAAGAGTCCTATTGCTTACACGCACTCGAACGGATATCCAGAACCTGGAGAAGTGTTCCATACCAATGATATGTGTAATAATGACGAGCCGTTCGTCAAAGAAAAGACAGAAATGGCGAACAATATATACAATGTGAAGGTAATTGGAATATTCCTTACTCCCACGAACAATATTTATGATGCCAAGTATACCCCAAAAGGCATCAAGTTGGGAGCTATTATATTTAGTACAAAGAGTAGCTTCACAGCAGCTGACCTACGAAAAATTATCGTAGAACAGCTGACGGATAAAGTTCCAGGATCGTTCGATCTCCTCACTTCCTCAGGGTAAGTTTCACTTTTTAAATATTTATATAATTGTTTAGTTTCACTGCCTATATATCATTTCTATAGTTTAATTATTTATTTTTGTCAAAGCAAAAGTCGCTTAAAATAATATGCTTTGTTCTCTATGAAAAATAAATCAATATATATTTTTTTATATTTTAATATATATATATACACTTTATTAGCTGATAATTTACCATTTTATAAATAATAAACTGGCTGATATACAAATGCATGTTAGAAAAATACTATCGATTTATTTTTTTAAATCAACACCTTTCCTAAACTAATAATAATGCAATAGAACTCTGTAGAGTGCTCAAAAATAATTTTTAGAAGCTTATTCGAGCTAGAAAACTTTTGTTTATTTTTGTGGCGTTTTAATTATACTCATATTTAGGAATATGAAAACATTAAAATCGGTTCCATTTAATCGAAATCGAAAGTAATACAAAGCGAAAGCAAAAATAACAATTGTCAACTATCAAGCATTAAAATCACTAAAATAACATTTAAATTGATTTTAAAGGGCTATAAAAAAATAAAATAAAAATAACTTCAATTCATATATATAATCATATATGGAAGCAATGGTCGCCTCTCCCGTCAAAATTAACGTCAGAATCTGACGCCATCTATTGATCGTCGCCGCAACTAGCGGCATCGGGTCGGTGACAAAGCCACAACACCAACTTTGGCAAACTGATAAGCGTCCACCTAGAGATATATAAGACAATATTTTAAAAACTGGTTATAGTTTTATATGTTACACCTTCCACACTTTACAAAATGTGGTATTTAAATTCAGCCGATATTCAAAAAGTAATCTTGTGCTGCACTATGATGTATATATTTCAGAAATTGCTTATATTTAACAAATTATGTTTTAATTTTATAATTTATATTTATTTATTCTCTTCTCTATAATTATAATATATGCATTTTTTTAAATTTCCCTTATTTAAAGCCAAAAATATAAATTGAATCTAAAAATATTTATAAAACGAGTATAAATGTTAAAGCTACATATTTCTAAAATATTTTTCCTTTTTCTATTAAATCTAAAACTACATATATGGAATCGTTTTAAACCTAACGAACCTGCTATTTAGCTTATTAACTTTGAACAATTTAAATACAGTAAAATGAGCAACCACTTCCCCGAATGACTATTTTTTAAGAATAAAAATACTTGACATAATTCAACCTCCAATAAGACACATCTCCATAAGAGAGGCTTTAATTATCCCTTGTTTTATATGATAGTTCATATGTATCATTTCTCCTAAAAGAATGAAAATCCATGGCTCGCATAATTATAAATTCATATAGAATTAAAACTTGATAATTGTTACCTTAGCTCCTATCTTCCAGTAAGATGTTAAGATTATGTAATCTATGATGTGAACAGAACCTAACTTAATCCCTTCAAATGACTTTGCTAATTTAATCCATCAAAATTGAAACTAATACCTCTAAATGACTGTTGAAACCTCATGCTACTATCCCAATCCCTTTAAATGACTGAGCTAACCTAATCTCTCTAAGTGAATGGCTGCTAATCAAATCCCTCTAAGTGAATGACTGAGCTAACCTAATCCCTCTAAGTGAATGACCGAGCTAACCTAATCTCTCCAAGTGAATGACTGAGCTAACCTAATCTCTCCAAGTGAATGACTGAGCTAACCTAATCCCTCTAAGTGAATGACCGAGCTAACCTAATCTCTCCAAGTGAATGACTGAGCTAACCTAATCTCTCCAAGTGAATCACTGAGCTAACCTAATCTCTCCAAGTGAATGACTGAGCTAACCTAATCTCTCCAAGTGAATGACTGAGCTAACCTAATCTCTCCAAGTGAATGACTGAGCTAACCTAATCTCTCCAAGTGAATGACTGAGCTAACCTAATCTCTCCAAGTGAATGACTGAGCTAACCTAATCTCTCCAAGTGAATGACTGAGCTAACCTAATCCCTCTAAGTGAATGACTGAGCTAACCTAATCTCTCTAAGTGAATGGCTGCTAATCAAATCCCTCTAAGTGAATGACTGAGCTAACCTAATCTCTCCAAGTGAATGACTGAGCTAACCTAATCTTTCCAAGTGAATGACTGAGCTAACCTAATCTCTCCAAGTGAATGACTGAGCTAACCTAATCCCTCTAAGTGAATGACCGAGCTAACCTAATCTCTCCAAGTGAATGACTGAGCTAACCTAATCTCTCCAAGTGAATGACTGAGCTAACCTAATCCCTCTAAGTGAATGACCGAGCTAACCTAATCTCTCCAAGTGAATGACTGAGCTAACCTAATCTCTCCAAGTGAATGACTGAGCTAACCTAATCCCTCTAAGTGAATGACCGAGCTAACCTAATCTCTCCAAGTGAATGACTGAGCTAACCTAATCTCTCCAAGTGAATCACTGAGCTAACCTAATCTCTCCAAGTGAATGACTGAGCTAACCTAATCTCTCCAAGTGAATGACTGAGCTAACCTAATCTCTCCAAGTGAATGACTGAGCTAACCTAATCTCTCCAAGTGAATGACTGAGCTAACCTAATCTCTCCAAGTGAATGACTGAGCTAACCTAATCTCTCCAAGTGAATGACTGAGCTAACCTAATCCCTCTAAGTGAATGACTGAGCTAACCTAATCTCTCTAAGTGAATGGCTGCTAATCAAATCCCTCTAAGTGAATGACTGAGCTAACCTAATCTCTCCAAGTGAATGACTGAGCTAACCTAATCTTTCCAAGTGAATGACTGAGCTAACCTAATCTCTCCAAGTGAATGACTGAGCTAACCTAATCCCTCTAAGTGAATGACTGAGCTAACCTAATCTCTCCAAGTGAATGACTGAGCTAACCTAATCTCTCCAAGTGAATGACTGAGCTAACCTAATCTCTCTAAGTGAATCACTGAGCTTACCTAATCCCTCTAAGTGAATGAATGAGTTAACCTGATCCCTCTAAGTTAATAACCATTCTAACCTGGGTTAGGTTCATTTGAATAGATCATGATATTCTAAAACCTCCCTCCAGCAAGTAGGAACATTGCAACAATCAAATGAGAAATCTCCATAGGCCCTAATTTTTTATTTTATTTAGTGATATCTAACATCCAGCAATAATGTCATTTTATACTAGTATGTTTGGACTTGTGGGTGATTTATTTGTTTCATAAATTAGAAACTTACATGAAAGTATGCCTACAGTTAGTTGTTTTCAGAATTTTATACCTTCTAATGTGTTCATATTTACCCAATAGAACCAATCTCTCTGAAGGACACCTAATTTAACAGTCATTGTCCATGAGAGAGGTGTCCTCTTACTGGAGTCGTGCAGCTAAATGGTAAAAAATGGTAATATGGGCAATGAAAACTCTGAGAGGGCCTACAAAGGGGTTCTACTTTATTTTTAAAATATTACTGAAGGTAAATGATAATCACCAAAATGTCTCAATAAAAATAAAGATTTTTATCTGGCAGAGGTGTCAAAATGCTGATGAATAAGTGTGTCAGCCAGGCAATATCTGTAATCAATATAACATAGCTATTAGTTATTTCTCGAACCTCAGCTCACTAAGAATGGAAGTTTCCAAGAAATATTAAACCTTAAAATGTGTAATAAAATTGATTCATCTTTACGCCTCTAAAATTTGGCATTGCAAAATAAGGATATATAGTGTCAGATCTCTATAATGAGGAGATCCCCATTTCAGAAGACTTCTTCATCTTGGGCAGCATCTCTTGTTTGTTACAGTCCAACAACATCTTTAATGTCCATCTTTTCATTGCTTGTCTCCTCATTCCCTCTATCCTATTCTACAGAATTAACCCCCTCTCCCATAGTTGTTCATATAGATGTGATTTTTCCCATTGTCTTTTCCCTGGGATTTTCCTTTCTATTGGAAATTGTAAGAGCACTGAATGTTATATGACTTGCTCTATCTATCTTCTAATCTTTATCATTTGTATTATGCACATTTTCTTATTGTTCTAAGAACTTCTATAGTGTTGAGAGAGAGTAAAAGCTTTATATATGCATAGATTATATTCATTATTAAATTATTTTATTATTTCATTATTCATTAAATAACATTATTTCATTTGAATGCACTTATGACCTAGGATAACATTATAGGGAAGTTCTACTAATTGTAACACATTGATCACCTTTTTTAATGTCAGTATAACAACATTTTAACATATTTTATCTAAAATTTGTTTAATAACACATCCCTTCCTCTGCATTTTGCCTCATATTGTTTTTGTTTATTTTCCCCTTGTGTAAGGATTACACAAATTCCATGAGTCAATCTCATAGAATGGGGTGTAGGGGTGCAGCTTTAGTTGATCATGGCACTATAATCCAGGCACACTTTGGGGAAAGTTTGATTTTGCCTGTAATTTGAGGTCATTGATAAACATGGAAGCAGACACCTTTGCTGCCGACTCTAACAACAGATGCAGCAGCTCCTCCATATCCCTGGAGAGGAACTCTTGCTGAGGTCTATCAACCGGGTCAGTTAAACTCAAGATTTTTTTGCCTCATTTTTAGATAAAGTCAAACCACATTAATTAAGACCAGATGGAAAGACAAAAATATTGGTCCCAATTATCGTTAGCCTCCATTATCTATAATGCTTTTAATATCACAAATGTACAATTAAAAACTTGTCAATGGCTACTGCTGATAAGTGCTCATTTCTTGATTTTTCAAAGAGTGCTGAAAATTGTCAGGCTTTATAAGGAAGTTGTACAGTGAGATTTCTTGACTGAGAAGATCCTTATGTGATACTTTAGTCGAAATGTGTCAACCCTAGAACATTTCAATCTTGAACAATGAAATAACCTGCGAATAAAATCGATTAAAAGAACATAGCACTGAAAATCAAAAGGTAACAAGTCTATATTTAAAGAGTTATAAGCTTTGTACAATATTTTCCATAGCAAAATTTTAATTGGATCAACATCACAGATATTCTACTTACTTGGTCTTGTTACCATTTATTTTTATCATTATAATATAAATATGTGTAAAATTGATATTTCTACTATCACGATATAGAAAACTTTCATCTCAGTAAAACCAAGTCACAACCCAGACAAACCTTATTACATATGTTTATATTGTTATCACCATGGTTATAATAATTTGGACTTTAGAATTATGATGTTCTAACCAAGTTGGTGTTATAAAAAGGCTACTATTACGAGGTTCCACTGTATGGATGACAAACAATGATTGGCAAAGAGAAAGTTTTGGCATGCAAACCTATGCTTCCTTCCTCTCTCAGAATAAATTACCCTAGTGGGCTGATGAACCTATCCCATGGTATTTCCTGCATGGAAGTTTGTGTTTTCCACGTGGTGTTATACAGCGTGGTGCAAGCAGCTATTGAATCATTCTCTCTCTCTCCAGTTTGCTCAACTTCCTTCATTATGGGAAAATTGATAGCTCATGGTGTAGACCTTGGAATTCTGTTATTATGGAGAACCTCTATTTTGACTCCGTTGGCATAACATGACAAATTTTCAACTAGTTGTTTTGGAGATAACTTTTTTCAATTTCCTTCTCATTTTATATACAAAATCTCTCCATATTTGAATGACAAAAGGTGAATAATTTTGCATTTATTTTGAGAGGAGAGGCAACCTTTTTTAAATTTTGTTTCTATAGACCAATGTCCTCCTGGCAAAAATTTATTCTGGTATGTACTGGATGAGTGTGGGTGAAAGTCCTCTATTCTTTGTCATCTTTCTTGAAAAGTAAATGGTATACTTTCAATTTTTATGTAAAGACTAGACGAATAGCTAGGTTTTGCGCAACAAATATTATTTTAAGCACAAGGTAATAAGACCAAATCCAAATTAAAAAATAGTATGTGACATTTCGGTAACAGCGTTGTTACCATCTTCAGACAAAAGTACTGAATGAGAAATTTTACCACAGCATGCTGTGGCCAGTACTTTTGTCTGAAGATGGTAACAATGCTGTTACCGAAATGTCACACACTATTTTTATATTTGGATTTGGTCTTATTACCTTGTGTTTATAATCTATAATCCAAATTGTGCCTTATCAAATATTATTTTAATAATTATTTATTCTTTTATTAATCTAATATTATTATCTTTGCCCTCTCTCATCATTTCCCTGTCCCCCAGAATATGCAAACCTAGCTCCAATATCTGCCACAGAAATGAGGGACAGACTTTATTTGCAGCAGTTTCTAACTTGGGGAGAGTGAAAGTTCATATTGAATATCTAAATTTTAAACCCTTTTTAACATTTTTTTTTTCAAGGCAATCTCTCATTATCAAAATGGATAAAAAAAGGAAGATGGTCAGTTTAAGCTTGTAGCCATTAAATCTCTCCACCCTACTTATTATAGAATATAGTAGAACCTCCCATGAGAGACCACAGCCTCTCTCTTGGAGGTTGGATTATTACAGTTCAAGTCATTTGGAATTTTACAAAAGTGATTGCTGAAAGAGATTCTATAGGTGGTTCGTTCTTGAGATGTTTTTACTCTGCAATGAAGATATATTAAGTTGAAAATAATTGCATTTACACACGACTTTTGTTTTAAACTATATTTCAGAGAAGAAATGGTACATTGCATAATGAGGTTCTAAATATAATGGAACATTGATGATACTTACATTTGCATGTTAGGCCACACCAACCTTGTTCCTTTTTTTACTGCCACAGCACAAATGGTCGGTTGGGCCATTAAATTCAAAATAGGCATTTAAAACAGCCAGACGTCTTATCTAACTCTCTTTATCTTCTCTCACTTTAAATATTCCCAAGGACAATCAAATATACCAAAAAATTTATACATTTTTATTGTTATTATATATTTTGAGAAGGACATATTTTATTTTACTTTCCTCTAAAGGAATAAGTTGTTCTCTTTAACTACAAAAGATATTTTTCTAGAAACTTTTAAATATCGTTAAAACTCTTTCAAAATACTATTGTTTGTAATATGTGACCATCTATTACATTTATATACTTAAGAGTAATAGAACCAAGTTATGGATACCATTTATATTTTGTAATTTACTACCACACTTAAAATATCTTCTTCTTCTTCCTTATCTCCACTCAAACATATCAGGGTATCAAGCTGTGACCCTTGATGGTGTCTGTTTGACAACCATCATGACTGGGTGAAGTAGAATGTGTCTGCCTTTGTCATTAAGACTGGGGGCACTACTCAGTGGCAAGCCGAATTAGCTCCAAAAGAAATGGCCGCCTCTGACATGAGGAACAGATGCCATGTGCAGCCGCTCCTAACATGGAGTACAAATGCTGCCCATCCTGTATCCCTGGATTAGGAGCCCATACAGGGTACTATCAGCCGGGGCAGCTGAGCCCAGGTTTTTTAGCGAGCTGGTTATGCTTCCCCTCCTCCTTTTTCATCCGGGCTTGGGACTGGCAAAGGCGGAGTTAAATGATGGCGGACTTAAAATATATGTATTAATCTATCGATCGCACTTACCACACATTCATAGAAATAATAGAGACTAAGCAATATCCAAGGATAAATTTCATTGAGCTAATTTTGAATGTATAGTCAACTTGCTTAATTCAACACTCCAAGGGATCAGAATATTTGTTGAATTTTTTAAAAAGTCAGTGTTGACTTATAGTCAGTTAAGATTATTATCGACTTTCATCACAACATTCACTGCTTGTGGACATGCTTCTCTAGAACACTTCATTGTTAATACTTAAAGGGATTATTGGGATTGGAAAAATGGTTGAATTAAAGATGCTAGTTTGAAAAATATTGGTTGAATTAAAGTAAGAGAGAGTGTTAAATTATATTTGGTTTAATTAAAGAGGTTCTTCTCTATATACTAGCCGAATGACCCGGGCAACGCCCGTGTTTTACCCGATTGAATGTTTTTATTCAAATACTATTTGTTACAATTATAAATTGGCGCCTTAAATAAATGCATATTTTAGTTAACAACTATAGCCTATGTGCTTTATCTGTCTATGTACTGTTGGCTTCCATAGGCATCTCTTACTGGGAAAAGAAAGAGAGGATTCCATTTAGTTATTAACTAATATATACATTTATTTAAGGAGCGACCCGCTCCAACACAATAGTTACAAAAACAACAAAGCGAGTGGGGGGGGGGCATGATAGGGGGGGGGGGGGGGGGGGCAAAGGTGGCGTGTTCGTAGCCAACCAATAGGAGAGCGCCATTCCAAAAAAAAAGCAAACGGTGACAGAGATGAAAAAGAATTGATGACGCTCGTAACTGTATATAGAATTCTAGGATGAATCACTTCAGCCCTATTCCAATTCCAATATGTCCCAAGTGACTGGGAAGTTCCCTGCTATTGTCTGCTGAGATATTGAAGCAGATCCTCCATAACTGAGTCACTGTCAGTTAGAGGCTCTGGCAATCTGCCAGCTCTATTGGATTCTCCAGCTCAAATTGCTTTGATTGGATTGGCCTTACTGCCTACCAAAATGTCCTTTTAAAATAAACTTGAGCATTCCAGAGGCAGATTGTTCCCTATTGAGATAATTGCTCAGCTGCAACTGCATTGAACTAACAAAGATAAATAGCCAGCTACTCTCCCTATTGAATTCACAGTTCAGATTGTTTGACTGCCTTTGGTTTTGTGTCTCTTTTGTTATGGCTACAAAAATCCTTCTTTTGAAGAAAATTTCCAATGTCTCATTGTTCTCTATTGAAATAATTTCCCAGCTGAATTAAGCTAACAAAGATAATTGGTCAGTTACTCCCCCAATGTCATCACTCTCTCTCTTCCTCTGTTTTCTCCTTTTTAAAATTTATGTACTACTAGGCGGATAGACCTGGCATCTCCCTGGTATTATCATGGTGCATTTCAGCCATGTTTTGTTAGGATATCTAATCACTCAAGTAATTTGAGTTTCACAAAAACATTGTGAAAAATACGGTAACCAGAGTTATTAATTATCCCTACCAGGGCTAAAGTAGTGAAAAGCAGAACTATAAAAATTTGGTGTTAAAATTATCACATGCATTTTTTTAGGTTTTTGAAAAAGCATTTATGTTAAACTATATCTTTTTAGCTACCATCATGTGAAATATATAGTAGAACCTCTCTGTGAAGGACTCCTAGTTGTAGAGCCAAAGTGTCCTTTAGAGAGAGGTGTCTTCTTATTGGAGAGCTGGTAAATGATAAAAAATGATACTCTTGGTGATGAAACTGCTCTTAGTAGAGAGGTGTCCTCTAGTGAGAGAATCATGGAGGACATATATATTTTGTTGAACCCCGCTATAACATCACCTGGGACCAAGATTTTATATTGTTATGACCACAGTTAAAATAATTGTGACTTGAAACTTGGGAATTTAGAATTATAATTTTATAGCCAAGCTGCTACTATAAAAGATAGTGTTATTATAATTTGTAAACATTTTATAAAGTTAAATAAACAGAGACAAAGAGTGGCAGTAATCAATCAAAATGTATTATAATTTTATCTTTTTTCCACACACACATGCTTCTTTTATTATCGATAGGGCACAATTTTGATTATAGATTATAAACACAAGGTAATAAGACCAAATTCAAATAAATAAATAGTGTTATTACCATCTTCAGACAAATGATTGAGTACTTTTGTCTGAAACACTGTTACCGAAATGTCACATACTATTTATTTGGATTTGGTCTTATTACCTTGTGTTTCTTTTATTATCCGTAATTATTTAGAAGCAATATGCCTCCCATTGCAGCAACATAAACTACACAATGATGGTACAATTGAGATGGTAGAATACATGTCCAACTGGCTGGCAGGAAGGAGAATGTGCCAATTATGCCCTCGTCACACCTCTTCCCGGGAGATGACAGAATATTAAAGAGGAAGATGGCTCAATGTCTTCTGATTGTTTCAGCTGGCCATCAACTAGGTCAACCTCGCCATTTGTTATCAGAGATGTGCTGTGTCATCATCCCTACTCTTATGCATATTTTAACACAACAGATTTCCTTGTGGAGCACAAAACTTGCACTTAACAAAGATAGTAGTACAGTATCAGTTGGAGATTATTATTTTCAATATGCATTACATCTCATAACAAATGCTAAATATATTTTTACTCTTTATACTTTTATAAATTTTGAGCCAGGTCCGCTCATTCAATAACATATATCATTGCAGTAAGGTCTGTAGAGATAATATTTAAGACGAGTAATCCTTTCAATATATTATAATACGAATAGAATCAAAAAGGATAAGTTTCTTTATTGGTAAAATCGATTCTATTCGTATTATAAGAGATAATATTTGATGATATTATTGAAAAGAAACATATTGCAAGTAAATTTATTTGTTACAAACTCTTTATACTGTTCTCGTTTTCTTAAAAGTTTTCTGGAGGGCAATGTCTCAATAAAGGTGTTCTTAGTTTATTTTTGTGTGTGATTTGTGTAAATATACTATAATTTGCACCCTAATCAGTTTGTACTTTGTAAGTACATATCGTCACGTTTATCCTCCTGCTGATTGGTTCTCTACTGTCACATGATATTGAACAGCCAATCAACATTGATATTAGTAAAGCAAGCATATTACCTAAGCCCAGTAGTTACACATTTCAAGGTGTTAAATAAATTCACTCATATCTCATAATTTCTCTGAACTAGATTATAACATCATAATTCAGAAGTCCCAAATGTTCTAATTGTAGTTATAACAACATCACTTGAGTCAGCAGTGTATTTAGATGAAGGCTAGCATTGAAGCTTGTCCTCAAATATAAAGTGGGCTGAGATTCTGCTCATTTTAGCCAAACAGTAAAACCCCTTTGGTACAGCATATGGTTCCTTTTATTGCATACAATTCAAATCACAGGACTCACATTTTCTTTCTATATAATAAAGAAAAAGGCCTCTTTATTAAAGTTACCTCATTATCCCATTGAAGAAGCTTAATAAGAGGTTTCACTGTAGTTCTTGGAAGCCAGAAACAGGCAGGAAGGCCATTATCTAGAACCCAGCCGTATCTGTGTAAGGTAGGTGATACCTGGTATTCATAATGGAATCTTGGGTTCATTCCTTTTCTGAAATACTTTTAAAGGGGGATCAGCTTCTCCAGTGGTGTGAGCCTGGACATTCATGTGGCTGCTAATTTAATGGGTTCCTTGTTTAATTTTAATGAAGGTTTCCAAGATAAAGAGATGGTCCATTATGTAAACATTTTACATCCATATTCATAAGGCTAAGTGTTTTTGAGGGAAAGTCTGCCCTTGGAACCACACACTCAGTGACAGTTCTACCTCAACTCTATGCTGTCAGATGTCTTTAACATGACTTCGGGAAGCAGATTTGATGTTCATTTTCACCTATTAGAATTGTTAAACCTTGCTTTGAAAATTTCCAAACTTGTGAAACCCAGGTTGGATGTTATCAGGACTTTGTTAATGTTCTTTCAGCATGGCAGAATTTGAGAGTGAAGTTCTAGATAAATGGAATTTGTGGGATAAATGTGAAGCATAGTATATGTAGATATAATATACAGAGAGATGATGATTAGATACAATTTAGATTATGGATTAGAAACCCAAGGTAAAAGAAAATAAGACCTAATCCAAATAATTTATTAGTGTGTGACGTTTCGGCAACAACATTGTCACCATCATCAGACAAAAGAATAAATGAGAAAAAATGTTACAGCAAGTTCTTATATAGTCCTGTTATCAAGTGTTTAAACAAGATAACAGATAAGGAAAATAGTTTTTTAAGTCAACTTGAAACATTCTTCTTAGAATTAAAAGTGGATTTTTTTAAAAATATAATTAAAGGCATATCTGTAAATATCATTTATATTTCCCCTTTCTTCCATTCTATTAATTGAAGCACAAGTCTTTTGGATGAAAAAGGCTTCTTTGAACTGTCTTTTGTAATAATTTTTTTCATAGTCCAGTTTATTATAATCCCTTTTATTATAATCTATAATCCAAATTGTGCTTTATCAAACCCAAGGTAATAAGACCAAATCAATAGTGTGTGACATTTCAGTAACAGTGTTGTTACCATCTTCAGACAAAGTCTCCTTTACATTCAGTACTTTTATCTGATGATGGTAACAACACTGTTACTGAAATGTTACATGCTATTGGGAGTACAAATAAGTTTTGAGGGATTTGCAAAAGAAGCCACAACAAATATTATATAAATAGCATCGGACCTTGTAAGGTTTCATGTTCAGGCTTCATCATTTCCCCCAAAAAATCAGAAGAAGTCTTTTCACTCAAGTGTAAGGAACTTTTTTTTTGGTGCTCTAACCATGTCAACCTTTTTGCCAACAAAACACAATTTGCGGGAAGCGCTGCTTTTTTGTTTTAGTTTGAAGAAAAGTGCAACTGATGGACATCGATTGCTGTGTGAGGCATATGGTAAACATGCTCTATCAATAAAATCATGTGAGTACTGGCTTCGGCGTTTCAAAAGTGGCGATTTTGACACCAGAGACAAAGAACGCGGAGGGAGGCCAATAAAGTTCGAAGACACTGAGTTGGAGGCTTTATTGGACGAAGATTCAAGCCAAACTCAAGAGGAGCTCGCTGAAACCTTGGGAGTGACTCAACAAGCAATTTCGAACTGTCTCAAAGTCATGGGTATGGTGCAAAAACAAGGAAATTGGGTTCCATATGAACTCAAGCCAGGAAACATCGAGCGCCGTATTTGCACGTGCGAACTACTGCTCAAAAGACAAAATCGGAAGGGTTTTTTGCATCGAATCGTGACGGGGGACGAAAAGTGGATTCACTACGACAACCCAAAGCGCAGAAAATTGTGGGTTAAGCCCGGTCATGCATCAACTTCAACGGCCAAACCGAATATTCATGGCAAGAAGCTAATGCTGTGCATCTGGTGGGATCAGCTCGGAGTGATCTACTATGAGCTACTTCAGCCTAACGAAACCATCACTGGAGAACGTTACCAACAACAATTGATGCGATTAAGCCGAGCATTGAAGATTAAACGCCCACTATATGCCAAAAGACATGACAAGGTGATCTATCAGCACGACAACGCTCGGCCACATGTTGCAAAAGTTGTCAAGGAGACTTTGGAGGCGCTTCAGTGGGATGTCCTACCCCACCCGCCGTATTCACCAGACATTGCTCCTTCAGACTACCACATGTTCCGTTCGATGACACATGGCCTGGCCGAGCAGCACTTCACTTCTTACGAAGAGGCGAAAAATTGGGTCAATGTTTGGATCGCCTCAAAAGACGAGGAATCTTTTCGACACTGAATCCGTATGCTGCCTGAAAGATGGGAAAAAGTCGTAGCTAAAGATGGACAATACTTTGAATGAAATATATTGTACTGATTTCTCTGAATAAAGCTTCGAATTTATAAAAAAATCCCTCAAAACTTATTTGTACTCCTAATATTTGGATTTGGTCTTATTACCTTGTGTTTCTAGAGAGAGATGACAAAATTAACTACAACTATACTTAGTGGGCAATGAAATATATTGGAAAGGCCTGGCTCATCAGGACTGACCAGCAGTTTCACCTGTTTGATTTACCAGATCTCTTAATCAGTATTTGTAACAAGTACTGCATTGAAAACTCTGCTCTTGCATAGAGAATATATAATTTGATGGATTGTTTACAGTAAGACCTTTTTATAACAACACTTGGGTAGCATTTCATTTTGACATAGTTAAAACAAATGGGACTTGGAAATATAAGGTTATAACTAGGCAAGATTCAATTGTGTGTTGGGAAATTATGGAGATGGGATTATGGGATTACAGAAATTTGAAACTTACTTTTGCTTCTGGCACAGTTCTTCAACTTCCCATGTTTCCCAAGGTTTCAAGCTTTTTCAGTTGATAACTTATAGAAATTAGTCTTTTTTTTTTTAAATTGATTTGTCAAAAATTATTATAATTTGAACTTATAGATGATACGTCTGGATTCAAAAAAAGTGCTGGTTGTCATATGACAATGTTGATAACATCTGAATAAGCTTTTTTCTCCCCTCTTTTGTCTGATAAAGAGAACAATTCACTTTTATTTCCCCATAATTTTCACAAAAAAAAATTGTTCATTGTTGCGCCAAATTATTATTTTTTTCTATAGAAATAGGCTCAACACTCATTTTTTCAATGTTATCTCAAACTCATTTTGGATATATTTATATTTTCTTCTATTTGTCTCCCTCTTTTTTATTAGAGAGTATATCTCAAGAAGTAAACAAGACCAACATTTTGTTGTTTGGAATTAGGTCTTGTTACCTCATTATTAGTGTAGGGCCTTAATATGCTGTGGTTGAGACATTGAAACTATCTTTTAAAACTAAAATAACATGCAATTTTTAAAAAAATATATATAAATGTAAATACTTATATATTTTACAAATTATATTGATTTGACTCGCAACTCCCAAGACATCACACATAGCTCTAGTACTGAATGAATAAGGCCAAATCCAAATAAATAAATAGTGTTTGATCTTTCGGTAACAATGCTGTTACTTAAATGTCAGACACTATTTATTTATTTGGATTTGGTCTTATTACCTTGTGTTTCTAATCATTAATTGTGGCTATCATTTTTGGTAGTTGAGTTGATAAAAATCCCAGCAGAGAAGAAAAGAAATGTGTGAAAGTAAGCTCCAGACAAACAGATATAAGACACCAAGATGGACGGAATTAAGGCTAATTTAATCAAGTGCCATAGAAACTCTAATTACTCTGTCATTATCTATCAATTACCCTGGTTGAATACGAGGAAAACTTCCATTAAACAAGCAGTCCTTTCCTTCTTTTTGCCATGTAATAATATTTTCCTTTTCTTTACCTCCCTTGGAATTGCGCGAGGGTGAAACTCTTGTTGGGACACCCTCCAGCTGTTATTAACCTTAATTTCACAAGTGTTTAGTCTGAATACCAGTTCAGACATTCTTGTTAAGCGCAGAATGCTAATCTCTTCACTTTTTTGTTGCCCTTTTACTTTATAAATTATGTTAAATAGGATATTGATTCAACTAGTTGTACTTGCTAGACAAATTTAAAGTGGATTTAAAAGAGCTAAACACTAAAACCTGTATGAAACTGGTTAATCTACATAGTTTCAAAGCCTGGGTATTTCAGTAATAATAACACTTATAGCAATTCATAGATCATTTTTCAATGAGTCTTAATGCTATCACATTACTTAACATTCACTTTTAAATCTTATCTATTGATACCAGATAATATTTTACCTTCTGTATCTGAAAAAAGTATAACTTTTAAGAAAGACAAAATTAAATTAAGTAAAATTTTTAAAATGGAATTATTCAACATTATTTCTTTATAACCTGATGAATATGAATTTCTTTAATTGGTCAATTAAAGATGAAAAAAATTGGGAAGGCTTGACCTACCACAGGTTTCCAGAAATTTCACTAATTTAATAAGCCAGATTGTGCTACAAGTATTGTTTACACAGAGTGTGTGCTATATATTGCTTACTTTAGTCTATTGTAAAGAAAAATCATCTCCTGATCTTGTAATAAATTGTAGAATAACAGCAGCAAAAGTAACTTCACACCCCAAGAAGGTTTGTCTGTCCAAGGAGGATATTAGATTACTTGTGGCCAGGATGCCTCCGATCAACCTCTGTGACTCACCATCTTTGTCATACTAATTCCCAGACCTTTCTACTTTTTATCACCTTACAATTTATTTCCTTTTAGGTCTAGCACAACAAAGTGCTAGTTTCCTCCATATATGGTGGGTTCGCGTGTTCCACACTTTCTTTTAGTTCTGTTCACATCCCTTCGAGTTTTGTAGAATATCATCCATCAAACCCAGCGGAACTTTGTCCAAAGTACAGTAGAACCTCCGTGTAATTGCAGAGCCAAAGTGTCCTTTAGGGAGAGGTGTCCTCTTACCGGAGAGTTACTAAATAGTAAAAAATTGTAATTTTGCATATGAAAACTGTCCTTTGTAGAGAGGTGTCCTCTAGCACGGATGTCCTCTCATGGAAGTTCTACTGTATTTCTTAATTTTATAAAAAAAGTTCTAATTATTTTAAAGCATGATTTTTTCAATGTAAACAAATTGTACATGTTTGTATTCCTATATTCTCAATCCAATTGAGATGCAATTAAAAATTAAATCTCCGAAAACAAATTTCAAAATCTTTAAAGTAGGCTTGACTTTTTGGTAGCAGCCTTGCTTGTTGAGATGGACTCTCTAGCCAGATGGTATAGTACAAATGTTGCTGTACTTAGCCTATATTCTATATACAGTTACGAGCGTCATGCGTGGTCTCTGTCACGGCTTGCTTTTTTTTTGGAATGGCGCCCTCCTATTGGTCGGCTACCACGCCACCCCCCCCCCCCCCCCCCCCCCCATTTCTGTAACTATTGTGTTGGAGCGGGTCGCTCCTTAAATAAATGCATATATTAGTTAATAACCAAATGGAATCCTCTCTTTCTTTTTCCCAGTAAGAGACGCCTACGGAAGCCAACAGTACATAGACAGATAAAGCACATAGGCTATAGTTATTAACTAAAATATGCATTTATTTAAGGCGCCAATTTATAATTGTAACAAATAGTATTTGAATCAAAACCATTCACAATCGGGTAAAACACGGGCGTTGCCCAGGTCATTCGGCTAGTATATATATATATATGAAAAAACAATAGAAAAAAATAAAAGATAAGTGGGTCAGGTGTTGATATTAAAAATAAAGATGGCATCGCAGTGGTTACAGCCTACTCCACCTGATGAGTGCCAACAGCGCGAAACCCGTTCGTGAATGGCTTTTCTTGATTTATCAAGAAATTGGGTTGGCCAAATATCACGGAGCAAGCTAAATAAACGTTTAGTTTATTTTTTCTCCACTAGATGGCGCTCTGCCATCTAAGAAAGCACATGTGCTCGTGGTCAGGAGATGCCTTCTTTATTTTTAATATCAACACCTGACCCACTTATCTTTTAATTTTTTCTATTATTTTTTTCATGTGTTATGCGTCTTTACGCAAATTTGGCCTTAAATACCCATTTCTTGATTTCTCAAGAAGCCATTGGGACCAAAAATCTTTTTGGTCGCAGTGGTTACAGCCTACTCCACGCTGAAAATCGCCAACAGTGCAAAACACGTTCGTGGATGGCTTTTCTTGATTTATCAAGAAATTGGGTTAGCCAAATATCACGGAGCAAGCTAAATAAACATTTAGTTTATTTTTGCTCCACTAGATGGAGCTCTGCCATCTAAAAGCACATGTGCTTGTGGTCAAGAGATGCCTTCTTTATTTTTAATATATATATATATATATATATATATATGAAAAAATAATAGAAAATCTATTATTTTTTCATGTGTTAAGCGTATTTACGCAAGTTTGGCCTTAAATACCCATTCTTGGTTTTTCGGGAAGCCACTGGGACCAAAAATCTTTTTGGTCGCAGTGGTACAGTCTACTCCACGCTGATGAGCGCCAACAGCGCGAAACGCGTTCGTGGATGGCTTTTCTTGATTTATCAAGAAATTGGGTTGGTCATATATCAGGGAACAGGTTAAATCAATGAATAGTTGATTTCTGTTCCACCAGATGGCGCTCTGCCTTCTGAAAAGCACATGTGCTCCTGGTCAGGATATGCCTACTTTGTTTTTAATATATATATATATATACAGTATATTTTAAAAATAATTTATCATTATTTTACATACAGTGGAATCCCATTATATTGATCCCAATTGTTTTAATCGTGGTTATAATAACAACATAGAGAGGTATAACATTATTTGTTCCCAAGTGATGTTATTCCAATATACAGATCTGGAAATATATGTTCACTACCTTTACTAAGTGTTGGCAACACATCCTTTATAAAATACCCCAGTTCAGCAAGGAGGAGTCAATAAACCTCCTTGATATAAGGGGTCAGCAGTACTGGCAAGGATGATAGAATGGCTCTTGGCCAGAATACTGACATGTGGAAAGTTACTGGAAACATTCCCAAAAATGCTTGATGAAAAGAGGGTAAAAGGTGCTACTGAAGTAAATATTTCGTTTCACAATCATGAGAACACTTCCTTTATGTTACCAATCTTGTTGTTAGAGTTTACAGGCATATCACTCTTTTAAATATCCCTTTCCTCAATTAAAAATAAAGGATCTCCTTCCTGGGTCATTAACTAACAACAGCCTGAAACACAAGCCTAATTAGCTTTTGTTTTTGATTCAAGAAAGGGTATATAGGCTAAATTACCGGGAAAAAAGTTTAGTCTTACTATTTTTTCAATAGACGAGATGCTCTGCTATCAGCAATGTTTTGTTGCACAGTCAGGAGATGCTCTTGCAGCATATTCCCAAGCACACATTTGATGGTAATGATACAAGCACAAGCTAGATGTGGAAGATTCTTCGAAGGCATCATCCAGAACTAAACTTTTCAAACTGACCAACATTATTATTTTAAGCTGTGTAAACATGCTATCAAAAATTCTGATGCCTTGTTCTAGTGCAGTTAACTCTTGACATGTCTAACAACAAACCAGTGACTACAGAGATTTGTTTATGGCTCTGGCAGCACTCCAGAAAATTCCTGTTGGTCCATTATGACAGTAAAGAAAAAATTAATTAATGATGATTGAGGAATTGATAAGCCGAAGTAACCAGACATCACATGGTTCTTTACACTATGGCATAGGAGATGATATTTGCATAAATTGACCCGGTATTTTTTCTTTCCCTCTCATTCATTCCCTTTATTGGTATTTATTTTTACTTATTTAAAAAATTTTGTTACCCAGAAAGGTTAAAAATCTTTAAAACACTGAAGCAACAAGGCATCATTTCAAAATTCACTGTATATGAAAAGGTAAAATTTGAAAATTAGATTAGAAACACAAGGTAATAAGACTAAATCCAAATAAATAAATAGTATGTGACATTTCAGTAAGGGCATTTTATCATCATCAGACAAAAGTACTGAATGAGAAAAAATATCACAGCATGCTTTTAAAAAGTTACTGTTATCAAGTGTGTAAACAAGATAGCAGATAAGAGAAGAAAATAGTTTTATAATAAGCCTAAAATATTATTCTTATAATTAGAAGTGGAAAAAAACCCTCTTAGGTTAGAAATTGAAAATATTTTGTCATCAAGCCATATAGTTTGTACTAGAGAGTTGATCAAACATTATCAAATTGAGGTGACAAATTGGCTTATCCAAGTTTTATTAGAGTTATAGAGATGATTTAATGGAGATTTTACACTTTTCAAAATGAAATATCCAAAAGGAAGTTTGCCTGACATAACTCTGAGGATCATCAGGAGGGGGAGAAGAATAAAGGGAGAGGTATTCCGAGCAAACATTGGTTTATCATCTATTAGAATGGTTTGGGATTAGAATCCATTGTTGTGTGTCAAAAAATGTAGCCAACCATAGGTCTGATTTTTAAATTGTATTTATTTTATTGTTAAATTTTATTTTTATATCATTTTTAAAATTTAACTCAGAAACGGCACAACGGAGATAACAAGGATGAGGATTTTACTGACCCATTGGCCATCGTTTACTCAGCCACGTGTCAGGGATAACATACTCAGCTTTAACTGTCTAGCAGCAATCCCTGCAACTGGTTCCATGGAGGTTGCTGATCCTTCTGTTAAAACTGAGATTGTTATCTCTGACACGTGAATGGTGGCCAACAGTTCAGTTCAATCCTCCTCGTTATCTCTGTTTCTGAGATAAATAAAAATACAGTAGAACCTCCCTTTAGCAGACACCTCTCTACAAAGACAGTTTTCATTTGCAAAATTACCATTTTTACAATTTAGCAACTCTCAGTAAGAGGACACCTCTCCATAAAGGACACTTTAGCTCTGCCTCTGCAATTAGGTGTCTTTTACACAGGGAGGTTCTACTGTATATAAGAAAAACAATTTTTTATATAAATAATAAAAAAAACAAGCTTTCCAGTCATGTATACTTCCTTGAGTACTTGTTGACACACAACAATATAAATTAATTAGAACAGGATGAAATGGCATTCCATATTGGGCAATCTCCATATCAAAGATAGCATTATAAGATTATGATGAAAAATCTAGTTAAAAATACATCTCTCTGGTCAAAATTGATGTAAATGCTAAATCATTGACTGTCTCTACAAACTTACAGAGGGACAATGTGGTTGTGATATTCCCTAGGTGAATGCCAGTAAAGGACCAGATTACATTGCTGCAGAGCGGACCTGCTAGAAAGATTTTGCGGGAGATAACAGAAAGTGCGTGGAGATTATGTCAAAGATAACCAGGTTGAGATAATATGGCTGCGACAATCGAGGCCTCCCTGCACATTTTTTATATAATCTGATAAGAGATGTGTTGTTGCTTGCCCTGGATCATGTAACAATATTTATATCTATATTTTGTTTGTTTGTTTAATTGATTCATTGTGTTTGTTCCACATCATTTCCACAATACTTAATGAATGATAGTAAATGAAATGTCTGTTGGTGAGGCACACACAAATTTCTAACATTTTGAATGATATTTTAAATATTCCAAAAATACTGAAACAGCACAAAAAGGTATAAATTGCAAAGTAAAATGCTCAATTGAATGGTTTATTGTGGAAATGGTTTTAAAATGCATGGGTAAGACAATTGCTGATTACTATTGTTCTTTTGATGACACTGAAAACCTAAGATTTTACTGTAAATAAATAATATACAGTAATTTGTATCTTCTCATTGACATTGATTGAGGAGTTAAAGGATGAATGCAAGAAGAAAGTGAAGATGCCACTATGAAACTAAAGCCAACTTCAGTTATTGAAGTCAAACAAGGCTTGGAAACTGCAGAAAGATATTCCATTTGGAAAATTGAAGAAAGATTAAATTATTAAAATGAAATTTATTTTCAATGTTTTTTTAACTAATTTACAATAACCAGTTTACTAAGTGTTAAACAAGGATACAATGTTATAATAATAAATAAATATGCTCATAGAGATTTTTTTAGTTGTGTGTGTGTAACATAAAATAAAATCTATAGCAACTCTCCAGTAAGATGACATTGGGCTCCGCAACTAGGTGATGTCCTTTAGGGAGAAGTTCTACTGTATTAGCAATCTCTGATTTTCCCTCAATTCACATCAGTGCTTATGCACGTTTAGGATATTTTACTTTATTTTTAAATTTCATTTTTATTCACACACACAACTACAGTTTCTATTTTTAAACCAATTATTTTCATCTATTTATTAGAAAAAAAAAGAAATCGCCTAAGCTTCAATTCTTGATACTGTAGACAATGTGACCCCACTTTTTAAAATGGTTGACCTTTTTTCTATTACCCACAGACAATTTTTCTTTAATATTATTATTTTTTCTCTAAAAAATAAGATTATAAATAATAATAAAAAGTTCTATATACAAAAATAGCAGTTTTTAAAAATGATTTTAAACATTTTTAATACAGTAGTACCTCCCTGTAAAGGACACCTAATTGCAGAGCCAAAGTGTCCATTAGGGAGAGTGTCCTCTTACCGGAGAGTTGCTAAATTGTAAAAATGGTAATTTTGCAAATGAAAACTGTCCTTTGTAGAGAGGTGTCTGCTAAAGGGAGGTTCTACTGTACTTGAAATTTAATATTTTCAATTTTGTTTGTTTGTACTTTGAGAAATCCAGTTGTTGTGAGCCGGCTGGGGAGGGGTGGTGTGGACCAAGGAGAGGAAAAGGAAACTGATAACCAGAGTACCTCTAAGAAAAATGCATAATTTTAGATTGGCCCAGAGTAAAACTCCACCACCTCTGGCAGCCTTACAATTTCATTGACAGGACTACTTCAATATGTTTATGTTGTGAAAATGGAAACATTAAGACGTGAATGTTTCTTTTAAACATCAATCAGACTTTCTATACTGACCTTACTGCGATGAAAGAATATTATTGCTTCATATTAATGTTTATGTTGTGTTTACTTCTAATTCTTATACCCACAATTATATGGATGAATTAAATCATGTAATGAAATATACAGAAATTAAATAAATAAATAAATGGATAGGACTATTCTTCTTTATAATATATTCTGTGATTGACCATGATACCCCCACCCAAAAAAAAAAAAACCTACCTCATTTTTTCTATAAATAGTTATTGAGATTTAGTTCATGAAAGCTCATTTTGGATTATTCAAAATCGGTTACCTAAGGGAATAGTGTATCAGGATTTGGCTTGCAACCAAAAGTTATTTTTATAATATATTGATGAGATAAAGGCGGGGATGTTATACTCAGATGTTTATTTGGTGCAGTGTGGGCTCGTGGTCCAGTCCAGGAAGGTCATGATGTTTGGGGTCTCGCCGGGCCAGTTGTAGGAGGGGTTAGAGCTGTAACTGGACATTTCTAATCCCCGGATCAAGATCTAAACAGGACAAAGATTAATTTATTACTGGCACATTGTATTTAACACATTGCCGAGAAACGGTGGTCAATAGTCAAATACAATTTATACCCGTCATCTCTGTGGTGCTGTTTCTCTGATAAAAATAATTAAATAAAAATTAAACAAAAATTAAAGTAATTTTTAATGGACACGGGTACTATCAGTCGGCTACTTGCTGACACACAACAATATCAAAAAAGTAAGTTTTTATTAATTTCTATTATTGATAATACAGTGGGACCTCATTATGGCAGCCTCCTTTATAATATCCTAATCGTAAAGTATTTTAACTGGGGTTATAACCATATCCTGGTCCCAGGTGATGTTTTTGCAATCAGGTTCACCTGTATATACAGTATAACCTCGTTAATTCGACACACGCAAATTCGACACTCTACCATAATTCGACCATATTCTGATGTCCCAACCTCCGGCCTATCAAATAACAAACAGTAATTTGACAGTATCGATAATACGACAGTTCCGATAGTTCGACCATTTAAAAATTCGAATTTCGACAGTTGAATGTATTTTTACATACAACTTTACCGCTAAACGGTATTGCGGCGGCAACGATCGGCATCGGCGGGCGCCGATAGGATCGCGCCTGCACACTTTTGGTTTCTGTTAGTTAAAGTTTCACTTTGCAGTGCCGTTGCGCAATATCGCGAGGGTTATTTTTTTGTTTGTTTTTTTTACGCGGGAATTTAGGCTTTGTGCCCTAATTAATAATATTATTTACTTTTTAATTTTCAGCATTGAAATATTTTAGTTATTTTAAGGGGGTCGGTGGAAGGCTGGTTAAACCGTTTGGTTTTCGACCACTACGACCCGGGTTCGATTCCCGCATTGGACACTTTTTTCTGATAAAAAAAAAAAATGCTCCAATGGCCCCCCGATTCTTGCAAAAGTCCAACCCCACCAGCGAGTGCAAGTAACCAAACGGGGCTCTGGCACATTTGTAAGTGCAAAGTCGAACTGCTTTTCACATGTGTAGACATGTGGTGCGCTTACAGTAAAAGCAGTCGCTAACTACCCACCATGAATATCATGGCCTGTACCACGTGTACTAGGGATAATTAAAAAAAAAAAGTTATTTTAAAATTTACAAATAATTTCTTTTTAAATAAATAAATCTTCATAAAATGTAGCCACAATTATTATGATAACATTTTATTTCAATATTCCATTTCCATGTTATTATAAAAGATTTAAACACAAAATCAATAACACTTGCAGCGGCAGTAGATGCCTTTAATACAATAAAAGCTCTTTGTTATTTAAAACACATTCCAGAGGGAGAAAGACATGCATGTTTTTTTTTTTTTTAAATAGACCATTTGTAATACATTTTGAATAGGATTTCGGTGAAAAAGCAGACATCTATAAAGGAATTTTTAAAAATATATTCATGATTATTTTTAAATATTAATTTTAAATTTTATTTTTATATTCTTCAATTAGAATAAATTTTAATTGTAATTATTTATGTTTCAAAAATATGTATTATTGCCTTTTGTCCCTGATACAAAAAGTTAATCATGAAAATAAAAAAATAAAAACAAAAAAGTATACATACAATGGTTTATATTAATATCATTAATTTATATTACAAAGCAATTTTTTAAAATATTATTTTCGTGTGTGAGTTAGATGATTAGCAATAATCTAACCTTAATTCAACACTTCCTTTAATTCAACCGAAAGCTCTGATCCCTTGGGGTGTTGAATTAAAGAGGTTCGACTGTATATATAAATATATTAAAAACAAAAAAGGCAAATCCTGACAGCTCACATGACCATTTTATATAGCAGAGCAGTTCTAGTGGAACAAAAACTAATAATTTATTTAACTTGTTCCGTGATATAAGGCCAACCCAATTTCTTGATAAATCAAGAAAAGCCAACCACATGCACATTTCGGGCTGTTGGCCCTCGTCAGCGTGGTGCAGGCTATATTTTTTTTGTTTTTAATATAAACGGCTGACATTTTTTTCTATTTTTAAAATTATTATTTATAAAGTAGAACCTCCCTGTAAAGGACACCTAATTGCAGAGCTAAAGTGTCCTTTAGGGAGAGGTGTTCTCTTACTGGAGAGTTGCTAAATAGTAAAAATGGTAATTTGCAAATGAAAACTGTCCTTTATAGAGAGGTGTCCTTTAGGGCGAGTGTCCTTTCATGGAAGTTCTACTGTATATATATATACAACAAATTTCCAACTCTGCCTTCTAGCATGAACCAATAATTTGGAAAAGACAATAAATGGAATCAGATACCTGTCCTTGACAAAAGAGCTCTTTCCAAGTTCTATTAATTTCCATATTGAGAGTATGTCACTTTTCCCCAAAATATTTCTCTACAAACAACTACTTGGTGCCAAGCTACCATTTATATTTCTCTCAAATGGTAAATAGGATTGTCATCAGATATTGGTTTTAAAAGATGATGATGTCTCTCCTTCCTCAACCAACCAATGGCCTTCACTACCTGCCTTCCTCCACCGGCTATTTTTGAACACAACCACCACCTATTGAAAGAACAATCCTAGAAAAAAAAATGTAATTGCCAAAGAGCATTTTTTGGGGGAAAAAAGTGCTGTCGTCAATTACATACTTAATTTTTTTCTATTTTGTTTTGTACCAAGAAAATTGCGGCCACTTTGGCAGAGGTAAAATATCTTAATGACGCAACAACACAATGGAACTGTCAGGAAAGTACAATAGATCCTCTAACCTCCAATCTTTCAACATGGCTCTCTACCTGGTATTTTGGAATAGCAGCATTTTGGATTTGTAAATTCAAACAAGAAATAATGGCTCTTCGTACCTCACAGGAGACCCTGCTCCATGACAGTAAGGCAGGACTCCCTGGACACTTCTGTTTACATACTATATATAAAAAATCATAGAGCACCTCTCCCATCAAAACTAGATGCCATCTATTGACCGTCGCTGCATACTAGTGATCTCAGGTCGGTGACAAAGCCACAAGACCAGCTTTGGCAAACTGAGAAGCGTCCACCTAGAGACTATGGTTTCGAGCTAATGGCCCTCGTCAGCCTAGGAATGGCATCTAGTTTTGATGGTAGAGGCACCCTATGCTTTTATAGATCAATTGCCTCCTGGCAAAATTTCCATCTATACTTGACCATAGATTTGGCACTTTGCCAGCTAAACACCTCTTTGGTTGATTGTGAAGATTCCATTAGTTCCCGTGTGGATCTCATGGAATAAAGTCTGCCCTAGACTGACAAGTGCCATTAGCCCAAAACCATGGTCTCTAGGTGGATGCTTCTCAGTTTGACAAAGCTGGTGTTGTGGCTTTGTCACTGACTCGAGGCCCCTAGTTTGAGGCGACTGTCAATAGATGGCATCTTGTTTTGACGTTTATTTTGACAAGAAAGGCATCTTGTTTGAACATCTATTTTGACGGTAGAGGCATTTAAAATTTTTTATATACTATACAAATTATTATTCCATTGTATAGTTATACAATTTCATGGAGAATGAATTCATGGATCAAACTTACAATCTTAGTAGGGTTTTCATATAGGTCCTGCCTTGCATGTTTGAAAGTATAAAATATGATATATATAAATACATTTCAACATATTTAATACAAGAAATATAATATAACCAAATTTTCCAAGTCCAAGCCATTTCCCTTTCAAATTACCATCTTTAATTCAACCAAATATATTTCATTATTTCTATAAGTCAACAATACTTTAAAATCCCAATCAGCCTAATTTACCTTAACTTAACCAACTTCAACATATTCAACAACATTGTCCTATAAAAGTGTCCACTAGCAGTGAGACTGAGAACTGGGTGAGAATCAGGCATTAAAGATGTTGGATTATTATTATTATTTTTTGCTTATCCCTAATACATGTGGTACAGGCCATGATAATCATGGTGGGTAAATGAAGGTGACTGCTTTTACTGTAAGTGCACCACATGTCTATACATGTGAAAAGCAGTTTGACTTTGCACTTATGAATGTGCCAGAGCCCCGTTTGGGTAATTGCACTTGCTGATAGGGTTGGACTTTTGCAAGAATTGGGGGCCATTGGAGCATTTTTTTTTAAATCAGAAAAAAGTGTCCAATGTGGGAATCGAACCCGGGTGTTAGCGGTCGAAAACCAATGGTTTAGACCATCCTTCCACCGACCCCCTTGTTGGACTGTACAATATACAAGATTATTATTTTATACAGTTGCCAGGATGCAATGGTTAACACTTCAGGTTATAGATCAGAAGATTCCAGGTTTGAATCCTGGAAGGCTATTTTTAAAAATAATTGTGACGCCATCAAAATTATAACACATAAAATTTAGTAACATAATGCTTTTATGAGTTAGCCATTGCAAGAACATGTGCCATGCTAAAATGAACCAAGATGTTTAGTGAAATGTCAGCACTAAACCTTTTAAAACCCCAACCTTTTCCTTTTCAAATAACCTACTTTAATTCAACTGATTATTGTTCAACACTTAATTTAATTCAAAATTCTTTAAATTCCAAAATTTTATTTTGGAAATTTATTTAATCTGTCAATAATTCTCATCACCAACTTTTAAGTTAACACCCCTGTAAGTGTTGATTACAAAATAGCCTAGAAAAATGTCCACAAGCAGTTAATGTTGCAATGAATTGTTAATCATCTGAACAAATTATAATAGTTCAATGCAACTTCAACCATAAAATCCCTGAATTAAAGAAGACTGTATCCATCAATCAATGACTTTCTGCAGGTGGCCCCTCCTCTCCCACCAAGAGTCTAAAGTTCCAGCTAGTCATCTCATTAGTACAAACGGCAGTGTCTGCATCCAGAGGCATTTTGGTAAGTCCCAGACCTCCTGCCTTGTAAAGAAAATCCCTAGAATTTTTTGCTTTTATGACAAAAGCCACAGTGTTATGTTTTTACTGAATAGGATAATCATCACTGAACACACCACTTTCCTTATATCTTATTTTATAGATGAAATTTTGTCAGGAGGAGGTAGATCTATAAAAATCAATATCGCATCTCTCGTCAAAATAGACTATAAAACTAAGTGCCATCAATTTGACTGCCTCCACAAACTAGCGGCCTTGGGTCGGTGACACAGTCACAACACCAGCTATGGCAAACTGAGAAACATCCACCTGTAGACCATGGTTTTGGGCTATGGCCCTAATCAGTCCAGAGCTGGCTTTATTTCATAAGATTCACAAGGAATCAAATGATATCTTCACAATCCCTTGTGGATCTCATGGAACTGACGAGAGTCGTAGCTTGAAACCATGGTCTCCAGGTAGGTGCTTTTCAGTTTTTAAAGCTGGTGTAGTGGCTTTGTTTCCGACCTGAGTCGTGAGTTTGCAAAGACAGTTTTTGAAGCTTAGTTTTAGCATCTATTTTGATGAGAGATGCAACCTTCATTTTCATACATTTTATGTATAACAAGGATGCAATTGATTCCTTTATAGTTCCCCTTGGTTCTTCTAAAAATTACTCCCTATAAACAAAATTATGGGTCAAATTCCATATGTGCTTAATAATCATTGTTGATGCCCTTTTGAATTTATTATTTTTCTAAATATAATCTTAGCTCTCTCTCTATTTATATATATCATATATAAGGAAAAAAAAGATATTTTTCTGTTGTATTTAGAATTGTTGAGATTATCTTGATTTTGGTTATCTTGATAATTAAGCTATGGCGGTGCAGCCGTGGCCAGAATCTTGAAATAAAAATAATAATAATGGTTTTGATCAGTAATTGCTTTTATTGTGCTTAAGGAATATATAAAAACATAATTTGGTAAAAAGTAATGCCTGGCTTAAGGCGAGTGAACAAAGAAAACAAAAGATTATTTACATAATGTACAAATGTTTTGGGACGACCAACGGGGAAGAACAACAATGAGATTTTATATGGTAAGCGTGACCTCTGGCGGTCGATTTAAACGGAGTATTTATCTATGAAATATATAATTTTTAAAATAAAATAATACTTTAATATAACATAATTTTAAATGAAATATTTTAATATAACATATATATAAATGATACTCCTGTTAATTGGGACTAAATTTAGCACGTAACTAGCTAGTCTCAATTAATTCCCTGTAAGTGCTCTGGTTCTCATGCTTTCATTTTAGGGTCACTTCAGGCAGAGCTTAGGCAGCATGCACTGAAGATAATCAGCCACATACAGTCTGGGCAGAGAATAAAATAAATACATTTCACTCATTAGTCATTAGAAATGCCTACTTTTTTGTCAAGTATATCAGATTGATAGCTCTAGATTATATAGGTCTCACTTTTTTTGTATCAATTAAAGAAGAAATAAGTATTTGAAAAATAAAATCCACTGCTAAGTATACAAAGCAATAACACAAACCATCTATATATAACTAATGAAGACATTAAGATGTGAATGTTTCTTTTCACAAATAAATCAAACTTCTATTATCATTATTGCGATGAAAAAATATATTGGGAGGGCTTGGCTTCTATTGTCCTAAAAGCATTTTATAGAGTTTGCTTAAATACCATTTCTAAGATTCCACCCTTCAGTGTAGCATATAAAAGCAGAATGATCCAATACAGTATTAGAGCTCTAAAGAAGTGGTCTGGTGGATTAAATTGGCGAAATTGCTGGGAGGGTTCACCACTGATGAGCCAAGCCCTCCCAATATATTTTTTCGTTGCAGTAAGGATAGTAGAAGTTTGATTTATTTGTGAAAAGAAACATTTGCGTCTTAATGTCTTCATTCATTATAAATAAGTATGTTAACATTTTTTATCTCCCCCTTTCTATATTTTAGAGTAACAATATAATAAAATTATATATTTATAGTTAAACCTTCTAAACCTTGGGACTGCTGTTATAAACATGATTAGAATAATTGAAACTTAGAACTTAGAATATTGATGCTATAAAAAGGTGTTGCTAAGGTTCCACTGTATATATTTTTAACACATAGGGCCTCTTTTTATAAATGTCAAAAATCTAAACTTTTGTCTTTTTTTAATAGAATAAAACTAGCATTGATATTTTTCTGCATTTCCCTATTCTTGGCTAAATTATCCTTATAACAAACAAAAAAAAAAAGTGATGGTCTAAATTTACTGACTATGGTCAAAATCAAGGATCCTTAAAAAGTAATTTTTGGCAAAATTGGTGATTCTTAAAGACTGACCATACTGCAACTGCTTGTATACAAGCTTTACACAGAAGTATCCCAGTTATATACTATTTCTCTGGTCTTGTTCCTAAGTATGTTTGTTTACAACTAATTGAGCTATTTAACAGATTGTAGGGAAGGTATAGCTCCCTTTGTGCATCATGGATGTTTGGTGGGTACAGAGAAACACCTCATTGGAGTTGCCAACAATCAAGGAGAAAACATCGGCTTCATCTTTGCCGACCTTGAGTTCAGCTTGCAGGAAACAAGACAGGTCCTCTTAGAGCAGGTAAAGTGGGAACTTGCCACCAGTTGGTAGCCTCTCTGTGACACTGTACTGCAGCTAAGAGATGTGCTGCCCACTAAGAGGGAGTTCCGCTTCCTGGAGAGCCACGGCTGGCCGGTCAAACCCTCACAGGAGAACCAGCTCCATCTGTGTGACCTGCTGTCAGCGGCCTCCACCCACATTTCCCTGCAGTTTGGGGAGCGTCTCGCAGCCCCACCTCCCCTGCCCCCTATAGGCCGCAGGGCCTCCAACCCCCCTGAGAACCACCGGGCGGTGATGGACGTGGTGGACAGGCCTCCAGACCGTCATCGCTTCATGAACCTCATCAGGTACACCAGTTCTCCATGTATTCAGCCAAGATTCTCTCTATGAGAGGTTAATGGGAAATGGAACATTAGTAAATGCATAGTAAAACCTTCCACGAGAGACCACCCGCAAAAATCCTAGGGTTAAATCTTCTCCAAACTTCTTTGTTTGTCTCTCTATCTATCCACTTGATCTTAAGAATTCTCTTAGAACACATATATTTCAAGATATATTTCCCTCCAGTTCAATAAGAAAATACCAATTAAAAATAAAAAGTTGAGACAAGAAACAAATATAAATTCCAATAGAGAAATAGATTAAAAGCCAAGAACTGTTTGACCAAATTATTAGCCCATATTGGGCTTTTAAACAGCACTTTTTTTACTATTGTAGATAAATATAATTGTAAATGACTTTGCTATTATAATACAATTGAACCTCTCTCTAAAGGACACCTAGTTGCAGAGCCAAAGCATCTTTTAGAAAGAGGTGTCCTCTTACCAGAGAGCTACTAATTAGTAAAAAAAAAAAGTATAAATACATATACAGTCGAACCTCTTTAATTCAACACCCCAAGGGATCAGAGCTTTCGGTTGAATTAAAGGAAGTATTGAATTAAAGTTATTCAGATGATTAGCTAATCATCTAACTCGCTAAAATAATATTTAAAAAAAATAGATTTGTAATATAAATTGATCATATTAATTAAAACCATTGTGTGTGTACTTTTTGTATTATTATTTTTTTTCATGATTAACTTTAGTATCAGGGACAAAATGGCAATCCTTTATATATATAAAAAGGAAATCCAAAATCCAAAATGTTTGTTATCGTGTTGTGCAAAATCTACAGAATCAATCATTATGAAATTTTGCTTGTAGGTAGCTGAAGATTTCTTTTAACATATAGGCTATTCAAAAAACTAAAAAGGTTGATGTGTTTTTTTTTTTAATGTAAAATCAAAAAGCGTTAGTTCCAGCCTTTTACCGCTTGGTGCCGCACTGGTCGCGACGATAAATGAATTTGATTGGTTAATAATTTTACACGTGATTTGTTTAAACGATGAATGTTAGTTTGTTTACACGATGATTGTTTTTAAAAGGTAAGATTATCCAATCGCCGTGAAACTTTAGGAAGTTATTTACTATACGACTGGGAAGATTCCTAAATTCCCGCGTAAAAAATAGACAACACTCGCGACATTGCGCAACGGCACTGCAATGTGAAACTTAAACTAACAGAAACCAAAAGTGCGCAGGCGCGATCCTATCGTCGCCCGCCGATCGTCGCCGCAATACCTGTTTAGCAGTAAAGTTGTATGTAAAAAGCCATTCAACTGTCGAAATTCGAATTTTAAAATTGGAGAACTATCGGAACTGTCGTATTATCGATACTGTCAAATTAAGGTTTGTTATTTGATAGGCCGGAGGTCGGTATATCTGAATATGGTCAAATTAAGGTAGAGTGTCAAATTTGCGTGTGTCGAATTAATGAGGTTATACTGTTTATATTTAAATAAAAAGGCATATATTGGATCAAAATATCATTTATTTTAACAATATTTCAGTTGGCTGAACGCCAACCTTTATCAAGATATTATAACATTTTTAATGTTTGTCAACAACAAACTCAGCGCCACATAACGCCAATAGAATTAAGTTTAAAAAATATTTTTGCTTATATATTCAATGGGGAGGAAAAAAAATGTATATAGGTTTTAAACTTTTAATTAGACATTTTAAATTCATATTTAGACATTTTTCATTTTTATTTAAACACTTTCATTTTTATTTATACATTTTCAATTTTAATTTTGACATTTTTCATTTCAATTTAGACACATGGACTTTTTTATATAATATTTATTTAAGACACTTTAAAACACAACTAAATATAATATTAAAATATTATCGTCTTATTTCTACTAATTTTAAAATTAATAGAGGCTCTAATCAAGCAATATCAAAAGGAAAACAGGAAACTTTAATCAAGTTGTTATTCTTACAAGACGAAACTATGCAAAAGCTTCTAAGTTATTGAACATCAATTATAGTTCTTCTATGCAGAATTATAAAAAAGAAGGCTAATTAAAATTAATAAAGAAAGGAGGATTTAGACAGAAAAAAATTTCATTAAGCGATTTAGATTTTATTTTGAAAAGTATATACAAAATAATTCTAGTATAACTTGTTAAAAAATTAAGAGATGAATTGAAAAATATTTTAAATCTAGAAGTGTTGCAAGCAAGAATGAGCAATGCAATGAAAGAATTTAAAATAACTCTGGTAAAGTTGTCTATTGAGTTGATCAACATAAAATTAGATAAAACTAAGCCAAAAAGAAAAGATGCGGATTTGTTTATTAAAAATTCGCCTGATTTAAAAATGATGTCAAACATTGGTATTTCCATTTCAAGTCCTTCTTTCTTATAATAAAAACTATATTCAATATTTTTAATTGTTTAAAATGCTCCAAAAAAGGAATATATAGAAAAGTTCATGTGCCTAAATTAAAATGAAAAAAGTCTAAACATAAATTTAAAATGTCTAATTAAAAGTTAAAAACCTATATATAATCTGTTATTTTTATTTTATTTTTATATAGGTTTTTAACTTTTAATTAGACAATTTTAATTTATATTTAGACATTTTTCATTTTAATTTAGACACATGAACTTTTTAAAAAGTCCATGTGTCTAAATTAAAATTGAAAATGTCTAAATAAAAATGAAAGTTCCTTAATTAAAATGAAAAATGTCCAAATATAAATTAAAATTGTCTAATTAAAAGTTAAAACCCTATATAAAAAAACTTTTTACACAGAGTACCAATAATTGTAAATATAAAATAGGCGTTATTGTTAATATTCAAATAGCTCTGGCTTTTCTTCAACCACCTATTAATCATTCGCCTTTATTTTTAATATTCAAAATATTCACACCCTTATTTTACAAAATTTATTTTGTCCATAATATAAATATATATATCAATTCCCCCCCCCCCCCCCCCCCCCATTCAGTCAACTGAAATATTGGTAAAATAAATGATATTTTGATCCAATATATGCCTTTTTATTTAAAGATTTATTTTTGGATTGCTCTATTTTCAAAACAAATACATATATATATAATACTTTTGATTATTGCAGTGAGTAAGAACAGGTTCCAACGGTTTGTAAAATAAATGCACTATGTACATGTGAACGCAGTTTGTGATGACAATGGGACAAAGCCCCATTTGATTATTTGCACTTTATGTAGGTTTAGCTTATGCAAGAACAGGGAAGTCATGGGAGTTATTTTAAGGGTTAGTTGAAAATTGAATTGTCGACCCCAAAGTTACAAATAGAAAATTATCTTTAAGGGAAATGACATTCTATGGTGGATGACCTCTCAATTGAAATTGATTTTTTTTTAATGCTATGCACAAATTTGGACCTTTAGTCCTGGCTCTTAAAAAAAAAATTATTAATTTAAATTACATACGTACTGATATATAGCTAGCAATAAATATGTATATATATATGTTTCTATGAAAATGTTAATCTGCAAGACGCAGGTTATCATCATCCCTTTTTGATTTGTTTTTGTCATTTTTTGGCGTTCCGAAAATAAACAATAAAAGGCTGTATCAGACTTTACTAAGACAATAAAGATTTGCTAAAAATAAATGTGTACGAAGATGTTGCACGTACAAATCTAAAATACTATTTTATTAGAATCTAAAAATAAAATAACTTTTATATAAAAAAAAGGAACAAGAGAGAGACCATACAAGTCTAAATATCTGTATGTTGTTTTCACAGTAGAAAGGCTAATAATCATATTAGACTAGCATCTGGCAGCTAGATGAGAAGTAGTCACAACTGTTTATTTATTTGGTTCTGAGAAAAATTTAGTAACTGTATTTTCCTTCTATATTATACCACATAAGTTTAAAGGTAATACAGATATCACTTGGGACTAGTTTTATAACCATGTTGTTGTTATAACCAGAGTTAAAATAATTGGAACTTAAAACTAGGGATCTTAGAATTATGATGTTATAATCAAAGTAATAAGACCAAATAAATAAATAGTGTGATGTTTCTGTAATAATACTGTTACAGAAATGTCACTTGCTATTTATTTGTATTTGGGCTTATTATCTTGTTTATAAAAAAGGCATCTCCTTTATCCACCTTATCCCAGCGCAATTTCACATTTGTACTATTTTCAAATTATTATCTTGTGTTTCTCTAATATATATTTCAAATTGCACCTTATCATGGTATAACCAAGTTACTTCTATGAAAGAAGCTGGTCTACTGTACATAAAATCAAAAATTGGGTGTTGGCTTATCATTCAGTAAAACCTCCCACAAAATTAAAAATTACCAGATTTAGTCCAATTTTTGGAAGTTTCTCAAGGGAAGTTAGTTCTACTGTATGTGCAAATTAGGGAAGCTTTGAATTAATTAATGATGTGGTGTATTCCAGTAATGTGGTCTTCATATGCTTGTGTGCAGGGAGTTTTCTGTGAAGAGACCCAAACCAGATGATACTTGCCGGGACATGGTTGCTAAAGCCGTCCTCATCAGCTATGTGCGCAATGAGGCTGCACAGCATGCACTGAGCCTCAAGGAGGAACTCTGTAACCTCAATTGTTCAGTCTATCTCGTGAGTCCCTTTATTTAACTGTGATAAAAACACTGTTTTACAACTTTTTAAACAAAAGTATTTCTAGTCTTACACTGTGCTCTTTTTAGATCAGTTTTTATAATACAGTAGAACTTCACTCTAAAGGACAACGCCTAGTTGTAGAGCCAGAGTGTCCTTTAGAGAGAGGAGTCCTTCTACAGGAGAGCAGCTAATTGGTAATTTTTGGATGAAAAATATTCTTTGATATAGGTGACCACTAATAGAAGTGTCCTCTTAAGGAGGTTCTACGGTATATTTTTTTTTACACTCATTGGCGAAACCGCTGTGAGGGTACACCACTGATGAGCCAAGCCCTCCCAATATATTTTTTTCATCGCAGTAAGGACAGTAGAAGTTTGATTTATTTGTAAAAGAAACATTCGCGTATTAATGCCTTTATTCGATGTATATAGATGGCTCATTCTTGCTTTGTATTAAAGTAGATTCTTGCCATTTTTCCTATCACATTACCCTTTACAAACCTTTCTCTTTGATTTCTATTTATTATATACATTCTTATGTACACAACATTCTTTTGAATTTGTAAACCAGCATTTGGAAAACTATACTGTAAAAAGGTCCACATTGGTGGAACAGAGAAATTTTGATTGTCAGATTGATTTCATTAAATATCAAAAGCCTTAATAGGAAAACTAAAGGCTTACATTCATATGCAGCCTTTACATTTTTAATATTAAAGCCTAATATGATTGCTTAACAAGTATTTTTCTTGAAAAGAGCTGAAAGTTCAGATTATCATTTGGACAAATGATGGCATACTTTGCCATGTAGGTAGCCACACCAGCCATTTGTTGTGATGTAAACACAGATGATTTCTGTTCTCCTTACTGATGTAGAAGGAGAATAGAGCTAGGGATAAATATTTGTTTGAGCATACTTATGGTCATCATATCCAGATCTTTTCTCAAGTTATTTAATGAAATTGGGGGGAATAGCAGATTTTCTAGATCATGCTATTGTAAATTTTCCCTAATAAATTTATACCTGAGGTATATTAACTGGTTAATTATTAATTTTTAATACCAAATTTTCAGTTTTTAATTTAATTTGGTTTTATTTCCTACTATAATTGTATTTGGAATCAGATGATTTTAAATCAAATAAGTCTTAAAAAGAGGTTAAGACTTTGTAATGCTCACAGAAAATATGTGACACAAGGTAACAAGATCAAATCCAAATAGGTCATTTCTATGTGGCAATATTGTTGCCACCAATACTATTAATGAAATACACCTCTAAATTACCTTTTTGATCTTAAAATTGTATCCCATAGCTATCAAATATAGTGGAACCACTTTATATATTTTCTAACGGCAACATAGTGGTTATAGAATCATAATTCCCCACTATTTTAAACCTTTTTTATAACAGTGAAATAGATATAATAGCATCAAATCTTGGTCTTCCAAAAGATAGTGCTGATTGTACACTTAGATTGGGAAGTTGGTATTGTTATCTCTCCAAAATCAAAGAATGCCTGTCATTCCATCCAACACATTGTGTGGCAATATGTGATGGGAGGGAGGTAAACAGCCTTTGTTCTTAGACAGAAGATAACCCTGTCAATTGACTGCAAGAGATGAATGAAAGTCAAGTGACACTGCCATTATATACTGCTAGCTAGCCTATCTTCTCTTTACATCTCTATCATCACTCTCATAAAAAATGTTATCTTAGTTCAACAATGGCATCACATGTCTTCCTCCAGTATAGAATTCCTTACGCTCTATAGTTCTCTGAGAATCTATGTATACTATCTTTTTGTTTTAACAAAAAGGGGGGTCGGTTGAAGGCTGGTTAAACCGTTTGGTTTACGACCACTACGACCCGGGTTCGATCCCCGTATTGGACACCTTTTTCTGTTTAAAAAAAAATGCTCCAATGGCCCCCCGATTCTTGCAAAAGTCCAACCCCACCAGCGAGTGCAAGTAACCAAACGGGGCTCTGGCACATTTGTAAGTGCAAAGTTGAACTGCTTTCACATGTGTAGACATGTGATGCGCTTACAGTAAAAAGCAGTCGCTAACTACCCACCATGATTATCATGGCCTGTACCAAGTGTACTAGGGATAAGCAAAAAAAAACAAAAAATAAATACAAAATATTATAAATCTTTGGTTGGTATAAATAATAAGAGAGCTTCTGGTGCAAATAGATGAAGTAGAAATAAAAAGAGAATTGACCAAGCTGCTAGGTAGAGTGTCAGCATCAACACACAGAAAATAATGCCCTCTCTTAACCATGGATGAAATTAAAAGGTAAAGGCGTATGTTTGAATAAATATTTGAAAAGTTTCTTTTTATTTAAGTTACTTTACTATGATAAGGCACAATTTGGATTAAAGATTATAAACAGATGATAATAGGACCAAATCCAAATAAATAAATAGGTGTGACATTTTGGTAACAACACTGTTCCCCAACATCACACGCTATTTATTTATTTGGATTTGGTCTTATTACCTTGTGTTTACTTTTACCTATGGAAAAGGCATCTGTGGTATGGCTGAATTGTCACAAACCCTGAAAGCAGTAGAGAGTTGCTAATATAGGATAATACAACAACACACTATAGATCACCTAATTTTTTCCATGATGGTGCTATTGATTCCAACTCCACCTGCCATCCTGATCATTTTTCCCCTTTCTATTTGGCTCTGTTGGTTTTTGCCCCAAACTTGACCCTGATGTAAATTGAAATAATTATGCCTGTAGAATGTTTTATCACTGTTGGTTCATTACTTCTATCTTCATTGGTCTTGGTGAAGAAGTAGTTTTATATATAGTTCCAATATACAGTAAAACCCCTCTATAGCAAACCCCAATGGGACTGAACCTTTGGTTCATTATAGCTATGGTTCATTATAACCATACTCGAGGAGCATAAACTCATGGAATTCGTGTAATATTTACACAAGAGGATAAGAAAGAGCAACAACATAAAAAAAAGGAGATTATTTCAGGTTCATTATAAGGGAAGTTTGTTTTGTTTTGTTTGTTTTAGCGGGGTTTTACTGTATATATATATATAGGCTTTCTTTTTTTATCGTTTGAAAATCTCATAAGTAGAGTTCAATCAAAGGAAATATTTTCATCATTCTTTAGATGTACATGGCACATTCTCTCCAGCCTGAATTTAAACTCTAAATAGTGAAATCCCATTATCAATCCCTTTCTTCCTTTTAGTCATATATTCCCTAGCTCCAGTGATATTGAGACAAACTTCACTAGTAATGTCCTATTTTACTTGTTGGATATATTACAATTTATTGTGACTACTTGTATAGTAAGCATGCCACAGGTCTAAACATAATGAAAGCAGTTCAACTTTGCAATTACAAAATATATATACTGGACCTGCTGCATTTTGTTTCAAAGAATGTCTAAAAGTCTATTTGTTTCTGAAAAGCAAAGACTATCATAGATGAATCCTAGCATTTTTTTGTGTTTAAAAAATCATTAAAATTTGAAAATCTTTCTTGGTTATGGAGAGCCAATGAAACAAAATGATGGTGCAGGATGTGGATGAGATCAAGCCCTCCATTGACTGGCAGGACTGCCTCAACTACGCCGTGAGCAACTGCACCATCTTTGTGCCTCTCATCACCCCACTGTATGGCAAGACCCAGTGGACCAACAGAGAGGTGGGTGGCTTCCTTATATACCACAGTAGAACCAACACCTAGTTGTAGAGTCAAAGTATCCTTTAGGGATAGGTATCCTCTTTCTGGAGAGCAACTAATTGGTTGAAAAAATTATTATTTTGACTATGAAACTTTCCTTGTATAGAGGTGTCTGCTAGCGGGAGTGTCCTCTCATTAATGTACTACTGTATTTGGATTATAAATAATGGATTATAAATAAAAGTCAAAAGGGGTGAAAAGACTATATTCAAATAAATAAATGATGCATTCAACAACAACACTAAGTCAGTGATAATAGTATCAACGATGATAATGTTTGCTTATTGGAATTAAGTCTCATCTCATATCTATTTATGATAACAACTAAGAGAGCCCCTAGTATTCTTTTAATTCAAGAAAGGACAGCTCACCCATACCAACCATAGGAGTTTTGGTTGTCAAAATACAATAATAATTTTGACTTCTGTAAGTGAGGCCATCTCTTAACTGAGTTGCCATTGTAGTTCTTCCTTTTTGACCTGGTTAAAAGAAACAGTAAAACTTCACCCTACACACTTATGATTCCAAGATTTTGCTAGTGCCTAAAATATTCCTAGGGTCCTATCCTATTCGCAATATTATGAATACCTCATTAATTCCATTTATTCCTCTCTTATTTTTGAATTGAAAAAGTTTTATTTTAATTGAATCTCACTCTCCCCCATTCCCAATATCTCAGGTGCTGACCTCAGTAAGGAAACTAAGTTTGAGAAAATCTATGTGTACAGGTGAAGCTGGCAGATGTACGCCAGAAGGTTATCATTCCAGTCAACTTCACAGAGCAATGGCCCCCCGACTGCCTTGCCATCCAGTTTGCCTCCACCCAGTATATCCCCTGGAAATTCCCACCACAAGAAGGAGTTGATCCTAGTAGGTCACTCTCTCTCTTCAACCCTCCCTTGACCCTCTGCCAGAATGGTTAGACAGCAACAAATAACATGTCCCAATGTGAATGACATTGTAGTAGCAGCAAAAAAAAAAATATATATATATATATACATAATTATTTTAAGCCACTTTAATATTCTCATATTTACTCGTATAATAGAAGTGTGAGGAATCTTTCTAATATATATATCTTCTTTTTTTTAATTGAGCCCCCCAAAAAAAGATCGGATCTTCTGCTTGAAGTTGAGTGCAGGGGTTTGGTGTGGCAGCCAGACACAACCAGAACTGGAAGAAGTGGGACCGAGAGAACATCCACAGGACAGCCAAAGACATTGCAGACAGACTGATGACCATCAAGAGTGAGAAGATCCCTAGGAAGGTAAGTGGCTGAGACCAATACCTTGTCAGTGTGATACCATAGATGTCTGGCTCACAGGTCATGTCCAAGAAGGAGAGGGGTCAAGTCAACCCTGCCTACCACCTCACCGAGCTGGACAGCCCCCGGAACAACAAGTCCCTCATTGTCATCAGCATCCACCCTAAGCAGAGAGGCATTGTAAGTTGGAGCTGCTTGTAACTTGTTAGACCTGTGGGGAGAGCTGGCATTTCTCATTTACTTTGCAATATCCAGCTCCCAATATGTCAGATGTGGAGAAATGAACCTAAATCCACTCAAAGTAGGAAACAAAAGGAAACAAATTATAAAATTACACCAGGGCCATAGACCATGTTGGACTATTTCTAAGCGTCATTCATAAAATGTGTGTTTTGAGTGAAGTTGGGAGGTTTGATAGCCAGATGTCCCATCCCAGCTGACAAGGGTTGTTGCTGTCTCAGGCCCTGGAATTGAGCCGAGGACTCCAGAGTGAGGGCTACACCATCTGGTGCTCATGTGAACCTCACACCTTCACAGAAGGGGAGGAGCCACTGTCCCCCAGGGACCTGCCCCCCATCCCTGAAGGGGACACTTGCCTCTCCCAGGAACTGCCTGCTTCTCTAAAGGAGTCCATCAGAGGGTTCCACCACAATGAAGGCTCTGGAGATTTCAATGGTAAGTTGGCTGCGTTACTAGTATAACTCCCAACCATCATTTATCTCCTTTAAATATTGAAATAAACATTTGTAGCTTAGCTAGAGTTGGTTCAGCACATGAGGCATGCTATTATCAGCATATTATTATTTTAAAAAATCTTGTGTCCCAACAAAATCTTATATTAGCCCAATTCTAACAGCAAGTAAAAGAATATGTTTCATAAGTTGCATAGTTGAATTGAGATTGTCTCTAGACATAGTCAATAAAATCTCTATTAAAAATCACCCTTAATTGAGAAAAAAGGTAAATATATGCACTTGAAGAAGTAGTAATCCTGAAAGAGATATGCCAATATATCCAGAGAAACGCACAAAAAGAACTTTAAGCAGAAGTAAGGTAGTATTCTGGGCCCTTACCTTAGCCTTGTGATGCCCCGGTGATGTCCGCACCCTCCAGGAATCTGGATAATAAGCCATTAAATAGGTAGTCGGACACTGACACATTCACTCAAACCTCTTTAATTCAACACCCCAAGTTTTTCCTGTAAAATTAAATTTGGTGATGAATTATAGTAGGTAAATTGGTTGGGATTTGAAAACCTGTTGAATAATAGTAAGTGTTAATCAGAGTCAGTTGAGTTAAAGAGGTTAGATTATATTAAGCATATTGTGATTTCAATTACTACAATAATAATAATGACACTAATACTTTTTTTTTTACTTTGGTGGGGAATCCTCTTTATGACTTCACCTGAAGAGGTTAAAATAAGGTTGTCCTCCATAGCTAGATAGATAAAGCTGATGCACTGTGGTGCGGAGGTACCGTGGTGGTGTTGTAGAGGTGGGATGTTGCTGCCCAGGCTCTTTGAGGCAACACCGCCAGCTGGCCCGCACCATCTCCAACTTGAGTGACAACCACTACATGTCCACCATCTCCCAGGAGAAGCTAGCCCAGCTCAAGTCTTTCCAGCAGAACGTTAACCAGGCTGGTGTGGTGGTGGTGGTCACCTCAGAGGACTACTTCCGCTCCAAGTTCTCCCACCAGCAGGTAAAAACATACACACATAGAAGCTATATGTGATAAAAATATTTTTAAAAAAGACCTCTCGCCTGTGTGGTCTATGGCTAACAACTACTTTTCCATGGGCTAGATGCAGAACCATAGGCAATTAGTACCAGAGTGGTTTCTCCTAAATCCTAATTTTAAATAATTTTGAAATCAAAAAAACTTTTAGTCTATGCTCATTAACAAACCTACATATTCATTTGGTATGAATGATTCTGTTTTGAGAATAAACAATTTCCTACTGCCCTTAATGCAATGAGAAAATAGTGGGAGGGCCTGGTTCATCATTGGTATACCCTCCCAGTGGTTTTGACAGCTTATATTTATTATTGTATTGTAATCAATTTTAAGCCAAGATACCTACAGCCTGTGTGGTGCAGGTGTTCTACTGTGAGCACCGTAAGAAAGTGATAGTGGTGGAGACAGACGGAGCCAACATGCCCACCTGGTTCTCCATGTTGATGGGCCAGGAGCCCAGTCTGGTGTACTCCAGCACCCACTTCCTGCCTTCCCTCCGCTCCCGCATCAAGAAGGCCCTCAACCCCGGAGTCACAGAGAGCCCAACTGACACTGTCACAGAGGCCAAACTGCAGTGTTGGGTGAGTTCAGCATCCCAGGCTTGCTAATGTGTTAGCTTGCACAGGGCTCTTACAACTTGGAAGGATAGCTTGTTAGGAGCCCTCTATTTTTCATTGACTGTTAAATATATATTTGTTACTTGTGAGAACCTCTAAATGTAATAGCCACATGGCTAAACATTCTGAGGTCATGACAACACCAGTGAAGGCTTTATATGGTTGGTTCATTATGTTGACAATATCTAGTGGACATCTATTTAAAATGGTAAGAAAATTTTCTCATATGATATTAGGGTTTATTTAAAGTAGATAGTATTCCATTGGGGGAAGCTTCATTTCTCCTATGTAAAATGAATATATAGAAAAATATTTGGATAATTGAAAGAGCACACACACACACAACAGGATCAAATGAGTATACCAACACAGGGCATTTTGTTAGTATCATCATCAGAGTAAATGGACAGTTACCTAAATGACATGGTAGCAATGCTGATGTAAACAAAAATCACCACCGGCTATTTTGTCTTTTGACTTATTATCAGTGAGAAATATATGGACATTGATATAGAGGGTTTGTTTACCTTCCTTCCATATAGGGAATCAACTGCAAGACCACCAAAAGACACTGTGTCTGCAGGTGAACTTCATGAAGACTAATGGGCTCTCCCAGGAGCTGTGCATCTACATAGTGGGCACTGCCAGCTGCAACATCCACACTCGCACCAAAGAAATCTGCAAGTAAGTTTTCACTCCATTTCTTTCTCCCCCCTAGTACATACGTACCTGAGCAAAACTCCCATATGCAACCACATCTCTGAACTGACAACCTTTGTAAAATTTATTTACTCAGTTAAATCAGGTTCCTGGAGAGTATAAAACTTTGTAAATTCAAATGGGGACATCTTTCGGGTGAGACCAGTAGTGTTAATGTTTCTGGGCAATCTTTGATGAAAGATTTTATTGCTACATCTGATTCGAACTGAGATCTTCAACATCAGAGCTTGACAATATATTATTTAAGGAAACCTTGGATTTGAATGTTGATTTCTAAGGTGTGCTATAAATTCAGTATATTTGTCTATCTCTCATCTGGGTTTTTAATGTATCCCTAAACCAAGATAGGGTTCTCTGTAGGCTTCTTTTTAGAGGTTGGTCATTTTAATGCTGAAATCTCTCCACTTACAAGGGTGATGATATATAAGAGTAAACAGGAAGTAATCCCAGTGTGAATGGTACAGGGCTTTGGGAGAGGAGGTGGCCAAGATAGAGAACGTGACCCTGGTGACTGGTGGATTCTTCGGAGTCCCAGAGCTGGTGGGCCGGACTTTCTCTGAGAGCCGAGACACCAACCTGCCTTCCACCATCTTCCATGTCTTGCCCCACCGGGACTCCCAGGTTGGTGGACATTGGCTTTCTTTGGTTAAAGTAGAATTCTCTTTTTATTCTGGTCAGCATACATCATACTTATATTTTTACCGATTTTGTGTAGATTTCTTCTTGAAGGGTTTTCAAGTCAGTCCTATTGATAACGGTATTAATTATGGACAGTAGAAATAATTTGGAACAGTGCATACAAATATGAACCATTTTCAAACCCTCTCAAAGTGGCTCCAGATCTATCTATAGAGCTTGCCATCTATTCTAGATAGATCTCTGGTAACTACTTTATTAGACACTTGCTTCTAGGTCATTTTTAAACTACAGGTGGGAGTTGGTTTCACCTAGCTACAATTTCCCACTTGTCCTGAGTAGTATTTGCAGGCTTTTCAGTTTTAATTTGAAAGAGGATGATGTGACCATTGTGAGGTGTGTTGGCAGGATTACACCAGCAAAGCCCCACAGAACCCAGATGGATCATTCGAACAGCTCTCCTATGGCAAGAGCATTTTTGTGGGGGACAGCGTCAAGGAGCGAGACATGGCCATTGCCCGCCACATTGACACCTGCATTCTGATTGAAGGTCGGTCCCATCTGGGAATATTTTGTGTAGATCCCTCTTCTTCACGATTGAATTTTATATGCATCATCTTGATCGGATTTTATACTCTTAGCAAACATTAACAGCTGGCAGCTTTTCTAATATGCAGATTTCTAAGAAATCCTGAATTCAATAAAATTAATGCTAAATACATAGTTGGATTTTATAACAAACTCCTATTGTCAAATATAAAGAATTCCAATGGAAGAATAAGTTATCATAATATAGAAAAAAAAAGTTATTAAAGAACTTTGATACATATTTATAAATGGATATACACTATCTTCAAAAAAAGGAAACCTAGAGATCTGCAGCAACTATAGAACCATTGCACTTATACCACACACAAATAAACTACTTCTCAAAAGAATGGAACCCCATTTAAATAGCTACCACCAGAACAAGCAGGTTTCAGAAGTAGAAGACCAAGAGATCAAATAGAAAACCTTAAGATGGATAATGGAAAGATATAAAGAAACAAAAATATATTTAAGTTTCATTGACTAAAGCTTTTGATTGCATAAATCAAAGTAAACTATGGACAACACTGAGACTAATGGGAGCACCAGAACAACTAATTGTCCTGATATACAAACAGGAAGCCACAGTAAAGACAGAATATGGGACACTGATTGGCTCAAACCACAAAAAGGAGTGAGACAAGGCTGTATACTATCACCATATCTCTTCAACCTCTACACTGAACATATCATAAGATTAGCTGATTTTGATCAAATAGGTGTACACATTAGAAGAATGGAAATAAATAACCTTTTCACTATGCTGATGACACCACACTGCTAGCAGAAAACAAAGAAAACCTAAAAGAGAAATTTGAGAAAGCTAAAGAAAGTGAAAATTTTGGTTTAAATTTAAATATGAGCAAGATCAAAATTATAACCACCAATAATATAAATAACTTTAAAATTCAACAAAATAAATTTGATATAGTCGATCACTTCATATTCTCAGAATTCAAGATGGGAGATTGCTTAGAGGAAGTGAAAAGAAGAATTGCTCTAGGAAGTGACACAATGATAAAATTGGACAAGATTATGAAAGATAAAGGCATTTCTCTCAAGATAAAGAAGAGAATTGTAGAGGCATTGAGTTTTACATGTGGTCACTTTTGGATGTGAGAGCTGCACTCTCAGAAAAGAAGAAAGAATTGAAGCTTTTGAAATGTGGACATGGAGAAATAGAGTGCCATGGACACAGATAAAAGGACAAAGATTGACCTACCTCAGACATATAATGAGAGAAATTAGTTTAGAAAAGATGTTAAGAAAAATTGAAGAAAGACCTTCAATGAGCTGGCTAGAAGAAAGCTCCTGGAAGGTCACTAGATGAACTGTGAGAGATGGTCACTAACTGAATATTTGTCCATATAGTAAAACAAGGTAATAAGACCAAATAAATAAATAGTGTGTGACATTTTGGTAACAACGCTGTTACCCAAACGTCACACACTATTTATTTATTTGGTCTTATTACCTTGTTTTATAATCTATAATCCAAATTGTGCCTTATCATGTCCATATAGTACTTAAAAGTCGAACTCAACTTTGACAATAACATGGATATACATGATGTATATATATGGGGGGATATACAATAGAACCTCTCTTTAAATAATAAAACCTAGTTACAGAACTCTAATGTGTCTTCTTGCTGAAAACCTTCTAATTAGTAAAAATGGTAATTTTGACCAATGAAAACTATCCTTTGTATAGAGGTTTTGGCTAACTAGCCATAATATTGAATATTACAGATTAATGTACTTAAAATCAAGATAACATATAAATGTTTTAACATATAGTATATAACATACAGAGTATATTTCACTATCTGATGGTTGTAGGAGGCCAAGCAGCTGCCCATGAGGTGGAGGAATTCATCTGGAACGACCACTTTGTCATCCCAGTCTACTCCACTGGGGGTGCAGCAGGAGGAAACTATGGGGTGCCTGTCAAGATCTTTGAGGTGAGGCTTTTTACATCATAACACTAGACATAGTTGTGAAAAAATAGTACAAATGTAATATTGTACTGGGATAAGGTGCATAAATTAAGAAAAAGGCATCTACTTATCGTGCAACTGAAAGTTGCTGATGGCTTGCGCCATCTATCGGAATAAATATCAACTATTCTCGTTGATTTTTAATTATTCCAGAATTGGCCAAATACCCATTCTTGATTAATCAAGAAAAGCTAACCAAAGTCATAGTTGTCTACTTTCATGGCAATTGTTATTAGAGTTTGAAAGAGTGGTCAGTAAAACTAACCCCCCACCCCCAGTGGCACATTTTTGCAGGGCAAAGAAAGCCAGAAGCAAAAACATTTTTTTTTTTTTTTTTAATGTTATCGTCAGTATTATTATTTAAACCACCAGTTTCTACCATCTATAAATGGAAGGTGAAAATATTGGGAAGAGAGACTTGGCTCAACAGTCAGTGATCTTGCATTGGTGCTGGGAGGGTCTACCACTATTGAGAGTTAAGCCCTGTTATATTTTTCATGCTTCGCTTGAAAATGTAGAAATTTATTTTTCAAAGAATTAGAACAAAATAATTTGTGATGTTAATAATGATGATAAATAATTCACAGATAATGTTCAAAGTAAAGTAAGGGCGACTTCATAAAAAGCCATGCTACTTTGGTGAGAAACAAACTTGCAACCAATTCAATTTTTTACTAACCCTCTAACAACAATTATTTTTGAAATAAAAAAAAAAAAAAATTAAATTTGTGTATTATTTATGCAGTTTTGTGTAAAAGCTTTATTAAAAATAATAAAACTATTCTATAATGATAGCATCATTTTTTTATAAGTTAAAGAAAAAGTTGTTGTTGTTGTTGTTTCTTATCCCCTTGTGTAAAGATTACACGAATTCCATGAGTTCATGCTCCTCGAGCTGTTTTATGATGAGCAGCGGCCTCTCCCAAAGGTCCTGTTTAGTGCATCTAATGCAAGCCAAAATGTGTTCTGGAGCTGCAGGTGCCAAGCTACATTTTGATAACATGAATTGGGTTATGTTTTTTTTTTTAATTAATTGAAAAATCTTTAATTCTAGATACTCTCTATACCTCAGACAAGGTAATAATCCAAATAAATAGTGTGTGACATGTTACCGTTAACTAAACCTCACACAATATTAATTTAGTTGGTCCTTTTACCTTATAAAGTTAAACCTGTCTATAGCCCCCCCCCCCCCCCCTCTAAATAGCTCCCCCCTCTCTATAGCGCCCAATTTTAAATATGTAGTACGATGCAATTTACATTAAAGGTGACCTGTCTAGCACCCTATTTTGGTGAGTTCCCAAGAGGGGGCGCTATTGACAGGTTTAACTGTATTTCTAATATATATAATCCAAATCAACATTTATTCTTTTTTAATATTGTGAGATGAGAAAAAGGTTTGGAATAAATCATGGAGTTTTATATAGGATATTAATTTTTAAAATAAGTCACACAACTACAGTAAAATTCCACAATAGCAAACACCAATGGGGTTGAATCACTCGAGCCTGGTTCTCTATATGGTGTCACTAATATTGGGGATTAGGTTCATTATAAGGGAAGGTTCACTTTATCACCTGTGTGTTTCAGCGAGGTTTTACTGTTAATTTGAAATAAATAGTCTTGTTTTGCGATTTGAAAATAGGTTGAATTATAAGCACTGAATCATATTTAGTTAAACTAAAAAAAAAAAAGTTAACACAAAGCAATAACGCGCCATCTATACACATAAAAGGATTTAAAAGCACGAATGTTTCTTTTATACAAAATACAAACTTCTATTTGAATGTAATTCTACTGTCCTATAAGCTTATGTCCATAATTTTCTTGAAAACCATTTCTGAGATTCCATCCTTCAGTGCTGTGTATAAAAGCAGAATCGTCCATTACAGTATTAGAGCTCTTAGAAGCGGTCTGGTGGATTAAATTGGCGAAACCGCTGGGAGGGTTCACCACCGATGAGCCAAGCCCTCCCAATATATTTTTTCAACGCAGTAAGGACAGTAGAAGTTTGTATTTTGTATAAAAGAAACATTCGTGCTTTTAAATCCTTTCATTTAAAAAAAATGTTATTTACTATATGTGGACAGAGAAAAATAACAAAGTGAACTTTCTTTTAGGGCATTTTTTAAAGCAGAAAATATTACTGCAGCAGCAGCCAGGATCATTTTGCCATATGTTGGAATAAATCTTAGCCAAGATGGCAGGTTGATGTCATTATTTAGCTGCTACATGAGCAGAGTGTGTTGCCAGATGCCACCCCCTGTGAACAAGGAGGACTGGGAGCTGCTGTCAGACAAGACTGCCAGCCCTGAGGACGTGGCCAAAGCCATTGTTAACATCCTGATGGTGATCAAACAGTCCATAGCTGCCCATACCAACAAGACCCAGGAGCTCAAAGCTGCTGTGGGAGTGCGTAACAAGTCACGGCGCAAGCAGCGCATCATTGGGGAGTTGTCAACCAATAGGGAGTCTCGTGTACTGCCTACCACCCCGAGCTATGAAACCAGTGCAGCTCCAGTCACCATGGAGTTTAACAAGTCCAGAGCTCAGCCCAACAGTTCGTGGCTGCGGCGTGTGTTTGGGCACCGCAAGTCTTGAGAGTCACTTTATTTAATAAATAATACACAGATGAGTGAGTATGTACAAGGTGGTCGTCACTCCAGCTTGAGCCTGCGGACATAGGCCAGCCTCTGCTGCTCCCTGTGCTCCTCCTTGACTGTTGTCCGCTTGAGCTGCCCATCCCTGCGCACACCACCATCAGCCACTGGGCCTGCCACCCGTGTGGACTCACCAGTCCAAGTCCACCAGGCCTCCCTGCTTGGCAATCTCCGCCTTCACACGCTTGGCAAACTCTGTAGCTTGCTCCCCTGCCTGCCACACACCACTGTATATAGCAGCAGCAGCTTGCAAGAATCAATTCACCTTCATATCATTTTACTACTGAGCCTCACAACTTTGTTGTCAGATATATTCCTCTACATAGTATATAGTGTGTATGCTCAAAGAATTCCTATTAAATTAAACTATAGATGAAACCACCTCTTTGCTTCCTAATTTCTTCCACTGTACAATTGGGTAATTTAGTGGTGTTTTAAGCCTCAAATGTCATGTAAGATATAGAGAAATGAGAAGACAATGATGCCCCACTAAGTAGACAAGATAAAATCAACATGTAGCAACTTGTACACCCCACTGATATTCAAACTGGAGGAAATAACAAGAGGTTTGGTTCTCCATAAATGAGAACCTTATTGTGAGGTTTGTAGGATTTAACAAGGCAGTCCTACAAATTAGAAAAGAAAAAAAAATTTGGCTATTAATGTTAACAACAACTTCAGATTTAACATGTCCATATATAAATATTTAATTCACATCTTTGTTGTTTATCTGTGATTTCATTAGGAGCTTGTGATATTTCTGCATGGAACTTCCTGTTCAACTGGTTTAGCTCAGCTATCAAAACAGGATGCGATTAAAAGTGCTTAGCACTAGTCCCTACTAGTGAGCTGGACTTCCTGGGTAATTGGCGTTCTGCACTGCAGAAACCTGGGTTATCAAAATTTATCTCTCTCTATTTTTTCTTAATAAATTAATTTTAAAATGTATAAATTTATCTTAATATTTAAATTTCTGCTTATAAAGCCTAATACAGTAAAACCTCCCTGAAAAGGATACCTAGTTGCAGAGCTATAGTGTCCTTTAGGGAGAGGTGTCCTCTTACCAGGGAGTTGCTAAATAGTAAAAATGGTAATTTTAAAAATGAAAACTGTCCTTTGTAGAGAGGTGTCCTCTAGCGTGAGTGTCCCTTCATGGAGGTTCTACTGTACTTTGATCTTTTAATGATTGATTTTAAGTTATTCAAATGTAGAAAAATGGGAAGAGTTCCTCAGAGAACAAATGAAATTTAAAACATGCGCGAGGCAAATATCCAAAATTTTAAAGATATGAAAATATGAAGTTTAAATCTTCCAAAAATATCAAAATAGCACAAAAGTCTTAAATTGTAATGAAAAATGATAAATTGAATGCTCAATTGTTCTTCAAAAGCTTATAAAGAGATTTCACTGTAAATAGAATCTGGATCTTCTTATTGACTTATTGATTAAAGAGTTCCATGATGGGGTGCCAGGTGTGAAGCCAACTTCATTTATAGAAGCCAAACAAGATTTGGAAACTGCAATAGATATTCCATTCAGAAAATTGAAGTTATGAACAAAGAATATATATATAAGAAGATAATAGGCTAACAGAGTTTTCAGATGTAAAGTTCGAAGCCATCTCCTCCAAAGATACTTAAGTATACCTAGCCATCTATATACCAAAATTTTTGTTATTTTTTGCTTCACATGACCGTTTTATTTTCCAAATAATGATAAAGCACAATTTGGATTATAGATTATACACACTATAGATTTTACACACTAATAAATAATAAATTATTTGGATTAGGTCTTGTTTTCTTTTATTATTTTCCAAATATTAAAAGATTTATTTATTTTTAATTTATTTGATTTTGCAATCGTTAATTTTTTTGCCTTCAAATGTTGTTTATCTTATCTTATTTATCATCATCGAATTGTTTGTTTTTAAAACACGTTATTACTTCTTTGGCTCCTTCAGATAACAACCTTCCCTTCATTCTGAAGAGGCATCAGTTTCCACTAAGGTTGGTTTTTAGCTATGACTATAAATAAGGGCTCAAGGCCAAACCTTGCTAGGTGGGTCTCTTGCTACAAAAGCCTGTGTTTACACATGGACAGCTCTATGTCGCTTTTTCACGTGTGCAAACTTTAGATAGCATACATGTGAAGTTAAACACCCATGTATATATAAAACTATAAATTTAATTTTTAATGAGGTCCTTTAAATTAATTCATTTAATAAGTCGTCTCTGTACATAAATTTTGTACATTTAAGCCAGCGCCGCCCGCCTCTGTAATACCTTTTTAGGGATGAGGTTGTATTTAAACAACAATCAACTGTTGAAATTTGAATTTTAAAATGTTCAAATTATCGGAAGAGTCAGATTATTGATAGTGTCGAATTAAAGTTTAATTATATGATAGGCCATAGGTCAGGGCATCCAAACATGGTCGAAATATCATGTGTTGAATTAACAAATTATACTGTATATATAAAACTATAAATGTTTATAGTTTTTATGAGGTCCTTTAAATTAATTCATTCCTTTTATATGTTGTCTTATCTTCAATATAGTTGTGTTGTTTGCAACTTTATTTTCTGATTTGTTAAAATTTTTCTACTTTTTCCATTTTAAATAATTTTTTTAGGTATAGGCACCAATGCCAATAGTTTCTCACCTGAAAGGAATTTTTGTATTATTTGTTCACTAATAAACTATTTATTCTCCTTATTTACATATTTCCACCATTGCTCTATACATTAATTGTATGCTGCTTCTTGGAAATAAGATTACACCCATTGCAATTTTTAAGCCACTATCTATACTCTTAATGTCTCTGCGGGCCCTCTGGGTCACTCGGCTAGTATATATATTTTTGTAAATATAAAATTTATATATATTTTCGTTATTTAATTATATAGCCAGTTTACTATAGTTCAAATAAGGATATAATATCAAAATACGAAACTATTATAGGCACGTATGATTCTTTTTAAAATAAAATAATTTCTTCTGCCCTTACTGTAATGGAAAAATTAATGGGAGGGCCTGGCTCATCAGTGGTGAACCCTCCCAGCGGTTTTGCCAGTTTAATCTACCATACCGCTGTTATATTGCATTTTTAGAACTTCCTTTTATAGTGATACTGTTGATAAACTCTTGGAATGGGTATTTTAGGTGAACTATGGACATAAGCTTTGAGGACAGCAGAATTACATATAATTATAAATATACAAGGTGAGTTCATTAATTTCCAGGACTGGTTAAAAAAATAAAATAAATAAAAAAGCTAAAGCAAAATTTTTATACAGAGTTAAATATTGGACATTCGACCACACCTGACTGAAAGCACGAGTCTCGTGGCGCACACGCCGATCTAAAAATAGAACAAAACAACTTCCATGTAAGGTTCGCATTTCTAATTTTAAAATGGCCATTTTCGAAAAGCAGAGAATCTGCATTAAGTTTTGTTTTAAATTGAAAAAAAGTGCTACTGAGACGCATGAATTGATTAAAGAAGCTTTTGGCGATGCAGCTTTATTCCGTTCAAGAACTTTTGAATGGTTTTCACGCTTCCTAAAAGGTCGGGAAAGGGTAAACAAAGATCAGCATACTGGGCGTCCAAGATCATTACATTGCGAGGAAAATAAGCTCAAAATAAAGGAATTAATTAAATCTAACAGAAGAATTTCTATTAAAGACTTATCTTCAGAGACTGGACTATCTGTTGGACTGTGTCATCAAATAGTAACAAAAGATTTGGACATGATCCGGACGTCTTCAAAATTTGTTCCCCGGATTCTAACAGAGGAACAAAAGGAGGTTAGAATGGATGTCTGCAAAAACATGGTTGAAATGACTCGGACCGATCCAGAATGAATGCAAAAAATCATTACCGGGGATGAGACATGGGTGTATCAGTATGACCCGGAAACCAAACGTAAATCCAGCCAATGGATTGAAAGAGGGGAACCGAAACCCAAAAAGGCAAGATTTACAAAATCCAAAGTCAAGACATTGCTTGTTACATTTTTTGATATTAATGGTTTGGTTCACCATGAATTTATTCCTTTCGGACGTACAATTAATCAAGAGGTTTATTTGGGGATAATGCGGCGCTTAAGGGAGGCAGTGCGCCTTAAAAGACCTGAAAGATGGCAAAACAATGACTGGATACTTCACGTCGATAATGCGCGGCCGCACACAGCCCATGTTGTTTTGCAGTTCTTGGCCAAGAATTCAACCATACAGATCCCTCATCCACCCTATTCCCCCGACTTAGACCCCAATGACTTTTTCCTCTATCCTAAATTGAAAATGAAATTAAAAGGTAGGAAATTTGACAACGTTGATATGATACAAGCTGAATCGAAGGCAACCTTGAGGAACCTATCAAAAAGTGATTTTATCTCCTGCTTCGACAATTGGAAAAGAAGATGGAACAGGTGTATTGAGGCAGTAGGGGCATATTTTGAAAAATATTAAATTCGTTTTTTTATTTTTTTATTTTTTTCAAAGATACAGAGCAGTCCTGGAAATTAATGAACGCACCTTGTATAATATGCTTCGAGCAATCGCAATCGCTCTTCCGCAAACATTAATTTGTATAAGGGTGTCCTGTAGAAGGGTTATTGACCCGAAAGCTCGCCTTTATTAAAACTTATAAGATACGCATCCTCGTACGCTTTGAATCTATTACTTACATTCTTTAGAGGATTTCAACCTTCTTTACAGAGTTAATTTTATTTATATATCAATAAAAAAAAAAAAATTCAGCAATTCATTCAACTCAATCTAAAAAATATTCAAAACAAGCAATTTTAAGATAACACCATATGTAAAACAGTCGGCCAAGAAAACAACAACGATATTACATCTTTCTCACATATTCACACACAATCTTGATTAATAATTAAAACTAATCTTTAACATTGCTTATTATACTTCATAATATATAATATTCGTTAGGCAAACTTTCACTCGGATAAAACCCGGGCGAAGCCGGGTACACATCCGCTAGTATGCTATAAAATAAAAAAATATAATAGGTTCATAAAGATTATTTTGTTTGTTTTAACATTTGAAAAAAGCAACTCTCTGGTAGGGGTAGGAAACACTGTAAAGGTTTACCTAAAGGTTGAAAAAGGGCAAGATCCGGAAACTCTCTCTCGCATTAAATATATTTTTAAAAACTTGCGATTGTTCATTTATTTAATTTTGCGTCAACATAATATATCCCACAATTGCAAAAATTTCAAATAGAATAATTGTGAGATGTTAAAGTGGGAGGTTTGTGGATCGAAAAAATTAAATAACAATAGTTTCAAAAAGTAATTATGGCATCACCAGCTCTGTGGAACCAACCTCAATATATAGACTTACCCTGCGTGCCATGGGGGGAAGGTACCACACCTCGCAAACAATGGCCCAGCTGGACATCATCCGCAGCAGGTAGTGGAAGTAGCCGTGCTTGCTGCTGTTCCAGAAGGCATCTCCGTACTTGGGGTCATACTGACACACAACACTCTTTGTCAGTTACAGACTTGTGTTATGTGGGACCTAGCACCAGGCAATCAAGAAAGTATGATTTGAATGTGGTTGAACTGTGTGTGCCTTGATAATACTCTTCACATGTTGTTGTTGTTGTTTCTTATCCCCTTGTGTAAAGATTACACAAATTCCATGAGTTCATGCTCCTCGAGCTGTTTTATGATAAGCAGCGGCCTCTCCCAAAGGTCCTGTTTAGTGCATCTAATGCAAGCCAAAATGTGTTCTGGAGCTGCAGGTGCGAAGCTACATTTTGGGCAAGTGGGGTAGATTTTGTTGTTATTTTCTATCTTCAATGGCTTGAGATGGCCTGTTCTAAATATTGTAAGTGTCGTTTGATGCTGTCTATTTCTGAGGTTCAGAGCTCCTCCTGGGTCCGCTCCACTGTACCAACTGTGCTTAGGTGGGATCCTCCAGTTCTTGTTCATTTTTGTTTTGGCTACTGTTTCTATTTCTTTAAAAGTAAGTTTATTTTTCTGTGGCAAGGGTTCTTTTGTACCTTTTCGCTAGCGCATCAGCAGCTTCATTGCCTTCAATGCCAACATGTGAGGGTATCCATTGAAGGTGAATTTTTGAGAGTTTTTGGAGATAACCAATTATGTTCCTGCTTACTTTGTCTCTTAAGTTCTCCTGTGTGACTCAAGTGCTGTATGGCACTTGTACTATCAGTGAGAATCCATATATCTTGATAATTAGTATTACTGATGGATTTTAAGGCTTCATAGATGGCTATAAGTTCTGATCTGAAGACTGAGCAAAAATCTGAGTTTCTTCTGTTCATTTTCTCAATGCCATTTGTGGTTTTGATGAGACAGCCACTGCCAGTGTGTCCCAACTCGTCTCTGCTACCATCGATATAGATAGTTATTGCATTTTTAGGAATGTTATTAATTATTTCTAATGATAATTGTTTTTAAGTATTCTGGGTTTTGGTATTGTTTGTTGGTGGGTTCATTTAAAGTGGCATTAAAAATAACATTTTGTAGTGGTTCGCATGGAGATATATATTTTTTGCTAAATAATTTTTTCCACTTTATATTTAAAAATTCCATTTCTTTTGGCCATGTGGAGTGGGCCTTCTTTTTTTTTTTTTTTTGAGTCTTATATTGGATTCCCAATTAAGTATGTAATTGGAAGTTCTGTGTTTGTTTCCATAACTCTTGATTTTGTTTATATATTTTGGCAGATTGTAGCTTCTTCTATCCTTTAAGGGCATAATGTCTGCCTCGTAAAGTACAATATCATTAGAGCAGGTATTTCGAAGACCTGTAATAATTCTAGCTGCACTTAGTTGTATCCTTTCCAGTGTTTTTAGATTTGTTTCAGATGCTGTACCATAGATTTGATATCCATATTCCAAGATAGGTCTCATTAGAGATGTGTAAGTTAATTTTAGTGTTGTTGCTTCAGCTCCCCACTCTCTTCCTGAAATATATTTCAAGATTTTTAGTCGGTCTCTTCCTTTTCTAACAACTCCTTCAATATGTTTACTGGAGTTAATTTCTGGATCCAGGGTGTAGCCGAGATATTTAGGATGTTTATTATATTGCAATTGTTGTTCTTTCAGAATAATTTTTGGTCTTATTTTGTATAGTTTCTTATCAGAAGTAAAAAGACAGGTTTCAGATTTTTGGGGGTTAAATTCTAATTTATGTTTATTAGCAAATTTTTCTACGTGGAGAAGAGTCTTGTTCAAATCCCTTTCAGCTTTTTTCCAGTTAGTGTTGCTGCTCCATAGAATAATGCCATCAGCAAAAAGTCCAATATTGGTATTATATAAATTTTTTTCTTCTATGCCTGCAATAAATAAGGTGAAGAGAGTTGGGCTAAGGACTGATCCTTGTGGTAATCCTTGATACAATATGAAGGTTTTAGATAGAGTGCCATTATATTTGACTCTGATGTATCTATTTTTAAGGAAATCATTTATCCAAGTGGGGGGTCGGTGGAAGGCTGGTTAAACCGTTTGGTTTTCGACCACTACGACCCGGGTTCAATCCCCGCATTGGACACTTTTTATGTTTAAAAAAATATATATAAAAAAAAAAAAATGCTCCAATGGCCCCCGATTCTTGCAAAAGTCCAACCCCACCAGCGAGTGCAAGTAACCAAACAGGGCTCTGGCATTAGTAAGTGCAAAGTCGAACTGCTTTTCACATGTGTAGACATGTGGTGCACTTACAGTAAAAGCAGTCGCTAACTACCCACCATGATTATCATGGCCTGTACCACGTGTACTAGGGATAAGCAAAAAAAAAAAAAAAAAATTTATCCAAGTGATAGCTTTTCCATCAAATGTTTGTATAATTTTGTAATTAACTTGTTTTTCCATACCTTATCAAAAGCTTGTGTAAGGTCTAAAAAAGCAGCTAGGTGTGGTTAGTTGGTTTACTGTTTTGTGCATCTTTTACCTTTTGTGTGAAAAATAAGAGTTGGTCTATTGTCCCATGTCCTTTCCTAAATCCATATTGTTCTTCTGGTAAGAGATATCTTGTGTCAAGGTGGTAGGTGAGTCATCTGAGTATAATTTTTCCATTAATTTGCAGCAAGTACTTGTGAGGAAGATAGGTCGGTAGATTTTTGGGTCATCAGCAGATTTGTCAAGTTTTTTAATAGGAATTATTGTTTCAGTTTTCCAGTCTTGAGGCAATTTTCCAGTTTTCCAGGAGTTATTGAAATATAAAGAAGTCTTTATTTGCTATTTTGCCCAAGTTTGATATCATTTGGCCATGGATTCCATCTGGCCCAGGAGTCTTGCTTAGGTCAGTGGTTTCTAATGCATAATCTAGCTCTTTCATATTGATTTTTTTCATGGAAAATATTATGAGTGCTGGTGACATTTTTACAGTCATGAATAATCTTTCTGGCCTTTTTTTCAACTTTCTTATCTTTTATTTCGAATTTGATTTTACTACTTATTTGATATGAATTACCTAAAAGATTAGCAGCATTTTTGTCATTAGTTGCTGGGGTACCATCTGTATTCTTAATCATATTTGTGTTTTCAGTTTGTGGCTGGCCTCTGTCAATTTGTTTTGCCAAATGCCAAAGTTTTGTATTTGGGTTTCTTGGGTTCAGTTTTTCACAAGTTTGTTTCCATTTTTCCCTTTTCATATTTCATCTTTTTATTTTTGCCCTTCACAATGTTCAGTTCAGTTTTACAATTTATTTGGTTTTGGGTGCACTTTTTTGTAGTTCATTTCTTAATATTACCTCATGGTATTGAAACTTTGGCTGCTTTAATAATGGTGTTTTTGAAAGATATCCCATTTTGTTCCAGGTCTTTTATTCTAGTGGGTGCTATTCCAAAGTCTTCATTGGTGTTTTGCTGGTAAAGATTCCAATTAGCCTTTTTGAAGTTCCAGAATTTTTCTTTAATTGAGCTGGTTTTGGCCTTGGTGATAATTTCTATTAAAATAGGCAAATGATCACTTCCAATACTTTTTAATATTTGCCATTTGCATTTGTGGAAAATGTCAGGACTGGAGAAACTTATATCAAGTGCTTGTGCAGTATTATAGCTGTAGGAATGGTGGGTAGGATTCCCATCATTTAAGCACATGAGAAGGCATTGTCGTCAAATATGTTTGATAGTATTTTGCCTCTTGGGTTTGGCGTGGAACATCCCCATAGTTGATGTTTGGCATTAAGGTCACCTACAATAATAGTGTTGTCTGTAAGAAATTGAGCCATTGTTCCATCGTCAATAAGTTTATTGTTTGGTGGGTGATACATATTGTATATGTTGATGGTTTTGTTTTAATTGAGGTAGACTTTGATACCTTGGGCTTCGAGGTCTGATGTGTTTGGAATATTAACGGCTATGTCCTCATAATACAAATTCTTGATTAAAAATGCTAGGCCTCCTTCTTTATTTCTATCTTTTCTGAGGATATTGTAGTTTTTATATTTGAGTTTGTACTTTTCATTTAATTTGGTTTCCTGTAGGGCTATAATTTGTATCTTTTGTTTTTCAGCTATTTCCATTATTTCTTCTAATTTTATTTTTGTTGCTGTTGAGCACATTCCATTTATGTTGCACTGCAAAATGCTCAATTGCTTGAAAGCTTCAAAGTTTGAAGTTTGTGGAGTGTGTATTATACTTATCGGACAGAACCCTCTACCTAAGTCCTGAACGTGCCCCTCTTTATTCTGCACGACGGGCGATGCAGCATGCAAATCAACATCTGATGGAATGGGGTGTAGGGGTGCAGCTTTCGTTGATCATGGCACCATGATCTAGGCACACTTTGGTGAAAGTCTGACTTTGCCTATAGTTTGAGGCCGTCCCTAACATGGAAGCAGACGCCTTTGCTGAGTACAGACACAGCTCCTCCGTATCCCTGGAGTGGGACCCTTGCTGAGGTCTATCAAATGGTTCAGTTGAAGTCAGGATTTTTAAAGAGGTCTACTCCTCTTCTAACAATGCTGCTGTTGGTCCGCGACTGCTTATTCGTCAGAGTTATTCTGCTTGTTTCGCAGCTGGCCTTCATATCTGAAGGTCATTCCTCTATCCGTTACCTGGGGACGCGCCCTCAGCTCTGCCAAGGGACTCTTCACATGGATCTCCTATGTAGGGATCTGAAATATAGAGGTGAAGGAAAGCTATGTGGTAAAAAGTATCATCTGTTCCTACAACCGAATATTTAAAATATATTGCCAGTAGCAAGTTACCATACTATTCAAAGAAATTTGAAAGAAGGGGGAAGATTTTATAGTGCCTGCCTCAGGATTATTTGTGTCTGTCTTTAAAAAAATCTGACACAGAAGAAATATTTCTCAAAGGTCTCCTGTCTGGATCAGAGTGGCAGTGTTACCTTAATAGCAACAGGGTAGATGACATTGGCAACTTCAAAGCTTCCCTTCTTGAACATCATCACAGAGGTATTGTTGATGCAGGTTCCTGCGCCACAAAGATAAATCAGCCATGTTTGGCAGATTAGGAGTGGTCAGCCTACCTTCAGGGAAAATAAGAATGGGCAGGTTGTCGGGATCTGCGATATGTTCTCGCAACCTGCGCGAGACTAGCTCCCGGTCCTTCATCTCCTCCCTCTCGAACCAGACGTGTGTTGTGGCGCGGGACAGTGACCACTGTAGTAGACCTAGCAGGCCGGGGTGGCTCTGTCCGATCTACACAGGAAGCATGAAGCTGAGGCCTGTGGGTAAGGTTGGCAAGAGAAGAAACCTACCAGGGCATAGCAATGGTCACTGTTCAGGATAAGGGCATCTAGAGGGGAGGTGTGGTTAGCCACACAGATACCACTCTCTGCCCTGTATTCCCTGCAACACCACAATGTTCTTGCAACAGAAAAAAGTCTTCACACCTTGAAACTTAAAAGTTGGAGATCAATTACAGTAAAGCCCTCAATCGACACTCCCAATAGAAGACATCTCCTTACATAGGACAGTTTTCATTACTTTTTTTACTATTTAGCTGCTTTCCAGTAAGTATTATTGGAACATATCATTATAAGAGCCTCTATTATAACAGCAACTTGGTCACAAGTCCCAATTTACATGTACATATATATGTACATACATAAGATGTTGGTCCCAAGGGATGTTTCTATAACAATGTTTTGTGGGTGTATTCATCACTCAGAGGCTGTAGTTGCATAAGTATTTCTTATTGCTTGAATGTATATAGAATAAATGATACCATTTTGGCACAATTTTTATAAGCAAAACATCTTCCTCTATACATAGATGGCACACTTGTATTGAAATTAGACCTAAATGGCCTATTGTGAATTGGTTGAAGAAAAGCAATGCCCAATGATATATTTATTTCTACTGCCTTCTAAGCTTATGTCCATAGATTCATTAAATAAGAATTCCTTTCTAGTGCCACCGGGTGTAAAAGCAGAATAGCCCAATATCATTTTAGATGCATGCATGTAATATCACAGTGGTCTGGTGGATTAAATTGGTAAGACACTTTTGGGAAGTTTTACCACTGATGTGAGCCAAAAGCCTTCCCAATATATTTTTCATTGAAGTAAGGACAGTAGGAAGATGTTTTATTTATAAAGGAAAGTATAAATGGCATCATTTCTTGTACATGGATAGCATGCTAATGTATGAGAGATGTAAAGACATTTAAAAATATATAATAATAAATAAATAATATAAATATAATAAAAATATACAGTAAAACCCCGCTAATATGAACCCTGGATATAACGAACCTTCCCTTATAACGAACCCACGCCGATTCCCAATTCCATTCCATTGAAAATACCATCGTTATAAAGAACTTTGCGATTTTTAGAATAACGAACTACCCCTATAACGAACCTATTTTCGGTCCCAAAATGATAAAATCTATTTAAAATACTATGCTTATAACGAACTTATAGTTGTAATTAAAAAAAAATTAAAACAACCAAATTTTAAGCATGTTTCAGCTCGCGGATCGCGATTTCAAAACAATATTTTTAGCGGCATTGTTTGTTTTGAATTTTGCACTTTATTTTTGCTGTATGTTGTATAAATTTGAACACATTATACTTTTTATTAAATAGAATATATTTTCATCCATTAAATTTGAAATATAAAAATACAAATGGCTTCCAAAAGGAAGAAAACAAAGGCATTTTAAAAACAAAAGCGTTATTTCTTTAAAAAAAAAGGCCATTTTCAGAACTTTTCAAAGTGAAACAACACAGGCAAAATGTTAAGAAAAATTAAAATAAGAGAATATAACATTTCTAATATAAAAGATAAAATATAAAGCCATTAAAAATTGTTACAAAGAGGAATCAACCTCAACTTTTGCCGCGATCGCGATCGTACGTTTTAGGGCTAAAAAAAAAAAAAAAAAAATTCCTAATAAATGGTCCTGTGATCAAACAAAAACAATTTTTATGCCATTAACTATGATGATTTTAAAGTCAGCAATGTTTTGCATGACAGGTTTAAAAAAAAACGAAATCTAGACCTAGAAGAATATGTGGGAAAATGAAATGGAAGAAAAACACCAACTTTATTTGAATGGTGCAATGCTTGAAGAATGCTTTGAAGCAACAAGGTGTTAGAGCCATTTTTCCAAGTAAACAATATATTATATAATGTGATAATGATGTTTTAAAATCATTTTATATCTTTGAATATATATTTAATAAAACTTTGCCTAGGATTTGTCTTGATTTTTAAATTAGACATAGAGGTACATGTATGTTAATGATAAGAAGAACCTAACATCTAATGATTTCTATTATTATTCAGTATTAATGTAAGGAAATTGGTCAATTAAGGGAATTAAAACAAAGTGACCACTATTAAGAGGAAGCCTCTTCCAGTGTGTATGGCTGTCCTTTAATTATACGGTCTAAAAATTTTGAAAAGTAAAAAAAATGGCCAAACCGTGGCTATAGTGAACCGTGGCTATAGTGAACCAAAAGCTCTGTCCCATTGGGGTTCACTATAGAGGGGTTTTACTGTATATGAAAAATAGTACAAAAGGGAAATTGTACTGTGATCAGGTGGATAAATTAAGAAAAGACATCTCCTGATTATGCAACTAAAAGTTGCTGATTGAATCTGTCGGAATAAATATCAACTATTCATTGATTTTCAATTATTCTAAAATTGGCCAAATACCTTTTGTTGATTAATCAAGAAAAACTAACCACATACATGTTTCGGGCTGTTGGCCCTCATCAATGTGGTGTAAGCTGTATCTAAAAAAACAGCTTTTTTGTCTTTACACACAGAGTTGTTATAACAACATCACTTGTGTCCAAGATTTAAATGTTGTTATACCCAGAGAAAAAACAATTTGGACTTAAAACTTGAGGATTATGATGTTCTAACTTATAAAGAGGTTCCATTGTAAGTTCTATTGATGCGACAGCTTCTAATCTCAATGCTGCAATCTATCATGGAATAAATATCAGCTAGTGTTATTTTTTGTTGTTTATTTGGTTAACTCTCCAATTCTCATGAGCACACAAATGTTAACTTCCAGCCTTTTTTATATAATAATAAAATTACTGCCCAAAATATTTCCTAATAAATCATGACAAGCCAATTACATAATATACATTTCAAACTGCTGGTCCTCATAAACATAGTGTGCGTTTAGTGGGACAAGTTTCATTAATTCAAACTTAATTTAACCTTAAATCACTCAATCAATACCTTTAGCCTTATACATAAGTATATCATGAGATATACAGAAAAGGAGTGGTATAAAAGTGATAAGGTACAATTTGAATTATCCTTATATCTATAAAAATGAAATCCAAAATCAATGTTTGTTATCGCGTTGCGCAAAATCTACAGAATAAATCATTATGAAATTTCGCATGTAGGTAGCTGAAGATTTCGTTTAACATACGAGGTGTGCTCAAAAGGTATCGCGACTTTTGAATTTTCGCGGGTTACGTATATTCGAATTTCAATCTTTTTGTGGCTTTATGTTGGTACTCATGTCTCTCACTTATGCCGACAAGTTCGGCCATTTTGAATGTTCACTTAATTGTTGACAGCTGCTTTGCTTGCAGGTGTTTTGGATCGTCTTCGATTTTTACCTATTAAAAAAAATGGATCAAAGAACCTGTATCAAATTTTGTGTAAAAAACAAAATTAAGTGCGCGGATGCATTCCGAATGTTGACTGTGGCATACGGAGAAGCTACCTTGGACCGAAGCAACGTTTATCGGTGGTACAAAATGTTCTCAGAAGGCCTAGAAGATGTGAACGACGAAGAGCGTGCCGGACGCCCGAGCACTTCAACAACAGACGAAAAAATTAATGAAGTGAAGAAAATTTTTTTTTTTTACTTATCCTTTGTGGAGAAAATGATATTGGCCAATCGTCGAATCACCGTTAGAGAAGTTGCTGAGGACCTAAACATATCGATTGGTTCGTGCCATTCGATTTTTATCAATAATTTGGGCATGAGATGGGTCGCCGCGAAATCCGTACCAAAATTGCTCAATTGCGACCAAAAACAGCATCACATGAACATTGCTAATGAGATGTTGGACTCTGTCCGCGACGACCCAAATTTGCTCCAGAGGGTCATAACTGGTGACGAAGCGTGGGTTTATGGTTATGACGTGGAAACCAAAGATCAATCATCTCAATGGAAGCTGCCGCACGAACCAAGACTGAAAAAAGCGCGCCAAGTTCGGTGACGAAGCGTGGGTTTATGGTTATGACGTGGAAACCAAAGATCAATCATCTCAATGGAAGCTGCCGCACGAACCAAGACTGAAAAAAGCGCGCCAAGTTCGGTCGAATGTGAAAGTTTTGCTGACAGTTTTCTTCGATTGCAGGGGCGTGGTGCATCATGAGTTCTTGCCACAGGGTAGAACGGTCAATAAGGAATATTACCTGCAAGTTATGCGCAATTTGCGCGAAGCAATCCGCCAGAAACGCCCGGATTTGTGGAAGAACAAAAATTGGCTTTTGCACCACGATAATGCCCCTGCTCACACATCGTTGCTTGTGCGCAACTTTTTGGCCAAAAACAACACACTAATGATGCCGCAGCCACCGTATTCCCCAGATCTGGCCCCCTGTGACTTTTTCTTGTTCCCTAAACTGAAGAGGCACATGAAAGGACGACGTTACGCTACGCTTGACGAGATAAAGACGGCATCGAAGGAGGAGCTGAAAAAGATTTTTAAAAAATGATTTTTTGAAGTGCTTTGAAGATTGGAAAAACCGTTGGCACAAGTGTATAATATCTCATGGGGATTACTTTGAAGGGGACAAAATAGATATTCATGAATAAATAAATAATTTTTGAAAAAACACAAAAGTCGCGATACTTTTTGAACACACCTCGTATAGGCTATTCAAAAAAACTAAAAAGGTTAATGTGCTTTTTTTTTTATAATGTAAAACCAAAAAGCGTTACTTCCAGCCTTTTACCGCTTGGGCGCAGCACTGGTCACGACGATAAATGAATTTGATTGGTTAATAATTTTACACGTTGTTTGTTTACACAATGAATTTTAGTTTGTTTACACGATGAATAATTTTAAAAGGTAAGATTATATATATATTTAAACTCTTTGGAGATAATATAGTAATTGATCGTTATCAAATTTATATGCCCCCAGAACCTGGAAAAATTAAAACTGTATTGTGAAATTTCGCACGTAGGTAGCTGAGGTTTTGGTTTAGCATTTAGGCTAAAAGTACAAAAATTGCATTTCAAATAACTTTTTTTTTTCCCCTTTTTAGAAGGTAAGATTTTATTTAGTTATTTAGTAATATTAGTTATTTAGTAATATTTTTCAAATTAAATTAATTGGAAATATTATTTATTTCGCAGCTTATTCATATCTTTTTGTGACAATGTAATTTTTGCTTTGTTTAATTTTAATTAGTGGAAATATAACGATCTACATTTTTAAAGATAAGGTTTACTATTTGATTCTTATAAGGAATATTCATATTTTAAGACAAATTGAGATTTAGAACAGTATTCTTTTTTCAGTATTCTGTTACTGAAACATCACACATAATTTGTTTATTTTTATTTGGTGTTGCTTTTTTGGTATTTTTATAATTGTCCTTGACTATTAGAAAATGACGCAAATTTCATATTTATTTTATATACCATTTTAAAAAATACATTCTTTTTGTAAAAATATCCAATTTCCCACACTTTTCTAAAACTGCCAACAATAAACCAATAAAAAATTCATCCAAGTCCGGGTATTTCAGTATTGCAGATATATTACATTTATAAAAGTTGCTTAATTATTTAGAGATGTAAGTGCCGGATTAGGTGCCCTTAAAAATGTTTAATCTGGCTGTTTCTTCTTGAACAGCCGAGAGTGAAGTGGAGAAAGTAAAATTTTCAGGTTGCGAGGACTATTTTCCTTAATTCACACTAATCATTAGATTTTTTTTTCATTTTTTAGATACCAAAGCCCAGTTTGGTTACTTGCACTCACTGGAGGGGTTGGACTTTTTCAAGAATCAGGGGCCATTGGGGCAATTTTTTTTTTCAGAACAAAGTGCCCAAAGCTGGATTCGATGATCCCGGGTCGTGGTTTTTAAAAATCAACAGTTTAGACCACTCCTTCAAAACAGCACTCTGTTCATTAGATGTGTTTGTGAAATTGATCTTATATTTCAGATTCTTTTTACCAGCATTTTCAATTTTGCTATTTTCAGTTTATCTCTATTGTGCTGAAATAAAAAAAAAAAAAAAAAAATTCATTACTATAAGTTTTAAAACAGTTGGGGGCTCTATTCATTCATGCGTAAACCCCACTCGAACAATACCCGGGCGAAGCCGGGTCCAGTCGGCTAGTAGATTATAAAAACAAGGTAATAAGACCAAATCCAAATAAATAAATAGTGTGTGATGTTTTGGTAACAATGCTGTTACCGAAATGTCACACACTATTTATTTATTTGGATTTGGTCTTATTACTTTGTGAGTGGAATAAAAAAAAATCAATTTTAATTTCACTTGAAGTATCATCTTTACTACCAGGTTTATGTGAACCAATTTAATTGGCTACCTCAGGTTCACATGTCACCAGTACCTGTTGTGGTAGGTGACTGTGGTAGAGAAGACACGAGAGAGGATCCGGAAGCACATCAGATTGCTGCAGTGGTATATTAACCTCTTGAACCTGCACACACCACACTGGGTGAGCACACTTGCCACAGGGTGAAAACAGCCAAATGTGAACAATGAAAGTTCAGTTATCAAGGCCATTCTCTCAGCAAGGCCTCTTCAATTCTTGAAAATGAAAGTTTGTATAGAATGACCACAGAATTAGTTGTCTTCCAAAAAGATGTACTGGAGCTGTAAATGCAAAGCTAAACAAACTACAACATTCGAGTAGGGCTAAACATGAACACTTTGCTATGGCCTATTTATTTTTTTGTTACTTATCCCTGGTCATGATAATACAAGAAAGTATTTAGAGTAACTGAAGTACACTTCATATATGTCTACACAGGCAGAATGTAGTTTGACTTTTGCACTTATCAAGGTCCAGAACCTGGTTTAGTTACTGGCACTCACTGATGGGGCTCAAATTTTGGGGCCATTGAAGCAAGTTTTGCTTCAGAAAAGAAGTCCTCAATGCGGGAAGAAAGTCGACAGCATATGCCACCATTTATTGTGTGTGTGTTACAATGCTTACTTCACCTGTCATTGATGATGCCAATGTCTGGTATATGTATCAGGCTACCATAATTCTATCAGAACTTATTTGGTAACTTGCCACCACCTTTATCAGAGCAATCCCCTTGATAAAGGTGGCAGTGTCAGGTCAACAAATAGTTAAAATTGGTTCAAGTGACAATCCTTTTTTCTACAAGAAACTTCCCAACAGGTAAATGAATTTCTACAAAGTTCTATCAGAGGTTTAAATTTCCAAAGAGTAACAAAATACAGTAAAACCCCTCTATAGTGAACCCCAATGGGACAGAGCTTTTGGTTCACTATAGCCACGGTTTGGCCATTTTTTAAAACTTTTCTAAATTTTTAGACCGTATAATTAAAAAACAGCCATATAAACAGGAAAAGGCAGCCACATAACAATGGTCACTTTGTTTTAATTCCCTAAATTGACCTATTTCTTTACAGTAATGCTGAATATCAAAAGAAGTCATTTGATAATAGGTTCTTCTTATCATTAGCATACATGTTTATATATAAACCTATGTATTATTTAAAAATTAAGCCAAATCCCCTTTTGGCAAAACATTTATTAATAATATATTTAAAAAGTATAAGAGTATTTTAGAACATCTTCCTCAAATAATACAATACTACATTTATTTTAAAAATGCCTCTAATACCTTGTTGTTTGAAAGTGAAAAGTAAAATTTGAAAATCAGAATTGTCTTAAAATATCATTATTTCCATCAAAGGAATAAAGCTTAGTGTATTCTGAATCGATTGAGGATGAATGAAAAGTATCCAATTCAGAAAAATCAGATGCAAAACATGTTGATATGATAGCGCGATCTGTAAAATTGCGTATAAAAATCATCAATTTGCAAACACAAAATCAGTGGTAAAATGGCCTGCCAGGGGGAATATCCGCGAACCCTGAATGAGTCATATACCTAACAAGAATTCAATTCTAAAAATAGAACTGTAGTGGTAGTTTTTGAGAATTTATAAGCCGATTTTTTTGTGGCCCATGAGACATGGGGAACTGTTTTTTTTTTCCTTCTTCTTCCAATTCCAGTTTCCACATATTCTTCTGAAGTGTATATTAAATTTTGTTTTTAACCTGTTATTCAAGCCATTTCTGGCTTTAAAATTATTTGAAATTATTATTTAGCCAAGGTTAAACTTGATATAGAACGCTTATAAAAGGGCATGCTGTCACTGTTTTGTTTTTTTTAGAACACCATTCTTGTTTCTTTTCTTTATTTTGGAAGCCATTTGTATTTTTCTTCTATTCCAAAATTGTCGAATGCAAAGATATTCTATTAAATAAAAGTATAATGTGTAAAAATTTATACAACATACAGCAAAATAGAATGGAAATAAAAACAAACAATGCCGCTAATTTTTTTTTGTTTTGAAATCGCGATCCGTGAGCTGAAACACGCTCAAAATTTTGTTGTTCTAAAAATTTTTTAAATAACATTTTAAGTTCGTTATAAGCCTAGTATTTTAAATAGATTTTATCATTTTGGGAACGAAAATAGGTTCGATATAGGGGTAGTTCATTATTTTAAAAATCGCAAAGTTCGTTATAACGATGGTATTTTCAATGGAATGAAATTGGGAATCGCCGTATAAGGGAAGGTTCACTATATCCAGGGTTCGTATTAGCGGGGTTTTACTGTAAATCAAGTGTGACATTTTATTTGCACCATTTTCTACCAACATCAGAGCTGGTGAAACTACCAAATGACTAGTTGGTATCAGCTGAAGACCTAATCTACAATCCAAAAATTGTTAAATTGAAATAGAGAGGTCTAGCTATGCAATCTAGAAAACTAAATGTAGTTGAGAGAGAGAGAGAGAGCCATTAAGTATTTACAGTAAAAACCTTCTATAGTGAATTCCAATCAGTTGGGTTCACTATAGTCACGGTTCACTATACCCCTTCAAACATTGCCTTTTTTAATTGAAGTTAATAAGTATTTATCATCCATTTCGTTTTCACATATTCTTCTGAAGTCTAGATTTCATTGTTTTGAACCTGTTATGAAAACCATTGCTTGCTTCAAAAATCTCATAGTTCATGGCATAAAAAATAACATTTTGTTGTATCATGAGCATATTTATTTAGACATTTTTCAGCGTAGGCTAATGATTTTAGAAACAAAAGGTAATATATTTATTTATTTGGATTTAGGGGGATGCTAACACATACAATTGTGGCAAAAGCTGGGGTTGATTTTTCTCTGTGTAGCAAATTTTAATTGCCTTCTATTTTTATCTCTTATAGCAAAAAGTTTAAATTTCTTATTTTAACATGTTCTGGATGTTTGTCTGTGTTATTCCACTTTGAAAAGCTTTGACAATGACTTTTTTTTAGTTGTAGCTTTTTAAGAATGCCCTTTTCTTTACCTTTTTCTTTATTTTGGAACACATTCACATTTTTTCTTATTTCAAATATTCTGTTATATAAAAAGTTTAATGTAAAAATTTATATAACATGTTGAAAAATATAGAACATAGATGCAAACAAACAATGCTACTAAATTTATTGTTTTAAAATCAACATCTGTAAGCTGAAACATGCTCAAAATTTTGCAGTTTTAAAAATACAGTATAATCTCCCTGTAGACTTCTATGTGGTCTGGAAGTATATTAGAAACTAGCATAATTACCCGGGCAACGCCCGGGTTTTACCTGATTAAATATTTTTATTCAAATACTATTCGTTACACACACAATTATAAATTGGCGCCATGGATGTCACTCTTGTGAAATGTCCCGCTCCAAACTTTGTGTGTTTTTAAAATATAAAAATAAAAATGTAAATTTTCCCATCGATATTTGAAAATTGTATTATTTAGATTTTTTTTATATGAATATACTTTAAATTTGATATATACATAAAATGATAGCAAGTGATTTCTTGCCCCTATGCTGTCATTACATCACTCAAGGTCACTATCCAATCCCAGTGTGAGGGCTCCACGTGGTTGTTTATTTCTTGAGGTTACCGCAGTGAGGCGCTGGTTGCGAGTGAAATAGGAAAAAATTGTTGATAATTTGTTAATAACTCCAAGGATATTTGAGATAGAAGCCTGAATATTGCCTATAAGTTTTTCCAGATTCAACTCTATATACTGTTAAAATTTCAGCCAGATTAGTTACGTATTGTGGACGTGTATAGCCGACAAACATACATACATACACTGACCTTTATATACAGTAAAACCCCGCTAATACGAACCCTTGATATAGCGAACCTTCCCTTATAACGAACCCACAGCGATTCCCGATTCCATTCCATTGAAAATACCATTGTTATAACGAACTTTGCGATTTTTAAAATAACGAACTACCCCTATAACGAACCTATTTTCGGTCCCAAAATGATAAAATCTATTAAAAATATATGCTTATAACGAACTTAAAATTGTGATTTAAAAATTTTTAAAACAACAAAATTTTGAGCATGTTTCAGATCACGGATCGCAATTTCAAAACAAAAAATTAGCGCATTGTTTGTTTTCATTTCCATTCTATTTTTGCTGTATGTTGTATAAATTTTACACATTATACTTTTATTTAATAGAATATCTTTGCATTCGACAATTTTGAAATAAAAGAAAATACAAATGGCTTCCAAAATAAAGAAAAGAAACAAAGAGTGGCATTCTAAAAAAAAAAAAAACAGTGGCCGCATGCCCTTTTAGAAGCCTTCTATATAGAGTTTAACCTAGGCTAAAACATAATTCCAAATAATTTTAAAGCCAGAAATGGCTTGAATAATAGGTTAAAAACAAAATTTAATATACACTTCAGAAGAATATGTGGAAACTAGAATTGGAAGAAAAAGGGGAAAAAAAAAACAGTTCCCCCAAGTTCCTCATGTCTCATGAGCCACAAACAAACCGACTTATAAATTCTCAAAAACTACCACTACAGTTCTATTTTTAGAATGGAATTCTTGTTAGGTATATGATTCATTCAGGGTTCGAGGACATTCTCCCTGGCCGGCTGTTTTACCACCGATTTTGTGTTTGCAAATTGGCATTTTTTATTCGCAAATTTTACCAATCGCGCTATCGTATCAACATGTTTCGCGTCCAATTTTTCTGAATTGGATACTTTTGATTCATTCTCAATTGATTCAGAATACACGGAGCTTTATTCTTTTGATGGAAATAATGATATTTTAAGACAATTCTTATTTTCAAATTTCACTTTCAAACAACAAGGTATTAGAGGCATGTTTTCAAATAAATTTAGTATTATATTATTTAGAATGATGTTCTAAAATACTCTTATACCTTTTAAAATATAATTAATAATGTTTTGCCTAGGGGATTTGGCTTAATTTTTAAATAATACATAGGTTTATATATAAACATGTATGCTAATGATAAGAAGAACCTATTAACAAATGACTTCTTTTGATATTCAGCATTACTGTAAAGAAATAGGTCAATTTAGGGAATTAAAACAAAGTGACCATTATTAAGTGGTTGCCTTTTCTGTTTGTATAGCTGTTTTTTAATTATACGGTCTAAAAATTTAGAAAAGTAAAAAAAAAAAAAGGCCAAACCGTGGCTATAGTGAACCAAAAGCTCTGTCCCATTGGGGTTCACTATAAAGGGGTTTTACTGTATATAGGGATTGACCACAAAATTCTAAAAGAAATATAGGAAAAATAGTCCATTACTGAACACCCAGAAGTCTGAAATTTTGTCAACTTGCATTGTTAGCTGTATTGAGCGAGTCTACAAATGTTCAGACTTCTGTGTGTGGTCTGAAATTATATTAAAACTTGAACACAAAATGTGAAAATAAATAAATTGTTAAAAAAATAGTTAACTAAATTCCTTGCACCCAGCTGTTCAAACCTTGTAAGTACAAACTGCCTACAACAGTTGTAAATGCTATCTGCTCTTATTATCCATGAGTACCTGGAATAATAATACCTTACATTTAAATGATTTTTTTCTGAGTTGCATGGTTCCCTCCTATACACAGACAGGTCGGACTACAAAGAAGACTCACCGTCCATCTGGAAGAAATCCAATAGCAAAGGTACAGGCCACAAACCAGCCGAGGCCATAGAAGAAGATGAGAAGTCTGAAAACCCAAAATATAATTAAATATCATGTGGGTAAACAAAAATATTACTTAGAAATATAACCAGAGACATTAGTAAAAACACTAAATAAAATTTTCTAAAAAGGTTTTAATAGCCATTTATTATGAGTGTAGTTAAGGATATGAATAGAGTATAGAGAACCCCCCTCCATGAGTGGACAATTTTGCTAGAGGACACCTCTCTAAAAAGGACATTTTCATTGCCAAAATAACCACTTTTACTATTTCAAAACTCTCCAGTAAACTTCTCCTAAAAGAGACTTTGGCCCTGCAACTAGGTGACCTTTAGAGAGATTCCACGGTACTTATAAGGGATTATGCATAGAAGTTATAAATAGATGACTTTAGAAAAAATGTATAATGTTTGGAACAATTAAAAATCAACAATTATTTGATATTTATTCTGAGAGATGGGGCAAGCCATCAGCAACTTTTAGTTGCATGATCAGGAAATGCCCTTTTTCCCAAATATAATTAAATTATAACAAAATTGAAGGGACTGATTTTTGTTGTTGTTAAGTAGTGTTTTAGTTATGAGTGAGTGTAAGCTGTATAACAAGTTTGAGTTAGTACTGTAGTTCAAGATTCAGGAAATATCTGCAGGGTAAGTTTGTTAGCCACCTACATGGTACCAACCTCACTTGGGACCAAAATTGTATTATTGGAATAACCACAGTTGAAACAATTGGGAGTTAAGAACTTTAGAATATTGATATTAACACCATGTTGCTGTAATAATGAGGTTCCACTGTATAGTGCTTTATTTTATTCCAAACAAACCCAGTGGATGTCTGTGTATACACCAGAGACGAGGAAGTGCCAACTAATGAAATTAACGAACAATCCCTTTCATACTAATTAATGCAATCTCAACTCAAGGACACATCTATCCCACTACCATCATTCTGGCTACAAGGGAAGGAAGAACCAACCACCTATATACAGTAAAACCTCTCAATAGTGAACCCCAATGGGACAGAGCTTTTGGTTCACTATAGCCACGGTTTGGCTATATATATATATATTTTTTTACTTTTCAAAATGTTTAGACCGTATAATTAAAGGACAGCTATAGACACAGGAAGAGTCTGCCTCTTAATAGTGGTCACTTTGTTTTAATTCCCTTAATTGACCAATTTCCTTACATTAATACTAAATAATAAAAAAAATATTTGATAGGTTCTTCTTATCATTAGCATACATGTACCTCTATGTCTAATTTAAAAATCTAGACAAATCCTAGGCAGAGTTTTATTAATTATATATTCAAAGATATATAAAATGATTTTAAAACATCTTTATCACATTATATAATACAATGTTTACTTGGCTCTAATACCTTGTTGCTCAAAGCAATCTTCAAGGATTGCACCTTTAAAATAATGTTAACAGGTGTTTTTCTTCCATTTCATGTTTCCACATTTTCTTCTTAAATGTAGATTTCGTTTTGTTTTGAACCTGTATGCAAAACATTGCTGGCTTTAAAATCACCAGTTTGTGGCATAAAAATAATTTTTGTTGCATCACGGGCCCGTTTATTTGGATGTTTTTTTAGCCCTAACACGTACAATTGCGGAAACACTTGAGGTTGATTTCTCTTCTATTTTAGCCTTCTATTTTATATCTTATAATAGAAAAGTTATATTTTCTTATTTCCACATGTTCTGAAATTTTGCCTGTGTTGTTTCACTTTGAAAATTTTTGAAATGGTCTTTTTTCCCCTTTAGTAATAACGTTTTTGTTTTTAGAATGCCTTTATTTTCTTCATTTTGTAAACCATTTGGATTTTTTTTTTTTCAAATTTAATGGATGCAAAGATATTCTATTTAATAAAAGGTATAATGTGTAAAAATTTATACAACATACAGCAAAATAGGATGCAATCAAAACAAACAATGCCGCTATATTTATTGTTTTAAAATTGTGATTCATGAGCTGAAACATTCCCAAAATTTTGTTGTTTTAATTTTTTTTATTACAATTTTTTAAGTTCGTTATAAGCATAGTATTTTAAATAGATTTTATTATTTTGGGACCTAAAATAGGTTCTTATAGGGATGGTTCATTATTTTAAAAATCGCAAAGTTCGTTATAACGATGGTATTTTCAATGGAATGGAATTGGGAATCGCCTTAGGTTCATTAAAAGGCAAAGGAAGATTCGGAAGATCTGGAGTTCGTATTATCGGGGTTTTACTGTATATATGTACATCTCCTAGGGCAGTGATCTCTGCCATCACTCAGCACCTTTGAACAAGATGGCTTCATGAACAACCATTGTGGGTGTTTAGAATTATACACACTGAACCTCACAATCAGTTTTATATGACGTCCATTTTATATAAGTTCCCATTCACAGCTACTTTTTCATTGCTGATCTCCTCCAATTTTTGTGTTGCATGTGCAATGTTGGTGAGCCAATGTTTCAAGGCCTAAAATAAACACAATCTGCACTTTGTGCTGAAAGCAAGGTGATTCAAAGATTTCATTTCCCACATTCATTCCAGCTCTGGTTTAGAGTTTTACACATTTTAGAAACTTTCAAATGTTATTACCTTTCTCTTTGAGATCTTGACTAAAGTAACTAACCTTTGTTTTACCAATACAAGTAAATTAACTTTTATTTTATTAATTTAACTAAGTAAATTAACAAGTAAATAAACTAAACTTTTCAAACTCAATTGGTAACAGATAAAAAATAAGCTTTTTTACAAATTTATTTATCCCACGTGGGATAATCATGGTGGGTAGTTAGCGACCACTCTAAGTATACCACGTCTACACAAGTAGAAAGTTGCAAGTGGGCCAGAGCCCCATTTGATTACTTGCACTCACTTAGGGGGTTGAACTTTGCAAGAATCGGGAGCCATTGTAAAGCAATTTTTTTTTCTTCAGAAAAAAAGTGCTCACAATTCGGGATTTGATCCAGGGTCAGGATTATTAAAAATCAGGGGTTTTTGACCACTCCTCCACCAAGCCCCTTGAAGTATGATAATGTTCAAGAAATGAAACCGTTGAGCACAAATTTTAATTTTCAAATAAAACCAACTTTAAACTGCACTTATTGCAATGAAAAAAAAAATTATTGGGAGGGTCTGGCTCATCTGTGTTGAGAACCTCAGCAAACCCTTTTATTAAAAAAAAAAAAAAAAATCTTAATGATTCCTTTATAAAAAATATAGTGGTGTGTGTATGTGTGTTATTGCCCTATGTTTAATATATGGGTGATGATAACAACCCTCTCCTAAATGATGGCAATAACAATGGAACTTAAAAAATAAGTTTACTTATTTGAATTTGTGTTATCCTTTGATTTCTCTGGCCAGTACCACCAGCTACTGGATGATGATACTTGAAGCAGCTTGGCCCTTTGGACAGAGAGATGACATAATGCCACAAATGATGTGAGATTTCCCTCAATGTGAGTTACATAAGAGATGTCTCAACAGGGTGGACGAAGTGGGTTTCCTCAGGTCTAGAGGGGTGAGGTGGCCACATTTCCTGGCACTGTTACCTCAGCTGGGGGATATACTAACAAGGAGAACTCTCACGTCCCCGTGCCATTTAAAAAAATAATAATAAAACAATTTTATAAAAGGAACACAATTTTCAAATAAAACAATACTAGTGTCCTTACTGCCATGGGAAAATATTGGGAGGGCCAGGCTCCTCAGTAGTGAATCTTCTCACCAGTCACAATACTGCTTTACCTTTGTATTAGCTCTTATTTTCATATATCCAGCACTTTATATAGAACCTCGATCAAGATATTTAATTACAGACATCAGATTTTGAGATATATATATATATTAAAAACTGAAAAAAGGTGAGCTTTCGGAGAAATCTCCTTGATCTACACTATTGCATTAAACCTAATCCTTATAGAGTATGGTGAACACCTTTGTAAAACAAAAATAAACTTTGTCACCCTTTTCAAGGAATTCTATTTTGATAAAGCTTATTTGATGCCAAGTTTTAAAAATGGCCTGATATTTTAAACGTGTAGAGCATGCAATGCATCAATAATAAAACGTTGGAATAAAGTATTTTGAAAAAAAAAAAAAGTTGAAGTAAATCATTTTAACTCAATTATAGAATTAACCTGCAAATGGTGTTTTCCAAAGAAGGTTTACTTATTAACCTTATGTAAATTCATAAATTATAAAGTAAAATACAATGTTTGGGTTGAAAGAATTGATCCAAACTTGGCCTGATATGACTGAGTCTCCAATGAGAGACCACCTCTTTGAGAGACAAAGGTGGGCTCTGGTCTTTCTCTCATGGGAGACTATCTCTACTCTATATGTAGAGTATATAACCTCCAATTTCTATAATCCTCAAATCCTGGCTAAATCCTTATAACTGCCTATAATTCAACAGGAAACACCTTGGAGTGTTAGTTTGACTAGGTATTCAGAAATGACATTGCTTCCATAAACAAAAACATTTACATCATATAATCTGGAATTGGACCTTTGAAAATCCCAAAAATATGATACATTTAGAGAAATAAATAAACTATTTCATTTTAAGATTTAAGACGATTAATCCTTTCAATATATTATAATAACGTATAGAATCAATAAGGATAAGTTTCTTTATTTGTAAAATCAATTCGAGCTTTCGGGCGCAAGCAATAGATATGCAAAAAATTAGCTTATATATATATATGTATAAATAAATATAAAGCATATATTGGATCTAAATTTATTAATTAGCCAATATTTCTAGGTGAAAAACGCCTCTCTTTATCAGGGCTTTTCTTAGATTTAAACTAAATCACGTGGGCATGTGATCCAACTCACGCTATACAAGACCAAAGCAAAATACCATCTATATGTGTACATACATGTCTACTTGAAATTATTTCCAATATTCCTGTAGAAGGGCTGCTTGCGCCCGAAAGCTCGAATTGATTTTACAAATAAAGAAACTTATCCTTATTGATTCTATACGTTATTATAATATTTCATTTTAATAAAATAATCCCTTGTATCAATAACGGAGTGAAAACATCAGGCTTCCAGGGACAATTTTTTTTTATTATTTCAATTTAAATCTAGAATTTTTAGGCATGAATTCCCTTCTACAGGAGAAAAAATGATACAAATAAATTGCAAATAGGGGATATGAGTTATAATAAAATAAGATACTATTTTTCATAATTTCATATAAACGCTGTAGAGAAAATAAATTTTTCATATTTAATTTTTTAATGAAAATATTTGAAAAATTTATTTTCTACAGCATTTATATGAAATTCTGTATAAAATAGCACCTGGTTATAGCTTGTGTCCCTATTGGCAATTTTTTGTATCATGTTTTCTTCTGTAGAAGGGCTTTCATGCCAAAGCTAGAGATTTGAATTCAAAATTTTGAAAAATAAACTTATCCCTGAAAGCATGAAGTTTTCACCTTAATATATTTCCTTTGTATTCTAAATTGGGCACATGTCATTTATTTGTGATGTTCCCTTAAATTTAATATATACTGTATATTGAAAATAAATTCTTCTATGACAGCTTTATATCTAGTAATTGTCCGAGTACATATAGTAAAAAAGTTTGCATGATAAGTGAGAGCACTGTAATGAGTCGTTCTGTATTTTCATTATCCTGATATATTAAAAATAATAAAACAAATGTCAAAGTTCAGAACCCTGCCTGTGGTAGCAACAAACCTGAAGGGTAGAAGGAAGCAGTATCGGATGAACAATCCAAGAGCCCACAAGATGGTCAGCCGTTTACTGCACACACATCCAGGGTTATAGCCATTTGTCACATCCCACTGGGGACAGTCTCACCTGAACTGATGGTAGTTCTTGTTGGTTCTGGTCAGGAGATTCCACGAGGCCAGTTCTGGATTTCAAAAAGACACATCAGTGTGAGCTGGGCTAATGAACCCTACAAGCTTACAGATTAATAACCTACAATACCTCTTCGATTCAGAAGAGCCAGCTATAATTTAACACTTACTCTTTAATCCAACTGAAAATTCTGATCCCTTTGTGTGTGGGATTAAAGAGGTTGGGCTGCAATTGTATACATTCATGACCAAGGATGATAGTTATTTATTAGGAACCTAAAAATGCTAAAATCTGTGAACCACCAGGCTTTAGAATAACATATTAGTGTATATACATACCTCTGTTCCATACTATATTTATGACCAGTGACCTAAGGTTCTACTATATTCAGAGTTGGCCAATGATTCCAAAATCTCTTAGCAGTTAACTAAACACAAGGTAATTTGTGTAATAAATTGTGCCTTATCGCAGTTAACTAAAGATACAGTTGTCGATGACAATCAACAACCAAACCAGAGAAGTAAACTAAATGTCTGGCATACATCCTTAGTACCATTGCTTCGTCAAAATTATCTCTCTGTTGAACAAGATATCATAAAGCTCTATTACATTCAGTATAAAGGACTTTAAATTAAAGAAATGTCCTAAAGCATTATATTTGAAGAGAACCTGAAGTAGATAATCACTTTGGTCGTTCTGTTTGAAATGTAGCTCTGATGTGTAACAAAAAGTACACAGGGGCTATTATTTATACAAGCATTTGTTGCCAATAGATTTGGATAAAATATACAATATTGATTTTAAGCCACTACTGCCACCACACATTGAAACCAAAACTGTCAAGAATTTACAGCATCTTAGTGGAGACTTTTCAAAACCAACCTGAATAGAAATACCACTTGCTCCTAACTTTATATGCTCTTATTATAAAATCTCACATTTGATACTTAGACCAAATCTAAATCAATAAATGGTTCTTAATGTTTCGGTAACATCATTGTTACTATCTTCAGACAAATTCAGTACTGAGTGGATGCAGTCTTATTACCTTATGTTTTTAATCTATAATCCAAATCATATACCTTATCACGCACATTGAAAATTTGATTATGCGAAAAAATTCTAAACCAGATGAACCAAAATGGTAAAGAATATAATGAAGGTGTGATACATTTCTATAGAAGGCAGTTTAACTGTACAGTCTTGTGTGAACTTGACTTAATTTTGGATATGATTCAAGATATGTGTTGGAGTAAACACCATCAAGTTCTAAGAACATTAATATAAAAGTAAGAATCTTATATAACTAGAGAGCTATTAGGAACAATCTGGGGAAAATCCTCAAGCTTCTGAGACATCATCAACAGTTGGCCTCAGATATTGTGGGAATAATTTAACAACAATCTTTACTTTAATGGATCATAATTGTGAACATAAGACTTCACACAAAAGAATCAATAACTGCATAACTCTTGAGTTTGTGCATGATCATGGTTGAAACAATGGTTGAGACTTTAGAATTGTGAAGCTATAACCAAGTTGCTGCTATAAAGAGGCTCCACACTGTCTGTGTGTATATATATCTGGTGATTAGGGTAATAATACCAACAAAAAAAAAGGTACAAATTGTAGAGAAGATGACAATCAAGGAAGGGCCATCTGTCACCAAGGTAGGAAGGAAGTGTGTCATATTGTTTTCCCAACCACACAAATTAACAACCAACCTTCCTCTTTCTATTGTTATTTGTGTCAAGATGTTTGGAGCCACGTGGGAAATGAAAGGACAAACATGTGGGTGGGACTCCTGGAACTTTCTTATTAAGTAAATAATTACTTCTAATGGACTAATGGCAATGAGAGAAATAAATTAGATGGGAGGGCTTGGCTCATCAGTGATGAACCCTCTTAATAGTTCACCAATCTCCAGACTATTGAATTAGAATGTTTGTCTTGCATAGCATGTGTAATTTTTGCGATAAAGTAATTTTAACTTTAGAAAAATATATATTATTTATGATTCCTTAATGATTAGTTTTTCTTAATTCAGAAATAAGCACACATTTTTTACAATTGCTAATTTTTGATCATATGCTGCGATTGAGTGTGAAAGATATAGCACAGAATTTTTGAAACTATGTTTTTGTGTGGACTTTGAAGAAAAAGCAAATAATTCCCATGGCTCACTAGAATCTCGCAGACACCTGGCTCATTGTTGGGGGGAACACAAACTAGAAAATTATATTGTTGCACTTCCATATAGAGTAAAACCTGTCTTGGAAGTTTCCATTTGGTTCCAAGAAAAATTTCACTCGCAAGACAGGTTGAATAAACTGGCTAAAATATAAGCCTAACGTTATTCTTTCTAACGCAAATTCAATGTAGGAAATGCAACACTTTTAACCTTTTTAGGGGCCTAAAAAATTTAGAAGTGAATGCATTGACAGGATCATATGCTTGAAAAACTAAATTATTGGTTAAAAAAATAGGTTTCCAGTAAAAAAAAAAAGACAGGTGACTTCTAAGGCAGGTTTTACTGTAAAATCAGTCACAAGGCAAAAAACCTGTATTTGGAGGGTAAGGCTGTTGGAAGTAGTGCTACAACTGGTGGAGACCAGAGAGTCTAGGTGAATGAGTGAGCTACAATACCACCTATTATCCCAAGTCACATAAAACAGCTATCATAATCAGGATATGCATGGAAGGATATGCAACTACTCTTACTCATAATCTTAGTGTTTACATAACATGTAAAGCTACTAGACTTACTAGGATCCTGTGTGGTTACTTGCCCTCACTGGTTGGGTTGGACAGGAATCAAGAAGCCATTAAAGCAATCAATGATTTTAAAAACAATGTGGCTTGAGGAGAAAAGTTAGGAGTGGGAGAGGATTCCAAGACTGGTACTACTAAATTTGGCTTTTTTTTCCATTATCAATGGAATAATAAATAACTATCATCATGTATCAATTTATTTTCTTAACATTTTTTTCCTAAAAAGATTTTTCCTTATTAGGAGCGTAAGATTACATGGATTATAAATTTTTTTTTTATAAGTTATTTTATATCTGTATGAAAAATAAGTTTTATAACCAAATTTGAAGTGAATTTTAAAGTTATTTTATATCTGTGTGAAAAATAAGTTTTATAACCAAATTTGAAGTGAATTTTAAAAACTGATTTAGCTACCTATTTTGGTATTTTTTTTGCAAGGAAAAAGTTCAGAACGAATTTTTGCCATATGGAAAGTGGAGTGTATTGCAAGAATCCTTATAGGAAAGTTTCACCGTATCTTCTCTAACATTTATCTCAACACTCCTTGGCAACACTTCAAAGAGATAAAATGAAAAAAGTGAATTAAAAAAATAAAAGCCAATCTATGGCGGAAAAGGCATCTGCATAAATCAAGGCATCATTATCACTGTTGATAAACACCTGGAACAGGACGTGTGAATGTCACACACCATGCCAAAATAATTTCCCCCAGCAACAATTACAAAATGGGCTATTAAGGAAAACTTCTAAGCTTTTTAAAACAGATGTGAAACTTCACATTAAATTGATTGCCAATAAAATTGGCAGCAAAAAGAATGATGTGAAACCAGTTCTATGCAGCAGTCCATTTCCTTGTCCCTTCAGAAAATATTGTCATTATCACCTGACATTTCCTTTTCTGGGAATTTCCTCCAGCTCTATTCAAAGGTTGCAAAGATGGACCTAGTTCAAATGTTGGATCACCATGCCACCCAAAGTATGTGCGCGGCTTGAATCCCCAGGCATGTCACCAACATATCAAATTAATGTGGTTTATCAAAATTCAAATGATGGAAAAAAATATTCAACCATTCCAAATTAATAAATTTAAACTCAAATCTCGGCTCATACAAAACCAATTTCTGTATTTAATAACCATCAATAACCAAATACCTAGGCATTCATCTTGACCGCACTCTCACCTTCAAAACTCATCTCACCAAGTTAAAGGGGAAACTATCATCACGTAACAATATCCTCCATAAGCTGGCCGGCTCTTCCTGGGGCAGTGATGCCAACACCCTGCGTACTTCTGCCTTGGCATTGATCTTCTCCACGGCTGAGTATTGTGCTCCAGTATGGGAGGGGAGCTGCCACACGAAGCTAATAGACACACAACTAAATTCTACCTTACGAATTATAACAGGGGTTTGCCAACCTACAAGAATCGACTGGCTTCCAGTTCTTGCTCACATCTCTCCGCCTGAGCTACGCAGAAAGGAAGCCACCAAGAAAATGTACCAAAAACTCTTGGATTCACCCGACCTCGAAATTAACCCAATCCTACAGTCTCCCCCAAAACATAGACTAAAATCAAGGAATCCGATATGGTCCAGAGGAAACCAACTTCTCTCCCAAAATTTTAATATCTCAGAAGCATGGACAAATTCCTGGATCAGCTCCGATATCCCAAACAAGAACCTCATCACAAGCCCAAGTGTCAAGATCCCAGGTTTTTCCCTCCCTCGACGAGAATGGGTGCTTCTAAACCGCTTTAGGACAGGACAGGGAAGGTGTGCAGAGCTGATGAAGTTATGGGGCTACACCAAAATCCAAATTGTGCCTGCAACGTCCCACAATCAATGTCCCATATACTAGATGACTGCCCGCTGTACAAATTCAATGGAGGAATCTCCAATCTTCACTCTGTCACCCCGGAATCCCTGAACTGGCTGAAGGCCTTGCCTCTCAGACTTTAATGACCGAGAAGTCCTCACTTCTTTTTTCTAGATTTGATTCATTTTGTCTCCTCTCTTATTGTAAAGACGTTGCTGTATCACCTCATAAGCATAAATAAATAAATCAATACCCAGGGGATATCTCCCAATATTTCTCTGATTTTAGTTTTAACATCTATAGTTTTAATGTCATCTTTTATTTTACTTAATTTTACTTTTGTCTTAAATATTGATTTTTCTCGTTTATTATCTTTTATTTTTTTTTAAGTTTGAAGAAAGGGGCTGTTAGCTCACCAAAGTTTAAAAAGAGAAGCATTGGATTCTCTATGGATAATATTGCTTTCCCAACTCAATTATTGAAAACGGCATTTATTGTTTGTACTGCGGGTTAGTCACAGATGTGATCTCACCCTTGATTCTTAGCACCCATAGAGAAATACAATCATAATACAGTAGAACCTCCATGAGAGAACACTTCTCTACAAGGGACAGTTTGCATTGCCAAAATTACCATTTTTACTAAATAGCAACTCGCCTACTTCTAAAAGACACTTTATTTCTGCAACTAGGTGCTGTTCTTTAGAGAGATGTGTAGATTTACTGTGCATTATAAGGTCATCCCAACAGAGTATTCAGTAGGAAGTCAAATAAAAAGAAATTGAAAACCTTTGAACTTGTGACAAATGAAGAAGCTTCGAGGTTGGTTACCATGAATCTCTGTGAAATGTCACTGGGTTGAAACAAAAAGACACTGCCACCACACTAATGGTATATATGTATACCAATGTAAACAATTTTCTCCATCCCATTTTGAAGAGGGACTTTATTCAATTACAATGGAATCTTATTATAACAGTCCCTGTTATAATAGAAACTTCAAACACAACATAATTAGACCAAATCTAAATAAATAAATATTATGTGATGTTTCAGTAACACATTTATTTGGATTTGGTTTTATTCTATCTTGTGTTTATAATCTATAATCCAAATTGTACCTAATCCTAACAGCAACTAGGTTATAACATCATAAGTCTCAAATGTTTCAACTGTAACGACAGCATATAAAATGTTGGGGTCTAGATATGTTGTTACAGTTTTTTTTTTGCTTATCCCTAGTACACGTGGTGGTACAGGCCATGATAATCATGGTGGTAGAAGTTAGCGACTGCTTTTTCTGTAAGCGCACCACATGTTTACACATGTGAAAAGCAGTTTGACTTTGCACTTACAAATGTGCCAGAGCCCCGTTTGGTTACTTGCACTCGCTGGTGGGGTTGGACTTTTGCAAGAATCGGGGGCCATTGGAGCATTTTTTTTTTTTTCAAACAGAAAAAAAGTGTCCAATGCGGGAATCGAACCCGGGTCGTAGTGGTCGGAAACCAAACGGTTTGACCAGCCTTCCACCGACCCCCGTTGTTACAGTGAGGTTTGACAATATAGATATAGAGGATGGTGGTGATATATACAGTTTCTACAACCAGAGGATCCTGGAACACATTTTATTACTATCCCTTGCTCTCTCTAGGTAGTCCTGGGGTCTAATGAAGAGGCTCTTTGTTTGGAATCCTAGACAGATGATGTGGACTTGCTATCTACATTTTTGACAGTTTTAGTTGGCTCTTGTTTCTCTTTCTCCATTCTAAAACAATAATATAAATAAAAGGAAATAAGACTAAATCTCTAAATACATAAATAGTGTTTAAAAAAGAAACAACTTATTGGAATCGATTTTGTGATCTTATATTTAATTAATCATGGAAATTCTTGATCAAATATAAGATCACAAGTTTTCTTCCAATAAGTATTTTCTTTTACACACTATTTATTCATTTGGATTTGGTGTTATTACCTCTTTTTTTTTTCTAATAAAAAATCCAAATTGTACCTTATTAAAAAAATAATAATAATAAAATAGCTTCCAAATTGCACAAGTCTTGCACAATTGCACAACTTCACCAGTGAGTGCAAGTAATTAGACAATGGCTCTAAGTACACAAATCAAACAACAGTCTACCTGTGTAGACAAGGGAAGGCACTTGCAGTGCAAGAAATTACTGATTGATAATGGATAGATGTTTAAATATATATATACAGTAGAACCTCCCTGTAAAGGACACCTAATTACAGAGCCAAAGTGTCCTTTAGTCTCCTCTTACCGGAGAGTTGCTAAATAGTAAAAATGGTAATTTTACAAATGAAAACTGTCCTTTGTGGAGAGGTGTCCGCTAAAGGGAGGTTCTACTGTATATATATGTAAAAAAATAGTACAAATGTGAAATTGCAGGCATGTCCTCTCATGAAGGTTCACTCTCTTTCTCTAGCATAGATATATAATTAACTTGAGAAAGTGGCAATACACAAAACAGAACCTACTCACCTTCAGCAGTGAATCTGACTGTGACTTCATCCTCAATGATAGCCTGGACACACCATTGCTGGGTTTAAAAATATGTAGAGGGAAGATTTCTGTGATATTTAACAACATCACTTGGGACATAATTGGGCTGCTGTTATAACTACTATTAAGACAATAGTGACTTAAACTTAGAACTTTAAGAGGTTATAACTAAGTTGCAGTCATAACAAGGTTCCTCTAATGCTGCCCGATATCCTAGCTTGTTCTTTCATTACTTAAAGTTCTTTGACTCATTAATGAATTAAGATATTATAAAGGAATTAAAATCCTTGTACTGTGAAAACGTCCGCCGTGTATGACTCATCTGATAGACTGTTGTGAAATAAAAAATGATTTGAAGAGATGTACCACCTTTATAGAAAACCACTCAAGATTCATTGGCAGATAAGATGACAAACAATCTGGTTCTTGATCGAATGGGAACAGAGCGCCAACTATTTGTGTTCTTAAAACAACAAAAGCCAACATTTTCTGGACATGTGATGCGGGGATCAGTGAGGAAGACTCTGGAGGCAAAGATCCACGGGAAGAGACGACGCGGGCAAAGATGGCGAGAGTATATGGATGACCTGAAACAATGGACTGGACGACACACATCTTCTTCTTTTTTCTTATCTTCACTCAATCATGTCAAGGTATCAAGTAGAGTAGTTGTAGAGCTTGAGATGGTATCTGCTAGGGATGAGTAGAGCTCATCAAAGGAGATTTGACATCCATAATGATTGGGTGAAGTAGAATGCGTCTGCTTTTGTCATTAAGACTGGGAGCACTACTCAGTAGCAGGCCGACTTAGCTCCAATATGAAATGGCCACCTCTGACATGAAGTACAGACACCATGCGCAGCCACTCCTAACATGGAGTACAGACGCTGCTGATCCTGTACCCCTGGATCAGGAGCTCTTACAGGGTACTATCAGCCGGGCCAGTTGAGCCCAGGTTTTTTAGCTAGCTTGTTACTGCTCTCCCTCCTCCTTTTTCATCAGGACTTGGGACCGGCAAAGGCGGAGTTTGACGACACACATGCGAGGAGAAAGTGGATGGCAGGAGATATGAAGAGACCATGTGGTCCACCCTCAGTAGAGGAAGGCATTGAAGGAGGAGGAGGAAACCTACCCTAGTTGAATAATTCTATATAGCATTTGGAAATTGCACTTTATTTAGGATTAAATTAAACAAAAAATATTTTATAAACAAGTTTTCTTCAGAAAAGTAATACATACCATTAGAGAAACTGATTACAATATTTTCTCAGGAATTTAATAAATACCATTCCATTATTATTATTGATATCACAAGGTAATAAGACCAAATCCAAATAAATAGTGTGTGACGTTTCGGTAACAGCGTTGTTACCATCTTCAGACAAAAGTACTGAATGAGAAATTTTACCACAGAATGTTTTGAATAATTACTGTTATCAAGTGTGTAAACAAGATAACAGTAACTATTTAAAACATGCTGTGGTAAAATTTCTCATTCAATACTTTTGTCTGACGATGGTAACAACGCTGTTACCGAAACGTCACACACTATTTATTTATTTGGATTTTGTCTTATTACCTTGTGTTTATAATCTATAATCCAAATTGTACCTTATCATTATTGATATCAGTTTTCTGTGTGTGTGAGCCTCAGCAACTTGGTTAAAACACTGTGATTCAAAATACCAATTATTTTATAACCATGATTATATAACAATAACAAAAATTCTTAGTCCTAAGTTATGTTGTTATAAAAAGATTTAACTGCATTTAGTTTTAAATCTTAGGGTGCCAAGAGACGACTATCATCCCTAGAATTTTGAACAGTGCCACGGTACGTTGATTGATAGAATTGCTACTCCCTCTCACCCCACCCCCATTTATTTTAGAAGGTTACAGCCTGCAGCATAATGAAATTAAAGCCTTTGATGATCACTTTTTCACCACTGTTTGTTTATCTTTTTTTTCTATTTTTCCTTTCAGTTTGTTCATTGAGATAGAATCTGTGTTCCCATCTACTAGCTCCCATGAAACTTGATTTTCTGATGATTCTAGCCTTACTTATGAACCTGGAGAATGCATGTCTGATTCAGAAAATGCTACTTGTATCAATAAATAGTGAATTACAGTTTCTAGCCCATATGCTGCACCTAGTGTTTATAAACATTTTTCTTTACAAAATTTTTATCTATTTCCTCAAATGTTGGATCACAAATTCCTTTATAAATAAATTATAGACTTATATTGTTGTGTTGTTTATCTTTTATAAACTACAACTTATATATTTATTATTTAATTATAATTATTTATTTATCACACACATTTAAATTTAGTAAAGATTAATTATATATTTACAAAACACAGTCAGTGTATTGTTCTTAATTCCATTTTCTTAAATTCACATCACTTATATATTTCACACTATTCTACATATTCCTCCCTTGTTTAGTTAGTATCTAATCATGTCCTTAAATCTAGAAGGAACATGTATTTGTCTTCCACTTCTAGTGATGACAGTCTTGTATCAAATTATATATATCCTTCGGAATAACTTCCTGTTGAATATTCCTTATTTTTGTTCCACGCTTTATAATTTCTAATTCGAAACTTGCTTTCTTTCCTAAAAGAGGTTCTGCTTTACCTTCAATCACAAAAATCTGTTCCTTTATAGACCTTTCACCCCATGAAACATCTGCAAAGAAATATCCACAACATGGAAGAGGTGAAGTTTGTCCATAGGCATAAAATTTCCTTTCTGTACCATTTAAAGTTGGCATTTGAGACTTAGGAAAAATATTTTTCAAATTTTCAAGTCCTATGAATGTTGTATCACTACCTGTATCAATAGTCATTGTTATTTCCTTTCCATCTATATAGATACTTTCTTTGTTATCAGAGCCTAAAAAGAAAGTGTATTCATCTGAGTCTTCATTATTTTCTGAAATATTTTGAATATTTCTTTTCTTTCCTTCAATATTTTTATATTTATTTTTATTTCTACAAACTCTATTAAGATGACCCATCTTGTTACAAAATGTGCATTTCATATTTCTAGCTCCACATTTATATGGAGGATGTGTAGTTAAGCCACATCTATAGCATTCTTCCAAATTAGGTGCACTTACCTTGGAGGTGCTTCCTTTTTGATGGTACACATTATGAGCTTTTGGTCCTTTAACAGTTGATTCATTAGCTGCTTGGAAATTATTTTTATAGTTTACTCTATTTATTGAGGTCATATCTTCATTTGTCAATACTCTAAATTCTTCTTTGGCTGTTTCAAACATTCTTGATATCTCAATTGTTCTTTGAAGATTCAAATTATCTTGTTGCAACAACTTTTCTTTTAATTGCCTATTATAGCATTTTTCTATTATCTGATCTCTGATCATGTCTTCTTCTAAATTTCCAAATTCACAGGATTTGACTAATTCTCTTAGGGCAATGACATATGAATCAATATTTTCATCTGTATTTTGTTTTCTTTGCCTAAATTTAAATCGTTCTGATACAATATTTTTTTGTGGTGTGAAATATTTAGTTAAAGCTTCTTTTGCTTTTTCATACGTATCTTTTTCTTCTGGCAAATTAAAGAAAATTCTTTGGACTTGTGATCCAAGGCAATGCAAAGTGTTGCCCTTTTAACGTCATCTTTCTTTGTTGAAACACCGCTTGCTAATTCATAAATTAAATATGAATTCATCCAATGTTTGTACTCGGAATACAAATCTGTAGCATTAAGGTTCAACGGTAATGGAGACGTCAAATTATTTGCCATCTTCTGTTACGCTTATTTAATTATTATTATTATTTTTTTTTTAATCCTCGTCGCCAAATATGTTGTGTTGTTTATCTTTTATAAACTACAACTTATATATTTATTATTTAATTATAATTATTTATTTATCACACACATTTAAATTTAGTAAAGATTAATTATATATTTACAAAACACAGTCAGTATATTGTTCTTAATTCCATTTTCTTAAATTCACATCACTTATATATTTCACACTATTCTACATACATGATTAGGTACAATTTAGATTATAGATTAGGAACACAAGGTAACAAGACCAAATCCAAATAAATGAATAGAGTGTGACATTTTGGTAACAACACTGTTAGTGAAATGTTCCACACAATTTATTTATTTGGATTTGGTCTTATTGCCTTGTGTATGGATTTATAAAGTATTCTGAAATGAACACAAGGTAATAAGACCAAATCCAAATAAATAATTAGTGTGTGACCTTTTGGTAACAATGCTGTTACTGAAATGTCACACACTATTTATTTGGATTTGATCTTATTACTTTGTGTTTATAATCTATAATCCAAATTGTGCCTTATCTTATTCTGAAATGATTTTAATATAAATATTTTGTAAACTATTGTTTTAGAAGCCATTATATGGCTAGAAGTTTTATCAGAAGCAAACACATCTAGACGCTTCAATGGCCCTGTTGTTGCGAAGAATTTGTTAAGCATTTTAAAAATGTGAAAATTTATGATAGTGTTACGTCCTTTGGAATAAATTAAACTTCTGGATAAAGGATAGCATGTGGTATGAGATAATTTTTATACTTCTGTTAAATTGGCAATGATTTATACATGAGAGAGAGAGAAACACCTCTATTTACTGATACACTAAGAATAAGCCGTAAATATTTACCTGAAGAAATTATAGCAAAAGAATTGGAGAGAGAATTAACAGATACAAAAAGCCTGTATTGTTCCTTAGTACCAAGTCTCAAGCCCCACATGCTCTCAACATGTACAGGAACTATTTTCCAATTTGAAAAAAAAACCTCTTCAGAAAAAAAAAAAAAAGAGTTCAAATGATGGATAAAAGTAATTTGTTTTCACTACTTTTGTCTGATGATGGTAGAAATGCTGTTACTGAAATGTCACACACTATTTATTTATTTGGATTTGGTCTTGTTTCAAACCTTGTGTTTCAAAAATGATTGATATAATTTTTAAACTATATTTAATTTAATTTTTTTTTTTTTTTTGCTTATCCCTAGTACACGTGGTACAGGCCATGATAATCATGGTGGGTAGTTAGCGACTGCTTTTTACTGTAAGCGCACCACATGTCTATACATGTGAAAGCAGTTCGACTTTGCACTTACAAATGTGCCAGAGCCCCATTTGGTTACTTGCACTCGCTGGTGGGGTTGGACTTTTGCAAGAATCGGGGGGCCATTGGAGCATTTTTTTTTTTTTTTTTTAAACAGAAAAAAAGTGTCCAATGCGGGTTCGAACCCGGGTCGTAGTGGTCGTAAACCAAACGGTTTAACCAGCCTTCCACCGACCCCCCATTTCATTTAATAAAAAAAGGCCAATATTCCTTGATTGTATTTTAAAATAAAAAGTTAAACTAATACAAGCCCCCTCTTGGCACCCAAGTAGGATCCACCCAGAGGGCTAAACTGCCACTTTAGATAGAGTTCAGCCATAACAATTTAAAGTGGCCAAAGAAATTCTTTCAGAAACTGAAGTTTCAGCAAGAGGCAGAAGTCTCATTTCTATTGGCCCAATTTTTAGAGGCAATTTATTCCTAGCCGTTCGATTTTTTTCTTACAGAGTGAAGTAATTGGCAACAGAGATCATTTTTAATGACAGAGAGAATTACTGTATAGATTGAATAATAGAAAGTGAACACACACTGAAGATGAAGGAATGGTAGCTGTGAAGGGGCTGTAGCGAATTCAGCAAAATTAGGGAGGGAATAAAGTCTATTCCCATTGCTTCCTTTTTCCAAAATCCCAGCTCTCCTGAGTGGTTGGCCAGCCATGCACAAATGTACCTAAAGAAAAAAAATAAAAAGAGAGAGAGAAAATAATTTACTACTTCTACATAAACCACACTCCTCCCCCCCCCCCCCTTTTTTTTTTTTTAAAGAAAAGTATGTTAAGTAACAAAAAAAAACTATTTTTAAAAAAGGGAGGAAGCAATTATCAAACAAAAGGGGAACAAAAAAAGGTGAGGCTACTTGGAGACTTGCCATTGGCAGCCAATCATAAGTGTGCTGTCATCTTCAGAATGTTTGTGGAGATGGTAGAGATTACAACATCCCTGCAGTTCATCTCTCCACCCAAGACATAAGTAATGCAAGATGTTGACTACTTAATCTGAATGTTTGTTGTTTCCTTCCCCCTCCATTGTAAATACAATCATGAGAGGGAGAGGTAAAACATAATTCAGGTCTATTGAAATTGGTTCAATAGGTATTTGATAAATAAAATCAAGAAAGACTAATTTGCTTTGGAAAGTGATACCTCATTTTACCAATATACGGATAAACCTCAATATAATAGCATTTTAGGTTGCTATAACCCTGTTTTTTATTGCCATAGTTTAACAATTAAAACTTGAAACTTTAGATTTATGATGTTATAGCCAAGATGCTGTTATAACGAGGCTCCACAGTAGTTAGTAGCTAGGTTTTGAATCAGTGAAGTTACAACTTTTTTTTTCCTTTTGGGCCTTCAAAATTGGGCCTTCATTTGATGAAATTTACATCCTCCCCAACCTTTTTTTTTTTAGGTTTAGAAAAGCAAGAAGTCATTAGGGGGCCAAAGCAGCAACAATGAAGAATGAGGCACTAATTTGAAGCACAATTCATGCAATTTAGCTACTGCTATTGTCAAACTGTATGGGAGAGCATTGTTATGGTGAAAGAAGACTTGCTCAGTGCCAACCTTGGTCTCTTTTTTTTTTTCAGAAGTGTTTTACCATTTTGTGGTAGAGTCCATTAATATATATAATTATTGGGAATCCCAATAGAATGGCCACCAACTTACAAGCCTACTAAATAGTCTTTATTTTTTGGATCTCATCTTTTTTTTTTCTACAGAGGCTGTCCAAGGCTTTGACCGCTGTTTAGACGGGTGTGCGAGATTGAATGTTTCAAGTTGAAGCCAAAAGACTTGTGAATTACAAGTATGCCTCAATAAACAATGGAAAGCATCACCTTTTGTTCGGATAACTTATTCATCTGTGATAACCAGTACTGAAGAGATTTGGTCAGCCATGTTTACAAAGATGCCTTAGATCTCAAGATTTTCTCGCACCATCCCTTAATGGTGTTCCTGGAAACAATTCTATTTTTTAGATCATTCTATATTGATATCTATGACATGGCTCATCATGAGTTGAGATTTGACCAAATTTAAATTTATTATCCAAAAGTGAATGGTCTTTATTAATCTCCATTCAATTTTAATCTTTGCAACCCTTTTCACAAAGCTTTAAATAAAAAAAAAAAAGTTTAATCATTGCACAAAGCTCTTCTTTTTTTCCTTTGGCTGTGATTCATTACAAAGCTCACATCAAAGGTTTGTTAGAAGCTTACTAATAATCATAACAGGTGGCAACTGTGTGTGAAAGGCAGGTTGAGAAAGAGGTCAATTCTAATTTAGTTCTTTTGGAGATTTACCTTATTATATTACCCAAATGAACAAAAGTTCATCTCCTTTAATTCTACACCCCAAGGTATCAAAATTTTAGGTTGGATTAAATGTTGTATTGTAGTATGTTGTATTAAGTGTTGTAAATTATAGTCAGTTATCAATTTATCACAACATTCGACTGCTAGTAGGCATATTTCTAGAACACTAAGGGTGTTGATTTAAGGCAAGTTTTGAATTATAGTTGATTAAATAAATAATTAGTGTGTGATGTTTCGGTAACAGCGTTGTTACCATCTTGTTGTTACAGAAATGTCACACACTAATTATTTATTTGGATTTGGTCTTATTACCTTGTGATTATTGTTGATTAAATTAAAGATGGTCATTTGAAAGGGACAATGTTGGAATTTGAAAAAAATTGGTAAAAATTAAAGCAAAATTCTAGTCAGTTGCATTAAAAGGTTCTATTGTATAGCCTTTGATTTTGGCTACCAATTTAACTTGGAGTAGGCAAGACTTGTGCCAGAGTTTATTGAGCTGGAACTTGTGATTTGAAAGCTGTTGTGCGCAGGGTTCCCCTCTAATATGAGACACAAAGGATAATGGAGGAGAATTCATGTAGAGGATGAATGACCTTCCTCAGATGCACAAAGTGAAAACTGAGGAAGCCACCCTCTGCAAAAACGGAAATGTATTGGGGGGGGTGGACAAGAACACTATAAAAGAGATTGAAGAAATTGAATAACTGCCTTAAAAAACAATCTCCAGGATTTGATCTGAAGGGATAAAAGAGATCAAGGAGGGGAAAAACAAAATTATGAAAAATCCAAAAGTGTTATGTGATATTTTCTCTTAATTCAACCAAGACTTACCTTGGAAATATGCACACAGTAAAAAACATCATATGGGAAATATTCACCAATGCTGTCCTCTTCAAGGGTTAAAACTCTGAGCCTCAGATTATTCAAGTAATATGACTGGAGAAATTTATAGGAGATGAAATGAGAAATTCCTTAGGCACTTCTTTTTTTTTTACCCTGGGCATAACATACTCTTTAATTCAAAAAGAATCAACAGGTAACAAGCCCAAATTCAACTTATTGAAATGTTTTTGGCGCTTTGGTAATATCATTGTTACCATAGGCTTTGTTGTAGTTAGTACTTTGTCTGATGATGGTAACAATTCTGTTACCAAAACGTCACAAACATTTCAATAATTTAGATTCAGTTTTGTTTACCTTTTGACTGACTATAATCCAAATTGTACCTTCTCATAATTGAAAAAAAAAAAAAAGAATTAAAATATCTTTAAAATTTAATAAAATATAAAATAAAACATTAGAGCAATGTGTTTTATATTTAATTTCTTTATAAATAAATAAATGCATTGCTAACACGTTTATTTCATATTTTATACTCTTTAATTTAGAATATTTCATTCCCAATTTGTGTTAAATCAAATGTTACAGTAGATCCTCCTAAAGAACAACACACACCCGTAGAGCCGAAGTGTCCTAGTACTGGATAGTTGCTAATTAGTAAAATTGGCCATTTTGGTAATGAAAACTGTCCCTTGTAAAGAGGTGTCCTCTCATGGAGGTTCTACCGTAAATTCCGAGATGATATAAATTAAGCAATAATTTTTTTTTTTTATTATTATCCCTAGTACATGTGGTACAGACCATGATAATCATGGTGGATAGAAGTTGACGACTGCTTTTACTGTAAGTGCACCACATGTCTACACATGTGAAAAGCAGTTCGACTTTTGCACTTACAAAGCAATGAAAATAAATTCACAGATTCGAGGTATAGATGTTACAAATCTTTCAACTTCATGTAGAGATAATTATTTTGTTTAAAACCGGACCAACCAGGCCACATAGCGCCACAAGGTCAACACTTGGAAACAACACAAAAAGCTGTGGCTGGCTCTCTCTCTCTCTCTCTCTATTTTAAATATTATACTTTTACAAAAAAAAAAAAGGAAAACATTGATGATTTTGTTTTCCTCATTTAGAAATTTTAAAAAGATTACTAATCTTTATTAGACAAAACTAATTGGGACTTACTGGGAAGGCAAAAATTAACCCAATTATTAGCCTCAAAAAGAAAATCTAAGATCTACTAGATGGACAAACCTACAGAACTCTGATGTATACACTAGGTTAATATCTCTACATTTTGACTGGAGGCTAGTGTGAGACACAAAGGATTTACTCCTCAATACAGGAGACCTAGTAAGATCTATACACTGAACTACTTAAAAATAAGGAAGAAACTTGGTAAAAAGTTGCAAAAACAATTCACACCTAAAACTAATAAAAAGATAAATTAAATTTTTATTAAGAGGAAATTGATTGTAAAAAAAAAAGAGAGAGAGAAGGAAAAGAAACCCCTCTTTTCAAATTGGATATAAAAAAAATCCATGTGCCATCATTATATGTGGACAATAAAAAAGTACCAGTATGTTGAAAGCCACCACCACATAACATCCAGTGACTGATACAATGGTACTGCTGCAGGTAGATGTGAATAATCAGAGGTATCAGGCCTTCAAGAAACTGAACCAAAGGTTGTTGAATAAATCCTCCAAATTAGTCATATGTCCCTGCTGGTCTATTCAATCTAATATGGTATAAGAAGATATGAAATTGAACAGTTTAGTGAATGGTAAATGATTCAAGCATCCTACAAGGTCTACATCCTTTCAAATATGCACCAAACAAGCTTTCCATCAATGTCACTTTTTTTGTTTGTCTACTTTCCAGACCTGTCCCACCCGCCAGCTCCAACACCCACTTCTCCATTTCCCCACTGCTGCCACCATCTATTTTAGAAACAATACAATATGTGCCATTTGTTTCCTCAACTGAACCATTAGAGAAATGACAGGTTTTTAAAAGCTAGTTTTTTTTTTGAAGCTCTTTAAATTTTTGATGGTCAACAAAATGCCTTTTAAAGAAGGAAACAAAATGGAATGTTGCCACATGGCAGGCACTCCATCAGCGGAAGGCTAAAACTGCATTATGAACAGCTATAACCACTTAGATATCTTTTTATAACAGTGTAATATAATATATTACATTCAATAAGGCTCATACAGTGTTAAATTCTATTAATTGAAACTCGCTGACAATATAAAAAGTAGCCCCAATAATCAGATTACAGACTAAATTTTGTGTGTTCTTTAAAATCATTAGTAAACCCTGTAAGCAAGTCTGTCTATTGGTACTCCTGATAATTCAGACCATTTACTGGAAACGTCCTAACCAAAAGGACAACTACACATTAATACCAAGGATCACATCATATATTCTGCAAAGAAACTTGGGATTCCGTCATCCCAGACTTACATATCTACAGGGGAGACAGCAGAAATGGAGTGATGAAAAGTAAATATTTAAACATCAATTATATTCCCAACCATCACCGTATATTGGAACTTAATTATTGTTAGAATGTTCTCATGTAAAAAATAATAAATTTATGTGTAGGGTCACAGTGAGATTCCCAATTAATGGGAAATAATGCTGATATATAATTCTACTCTTACTTTTGACTATATTAACTAATTCAATGTTTATTTATACCCCTCTACCAAAATGTCACACACTAGGTATTTGAATTGGATCTTATTGCCTTGTGTTTCTAATTTATAATCCAAATTGCACCTTTTCATAAATTACCTTAGTGTTGAAGCTCCATGCGAATTCCCCCTCTATATGAGTGAACATGTTTGAATTAACTACTGGTTCCACTTTTTCTCTATAAAGGACAGTTAGGCTCTTCAACTTTGAAGAGAGATCCTATTGTACTTGTAATAAGGCACTTGTAATTATAGATTATAAACACAAGGTAATAAGACCAAATCCAAATAAATAAATAGTGTGTGACATTTCGGTAACAGCGTTGTTACCATCTTCAGACAAAAGTACTGAATGAGAAATTTCACCACAGCATGTTTTAAATAGTTACTGTTATCAAGTGTGTAAACAAGATAGCAGATAAGACGATAGTTTTCTTGAAGTGTTTCTCAGAAAACTATCTTCTTATCTGCTACACACTGCTTACACACTTGATAACAGTAACTATTTAAAATATGCTATGGTAAAATTTCTCATTCAGTACTTTTGTCTGAAGATGGTAACAACGGTGTTACCGAAATGTCACACACTATTTATTTGGATTTGGTCTTATTACCTTGTGTTTATTGTACTGGTAATTTAGCTTGAGATAGCTTTGTTGGACTCACATTGAGCCAACAACCTCAAAACATCCTTTTTCTCTGCATATATATTGTCAAGCGGCTCAGCGGCTCCAACCACGAGAGGCCCCATGGGACGCCTGTCAATCATCCCTGGACTCCGGGGGTGGGTGGCCACGGGTGTGAGGGGTTCTCAGAATCTGGTCGGCGGGGGGAGCTGACGTCGCTCATTAGGATTATCTTTAACTTGGGGTAAGTTGTACACTCTCTCTCTCCCTATAAATACCCCTTATAATAAATTAATTATTCCCAAACTTGCCCTTGCTTTATTTATCTCCGTGACAATATATATATATATATATAGATACAATATATATATAGACAATATATAGATGGCGTCTGGTTTTAGACGTCTATTTTGACGGGAGAGGCGACCCCTGTCTCTTTATATATATATATATATATATAAATGTGTATAGAGGTAAAGGGTCACATCATGTGAGCTTTGATTAATGTTTATAGGGAAATAGCTGAAAATGCTCAGAAGCATGAAAGTTGAAGTGTAAAATTGTGGAAGTGCAGTAATACCCTGACTAGGCAAGCCAAAATTAGTGTTTCTCTTACACTGATATAGTTGGAACACATTTTAAGCACCCTATATAGGCCCAATTACAATTCTAAAGGACAAAAGTTTTGTTAATGTATAGGACAGGAGGAGAAGACGCCACTCACCTCAACTCCGGATTTGATGAAGTCCATGGCATCTGAGAGATGGAAAGGTTTATTCTCTTCTTGAACCTGGGAGTGTTTATTGTCTGGTGGATCTTCCTTCTCATTGTAAGGTTTGATGCCATTCTTGTAGATCACTGCACACACATACCATTCCTCTGTAACATCAAGGCCTAATACCTACATGATCTGCAACAACACATGACAGAGCAGAGGGAACAAGTCTGTCCTCCAAAAGAACAATAGCCTTTCATTTCCAGACATAAGTCTGTCATCTACGGACAATGACCTTCCAGAATGGGTGCAAGGTTTTCCCAATATGTACCAAATGTAACTCCCAACCTGCAACCCTTAACCACATCGATTGCATTGGTTCATCCATCGATGAGCTCTACACATCCCCAGCAGACACCATCGAAGAGCTAAAGATCTAGACTTGAGGACACCTTTATATGATTAAGAGAAGATAAGAAATAAGACTGGACACACCTTCTGTAAGGAATATTCAGTTCTAGATATAGTGTGCAGATAGAAAAAAAAATTGAAATTGATAGCTCTTACTCTCTTATGTAGCTTAATCTTAATAGAGTTTAATAATAAATTATTTTAATTCTACTTATATTCCAATAAGACCTCCCATCAGATGAGCTATTACCTCCCTGAGTGAGCAGCACCTTGAACTGACTACTGAGAGACCACCTCCAATGGAAATTGTTTCACAAGGCAACAAGACAAAATAAGTAAGGTCTTGTTGCCTACCTTATAGGTAATATCTTGTCACCTTATGATTCTTTATCTATAATCCAGATTGTACCTTATCAAATACCCATGTTTTCAGGTCTCTCATGAGAGGTCTACACAATGTACTAGCATGCACAAATAGGAATCCTACCTGCCTATAATGGAAATGTTAGTACAACCCTGTTCTGTACTTCCACTCATGTAGCACCCCCCTCTCTGAAGAGAGGTGTGTTTTCATGGATTTCCACACAGTACTGTTCACAGCTTTGTATTTAAAGAAGCCATATTTTATGAAGAGCTTATAAGCTCCTTCAAGTGTCACATTTAAAAACCCTCTCAATTAAGTAGTCCTTATTCATAAGTTCATTTTTATTATTCTTCCTCACACAAATGTACATTTTGCTACCTCAACCAACAAAGTGTGACATCAGAGCCTATGTAATAGTGAATGTGAGAACTAACCTGATTTCTTCCTGGCTGGAGGGCTGGCAACTTCTTCTGTCTCATCACTGCAGTCCTCGAACTTCTTGTACTTCTCCACCTCTCCCATTTCAATCCTCTTCTGCCCATACTGCAACAACACAGGCCGCCACATGGTAGTTCCTACTGGCTAAACACTAATCCATACACTATTTTATGCTACAGTAGAATTTCCCAACCATAGCCCTAAAAACATGGCTAAACCTGGTCCCTCCTGGAGGTGGCCCTTTATCAGAAACACATTCATGGCAGTCCAAGTCATGTGGAGGCTTTCAACTGAAACAGAGTTTCTGATAAGAGATTACCTCAGGAAGAGACAGCTTTTCCATGTCTTAGGTCTATCAAGAGAATACTGTATCATCAATTGGGATTTACTAGGAATGCAAAAATGAATGTCACAATTATCACAAGTCTAAAATACTGAATGTGTAACTCACAAATTCACATTAAAAATAAGATACTTTTGTTAATTAGAATAATTGTTGAATATGATGTATCCCTGAAATAAATCAAGGATTATTTATTTTCTGAATATTTTTTATCTTTGCCATAGGGATAGTAAGATGTTGTATATTGACCAGTGACCAGTTCTTTATATTGTGTTAATCTCTGAGTGTTCTGTGGTGTGAACAGTTGGAGAAAATGGCTTCCCAACAACAACAGCATTATGTGCTATCAATATAATTTAACAAGTCCTCAGACATGGTGAATCTCTGGCCATCATGTAGCACAGCCATCATCTCTGACACAGTTTCATCCTGTTCTGTGCAATTCACACTTCTCTGAGATAATCGATTCAACATCTACTTCCTTTATCTTTTCCTCCATTCTTCAAGGTGTAAAAGTATCTAGGAAGTAAGTTAGGAGGAAAAAAACTAAAGATTAGAGATTAATTGAAGATTTTTTTTGTCTGATGATGAAAAATAATTTTGGCAAAAAATGCATGATTATTACAGAAGTTTGAATATTACACTTTTCAAAGAGAAATTTTGAACAAAGAGAGAACAGAGAGGGGTCAGGAAAAGTTCCATTGAGGGTCAGTACAGAGCAGAGCAGTGATGGGACATCACTGCACAGACAATACCTGGGGGAAATGTGAGACAAAAGAGACAGATTGGCAGAAGTAAGGGAACTAGGTAGAGTGAGAGAAGTAATAACATGGGAGAGAGAGAAAAAATACTCTGGAACCATGCCAGCAGCATACAAATTAACAAGAAATATTAATGATGGAGGAAGTTTGGCCAAATGTCTGTGACATTTGTTCCTGATATTAGACAGGAAAAGTCAATAATAGTCATACACATATCAGACATTTGAACTTTAAGATAGAAGACGGAATCAATATCATTTAACTAATTCTGTTTCAAACATAACTTCATATCTTATAGGTCTGGATGAGGAAAGAATAAATTATGCCTCTTCTGTATAAAATGTTTTTACACATAGGAAAGGCACTGAATACTGAAAGTTTGAGCCTATGTGGCCAACATGAGGCCAGACCCTTTTCTGCCACAAGAAATAATTGGGAAAGCTCAACTATGGTCTTATCATCATAGAGACGTTTCCAAGGGTTAGTTGTTGAAGAAGTGGGGCCAATAAATAAATGGATCCTTGATATCAAACTAGGCCTATATATATATATATATATACAAGGTGCGTTCATTAATTTCCAGGACTGCTCTGTATCTTTGAAAATATAAAACAAATAAAAAAACTAATTTAATATTTTTCAAAATATGCCCCTCCTGCCTCAATACACCCGTTCCATCTTTTTTTCCAATTGTCGAAGCAGGAGATAAAATCACTTTTTGAGAGGTTCCTCAAGGTTGCCTTCGATTCAGCTTGTATCATATCAACGTTGTCAAATTTCCGTCCTTTCAAGTTCATTTTCAATTTAGGATAGAGGAAAAAGTCATTGGGGGCTAAGTCGGGGGAATAGGGTGGATGAGGGATCTGTATGGTTGAATGCTTGGCCAAGAACTGCAAAACAACATGGGCTGTGTGCGGCCGCGCAATACCGACGTGAAGTATCCATTCATTGTTTTGCCATCTTTCAGGTCTTTTAAGGCGCACTGCGTCCCTTAAGCACCTCATTATCCCCAAATAAACAGATAGTCCAGTCTCTGAAAATAATTCTTCTGTTAGATTTAATTAACTCCTTTATTTTGAGCTTGTTTTCCTCGCAACGAAATGATCTTGGACGCCCAGTAGGCTGCTCATCGTTTACCTTTTCCCGACCTTTTTGGAAGCGTGAAAATCATTCAAAAGTTCTTGAATGGGATAAAGCCGCATCGCCAAAAGCTTCTTTAATCAATTCATACGTCTCAGTAGCACTTTTTTTTCAATTTAAAACAAAACTGAATGCAGATTCTCTGCTCTTCGAAAATGGCCATTTTAAAATTAGAAATGCGAACCTTACAAGGAAGTTGTTTTGTTCTATTTTTAGATCGGCGCGTGCGCCACGAGACTCGTGCTTTCAGTCAGGTGTGGTCGAATGTCCAATATTCAACTCTGTAAAAAAATATTTTCTCTAGCTTTTTTATTTATTTTATTTTTTAACCAGTCCTGGAAATTAATGAACGCACCTTGTATATACAGTTAAACCTGTTTATAGCACCCCCTCTAAATAGCGCTCGATTTTAAACATTAAAATGTAAACATTTTACATTAAAAGTGACCTGTCTATAGCATCCTAATTTGGTGAGTCCCAAGAGGGGCGCTATAGACAGGTTTAACTGTATATATCAAATTTATTGAATGAAACTAATATATGTCAAAAAGTAAAGTAAATGAGGAGAAGAAAACCTTTCTTGGGAGTTTTCCTGTCTTAAGAGTAGATTTTTAGTGAAAGAACCATTTATTTTTTCCATTAATTATTTTCTTAAATATGAGCAGACCCTATCTAACTCATTCACTTCTAAATTTGTTAAGTCCTTAAAGGCTAAATGTGTTGAATATCCCATATTAAGAGCATCATTGAATTTGCATTAAAAATATTACAAGAAATTAAGACCAAATGTTAATACATGTAAATTAATAGTGTGATTTTTCTGTAACAACGTTGTTACCGAGATGTCACACACTATTAATTTATTTGGATTTGGTCTTATTTTCTTGTAGTTATAATCTATAATCCAAATTGTGCCTATCATAAAAGGAAGAGTTTTAGGTTTATTTCAAACAATTTTATTCAACCTGTCTTACAAGTGCATTTTGTTTGGAACCAAATGGAAACTCCCACGACAGACTTTATTATATATAACACTGAATAAGTTTAGGTGCGAAACTCTCTGCATACCGTACTTCAGAATAGAGATGGCCATGATATTATCATAAATAACAATGATTAACCCCAAACAGTATAATGGCCTTAATTCAGCTGACTTTAATTCAACGGCTACTGTAAATAAATCATTTTTCAAACCTCCCACCAAAGTATCTATTTTAATATAACCAACTTAAATTTGACAGGAATCACCTATCCCTTGGGGTGTTGAATTAAAGAAGTTTGGCTAATACATTAAGAAATAAATTAGGAAATGCTTAAATGACTAAGCCATGTTCGTGCAGATGTCCAGCTAGAAGAAAGAAGTAGAGAAACCAGTACATCAGGTAATATGATACCTGAGCTGTTATACATAGAATGAATATTGCCTAATAACCTTGCAAGACTTTCCTCATAACTAGGCATTAATTGACCACCAAGGGATGAGTGGAATGACCTCTAGTCTTGACAGCTCCATGTGCTGCTGATGATTAATTTCTATGTGGACCAAATCCATAAAATATATTTTTATTTAAACCCAGTACACATGGTGGTACACAAGCCATGATAATCATGGTGAAAGCAGTTTGACTTTTTCACTTACAACTGTGACAGAGACATATTTAGTTACTAGCACTCACTGGTGGGGTTGGACTTTTGCAAGAATCGGGGCCATTGAAACAATATTTTATGCGGGACTCGAGATCCCAGGACGTAACTACAAAAATCAACGGTTTATACCACTTCAAATATGTAATTTATAAGTGATCTTCAGTGATCTTGTTATCTTGTCCAGTTAGATTTTGGAAAATTTCCTTCTTCAGAGGAAAATTCCACCTATAAATGATTTGATAGGAAATGGAGAGGGGTGAAGTAAGAACCAAACTATGTCCTCTGACTAATGTGATGTCTTCATTTGAACGATGAATAGTAAGCCACCACTTCTGAATAAAAAATTGCTTCAATAGCCTCTGATTCTCGCAAAAGTCCAAAACCACCAGTGAATACAAATAACCAAATGGGGCTCTGGCACACTTGTAAGGTCAAAATTCAAACTGCTTTTCCACATGTGTAGACATGTGGGTGCACTTGCAATAAAAGCAGTTGCCAACTACTACCCACCATGATTATCATGGCCTGTACCAGGTGTATTAGGGATAATGAAAATTTACAAAAAAAGTGGCAAGCCACTTCCTTGAATACCACCAATAGCTATGGAACAGTTTTTCAATCTCTGGGTCATTGACTTCACTACCAGCCACTAGATGTGATGGTGAGCAAATCTGTGACCTGGATGACAACAGTGACAATTGAGGAAAGTAGCAAGTCATCCCCAGACTGGAGGTTTGCCAGATGACACAACATTCCAGTGATGTGCGCGCTAGACAGTCTGCCATTGAAGGCATGATTCAAACTATTCAGAAAATACAGATTTGCCTTCATGATTATTGCTCTGGCTCAGCAACTAGGTGTCTTATACACAGAGGTTCTACTCTGGTAAAATCCTCTAGAGGCCATTCATAACCTTGATAATCCTAAGATGATCAAAAGGTGTTAGAAATGCTGCTAATAAAATGTCACCTATATGTATTTAGATTAGGTCTTGTTACTCTTTGTGATTCTCTTATATAAATTTTCAAATGTACTATAAAATTTCTAAAACATATAAAGAAATTGCCAAGGGATTTTTGTCCATGAAGAAAATAATTTGTAAACCTCAGTTGGTAACATGTAATCTCAGGTCATGTCCACACATAAGAGAAGATTAGTGAGGCATTCTGCCAGTCCCAACTACTGTTACAGCTTTCTCTATCAGTCCAACATCTTGGGGCCATGGACTATTTATGCATTACTGTAGGGAAGAATTTTTGGTAATGTCAAAATTTGTAATTTCTCATAAAAACTCACTTTTTTGCTATATATTTTGCCTATATAAGGTAAAAGGACAAAACCAAATAAATTAACAGTGTGTGATGTTTCAGAAACAGCGTTGTTGCCATCAGACAAAAGAGTAAATTTAAAAAATAAAAATTGTGCCTTATCATTCTATGCATCATATCTTAGGCACCCTCAGATTAAAAAAAATGAATTAACATGCATGAGGTGCAATAGATGAAAAACATTAGAAACATTTTTTTTTTTTTTTTTTTCAAATTCAATATTTGATATTAAGATCAATTATTTTGTTAAATAGGAAAAAAATATGACCAAGAATGGGTTAACCTAGTTATAACAACTTCTATTGGAACCAACATTTAATGTTTGTTAATATCACTGTGGTTAAAACATTCGTAAATTAAAGCTTTAGAAATATGATGTTATAATTAAGTTGCTGTTTTAAAAGTGGCTGCTATAATGAGATTTCAGTGTAAATCAAAGATTAGTTAAATTCTATAAATAGCAAAAATCTATAGTACCCAAGAGTATTTAACCAAAGATGGGGTCCCTAGGCCTTAGATATTTTCCAGTTTGTTGAAGAAAGAATGTCCCATTGTTATTTAAAACAAGGAAGCCTCCTCCCATTATTCCAATGAAGTAACCTAAAACAACATGGTGATATCAGTGTCTATTGAAGATCTTGCTGCAGATGAATGGAGCGCTTATTCACTCAGAGGGGGCTAAAACAATACAGCTGGTCTCTTTCATCCATCCACTTTCCTGCTGCTACTGTACTTTCCTGCTGTTGTTGTCTCCAGTTGGAAAAAGATTAATTAAAAAAAAAAACACTAATTGTGGATCTATAATTTTTGTTACTTTTAATATACAGTAGAACCTCCATGAGAGGACACCTCTCTACAAAGGACAGTTTTCATTTGAAAAATTACCATTTTTACAATTTAGCAACTCTCCGGTAAGAGGACACCTCTTCCTAAAGGACAGTTTGGCTCTGCAATTAGGTGTCCTTTACAGGGAGGTTCTACTGTATTGATTTTTTTTTTGCACACCACTGTACAAGGACCACATTAAAAATGTTTAGGATTCTAAAAGAGAAGTGCCATCTATTCCGAGAACTTTCACAGTAGTTATATTATTCTATTCTCAGTTTGTGGAAATGTTCCAGTTTGCAGAAAGAATTGTGCAAGTCATCCTATGTAGGGTTTATTATCTTGTAGTGTGTCCTCTCATTAATTCACTTAGCCATATAAGAAAGGTGTTGCGTTATGTAATAGGTCATTGTGTATTAATGTAAAGGTATTTTTAAAATTTTATACAAGCACACACATACACACAAACATGATAAGACACAATTTGGATTATAGATTAGAAACACAAGGTACATAACCAAATCCAAATAAATAATTAGCATGTGAGGTTTCAGTAACAACGTTTTTACTGAAACATCACATGCTATTTATTTGGATTTGGTCTTATTACCTTGTGTTTCTAATTTTATACATTTAAAAATTTCCTAATTCTACTGCCTTCAAAGTGATACAGTTCTGTATATCTGTGTGCTGATCTTTTCAAAATAATTTAGAAAGAATCTCTTCACCTTCTTCAAAATTCAGCAATAAACATACTAAAAATTGGAATAATACAGAAAAGATAAGCATAGCACCTGTGCAAAGGATGACACACCTTCAAAGATGCAAAGTTTTCCAGATATACGATTAGGTGACTTTCCCCACATTAGTAAATTATTTTTTTTTTTTTACGAAAAATCTTTTTACACATAGTACAAATAATTTTAAATATAAAATAGGCGTTATTGTTAATTTTCAAAATATTCACACCCATATTTTACAAAATTTATTTTGTCCATAATATAAATATATTTATCAAAATTTTTTTCTCCCCATTGAATATAACAAAATATTTTTAGAAACTTAATTCTGTTGACATTATGTGGCGCCGAGTTTGTTGTTGACACACTTTAAAATGTTATAATTATAGTTAAGGTTAACTTCAACAACATCAAATCAAAAACCACTCGTATTTACCAAGGTCTACCCCAAGGATCAATCCTAAGCCCTATTCTCTTCAATATTTACCTAAATGATGTACACACTTTTATCAAACCACCAGCTAAAATTGCCCTTTACGCAGATGACATAATCATCTGGGTCTCCAAAAACAACCTCTCCGATGCAGAACAATCTCTGAATAAAGCCATGAAAAATCTGCAAAAGGTAACTCAGGAACTAAAATTATCCATCAACATCAGCAAATCTGAAATCGGCCTCTTCACCAACAACAACCACCTTCGCCACTGGACCCCAAATATTTCCTTAAATAATTCAAAACTCCAATATTCAGATTCCCCAAGATATCTTGGTGTCACACTCGACCCTGCACTCACTTTTAAAAAACATATTGACACCATGATAAGCAAAGCCAAAAATAGGCTCAAAATCCTGAAAAAAATATCAAGCTTAAACTGGGGTGCAAATGCCAATATCTTACGCATAACGTACCTTGCACTCGTAAGACCTATTTTGGAATATACTACACCAGCCTGGATCAATGCAAGTAAAACTAACCTATCCAAAATAGACAGAATCCAAGCAAGCGCAGCTAAAATCATCAGCGGACTTCGAGGATTCTGCCCAAATCGCATTGCTGAACTCGAATCCAACCTTCTTCCCCTGCACTTAAGGAGAAAAATCTGCTTTTCAAAATTTATAACAAAAAAGATTAACTCTCCAAAAGAACATCTTACAGGAAAATTTATTAGAAATTGGGTCCCAAACCAAAGATTAAAACGCCCCGCTCCTCTCAACCTGGCTCACAACTCTAATCTTTTAGACATCCCAATTAATCCCAAACACAGAACTTCCTATCCCCCACACAAAACTTGCAACAAACTCATCTGTTTCCCTCATCTACCAGACAATCCCCACAAACATGAAACTCAGCCAGAATTACTTAAAGCTCTTGGCCTCCAAATCATTGAGGAAAATAGCTCCCTCTTCGACATCACAATTTACACTGACGGTAGCCAACTTAAAACTGGACTGTCTGGCAGTGGAATTGCTATCTACAAAGATAAGATCCTGGAAAAAATCTCCCTCTCCCACCCTAGACATCTTTCAGTTTATAAATCAGAACTCTCTGCTATAGATACGGCTCTAAAAGACATCAACATCAACTCGCCAAGCAAAATAATAATCTACTCCAACTCAAGAGCAGCCATTTATACCCTTCAAAGCTGCTTCTCCAGTCAAAAACCTCTCCTCAAGAGCATTGCTAAGTCTGTAAACCGATTCCCAGCCAACAGCTCAGTCACAGTGCAATGGCTTCCAGCTCACGTTGGAATTCCTGGTAATGAGCTGGCAGACTCTCTGGCAAAGGCTGGAGCTCTTGGCCTACCTGAAGCAAGAGAATCTACCACCCAACTAGACGAAAGAGACCTCCTCCGTACCATCAAAACCCAATGCCTGCAGGAATGGAAATCTGATGCTGCACATGACTGGTACAGAGCAGGAGGGACAAGCACCGGTTCTGTTCTCCCAAGAGAGCAACAGTCTTTGATTTCCAGACTTAAGTCTGGTCATCTACCGACAATGACTTTCCAGAATGGTTGTAGGGTTTTCCCACTATGTACTAAGTGCAATTCTCAGCCTGCAACCCCAAGACATATTATTGACTGTATTGACTCATCCATTGATGAGCTCTACTCTTCCCCGGCAGACACCATCAAAAATCTCAAGCTTTACAAGCTTGATACCTTAGTTTAATTGAGTGGAGATAAGAAAAAAGAAGAATAAAATGTTATAACACCTTGATAAAGGTTGGCGTTCAGTCAACTGAAATATTGGTCAAATAAATGATATTTTGATCCAATATATGCCTTTTTAATTAAAGTAAATTATATGTGACACTCCAATAATGACATTGTTTCAAACACCATTGAATGACTTAATGATAGGAAACAACGGTACTACTGCAACATTGCAACTAATTTACATCAGATTTGATCTGGTATTACTTCTCTTACTTATACAGTAGGACCTCCACATGAAAGAACACTCCTGCTAGCAGATACCTCTCTACAAAGAACATTTTCATTGCCAAAATTACCATTTTTGCCATTACCTGTTCTCCAGTAAGAGGACACCTTTCTCTAAAAGACACTGGCTCTGCAAGTAGGTGTTGTCCTTTAGAGAGAAGTTCTACTGTATATACAGGGTATGATTAAAAATGTTCCCACACTGAGGCTATACCTTTATTTATACAAAATACAAACTAAAAAGTTTATAGTTTTCAAAAAAAGACTCTCCTGTATTAATGCACCTTTGTCATCTATCTTCCAACTTCGGAAAATTTGACTTTCTGTATGCAGCGCAAAACGTTCAGCAATTTCTCTTTAATGTCTTGTATTGTGTCTAAACATTAAGGTTTAAATGCCATCTTTAATTTTAGATAGAGAAAAAAGTTATTCATTGCTAAATGAATAGGGCATGGAAGCACATGGGTGTTATATTTTGTCAAATAAACTGGCACATTTGGCCATATGTGGTCATGTGTTATCATGATGAAGCCACCTATCTTTGTTCTGGCATATTTCTGGAAGTTTCTTTCGCACAGCCTCCTGTAAACTTTTCAAAATAGCAGGATAAAAAGTTGATTGTTGTCTTAGAATGAATCGAGAGAGAGATGATATGCGAGTCCTTTTGCTATCGAAGAAAATGACAAGCAGAACCTTCATTTTGACTTTCCCATCCTGGCCTTTTTAGGTCTCGGTTCGTCATCTGCCAACAATTGACTTGATTGGTATTTGTTTTGGAATCGTAGCCATAGACCCATGTCTCATCCCCTGTTATCAGTTGCAACATTTGGTTTTGTAGGGACAATTTAAGCAAGTTTTGGCAGATTTCTTTACGTATCTCTTTCTGCTCCAGATTTAATATACAAAGAGCAAACTTGCAAGATCATCTTTTTAGGCCCAGATCATGGATGCTGGAATGCAATATATCCCAAATGACACTCCGGTTTCTTCAGACACTTCTTTGATTGTTAATCTTTGATTTTGAAACACTGGGGTTATAATTTTTCTAAATTTTAATGAAAAGTCACCATTTTTTGTCCACACCTTGTGCTGCTTTCCACGGAAGTTCATTCATCTTTAAGCCTTTTGAACCACTCTCTCTCAAATGTGGTTCAACTAAAATAGTTTTCTCCAAATGCATTTTGTAACAAATACAAGTTTTCACTGGCTGATTTACCTATTTGGAAACAGAATTTCAAACAAACACATTATTCAATTTTAACTCTCATGTCTTTTAAAAATGGATTTAAAAAAATAATTTATGTGCACCTTGTGTTAAATTCTTTCCTCTTTTTAATAGGCATATTATTTTTTTATATTGCTAATTTTTTTTAGTAGATCAGTGCGAGAACTTTTTGTCATGCCTTGAATAATCTTAAAATTTGTTTATATATTAGAAAGTATCTAATTTACAAGAAAGGGGGTAAAAAAGTAGGTTAGAAAGATTAAAAGAGGTTATCAGCAAGGCCTAAAATAAACTGCTGGGAAAGAAGGGCTGCAGAGATATTTCTCCTGCTAAACAAGTTGAGCAGTTTTAACTACAGATGGATCCTAAAAGCTATCATCATATACAGAAGAACCTCCCTTGAAGAACCCCCCAGAAGAACCTAATTGCAGAGCCAAAGTGTTCTTTAGGGAGAGGTGTCCTCTTACCAGAGAGTTGCTAAATTGTAAAAATGGTAATTTTACAAATAAAAACTGTCCTTTGTGGAGAGGTGTCCGCTAGTGGGATGTCCGCTAAAGGGAGGTTCTACTGTATTACAGCTTATCTGATTTAAAGGTCAGCCATCATGGAACACCATTTCACCCTGTTCCGAGCAATTCCTTCATATCTACTAATTTTCCAAACTATTCTATAAAATTATCAAATAAAACCTTCCTACTTCTCCATTCATTCTTCAAGGTGTATTTTTCACCAGTAAGGTCAATAAATGAACCTTGTAGTACATGTCCAGTACACTTCCTTTTAATGACTAATTTAGAAGGTAGCTATGCTTACCATTCAATATTCCCCAAACTGCTTTGTTTATCTCCCTAGCTGCACATTGGATCTTGAGGATTCTTCTAGCACACCACAGGTGCCAAAAAAGGGTGGTTTCCTCTCCAAAAGATAAAAAATAATAAGTCGCTACCAAAGCATCACAGTTTACTTATCATGGAGAAACTGGTTTTTATAAAACCAGGCTACTCTTAATGGTCAAGAAGGAAGCATTCTAATATTTAAAAGATATGAAATACAAGGAGTAGACTAAATAAAATACATTGAACAATGGGACATCTGATAAGTAAATCCATTTAGAGGGAAATATTCTTTTGAGACTAGAAAGTATTCAAGTGAAAAAACAACATTGTTATTAGCATCAGCTACTTGTACAAAGGATTCCTTGTCTCTGAAACAAGAATTGTTGCCAAAACATCACAGCTTATGGGAAGTTGTCCTAAGTAGCCATCACATATTTGGATGCTAGAGTGGAACATTTTTATAACAGCTTTTATAACAACAACTTGATTCGAACATCACAAAATCTGGGTCTCAAGGGATAATGTTATGGCAAGGTTCAACTGTAATTCTTAAACATGCTAAATTTGAAGCTCCAATTAAAGTATTTCAAGATTTAAAAAAAAAAAAATCTTCAAAACAAATAAAAATCATTTATAATTGGGAAGACAGCTGAGAGCTGAGTGTTAGCTAAATATACACTCTATAGCAACAAAAATCAATACCCATACACATACATGACATACAAAGATGTTTCAACGAAACATGCAAATGAGTGAAATTTGGTGGCTGATTTATATAAAGCAAAAGCTCCAGCGCATCTGAACAGCACGAATATTCTAGAGTCAATATTCAGAAGTGGCACGGGCTGTTTTCTAAATATCCATTTATTTATTTTTTTGCAATAAGCCTATTTCTACTGTATCGATGCCTCACTGAAAGATTTGAAGCTCATTACAGACATTTGTAAGAGTTTAAAAGAGGTCATGCCATTTGATTGAAAGAGGCTGGATGGTCAAGTTGACTAATCGTGCGACATCTGTAACGTGGCTATTAACGATGTTGGCAAGATTGGGTCAACAACGGAAGATTGCAACGTCAGGATGGAGGTGGTCGACCAAGGGACACAACAGAATGGGAAGACAGAGCAATTGTCAGAATGGCTGTCGCAGCACTGGATTCAACAATACCTACCATCCAATGTGTGTCCAAAATGTCCATCAACAGACAATTTGAGAGAGCTGAATCTAAGAACTCGCGGAATGTTACAATGCCTACCCTCATCCCATACAGCGACAAGTCCGGCTACAGTGATGTTGGGAGCGATCAACTTGGAACTGCACTATGGACATATAGCCTTTAGTGATGAGTCCCATTTCTTACTGTGCTCTGACAACCGTCATAAACGTCTGGAGATGCCCTGGTAGCATGTGGCTCCTGGCCTTACTTATGAACACCACACAAGTCCACAACAGGTCGTTATGGTTTGGGGTGCCATTTCATATTATAGCAGGACTCCATTGGTAGTCATTCCTGGCATTCTGGCAGCCCAACAGTACTTAGATGACCATTTTGTTGCCATTCCTCTCACATCACTTACTTTTCAACAAGATAATGCCCGGCCATACACGACACATTTTACTATGGATTGTCTTCAATCTTGCCGAACTCTTCTGTGGCTAGCAAGATCGCCTGATCTCTCACCTATAGAGTACATCTGTGATGTGATGGGAAGGCGATTGCAACCATCCCAGAATGTTGACTATTTAGCCCGACAGTTGGAGACAATTTGGCAAGAAATCCCACAGCACACCATCCAGAATCTTTACCAGTCCATGACACACTGGGTGGCAGCCTGCATCCAGGTCAGTGGGGGTCTAACGATTGTTCTGAAATTTTAATCGTTTACCCCATATATTTATTCTTTACATACACCAATTTTGTTCCAATCTGACTATTTCCAAACTATTTCTTGGAGCATTGATTTTTTTTTTATTGAGTGTATTTTACTTAAAATTGAAGCTATAATGGAACCACCTAACATACACAACTGGTCTCTCCTGGAGGAGGTCTCTTATTGGATCAGGACAAGTTAGTTTTGATTTTAAAAAGGTGGTTGGTTGTCAGATGCTCTCAGATGGGCCATACTCTTGGCAAGTTTTTAAGGACATGGACTAATAAAAGCGTAGACTGTGAAGAGATAGGGAATTATGGCAAACAGGTATGCAACCATCTTAAAAATGAAGGGAGATATAGACCAAGGAAGAATTCACTTGATAATCTGATAGTCAGGAATTAGAACAGAGGGTGAAGTGGGACCCCATGATGGCTGTATAGGTGGATGTGGCTAAACTACACGATGTGGGCCACTACCAATGTATAGGACTTCTCTTTCTGGTTGTGAAATAGTTCACAACTAACTTTGAAGATTGTTCCAGAATAATATCAACTTTATTATTATTATTTCTGTGTGAGCAAAGAAAATCAATCATTAGTGTTCCTTATACAAAATCCATTAGATTACTACTTAAAAAATAACTATACAAACCACAAATAATGACAAAAGACACTGAAAAACATACAGAGCCTGGAATTATATATAATGAATAAAAATATTTAATCAATGAACAAACCTATTATTGAAGCATGAAAGGAGCAAAAGTGTGAACGGTATCAATGAAAAGTTTATATATATTTTTTTAAGCCAAGTCAGGTCAACAAAATTTTCTGGTCAAAAATAAAGAGTCTGGGGCATGCACAAACAACACAGTATTACTTGAGTGCCACATTGATATTCACACTAAGGTCACCATTACCCAGCAATGCTGTGGTATGATACCTCCTCCTATGTGAGACCACACTCTCTCTTTATCAAATGTAAAAAAATTTACATGGTATTTAAAATATCCGTTTGTGTGTGGTGTCAAAAATTACTAGATTCTTTATTTTATTAAATGAAGATATTATCCCTTACTATAAATTGATCAATTGTTTGCTCTTATCTTTTTGGAATCGTCCTATCCATCAACATGAGAAATGTACTCGTTGAAAATTTACTCCACAAAGTGCTCCATGCAGAATGAGTAACCACATGGCAAGGCCAGATTTTGAAGCATAAAAAAAAAAGAAGACCTTCAGCAGCCCACACTGATGGTGGCATCAGAATGGAGTGGCTCATAGTTATGGCTATTTCTTCAAGTGGGAAAGTAAGATCTTTCTTGCATAGTGTGGAGTAGTAGGATCAAGTAAGTATTGTGTGTTGCTGTGGGAGTTCTCTAGGTGAGGGTGCACCAGCATCAGACCTTGGAAGGTTTCAACTTTTTTCTTTTTTTTTGGAAAGAAACTCCTAGATTTGGAAACAAAGAAAAGTGGAATAGAAGTGTACTCTCCATTAAAAGAAGCAGAGATGAGCTGATCATAGTGCTAAGAAAAAAAAAATTAAGATGGAGCAATGAAGAGAAAAGAAACTGATTCTGGAAAGAGAAGAGCCATGAAAAGATGAGATTAGCAGCAAGAAGGAAGAAAGTGATGGGAGGAAGCAGGAATTGTAACATAAAAGAGGAGTCCAGCAGACTTGGGGGATTCTGAGAGTGGAGGTCACCAGCCACTTGGCTCAAAGAACTAATTGACCAACATCAGGTTAACCCCAACTATATTTTATCTCTTCTCTACAGAACTACCCAGATGGATCAATAGATTTACCGGGGTAAATTTGGCAGACACAATATATCAGATATACATTGTAAATCCACAAATTACTCTAAAATAAAGAAGTATAGCAAATCCTTTTAAGCAGCTTCTTTTAAATCTTTGAATGAAGTAAAACCTCACTTATATTTTTTAAATCAGTAGTTGACTGGAATTTTTATAAACCCTAGATGAGTTTTTAATAAAATTTCTGTTATATTGCTATTTTAATGAGCAAAAATTTCCATCTTTCAACCCTTTTTAAAAATAAATGACCAGGTTAGAACAGAACCTACCTGCACATTCTCTTGGCCCTGCCTCTTGTTGAGAAACTAAATACCTTTATTTAGAGAGAAGGTCATTTACTATACAAGTAATGGAATACGCAGGGAAACCAAAAATTTGCCTCAATATTCAGTAGTTTAAAATAACAAACTTATTAAAGTAAATTAGCAAGAAGAGCAGGCCTGGTCTGAAGTGCCCATATATACAGCTCTATCCTGAACTTTTTATTTCTTCATCCATGATAAAGCACAATTTGGATTATAGATTATAGCTACAAGAAAAAAAAGACCTAATCCAAATAAATTTAAAATGTGTGACGTTTCGATAACAGCATTGTTACCATCATCAGATGAAAGAATAAAATGATTCTTTTATTATATCTTATATTTTCTTATATCCATTTTATTCTTTTGTCTGATGATGGCAACAACGCTGTTACCGAAACATATTAATTTATTTGGATTAGGTCTTATTTGTAGATTTCATCATCCAGTTTATGAGTCCATTTATTCTTCTCTTCCTACTCTTTCTTTTATCATTTATTTCAACCTACAGAACATTAATCCTCTTAATACGTATATGTCCCATCATATTCTTTTGTCTTTTTCTGTTAACCTTCAACAGCCATTCCTCTTCCAATTCTTCTCAATACTCCTGATACTTCCAACCCATTTTTCCATTCTCCTCCATATTTATATCTACATTTCTTTCTTCTACCTTTGATCATGTTTCAGACCCATACAACTCTACATTCCTAGTTTTCACCAGCCTCCTCTTTACCTCTTGACTAAGCCTCCTCTTCAGCAGTTCCTTTCTTTTATTAAAAGGTCTTTAAATACAATTCTAGTCTTTATTTCTTCTGTCTTACCATCAAATCAACTATTTTCTCTCACTCCCAACATCCCCCCTAATCTTTGTTGACCATTCTTACCTATTTTACACTCTTTCTCACCCACTCTAATTTACTTGCAAAGCTGACTTTCCCTGCCTCCACAATACATTACCCAAACTCCCTCGTATTCTATATACAGTTACGAGCGTCATCATCTCTGTCACCGTTTGCTTTTTTTTTTTGGAATGGCGCTCTCCTATTGGTTGGCTACGATTACGTGGCTACGATAGCGCCGCCACTACGCAAGACACTTTGTTTTTGACTTTGCCCCCCTCACTCGCTTTTTGGTTTTTGTAACTATTGTGTTGGAGCGGGTCGCTCCTTAAATAAATGCATATATTAGTTAATAACTAAATGGAATCCTCTCTTTCTTTTTCCCAGTAAGAGACGCCTACGGAAGCCAACAGTACATAGACAGATAAAGCACATAGGCTATAGTTATTAACTAATATATGCATTTATTTAAGGCGCCAATTTATAATTGTAACAAATAGTATTTGAATCAAAACATTCAATCGGGTAAAACACGGGTGTTGCCCGGGTCATTCGGCTAGTATATATATATGTCATAATTTGTATAATGCCCAATATGTATAATTTATTTTCGCCATAATTAGAATGTTAAAATGTAAATACAAATTATTCCATCTATAAATACACTGTACAAAATAAAAGTGGGAGCCAGCACGCGTGGGCGAAGGCTACGGCCACCGCCACGTGCTCATGAGTGTGTAACATGTTTTTTTTTACACATACATGCACAACGCTTGCGCCCTTCCATTCGACCACGACGGATACGACAAGTAAGAGTCGACAGAAATAAGAACCTCAAGAGAATGAGCAAGGCAAAGAGACAAGCAGGCCAGAAAGAGGCCGAATTAGCTCAAGAGAAAAAGTCGGTGATAGTTGAATTAACAGCGATGATGAGAAGACTTGGGCAGGACACGCCCACCACCGCAGCCATATTTGACGGATCAAGTTCCGCGGAGTCGTTCTTAAGGGAGCTTAACAATCTGCTAAGGCGCTCATCCGAAGATGTGCCATATACCCAGAAGCGACCAGGAAGATCCCTCTCCACCCCGCCTACACTATGCAAGCACTGCCAAGGGTCCCACTGGAACAATCAGTGCCCAAAACGGTCCAGCTTGCCTGGACAGCGTGCCGATCATCCTCGACTAGCGACACCGCCGCAGTATTTTCGTGACCCAAGAGACAGCGCTACCAGTAACCAGAAGTACAAACCACACGCCATTAACGCCGTAAGTACCCTGACTCTCAAGTTGCTACTAGCCAACCATTTATGTTCATTTCTAATAGATACTGGCGCTAACATTAATATTATTTAATTAAATTATTAAACTGGCGAAACCGCTGGGAGGGTTCACCACTGATGAGCCAGGCCCTCCCTTTAATTTTTCCATCGCAGTAAGGACAGTAGAAATTGTTTTATTTTAAAAAGAATATCACGCCTCTAAAATAGTTTTATAATTTGATAACAGATGGCGCTCTAGTACATCGTAACATTAATATTATTTGTTTAAAACAATTCAAAACATTAGGAACTAAATGTTACCTTTAAATAATGACGTTACTATTAGGACTTTGTCTCATAATATTCAGCCTGTGGGATTTGCACTTATTTTGGTTACTGTAGGATCCATTAAGGAACACTTGTTATTTTATATAATAGATCAAGATCTACCATTTGGCATTTTATCTTTAAATTCATTGGGGATATTTCGATTAACTATTGATTTTTTTTCAAAAAGAATATTGATGAGGCTGAAGTGGGGATGTAAAACTCAGTTTATTGGTGAGCTGCAGTACATTGTCCTGGTGGGCTATGGTTACCATGGCCCGTTCCAGGGCTGGGTTTGGGGTCGGGTTCTGGAGGGTTGTTGAGGTCCGATGCTCCGCGGGGTAGCCGTTGGGAGGGTTTGATCTGGCACAAGACATCTTCGTCGCCGGTCAAGAGAAAAAAAATAGAAAAATAAAAATAATAAGAATGCTCGAGGTCAAAACGATAACTGGCACGTTGCATCTGTTTGCATTCCACGAAAACGGTGGTCTGTGGTCAAAATACAATCTGTGCCTGTTATCTCTGTGGTGTCGCCTCTCTGATAAACAAATAAATAAAAAATTAAATTTAGGAAAAAAATTTAATTTGAAAAAAAAAAAAAAATTTTTAATTTGAAAAAAAAAAATTTTAAATTTTGTAGCGTCACGTGCATTTCCGGTCGGTCGCTTGTTGACACACAACACCACCCCCCCTCTTATCTTAGACTCGGTCCCTCGAGTCGCCGTTATCTTTCTAAAAATTCCTTAAGTCTCGACACGTGCGCTAACGTGTTCTGGCGTCTACTATTTTCGTTGTGTCCGTCCTGTGGTCGTAACCTATATGTCGTTTCCTTGATTCTATCCGTTACTACGTACGGGCCTACGTACTTCGGTAGAAATTTCTCCGTTTTCCCTGGTTTCCTGCGGGACGACTCCAGTAGTACCAGGTCGCCCACTTCAAACTTCCGGAAGCGGTCACGGTTCGCAAGGTCATACTGACACTTCGTCATCATTGTCCGGTCTCGGTAGTTTTCGTCCGCAATTTTCTTTAATCTCTCGTTTTCTAAAATGCGGTTGGTCACGTATTCGTCGTAAGTTTTTACTGGCTCGTCGACGGTTGGCAGTCCTACGTCTAGGGACGTCCTCGGTTCTACGCCGAATATCAACTTATGCGGTGTCACCTGTGTCGACGACTGAATGGACGAGTTATACGCAAAAGTCGCCGTTTTTACGAATCTCGGCCATTCGGTGTGATCGTCCTCGAGATAGACTCTGATGCCGTTTTTTATGACGCCGTTGAGTTTTTCGCATAAGCCATTTGTTTGCGGGTGTGCCACGGAAGCCATAATGTGTTTAATACCGTACAAACGTGTAAAGTCTCTAAAAGTACTCGAGTCGAAAGATTTGCCTTGATCGGATATTATGCACTTCGGAGTACCGAAAACGTAGAACAGATTGTCTAGAAGTGCGTTGCACGTGGTTTCCGCCTTCGTATCTTTTACCGGGATTGCGAGTGCGTATTTACTAAAATGGTCTACGATCGTTAGAATGTGTTCGTAGCCCTCAGCCGATTTTTTGAAAGGACCCTGGTGGTCTATCCCAACTCGTTCCCAGGTGTCTGTTGCCGGTGGTAACGGTTCTAGCGGGGCTGCGGGTTTGAACCTCTGTGGTTTGAAAGCCTGGCACACTTTGCACGACCGAATGTATTTCCGCACGTCTTCTTCCAGACCTTTCCAGTAAAAACGTTGCTTAATACGGTGGACCGTCTTCGCTACCCCCATGTGTCCTGCCTCGGGTATATCGTGTGCTGTTTCCATTATTTCGGGTACGCTTTGCTTTGGTGCTACGACCAACCATTGGTTACCTTGTGTTGCATGGTTCTTTTTATAAAGGATCCCGTTTATTTTTTTATATTCGTCCCGTATTTTAGTGTCTGGTAGTTTTCCGGTAATATCGCGGCAAAACGTGTCTTCCTTTTGTCCGTTTTCGTCGATCCGTACTGTGCATGCCATTAAATCGTTGAAGCTGTCTTCGACGTTCGTATCGTTTTTGTGGAACGGGTTACGTGAGAGTGCATCCGGTGCAACGTTCTTCCTCCCTGCACGGTGGACTATTTCAAAGTCGTGCTCCATGAGTTTTAGCCCCCATCTGGTAAGTCTTGAGCACGGGTCACGTACGTTAGCTAGCCACGTTAACGCGCTATGGTCTGTTACGACTTTGAATTCTCTCCCGAAGATGTACGGCCGTAACTTTTGTAGAGCCCAGACTATTGCTAAACACTCCAGTTCTGAGATACCATATTTACTCTCGTGTTTCGATGTCGTTCTCGACAAGTAGTGGATCGGGTGCAAGAATCCGTCATTGTCCGGTTGCATTAGTACCGCGCCTAATCCCACGATTGATGCGTCCGTGTGTATTTCTATTCTAGCGTCAGGGTTGAAGTGTGCTAAAATTGGCTCCTCAGTCAATTTTTTTTTTTTAAGGTTTCGAAAGCTTCCATTTCGGCCGGACCTATCACGAATTTCTTATCTTTTTCCGTTAAACACGTCAGCGGTTTGCTTATCTTTGAAAAGTTTTTTATGAAACGGCGATAATAGCCGCAAAGTCCCAGAAACGAGCGAACCTGCTTGACATTTTTCGGAATCGGAAATTCCTTAACCGCCTCGATCTTATCAGTAGCCGGTTCTACGCCGTTTTCCGATACCACGTGTCCCAAAATTGGTAACTTTTGGTAGGCGAATCTACATTTTGATGGTTTTAGGGATAAGCCTGCCCCGCGGAAACATTCTAGAACATTTGTTAACCGCACGTTGTGTTCACGTATGTCTCTTCCGTACACGATGACGTCATCTAGATAAACCATACACTCGGACCATTTCAATTCAGCTAACAGTGTATCCATGATTCTTTCGAAATGACCCGGTGCCCCGGTTAAACCAAAGGGTAACACTTGAAACTCGTACAACCCGTTACCCGTCGTGAACGCTGTAACCGGCTTGCTTGTTTCGTCCAGTGGACACTGCCAATAACCGCTAACAAAATCCGTGTGAGAGAAATACTTCATTCCCGCTAAACGGTCCAGGCAATCGGTAATATCCGGTAATGGATATGAGAATTTTTCGGTTACGTTGTTAACTTTTCTATAGTCCACACAAAATCTATAGGATCCGTCTGATTTTTTAACCAAAACGACCGGGCTTGCCCAAGGGGATGTTGATTTCCTAATAACACCTTTCTCACACATTTCTTTAACCTGTTCCTCTATAATCTCACGTTCCTTAGGGCTGCGGCGATAGGCTTTTTGTCGGATTGGTTCCGTGTTCGCTTTAAGTTTAATGTGGTACGGTTCGATATCTGCCGCCGTATTCCATTCTTCTGAGAAAAGTTCCCGATACCTGTACAATACATCCAGTACGTCGATTTTTTCGCTGTCCGATAGCTCCGGGTTTATATTGAACTTCTGTGGTTCGTATTCGCACGTGGCTGTCGTACTGTATCCCACCTGTTCACTTAGGAAAGAAACATTCGCTATTTCCCCGCTGGATCGTAACAAGCACGAGTTTGCTACCAACTGCACCGGCTCGTTCCTAGTATTTATGACATCAATGAATATCTCTGATACCGTTTCGGAAACGTGTACTGATGGTATTAGTAGCCCTGTTCTTCTTACGCAGTCGGGGTGGGGTTCTAAAATGCCCGCCATTACTGTTGGCCCTTTTAACTTAACCCTCGTTTTACAACGTGGTGCAATTTCAAGGTCGTCTAGTATGCAGTATTTTTGTTTGGGGTTTTTCCGATCGTTCGTAATTGTACCTAACCTCTCAAGTTCCCGTTCTTCGTTAAGTTCTACCACGTGGTCGTCCGTGCCTATTTTTGGCCTATACAATTCTACCGATTCGTCTCTAAACATAATTTTGCAATGATAGTTTGTTAGAATATCGACGCCGAAAATAATCTTCTCCCCGTTTCCTGGAATTATGGTGAACCTGCCACATATGTCGAAACCATCAATGTTGACCTCCAAGTATGTGCACGTGTTCGAGACTACTGACCCACTTATTCCCCGTATAAGTAATTTAGAAGGCATTCTAGTACATCCCAGTGCGTTGGCTATTCCTTCGTCTATGCAGCTAACATTTGCCCCTGAATCGAAAATCAGTTTTCCTACATGTGACTCATTTATGTGTGTGATTAAGCAGAAATTTGTCATACCTGACCAACGGAATTTCTCCATTGCTGTACCCCCTATTTCTAAAGTGGATTTTTTTATTGGTACCTTATTTAATGTCTGTTTTTCGTTAACCCCCGGTTGTCCCTTTACCCTAAAGATTATGCGATTGGTGTTACCAGTAACCTTGGAAAATACACGTGGTACGCTCTCTACACTATTTGAAACTTCCACCACAGGATTAGAGGCAAAATTGTACTTACCACGTGGCCTCCTTTTCGGGCAATCCCAGTGCTTGTGCCCCGTCTGGTAACAAGTGAAGCATCTTGGCGTCCCGTCCGGTAGCATAAATCTTCTTGCCTTTTCCATGGGCGTTTCGGTCCTTGGGTTTCGTTCCCACCCTTCCGTCGTCCTCGTAGTTTTTTCCACACTCGTCGTTGTACTTGCCTCCGTCCGTTCCTTGCTCCATTTATTCGTCTCGTCGAGGAATTTCGCTGCCTGTAGGAGGTCGGCCTCTTCTGGGTTCCGCGTGGTACTCCACGAGGCTGCCAGTAGTAGGCAGTCTTTTGGGGCCAATGCCCACAATGCCTCCTTGCTTGAATTAAACGGCGAAAATTCACCTGCCGTCGCGTGGGCCGTAATCAGGTTCATCAGGTATTTCCCCGTATCCTCTGTGGACTGGGGCCGTCTCATCTTCTTTAACTCGCTGCCCCTGCTACGTGCCCGGCCGTCGTTCCTTGGGTAGCGAAGCTTCAGCGCTTCCAGGACGTCTTCAAGTGCGGCTGAAGGGTCAAACCTGCACTTGATGAATTCGCGGCCGTCGAGTGGAAGCCGCCGTACTAGGGCCTTTGTCCAGTCTCCCTTCGGTACTTTGCTCGCTGTCAGCCACGTCTTGAATTCCTCTACGTAGTCCTCGATGTCTTCCTCCTCCGGGTTGAAGCACGGCGTTTCTCCGTAGCCGATGTTTATGTTCGTGGCTTGAGGTGCTGGGCCGACACTGCTCTCCACCATGTGATGAGGCTGAAGTGGGGATGTAAAACTCAGTTTATTGGTGAGCTGCAGTACATTGTCCTGGTGGGCTATGGTTACCATGGCCCGTTCCAGGGCTGGGTTTGGGGTCGGGTTCTGGAGGGTTGTTGAGGTCCGATGCTCCGCGGGGTAGCCGTTGGGAGGGTTTGATCTGGCACAAGACATCTTCGTCGCCGGTCAAGAGAAAAAAAATAGAAAAATAAAAATAATAAGAATGCTCGAGGTCAAAACGATAACTGGCACGTTGCATCTGTTTGCATTCCACGAAAACGGTGGTCTGTGGTCAAAATACAATCTGTGCCTGTTATCTCTGTGGTGTCGCCTCTCTGATAAACAAATAAATAAAAAATTAAATTTAGGAAAAAAATTTAATTTGAAAAAAAAAAAAATTTTAAATTTTGTAGCGTCACGTGCATTTCCGGTCGGTCGCTTGTTGACACACAACAATATATCAGAAAAATATCATATTAGCACAGTCACAATATTGTTTTAAAGATTATTTTTCGCCATCATTAAAAAACTTTACAATTCAACCCAACGCTAATAACCATACCATGCCCCACACTACTCAATCCTTTGCTCATGACAACCTTAGTAGTACCACAAATGTAGAAAATTATATAGTTGCCCATCCTCATCTAATTAATGAATGTAAAAATCTTATTAAAGAAAATATTGGTTTGTTTCCTATTGATAAGTTTTCAGTATCTGCTTTAAATATCAACCCGGTTAAAATTATACCTAACAGTGATAAGATTATAACACTAAGACCATATAGAATACCATATAACGATTACCCTGAAATAAAATATCAAATAGAGAAAATGTTAGAAAATGAAATAATAGAACCATCGAATAGCCCATATGCAGCTTCAGTAACACTTGCTAGAAAAAGAGATGGCTCGAAACGTTTTTGTGTAGATATCAGAAAACTTAACAAATTAATGTCTGTAGATAATTATCCCATACCACTAATAGAAACAGTACTAGATCAATTATCTAATTCCAAATACTTTTCCACCATAGATATAACCTCCGCCTTCTGGAAAATTCCGATCAATCCTGAATCTAGGCCCCTACTTTCATTTGTAATCCACCTGGAGCAATACCATTTTAATAGACTACAATTTGGTCTCAAATTAAGTCCCCAAATATTCGAAAGGCAGTTAAATCAATGGATACAGAAACACAAATTAACATTTGCTAATCATTATTTTGATGACTTCATAATCCATTCTAACAGTTTAGAGATACACTTAGGACACTTACAGGAATTTTTTCATTTTTGTAAATTAGAAAATATAAAATTAAATCTTAATAAATGCCAGTTTTTCAGGACATCTATTGACTACCTGGGATATAAGATTAGTTCAGGTACCTGCACTCCACATGTTAGGAATATAGATGTAATTGATGCCATAAAACCCCCTACTAACGTAAAAACCTTGCAATCATTTCTCTAAGCGCCATTAATGTTTACAACAAATTCATTCCATATTATGCGCGCATTAGACATCCTCTAAATCAACTTTTGAAAAAGAACGTAAAATGGGAATGGACGTCAGACTGTCAAAAGGCGTTTGACAAACTCAAACAACTACTTTCATCAGGTCCCATTCTCCATCTTTATAAATCAGATTTGCCCTGTCAAGTTTACTTTGATGCATCTTTGCAAGGGATAGGAAGAGTACTGAAACAGCTCCATCCAGATGAAAATTCATATCCAGTACAATATTATAGCCGCACTCTGCGCAAATACGAGCGCAATTATACCATCACCGAATTAGAGTGTCTGGCCATAATTAACACAGTAGATCGTTTCAGAGTCTATCTGGTGGGAAATTGTTTTACTATTTTCACCGATCATTGCACCTTACAGTGGCTGAAAAAACATCAAAAATCTGACAGGAAGACTCTTTCGATGGAGTTTGAGATTGTCAGTCTACGACTATCAGGTGAAGTTCATCAAAGCACCAAACAACTAGAGGCTGACCTGTTATCCCGAAATCCATTTTGTGGCCTTCTTTAAGCCACGCAATTAAAAATGTACCAAAGTGAGCTTCAGGATAATCCCAAGAATGTTCACCAAACCTCAGGCCTGACTACCGTCACCAGACGTGGTATGAGCAAAATAGTTGTTCCGCCATCCTTACGACCCACCATACTTAGATAAGCCCACCAGAAATTCAACCATCCAGGAATTTCTCAATTGACTAGGATCATCTCTGCCCAATACTTTTGGAGCGGAATGTCGATAGACATTCGTGCCTTCGTTAAGAATTGTAACATCTGTCAAATGAGCAAAACCCCAAAAGGACCGAAGTATGGAGAGTTGGCGAATTTCCAGAATCCCCACTGCCATTCGATCTGGTCTCTATGGACACAATAGCCGGGTTTGCTAGATATGGGAGTGCAAAAAATTACCTGCATGTAGTAGTAGACCACGCGACTCAATTCGCATGGACATTTCCATCTCGTTCCACCAGTACGACCACATATATTCAAGTAATAAAAAGGGTGCTACAAAGTGGTTTTCCGAGGCGTCTCCTTACAGATAGAGCCCCTGCCTTTACATCACCGAGGTTTAGGAGATTTCCATAATATCCAACCAATGCTCACTACCAGCAACCATCCACAAGCAAACAGTTTATCCGAACGTTTGAACGCAACCAGTGCTGTAGTGGAGGGTATACGGGGGTATACGCCGTATACCCTATGCTTTTAAAATTTAGATAGCGTATACCTAGTGGTTTTACTTAAAAATAGCGTATACCCTATGATTTTGTTCAAATTTTTTATTAAAAATTTATTATTTTCTTTCTTTGTAATAGTAAAAAAAAAATGATGATAAAAATTGTACTGAAAAATTGCAAAAAATTTTCAAATTAACAATTCACACAAAATATTTCATTCATTTAGTAAAAATTTCTTGGGAAAAATATATCAACTATATTCAAATTAATAATCAAACAAGCCTCCTTTAACGAAAAACGGAAAACGAATATAACCGAACCTTTAATTTTTGAAAATGGTAATTTTGTTTAAAACCACAATGAAATGAAAACTTTAAACTTTCCTAATATTTAAAAGTTATTATGTTTGCTTAATAGAAAATATGTTAAAAAATTAAAGTTTAAATAAAAATAAAGTTATATTTTCTGATGTTAAAATCATTTACAAAAAAAAGTAAAAACAACTTCTTCAAGATATATGTTCTCTTATTACCAATGCTGTATTTATCCAGCAGTGATGTAAACTAATACATAAACAATTTGGTTTTCGATTTAAAACGATTTTCTTCTAATTCTATACAATTGAAAATCAGTAAAACCCCTCTATAGTGAACCCCAATGGGACAAAGCTTTTGGTTCACTATAGCCACGGTTTGACTATTTTTTTTTACTTTTCAAAAATTTTAGACTGTATAATTAAAAAACAGCCATACACACAAGTAGAGGCTGCCTCTTAATAGTGGTCACTTTATTTTAATTCCCTTAATTGACTAATTTCCTTATATTAATACTGAATAATAATAGAAATCATTAGATAATAGGTTCTTCTTATGATTAACATACATGTACTTCTATGTCTAAGTTAAAAATCAAGACAAATCCTAGGCAAAGTTTTATTAAATATATATTCAAAGATATGAAATGATTTTAAAACATCATTATCACATTATATAATACAATTTTTACTTGAAAAAATGGCTCTAATACCTTGTTGTTTCAAAGCATTCTTCCAAGCATTGCACCATTCAAATAAAGTTAGTGTTTTTCTTCCATTTCATGTTTCCCCATATTCTTCTAGGTCTAGATTTCGTTTTTTTTTTTTTTTTTTTAACCTGCCATGCAAAACATTGCTGCCTTTAAAATCACCATAGTTAATGGCATAAAAATAATTTTTGTTTCATCACGGGACCGTTTATTTGGACTTTTTTTTTTTTAGCCCTAAAACGTACGATCGCGATCGCGGCAAAAGTTGAAGTTGATTCCTCTTTGTAACAATTTTTAATAACTTTATATTTTATCTTTTATAATAGAAAAGTTATATTCTCTTATTTTAATATGTTCTTAACATTTTGCCTATGTTGTTTCACTTTGAAAAGTTCTGAAAATGGCCTTTTTTTTTTTTAAGAAATAATGCTTTTGTTTTTAAAATGCCTTTGTTTTCTTCATTTTGGAAGCCATTTGCATTTTTTATATTTCAAATTTAATGGATGCAAAGATATTCTAATTAATAAAAAGTATAATGTGTAAAAATTTATACAACATACAGCAAAAATAAAGTGCAAAAATCAAACAAACAATGCCGCTAAATTTATTGTTTTGAAATCGCGATCCGCGAGCTTTAAACATGCTCAAAATTTTGTTTTTTAATTTTTTTTTTTTTAAATTACAATTCTAAGTTCGTTATAAGCATAGTATTTTTAATAGATTTTATCATTTTGGGACCCGAAATAGGTTCGTTATAGGGGTAGTTCGTTATTCTAAAAATCGCAAAGTCCGTTATAACGATGGTATTTTCAATGGAATGGAATTGGGAATCGGCGTGGGTTCGTTATAAGGGAAGGTTCGTTATATCCAGGGTTCGTTATAGCGGGGTTTTACTGTATATTTGAATTTTATCAAATACTCTTCTTTAACTAAAGTTGCTATGGTAACCATGCTAAACTACGTTATTGTGGACGTTAATTTTGCATATTCTTTAGTTTATTTGAAGTTAGCAAAAGCTGTTGACAAAATAACATTGATTTTCAAAAAAATATAATTTTGAAAACTTCTTTAAGTAAGTTTATTGATACTGGCTTAAAAGCTTATTTAAATTATTTTTAATTGTTGATGAAAAGTTGGTGTTTATTTTTTAAAAAAATAAATAAAATAAAGATTTTATTCAAAACAAATCGATTAAGTAAGTATCTAAATTTTGTTAATGTTAAAATAAGTGAAATTTAAATTTTCTGTACTTATACTAGCTTTCGAAAATAACTCTTCTGTTTAATTATGGACCGCTGGTTGAAGACAGGAAATTTATGTACTAAAAGAAGTTTGGAGGTAGAAGAAGATGCAGAAAAGAATGAACTAGAAGAAGCTGTTAAAAGAAATAAAAACACTGTTGGTACATCAAATGCAAGTACTATCTCAAAAAGAGCTGATATATTGATCAATATTTCACCAGAGAAAATGAATGACCAGGATTCCAAATTTGAAGTTTGGAATGATTCCCAATATATTCAATTTAAGGAAAAGTATCCATGGCTTTCAATTTCCAAAGGTAGACTCGGATGTAACATTTGCGCAAGTGTTAAAACTTTAGGGGCTGCAAAAAGTGAAAGAATTCATATTTCACCAGAATGGAGTAACTACCTAATAGAAGCAGCAGGAAAAGATCGGGCAAGCAATGAAAATGAAAATTAAAAAGCATTGTGAGTCTGAAGCTCATAAAATAGCTGAGAATATTAAGAAAGACAGAAAAAAAATAAATTAGAAGAATATGCAAACAATATGAACATTGAAGTAGAAAATGAAAATATTAAGCTTTTTAGAACTGCTTATAATATCGCTAAAACAAATAGACCATATTCTGATTATGAAAATCATATCACGTTACAAACATTAAATGGCATTAAATTAGGATCGACTCTTCACTCCAGATATTCTGCTACACAAATAATAAACCATATAGCCTGCGAAATGCGGAAAATGCTTGTTGCGAAGATTTTGTCAACAAATTCAAAAATGACTATACTAATTGATGAATCAACAACCTTAAGTAATAAATCAACTTTGGTCATTTTCTTGAAAGCATATTTAGGAGGAGAAAGTATTGATTATATTTTCTTTGATTTGTGTGAATTACAATGCCAAGACTCAGAACATATTGAAAAAGAGCTTTTGAATACTTTGTATAAACATGGGTTGAACGAAGAATATTTAAAAGAAAATTGGATAGCAATTGCGACTGATGGGGCAAGTGTCATGGTAGGAAGACATTCGGGAGTCGTAACTCGACTTAAGCAAAAGTTTCCAAAACTTTTTGCATGGCACTGCCTCAACCATAGATTAGAGCTTTCTGTTGGCGATACTATCAAAGAAGTCCGCGGAATCAACCATTTTAAAGCTTTTATGGACAAACTGTATTCATTATATAGCCAATCTCCCAAAAATTGTCGTGCTCTGGAGGAAGCTTGCCATGAATTAGGAACAAGATTTGCTAAAGTGGGTCGAATTTTAGGAGTACGATGGATTTCAAGTAGTTTTAGAACAATAAAAACCGTCTGGGAGTCATACGAGTCATTGCACCATCATTTCAAATCATCAACATATCTCGATTCCACATATCAAGGGTTATTAAGAAGATTGAAGAGTCCAGAATTATATTAGATTTAGGTTTAATGTACGAGACGCTTCAGGAAATGTCAATGTTGTCTTTAGAGCTGCAGTCTAGAACAACTACTTTACAAAAGGCGGAACATATAATAAAGAGAACAATTAGAGTCATAGAAAGCTTCAAAACATCACCAGGAGAAAAAAGCTTGCTAGCTCTTGAAGCGGCAGAAAACTTAGTTTTTAGGAGCGTAACATTAGTTCCCAATGTCAAAATTATTCCGATTGATTGAAAAAAATTTCTTCTAAGTATAATAGAAAAGTTAAAATTAAGGTTGTGTACAGAATCAAATGAAGATAATGAGCAATTAATTAAGGATATTTCAGCTCTAGAACCAAACAATTTTGACGCAGAAAATGTTCGATATGGAGAGGTCGAAATGAGACGTATTTGTCGAAGGTTTAACTTAGATGAAATGAAATGCATTAACGGCTTGAGAGATTTTGTTGATGATAAAAACAATGTTCCCGAAACACTTCAACCATTTTTCAGGGCAATTTCAACATTGCCCTGTTCAACAGCTGAATGTGAGCGAGGTTTCAGCCTGATGAATGATATAATAACAAACTTGCGGACTTCTTTGCTAATATCAAATGTTTCGAACTTAATGTTCATAAATTCAAATGGATCACCAATCGAAATGTTTCAGCCGAAAAAATACGTTCAATCATGGCTTTTACATCATAGATCATCTACTGACACTAGATCAAGAGTTTGTGCCAGAAAAAATACAGATGCATCTCGGCAGTCATTATGGGACATTTTTATGTAAAAGTTGTATGTAATATTTTACGTCTTTTTTTCAAATAAAAATATAATTTAAAATAACCTTGTTTATTTTTACCAAAAATTTATATTCTCAAGCGTATACCCTATGCTAATTTTACGACTACAGCACTGAACGCAACCCTGACCGGAAAACTTAGGCTCCTCCATCTTCAGCATCCTAGAGCTAGTTGGACTATGCTCCAATCCAAAGTAGTTAAGGCATATAACGATACCCCTCATTCCGTCACGGGATTTCCCCCATCATACCTCATGTATGGCTCCCTGCCGAAAGAACTTTCAGAACATTTAGATCCTTATCCATTGGTCACTGAATCTAGACACCTAACGTTACAAAGAACTAAAGAACGTCATAAGCTAGATGAGATCAGATTTGATAAAAATCACGGGTCCCCCGACTTTGAGGCAGGGGATCTAGTACTTACCAAAATTTACCAACACCCCAATACAGGAAAATTAGTACCTTACTTTAGTGGACCATATGAGATAATTGACAGGATATCCCCCTATACAGTTAGAATCAATAGACCTAATCAAGCTCAAAACTTAGACACAGAGATTATCCCGTAAACAAATTGAAACACTATTCCGAAGACACTAAGTACATCTTCACACCTCACTCAACGAACAACAACAGCGCGCCAAAATTACATTTTATTTACCATCATTTCCTACCTGAAATATTTCATGATGATTATAAGAATTATGCATCTACATTAAGTAACCCATTTAATCACATGAACCCCGATATTTTATTAGATAATGACGAACCAACATTAACAGCCAGATACATTTCTACTCCTGACACCATCCCAAAGATTGATATCCAATTAGAACCTTCCCTGACAACGAAGATAATGCTCCCATCCTCACCAACACGTAATCATACTCCGAAAATTAGCCCTCAATTCAGTGCTCTCCTTGTTAACTGTGACAATGCGAAATTGGAAAATAGGTCAGTTATAATCAAAGATATGTTAGTACCATTACCCATAGTTAAATATTTTAATAGGATTAAACAATTCCCAATATTTTTTCTATCCCTCCTCACAACGGCGTATATTAACCCAAACGTCTCCGTGACTATTATACATTTGCTGATTTATTTATTGCCGTCATCCCGATTAAAACAAATTCAATCAATCTTGATGTAATGTCTTGAAGAGCTTTCGATGGTCCTTTGGAACACCTTCAAGGACTTCATTAATCACTCAGAAAAAGATGGTGACCACGACATTAGGATTGATGACCCCCCCATAAGATTTTATTGTCAGAGAATTCCTATATAGAATGGCGGAAATCTATTTTTAATTAGAATAACACCACCTGTATTGCCCATTGACCACCCCGAACTGATAGTTTTTTACAAATTCATTTCCTCTTAAGGTGTCAGCAAGATTACTGATAATCACAGACCCGTCTTGAAACGATCCGTTCAGGATGTACGTCACAGAATTCAGTATGTTGCCCTCTGACAATTTGCAATAAACCATCATGTTCACACACCAACATCAAGAGATATGCTCCTTGCGCTACTTCGTTGACATGACAACCGTCCCCTTTTCTCTCCATCCCAAACGAGAAACCTTCCGAGGACTCCAGTGACCCAATTTGGATCATCCTACCAAATTGTTCGCCACGACCAAGTCTTTATTCCTCAAATGTATCCTGCCATATCAAACATTCATCCCTTTTAATCCTTGAGCACCTTTTAACAACCCCTTTTCTTACGTTCCCTATGGAAAGTACGGTACATAGAAGGATGCTCAGCCCATCATCAATCCACCAACACTCCAGCGCAGGAGATCCTCTCACACACAGAACATTCTCACAAACAGATACACAGTCGTAGCCACATAACACAGGTTCGTATCCTGATACATTTAAAACATTTAAAACTTTATGATCTCATGTATTATATATCAGATTTAATGTTTTGTTCATCTATACTTGTATATATTTGTCAATATAATATCACACAATTTTTTAAATTTGTGTACCATAGAATGAGAATTCAATTTATAAAATTGCCTCCCAATCTCAACTACCAGGTCTATTAGTATGAAATGCGAAAATGGCCGCCAGAGGGCGCTGGGCAACTTTATTTGAGCCGAAGGTGGCGCTGTTGAAGGTGTTTTGTTTTTTGACTCACGGGGCATCAGCACTCGTGCAGTTTTAGAAAAATTCAAATCGTGGAAAATTTCTGGTGCCCGTGGAAAATGGCGATTTCCGAGCCAAAAAGTGCCCATTTGCGGGAAGTTTTGTTGTTTGCCTTCAACTGGAAGAAAAGTGCCACTGAAGCCCACCGAATGCTCGAGGAAGTTTACGGCGACTACGCTCTGAGCAAATCGCAGTGTTTCAGGTGGTTTAAAAAATTCCAAAGTGGCGATTTCGAACTTGATAATGAACCACGTGGAAAACCGCCCCAAAAGTTCGAGGACGCTGAACTGCAAGCTTTGTTGGATGAGGACAGTACCTAAACGCAGGAGAAACTCGTGAAACAGCTCCAGGTGTCTCAAGGTGCTGTTTCCCTACGTTTAAACAGACTCGGAATGACCCAAAAGCTTTCCAGGTGGGTCCCCCACGAGTTGAGCGAAAGGCAGCAAGAACGGCGTTTGGTAACCTGCGAAGGGCTGTTCGCCAGGCATGAAAAGAAGTCATTTTTGCACCGAATCGTAATTTCTGATGAGAAATGGATCCACTTCAGCAATCCTACGCGCCAAAAGTCGTGGGGCCTGCCCGGCCAATTTCCAAAACAGACGCCTAGGCCCAATCGCTTCGGAAAATGCTTTGCGTATGGTGGGACCAGACCGGCGTAGTATATTTCGAGCTCCTGAAACCTGGCGAAACGGTCAATACTAGTCGCTACGAACAACAAATGCACAGTTTGAGAGAGGCGTTGAATGAAAAAAGACCGGAATGGCGTGAAAAGCACAACAAGCTGATACTGCAGCATGACAACGCTCCAGCCCACAATGCTACGGTGGTCAAAAACACCATAAAAGACTTGGGCTGGGGACTCTTACCCCACCCGCTGTACTCACCAGACTTAGCGCCGTCGGACTACCACCTTTTTACATCTTTCGGACACGCCCTAAAAAACCAGGAATTTTCGAACTCGGACATACTCCGAAAATGGCTTGTTGACTGGTTGGACTCAAAAGGAATAGAATTTTTCAGACAAGGAATTTGAAAATTGCCTGAAAGGTGGTCCGAATGTATAGCTAATCAGGGCAATTACTTTGAATAAAAAATCTTTTGTTGTATGGAATTGGTGAACTTTTGAATTCACTGAAAATTTTCGCGTTTCATACTAAAAGACCTGGTAAATAATTTTAAAATCATTTTAAATTAATTTATCCCACAAAGGTTTCATCTGTCATAATTTGTATAATACCCAATATGTATAATTTATTTTTGCCATAATTAGAATGTTAAAATGTAAATACAAATTATTCCATCTATAAATACACTGTACAAAATAAAAGTGGGAGCCAGCGTGCGCGGGCAAAGGCTACGGCCACCGCCACGTGCGCACGCGCTCATGAGTATGGAACATGTTCTTTTTTGACGCATACATGCACAATGCTTGCGCCCTTCCATTCGACCATGACGGATACAACATATATATGTGAAAAAAACAATAGAAAAAATAAATTAATTAAAAAATAATAATAAAAAATAAGTGTATTTTAATATATATATTTCTTGATTTCTCAGGAAGCCTCTGGGACCAAATTTTGGTCGTAGAGGTACAGTCTGCACCACACTGAGGAGGGCCAACAGCCCGAAATGCGTTCGTGGTTGACTTTTCTTGATTTATCAAGAAATTGGGTTAGCCAAATATTACGGAACAAGTTAAATAAATGTTTAGTCTATTTTTGTTTCACTAGATGGCGCTCTGCCATCTAGAAATGTTCATGTGAACATGATCAGGATATACCTTTTTTGCTTTTTAATATATATATGTGAAAAAATAATAATAATAAAATAATAAAAAATAATAATAAAAATAATAATTAAAATCAAAAAAGGTATATCCTGACCATGAGCACATGAGCTTTTTAGATGGCTGAGCGCCATCTAGTGGAACAAAAAAATCAACTAAATGTTGATTAAGCCTGTTCCCTGATATTTGTCCTATCCATTTTCTTGGTAAATCAAGAAAAGCCATTCACGAATGTGTTTCGGGCTGTTGGTCCTTGTCAGTGTGGTGCAGGTTGTACCTCTATGACCAAAAATATTTTAATATATATTTTGTATCATCCCTCTTGTTTCTCTCTCTGATAATTTTAATGGTATTATTTGACAATTGGAACTACTGATAAGTGAAACTAATGTATGCATAACCAGGGAATCCAATTAATGGAAGTTGAACTAGGATATCAAGTGGTGTCCAAGTGAAGACATATGCAGGCAATACAATAAGTAAGTGATATATACCTTATATCAATTGCTAAGTTGGGGAAAGAGGTCATTCACAAAGGAGGAAAAGTGAGGGGGCCTCACCATTAAGAGGGAGGTGAGAGGGAAGAAAGACTTCATGGAAAAAAGAGGCTTGTGACAAGAAGGAAATGGGGGAGTTAACCTTACCTCCCTTGAATGATCATTTTCCAGAGTAACAACTTTTGTAAAAACTCCTCTCAATTAAAGCCAACCTCTAATGAGAGACCAGGAGTATCCTCTGAGAGGTACTACTCTCTCCTATTACTGCCGTGACTTCAGCAATGGCAGAGATCATCCTTATAGGGTGGGTGGAAAGTTTCCAGTCAATGTACTTCCTTTCAAATGGATTCGCTCTTTAAGAAAAAATATTTTTTGTTGTTGTTGCTACACATTAATAAAAGTGTATAAATACATCAACTTTAATATACAATATTTTTAAATTTTTATATATTTACCCACTGGCGGTTCTCCACCAAACTCTGCAGCGCTGGCAGAGGCGCCATATTCATTGTACATAGTGCATATAATGCATATTATCTTTTTTTAAATAGTGCAGACTGTACACTTTGAAAGTATTGACAAGATGTCAATAAAATTATTTTAATTGTCTATATGACAATATTCAATATTAAAAAATGTACTTTTCAGTGCCAGGATAATCCCTCTCAGCTCTGCATGTGACCATCATTCAGGTGAACATTGGGAATGTAATATTATAATAGGAGTATTAAAAATAACTCGATCCAACTTATTTAATTCAACAACCCAAGGGATCAGAATTTTATGGTGAAATTAAAATCAGTGTGGAATCATAGTTGGTTAAATTAAAAGTAAATAGGATGATTGAGATTTAAAAAAAACTGTTGAATTAAATTTTTGTAGGAACTGTTTATTTTTCCATTATCTTAAGTTTTCTTAGGCATCTGACCCTCTCTAACTTGTTCGGGTCTAAATTTTTTACATCACTATATATATACAGTTTAGTGTGTGTTGAATATCCTATATTAAGAAAATCATTGAATTTGCATAAGAGAAGGAAAATCTTTAGGTTTATTTCAACCAATTTTATTCACCCTGTCTTAGGAGACAATCTGTCTTACGAATGCATTTTTTGCTTGGAACCAAATGGAAACAGATTTTTACTATAAATAGAATTAGGAACATAAATAGTTTGAATATTGCAAAATATAGAGCAATCATAATGGTCTTATCTTGGATCAAAGTGTTTTTATTAGTTTTTATTATTTCGACGAGGCCGACTACCTAGGAGCCAAAGGTCTCAGGATAGATATCTTAGAAGGAAATAGGCAGTTGGTCTTGTTGAAATATCGAAGAATATTAATAAAGTTTTGATTCAGGATAAGCTTGTCATCATTAATACATTTTTATATATTAAATACACAAAAGACTTTCTAAGGGTACTAAATAAATTACAGGAGAGGAGTGATAATGTGACCTAAAAAATTAATGTATGCAGAAAGTCAAATTTACTGAGCTAACCAAAGCATCATAACATGTAGTTTACTTATTTGGATTTATTGCCCTGGACACCTTGAAAAATTTTGATAGTTCCTCTAATAAGAACTGTAAACAAGCCTTCAAATATAGTCATTAGCAGTTTGAAATCTGTTCTGGAGGCAATCATAAAATAAGGTACATAAATGATTCTTTAAAAAACATTTGTGCGTTTCTCTTGCAGCTAAATATAGATTGGGCTTGATATGCATGGATAGTGCAATGGATACAGGTCCATACTGTGGAGATTGCCAACAAACTGACCAACCACTAGGGAAGATGGCAAGCAATACCAATGCTCTTCCAAGAAGAGTACAAAAGCAGGGTAGAAAACCTCAGATCTGTGAAACAAGAGCTGCTAGAAAATTCACAAAGATAATTACAAGACTAAGAATTAAGCACCGTGGAGATGGCACCAAAACCTAGAGATAAGTGTTTTCCTGCCCAGAAATGACAGCAGCTTTGATTTATAAATAGATTCAGATCCTGAAAACAACTCTACACTGAACTAGATACGGAAATAGGCAGCTTGGGTAGTGTTAGGCTAAATGGGAAGAACCATTGTGGACAAGAGGAATTCAAATGGCCAATGTACAAGCATACCACACTACAGTTAACTACTAATATACAGGGTCCTGATATCACAATATTACAACAGTAAATCTACAAATAAATGGGGGTGCAATTAATCCTTTTAGGCAGTACCTTTGAGATGATCCATTAAATTTCCTTAACCATGTAATCCACATTGTCAATTCGAGAGTAGACCATAGTTCTAATCATTTTTCTCATTGTGATATCTTATTTTATAAGGTATGGAAACTATTTGAAAAGAATTTTTAAAAAGGTACATTATATTGATATACAGTAGAACCTCCCTTTAGCGAACACCTCTCTACAAAGGACAGGTTTCATTTTCAAAATTACCATTTTTACAATTTAGCAACTCTCCGGTAAGAGAACACCACGCCCTAAAGGACAGTTTGGCTCTGCAATTAGGTGTCCTTTACAGGGAGGTTCTACTGGGTGTGTGCATATAATTTTTTCAAAAAAATCTCTCTCCATTATAAGCAAACCTTGTCATAGCAAACGGAACAAAATACCTTGTTATAACACATGTTACTTTTACAAACTACAAATATTTCTCACAATGGGTTTCTTTTAATTTTAAAATGCTAGCTTTCAAGCAGCGATGATCGCTCTTGAACAGGCTTATTTAAAAACATTGGCTATTTCTTACAAGAAGTGCATATGTGCACAGTGTGGATATTTACATGTGAAATTTAAACTAAAAATTCAAAATGTATTCAATCCAATGTCAAGATTTCTACCTACATAGGTGAGATCACTAGAGTGAATGAACAGAATCTAAATATTCTATATACAGTTACGAGCGTCCCTCTGTCACCGTTTGCTTTTTTTTTGGAATGGCGCCCTCCTATTGGTTGGCTACGGTCACGCCACCTTTGCCCCCCCCCCCCATCATGCCTCCCCCACTCGCTCTTTCGTTTTTGTAACTATTGGTTTGGAGCGGGTCGCTCTTTAAATAAATGCATATATTAGTTAATAACTAAATGGAATCCTCTCTTTCCTTTTCCCAGTATGAGACGCCCACGGAAGCCAACAGTACATAGACAGATAAAGCACATAGGCTATAGTTATTAACTAATATATGCATTTATTAAAGGTGCCAAATTTATAATTGTAACAAATAGTATTTGAATAAAAACATTCAATCGGGTAAAACACGGGCGTTGCCAGGGTCATTCAGCTAGTCACAACTAAAAAAGTTCCATGATTTATCAACATACTTCTCATACCTACAGTCTTCATTTTAACATATCAGAAGCCAAATGCTGCTATAAAAATATCAAGAACAAATATCAACATTTACTTTTGGAGTCTCTTGGAATAAAAGGGTCAAAAGTTTCTTTTAATTTAGGTTTTGCAAGCTTTCAAGAAATTTTTCTGCTCTTTAATGGACAAATACTTTATGTACAATATTTAAATGATAAACACAAGGTAATAAGACCAAATCCAAATAAATAAAGTGTGTGACATTTCGGTAACAGTGTTGTTACCATCTTCAGACAAAAGTACTGAATGAGAAATTTTACCACAGCATGTTTTAAATAGTTACTGTTATATTAGGTGGGTAAACAAGATATTAGATAAGATGCTGTGATAAAATTTCTCAATCAATACTTTTGTCTGAAGATGGCAACAATGCTGTTACAGAAACATTACACACTATTTATTTATTCGGATTTCGTCTTATTACTTTGTGTTTTAAATCTATAATCCAAATTGTGCCTTATCATTATCTATATGATATTTCTAAACAAATTGCTATTGGCATGTGCCCTCGCTACAGCTACAATAATAGATATCATAATGGGATTAAATATATATACACAAACAATTATATAGATAATTTATCAGGGATATTGTTATATTGGGTTGGGAGGTCTATTTTTCTATGGATGCTATTTATTTTTGATGATACCAGTGCTTCCAGGAATAACCGTTGTTGCTTGCTTTTCATGTCGTGGTAATGGGCTATCTCTAATATATAATGAATAGTGTGGCATTAACAGGAAGATTGATTTACCATCACAATACCTTAGATATAAACACAAGGTAATAAGACCAAATCCAAATAAATAGTGTGCGACGTTTCGGTAACAACATTATGTTGACATATATTTGTAAACATTTCTTGCAAGAAAATGTTTTTAATTAAGTTTGTTGAATTATCGTTTGAAAGCTAGCATTTAATAAAATCATTGTATGAGATATTTGTATTTTAAAAATGTTTTTCACAATTTTATCTTGAATTATAACATGTTGCTATAACCTGGGTTAAATCAATTATAACTTGACAATTATGTAGTTATTACAAGGTGTAATTGCCTAAAATTACACCACTTTATCTTAATTAAAAGAAACTTTAATGACTTTCAACAAGAATTCACTGATGATTGGTGTGGCCATTTAAATATTTTGATATGCGAGCTAAATTGGGAAGATGTAGCAGGAATTTTAAATATTAGTTTTTATACATGATTGTTTTGTAAAATGATTATTTTAATATAAATATATACTAAATGAACCAGATGATCAATAAATTAGTTAAATGCTTGCTTATTTTATATTTTAAAATAAAATAACAGAACACTTATTATTTACAATAACTAATCTGTATTGTCTCTATAAGCACTATTGTATGTTGATACTAATATATTTCTGTTCTTCTCCAAAAATATATATAATGCAAGAGAAAGATTTATTTGAAAATGCACTGAAAAATAAAATAATAAAATACTCATGTGGAAATTTGAAATAAGGAGGAACAAAAAATAAAAGAAATAATTTTAAAAACTATATCCAGTGTTTTTCTTAAATATTGAATATATTGGTTCTCTTATTGATTTAATCAATATAATTTAAAACCCCTATTTACCTTGTAGACTGTCAAGAAAATTAAAATGAAACCAAAATTTGTTTTAAAATTAGAAAAATTTTAGTTATAAAAAGAACAGTGTTTAAATGATTTTTAATTGTTAACTTATGTTGATACAGTTTTTCTAAAAATGTGAATATCATAATTCAACAGATGACGCAAGTAATGGGCATGTGCGTGCCGGGAAATTAAATTTAGACTTACCTCAAATATTTTGTGGAGTACTGTGGCATATCCTTTTCGGAAACCTATTGATTTACCAACTGATGTTAAAACAATAAATGAAATTGTTAAAACTATTAGACCTGGAAGAAGAAATGGTAAACAGGCGATACTATAAATAAATGCGAAGCAGGCGAACACCATTGTCTTTGAATTTATATGGAGTTTTGAAGAAGTGTTATTTTTGTTGAGCCGTCGGAGTTATTATAAATAGAGAATTTTACAGACCGTCGTCATCAACACGGATCGTAAGAAATAAGGGCCAATCAGGTTTAAATCGCCTGGGAAGCAGGTTTGAAAATTCAAGGACTCATTGATGTTGCAGATTTTATTTTACAATTTGAAAAAAAAAAAAACCTTTTTTTTTTAATCCTCAAAATGATTAATGATTTGAATATTTAAAAATAATGTTAGTGTTTGTAAATTTGATTTTAATTGTGTGTATATAATTGCCTTAAAAAATATATATTTCAACTTTTAAAATATTTTGAACTCTAGCTTTGGTAAATAAGCTTTTTTTTTGTATATTTGTGTGTGTGTGTTTAATTTTTCTTTTATTTATAACCTATTTTTCCTTAAAGAGTTGGAGGGGTTGTCCTAAGATTCAATTAATTAGCATAAAATCCACATTTGATTTATAAATGTGATTTATACAATTTTTAATGTTTGAAAAATAACATAGGAACTGCATTTTTTTTTTATATTCTAAAATATTTTGGAAATTTTGTCAAATTATTTGATACTCCTTTGAATTTTCAAAATTATAACTGTCCCAATGCAACCTGATAGGTCGATTGTTGCTCCTGTTTCAAACTCTACTATTCATTGAAATAAAAAGATGAAGATATCTTTGAACCTTTTAAAATGATTATTTATATGCTATATTTATTTTTAGAACTAGCGGATGTACCCGGCTTCGCCCGGGTTTTACCCGAGTAAAGGTTTATCTTTCGATAAAGTGAACATTTTTTCCGGTCCCTTGAAAAATACTCGATAAGTTGAATAAAATATAATATTAAATTTGGTTCCCTCGGTAATTGGAAGTTAAAGGAATAGTATCTTGCCTTGAAATTGTATCATTATTCATGTCTCAAATAAATTGCCATGTCATCCTGAATTTTGTCTTTCCTAATTTTCTACATTACAAAATCATCATATCATCATGATAATATTTAGAGCAGATTGTTGAATTATAACAGATAAATTAGAATATTTATCTAGATTATTTTTTGGCGAAAAGTTATTTCAAAAATTTTACTTGCTAGAAAGCTTCCCAGTACTATACTAAATAACTTCCCAAAGTTTCATGGCGTTCCTATGAGTGGTTTGGTCAGGCATAAAGGACACACACACATACATTCATTTATATATATATATATATAGATAAAAGCAGTATAAATCGGAGAATTTTTAATTCTCAGCTGATCATTTTTGAGAGAAAATATATTTTTGAAGAAAAAAACCATGGACAAGGAAGGAGATGAAGGAGACATCAGCCCCAAATGGGCCTGCTGCTCACCTGATCGTAGTAGTGAAGGTTATCCTTAGAATAGAGACCATGTTTTTAAATGTATGCCATGAACCACCAAAATGAACCACCTAATTAAATCTTGTCTCACCCTTTAGCTGAAACAGTGAGATGTAATAGTGTGATATATGTTGGGGCACGTTTTTTGTAACCATACCCCAACAGAAGGCGTATGTATAATCAAATCAAATGGATACATGGCTTCCCTCCCACATAGACTTACAGACCATTTTTTTTTTGCCCAGAAACTTAGACACTTGGTGACACCAGACTTCCATGCCGAAAGCTGATGCCTGGTAAAGAAGAAGACATCCAGAGACATCCGAGCTGGAAACTGTTGTTTCATATGTACATATATTCCCCTCACCAAAAATTTAGGTAAAGGTGACCAGAAAAAAAAAAAAAAGAGAAAAATGGAGAAGGAAGATCTCTAAAGACTGAGAAAGGAAAGCATCACATTACAGTCCAGGTAAAAAGGGCCTGGGTCAATTTTAGCCAAGACGGGGGGGGGGGGGGGGGCGATATATATATCGTCCCGAGAAAAAAGGGAGGATTGTATTTCAATCCATGTGGAAAGGAGAGGGGGGCTGGAGTCTGAAATCTTACACTACCGCCGTGGTTGTTTCTCTCTTTAGATTTTTTTGTTTTGGTAATACTATATGTTCTATTTTGATGAGGCCTGGGGCGTCTATGAAATTGATACTGGAGCGTTGGCCATTTTGATTGGTGTTTCTTTCGGCGAATGAAAATGGAGAGAGAGATGAATAAAAGAAGGTTCTTTGCCAAAAGGCAGGATTTCGATCGGAGTCGCTCAGTGAGAAGGACGATTTTTGTCGGGCCTGAGACGTAGAGGAGACCAGACCTTGCCGCCGCTTTCGAGAGAAGGTAAGCCCCTCGCCATTATGGTTTAGCCCCCCCTTTTATTTTTCGAACAGAAGCTAATCTATTTAGATTCTGAATGGGCCCTAAAGGGCTTTAAGTGACTTAAAAAGGAGTGTTAGGGTTCGTATATTTTGTCCCGCTAGAATAGATGGAGATCTAGGTCCCCCCCCCTTTTGTGTAGTAGCCAACCTAGATTTCGCATGGGCCCTAAAGGGCTATAAAGTAACTTCAGGTCACCTCTATCTAAATTTTACTATGTAAATAGCATGTCTCGTCAGTATAGACATGTTCCCAAATTTTAAGATATTTAAATAAATATCTAGAGAAATTTTCTTGTTTCCTCTGTTACCTATTTCATACATAATTTGCCTTATGGTGCTATTCCCACTGTTTAAATGAAATGTTGTATGTTTCTTACCTATTTGAAGGGAATGTTACTAATAATCAAGTCTCCCATAAATTACCGGCCACATACATTGCCGCGAGTGTCTGTGTTTCAGTGTTTTATAGATTGCCCAATTTAATAACGATTTCATGGGTTGTCTGATGAAATTGTATAATAGTGTCGCGGCTGTTTCCATCTTTAGACCATTGTTCTGACAATATTATATGCTCGATCCTTGCTTTAGCTCAACTCTTAATCAATTACAGAGTTTTTCCCCCCTTTCTTTTTTTTATTTATTTTATTTATCCTGTTTGCACGAATTGCATTACATGTGATGATGTAAAGACATATGCCGATAGTGCATCACTGACAGCTGTGCTGCTATTATACAACATTAAGGTCTTGCCGCGGGTTATATACATGGGGTTGTTGGCCTAAATTGCTATATATATATATACTTAAGTAAGGAAACTTTAATAAGTCACATCGTGTATTCTCCCTTTTCAACTATCCAAACTAGGGGAACACATCAATGTCGCCCGCCGCGGGGCTCGAATTTAGTATATGTTTCTTCCCCTATACTTTAGAAATATATACCTAATGAAAAGCCATACTATTTTAAGTATTGGTGAAGTAGTCCACGCATCCTGAGATTAACAGTCTATTATAAATCGTGAATTTCAATTTATGCTTTCCGTTTCACTGGCATTTTATCAGGCAATGAAAGTTATGTTGAGGCGGTATATACCGCATCTCTCGCCGCTGTCTTTTACGATTCACATTGTTTGTGGCAAAACCTTAATATTATCATTGATTTCTGATATCAAAGTAAAACGTTTATGGGGATGAGTATCTTTTATTCTGGTCTTCTCAAGCTTTCGAGCTTGTCCGCCCTTCTACAGGAGAAACATATACAATATATCAAGAAATTATAACGTCGCCTGATGCTAAAACTATTATGATTCTATGTACATATATATATATACATTAGGAAGTTTTGCATATTATTGGTTTTCTTAAGACATATTTTTTTGACTAAGGTATTACACATATTCTACTATTGTTTGCTATATTCTATGAATTATCTTATAGGTTAGAAATTCTATTATTTAAGTAGTTTTATAATAGTTATTGGCTAATACATATAAGTTATTTATATTATTGTTGATATTATTACCTGGTACTAGGATATATTGTGTTATATGTTTCGGGCAAATCTATTTTCTATTAATGCTATTGTGTTTTCTGAATAATAGAAAATCAATTATAAGCCTTTGATATTTGCTGTTTATGTTATTGTAATGTATTCTAGGTTCTCCTAATGCGAAAGTGTGACCTGTTCCTTTGCAGTATTGGAAAATTAGAGACCTATTGTCTTGATTAATAACATTGCGTCTATGTTCATATATTCTATTGCTGACTCTCCTTCCTGTCTCCCCTGCGTATTTTGGCTTGGCAGCTGTATACACTCTGACAAGGGAAGGTTATCCTGAATTGACAAATGTATAATTTTTGTCTTTAGTAGAGATTTCCAAGACTCTATTTCTGAAACATTTTTTTTTTAGATGAAGACAAATAAAACCATCTTGATAGTATTGAATTTTACAGTAAATATTTGCCAGCAGAAGGCATGATGAGATTACATGAAATTTAAACCAGTTATATGTTTAGTATGTTCCTTCAGTTGTAATTTGACACCGTCTTGAAATAAAGAAATTGGACGGTGCGCTATATCTTGATGCTGGATATTTCTGTGTCAGAAAGGTGTAGTTATTCTGTTTAATGAGAATTCCAATAATTATCGAAATTTAGCAGATTATCATTGGGGATTTGAACAACTGTCTTGAAAATTTTTGAACAGCCCGAGTAGATAGAAGAGTCCTAGAGTTAGAGTGGAGAATTAGTAGTACAGACTGACCACTCGACGCAGATAACTCTAGGGAACAATTACTGTGATAATCCGCCGTAGACAAGAAGAACATTGATTCTCAGGATACTCGATAGGCAGAATTTTGAGAATTGATAAAGTCATGGTTAAAGTTTACACAGGCATGTGGGAGTAAAGACAGTGATTTAAAGAGGCAGCCTTGTGTCTTAAATACTTTCAGTGGAAGCAGATGCCACTGCAAATATTCAGGTCTAATAATTTCCAAATTTGAAGTCATGCATGACGGGTTAGCACGGGATTGACGCCTGGACGGGTTTCCACTGGGATTAATCGAGCTTGCGAAAGAACTAGAAGAAGTGTGACATGTCACGCCACTGTACTAAATTAATAATTGAGAAGATTTATGTTGAGCCAACTGAAATTAGTAAAGAATTAAGAGATTAAGGTCTTATTCTTTGAGTTTTTCACTAATTTCAATTACGCGATATGGACGGCGTTATAAGTTGGGTGGAAATGATTCGGCCGCAATGGGATGGTCTCCTGGAGATGGTACGATCAAATAATACTTATTGAATGCCGGGCGGGATCGCATAAAGCATTAAACGATATCAAGAAATGCTTAAAGAAACACCCTAGAAGATTGGGGATCGACAAAATGACGACATGGAAAATGCTCAACATTGTACATTGGCAGCAAAATGATATCTTGCTATTGTATGGACGACCACTCCTTCCTGAAATGTGCAGCGGATGTTAGTCCCAGAATTAGGTCCTTTGAGGCGACACTTTCCTTTGCAGATGACATAAAGACGCATGACAAAAACAGCACATGAACATTTAAACTAACTTCAATTCCTGCCATTAATTAATTTAGTTGACCAATAGCTATAGAACCGCTGGAGACCTCCATACCCTGTGTGAATATTTTAGTGAGAAATGAGCGATTCAATTCTATGAGCCATGAGGTATCCTGTAAGATCAGAGCTGTACCCCATTCAATTTTTTTTATAGTAGCCAGTGCGAGATATTTCCAGAATGTTTGTTTCTTTTTTTTTCTAACTGTCATATAATTCGGAAACTAGAAAACTACACTATTTTGATACAGTTTACATTTAGCATCCATGAGAACTCAATATGACTATTGAACGTAGATTGAAGATTAATGAGCGAGCCAACCTAGAGAGAACGAGTTTAATAGGCTTACAATCAATAGTTGAAGCAAACTATTCGCACAAATTTGTTATGTTCTCTCTCTAAATGATCTATGACATTATAGGTTTTCTTAACAAGGTAACTACCCCGCCGAGTGTATATGGAGTTATAAAGCTTAAAGGTCATAGGCTGTTGGAATAATATTACACTAGTAATAATTAATAGTTCAAAATTAAGAGTGATAATAGATCGGGATCCAGATCCCGATGACGGGTTTCAGGGAAATACCAGAGGGATGAAAAGGTAGTGAAATGTGTTAAAAACGATGGAAGAGAGGTGATGAAAGAGGTGTTGAAAGTGATGAAAGGGCAATGAAATATGATAAAAAAGGCGTTGAACTGTGTTATAAGGTGATGAATAAGAGATGAAATGTGTTGAAGGCGTTGAAGAGAGATGATGAAAGGGCGATGAAATATGATGAAAAAGGCGTTGAACTGTGTTATAAGGTGATGAATAAGAGATGAAATGTTTTTAAGGCGTTGAAGAGAGATGCGATGGAAGTAAGTTGAAAGGCGTTGAGGATGATGAAGGATGATGAAAGAGTGAGAAAGCGTTGAATGTTGATGAGGAAGAGACAGAAAGATGCAGAAAGATGTTGAAAGAGAAAGAATTGAAAAAAGTTGGATAAAGGGTTTTGTAAATAGTAGATAAAGATTGATGGAAGAAAGTACATTTAATGTATAAAGCGTAGCTGTCGACCGCAATATCGCCTCGATAGAACTATTTCTTTTAAAATAAGACATATTATGCACTGGGGGTTTGTGTAAGCTGATTTACATAAGTTTCGGCAACAGTATACACTATTTAATAGATAGGTCTTTATTAATTACAATATTAGGTTATATATTAAATAGCAAATATGTCTTAGTGTTATGGTGAACTTTAAACAGTTTGCAGTTTTTTTTTTAACATGTGTTCTAGTGTTAAGTGTTGAAAGGAGCTTTAACACCATGTTTCAGGGTTTGTGTGTTATTTGTTTCAACCTTGTCTTTGTGCAGAATACCGTCTCACAACCTTACTGTAGTGTTTGTTGCCATCTTTAAAGATCTTCACAATTTGTTTTAATATTAGTGTGTCATTTAGAGAAAATTGTCACAACCTTATCCTTGTATAGAACACCGTTTTTACACCGTTTTATTTAATAAGTTATATGAGGGATTTTAGATATAGTATAAGAGTTACTATTTACATGAGCCAAATCGACCCAACAGTTAGAGCAAGAGGGGGGGAACTCAGATATTTCCTCCTTTCACGTGACGCGACTGTTCACCCCGACCGGTCGTGCCAGATAAGAGGGAAATTGACAGAGTTAGTGTGAACAGTTTAACTTTACGCAGGTCTACAAGGGTAAAAAGGCCCACACAGTGTAAATTCTGCTTAGACTGTCGCCTCTAACTAGGATTTTGGAGTGTGTACGGAGAATCAGCTCGATAGAATGAGAAGTTTAGAGATTTCAACCTTTTTTTTTTTCATTTAAAAACCTTTTTTTTTTTTTAAAGTAGAACTTCATTAGGATTCCTTCTTTTTTCTATACAAACTGTTTCTTGTTAAAACCCGAGTTTCAAAGACCAATGAGAATAATGTATACCATTGTGAATTAATTATTTAGTATAAATCTGAATTTTTGGTTATTATCGGGAGTAATAGATGAAGGAAGGTGTAGGAAATCACAACTTAGTGGGGGGCTATGTCTAAAATAACAAACCTAATAGGCATCCTATGGCTTGTGTTGGGTAATACAGAAACCCTATAATCCCTGGCCTTCAGGTAGTAGCTTCGAAATAGGTTTCTAATGAGGACATGAAAGGTCAATCTTTCAGAGTAAAGTTGTGAAGTATAGGGACCCTAAGCCAGGGGTAGAAGTTAAGTAGGCCCAGACCGTAGTCGATCCTCGGAAAGCACTTGAGAATGTTAGTGTTGGGTAGTGAATCGTAAACCCTATAAATCCATCTTTCAATAGAGTGCTGAGGTCGGACTACTGAAAAGGGGGTAGACGCACGACGAAGTAAGAGGAAAGTGACTTCACCCACAGTGGCTAGGGGAATGAATCAATCCGCTTTTATGAGGTGTCACGTTTAATGGTTCTTTAATCGCCCTTATATTCTGTGTGTGTCTTCATAGAATTGTCGTGAATAGTCGCTTAGTGTCAAGGCAAGGGCAGTTTTGAAATTACATTTTTTAAAGATAGGTTAGCTTCCAGATTATTTAGAATTGTTAACAATTATTGTTAACAATCATTTATTGAGTATAAAGTATTAGTATATATAGAGCTTGTACAGAGGCATTTCTTTTGAGTAACATAGGGCTTTAGTTCCCAATTTGTTTTAATTTTATTATTTTATTTGATTTCACATTGTGTCCTGAAATATGTTATTATTTGTTAGGATCTATAGATATTGATAAATGAGTATTTTGGCCTTTGTAGCAGCTTTTAACTTTAGTTTATATGCACACCGTGAATGATAGGGGGGAGGGTGTATGAATGAATTGGTGTAATGAATGTGTAAGAAGGTTAAAAACTATTATATTGTGAGCCCAAAATACATTAGAATAGGGTTAAGGACTTCAATAGGATCGATTTTTATTTTATTTTATTTTTTATTTCGAATTTTGTTAGGACCGAGAAGCCTCAAACAGGACAACTACAACTCTATCTATTGTTAGGAAAATATTCGCTCCACTTTGTTAGGTCTCCTTTTAGAGGAGTGCAAATATTGATTTCTTTTATTAGGGTAATCAGTTACTCTATTTCATTATATCAACTTGAATTTTAAGAGTCGTAGATAATGATCATATCTTGATTCTCAGGCTGGAAGGTTGTGGGAGGTTATGATCAGACCAGGAAACCCACAAAACTTCTCCTCATTAGAGGAAACGAAGAGGTATAGATTGAATTTTATGCAGGATGGGGGATTTGTTTTAGCCATGCCGTATAGCCTGGGGTATAACGGCGCGACCTTGGGTAACCGATCTGACACCGTAGTTTCGACGCTTTTAGCGTGGCTGGAGCGAGGGTATTCCAGACGGGAGGTCCTGTAAGATTGGCAAGTAGGCAGAGATTGCCCAGTTATTCAAGACGAAGTGTTTCCGTCTATTGAATTTTTTTTCGGTACCAGTTTGATCCCCCATAGCTAGCAGAAGTTTCTTCTAATAAAGGATTCGCCCTGCCATACGTTTTGTTGGAATGAATTCGAGTATAAGACAGATTCGAGAGGCAGAATAAGTAATTATTAGGACCTTCAACGAGTTTAAACTCGTTCCATGATAGGATAAGATTTTAAAGTATTAGTTAACTATAAGGACCGCGAACGAGACGCCAGAACGAGCCAATGAGTCAGAGTTTTAGAAGTGTTGTATTGAGGACAGTAGAATTAAGAGCAGTTATACAGGGAGTAGAATTCTGAAGGAATTTGTAAAAGAATCAAAATTTCAGATTGATAAAATTCAAATTTATAAGATGTAGATTTGTAGGATTCAGGTCAATGAATAGAGGGTATATTAGTAGATGAAAGTAATATGAATTTCTTGGAAGGGGGAGGTAGCTGAACTGTACACACCCCAGAGACAAGGTAAACGGAGTCACAAACAAAATGGGAGAAGTTGATTAGTTTCTCTGTCAAACAGAGAGCTTTCTTCATACGGTTGTCACCCTAGATTTAAATGGACTGTGTAGTTTAATAGAGGTCTGGGATATATTCCATTTGACCAAGATTCTAAATGACGTACCCATCTGAGTTGAGAGTATTGTAACAGAAGAATCTAACACATAAGAGAAAACACACCCTCCAGTAGGATCGGGATAGACGAATATTACCCAGTGACCAACTCGTGATTCCAGACTGAATAAGATTGAAAAACTTAACTGAAATACTAAACCTTGAACCTTCAGCGCACAAATATATATTATGTTTACATTTTCTTTTTCAATATGTTATTATTTTTATATCATATATATTATATTATAGTCATATACTATTCATTTCAACAATTTTATTTTGACATTCATGATATTAATATTTATATTAAATATTTAATTATATATATTTTGTCACCATATATAATCTTGTAGTAGTTTTCTTTTGTCATCTATCATGGGATGATTTTTATCACTTATATCTTAACATATTTAATCACTATCTACATGATATGTTTTTACTTCAATATATATGTTATACTCATCATATAACATGGAAGGATTCATTTTATCATTACATATTTCGTGCCTTATTTAATGATTACTTACATAATTTGTTTTCTGTAATTTTTATTTAGCAAAAGTCATCATGTCATAGGCTAATCATTATATACCAAGATATTTCTTTCAGCTAACTATAATTATCCTTTCCTTTGATTGTATATATATATAACTATACCACACGAATGTCTTGATTGGTACGAAAATAAAGATGCTGGCATGTTTTAGGAGTTGGACTAGTCAGTTATTTCTAAACGACTTCTTGGCGCCCAATTTTTCATATATAATATGTAATAGGGAAATGTCCTAACTGTATTGTTAGCAGAAAGAAGGTAGCAATGAATCCAGTACCCCAAGAGGCAAGGATGGGGTTGAGAGGACTTACCACTAGGAAGGCCTACTCCTCAAGACCAAAGAAGAAAGTGGAAGGGTGGTATATATACTCATGAATGGTAAGACAGATGACCTTGCTTACTTCCATACATATGATATGACTGTCCCCAATAACCTATTTTGATAACAGTGTTCTGACAGAATAATAGCACATAAAAACCCCTTTGCCAGGATGCGCAATGCCCACTAATGTTCGGAATAATAAACATCTAGAATGGCATACCATCATTTTGACTAGCCTTATCTTCCCTATAGGTTTCGGTACATCTGGCTTCACCTAGTAATGGAAAATGCATTTTGCTAGAAATGGGCCTGCTTTCATAGTAACTGATGAAAGGCAGATGAATAATGAATAGCACAAACGCATTTGTCCATTACTTGGCAGGGGGAGGATTGTTGGGGCACGTTTTTTGTAACCATACCCCAACAGAAGGCGTATGTATAATCAAATCAAATGGATACATGGCTTCCCTCCCACATAGACTTACAGACCATTTTTTTTTGCCCAGAAACTTAGACACTTGGTGACACCAGACTTCCATGCCGAAAGCTGATGCCTGGTAAAGAAGAAGACATCCAGAGACATCCGAGCTGGAAACTGTTGTTTCATATGTACATATATTCCCCTCACCAAAAATTTAGGTGAAGGTGACCAGAAAAAAAAAAAAAGAGAAAAATGGAGAAGGAAGATCTCTAAAGACTGAGAAAGGAAAGCATCACATTACAGTCCAGGTAAAAAGGGCCTGGGTCAATTTTAGCCAAGACGGGGGGGCGATATATATATCGTCCCGAGAAAAAAGGGAGGATTGTATTTCAATCCATGTGGAAAGGAGAGGGGGGCTGGAGTCTGAAATCTTACACTACCGCCGTGGTTGTTTCTCTCTTTAGATTTTTTTGTTTTGGTAATACTATATGTTCTATTTTGATGAGGCCTGGGGCGTCTATGAAATTGATACTGGAGCGTTGGCCATTTTGATTGGTGTTTCTTTCGGCGAATGAAAATGGAGAGAGAGATGAATAAAAGAAGGTTCTTTGCCAAAAGGCAGGATTTCGATCGGAGTCGCTCAGTGAGAGGGACGATTTTTGTCGGGCCTGAGACGTAGAGGAGACCAGACCTTGCCGCCGCTTTCGAGAGAAGGTAAGCCCCTCGCCATTATGGTTTAGCCCCCCCTTTTATTTTTCGAACAGAAGCTAATCTATTTAGATTCTGAATGGGCCCTAAAGGGCTTTAAGTGACTTAAAAAGGAGTGTTAGGGTTCGTATATCTTGTCCCGCTAGAATAGATGGAGATCTAGGTCCCCCCCCCTTTTGTGTAGTAGCCAACCTAGATTTCGCATGGGCCCTAAAGGGCTATAAAGTAACTTCAGGTCACCTCTATCTAAATTTTACTATGTAAATAGCATGTCTCGTCAGTATAGACATGTTCCCAAATTTTAAGATATTTAAATAAATATCTAGAGAAATTTTCTTGTTTCCTCTGTTACCTATTTCATACATAATTTGCCTTATGGTGCTATTCCCACTGTTTAAATGAAATGTTGTATGTTTCTTACCTATTTGAAGGGAATGTTACTAATAATCAAGTCTCCCATAAATTACCGGCCACATACATTGCCGCGAGTGTCTGTGTTTCAGTGTTTTATAGATTGCCCAATTTAATAACGATTTCATGGGTTGTCTGATGAAATTGTATAATAGTGTCGCGGCTGTTTCCATCTTTAGACCATTGTTCTGACAATATTATATGCTCGATCCTTGCTTTAGCTCAACTCTTAATCAATTACAGAGTTTTTCCCCCCCTTTCTTTTTTTTATTTATTTTATTTATCCTGTTTGCACGAATTGCATTACATGTGATGATGTAAAGACATATGCCGATAGTGCATCACTGACAGCTGTGCTGCTATTATACAACATTAAGGTCTTGCTGCGGGTTATATACATGGGGTTGTTGGCCTAAATTGCTATATATATATATACTTAAGTAAGGAAACTTTAATAAGTCACATCGTGTATTCTCCCTTTTCAATTATCCAAACCGGGAACCCATCATATACAAGGAGTTTGATGCCTTCAGTTCTGTCCCGCCAACATTAGCAAGAATCATGTTGGACCACACCACCTCCCCTCTGTGGTTGATTCACATGACTTATGATGGCTAATCACATCTTCAGGTTGCACACCAACTCCAAGCCATCTCTGCCTCCACCCAACCTGAAGAGACAGATTTTTTTTTCAATTTGGAGTTGTTCCACTACTGGCCTTGATTCATCTCTTCCTGTGACTAGCATAGTCCTGATTGCATCATAATTCTGGCGCCAACTGGGCAGAAGATAGAGTCCATCAATGATAGCCAATTGATGTCGCTGGATCATTTTGGAGTCCAAAAAATAACTGCAATAAACAAGTTTACCATATTATTGCTATATTTATATATAACTCTTTTGTTTATTACATTCTCTTTTTAAATGTGTACATTGATAAAATTTCACAATGGGTATTAAAGTGAATGATTAGATATTAAATAGTTAAATATCACTATTGTAGAATTAAATATATCATCATTATTTGTTGACTTTGCTTAGAATATTTGATGAAACTGATTCCAATAATTATTAATTAAACATTATATTTATTGATTTACAAGAGAGAGATCAAAATATAAAAGGGAAACTAATATTGAACAAAGGAACTTTTTTTTCTTTAGGTTAGCGCCTATTTACCTCTGAGCTTACACACACTCTGTGGAACAATTAATTGATATACGAGGTGTGTTCAAAAGGTATCGCGACTTTTGTGTTTTTTCAAAAATTATTTATTTATTCATGAATACCTATTTTGTCCCCTTCAAAGTAATCCCCATGAGATATTATACACTTGTGTCAACGGTTTTTCCAATCTTCGAAGCACTTCAAAAAAAAATCATTTTTAAAAATCTTTTTCTGCTCTTCCTTTGATGCCGTCCTTATCTCGTCAAGCGTAGCGTAACGTCGTCCTTTCATGGGCCTCTTCAGTTTAGGGAACAAGAAAAAGTCACAGGGGTCCAGATCTGGGGAATACGGTGGCTGCGGCATCATTAGTGTGTTGTTTTTGGCCAAAAAGTCGCGCACAAGCAACGATGTGTGAGCAGGGGCGTTATCGTGGTGCAAAAGCCAATTTTTGTTCTTCCACAAATCCGGGCGTTTCTGGCGGATTGCTTCGCGCAAATTGCGCATAACTTGCAGGTAATATTCCTTATTGACCGTTCTACCCTGTGGCAAGAACTCATGATGCACCACGCCCCTGCAATCGAAGAAAACTGTCAGCAAAACATTCACATTCGACCGAAGTCTTGGTTCGTGCGGCAGCTTCCATTGAGATGATTGAGCTTTGGTTTCCACGTCATAACCATAAACCCACGCTTCGTCACCAGTTATGACCCTCTGGAGAAAATTTGGGTCGTCGCGGACAGAGTCCAACATCTCATTAGCAATGTTCATACAATGCTGATTTTGGTCGCAATTGAGCAATTTTGGTACGAATTTCGCGGCGACCCGTCTCATGCCCAAATCATTGATAAAAATCGAATGGCACGAGCCAATCGATATGTTTAGGTCCTCAGCAACTTCTATAACGGTGATTCGACGATTGGCCAATATCATTTTCTCCAATTCATTAATTTTTTCGTCTGTTGTTGAAGTGCTCGGGCGTCCGGCACGCTCTTCGTCGTTCACATCTTCTCGGCCTTCTGAGAACATTTTGTACCACCGATAAACGTTGCCTCGGTCCAAGGTAGCTTCTCCGTATGCCACAGTCAACATTCGGAATGCATCCGCGCACTTAATTTCGTTTTTCACACAAAATTTGATACAGGTTCTTTGATCCATTTTTTTAAATAGGTAAAAATCGAAGACGACCCAAAACACCTGCAAGCAAAGCAGCTGTCAACAATTAAGTGAACATTCAAAATGGCCGAGCTTGTCGGCATAAGTGAGAGACATGAGTACCAACATAAAGCCACAAAAAGATCGAAATTCGAATATATGTAACCCGCGAAAATTCAATATACAACACACGCTCCCGGTGTGTAAGCCTTAATCAGCAAGTCCAAGGCTATCAGCACATTCTCGTAGTTTGTCCTTAGGGAGACTCTTCGTTAGTATATCCCCTCCATGTCTTCACTTTTAATGTATGTCAGCTTGATTCCATTTTGAATATACTCTTTCACAAAATAATACTTTCAGTTTATGTGCTTTGTTCCTGAAGTAATTTCCTTAGATTGTATCCAGTTTATTGCAGCCTGGCTGTCACTTTTTAAGGTAATTGGGAACGTTACATTGTCACAAAGTTCTTCTAGTAATCCATTTAACCATGATACTTCTGAAATGCCTTCACATATTGAAATAAGTTCTGCTTCACATGTAGACAAGGCTACTAAATTTTGCTTTCTACTTCTCCAGTTTATCAAGTTGTTGCCAAGTTTGACTGTATAGCCTGAGTAGGATTTTGCGTCTCAGGTTGTGCACCAGATCGCATCAGTACTTATTGTGAAATTGTTGTCTTTTGACTTGCATGCCAACATTTTATTTCTTGTTCCCTTCAGATATCTATAGATCCTTTTAACTCCAGTTAAGTGTATTTCTCTTGGACCATTACTATACTGATATAAATTTTAGATTTGTTTATTTATTTATTTCAATTCAAAACGCTATATCCCCCTAGGGACACTTGCGCTAAATGTACATACAAATAAAACAAAGAAAATATTCAACATGGAAAGATACACAGAAAGCGACTTAGAAAGATTCATAAATATTATTTACATATAGAGATATTCTTTGAATTTTATTTACAGTTACATCATTAAATTTAATGTTGAAGGATATGTCTGGAGTACTGTAGAAAGGTACATAAGTGATCCAATCATTTCCTGGTATACAGTTTTATCTACTGACTTAAAGTCCAAATATTCATCCAAATTTTGATTTTGATCTCCAGGTGTCTGCACACTGTTGCATTCTTCCAGTCCAAATCTGTGAAGAATTGTATCAATATAATGAGTCTGAGATAGATAAAATCCATCTTCTGCCCTTTTTATTTCAATTCCAATAAATGGTTCGCTATCTTTCTTTTCTGTTAGAATAACATATTTTTCTATTTCTGAGGCTAGGTTGTGATTAATTTCCTTACTGGTTCCAGCAATAAAGAGATCATCTACATATAGACCCAGTATTGAATATTCTTCTCCTCTCTGGAGTTTATAGAAACATGGATCACATTTGGTTCTAATCATTCCCAATTGGGAAAAAAATTCACTGATCTTTTTGTTCAAACATTTTCCTGATTGTGGTAGACCATACAGGCTTTTTTCCAATTTAAACAATTTGTTTTCTTCTCTTTTTGCATGAAATCATCTGGTTGTCTCATGTATACTGTCGATTCTAACTCACCATAGAGATAAGCTGTCTTCACATCATAAGTCTCTATGATTAAATTCTGTTGCGTTGCAATAGATACTATTGTTCGCAAGCTTTTCTTTTCGAGAACAGGTGAAAAAAATTCCTTATAGTCCACACCATATCTTTGATTGCATCCAACAGCAACCAGTCTGGCCTTTCTTTTATAGATGCCATCATTTGATGTTTTCATCTGATGTTTTACCTGAGACTTCATTTCACTCTCTGTGACAGGATTAACTTCTTTCAAGATAAGAAATTTTAAGCAAATATTTCTTCACAATTTCCTTTATAGGCAAATTATCACAATTAGTATCTTCCTGAATATCATTTGCATAATAAATTCGTCTCTTATCTTCACTATATTTTACTGATCTGACTTCATGAATTCTCTTTGTCATTATATCATATATTCTGTAGTCTTTTTATTTTAATGGAATAACCAATATTCCCTTTCTACCCTTTGGTGAAAACTTGTTTATTATTGGTTTGCTCTCAAGCCAGTGTGTCAAACATCCAAATATTCGAATGTGTTTGACTGATGGTTTCCTCCCATTCCATCTCTGCATAGGTGTATTGTGCTTGATAGACCTGTGGGGGGGGGGGGGTACAATTCTTAATGTATGCAGCTGTAGCAATTGCCTCTGCCCAAAACTTCATGGGTAATTTTGAATCAATTAATAAGGTTCTCGCTGTATCTATAAGAGTCCTATTCACTCTTCCAGCAACTCCATTACTTTGCGGTGAGTAAGTGGTGGTAAGTTGGTGATGGATCCCACTTCTCTTGAAAAGTCCTTCAAATCTAGAGTTACAAAATTCAGTTCCATTGTCGGTTCTTACATCTTTTATACTAAGACTTAATTCGTTTTCGGTTCTTTCTTTAAATTCTTCAAATCTTTCAAAGGTCTCATCTTTTGATCTCAGGAAATATACAAAGATTCTTCTACTGTAATCATCTACTATAACAAGAAAATACTTAGATTCTCCTAAAGATTGACATGGCATTGGTCCACATAAACCCATATGAATCAACTGCGGGGGTTTAACTGTATAATTTTCCATAATATTATATGGCTTCTGAACCAGTTTTCCCATTATGCATGCTTCGCACTTTGGTAACCTTTCGAATTTTAGATCCAATCCTCTTACAATATGTCCTTGAATCATTTTTTTCATGTATTCTTCATTTGTATGGTTTAATATTTTATGCCATAAACTTATATTGCTATTTTTATTTTTTAAATGTGTATTTATACCCATGATATTTTCATTTTTTGCTATTGGTACATTTCTTAGTTTTGTTTCCATCATAAATATTCTATCTTTAATATATACTTCAGAAACTAAATCATTCCTTTCATTATAAATTTTTGCTCCATCCTTATTGATAATAACAGAATTTCCTTTGTTGACTAATTCGTATACTTACAAGAAATTATTCCTTAAATTTTGAACATGTAAGATATCTTTGATGCGAATATTTTTTTGGCTTTCACTTGTGCATGTAGTAAGTCTCATATCTCCTTTGGCTATGGCTTGGGTAGTTTTGCCCTTTTCAGCTAGGTTGAATTCACTTTTGTACTCTGTCACATTTTCCATCAAAGTTAGGTTTGGGGTTAAATGTGCGGTGCATCCTGAATCTACACACCATATTTATCTATCATTTCTCTCATCTGGTGGATATTCAAATTATTTTACATATGTTTCAAATGCTTGCTCATTAATTCCACTTATCATAGTTTCCACTAGGTTATTTGAATGTTCCCTACTGTATTTGTGATTTCTATCATCAGGAGTCCATTTCCTTTGATATCCTTGTTTCTGTTTTATCTCGAAACCAGCAATCATTAGCTAGATGTCCCTTTTTATTACAAACAAAACATATTTTTGACTGAAATTGTTTAAATTTTCTATCTTTAATTCTGTATGCTTGTTCAGGCACATTCTCAACCGATTGAATCAATCTCATATTTCTTCTTGATTTTTCTTCTCTTAGAGTTTGCTGAATCTCTTCGATTGTTTCCTCTCTCTTAGATCGTAAGACAATAGCAATATTTTCATACCTTGGATGTATGCCTCTGACAATATGAAATGAAAGTTCTTTTGAGGGAAATTGATGCCCTAATGATGAACTTCTAGCAGCAATATTTTTTGCCCTTGTTATATATGTTTCATTATCTTTCATTCTAATGTTCTTTAATTCTAAGCCTATATCAATAAATTTATCTTCCAAATTGCCTGTGTATGTTTTTCTTAGTGTGTCCCATACTTTTTTCGCATTTGTTTCTCCTATGAACATTCCAGCATTTCATTTTTCAACGTAGTGATGATTATCCCAAATGCTTCATCATTTTTCTCACTCCAAATATCCCAATAACTTTTGCCTTCCATATCAGGTTCTGTGGATCGGAAATTACACATTTGAATAATTTCTACCTCTCAGACTGCGCCAATTTTCAACGCCCATCTTTTATAATTTGTTCCTGTTAATAGTTCAATTTTCGTTTGGGATAAAAAAATTAGAATTAGACATTTTCGCCTTTGTAGCTAATATAAACAAACCAATTTATTTTGAATACAAATATATATTTAATTTTTTAAAATTAAATATTGGGTAGCTTTTGAACATACAATATATAGGTATAATTTAACTTAATCTATATAAATACTTTTCATCTTCTCAGAAGTGCTTCAGTTTACCGATCAGAAAAACTTCTTGCTTAATCTTCAGATTAAATAATTTCGCTTTTGAGCTTTATATCAAACAACCACGCTCTGCTACCAATTGTTGACTTTGCTCAGAATATTTAATGAAACTGATTCCAATAATTATTAATTAAACATTATATTTATTGATTTACAAGAGAGAGATCAAAAATAAAAAGGAAACTAATATTGAACAAAGGAACTTTTTTTTTCTTTCGGTTAACGCCTATTTACCTGTGAGCTTACACACACTCTGGGGAACAATTAATTAATATATGTCATAATTTGTATATAACTAGATGTAACCCCACCACAATATATGCAATGTATGTAAAAGGTTTTAATAAAAGCTAAGCCTAAGCGAACTGGGAGAGAAGCCAACAGAAGAAATAGCCATTACCAGAATTTCATGATCCAGGAAGCAAAAGTTATTACCCAGGAACTAATAAAACTGAGTTCAAAAAACCTTCTTCTTCCGGGAGCATGTTAAGACATGACAAAGACAATGGAGTTAGCTACATACAATCAGAGTCCAGCAGGACTAGCTAAGATCCAATCAGAAGTCGCCAACGAGACGATTTCCACCAATAAGAGCACTAGAGAGTTAACGAGTTAAATCTCGGACTCAAGTTAATCAGTAGGGAGCTGGACCTGCCAAGGAACAGTTGGGAGCTCGCCACCATCTTAAGTAGTACGCTTAACCCCTTCTCTCTCAGGTCACCTCAATGTTCAGTATGTGAACAGTCTAGCCATTAGTCAAATACGCCAATAGTCTAAAGCCCTTCTCTCCCTTGATCGCTGGCCTATTTCTCAATCCAATCCTGTGTCCTTGTTATTTCCCCTGTGAGAAAACCTTACTATTTCAGCCAAACGACTGCGCCAACAATCACCAATTCAAACAACCAGCCAACAAATCCCGAAAAAAGTTTCAATTATTATAGTGAGTCGACAGGATATAATGGGAAACGAACGAGACCAAGAATCGAAACAGAGCGGCAGCGGGATAGGGGAGAGAGAGGAGATCGCGCGACGCACCCTAGCGGAGATTTTACTTCAGTTGATCGCTGCCCTCACGCAAATGAAGTTGACCCGACGCGCGGAGGCGGACCGGGCCCCCTCCGACGTGACATACGCCGCCCACCGACTCTTCCGAGCCACCGACCGAGAGATGGACGGAGCCACCCCCGCCAGGTTCCCTGACTACCCGACGCGCCACCCCGAGGAACCACCACCTACCATGCCGGACCCATACGCCAATAACCAAAGAAAAGCAAGTATGCGGACTGCACCATGCAAACAAACTCAACACTCGAACGCACGGGCAGTGCAAACAGCCCCAACGCAACACGCGAACGCACGGGCAGTGCAAACAGCTCCAACTCAACAGCACGCCCGGCGCCACACGCCTCCACAGCACGCCCAAGACGCCCCAGCGTTTCGCCAACCAGGTAGGAAGGCACCAAACCCATTTCGTCAGCCAACTGACAATGAAACTGTCCCTAACCCCTGAACTGTCACCCCCTTTTCTAATTGATACAGGCGCAAGCTTGAACATGGTGCCCTATAACCTCTATAAGATTTTAAAAAATAACCTCCCTCAACTAAAACTTTTGAAACAGTCCATAGACCTACAGGCCATAAACGGTCTTGTACCAACAATAGGCAAAATAATCCTCCCCCTGACAATAGGTAAACTAACTAAAAAATAATATTTCCATGTGGTGGAAGCACCTCTGCCATTTGGAATTCTCTGTATAAATACCCTCCGAAAATTCAAATTACCAATAGATTTTAACCAGAGCACTATATTCCAGCTTGACGCTCCATTGTCTACCACTAACTACCACTTTGCTCACCTAACCAATGAATGCACGTATTGGGAATGCCAAGCGGTGTCACAAAGGACTCACCATGCACACAAACCTTCCGCATATGGCACCCAATGCGCGCATCCATTGGTCCAAAACCAATTGCCAACATGCCAAGCTAGTCACGCGCACGCACAACACAATTTTTTCACTAAGGCCAATTGCCTTTATTATAAGTCCTCAATGCACAAGGCCACAACGGTCCCAACTCACAACAACAATGCACAAAGTGTGTCCCTCCAACAGGACAACTCTCACACTAGGCACACACGTGACCACACATCACCACACAACCGTCACGCACGTGTACAACGCAAAAAACGCGACATTCACGATAACAATATCCAGACAGTATCCATCCAACAGGACAGCTCACACACAACGCACACACGTGACCACACGTCGTCACACAACAGTCACACGCGCAAACATCGCAACAAGCGCGACACTCGCACCAAAAGGCGACAACAACACCACGCAGACACATGCACCACCACTACCAATACAACCACACCATCTACACGAAACATAGAAACAATTCACGCCATCCAACAAACACACAATCGCAAAACATTGTGATCTTTCTTAAGCGCTGTGAACGCTTTTAAAAAGTTCATTCCGGACTACGCCCGCTTGCGGACGCCACTTAACAACCTTTTCAAAAGGGATGTCATGTGGGTCTGGGACGACAAATGCCAGAAAGCGTTCACTAGCCTGAAAGAAAGCCTCACAACACACCCCACTTTACACCTTTACCAGGAAGGTCTGCCATGCCAGGTGTACTGTAACGCCTCAACACTCGGCATCGCAGGCGTCCTCAAACAGGTCCACCCTGATGGGAAGACCTACACGGTCCAAAATTTCAGTCGCTCCCTGCGTTCACACGAACAAAATTATTCCAGCTCTGAACTACAATGCCTAGCAATTGTTGAGAGTGTGGATAATTTCCGCGTCTGTTTGATGGACAGAAAATTTACCATATTTTCTGACCATCACGCATTGCAGTGGCTGAAAAAGATCAAAAACCCGTCAGGCAGATTATTTCAATGGAGATTAAGGCTATCGAGATACGAATATGAGGTTAGTTACATAAATGGAGTACAACAATATGAAACGGACGTCATAACTCGTAACCCGTTCTGTGGTTTCTTAGACGCCTCCCTCATTAAGAACCATCAGCCTTCCCCATCGGGAAATTCTAACCTGACCATTGATCACAATGGACTGCATACCGTTTCCCGCAAAGGTGTAACCAAAATCATAATTCCCAAAACACTCACCAACAAACTGCTACAATAAGTACACACACAATACAACCATCCAAACATCTCAAAGATGACGAGACTCATCTCCGCTCAATATTATTGGCAGAACATGACACAAGACATTGCACAACAGGTAAAAACCTGCCCAACCTGCCAATTAACAAAACGTATCGATGAATCCAACCAACCTCACCAAAGAGACACCGATACAGTCCACATAAACAAAATAAACCCGTACACAAAAAATACCCCACACACAACACTAACAACACCAAAAATACACCATCTACGACAGAGGAACGATTACACGTTTCCACTTAAAACCCCTACACCCGACATTTTTTCAATAGAACCATTGACAACCAAACTGACGAACAGCAAACCTGACAATCATTTAGATCCTACCATTTTCACCAAAACCCGATTTACACAACTCACCCATAATAACAAAGAACGCGACATCGCCCACCCGCAAATACATCCAATTTCAAGTTCGCCACAACCCATAGAATTACAACACGATGCCAAAAAACCCAACTCGTGGAGAAGACATGGGAGAAAATGTGCCAATTTCCCATTTTTCACGTAATAATTTTTATCTGTCTTCTAATTATGCCCTATAAACTCGCCCCATTTACCATAGTACTCTACCTTGGATTATATACCCTACAGCCCCAAAAACTGTACCAATTGCAAGAAAAAATCTTCCATATAGGCAATGCAATTTTTTAATTTCTAACTCTTATATGGGAGATAATAGAAGAAAACTTAGAGCAAATCAGGGGGCCTCAACCAAACTAATTAAGAAGGTCCAGCGGGCGTGACGTCACCCGGATCAATTAGGCAGCAGGAAGGATCAATTACAAAAGGGGAGGAAGACAAATTTAGAATGTCCCCTCGTTTCTCCCCGAAGGCCCCGCACGTCCGGTGCTTAAAAATGGAGGACGTCTCCAATTCAATCGAGGTCAACTTGCTCTCACCGTGTTCCCCCTCCACGTCCGCCATTTTTAACGATCACCAAATTGGATCCACATTCACAACGAGCTTACATATCGATTCTTACAAAAACACAATTTAATTATATTAATATCATAATATTAATATTATATTAATAAACAAATTTAATTCTCAGACAACATCCTAATGAATTCACAATCTCTATTCTTCTTCTTCTAAGACTTCAAAAAAAAAAAAAACTTTTACATTTACACAACACTCACGACCAATACACAAAATTCAGATCTCAAGGTTAAATACGAACAAAAGCACGCACATTACCACTTAAAGGATAGGAAAAATTAGGTAGCAAAGCTTTCAAGCTTACGTTTCTTCCAAAAGGAATAAACAACCACCTTAAAAGGGTCAAGGACATTCCTCGAACCCTGTATTCAAAGATCCGATTCCGGTTACGACCTCCCGATAAAACAAGTGAATATCGGGCGAGCATATCTTAAGTGCCCTAGGGAATTGCATAAAAATCCCTAGAACGCATTAAGGCTCGGTACATATTAACATAATACACTCGGCCTTGAGATTTTGAAGACGATAAACCACAAAACACACCATGTACACTTAAGGTTAATTAGATTCCCGTGTCTCCTGTATACATAATATAAAGCACAATTGGGAAGAATCATGTTTTCGCCCATGAGTCGCATAGGAAAGACAAAAATCTACGAGGCAAATAAATAAATAAAGGACTGATTGCGCCGCATGACATAGATTTTGGCATGTAACTTTTACCACAAAGATAATTTGCGAATCTCTTTCTCTACATTTTCCTTACCCCATTCATTTACATTTACTTTTATTTTTAAAATTCAAATTTCTTAATCAAATTTACCATTTATCTTAATCAAATATTTACCATTTATCTTAATCAAATATTTACCATTTATATAACAACTTTTTTTTTGTTTACAAACCAATTACTTTCTCAACCACTAAACAAATATTTCTCAACGAAAACTCACTGGTTTTCTTTTAATTTTAGATATTTTATATTTTTTATTTTTTATTTCCAAAAAGCCTTTTTCTTTTTTTTTAACCATGCACCAAAGTATCCCCTTTGATTTCTCACAACAAAATTTCATTTTTGATTTCAAAAGCCCTAATAGAAAAATTCCCTCGATTTTAGTTTCCCCATCTCGAGCTGAATTATTTAGGCACCTTTTTCTTTTTTTTCAACAATGCTACAAAGCGCATTCACTTTGATCTCTCACAACTAAATATTATTTTGATTTCTCAAAAGCCCTAATAGAAAAATTCCCTCGATTTTAATTTTCCCCATTTCGAGCTGAATATTATTTAGGCACCTTTTTCTTTTTTTCAACAATGCACCATAGCATCCACTTTGATTTCTTATAATAAAATATTTTGATTTCTCTTGCTTATACTCAACCAATATCACCAACGCCATTCTCGTTTATCTTTTATATCACCAACAATGCTTGTATATAGCCACTCAATACCCATAATTAATTTTTCACCCACAAAATTATTTTTCCCTTACAGAATTTACTTCAGGCTACCCCTTATTGAATTCTTCACATGTAGGGGGCGCATCTGTCATAATTTGTACATAACTAGATGTAACCATACCACAATATATGCAATGTATGTGAAAGGTTTTAATAAAAGCTAAGCCTAAGCGAACTGGGAGAGAAGCCAACAGAAGAAATAGCCATTACCAGAATTTCATGATCCAGGAAGCAAAAGTTATTACCCAGGTACTAATAAACTGAGTTCAAAAACCTTCTTCTTCTGGGAGCATGTTAAGACATGACAAAGACAATGGAGTTAGCTACATCCAATCAGAGTCCAGCAGGACTAGCTAAGATCCAATCAGAAGTCGCCAACCAGACGAGTCCACCAATGAGAGCACTAGAGAGTTAATGAGTTAAATCTCGGACTCAAGTTAAAACATAAGGGAGCTGGACCTGCCAAGGAACAGTTGGGAGTTGGACCTGCCAAGGAACAGTTGGGAGCTCGCCACCATCTTAAGTAGTACGTTTAACCCCTTCTCGCTCAGGTCACCTCAATGTTCAGTATGTGAACAGTCTAGCCATTAGTCAAATACGCCAATAGTCTAAAGCCCTTCTCTCCCTTGATCGCTGGCCTATTTCTCAATCCAATCCTGTGTCCTTGTTATTTCCCCTGTGAGAAAACCTTACTATTTCAGCCAAACGACTGCGCCAACAATCACCAATTCAAACAACCAACCAACCAATCCCGAAAAAAGTTTCAAATATATATATATATATGCAAAATTATTGTATTTCTTTTATAATAACAAAGGGATGTTAATGATTGAATCAAAATTAGATATAATATATTTTAAATTTTTCTAAGGGATAATAATTAAGGAATTAATCAATCTCTCTCTTGATGTACTACTGATTCCTGGAGTGTAAAAGTAAAATTTAAAAATAACTATGCATTTATTTTACTAAGAATATTCAATATATAATATAATATAATGCGGCTTGTGATTGTAAAATGACATTTGACAATTATCCCGCATGTGTTTCTTTTCAACGAAAAATCAAATTTTATTTTAAGGAGAAAAAACGATTATTTCTAACCCAATCGATGAGGTATGAAAGGATGAATTGTGAAGAGTAATGATAATAATGATTTATTATATTCAATATATAATATTAGTTAAACATTAAAAAATATCGATATATTAATTTATTATTGAAGGCATGTTGAATATGCCCACTTCCGCCTGAGAGGACCTACGTCACCACTACGTCACGGCCAGCCAATCACCGAGCTGCCCAGCGGGCAGTCCATCCCCCCTCCCCCTTTTAGATAACATAATAAAGATAACTTTCCTCTTGTTCACGTCGCCTCCATGTGCTTCATATATATCCACTTCAATCGGCAGATGTAGTGGGTTAATTGACTACTTCCTTATACTATTACATCATCTAGTCCAGCTTCAACCACTAGCCCAACATCTGGTAGCAGAGCGTGGTTAATTCGAGACACCACGTGCAAGATGACCTCGACGATGATCAACACGCCCCTCGAGAAACTCAATGATCAGAACTACAGAAGCTGGAAGTATAATACGAAGATGATGCTAATAGAAAGAGAACTCTGGAAGTATGTTACGGAGCCAGCCCCCGATGAAGAAGCCTCAAGAACAATCTTCAACATGAAGCAAGAAAAGGCGTTGGCTATGATAGCACTGACGATCTCACCGAGCCAACAGATTCATATAATGGACTGTACCACTGCACGAGAAGCATGGGATACCTTGGAACAAGTATATGAACCCAAGTCAAGGTCAAGAATCCTCCAACTGAAGAAGCAGTTCATCTCCATAAGATTCGAAGAACAAGAGACGATGACGAACTATTTGGGGAGGCTGAAGATCTGTTCGGATCACTTAAGAGAGGCAGGCGCAGAAATGCAGGATCAGGACCTCGCCTATTCAATGCTTGCTGGCCTACCGGAGTCATACGACGGAATCATCATGACCTTCAGCAACGTAGAAGACAAGGAATTCACCTCTAGCAAGGTAAAACATGTGCTGCTAGCAGAATACGAGAGACGGATGGCCCGACGTGTGAATAACACAAATGAAGCTTTGCAGTTCGGGACAACGACCAGGAAGGAAGACAAGAAGAAGAAAAATTTCACCTGCTACAAGTGCGGCAAGGAAGGACATATCGCGAGATCATGCAGAGGAAAGGCTAAAACTCCAGCTCCAAATTTCCAACCACCGAGATGTAGCACTCACGAGATAGCGGGGAGCGAAATGCTAACAGCCCTATCCTGCGCCATCCCTGACAACTCTTGGGTGATCGACAGCGGCGCGACTCACCACGTGTGTAACAAAAGGGAGTGGTTCACCAACTTCCAAGGAATAACGTCGGATCCGATCCTAACAGCGAGCGGGACTACACGAGCGGAAGGGTGCGGCGACATCAAGTTCAAGGCCTATGTGGGTAAGCACCACGTTGACCTAAAACTATGTAATGTGCTGTGTCCCTAATGTGCGACGAAACCTATTGTCAGTCTCGAGAATGGAAAATAAGGGCAAGATAGTTAATTTTGCGAACAGAAGAGCTCAAGTTTTCGATTCGGAGAACCGAATTGTTGCAATAGCACATGATGAAAATGGATTATATGTCATGAAGGGTAGAGTCATTTTACCAAACGCTGAGTTGTTTAACAGTCAAAAGAGTTCACAAAAACAAACATTAGAACTATGGCATCAGAGGTTCTGTCATGTAAACAATGACGCAATTGAGAGAATGGCAATGGGGGAATTAGTTAAGGGGTTAGAGATCTCCTCGATGGATCGAAGTCTGTGTGATGATTGTTGTGTAGCAAAGTCCACGAAAGAGCCACACAAACCCATTAGGAATATAAGATCTAAAAGGCCGTTAGAATTAGTTCACACTGATATTTGTGGTCCAATGCCTGTTAGATCTATTGGAGGAAGCGCATATTTTCTAACATTCATTGATGATTATTCTAGAAAGATAACCCTGTTTTGCCTTAAACATAAAAACGAAGTGCTGAAACACTTCGACTCGTATCTCGCTAGGGCTGAGAGAGAAACCGGACATAAGCTAAAAGTGCTAAGATCCGACAATGGACTCGAATATTGCAACCATGAATTTAAAACTAGGCTAGAGCAACTTGGCATCAAACACGAGCTAACGAACACATACTCGCCACCTATGAACGGCGTTGCAGAAAGAGCTAATCGAGTGTTGTTGGACATAACCCGATCTTGTTTACATAGCGCCGATCTCCCTCAGAGATTCTGGGCAGAGGCAGTAAACACTGCAGCTTATATAAGAAACAAGTGCTACAATAGCGCCCTAGGAGATAAAGTACCCGATGAACTTTGGTCATCAAGAAAACCGAGTGTTCGCCACTTAAAAGCTTTCGGGTGCTTAGCATATAGCCATATCCCCACAGAAAGGCGAAAGAAACTGGACAATCGAGCAAATAGGTGCATTCTTGTTGGTTATTCTTCCCAGACCAAAGGCTATCGTCTTTGGTGTCCAGAAACTCAACACGTAATCCAAACGAAGCATGTCAAATTTGACGAATCCAAGATAGGACTGAAGTGGACTAAGGTTGAGGATGAACCTGAAAGATACAACCATATTTGGATAGAACCCGATAACCAGCTTGAAGGAGATATAGATCTAAAACCTGGAGCGGAAAGAGAACGTAATGATGATACGAGTGATCAGGATTTAGTGGGGGTAAACAACGACGACATTGTTCAAACTAGGCCTAAAAGAATTGTACGAAACCCTTATGGACGTGCTGGAAAGCCAAAAGCAGAACTGCATTTCCTAGATATCATCGAACCCACAACTTTCGAACAAGCCATAAACAGCAAAGAGGCACCGTACTGGAGAAGGGCCATGAAGGATGAATTGAGAAGTCTTGAGGATAGAAATACATGGACGTTGTCCGACCTACCACTTGGCAAGCGCCCAATTAGCAGTAGATGGGTATTTAAAATAAAGACTAACTCAAAAGGGGACGTTGAAAGATTTAAAGCGCGACTAGTTGCGAGAGGTTTTTCTCAAAAACGAAACGTTGACTTTTTTGAGACATATTCGCCAGTAATAAATTTTTCGGTCATCAGAATGATCTTTGCATTGACGATAAATAAAAATTGGTACAATCGACACCTCGACGTCGACAATGCATATCTGTACGGCGAACTGAATTTTGAAGATAAGGCGGTTATCGCCGTATATGTCGACGATCTAGCTTTGTTCGCGGAAAGCGAGGACATTCTGACAACTGATAAGGAAAAGGAGGAGATAAAACACGTCCCTTACAGAGAACTTATAGGGTCTCTGCTATATCTTGCAAACTCATCGAGGCCTGATATGACGTTTGCCGTAACTAAATTAGCACAATTCTGTAGTAACCCAGGCGAACGACACTGGCAAGCTGCTAAACATATACTAAGATATCTTCAAGCTACTAAGAATGTTTCACTCATCTATAAAAGAGGGTCTGATGATATACTAGCATTTAGCGACTCAGATTGGGCTAATGACATAGATGATAGACGATCAACTAGCGGGTCAGCTGTTACTATTAATGGTTGTTTAGTGTCATGGAGATCTAAAAAGCAAAATTGCGTGTCATTATCTACAATGGAGTCTGAGTACATTGCTCTCGCCCAGACCACTAAGGAAATATTGTGGATAGCACAAATATTAGAGAATTTGAAATGCCTGACTAACGCCTCACGCCCAATAACAATATTCTGTGATAATAGAGCTGCCATCGAGTTTTCTAAAAACAACATAGAAAACAATAGGTCGAAGCACATTGACATACGGTATCATTATATAAGAGAAAAGGTCAACAGTGGAGACATCCATGTGAATTACATCTCTACCAACGACAACCTGGCCGACATCTTCACCAAGGGCCTCAAAAGGACTGCACATCAGAATGCTTGTGCAGCTATGAATTGTCTGGATACTGGCATACTACCCGACATATCCAAAGTGGGGGAATGAAGGCATGTTGAATATGCCCACTTCCGCCTGAGAGGACCTACGTCACCACTACGTCACGGCCAGCCAATCACCGAGCTGCCCAGCGGGCAGTCCATCCCCCCTCCCCCTTTTAGATAACATAATAAAGATAACTTTCCTCTTGTTCACGTCGCCTCCATGTGCTTCATATATATCCACTTCAATCGGCAGATGTAGTGGGTTAATTGACTACTTCCTTATACTATTACATCATCTAGTCCAGCTTCAACTAATAGCCCAACAATTATTATAACATTACAATAACTAATCCTTCTATGTTATATAAAACAATATTGAATAAACTCAATTTACAGCATGGAAAATTGTCAAATAACATTAAATATTCTTACTCTAATCTGTAACATCTTCTTTTAAATAATCAGGTGTTCGTCCAATTTCTAAGTGATCTAATGTCTTGGGTATTCTTTCCAGATTTTTTCTCTGAGTCTCTTTTTAAATATTTCTTATTCTCTTTTTCCTTGTTGCTCTTTTCTTTTGGCTCTGTATCTTCGACTGCTCTCTCCATACCACCTTTCTTCCTTCTCATCAAACTTCTGGGGATCTAAGCACTACCTTTTAAAGATTCTAGCTTACCGCTTTTCCATTACATTGTATTTAGGTAAATATAGGCTTTTTTTGCGCTTGAACTTTTCAGGGTAATTTTTCTTTTATCTGCAATACTTCTTTTAGGGTGGAACGTGTACATTCTGGTAGTCAACTTCTGACCTATCAATAACTCGCAGGTGTTAGTGCTGTTAATCAATGGGGTGTAGCCTGAATTTAGAGGTCGTGATCGATGGATTCCAGGGAAAGTTGTGGGTGAAAAAGATCTATAATTTGCACACTTTTAATAAATAGACATGTGAAAACCTATTAGAGAGATCGACTTAGAAAATGGTGGGAAGGCAAAGAAAATGTTGAGTTTAGGAATGAAGACATTTCAAGAAAAGAATCAGTTGTGGTCTTCGGGGTTATGCTGCACCTAAAGGGACACTGAGTCACTGCCAGCGGGACCAGATAGCCAGCAGCAAGAATCAGACCAAGGGACCAGAATTATGATAATGCAAGCAGTCCCTTGGAGTTCTCTCGTCCTTCCGAACTCCGTGATCAGGATTGAGGAAATACCTCTCCTAAAAAGGAACCCACATTGGATTAAGAGACCTCCTTCGAGATATTCATGTTGAAGAGAAAAGTTAGTGTAATATTGTCTGCCGATTTTTAATCTGTTTAATTCACAAAAAAAATCATTATCTTTGTTTTGTTTTGGGTGATTTTTAGCCTTATTTGTTATTGTGGACATGATGTAATTCTTTTGATGTGTAACATTCTCGAAATGAATGAAAGTTATTTTTTTGTATTTTGACTTCAAGATATTGCTCAATTAACGGATTTATATGAAAGACAGTGAGGCACTAAGGCAAATTAGCCTAGTAATAAGACATTCAAAATAATATATATTGAACAAATGGGCGTTATTTTAAGAAAAAGGCATCTCCTGATCATATAACTTTCAATTAATTGATCAGGAGAGAGAGAGAAATGCATTTTTCTATTTTATCAATTTCATCCCAGGACAATTTCACTTTTGTACTTTTCGAACAATATTTTGTTGAAACTGAACATTAGGACATATATTATGGTAGACGTGTATTTGACGTGTAGAGTTCACATAAATCGAATGGTACACGCGGGAGAAATAAATTGTTGATATGGTAGACTAGAGCATTATCCCTTCGCCCATGGGGCAGAACGCATACACATATATTATACATATCCTTTCATTCATATCTATAAAAATGAAATCCAAAATCGAGGTTTGTTATCGCGTTGCGCAAAATCTACAGAATTAATCATTATGAAATTTCGCATGTAGGTAGCTGAAGATTTTGTTTAACATATAGGTTATTCAAAAAACTAAAAAGGTCAATGTGCTATTTAAAAAATATATATAATCAAAAAGCGTTAGTTCCAGCCTTTTGGCGCAGCACTGGTCGCGACGATAAATGAATTTGATTGGTTAATAATTTTACACGATGTATGTTTTTAAAAGGTAAGATTATCCAATCGCCGTGAAACTTTAGGGAGTTATTTACTATACTACCGGGAAGGTTTCTGGCTTGAATTTGATTTGAAATAAATATTCGTTGCAATTTTATTTGCAAATTTTCTACTTTCACTCGCAAGCAGCGCCTCTCACGGCATCTGGTGAAATTACATTTATAAATTGTAAAAATGTTAAAATGTGTTCCTAGTATAATAAATTTAATATTTAATTTGAGGATTTAGTAATATTGTAGCGTAGAAAATTAGTCTTGGAATATTCTGAGATGTAAGCGTATTTATTGATGACGTCACGGCGACTAGTCGACAATTATTAACAAATCAACCAAACTATATACAGCTAGAGAATATCGAACAAGCAAGCTAGGCAACTAAATGATGATTTAGCAAATGTTAAATTTTAAATCTGTTTCAAATATTTTCGTTGAATAATTAAATTAAATTAAATAATAACTTATTTCTTCGCCAAATCCTATAAATCCTCCTCTCTCCTATAAAGAGCATCGACCCATGCTCAGAAGAAGACTTACATCCTCAGTCTCAAGGCTCAAGGCAAGGTGATAGGGCCTGAGATCTTTTCGCGGGTCTGTGGTTGTTGTGTTCGTTCAGTGGGGATGTCTTCTTCCTGGACGCTTGGCGAGTCATCTTCTGGGTCCTCTTCTAGGTGCTCCTCCTGGTCCTCTGGGTTTAAATAAGGCTTCATTCTACAAACGTGAATTAAGTCTTTTGTTTTACGATGAACTTGCTGGTTTCCGAATGTCTCAACTTCATGGTTAAAAGGGTATGAACGTGTGGCGAAGCACAACCAATGGGATGGAACCCTTTGTCTCGCTAACGTTTATTTCGATCTGACAGGCACTGCCCTCAAATGGTTTGAAAACAATGAGGAAAGCATCCTGACCTGGACGGAGTTCATGTCACAATTAGAAAATGTATTTGGAAAAAAAGAAGGCTCAAGGCTGCGAGCCGAGAAAATACTCAAACCTAGCGCACAATTAAAAGGCGAGAGCACCGAATTTTACATTCAAGACGTCCTGCGCCTCTGCAAAGAGGTAGATTCTCACATGAATGAGGAAGATAAAATATCCCATCTGATGAAAGGGATAGCCGAGGAGCTCTACCAGGCGCTTCTCCCAAGGGATGTACATAACACTGAGCAATTCGTCACCGAGTGTCGCCGAATTGAAGCCCTACACTGTAAGCGAGTGACCCCAACCAAATACGAGCGACTACTAAATCTCTCAGTGATCATGATGACAGGGAAGATCTGTCATCTATGATTAGGCAAATTGTTCGTGAGGAGGTACAGCGGGCATTAGGCTCTACTCGAGAGGAACCAAAAATTAATAACATCGAAGATATGGTAAAGGAGGAGATTGGAAGAACCCTGGCGCCAATCTCAAAGTGTAGGAGAAGTCTCCCACAGAAGGAAAGACCCCGACAGTTTTTTAATACTAGGCCCAAACGATACGACCGCATCCTGAACCTCATCACCGAAAACAAGGAGGAAGATGCGAAACAAACGAATGGCGAACCATTGATGGAAAGCCGATCTGTTTCCACTGCAGGCGCCCTGGTCACGTCGTCCGCTACTGCCGTGATAGACAGAGACAAAACGAAGAAAGGCGAAACCAATACTACCAAAAAAGACAAGAACCAAGAACGTTCTATAACACTCGATCCGATTTCCAAGAGCAAAATGATGATGTTCAAAAAATGAAAGCCGCTATCGAAGCCCTTCCCCAAACCCTGGTCGTAACGGACAATTTTCGTCATCTGCTAGGAGATCCGGTCCTGGGATCCATCCTGCACCACCTCCACGGCTACCTTCCACCTGAAACCACCATCGGCCGGCTGCAAGCGCGGCTGGTGCGCATCGTGGCTCCCCGGGCGCTACTGGCTCGTCCAGTCTCCGAGGGTGGCGTCGCCTGCTTGACATCGCGGGCCAGCTTCATCTCGCCTGCCTGAAGTGGGTCCAGGCCTCATTTCTCGGCGCTGCCAACAGCTACTCTTGGCTGGTCCTCATCCGGGCGCGGCTGACACCGCAGGCTCCTGACGTCTGGCTTTCGCCTAGGAGGAGGACACTTCTGAGCCTCTGGGATGCCATGTCCAGCGTCCTCGAGCTTGACCACAGGGTTCTGCGGCCAGCCTGCCTGAGGTATCCTCATCTTCGAGGAGACAACAAGTTCCTGCGGTCGCCAGACCTGCTGGCTCCCGAGCGCTGCTACGGGCGACTGTCGGTGACTTTTCCGATGGCGTCCTGCACTAGCGCGCTCCTAGACGCGCAGCATCTGGGGGCCTTCTGCCAACGTCTTCTGCGGGAAAACACCAGCTCCAGGTATCGTGCGGAGTACGAAGCGGAAACCATCGTCCTTCGGGAATCGGTGACCCCCATTACCCACTTCACCAACCAGAGGGCGCGCCGGGCACTGGATTTGGCACGGCTACAGGAGCCACCTGTTGCCGAGATAGCTGCGTGTCGAATCTCTACCGGAGATGTGCCCCACTCCATCCCCTGGGCTGACTTGCGTCGCAACTGCTTCTCGGGGCACGACGCAGATATCGCTCTACGTTGGCCCTCCATGCCCTACCTCATCTTGACCATCCTGCTTCGAGGCGTGCCACCTGTGCCGCCTGTGGGTCCAACGACAGTTCGGTGACCCACAGATATTGGAGTTGCTGAGCCGTGCGAACCCCTGCTCCGGGAGGTGTTCGCCTCCTGCGAAGTGCCACTGGATCTGCAAGCCTGGCTCTTCGGCGTCGGCCTCCATCCCGATGCAATGAGGTTAACCAGTGTAGCGAAGGCTGCTATCTACAAGTACCATCTTGGTCTCGAGATGGGTAACGCCAGCTACTTCATCGACCATCTTATATATACAGCGGCTGCATACCATCTTCTGAGGCATCGCTGAATCCATGCAGCTGAATGTCCTGGATTCCCATTAAGCCCAACCAGCGGGGTATCCGAACTGTTCAAAGACATCCCAGTTGTTCTCGAAACTTATTTTACTGTTCTTTTATAGGTCCGTCTATCGGTGCATCCCAATCTTTCCCAGCTACCCACAACCGCTGAATCATAATCTTTCCTATCACAATAACGGGCGCCAACCATCCCATAGGATCGTACAGTTTTGCCACCAGCGATAGCATGCCACACTTCGTAATTTCATCTCCTTGTGTAGGCTCCTGGAAGCTGTACAAAAAGTAATCCCCCGCTGGATCCCATCCCAAACCGAGCGTTTTCACCACTTCTTCGCCATCAAATTGGATTTTCTTTAGACGGGCATCCTCGGGTATTTGATTCAGAATTTTCGGATCATTGGAGGCCCACTTCTTGAGGACAAATCCCTCTTTTTGTAAGAAACATATAAGTTCTTCTCTCAACAGTATGGCCGACTCTGAATCCTCTGCCCCGGTCAATATATCATCCACGTATGTTTCCTTCCTCAATGCTTCAGCCGCTCTAGGATATTGACTGCCCTCATCAATGTTCTTAGGGCCAGGAAAGGAGCCGGGGAGGTGCCGTACGTAACAGTATTCAACCGATAGGGAATCATCGGCTCATTAGAAGTCTCTCTTCACAATATTTTCTGTCGGGCAGCATCCGTTGGGCACACCAGCACCTGACGATACATTTTTTCTATATCAGCCAGCATTACTACCTTATGATGCCGCCAATTCATTAAGATGGTAAATATATCTCTTTGCAACTTGGGACCGGTATACAACCTATTATTAAAGGAGAATCCGTTGGAGGTCACGGTGGAAGCGTCAAACACGACTCGCAACTTTCGCCGATTTCCCCATACCGCATGATGAGGTATGAAACAACCACCCGGGGAATCCTCTGCCACCAACTCCGGTAAGGGAGTCATGTGACCCAATTTTATGTATTCTCGCATGAATGAATGATATTTCTCCTTTAATGGCACTTGCTTGGCCAAACGTCGTTCTAAACTAAGTTGTCGCTGGACACAAATAGAGACCGAACCCCAAACAACTCAGGAACTGGCACCTTCGGGTCAAAAGGGAGAGGAACGATATATCGCCCACTAGCTGTCCTTTTCACCTTTGTCTTATATAATTCTTCACAGAATTCATCTTCGCCCGACTTGGCAGGTCTAATGGGGACCTCTTCCACCTCCCAGAAGCGCCTCAATATGTTGTCTAGCTTTTCTTCATAATTCACCCGGATGTTGTACACCATGTGGGGGCTGCCTTCTCCTTCACTGGGTAATTTTCCCGAAATAATCCAGTCCAATCGGGTCTTCTGCGCGCATAACTGGGTTTTCTCATCATACTTAAATTCGGGGAGTAATAAGCGTTCATATACGTCTGCTCCCAGTATTACATCCACTCGGCCACTTGTCTCAAACTGAGGGTCGGCCAAATTGAGGGTCTTCCAGCTGGACGGCACAGGGATACGGAGATCCCGACTAGGTAATATCCCAGTCATTCTTCCCACCACCAACGCCTTAATCGGCATGGTCCAACCTGACTCTGTCAACGACTCCACCGAACAGAAAACCATCTGTTCAACATGCTCTCCTCTGGTGTCGTTAATCCCGTAGATTTGTGCGTTGACCTTTTGTACCGGAACAGTTAATTGATGAAGAAGATCTTGGTGGACAAAGGACGACTGAGACCCCTGATCCAGCAACGCCCACACCGTGATTCCTACGCCCTGAGGGCCGACTATGCGAACCCGAGCTGTCGCTAACAAGGCCTTTGGATTGCGGTTCTCACATGCATCCCTGATAAAGCGACCTCCTGTTAACCATTCGAGGCCCGCGGCTCTTCAGTGTTTCGGCTTTCCCTTTCCCCATGATCACGATTTTCTATGGATACTTGCCTTGGTAGATGCAGCGCTGTATGATGGGGGCCTCTGCAGTGATTTGAGTTCTGCAGGTTGCCCTCATATGGCCCACCCGCAAACAGCGAAAGCAGGCGTTAACCTTTCTCATTTCATCCATTCGTTTGGTCACTGTCATGTAACGCCAATTTGCGCAGTCCTGGATCCAATGTCTTCCTTTACAACTTAGGCACAGGGGAGTCACTCTACCCTGAGCATCCTTTATCTGAGCGGTGTGCATTCTGGCTACATGATGGCCATAGTTCTTCCTCTGGGATGATTCCTCAAACCCCTCTCTCATATACTCAAGCCATTGTTCCCCCTTAACTTCTCTTCTTAAGAACTCGAGGAGTCGCTGTAATCTTTGGTCTATTGATATTGGGAGTTCTCCTTCATCCTCACTATACCCCGCCAGCGCACTTCTTTGCCATATCCTCAACATGTGTTCCGGCAGACTTGACTCCACTAGGGGGTACAAAAATGAGGCATTCTGCTGTGTAGTGACGCCCAATGATTCCAAGGTTCTTAAATGGGATTCGACCTGGTCATACAAACTTTCCAACGTCAAGGTCTTTTTCCGTGCATATTTATTACAAGTTTCAATAGTTGGCGTACATAGACCTCGGTCAATATTACTTTATCCCCAAACCAGTCTTGCAATTCTTTAACCACCTTAGGATAATTTTCTGTGGTAAGCGGGTAACTTCTGACCAATCGATCCGCTAGGGTACCAGCCTTCATTGATTGTACAAGGTATTGTAACTTCTCTACTACATACAACGCTGGACATCATGGATCGTCTTAAATTGCGACCACCATCCCAACCACTCGAGACATGTGCCGTCATAAACTGTGAGTGCCATCTTAGGTAGTTTGTATGATGACATACCTTCCTGGGCGCTCCTAGTAGGGTCCAGATTACTTCGGCCTTGGTGCTCATTTTCCTTTAACTGGAGATATTCAGCCACTCGAAGTTCCGTTCTGATAAAATTATTTTCATACTGGACCACCATATCTTGCTCCTTTTCCAGATCATGCGGAGTTATTATTTCATCCTCCAACATCAGGTTCATAATTTGTGAATTTACATCTCTGAGTTGGTTATCATTAGTCTCCAACACCTTAAAATTTATCCTGATGGTCTCCCGGGATGGAGATTCCTTATCCAGTTCCGCATCAATTTCCTTTATGCTCTTTGTGGCAGATGATCGCAACAACGTTCGGATTTTCTGACTCTTTTTCATATTGAATTCTTAACAATACTTCACTTAGTTGATTTAAATAATTTCCTTTAACAATCAGCTTAATTTTTTAAAGTTCTTCAGAAGCATACAAATTTTCTCAACTTCTTTAGAATTCTTTCTCCTTCAATTTTCTTAGCTTCTTTAGAATCCGGCTCGAGGGACCAAATTTGTTTAACCTTGGCTGGAGGCGGTGTTCTGCTTACAAGTAGTACCAAGGGTTTATGCCTCCGCCACCTTCTGAGGACTGTAATTGTTTGAGTTGAGGTGATCACTCGTTGAATCACAAAGGGAGAGTTATTCTATAAAGGAATCCCACACACGGGCGTAGTTACAAACACACTGATTTTATTTAACAAAGCTATCCAAAAATTTACATACTTGGCACTCGGTAACATTGATTAATTTTACAAACAAAAGAACATTATGCAAAACAGCTAGAATTTTAACTATTATGTAACAACAGTTAGAAGTTAAATATCAATATGAACAAGTATATTGCAATGATGTTGTTAGTCTATTGGAAGCGCTTGGTCATGACCGTGATACAGAAGAGTGGCGTTTATTCGTTGATTCTTCAAAAATTAGCTTGAAAGCTGTCCTCCTTCACAACGGAAATAAGTTCCCATCAGTGCCAATAGCACATGCATCTAACATAAAAGAGACTTACGAAAACATGAAACTGCTTTTGAAAAAGATAGAATATGAAAGATACGGTTGGAAAATATGCAGCGATTTGAAAGTCATTGCTCTCTTGCGTGAATTACAGCTTGGATATACTAAATTTTGTTGTTTTCTGTGTGAGTGGGATAGCAGAGATAGGGAAAGGCATTACATTAAAAAAAGCTGGTCAAACTGTAAAATCTTTACTCCAGGACATAAAAATATTGTAAATCCTTTCCTGATCGATTCATAAAATATTTACTTACCACCATTACATGTTAAACTGGGATTAATGAAGAACTTTGTCAAGGCAATGGATCGAAATGTCAGTGGATTTGCCTACCTAAAACAAAAATGTTCTAGCATAAGTGATGCGAAAATTAAAGAAGGCATTTTCGTTGGACCTCAGATTCGAGAATTTCTGCAGGATAGAAATTTTCAAAATAGTTTGAATGAAGTTGAAGCAGCAGCATGGAATTCCTTTAGAAACGTTTGCAAGAACTTCTTAGGAAGTGTCAAGGTTGAAAATTACCGAGACATAGTTAATGATCTGTTGCTTTCCTACAAGGCACTGGGATGTAACATGTCTCTCAAGATCCATTTCCTGCATTCACATCTGGATTTCTTTCCAGACAATCTTGGTGCAGTTAGCGATGAGCATGGTGAGATATATCAAGCATGGAGAAGCGGTACCAAGGTAAATGGAGTCCCGGTATCCTTGCTGACTACTGCTGGACACTCAAGAGGGATGTACCACAAGCAAATATAGAAGAAAATCCACTGTCACTACTTTTCAATAAGATAAATATATTTCGTTCATATAGGCCTATATATTAAAACATTTCCAAATTTCAAAAATGCGTGATAGACAAAACTAATGGTATATTTGGAATCATCACAAAGAGTTAAATTTAGATGAGATGCTGTTTCTTTTAGGACAAAGAAAAATAATTTTTGATAAACCAGTGTAATATTTTTACATTTTTTGCTGTATTTATCCCAATACCAAAAAAAAAAAAGGCTGTCATGCAAAAACCATGGGTGATGGAAATTTTCTGATTAGATTTTTGAGTTCAGCATGAAAAGTTCAGCAAGAAAACACCATCAGGTTCTCTTGGGCAAAAATGTTGTTAACCAGTGTTATTTTTGCAATCCATTTTAGTTGTTTCAAAATCAATATTGTTTAAATAGATGGCAGCTTTTCCACCCAACACCCGAGGTAACCGCCCCAGCGCATTAACCCTTGAAATTGCCTGAGTTGGGTGAGTGACTGCGATGGATCTTGACTGCGATGACCATCTTCTCAGTAAGAATAAGAAAAAATATGTTTATAAAAAAATTAATCCAAAATACTGACATGTAAATATTTTTTTTTTTAATAAAAAATAAAAGAGCACATGGAAATTAGGCAAACATATGTGTTTGCTAATGACTGCGACTGCATTTTAAACGCTTTTTAAAAAAATAGATAAAAAAACAAAGGCCAGAACAAAAATTAATAAAAAATACGAAAGTCATAATTTACATACAGTAACGCTAATTTTGTCAAGCTTTTTTAAAAGTTGCATTGTGTGCATTTACCGTAACTTAGTAATATAAATTTCTCTCTCAATACTCAATACTTTTGTAATACTTTTGTCTCGTATTTACTCCTCGTAAAAAAGTTCTTCAAATGAAAAAAATAAATATCCAAAAATACTAATCAAAATGTAGCCGAAAATTTTCCTCAGGTTTATAAAAAGCGACATGTAAAATTTGGTACCAATTGGTTCAGTATTTTTTTAATTTATCGCGAAACGACAACAGACTTTGACTTTTATATATAAGAATATATGATTTATATATCTTTTTTTTTTTCTTCCACAATGATGTGAACAAATATCCAGACGCTTCGGAAATTACCACTAATAGCTTTCACCAACAATTGGGTACTTTTTATGAATACAAATACCAAATGAGGATTATACACATGCTCAGATATTTGCCAAGTTACAGGATATATTATCTAACACAACCATAGTATATTTCTATCTAATGAATCATATTCAATGATGTGAACAATTATTCATATATCTAGTAAATAATACCATATATATCCCATAGCATTCATTGAATAATTTTGTACTTACAAAAAAAGTACACTCATGTATAAAACTTATAAAATAGAAGTGTAAAGTTTTTGATATCGCTGGCTGTCCTTTTTTTTTTAAAAGAAGACATAGGCAATTTTGTTCACACTTGGTTACCTCTTGTGTCTTCAATAAAAGTCACTGTATATCAAATTTCTTTCAAAATTATCGAAATCCCGTTATACATGCCAAAAGGTACAAATTCCTAAAGTTTTGTCGATCCAGAGTGCATCTAATGCCGTATAAAAATTACAGACATTTTCGTAATCACGCTTTAATTACGCTTTTATATAATTTCAATTGGAATAATAAATGGTGGGTACAAGTTCTCAGATATAGATTACACAACCAATTCCATTTTATAATCCAGCTGCTTGACCAAGATGAGGGTGTGTGAAATGCTGACTGACAGAAAAGATTACATCCCCCCACAGCTAAATTTACCCGAGGGAGGGGCACCCCGCCCAGAAGTTAGCGGCTTTATAACCCTGGTATCAGAGAACAGCTCTCACATCAACAGCAGGCATGTCTCCTCTCTCCACCGTCATCTTCTGTCTCCTCCTGGCCGCCCCAGCCCTGGCCACCTACCTGGATTCCCCGAGTCCCTACAAGTTCGGCTACGACGTAGATGACGGCTACTACAACCGTCACCACCACAAGGAGGAGTCCGACATCTACGGTGCCAAGACGGGGAGCTTCGGCTACACAGACGCCCATGGGATCTACCGCCATGTGTCTTATGTCGCTGATGGACAAGGATACCGGGCGTATGTGTCGACCAACGAGCCTGGAACTGCCCCACAAGATCCTGCTGATATAAAAATGTATGCCAAGCCTGTAGCTGTTTACCCGAAGCCTAGCTACTACAAGCCCGAACCTTCATACTACAACCCCAAGCCAGCGTACAACAAGCCTGAGCCAGCGTACAACAAGCCTGAGCCAGCTTACTACAAGCCTGAACCCACCTACAATAAACCAGAAATACTCTACAACAAATACTGAATAAAAAATGAGAAAAAAAAATATATGCCATATAATATTGTGATTCTAATACCACTATATATAAAGTTTGTACAGAAAAATATATATTCTTTAAAATAAGCCTTCTGATCATTATGCTTGTTAATTTTATATGAATAAAGAAATATAAATACAAATCAATATAATAAGCTGGCTTCTCCATGAATTAACTCACATACACAGATATTTACACTGGTAGGTGAGAGGTTTATTACAAAGCATTTTTCTTGAAGAAACATCAATGGTTTAATGGCTACATTAACTGACAATCAATTAGCTTTGATGGTTTAATTTAAGTGTAGGTAAACCTTTATAATTCTCCTTCCTGTAATAATGAGATTGAGGCGGATATTACTCTTATTAAATGGCTCATAAGCAATGTGACATGAAATTCCAAAGTGTCTCCCTCTTGTCCATTTGTTCCCTTCAACTGATAATAAAAAGAAATCACTATAGCATTTTATCTAAATAAAAAAATGTCGCCTCTTCCGTAAAAATAAAAGATAAAACTAAGCGTCATCTATAACATTTTAGGATTGATAAAAACTATTTTAACAATCAAAATGATTAATGAAATTTCTTAAATATGAGTGATAAGGTTTTACGAAACAGATTAAAGACATTTTGATTTTTCACCCCAAATCTGTTTCAAAATCTATATATTTATATATTTGTATAGAAATATTTACGAAAAATTGAGCAATTGATATAGAAAATGTATTGATTAATATATTTATTTATCCTACACTAATTATATTTTTAAATGCCAATATTTCGACTGAATAGGAATAAGGATTGTAAGTTCCATGGAAACCCGACGACAGTATCTGCGACCAAGAAGGTCCATATAACCTCTCAGCGCGTCCATTCCGAAGAGGTAAGTCACGGATTTCTGCTCACGATCGTCTCTCCTCAGTTCAACAAGGTGGAAGATAAACACCCATCGCTTGGAATTAATTCTGCGTTAATGGCCGCTAACACGCTGCCCGACGCTACTAGCAGAGTCCACGGTCCAGTGCGAAATCTGCGAGAATAAACCAGAGTTTAAAGAGTTTGAAAATAGAAAGATCCATAAACGAAAAATTTTAGGCCAAATTAAAACTTACACTGGAAATTTGACAGCCTCGACGGCCTCTGGGAGCCTGCCAAAAAGGAAAATGTGCTAGACAGGCTTAAGATAGAGAGCTTAAGTCGGAAGGACACTACAACAGATATAGAAAGACAATCTACATCGCCGTGGCGATCATAAACGAACAGGGCGTAATAGAGAAGTTATCAATATTAGGGAAACGGCAACAGTGGTTCCAGGATGTGAGCAAGGATAAAACCAAGAAAAAAAACGAAATTATCGAAAAGAGTAAACTTTTGAATATTCAATGATGACATACTAGAAATGGCTCATCTTCATATCATACTACCGTACACGTTTTAATCCATTTTACAAGCGAGATGATTATCTATATAGATAATACCGTAACAGAGTTTTCCATTGTAAAGTCCTGAGCTATCTCCTCCGAAGATTCTGAACTACACATAACGATCTACAGGGTGATCCAAAAGTCCCGCACAACTTTAAAAATTAATAACTCCGCGAATATTTGCGCTAGAGCAATGCGGTAAACACCATTGTGTTCAGGATGCAATGGGATTTTTTATGGCAAATAAAGAAAAATTCGAAATTGATTTTAGTTACAATTTTATTCGCCAGATGGCGCCCTACCAGAATCAGAGATTCAGCGGCCAAATTGTTTGATAAATTGAAAAATATAACTGATCGACACGTATTTTTCCTTTTTGAATACCAGGAAAGAACCCTAATAATATCAAATAACAAATTAATAAAACACCACTTCTCCAAAAGTATGAAGAATTGGTTAACGATTTTAAAATACAATCAGAGATATGTAAAATAGGTAAATGCAAATTAAAACATGTAGCAAAAAAAATTTGATATTTTAGATACGGTTTGTTTCCAAAGATAATAAATTTCTAATATTTTTAATTCAACTCTCTCTCATACTGTACCCAATTTTAAAAAATGTGTCCCCTCAAATAAAAATATTTTTCAAATCGACCTTTTGCGTTGAAAAACGTGGTAGTAAAATCATTTTGTATTATTTTTTTGCACAAAATTTCTAAAGTTATTGGTGTACAGAAAATATTCCTTATGCTATTTCTTCTAATGAGCGAAAAGCGAAAAACTAAACATAAGGGGAAAAATTGTTTGTACCAGTGTTATTCGAGAAGTTATAACACTCTGGTTTGCACGACATAATATGTGAGCAAATGACAAACAAAATATTACTGTTCACAAAAAAAAAAAAGAGTCAAGATGTGAGGACAGCATTTATTATCCCCATATCCCAACACAAAGAGCTGCAGAATATTGGTATATAATATAATACATGGCAGCTTATATAACACATGAGGTAACTGCCTTCTCTCTTGTATTAGGTCACAATCCTTGCTCAATGTGGCACCCTTCATTCTCAATCACCGCCTGCAGACAATAAATGACAGAATGGACAGCATTAAATAACATATCTGTTGAAATTGATAAAACGTGCCATCTGATAGAAGCCTTCAACATGGCCAATGTGGTAGGCCAGCATCGAAAAACACACGATTTAATGTACCCCCATAAACAAAAATCGCAAGGCGTCAAGTCTGGTGATCTTGGAGGCCACTGGTATATAAAGTGGCGACTTTTCAACGAATTTCAACGAACGTATCCTTCAGCAATTGTTTGGCGCCGCAGGAGATATGAGGAGGTCCTCTAACTTTCATGAATGTTATTTCGCTTAGTGCTTTTTCCCTGCAATATGGGAATACCCTTTTCTCTCAAAAGTTGAACATAACGTTCACCAGTTACAAAAACGGTTTTAAAAGTTCTTCCATTGATTTTTCAAAGAAAAATGGCCCAATAATAAAAGAAGAAGTGAACCCACACAAAACTGTAACTTTAGGCTGATAAAGTGGCATTTCTGTAAAATTCGTAGGGTTTTCTGTTGCCCAAAAGCGGCTGTTTTGAATGTTAAATTCTCCGCTTAGAGAAAAGTGAGCATCATCTGTCCACAGAACATTCGACAGCCAGTTTTCATCAATATAAATTTTCCGGAAACCCCATGCAGCGAATTCTTGACGCATCTCAAAATCGCCAACTTTCAGCTTGTGAAATCTTTGAATTTTGTATGGGTACACACAATAGAGACATTAAGTGAAGCCTCTTCGAATATCAGAATCATACTCGGCGATTTTAACGCCAAAAGTTCAACTTGGGGATCATCTGTCAAGGATAACAAAGGTGACCGACCTCGACCTTACACCATTAAATAAGGGAGAGAACACCTATCTATCCAAATCCACAGGCACAGAATCCGCAATAGACATCACAGCGATAAATTTCAACATCGCACCCACGACACAATGGAAAATCCTGAGAGGTGCAATCAGTGACCACAGACCAATTTTAACAACCCTAAACTTAAAAATTGAGAATGTCCAACAGAATAAAAGAACATGGAATTTTAGGAAAGCCGACTTGAAAAAAATTCACAGAAAAGCTTGAAGAACTGTGCAACGAAAAATTGAATTACAGAAAGCTTGACAAAAACTTGGAAAACTTCTCTTCGAATATATCAAAAGCTGCAAAAGCATCGATACCTAGAAGGAGACGTTAGACCTGTGGATACCTTACTGGAAGGACCCCAACATCGGGGCAATGATTGCAGAGAGAGACAATATCAATGAACTTCTTTAAAAAATAAAACAGAAGAAAAGAGAAAGTAACACATTGAAATTAGTCACAAAATAGAACAAGAAATTTGGATATGCAAACAAGAGAAAAATGGCAGAATTCTGCGAAAAAATGGATCCAAGAAAGGACAGCCAACACTGTAATACGATTAAAGTGTTAGAAAACAATCAAAACCAACACCAATCCTCCAATACTCTAACCGATATGAATAGAACAGCGAGAACGAGAACAAACAGATGACTAACATAATTGCTGAATATCTTTCAAGCACTTCCATACTCAACTATACGAATGAAGACAGGACTCTAAAAATAATATAAACCAGTTAGTTAAACAAGCAAGAAACTTCCATCAACAAGATATTTTCTCGAGAGACTTCACACTGAATGAGCTAAACTCATCAATAAAAAAATCCAAGAGGTCACCAAGAGATAATCTAATATTTGGTCAAATGATTAAACACTTTGAAGACAAAGCTAATAAACAACTCCTACGAATACTGAACATTTCATGATAAACTGGTAAACTACCAAAGAATTGGAAGATATCAATTACTGTGCCAAAACTGAAACCAAACAAAGATGCTAAGGAATCCAAGAACTATCGGCCAATTGCTCTCACCAGCATACTTTGTAAAATAACAGAACGAATTATCCACTCTAGGCTCATAGTCTGGCTCACTAACAATAATAAAATAAACTTCTACCAAACTGCCTATAGATCCCAGCACTGTACGACTGATCAACTGTTCTACTTCTGTCAATCAATAATAGATTCTTTCCAGGAAAAACCGCCAAAGAAGACCACGGCTATATTCCTTGATATGACTTCAGCTTTTGATCGAGGGTGGAGGGAGAAATTACGTGAAAAGCTGCACAACATCGGAGTAAGAGGATAAACCTTAACCTGGATTGCAGACTTCTTAAGGGGAAGAAGGTTAAAGGTTCAGGTCAATGGAGAATTTTCCAAGGAAGGAAGTACATGGGCTGGTGTACCTCAAGGATCTGTGCTCAGTCCTCTACTCTATCTGCTATATATTAACGACATCCATCCTTACCTCACTGAAGACTCAAAGGTTGCCTGTTATGCAGACGATATAGCGATATGGCACACAAGTAGCAGCATAGAAAAATCGTTAAAAATACTGAACACATCAATGAGAGGACTGGAGAAGTGGGCAATGGAACTCCAAATGACCATAAACCCAATAAAACCAAACCTATGCGTCTTCTCCACTGACAAGGAAAAAGGCATATATATAACCACAAAATAAGCATAAACAACCAAATAATTGATAACATTAGAAATCCAAAATACCTAGGTGTGATACTGCAGTCCTGGATCTTTCCAGTTGGTCTCGAGGACCACGCCATCACCATCTCTTAAGCGGCGAAGTACGCGATCTACGTATTCATCGTAGATCGCAAAATGCGTGGTGTCGCTGGAGACCCACTGGCGATTCTCCACCAAACTCTGCAGCGCTGGCAGAGGCGCCATATTCATTGTACATAGTGTATATAATGCATATTATCTTTTTTTAAATAGTGCAGACTGTGCACTTTGTATGTATTGACAAGATGTCAATAAAATTATTTTAACTGTCATTGATGAGGAATTGAAATTTTCAAAACACATAATTAGCACCTCAAATAGAGCTACCAGAAAACTAAACATTCTGAGATGGCTATGTAGAACAAATTGGGGAGAAAACCCAGAATTCTCAGAACAACATATACCACCTTAATAAGGCCGATAATGGAATATGCAACACCGGTCTGAGCTCCCTCAAGCTCATCACTAAAAGTAAGACTAGACAGTGTTCAAACAAAAGCGGCCAAATTAATCACTGGTACAGTTTCATCCACCAACAATGAGAAAATTCAACAACAACAACAACAACAAAATAGCTTTATTAGGGCATCTTGCCCTGTACGGATTCTCCGTGGAGTTACAGACAATATTAACCATAAGAGAACAGGTGAAAATATAGTATTTACAGTCAAGGTATGTCAAACAGGGTGACTTTTTATTGTGCCCCTGTTCTTCTCTCTTCCATGAGTGCAATTTTATTCCCAACCGGAGAAAATTCAGAGAGAATGTGTTCTAGACCTACTCGCTCGAAAGCAGAAGATAAAATAAAAACAACTTGGATCGGCACTTCGGAAACGAGGGACCAGAGGACGAGATCTCTCTGACCACTTGTGGTTTGGTGGATCCGCCCTTTTCTGAGAATGAGGTGAAACTGACGGCTTTCAAGTTCGGGCAAAGGAAATCTCCTGGTCCCGAAGGAATCGATAACACGGTCGTGAAAGCCCTGTTAAGAATGCACCCATCACTTCTTGCCAGGTTTTTCAATAGGTGCCTGGACACTGGTACTTTTCCTGAGGCATGGAAGGTTGCCCGAGTAGTGCTTCTCGAAAAGTCTGGTAGAAAAGGTAATTCTCCTAATGATTATCGTCCGCTTTCTTTACTAGCGTGTCTAGGTAAGGTCCTGGATAGCCTACTAGCTCAGTGACTGAAGCACTGGCTAGAGAGTAATGAGCTCCTTTCCTCTTTCCAACATGGTTTTAGGGAAGGGAACTCCACAACCACGGCTCTGAACGAGGTGTTAGAGGAGTTGAGATGGGCTTAAATAAGGGTGCTTGGGTTCTTCTCGTGGCCCTGGACATTGATGGCGCGTTCAACTCCATGAGCTGGAACAAGATGATGAAATTTGATGGACATGGGTTATCCTGATAATTTGTGCAGCTTGATTCGTGACTTCCTGAGGGATAGACGGATTAGCCTCAGTTTTGGTGGGCGGAAGTTGGTAAGAACTGTGCTAGGGGTTGCCCCCAGGGCTCTTGCTGCGGACCTATTCTGTGGAATAACCTGGTAAACACCGTTTTCCAGGAGGAGCTACCTGAGGGAGCCTGGCTGGTTCTCTATGCTGACGACCAGTTCCTCATCATTGAGGCTGCTTCGAGAGCTAGGGCTGAGAAGTGTGTTGAAGCTTCTCTCCAAATCCTCTCGAACTGGGCCCATGACTCTGGCCTTAAGTTCAATGTCTCCAAAACTAAAGCCCTCAGCTTTAAGCCTAGGGACATAAGAACTAAAAGGAAAGGGATCAAATGGGCACAAGCCGGCTATCCGGATGAAAGGACGGAGGGTAGCGTTGGTCAATAGGATGACCATCCTGGGGGTGGTCATTGATGACAAGATGGGTTGGCAATACCAGGCGGAGGAGATGGTGGCGAGAGGCAGGGAGGCGTTGTGCAGGCCTGTCCTGGTTGGCTCTCAATAGGGGGGGGGGAGAAGGAGGGTACTATTTTTAGGAACCTCTGCTTCTCCTGTGTCGAGCCAATCCTGCTATAACAGGGATCAGAAGGTGGCAAAAACTCAAGAGAGCGTGCAGAGGACAGCGGCACTCAGAATCACAGGGGGATATCGCACTACCAGCAGTAAGGCCTTTTTGGTCCTCGCTGGGCTTATTCCCCTGGGATTGAAACTAGAGGAGGAGACCATCAGACAGAAGATCTATGAGAACAGTGAAGATGCCCTGGGACTTGAAGAGGGTGCCCTGGAATGGAAGAGGGACCCAAGGAAGCCTCCGCAGTGGTTGCCAAAGTGGAATTGGAGTCCTGGAGGGCCGACAGGGATTGGCACGGAGGTTTTCACTGATGGTAGTAAGTCTGGAACCAATACTGGAGCTGGAGTAGTGATTTTCACTAATGGAGAGCTGATCTTCCAAGCAAGCTTAACACTCAGAGTGGACGAATTGGTCTTTTCAGCCGAGCTGGTTGCGATCAGGGTAGCCCTCAGAGTGTGTGCCGAGAAGAACTTCAGCCCGGACTGCCTCTATTCAGATTGTATGTCGGCCCTCGTTGCCATCAATCTGGTGAAAGGGCAACTCGCGCATCAAATAATCCAGGAGCTGGAGATAACGCGGGCTCCGGAGCTCCATTGGGTTAGGGGACACAGCCTCATCGAAGGTAATGAGTTCGCAGACAGGCTCGCTAAGGCAGGATGCTTTAGAGGTAGATCACTGAGGACCCCAGTGACCAAGAAAGAAGTTTATAGGAGGATCAGAGGGCACGTCCAGGACTTATGGTTGGACAGATGGAGGAACAGTGTGGAGGGGAGAGAGATATTCAATTGGGTAACAACACCCAAGTACCTCTGTACCTAAGTACCTCCCACAAATTCATTAGGGTAATTCGGGACATGGGCTCTTCCCCAAGTCTCCACAGATTTAAAATTAAGAGAAACCCTGATTGCGTCTATGGAGAAAGGGATGTGAATGCACGCCACTACGTCTTGGATTGTCCAAGGGTAGTGGGTGTGCAGGAAGAGAGAAGGAGGGCGAGGGGCGCGATCGAGAGTAAGCTGCTGAGAAATCACAGCAAGCTTCTTGAGAAAGCCCACGACGTGGCAGCTGAGCTTTTCCTCAGCTGTGAGTGAACAGAGTCGACCGGGTGCTGCCTCCCCGCGGTCCCTGCTGGACACAGTAGATAGTTTCCTCTTTTGCTGTGTTTAAAGGCCACCGGTATAGAAATCCTTCCAGACACGTTGTCTGGGAGGTGGTGTTTCCAGGTACAATGTCCAAGCTCTAGCTTGGATACAGTTACTTGGCTTATGAGTTGAACAGAATAGCAGCGAAGGGCATGCTTCGGATGCCGGCTTGTGGACCGAAAGGTCTGGGTGGCCATCTGCTTCTAGGGTGTACCAACTGTGCTTAGGTGGGATCCTCCAGTTCTTGTTTATTTTTGTTTTGGCTACTGTTTCTATTTCTTTAAAAGTAAGTTTATTTTTCTGAAGCAAGGGTTATTTTGTGCCTTTTTTCGCTAGCGCATCAGCAGCTTCATTGCCTTCAATGCTAACATGTAAGGGTATCCATTGAAGGTGAATTTTTGAGGTATTGAGAGTTTTTGGAGATAACCAATTATGTTCCTGCTTACTTTGTCTCTAAGTTCCCTTGTGTGACTCAAGTGTTGTATGGCACTTCTACTATCCGTAAGAATCCATATATCGTGATGTTTAGTGTTTCTGATGGATTTTAAGGCTTCATAGATGGCTATAAGTTCTGATCTGAAGACTGAGTAAAAATCTGGGTTTCTTCTGTTTATTTTCTCATTGCCATTTGTGGTTTTAACGAGAGAGTCACTGTCAGTGTGTCCCAACTCGTCTCTGCTACCATCGGTATAGATAGTTATTAAATTTTTAGGAATTTTATTAATTATTTCTAATGATAATTGTTTTAAGTATTCTGGATTTTGGTATTGTTTGTTGGTGGGTTCATTTAAAGTGGCATTACAAATAACATTTTGTTAGTGATTCTCATGGAGATATTATTTCTGCTAAATAATATTTTTTCACTTTATATTTTTTGAGTCTTATATTGGATTCCCAATTAAGTATGTTATTGAAAGTTCTTGATTTTGTTTATATATTTTGGCAGATTGTAGCCTCTTCTATCCTTTAATTTTTATTTATTGTTACAAAAGCACGAAGTCCAAAGGACTATTGTGCTGTGCTAGTATTATTTATATATATATGATTAATTATTTACACGATGGATTAGTATTGTTTTGTAAATTATTGTACAAATAGTTCTAAACTTAACAAAGTTCTCATAAGATAGAGTATATACACAAAGAGAATTTGGTAATGTTTCAAAGTATCTACATACAATTTGATTAGTCAGAGGGCAAGATAAAAGAAGATGCTCTGGTGATTCAACATCTAAGCGGCATTCACATGTTGGATCATTGATAGCATTCAGTTTGAATAGGAAACTTAAGAAGGGTCCTTTGCCAGTTAAGAATAAAGTAGTGAATTTATCAGAAGAAATGAAATTTGGGACAGCAATTGGAAAGAATTTCTTGAACAGTTCATTAGATTGAGAAAGATAAAACTTAAATTTTAGATCCAGATATAGTTTGTTTAATTCTTTTTGAAGGGGTTTTTTGAGTGTTCGATCTGTGAGAGAATTTGTCATATTATACTTTGTTTGTAATAATTCAAGATAATCGGACAGTAAAGGGGTTTTCGCTAGTATATGTGTGATGTAAGAAGATGAAGTCCTATAAGCATGAATGCATCTAATAAGAATTTGATATTGTATAGAATTCAACTTGGATCTTTTTGCTGCAGTGATAAAAGGAAACCAAATATTTGATGCATAGCTTATTGTAGAGCGTATCATAGCTTTATATAAGATCAATCTACGTCGAGTATCAATGCCCCAAGTACGTGCACATAATGAGAATAATATATTCTTAAGTTTCGTAGCTTTCATAATTATATTGTCAACATGTGTTCCAAAATTAATCTTATTCCTTTGTCTATGATTTTTAAAAATAACTCCCAAAATTTTAACAGTTTCTGATAGTTGAATTATTTTTCCATCAAAATTAATGGGCAATTTTTCATAGTTATGTAGATAGAGTATACCTGTTTTGTTTGGACTTAGTGAAAGTTTTACCTTTTCACACCATGCTTTGATTTTTACTAAACATTTGGTAATATTATACTGAAGATCATAGATGTTTGAACTCCATACCACAAATGTCACATCGTCCGCGAAAGCAATTACTCTAGCAAAACTTTCGTTAAAAAATAAGTTGAAATCATTAAGTAATATATTCCAAAGAATAGGAGAAATAATACCACCCTGGGGACATCCCTTATTTATCTTTTTTATACACTTTACATTAGTATATTTAAACTCTACACTCCGGTCTTCAAAGTAAGAATTAATTATTTTTATTAGAACCGCTGGAAAATTTGCCTTGTCCAATTGTTGGAGAATTGCCGGATGCCATGCGTTGTCGAAAGCTCCGCTGATGTCCACTGTTACTATTGCCGTATTTTCTGTTTCTCTTTTCAGAAGACTTAATTTAGTTATTTCTTGTAAAGCAGAGATTGTTGATTTTTCTTGTGTAAATCCATGTTGAGCAGGATGCATAACATTATTACTATTAATATGATTTAAAAGTTCAATATGAATTAGACTTTCAAAAATTTTACCTAAATTAGAAGACAAGCTTATAGGGCGGTAGGCTTTCGGATCTTTATAATTTTCTTTATTAGGTTTTTTTAAAATCATTACTGCTGACTTTCTCCAGGTCTCCGGATAATAATTAAGTCCCATACAAGCATTGAACAATTTTGTTAACACAGGAGATATATGATGAACTGCCGTTTTGATCATCTGATTGCTTATATGATCTATTCCTGGAGCCTTGCCATTTTTAAGTTTTTTAATTATTGAACAGATTTGAATATTATCAAAATAAATGATTTTATCATTAGAAAAAGTATAACTCTTGTCTCTGATTAATTTATGATAGTTTGTGTCAGAAGATTGACAGTCATTCGGAAATAGAGAAGATAAAAGATTTTTCATTTCTGATTCGAGCACATCTTGAGATACATCTAGAATTGGTAAATCAAAAGACCTAGGAGAAATTTTTTGTTTAAAAGTTTTGTAAGTATTACCAAAAGGAGATGTATTTTCAACTTCCTCCAGGAATACCCTCCAGCTTACATTTCTTGTTTTTTCAATAATATTCATATACTTATTTCGTATTTCTTTATACATTTTTTCATCAAATAGCTGTCTATTAAACCGTTTACCCCGATAATATAGATTTCGAACATATTTAAAATGATTTTTAAAAAGTTCCAGTTCATCCGTCCACCAATTAAATGGATTATTATTTAAATATTTTGGTTTTAATCGTAGAGATGCATATGCTGCTTCAATTAATATGTCAGTTATGAGAGAAACTACACAGTTTATATCGTTTATATTTACTATTTTACCTAATTTCATCATTGCCTCATTTATCCTAGACACATTGATTGCCTGCTCATATTTTTGCCAATTGGCTCTTTTTTCTTGAAAATACCATGTAGAATTATTTTCATGTAATAAACTTTCTGTTTCCAGACTAATGTCGAATGAGATTGCGTGATGGTCTGTGATTTGCGAAAGATTTAACGTTTTCCATCCATTAACAAGTACATGAGCATGACTATTAGTAATAGTAAGGTCTATTATACTTAATCCTCGACATGTTTTGTTTCGATTGTTATGTATGAGCATATTGTGAAAATCAATTATAGGTTGAAGTCTTCTACCGTTTTGATTAATAATATTATCAAACCACATCTGACTTCGAGCGTTAAAATCTCCAGCTAAAATCAATGGATTTGTGTTAAAATTTTTAATTAATTTATCAAGGAATTGAACATGACAGGTATCCATTTTATTAGGGTGTATATAAATATTTGAAAGAATAATTTGCCGTTTAGTAGTTTGTACTGATATAGTGGTTGCAAATGAATTTGAAAACTCTTTAATTAATTTACATGATAAGAAAGGGTTTGTAACGATTGTTGCGGTATATATTGGAACTCCCGGTATATTTGCATAATATATTTTTGAACGCATATTAAAGATTACTTCATTATTTATACTATATGGTTCTTGAACTATAATCATATCATATTTTTCTTTAGAAATAAATTCCCTTATTTCATTATTAACCAAATTGCTTTTCCGCGTGTTTTGTTGTAGAATTTTTAATTTGAACATTGACCAAATAAAAAAAAAACAAGAATAAGTCTATTCTAATCCAAAGTAACAATAGCATGATCTAAATCTGCATAACATGTTCTTTGTATCTCATATTTCATTTGTTGAAGGAACACAGGACATAATTTGTCATTAGAACGATGATTATTGCTATTCCTATATTTAGGATGTGTAGAGCAATTTATGCACTTGGGCAAGGATTGACAGTTAACATGTTGGTCATTGTCTCCGCAATTTTTACATTTTATGATGTTACATGAATTTTTACTATGACCATAACTAAAACAGTTTTGACATTGACGTACAAGCACTTTATCCTTCATATATGTAACCTGTATGTCTGTATATATACGTTGTAATTTCTTCATAATTTGGTATGTAGCCGGGGAAATGCGGAGAACAACATCCTGTACATCAGTATTTGATCTCATAGCGAACAGAACCTTTATCTTCTTCTCTCGACCTTCTAACTCTGGGTTCATATTGCATAAAATCGAAGGCAATTCCTTAATATCTGTAGATTTAGTAATTGACTTAAGAACAATTGTAGGATCTAGTGGTTTTGGTGCATAAATTAATGCTTTTTGATTTACCTCATCAATCTTTTTAAACTCTTCAATCAATGTATCCAAATCTTCACCTGAATCAACTTTAAGTATTACGCCAGATTTTGATTTTATTATTTTATTTATTTTGACTTTAGATCTATCATTTCTCATCTTTTTAATACCATTATTTACTTCGCCTAATACTTCAGCCGGGGAAACATTTAACTTGGATTTAAATATTATTGTTTTATCCGTTACGTTTTGATTTTGCATAACTATTTTATCGTCTTCACTAGTAACTCTCGTAGCTTGAGCATATGACCTATTATAAAATTGACTTGAAGGAGATATTTTCTTTATTGATTCGTCTAGATTTCTAAGTCTATCACAAATAGAGCCATTGATTACAGCGATATCTCCCATTGTATCCATCAATATATTCAATTGCTTTAGCAAACCCTGTACAATTGTAAGATCATTTTGATTTATGCTTTTATTTGTAGATGAGTACTTTGATTTTAATGTGTCAGCAATTTGTTCCGAGATGATCTTATGCTGAATCCTACATTCCTCAGTACGTTTTTCAATTTTATCGACCATATTGTTCTAACAAAGCGGCAAGCGGTCGCGCCGCGCCGTCTGCTGATATGCAAATCAGCTGTATATAAAATGTTTAAGTATACTTAAGAGTTGGTTATTATATGTATAATAATATAAAAAAGTAAGGTATAAAAGATTTTAAATTAAAAAAAAACAACTCTAAAAACAAATTTGAAGTAATATTTACCGGAATTCGCGGAGCGCTGCAAAAACACGTCCGCCCGACGATAAATATGCAAATTTTTCTTCTATCCTTTATCTTCTATCCTTTAAGGGCATAATGTCTGCCTCATAAAGTACAATATTATTAGGGCAGGTGTTTCGAAGACCTGTAATAATTCTAGCTGCATTTAGTTGTATCATTTCCAGTGATTTTAGATTTGTTTCAGATGCTGTACCATAGATTTGATATCCATATTCCAAGATAGGTCTCATTAGAGGTGTGTAAGTTAATATTAGTGTTGTTGCTTCAGAGAGCTCCCCACTCTTCCTGAAATACATTTCAAGATTTTTAGTCGGTCTTTTCCTTTTCTAACAACTCCTTCAATATGTTTACTGGAGTTAATGTCTGGATCCAGGGTGTAGCCGAGATATTTAGGATGTTTATTATATTGCAATTGTTGTTCTTTCAAAATAATATTTGGCCTTATTTTGTATATTTTCTTATCGGTAGTAAAAAGACAGGTTTCAGATTTTTGGGAGTTAAATTCTAATTTATGTTTATTAGCAAATTTTTCTAGGTGGAGAAGAGTCTCGTTCAAATCTCTTTCAGCTTTTTTCCAGTTAGTGTTGCTGCTCCATAGAATAATGTCATCAGCGAAAAGTCCAATATTGGTTTTATGTGAAACATTTTCTTCTATGCCTGCAATAAATAGGGCGAAGAGATTTGGGCTAAGGACTGATCCTTGTGGTAATCCTTGATACAATTTGAAGGTTTTAGATAGAGTGCCATTATATTTGACCCTGATGTATATATTTTTAAGGGAATTATTTATCCAAGTGATAGCTTTTCCATCAATTTTGAAATGTTTGTATAATTTTGTAATTAACCTGTTTTTCCATACCTTATCAAAAGCTTGTGTAAGGTCTAAAAAAGCAGCTATTGTGTGGTTAGTTGGTTGTCTGTTTTGTGCATCTTTTACCTTTTGTGTGAAAAATAAGAGTTGGTCTATTGTCCCATGTCCTTTCCTAAATCCTTATTGTTCTTCTGGTAAGAGATTTCTTGTGTCGGGGTGGTAGGTGAGTCGCCTGAGTATAATTTCTTCCATTAATTTTCAGCAAATACTTGTGAGGGAGATAGATCAGTAGTGTTTTGGGTCATCAGCAGATTTGTCAAGTTTTTTAATGGGAATTATTGTTGCATTTTTACAGTCTTGAGGCAATTTTCCAGTTTTCCAGGAGTTATTGAAAATATTAAGAAGTCTTTCTTTTCCAATTTTGCCCAAGTTTGATATCATTCGGCCATGGATTCCATCTGGCCCAGGAGTCTTGTTTAGGTCAGTGTTTTCTAATGCATAAGCTAGCTCTTTCATATTGATTTTTTTCATGGAAAATATTATGAGTGCTGGTGATATTTTTACAGTCATGAATAATCCTTCGGGCCTTTGTTTCAACCTTGATTTTACTACTTATATGATATGAATTGCCTAAAAGATTGACAGCAATTTTGTCATTAGTTGCTGGTGTACCATCTGTATTCTTAATCATATTAGTTTTTTCGGTTTGTGACTGGGATCTGTCAATTTGGTTTGCCAAATTCCAAAGTTTTGTATTTGGGTTTCTTGGGTTCAGGTTTTCACAAGTTTGTTTTCATTTTTCCATTTTCACATTTACGTATAATCTTTTTATTTTTGCATTCACAATATTCAGTTCAGTTCTACAATTTGTTTGGTTTTGGGTGCTCTTTTTTTGTAGTTCATTTCTTTTAGTTATAAGTGTTTGAAATTTTTTGCCTGGTGTGTATAATTTGGAATCCATTTCTTAATATTACCTCTTGGAATTGAAACTGTGGCTGCTTTAATAATGGTGTTTTCGAAAGATATCCAATTAGACTTTTTGAACTTCCAGAATTTTTCTTAATTGAGCTGGTTTTGGTCTTGGTGCTAATTTCTATCAAATTAGGCAAATGATCACTTCCAATACCTTTTAATATTTGCTATTTGCATTTGTGGAAAATGTCAGGATAGTAAAAACTTATATCAAGGGCTTGTGAAGTATTATTGCTGTAGCAATGATGGGTAGGATTCCCATCATTTAAGCACATGATGGCATTGTCGTCAAATATGTTTGAAAGTATTTTGCCTCTTGGGTTTGGCGTGGAACATCCCCATAGTTGATGTTTGGCATTAAGGTCACCTACAATAAGAGTTGTCTGTGAAAAATTGAGCCATTGTTCCATCGTCAATAAGTGTATTGTTTGGAGGGTGATACATATTGTATATGTTGATGGCTTTGTTTTGATTGAGGTAGACTTTGATATCTTGGGCTTCGAGGTCTAATGTGTTTGAAATATTAACGGCTATGTCCTCATAGTACAAATTATTGATTAAAAATGCTAGGCCACCCCCTTTAACAGCATATACAGATGGATCTTCAGTCCTTACCCTGAGTTATGGAGGGGCCGGAATTAACATAATACTGCAAGATGGAACGCACATCAAATTCAAAGAAGGAGCAGGACAGATTTCGTCAAACTTCACTTGTGAACTGACAGCTATCTGGAAAGCCGTTGATGTATGCCTTAACCAACCATCCCTGCATCAAGCAGAAGGAAATTTAATATATAGCGACTCCATATCCGCTCTAGAAGCAATTCAGAAGGGCAATACTAAAATCACACAGAAAATACACTCGTTACTTACCCAACTGGAACCATTGGAGAATAACTGCATTCTACAATGGATCCCTGCCCATGCTGGGATCAGGGGTAATGAAATGGCATTTGAATTGGCAAAGGAAGCCAGAAAGTTGAGCCAAAGGAAAGAACAAAATGCGAAATAAACTCTGAGAGAAAAATGACAAAAACTATAACAAGACTTAGAACAAAACACTATAACAAGACTTAGAACAAAACACTATAAAGGAATGACAATACATCCAGATGGCACAATAACCTATAGGGCATGCAACAATTGTCCTGGTGTGGAACTTACACCTACCCACATATTCTCATAGCCAGCAATGGCCGCAGCCTTGCAGAAATTTGACACAGACCCAGAGCAGCAGCTTTACACACCCAAGATAGTGGACATTGCTGCTGCTTTGATGGAGATGCATGGATACATATGAGGCTCTTCATTGGACACGACAACAATAACGGCATTCCAGAGTAAAATAAATTATCAGAGATATATACATATTTTTCAAATGAATTAAAATAAATATAATCGATACTGAGAGAGAGAGTTGAATTAAAAATATCAGAAATTTATTAACTTCGGAAACACAAACCGTATCTAAAATATCAATTTTTTTGCTACATGTTTTAATTTGCATTTACCTATTTTACATATCTCTGATTGTATTTAAAAATTGTTAACCAATTCTTCATACTTTTGGCGAAGTGGTGTTTTATTAATTTGTTATTTGATGTTATTAGGGTTCTTTCCTGGTATTCAAAAAGAAAAAATACGTGTCGATCAGTTATATTTTTCAATTTATCAAACAATTTGGCCGCTGAATCTCTGATTCTAGTAGTGCGCCATCTGGCGAATAAAATTGTAACTAAAATCAATTTCGAATTTTTCATTATTTGCCATAAAAAATCCCATTGCATCCTGAACACAATGGTGTTTACCGCATTGCTCTAGCGCAAATATTCGCGGAGTTATTAATTTTTAAAGTTGTGCGGGACTTTTGGATCACCCTGTATATACCAAAATTTTCGTTATTTTTTTCTTCGTATGATAGGCCTGTTTTTATTTTCCTAATGTTAACAGTTATTTTTATTTTTTAATTTAATCTATTTTACAATCGTAGATTTTTTGCATTTATCATCATCAATTCCTTTGTTTTGAATTGCGTACTTTTATAGAGAGAAATAAAGAAATGCATAATTGATTAGATACAAAAGTGTGAACCAGAAAGTCGATTTTTAAAAATGTTATTATTTAATATAAACTTATTTTAATTTAATTTTGAAATGAAAAGGTAGTGTAAAAGTGTATATGAGGTTAGATTCAAATAGGTTAAATTATGTTAGTTTAATCGCTAAATAAGGTTAGTTTTAGATAAGTTGAATTAGGTTAGTTTCAGATAATTAAAAAAAAATAATGTTCGTTTTGAGAAAAATAATTCGAAATAGTAAGTATATATATTAATATAAAAGATCGAAATGTAAAAATCACTACGTCCAAAATCTTCGCTTTAACTCGTGTAAAACGGCTCGAAGGTACGGCGGTGTCAACGTACAGCGCCGCCTACCAAAGTTAACCTTTTCTTGGAACTCGTGTAAAACGGCTCGAAGGTACGGCGGTGTCAACGTACAGCGCCGCCTACCAAAGTTAACCTTTTCTGGGAACTCACCAGGTTATATTATTTTTCGAATTGTAGATTGAATTATTACTTTTATTCTATATTTTATAAGTGTTTGTTATAGTTTTTCATTTGAATTTGCACAATTTTTGTATCTGGTTATCTTTTTTGGCATCTTTTCATCTCTCTTTGGCATCTTTTTTTTTCTCATTAATAAGACCTAATCCAAATAATTTAATAGTGTGTGCCGTTTTTTTTTATTAAATTATTTGGATTAGGTCTTATTTTCTTTTATTAAATTGTTATAGTTTTTCATTTGAATTTAGCTCCATTTTTGTGTCTGTCTTTTTTTTTCTTCTCATAAATAGGCTGATGCTGTATTTGTGTACTCAATTGTTGCTTTTTGTGTCTGGTTTCTTTTTTGCAGTATTTTTTTGGAATCCTTTTTTTTTCATCAATTGTTTCCTCACATGCTTGGAATTTTCTTTTTATGCCTGTCCTGGCTTTCAATTTTATAGTTTTCCTCTGCTTCGGATACCAAATTTCGCTTCTTTCTAGAGAGGCTTTATGTTTCACTAAGGTTGGCTTTTGCTATGACTAGAAAGAGGGCTCAAGGCCAAACCTTTGCTACAAGAGCCTGGGTTTACGCACAGACGACTTTATGTGACTTTTGCAAGTGTGCGAACTTTGGATAGCATACATGTAAAGTTGAACCCAAGTATATATAAAATGTAGTTTTTAATGAGGTAATTCAAATGAATTCATTCCTTTTATATGTAGTCTTATCTGTGATATAGTAGTATTGTTTGCAATTTTATTTGCTGATTTGTGTCTTTTTTTTTTCACTCAAAATATATATTTTTAAACTCTTGAATTACAGTTTTTAGGTAAGGACAACAAAACATGGTCGAATTATCGAGGTTATATTGTATATATAAAACTATAAATGTAGTTTTAATGAGGTCATTTAAATGAATTCATTCCTTTTATATGTAGTCTTATCTGTGATATAGTAGTATTGTTTGCAATTTTATTTGCTGATTTGTGTCTTTTTTTTTTAACTCAAAATATATATTTTTAAACTCTTGAATTACAGTTTTTTATATGATAGGCTGTAGGTCAGGACAACAAAACATGGTCAAATTATCGAGAGTGTCTAATTACAGTTTTTTATATGATAGGCTGTAGGTCAGGACAACAAAACATGGTCGAATTATCTATAGTGTCAAATCAAATTTGTTATATAATAGGCTGTAGGTAAGGTCAACAAAACATGGTCGAATTATCGAGGTTATATTTTTATATATAAAACTATAAATGTAGTTTTAATGAGGTCATTTAAATGAATTCATTCCTTTTATATGTTGTCTTATCTGTGATATAGTAGTATTGTTTGCAATTTTATTTGCTGATTTGTGTCTTTTTTTTTCACTCAAAATATATATTTTTAAACTCTTCAACCAATACCTATAGTTTCTTTCTTGAAATTGCTTACCAAACACGAGTCAGTGTTTCCTCAGTGTTAACAGTGTGGAGTGTAAGATTGTGGAGGAGCAAAATAACTTCCTATTGAATTTTTGAATAGCCTTAGTCCCAGAAGAATGCCTCCACACCAGTTATACTCTAGGTTGGTGCTATTGTTATGCTTCTGAGAAATTTTAATCTTAAGCAGGGTCTTTACAATGGTACATGTATGGTGATACAGTGCATGTGCTCTCATGTCCTTGAGGTACAAATACTGACAGGGGCCAATGTTGGACCCACTGTATTGGTGTCAAAACATCTTTGGCTCCTTCAGATATCAACATTCCCTTCATTCTGAAGAGGCAAGAGTTTCCAATAGGGTTGGCTTTTCCTATGACTATAAATAAGGCTTAAGGCCAAACCTTTGCTAGAGTGAGTTTCTTGCTACAAGAGCCTGCATTTATGCATGGACAGCTCTATGTGGCTTTTTCACGTGTGTGAACTTTGGATGGCATACAAGTAAAGTTGAAGCACAAATACTGACCGGGACCAATGTTGGACACACTGTATTGGTGCCAAAAATATATTTTGCTCCTTCAGATATCAGCCTTCCCTTCATTCTTAAGAGGCATCAGTTTTCACTAAAGTTGGCTTTTGCTATGACTATAAATAATATTTGGGTTCTTACTACATACGCATGGACAGCTCTATGCGGCTTTTTCACGTGTTCGAACTTTGGACAAAATACATATAAAGTTGAACCTGTGGCGACCGCACTTTGCTTCAGCGAAGTGGGACAAAGCTTCAAAACACATACGGACAGAAGCTTGGCGAGCACGTGTTGGGAGAACATTTTTCACTACGCATGCGCGGGCGTCAACTTCACTACGCATGCGCGCGGGACGTCATCAGAGACTCTGCCGACTGACGCGGTAAACAAGAAGGCTTAAGCTGGCGGCCGTTATTCCAACCGTTGCTTCATTTCTCTTTATAATTTCTTGCTTTAAATAAATTAATTTTAATTATAATTTTATCAGCAGCCTTTCCACAAGCCACACCAGCACTTCACGCCACAACCATCCTACAAACCCATGTATGAATAAAAATAGAAATTAATTTTTAATGAGTCCTTTAGATTAATTCCTTTTATAAGTAGTCTCCTCTGCAATATAGTTGACAACCTCTTTTTTCTGATTTATTTTCATAAACTTTTTACTAATATCTATAGTTTCTTATCTCAAAGGAATTTTTTTTGTATTAGTTGTTTGTTAATACACTATTATCAATTATTTAGATTTTGGACTTTTCTTTATTCACTAAATTCTCCCATTTCTCTATACATAAATTTTGTACATTTTCAGTGGCTGTCATTGCCTCTGTAATACCTTTTTACCGGTAAGGTTGTATTTAAACAACAATCGACTGTGTAAATTTGATTTTTAAAACGGTCGAATTATCGGAAGTGTCGAATTATTGATTGTATCGAATTACAGTTTGTTATATGATAGGCTATAGTTCAGGACATCAAAACATGGTCAATCTATACTTTTAAAGTCTCTGCAGGCCCTTTGGGTAAACCCTGGGCGTTGCCCGGGTCACTCGGCTAGTCTCTCTAATTCATTTAAAATCGAGGCATTGTTAATTGTTGTTTTTATTTCGTCATGGCTTTTGTTCCAGCATATTACAGTTATGTCGTTAGCATAACCAACTGTTTCACTGTTATCATCCAGATTAGTGTTTAACAATTCTTCAATCAGTATGTTCCATAATGTGGGAGATAGTGATCCTCCTTGTGGACATCCTTTAGTTAGTTTTTTAGTAATATTTATAGAGGAAGAATATTTAAAATTCACTGTTCTGTTGTAAAAGAATGATTGTATTAGTTTAATAATAGAAGCGTGGACATTGTCTTCATCCAGTCTCTTTATCACTTTTGGCCACCAGGCATTGTCAAAAGCTCAGCTTATATCAACTGTAATTATGGCTGTGTATTCCTTAATTTTATGTTCAAGAGCTTATTTTACTATTTCAGTTAATGCCATGGTATTTGATCGTGTGATTTTGTGAATCCATGTTGAGGGTTGCTGAGTAGATTAGAATTTTCATAAAATTCAATGATTTTGTTATTAATAACCTTTTCGAATATGTTAAAAATGTTAGAGTTTAAACATAATGGTCTATAGCTCTTAAAGTTGTTCATATCAGATTTACCTGGTTTTGGAATAATTAGTGCTTCTACACTTTTCCATGCATCAGGAAAGTGTTCCAGATTCAAGCACTTTTGGAATAGCTTTATTAAAATTGGAGAGATAAATTGCTTAGAGTATTTTATCATATTGTTCGAAACCTTATCTGTTCCTGGATATTTTTAATGATTTAAATTATTGATTATATTATTTATTTCACTGATGGCGAATATGTTATACCTGTATCATTTAGAAGTTTTAAGCTGTAATTTCTTATATTTTTATTGTATTTGTATCTTCTTCATTTTTTTCATCTGGAAATAAGTTGCCCAAAATATCCTCAGTTCTTTTCAGTAAATATATGTTTTTGTTGGTATCTAAGATTTCCAAATGTCCCTTCTTACTCTGGTTACATTTCAGATTTTTGTATATTCGGGAAATTTCTAAGTACATATAACCTCTAGGATATTATTTTTTTTAGTTTTGTTAATTTCATGATTATATTTTTTTCTTATTATTTTGAAGAATTTTTTTTTATATAATTGGGAGGGTTTTTTGTTCAAAAATATGAATTTCTTAGATAATGAACATAATTTTCCATGAGCTCCAGCTCCACATTCCACCAATTTACTTTGGCATTCTTTATTGCCCTGTTCTCCTTTGGTTTTAGTGTAGAATAGGCTGATTTAATTATTATGTTGGAGAGTTATTTTACAGTCTGATCGATCGTTGCCTTTGAAGTAGTAGCTTCTAAGTATGTTTCAATATTTTCCTTTTCGGCTTCATTCACACTTTGAGTGAAACGTTCCCAATCTGCTAGTTTCTCAGTAAATTTCCAATTGAATGATGAGTTATAGTAGAAAATTGGTCACTTGTATAGATATCAAATATTATTGATCTATGATCTGAGATATGTGATAGTTGATTTGTCCGCCATCCTCTGATCGCTGTGATTGCTTGACTGTTAGATAGTGTAAGATCGGCATTGCGGTAGGTGGGAGTTTTATTGTTATGTATTGTCAGGTTCATGTCATCAATAATAGGTATAAGTCGATGGCCGTTATAATTTTTCCTAGAGTCGTACCATAGCGGTGCTCTAGCATTAAAATCGCCACATTATATCAATGGCGTACTTGTGTACGCATTTATAATATCATTATATTATATATAATATCATTCTAACTTTATAAAAATTGTCAATCCAAATGGCATTCTCTTAAACCTGAAAAGCCCTTTATTAGCATTTATCGTTAGTAACGGTCGGGTACCTGGGTCCACCTCTAATTGCAGATAAGCATTTCTCAAGTCCAATTTAGAAAAGTATTTTCCCTTGGCCAATGTGGAGAATAAATCTTGCTGTGTGGTAAGGGGATAGGCCGCAGTGTCCAAATATCTATTTAGAGTTACCTTGAAGTCGCAGCAAATTCTGATCTCTTTATTTTTCTTCGGCACTACAACCACTGGAGTGGCCCATTTACTGCTCGCCACCTCACATAGATAACCCTTAGCCACCATTTTGTCTAATGCTTCAGTAACTGCTGGCCTAATGGCGAAAGGCACCGGATGAGCCCTATGGAAAATTGGATTTACATCACAAATGTTTACTGAAAATGTGAAACCTTTTATTGGTTCAGTTGTCTCCACAAATAAGGCTTGATTTTCCTTCAAAATTTCCTCAATTGTAATTTCCGCAGTTATATGTTTTACCGCGAAACAGCCCAATTTCAATCTATTTATCCATTCTCTTCCCATCAAAGCCCTCTTTTCTCCTTTCACCACCAACGCTCCAAGTTTGTAAGTCATATCTTGACACTTCACTTTGACATTGAATTTATCCAAAATGGGTACCACGGTACCATCATAAGTTCTTACAATAATACTCGCTTTTTCCAATTTCAAATGTGGAAGACTATTTTTAAAATCCTTTTCCGATATCAGTGTTAGACCACTACCCGTATCCATTTCAAATTTAAAAAAGTTTCTATCTACTTTTAACTCCATCAGATACGGAGGGTCAATTGAGGTAAAATTAATTTTATACTCAGGTATCGTCACGCTTATAATTTTCTGGACATACTTTTCCTCCTCTTTTTGGTCTCCTATCTGATGTATATTTCCCGGCTGATTCTGATGTTGCCTTAGATTTCTTCTACTGCTCCAACATATTGGGGCAATGTGTTCTTTTTTATTACACTTAAAGCAAATCGCCTCCTTAAATCTACATGGTTCTTTATGCAGTTTACCACAATGTTTACATTTGCCATTATGGAAATTTGATTCAACCTTGCGTTCCATCCTGAACTTATCCACACAATCTTCACCCTGCTCCAAATGAAATAATTTTCTATTTTTCTCGGCCGCTTCCATAGATAATGCTATCTCAATTACTTTAGCCAAAGAAATGTCGCCCTCCGACAAAATTCTATTTTGTATTTTGGCATTATATAACCCACAAACCATTTTATCACGTAAAGAATCCTCCAGAAAATTTCTAAAGTTGCACGAGGAAGCCAAACGCTTAATTTCCACCAAGTAATCCGAGATGCTTTCTTCCTTTAATTGCATTCTTTAAAAAAAAATGAACCTCTCTACTACAATTGAACGCTTTGGAGAAAAGTGCCTTTTCAAGATATCTATTAGGTTATCAAAGGTTTTATTTTTAGGTAGAATACGACTGCACAAATTCTTCAAAACACCATATGTTTTACCTCCCATGAGGGTTAGGAGATAAGCCTTTTTCTTCTCATCCCCTGCCTCCTCCAATATGAGAAACTCTTCCAATCGTTCATAAAACGTTTCAAAAGTTTCACTTTCCTCATTATATTCTTTAAATTGGTAACTAGCCATTTACTTTTATAACAACATATATATGCAATTTATATATGTGGTAACCGAGGGTCAAACTTGTAGTAACCGAGAGGGACAGTCAGGGCGTGGAGAGTTTTCCAGTACCTCTCTGCACTTTGGAAGACCTTTAACAGTTTTCACAGAGTACAGGCAGTCGTGGTCGAGGCAGAGTGGAAAGCTTGGGAATGTCCACACACAAAAAACGAAGAGACACAGTTGTAGTAGGAAAGTTCCATGAATAGATAGGAGTCGAGCTAAAAGCAAGAGGGAGATAAGAGTTCTTACTGTTTTACATGGTCGATGAGGTGGACCTGGCTACAACCAACAAGGGCGCGCGCCGATGGTGAACTGACTGTCTAAGTTCGGCTAAAACCGAGGTTTTATATCTTTGGCGAGGGGGGGGGGGAGACATGTGAGAATTTGGACTTTGAACGTCTGCGGCATTCTGCACCCTTTGACCTTAATGGCAACGACTCGCCAAATTCTCTTTAGGGTTGTTTTCTATCTCGATTTTAGACGTTTTTGAACTTCTCAATCTTGCTTTAACTCAGCTCTTAATCTATTACATAGTTTTATTTATTTATCCTAAGTTTGTACAAAGTACATTACATATGGTGATGCAATGACACATGTCAATCATGCGTATAATTATTTATAGATGTGTTTCTATATACAACATGACAATCGTGTTATAAGTATTATACGATATAGGGTTGCTGGTTTAAATTACCATAGATGGGTCCTGGGAGTGAAAGGGTTTATCCGGGTTTAAATGGGTAAAGCCTCTCTAACACAGGTAAGTAATTAAAATTTCTTTTAATTAATTTAAACTGTGAGGGTTAAAAGGGCTATAAAAAGATGTTTTGTTTGGATATATCTGCAAATTATAAAAAAAAATACAACTTATGTTTAATTTAAAAGTTATGATATTCATTTAAAAGAGAAATTTAGATAAAACTTTTGTTTGATAAATAAAAAATGATGATAAAAATAAAATAATGTTCTAAGAGATTGTTGGCGGGCGTTGGAAAGGGTTAGGGGTTGAAGAATATGCAATTGTAAGTATTACACATGCAATCAATTGCTTAGATCCAGGTGCAAAGCGAGGATATAGACTTGAGCGTCTTCCTAGGCAAAGTTTCACCTGTGATCCTGTATAAGGTTACAGTGCTTTGTCACAATTGTAGGGTTATTGGGTTGAAAAGTTGTTGAAGAACAAGTTGTTCATTAATATGATTGAAAGGGGTGAAATGGAGAGCCAATGCGATAAGTAACATTGTTGTAGCGACAGTAGGTGATCTGACTTGACTTAAAATAAAAGGTTGATTGTGGTCCGCTAGAGCTAAAAAAATTGTTTGTTGTGAACGCTTTGTGCATGCGTTGGTGATTGTGCTCTGCGGATGATTGAAATAAACTTTTGAAACGTGTTCAAGCCAGAAGTTGGGATTTTTAAATCTGGGGAACTGTGTTCAAAGAGTTTGTTGAAATTACGAAATAAAAAAAATTGTCAAGCCGTACTGTCGTTTTTCAACGTTGATGTGAAACAATGGTTTATATATATGAATTGTAAGTATTACACATGCAATCAATTGCTTAGATCCAGGTGCAAAGCGAGGATATAGACTTGAGCGTCTTCCTAGGCAAAGTTTCACCTGTGATCCTGTATAAGGTTACAGTGCTTGGTCACAATTGTAGGGTTATTGGGTTGAAAAGTTGTTGAAGAACAAGTTGTTCATTAATATGATTGAAAGGGGTGAAATGGAATAATATATATATGTGGGATCGGTGCGAATTACCTTTTGAAGTTGGCTGAGTTGATTGTTTGTGGTGGGCGCAGTCGTTGTTGCTGAGTTGGTAAGGTATTCAAACAGGAGAAAATAACGAGAAAATACAGGATTTGGGTTGGAGAAAGGCTAGCAATCTAGGGAGAAAAGGAGTTGAAGCTATTGGTTTGAGTTGGCTATTGACTATAACTGTTCACATGATTGAGGATTGACTTATCTGAGGGGTTGAGAAGATGGGGGTGGTTCGTCACTTGTTCCTTGGTCGGTCCAGGTGTTAACTCGATACTGTCCAGGTCCCAACTGACTATACTTCGTTCCCGATTTAAGACGAGAGCTATTCCGGGCTCTCATTGGATGAATTTCCAGGGGTGCTCGATTCCCATTGGTTCCTAACTAATGCTCCTATACTCTCATTGGGTCTCGGCTAATTCTTTGTTCTTAGCTTGTTCTGACATGATCAAGGAAATACTAGGTTCTTGAACCCAGTTTTATGAGTTCCTGGATAATAAAACCTGCTAATGATTGCTTCCTCTTTGATGGCCTTTCTCTAAATCTTTCTCCCAGATTTCTTAAGCCTTGTCTTTATTAAAATATTTTAAAACATACATTGCATACATATTGGGGCGGGTTTGCATCCAGTTATGTACAAATTATGACAGATGCGCCCCCTACATGGGAAGAATTCACGAAGGGGTTAGCCTGAGTGAGATCTGTAAAGAGAAAAAATAATTTTGTGGGAAAATTAGTTGTGGTTATAGTGAGGCTATATACAAGCATTGGTGGTGATATAAGAGGTAAAAGAGAATGGTGTTGATGATATAGGTTGAGTATAATTAATAACAATCAAAAAAAAAATTAATTGTAAGAAGTAAAAATGAATGCTATGGTACATAGTGGGATGAAAAGAAAATGCCTAAACGACATTCTACTCGAGATTGGGAATAAAATCGAGGGAGTTCTATTAGGGCTTTTGAGAAATCAAAAACAAAAATTAAAAGTTGGAAGAAATCAAAGTAAATGCCTTATTGCATGGTGAAAAAAAAAAAAGAAATGCCTAACCATATTCTACTCGAGATGGGGAAGAAAATCGAGGGAATTCTATTAGGTCTTTTGAGAAATCAAAAATAAAATAAAAGTTGGACGAAATCAAAGTGAATGCTTTGCGCATGGTGAAAAAAAAAGAAAAGGCTTTTTGTAAATCAATAAAAAAAAAAAAAATATCTAATTTTAAAAGAAAACCAGTGAGTTTTCGTTGATAAAAATTTGTTTAGTTATTGAATTATGAACAAGATAAAAGAAGTGGTTATATAAATGGTAAATAATTGATTAAAATAAACGATAAGTAATTGAATTAGGATAAAATGGTAAATTTGATTAAGTATTTTGATTTTTAAACATAAGAGAATGAATGAAGTTTACTACCACTTTCCTTCTTAATTTTACAAAAAAAAAATATTTTTTTAGAGTTCTAATATATTTACATACATCTCACTTTTTATATTAACGAATTTCCTAATTCTACTATATACAAAACACAGAGTATAATACAAAATGGATTATTATATGACTACAGGCGCCATCAATGAAGACCTTGTATATATATATATATATATATAATAGATGGCGTCAGTTTTTGACGTTCATTTTGACGGGAGAGGCGCCCTTTGCTCTATGGATTAATTTCCTCCCGGCAAATTTTCCATCTATATTCTAGCCATAGATTTGGCCCAGCCACCTTGCCAGCAAAACACCTCTTTGGTAGATTGTGAAGATTCCATTAGATCCCGTGTGGATCTCATGGAATAAAGTCCGCCCTAGACTGACGAGGGCCTTTAGCCCGAAACCATGGTCTCTAGGTGGACGCTTCTCAATTTGCCAAAGCTGGTGTTGTGGCTTTGTCACCGACCCGAGGCCGCTAGTTGCGGCGACGGTCAATAGATGGCGTCAGTTTTTGACGTTCATTTTGACGGGAGAGGCGCCCTTTGCTTCTATATATATATATATGTATGTGTAATAATAGGTTGGGGTTTGGTAAGCCTGTTGTAGAACCTCGTCGACTCTCGCTATAAGTTGTGGCAACCGAGGGTCAAACCTGTAGTAACCGAGAGGGACAGCCAGGGCGTGGAGAGTTTTCCAGTACCTCTCTGCACCTTGTAGGACCTTTAACAGTTCTCACAAAGTACAGGCAGTCGTGGTCGAGGCAGAGTGGAAAAAGCTTGGGAATGTCCACACACACAAAACGCAGCGACACAGTTGTCGAAGGAAAATTCCTTGAATAGATAAAAAGCGAGCCAAAAGCAAGATGGAGCTAGAGTAGATTTCTTACTGTTTTACATGGTCGATGAGTTGGTCCTTGGAGACGATAAGGGGTGACGCTGACCGGAAGACTCACTGGAACTGAACTGGCTGTTGCTACGTGGGGTCCTATTTATACAACTCGTTGGACCAGGAAGTATTGCCTTTCTGCACGTGTCCGCTAATCGACTCTGGCACCGGTCTGTCGGCTTCCATCTATCTTTAGAAGTTATTTTGTGATTCTCTCAATCTTGCTTTTAACTCAGCTTTTAATCTATTATATAGTTTTATTTATTCATCCTCAGTACATTACATATGGGGATACAAGGACACACGTCAATTATGCGTATAATTAGTTATAGTTTATAATTAGTTCTATATACAACATGACAATCTTGTTATAAATATTATAATATATAGGTTTGTTGGTTTAAATTATCATATATGTATATTTATCAATTATTTTATCTATTTATATCTATTTATTCATGTATCTATCATTATCAATCTTATTTATTCATTTATGTTTTTAACCTTATATAATCTTATATTGACGTTATAATAAATCAGTTTCAATCTCAATCTCTCTCTCTCTCTCCCTGTGTGTGTTTCCTAGCTGGGTGAGATCTCTTGTGCTAGTTTCTATGCTCGCACAATGTACATGTCAATATTTTCACCTGGGTTCATTTTTATTTTGACTAGATACAACATTGAGTTTATCCTTTTATTTTCTAGGGATCCTTAAAATCTTTTCTTTATGTTGTGACAAATTCTTTTAGCATTTTTGTCGCCGCCTAATATTAGTTAAGTCATCCTAAAGTAACAATGTATTACTAGGTTATATGCCCCCCACACTTTTTTAAATCCATATATCATGTTCTAGCGTGTTTTTGTAAAATATGGCTCATCATTAACAATCATCCCATTTGCGCTTGATAGGATTGATAGGATTAGCAAAAATATATGATTTTATTTCTATTGAAAAATAATTATGTCCAAACGTGTTTTGTACTCACATGCTTCATTACACACAAAAAATATTATCAATAACAAGCAAAGTTTTACATTTAAAGAATGGCTTGTTCCTATGACATAAAGTTAACCATCAAAGCAAACAAGCCAAGCGAGCAGCCAAAACTTAAACAAAAAAAAAGCAAATATTGTCTGCTGACGTCAGCGCCGATGATGATCAAAAGCGAAAGTTGTCCAACAAAATGTTAATGGGATGCCTGACATCTTTACTCTGCCACTTTTTATTTGGCTGAGCGAGTGGGCTTAACTGAAACCTGAATACCAATGTTTTTTATGGCCTTCATCAGTACATGGTTGTCTTCTATTTCATAACGTCCTACGAGAGGAGTTATGGAAATCTGTCCAAACTGCCAAAAAGGTGTTTTAACTTGCGAAGTCATAGGCTGTTCATAGACAATAATACATTGTATTTTGATTAAATTTAAAGAGAGATGCTTTTAAATATCATTGTTGGAAAAAAAGGAGTTCGAAGCAGCCAATGAGAGGCCGACGGAGGGGGCTACGGGATGCAGCGGCTGAAATGAGAAAACAATTACAGAAGAACCTGTAAACAACTTTCGAACGGGAAGATTTGTCCCCCCCCCCCGATTCTTTTAGTGTAAATATTTAAATATATAATTAAATTAAATAATACGTGTACTTTACTATTTTTTCTTAATTTATAATAAATATAATTTTCCCTCCTGTTTTCGTCGTATATTTTAAAAGTGCTATAAGCAGCTACACCTCAATTTTGAAACTTCAACCCCGCCGACCAAGAATAGAGGTGTGAGCGACTACCTTTATAGAATTTAGATCGTAGTCACAAAACAAAGTGGCGGTGAAATCGCAATATTTTTGGCATCCCAGCCGGGACAGTTGAAGGTAAATTCTTGAAAGAAAGAAAAAAGAATTCTGAACTTGATGCGTTCCCGGTTTTGGATAGTTGAAAAGGGAGGGTACACGATGTGACTTATTAAAGTTTCCTTACTTAAGTATATATATATATAGCAATTTAGGCCAACAACCCCATGTATATAACCCGCAGCAAGACCTTAATGTTGTATAATAGCAGCACAGCTGTCAGTGATGCACTATCGGCATATGTCTTTACATCATCACATGTAATGCAATTTGTGCAAACAGGATAAATAAAATAAATAAAAAAGAAAAGGGGGGAAAACTCTGTAATTGATTAAGAGTTGAGCTAAAGCAAGGATCGAGCATATAATATTGTCAGAACAATGGTCTAAAGATGGAAACAGCCGCGACACTATTATACAATTTCATCAGACAACCCATGAAATCGTTATTAAATTGGGCAATCTATAAAACACTGAAACACAGACACTCGCGGCAATGTATGTGGCCGGTAATTTATGGGAGACTTGATTATTAGTAACATTCCCTTCAAATAGGTAAGAAACATACAACATTTCATTTAAACAGTGGGAATAGCACCATAAGGCAAATTATGTATGAAATAGGTAACAGAGGAAACAAGAAAATTTCTCTAGATATTTATTTAAATATCTTAAAATTTGGGAACATGTCTATACTGACGAGATATGCTATTTACATAGTAAAATTTAGATAGAGGTGACCTGAAGTTAATTTATAGCCCTTTAGGGCCCATGCGAAATCTAGGTTGGCTACTACACAAAAGGGGGGGGGAGGCGCTAAGTCATAATGACAAATGGCTTACCTTTTCTCGAAAGTGCCGGCAAAGGTCTGGTGTCCTGTCTGCAGACTGTCCTTTCACTGAGCGACTCCGATCGAATCTCGCCTTTTGGCAAAGAACCTCCTCTTATTCATGTCTCTCTCCATTTTCATTCGCCGAAAGAAACACCAATCAAAATGGCCAACGCTCCAGTATCAATTTCATAGACGCCCCAGGCCTCATCAAAATAGAACATATAGTATTACCAAAACAAAAAAATCTAAAGAGAGAAACAACCACGGCACTAGTGTAAGATTTCAGACTCCAGGCCTCTTCCATCAAAATAGAACATATAGTATTACCAAAACAAAAAAATCTAAAGAGAGCAACACCTACGGCGATAGTGTAAAATTTCAGACCCCAGCCCCCTCCCCTCCACATGGATTGAAATAAAATCCTCCCTTTTTCTCGGGACGATATATATATATCGCCCCCCCTCCGTCTTAGCTAAAATTGACACAGGTCCCTTTTCACTTGAACTGTAATATAACGCTTTCCTTTCTCGGGAAGGATTTTTTTATAAGGTTCAGTCTTTTAGAGATCTTCCTTCTCCATTTTTTTTTCTGGTCACCTTTACCTAAATTTTTGGTGAGGGGAATATATGTACATATGAAACAACAGTTTCCAGCTCGGATGTCTCTGGATGTCTTCTTCTTTACCAGGCATCAGCTTTCGGCATGGAAGTCTGGTGTCATCTGTTGTCTAGGTTTCTGGGCAAAAAGAATGGTCTGTAAGTCTATGTGGGAGGGAAGCCATGTATCCATTTGATTTGATTATACATACGCCTTCTGTTGGGGTATGGTTACAAAAACGTGCCCCAACAATCCTCCCCCTGCCAAGTAATGGACAAATGCGTTTGTGCTATTCATTATTCATCTGCCTTTCATCATTTACTATGAAAGCAGGCCCATTTCTAGCAAAATGTATTTTCCATTACTAGGTGAAGCCAGGTGTACCGAAACCTATAGGGAAGATAAGGCTAATCAAAATGATGGTATGCTATTCTAGATGTTTATTATTCCGAACATTAGTGGGCATTGTGCATCCTGGCAAAGGGTTTTTTATGTGTTATTATTCTGTCAGCACACTGTTATCAACATAGGTTATGGGGGACAGTCATATCATATGTATGGAAGTAAGCAAGGTCATCTGTCTTACCATTCATGGGTATATATACCACCCTTCCACTTTCTTCTTTGGCCTTGAGGAGTAGGCCCTCCTTGTGGTAAGTCCTCTCAACCCCATCCTTGCCTCTTGTGGTGCTGGATTCATTGCTACCTTCTTTCTGCTAACAATACAGTTAGAGCATTTCCCTATTACATATTATATATAAAAATTTGGGCGCCAAGAAGTCGTTTAGAAATAACTGACTAGTCCAACTCCTAAAACATGCCAGCATCTTTATTTAAGTACCAATCAAGACATTCGTGTGGTATAGTTATACATATACAATCAAAGGAAAGGATAATTATAGTTAGCTGAAAGAAATATCTTGATACATAATGATTAGCCTATGACATGATGACTTTTGCTAAATAAAAAAAAAAGGTTACAGAAAACAAATTGTGAAAGTAATTATTAAATAAGGCACGAAATATGTAATGATAAAATGAATCCTTCCATGTTATATGATGGGTATAATATATATATTGAAGAAAACACGTATCATGCAGATAGTGATTAAATATGATAAAAAATCATCCCATGATAGATGATAAAGAAAACTACTACAAAATTATATATGATGACAAAATATATATACTTATACAAGTAAGGCGGATAAAAGACAATAAGGATAAAATAGATCATGCCTTGAGGGAAGAATAAGCCATGACAACATGTTAAAAAAAATCGCAACATGGCCGGTAAATATTACTAATATCATGAATATCAAAGGAAATAAAATTGTTGAAATGAATAGCATATGATTATAATATAATATATATGATATAAAATAATAACATATTCAATTAGAAAATGAAAACACATTATATATATTTGTGCGCTGAAGGTTCAAGGTTTAGTATCTCAGTTAAGTTTTTCAATCTTATTCAGTCTGGAATCACGAGTTGGTCACTGGGTAATATTCGTCTATCCCGATCCTACTGGAGGGTGTGTTTTCTCTTATGTGTTAGATTCCTCTGTTACAATACTCTCAACTCAGATGGGTACGTCATTTAGAATCTTGGTCAAATGGAACATAGCCCAGACCTCTATTAAACTACACAGTCCATTTAAATCTAGGGTGACAACCGTATGAAGAAAGCTCTCTGTTTGACAGAGAAACTAATCAACTTCTCCCATTTTGTTTGTGACTCCGTTTACCTTGTCTCTGGGGTGTGTACAGTTCAGCTACCTCCCCCTTCCAAGAAATTCATATTACTTTCATCTACTAATATACCCTCTATTCATTGACCTGAATCCTACAAATCTACATCTTATAAATTTGAATTTTATCAATCTGAAATTTTGGTTCTTTTACAAATTCCTTCAGAATTCTACTCCCTGTATAACTGCTCTTAATTCTACTGTCCTCAATACAACACTTCTAAAACTTTGACTCATTGGCTCGTTCTGGCGTCTCGTTCGCGGTCCTTATAGTTAACTAATACTTTAAAATCTTATCCTATCATGAAACGAGTTTAAACTCGTTGAAGGTCCTAATAATTACTTATTCTGCCTCTCGAATCGGTCTTATGCTCGAATTCATTCCAACAAAACGTATGGCAGGGCGAATCCTTTATTAGAAGAAACTTCCGCTAGCTATGGGGGATCAAACTGGTACCAAAAAAATTCAATAGACGGAAACTACTTCGTCTAGAATAACTGGGCAATCTCTGCCTACATGCCAATCTTACAGGACCTCCCGTCTGGAATACCCTCGCTCCAGCCACGCTAAAAACGTCGAAACTACGGTGTCAGATCGGTTACCCAAGGTCGCGCCGTTATACCCCAGGCTATACGGCATGGCTAAAACAAATCCCCCATCCTGCATAAAATTCAATCTATACCTCTTCGTTTCCTCTAATGAGGAGAAGTTTTGTGGGTTTCCTGGTCTGATCATAACCTCCCACAACCTTCCAGTCTGAGAATCAAGATATGATCATTATCTACGACTCTTAAAATTCAAGTTGATATAAATAACAAAGAGTACTTGATTACCCTAGTAATAGAAATTAAAATTTTATACTCCCGAAAGGGGAGACCTAACAAAATGGAGCGAATACCTTTCCTAACAATAGAGTTTTTACAGTCCTGTGAGGCTATCGTTCCTAACAAATAAAGAAATCAAAATTGAAAATTGAACCTATTAAATTCCCTAACACGCTCTAAAGTAATTTTGGTCTAACAGTATACTAGTTTTTAACCTTCTCATCATTTATTCCACTTCACATTCATACAAAAAAAAAATTCAGTCACTGTGGGCATTCATTCTAAAGTTAAAAGCTGCTATAGACGCCAAAACACTCAATAATCTCTATCAAATAAACCCTAACAATTTCTAAATTCCAGGACTAATGTGAAATCAAATAAAGTTTTCTAATTAAAACAAATTGGGAACTAAAGCCCTAGGTTACTCAAAGAAAATGCCTCTGTACAAGCTCTATATATACTAACACTTTATACTCGATAAATGATTGTTAACAATAATTGTTAACAATTCTAAATAATCTGGAAGCTAACCTACCAAAAAAAAAAAAAAAAGAATCAGTGTAACTTCAAAAACTGCCCTTGCCTTGACACTAAGCGACTTTTCACGACAATTCTATAAAGACACACACAAATTATAATGGTGAATAAAGGACCATTAAATGTGACACCTCATAAAAGCGGATTGAGTCACTCCCCTAGCCACCGTGGGTGAAGTCACTATCTTCTTACTTCATCGTGCGTCTGTCCCCTTTGCAGTAGTCCGACCTCAACACTCTATTGAAAGATGGATTTATAGGGTTTATGATTCACTACCCAACACTAACATTCTCAAGTGCTTTCCAAGGATCGACTACGGTCTGGGCCTACTTAACTTCTACCCCTGGCTTAGGGTCCCTATACTTCACAACTTTACTCTGAAAGATTGACCTTTCATGTCCTCATTAGAAACCTATTTCAAAGCTACTACCTGAAGGCCAGGGATTATAGGGTTTCTGAATTACCCAACACAAGCCATAGGATGCCTATTAGGTTCGTTGTTTTAGACATAGCCCCCCTCTAAGTTGTGATTTCCTACACCTTCCTTCACCTATTACTCCTGATAATAACTAAAATTTCAGATTTACACTAAATAGTTAATTCACAATGGTATACATTATTCTCATTGGTCTTTGAAACTCGGGTTTTAACAAGAAATAGTTTGTATATAAAAAAAAGGAATCCTAATGAAGTTCTACTTAAAAAAAAAGGTTTTTAAATGAAAAAAAAAAAAGGTTGAAATCTCTAAACTTCTCATTCTATCGAGCTGATTCTCCGTACACACTCCAAAATCCTAGTTAGAGGCGACAGTCTAAGCAGAATTTACACTGTGTGGGCCTTTTCACCCTTGTAGACCTGCGTAAAGTTAAACTGTTCACACTAACTCTGTCAACTTCCCCTCGTCTCATTACTTCTGAGTTCGCTCTGGTTGTATTGTTGGATAAAATTGTAACATAACAATAAAAAGAAACTAAAAATTTCCTAAATCATATCCTGACAGGTTGTACAAGCTCTTCAAAACGGTGTGTCATATTAAAACAAGGTTGTGAGACAACTCTTAATTATATACTATACTAAAAATGAGGCTGAGTCAATTCTACACTAGGAGAACACGAAAACCCAAGATGTCGTTCTTGCAGCGAGCATGGGGCCCTATCACAACCCCGAAGTACAAGGACAGACTGCCTAAGGTCTTGTGACCGACTAGTAAGCAGCGGGATGCCGTTTCTCGTGTTGAGGGAGCGATGTCAGTAGGACAGAGTTTCCTGGTATTCCCTCTTATCTGGCACGACCGGTCGGGGTGAACAGTCGCGTCACGTGAAAGGAGGAAATATCTGAGTTCCCCCCTCTTGCTCTAACTGTTGGGTCGATTTGGCTCATGTAAATAGTAACTCTTATACTATATCTAAAATCTCTCATATAACTTATTGAATAAAACGGTGTAAAAACGGTGTTCTATACAAGGATAAGGTTGTGACAATTTTCTCTAAATGACACACTAATATTAAAACAAATTGTGAAGATCTTTAAAGATGGCAACAAACACTACAGTAAGGTTGTGAGACGGTATTCTGCGCAAAGACAAGGTTGAGACAAATAACACATAAACCCTGAAACATGGTGTTAAAGCTCCTTTCAACACTTAGCACTAGAACACATGTTTAAAAAAAAAACTGCAAACTGTTTAAAGTTCACCATAACACTAAGACATATTTGCTATTTAATATATAACCTAATATTGTAATTAATAAAGACCTATCTATATTAAATAGTGTATACTGTTGCCGAAACTTATGTAAATCAGCTTACACAAACCCCCAGTGCATAATATGTCTTATTTTAAAAGAAATAGTTCTATCGAGGCGATATTGCGGTCGACAGCTACGCTTTATACATTAAATGTACTTTCTTCCATCAATCTTTATCTACTATTTACAAAACCCTTTATCCAACTTTTTTTTTTAATTCTTTCTCTTTCAACATCTTTCTGCATCTTTCTATCTCTTCCTCATCAACATTCAACGCTTTCTCACTCTTTCATCATCCTTCATCATCCTCAACGCCTTTCAACTTACTTCCATCGCATCTCTCTTCAACGCCTTCAACACATTTCATCTCTTATTCATCACCTTATAACATAGTTCAACGCCTATTTCATCATATTTCATCGCCCTTCCATCACTTTCAACACCTCTTTCATCCCTCTGAAGTCTCTTCGAAACCCGTCATCGGGATCTGGATCCCGATCTATTATCACTCTTAATTTTGAACTACTCTATTCCAACAGCCTATGACCTTTAAGCTTTATAACTCCATATACACTCGGCGGGGTAGTTACCTTGTTAAGAAAACCTATAATGTCATAGATCATTTAGAGAGAGAACATAACAAATTTGTGCGAATAGTTTGCTTCAACTATTGATTGTAAGCCTATTAAACTCGTTCTCTTTAGGTTGGCTCGCTCATTAGTCTTCGATTTTTTTTTTTTTATTCAATGGTCATATTGAGTCCACATGGGTGCTAAACGTAAACTGTATTAAAATGGTGTAGTTTTCTAGTTTTCGAATTATATGACAGTTAGAAAAAAAAAATCCTGGAAATATCTCGCACTGGCTACTATAAAAAAAATTGAATGGGGTACATCTCTGATCTTACAGGATACCTCATGGCTCATAGAATTGAATCGCTCATTTCTCACTAAAATATTCACACAGGGTATGGAGGTCTCCAGCGGTTCTATAGCTATTGGTCAACTAAATTAATTAATGGCAGGAATTGAAGCTAGTTTAAATGCTCATGTGCTGTTTTGTCATGCGTCTTTATGTCATCTGCAAAGGAAAGTGTCGCCTCAAAGGACCTAATTCTGGGACTAACATCCGCTGCACATTTCAGGAAGGAGTGGTCGTCCATACAATAGCAAGATATCATTTTGCTGCCAATGTACAATGTTGAGCATTTTCCATGTCGTCATTTTGTCGATCCCCAATCTTCTAGGGTGTTTCTTTAAGCATTTCTCGATGTCATTTAATGCTCCATGCGATCCCGCCCGGCATTCAATAAGTAAGTATTTGATCGTACCACCTCCAGGAGACCATCCCATTGCGGCCGAATCATTTCCACCCAACTTATAACGCCGTCCATATCGCGTAATTGAAATTAGTGTAAAACTCAAAGAATAAGACCTTAATCTCTTAATTCTTTACTAATTTCAGTTGGCTCAACATAAATCTTCTCAATTATTAATTTAGTACAGTGGCGTGACATGTCACACTTCTTCTAGTTCTTTCGCAAGCTCGATTAATCCCAGTGAAAGCCAGTTCAGGCGTCAATCCCGTGCTAACCCGTCATGCATGACTTCAAATTTGGAAATTATTAGACCTGAATATTTGCAGTGGCATCTGCTTCCACTGAAAGTATTTAAGACACAAGGCTGCCTCTTTAAATCACTGTCTTTACTCCCACATGCCTGTGTAAACTTTAACCATGACCTTATCAATTCTCAAAATTCTGCCTATCGAGTATCCTGAGAATCAATGTTCTTCTTGTCTACGGCGGATTAACACAATAATTGTTCCCTAGAGTTATCTGCGTCGAGTGGTCAGTCTGTACTACTAATTATCCACTCTAACTCCAGGATTCCTTTATCTACTCAGGCTGTTCAAAATTTTTCAAGACAGTTGTTCAAATCCCCAATGATAATCTGCTAAATTTCGATAATTATTGAAATTCTCATTAAACAGACTAACTACACCTTCCTGACACAGAAGTGTCCAGCATCAAGATATGGCGTACTGCCCATTTCTTCATTTGATGACTGTGTCAAATTACAGCTGAAGAAACATACTAAGCATATAACTGGTTTAAATTTCATGTAATCTCATCATGCCTTCTGCTGGCAAATATTTACTGTAAAAATTCAATACTATCAAGATGGTTTTATTTGTCTTCATCCAAAAAAAATGTTTCAGAAATAGAATCTTGGAAATCTCTACTAAAGACAAAAATTATACATTTGTCAATTCAGGATAACCTTCCCTTGTCAGAGTGTATACAGGATATTTAAGATCATATGCAGTTGGAGGCATCATGAAAAAAAAAAAAAGTCGGTTGCCTGACGCGTCTTTTTATGGTGATCAAATTTCTCTCTTCACGGGTACGCTAACTGAATCTTCAATTCTATTTTCACCTTAAGGCTCATATATCTGGATGCACAGGCTAGTATGATTTGATAGAAGGCGCTATTAAAATGAAGTTAAGATATTTGTATCCAGCAATAATTATCAGAACTCACCTCTGCTGTGAGAAAATTATATCAGAGCTATGATGAAAAAAAAATGCTAAGTCATTTCAGTAGACTACTGTAAAACACTGATCACCGTTCTAAATTTGAACCATGGGAAATCCAACCTCATTTCTCATACTGTATATAATAATTTGAGAAAGTAAAATAAAGAAATTGTAATCAATGGTGCTCGCAACAGAATTCAAAATGATTGAGACACAGAACATTATAAATAATGTCCAGCAAGCAGGGTACCAAACCATCTTTATATTACAACATTTCCACAAAATATCTATAGGGCGATATGTTACATTCCATACTCACAAACATCTATAACAATAGCCAACTACTTAAGAAACTCTGGCATCCAAACGTATTACTGTAATTCCCCTAACATAGGCTCCACCATAAAAGTCCGCTATCTAAAATAATCCTACTATCATAAAACCCACTAACCAAAACAGAGAATAAAAGGCAATATATTCCGTAGAGTGTAACAGCTGCCAAGTAATACGCAGGGGAGACAGGAAGGAGAGTCAGCAATAGAATATATGAACATAGACGCAACGTTATTAATCAAGACAATAGGTATCTAATTTTCCAATACTGCAAAGGAACAGGTCACACTTTCGCATTAGGAGAACCTAGAATACATTACAATAACATAAACAGCAAATATCAAAGGCTTATAATTGATTTTCTATTATTCAGAAAACACAATAGCATTAAGAGAAAATAGATTTGCCCGAAACATATAACACAATATATCCTAGTACCAGCTAATAATATCAACAATAATATAAGTAACTTATATGTAATAGCCAATAACTATTATAAAACTACTTAAATAATAGAATTTCTAACCTATAAGATAATTCATAGAATATAGCAAACAATAGTAGAATATGTGTAATACCTTAATCAAAAAAAAATATGTCTTAAGAAAACAAATAATATGCAAAACTTTCTAATGTATATATATATATGTACATAGAATCATAATAGTTTTAGCATCAGGCGACGTTATATTTTCTTGATATATTGTATATGTTTCTCCTGTAGAAGGGCGGACAAGCTCGAAAGCTCGAGAAGACCAGAATAAAAGATACTCATCCCCATAGACGTTTTACTTTGATATCAGAAATCAATGATAATATTAAGGTTTTGCCACAAACAATGTGAATCGTAAAGGACAGCGGCGAGAGATGCGGTATACACCGTCTCAACATAACTTTCATTGCCTGATAAAATGCCAGTGAAATGGAAAGCATAAATTAAAATTCACGATTTATAATAGACTGTTAATCTCAGGATGCGTGGACTACTTCACCAATACTTAAAAATAGTATGGCTTTTCATTAGGTATATATTTCTAAAGTATAGGGGAAGAAACATATACTAAATTCGAGCCCCACGTTGGGCGCCATTGATGCGTTCCCGGTTTTGGATAGTTGAAAAGGGAGGGTACACGATGTGACTTATTAAAGTTTCCTTACTTAAGTATATATATATATAGCAATTTAGGCCAAAAACCCCATGTATATAACCCGCAGCAAGACCTTAATGTTGTATAATAGCAGCACAGCTGTCAGTGATGCACTATCGGCATATGTCTTTACATCATCACATGTAATGCAATTTGTGCAAACAGGATAAATAAAATAAATAAAAAAGAAAAGGGGGGAAAAACTCTGTAATTGATTAAGAGTTGAGCTAAAGCAAGGATCGAGCATATAATATTGTCAGAACAATGGTCTAAAGATGGAAACAGCCGCGACACTATTATACAATTTCATCAGACAACCCATGAAATCGTTATTAAATTGGGCAATCTATAAAACACTGAAACACAGACACTCGCGGCAATGTATGTGGCCGGTAATTTATGGGAGACTTGATTATTAGTAACATTCCCTTCAAATAGGTAAGAAACATACAACATTTCATTTAAACAGTGGGAATAGCACCATAAGGCAAATTATGTATGAAATAGGTAACAGAGGAAACAAGAAAATTTCTCTAGATATTTATTTAAATATCTTAAAATTTGGGAACATGTCTATACTGACGAGATATGCTATTTACATAGTAAAATTTAGATAGAGGTGACCTGAAGTTAATTTATAGCCCTTTAGGGCCCATGCGAAATCTAGGTTGGCTACTACACAAAAGGGGGGGGGGAGGCGCTAAGTCATAATGACAAATGGCTTACCTTTTCTCGAAAGTGCCGGCAAAGGTCTGGTGTCCTGTCTGCAGACTGTCCTTTCACTGAGCGACTCCGATCGAATCTCGCCTTTTGGCAAAGAACCTCCTCTTATTCATGTCTCTCTCCATTTTCATTCGCCGAAAGAAACACCAATCAAAATGGCCAACGCTCCAGTATCAATTTCATAGACGCCCCAGGCCTCATCAAAATAGAACATATAGTATTACCAAAACAAAAAAATCTAAAGAGAGAAACAACCACGGCACTAGTGTAAGATTTCAGACTCCAGGCCTCTTCCATCAAAATAGAACATATAGTATTACCAAAACAAAAAAATCTAAAGAGAGCAACACCTACGGCGATAGTGTAAAATTTCAGACCCCAGCCCCCTCCCCTCCACATGGATTGAAATAAAATCCTCCCTTTTTCTCGGGACGATATATATATATCGCCCCCCCTCCGTCTTAGCTAAAATTGACACAGGTCCCTTTTCACTTGAACTGTAATATAACGCTTTCCTTTCTCGGGAAGGATTTTTTTATAAGGTTCAGTCTTTTAGAGATCTTCCTTCTCCATTTTTTTTTTCTGGTCACCTTTACCTAAATTTTTGGTGAGGGGAATATATGTACATATGAAACAACAGTTTCCAGCTCGGATGTCTCTGGATGTCTTCTTCTTTACCAGGCATCAGCTTTCGGCATGGAAGTCTGGTGTCATCTGTTGTCTAGGTTTCTGGGCAAAAAGAATGGTCTGTAAGTCTATGTGGGAGGGAAGCCATGTATCCATTTGATTTGATTATACATACGCCTTCTGTTGGGGTATGGTTACAAAAACGTGCCCCAACAAACTGACCATTTTATAACTCGCTAGCTAACCCTTCTTGCCGCTTTGTTTACATGATGGCGGAAGAATTAATTCTACGTTTAAAAAAGAAGCGTGCTATTAACAGATCATATTTAACGAAAACATGCAATGAGATTGAAAGTGGACTTGACGCTAATGAGAATTGATCTTGAAGAATTATTAGAACAATTGAATGAATCATTTAACGAACTTAAATTAGTTGATCACGAAATAGAAACGCTTCTTGAAACTGACAATTTAGAGAGGGAATTACAGGGCGTTGAGGAATATCGAGAGAAATACATGTATATATACATATATACATATATACATGTATATTACTTGGAGATTTAGGGCAAATAAAAAGATTCGCCAATCAGATTCTCGTGGCGAAAATATACCGAAATCGAACTCACGAATAAATGAATCCGAAATGAGACATTATGTACCTTCCTGCACGACTGTGAAGCTTCCGAAATTGATGATATAGAAATTTTATAGAAACTTTAGTGAATGGCTGACGTTCTGGAATTCTTTTGATGCAGCTATACACCAGAACAACTCACTGAACCCGATCGATAAATTTAACTATCTGAAGTTACATCTCGGCGAAACTGCACAAAACACAGTCGAAGGTTTCGCTTTATCTGCGGACAATTATGAGAAAGCTATAAAATTGCTTAAAGACAGATTTGGGCGAGAAGACATTTTGATTAGTCGACATATAAACAATTTGTTGTCAATGAGACTGTGGGGGCTGAGAGACTCCCTTCCAGCCTGCTGGGATGACGGACCACGCCGTCAACAAACATACAAGCGGCGCCATGAAATAGGAGATGACCACCGCTGCGCGGCGCGGCACAGCGGCGGAAACCAGAGAGAACCAGAATAGACATTTTAGGGTGTTGTCTTTTTGTCTTCCCATATAAAATGTAGCTAATAAGTAATACCAATAAAACACTAACTTTGAAATACTTTCTGAGCCATCGCTGGACTAATAAATCGACACACCACATTGGTGAGCCGGACGTGATTGAAAAGAAAAAGCATACGAAGATTTCAAGAGATAAAGAAATGCAAAAATTGATTCAAGCTTGAAAAGAAGCATCATCCAAGATATCGGGATATCATCTCAAGACAAAGATAAGTTTTTATATTATCTTCCTTATTATTTTATCTCAATATTTTAATTTTAAACTTTATCTTTAAATATATCTAGCTGTTGTGTCGAATTTTAAATTTACGCAAAATGGAAACGGAAAATAAGCCTAGCGATACCTCAGAAATATGCAAAGTTAGTGTTAAAATACCGCCTTTCTTGGTTGAAAAACCTGAAATATGGTTTTTCCAGGTAGAGGCACAGTTCAAAATAGGTGGAATTATTCAGGAAGACACTAAATTTAATTATTTGATCTCCCAATTAGAACCTAAATATATAGAAAACATTCGGGACATAATTAATAGCAAAATTGACAACAAGTACTCTGAATGTAAATCACGACTACTTGAATTGTTCAGAGAAAGTGAAGGGTTGAGAATTAAAAAGTTAATTTCAGGTATTGAGCTCGGAGACATGAAGCCGAGCCAGTTACTACAAAAGCTCAGATCCCTCGCTACCCCAGATATCTCTGACAATTTAATTAAAACTTTATGGCTCGATAAATTGCCCACATCCATAAAGAATATACTTATTGTAAGCGATAAGGACATTAGAAAATTGGCCATAATGGCCGATAAAATAAACGAGATAAACCCTTCCAAAGAAATATTCGATGCGGAAGTGCCTTCTTCATCAACAGATCGCTTGATCGCCAAATTGGAAGATCTTGAACGGCAAGTGTCCGTATTGAGGCTGGAGAGATCAAGATCTCGATCCAAAACTAGGAATCAGTCAAGGGTGAGAAGTAATTCTCAAAGATCTTTCAACGCAAAAAGGAAATATTGCTATTACCATTTTAGATTTGGTCCTAATTGCTTGCAAAATAAATGCAGGCCTCCGTGCAGTTGGAAAGAGTCGGAAAAACTCTAACTGGCGGACAGAGTAGCAACAAACTCTTCCGCCGGCATTCAGAATTGTCGCAATCTCCGATTATTTGTTACAGACAAAAACACAGGATTGCGTTTTTTGGTGGACTGTGGTGCTGTGATATCTCTATAATACCACCAAAGGATAAAAATAGGATGCCTATCTCTGATTATAAACTTTATGCAGCCAATGTGGTACAGAAATTGTTACCTATGGAACAAAGGTTAGAAATTTGGATATCGGACTTCGACGTCAATTTCAATGGCCTTTTGTAATCGCCAATGCTAACAGAGCTATAATAGGAGCAGACTTTCTGAACAACTTTGGATTGATAATTGATATAAAAAATAAACGCCTAATTGATGGAATAACTAATCTTTCTATAAGAGGCGTCATTCAATCAATTTCAGACATGGGAATTATTAGCACTCTAAACTCATTATCCAAGGTCAGCGCTATCCTAACCTATGTAGGCCACCTTCAGATTTTGTAGAAGCAAAACATAACGTTAAGCATTATATTCCTACAAGAGGTCAGCCAATTCACTCAAAAGCCCGTCGTCTAGATCCACAGAGATTAACTCTTGCTAAGGCATAATTTCAATATATGTTGAATAATGGAATAATCAGACCCTCAAATTCTCCTTGGGCGAGTCCACTACATTTAGTTTCAAAAAAGGACGAATCACTAAGACCTTGTGGTGATTATAGAAGACTCAATGCAGTTACACTTCCAGATCGTTATCCAATACCTAGACTGGACGATTTCCACCACATCTTAAAAGGTACTCGTGTGTACTCAAAAATAGACCTATGCAAAGCATTCTATCAGATTCCAATTGCTGAAGAGGATAAACCAAAGACTGCCATCATTACTCCTTTTGGGCTATTCGAATTTAATGTAATGAGTTTCGGTCTTAGAAATGCTACTGCTACCTTTCAGAGATTCATGCATGAAGTCTTAAAAAACTTGGACTTTGCATTTGTCTACTTAGATGATATTCTGGTAGCCTCTAAAATGGAAGAAGAGCATTATAGCCACCTTGAAACCTTATTCAGCAGACTAAATTCCTATGGATTAAGAATCAATATTTCTAAATCTAAATTCCTGGTACAGAAAATTGATTTTCTAGGATACCTTATTACCTCTCACGGTGTGAAACCACTCCCAACAAAGGTTAAAGCTATTTTAGAATATGAGAAACCAAAAACAGTTCATGAATTACGCATATTTTTGGGAATGCTAAACTTTTTTCGTAACTTTTTGAACAATGCAGCAGAGACTCAGGCAATCCTTCATGAATACTTGAGGGGTGCCAAGAAAAAGGATAGAAGCGAAATTAAATGGACTGAAGAAGCTGAAGTTCAGTTTGAACAATGAAAACAAGCCCTAGATAATACAGCACTGTTAGCTTACCCCAATGCTGAACTGCCTCTCTCACTCTGTACAGATGCTTCAGATCGGGCAGTTGAATCAGTTCTCCAACAGCTTGACAATAATACACGGAAACCAATAGCATTTTTCTCTAAAAAATTAAATCCTGCTCAATGCAATTATAGTACATATGATAGAGAGCTTCTCGCAATATATTTGTCTATTAAATTCTTCAAGCACCTGCTTGAGGCACGTGAATTTACAATTTTGACGGATCACAAACCTTTAATTTACGCATTTAAACAAAAAATGAGAAAGCTTCTCCTAGACAATTAAGACATCTACAATACATCTCCCAATTCACTACTGACATCAAGTACATAAAAGGTACTGACAACATAGTCGCCGATGCTCTGTCCAGAGTTGATGCTATCACAACCATCGACTATGAAGAGATCGCCAAAGAACAAACTGGAGATTCAGAACTACAAAACCTGATATCAAAGAATAACTCTCTAAAATTTAAGCAATTCCCACTACAATCAGGCAAATTGTTATGGTGTGACGTGTCTACCAATAATATTAGACCATTCATTCCAATTAAATTCCGAATGATGGTTTTTAGGAATTTCCACGAACTCTCACACCCAGGCATCAAAGCCACTACTAAACAATTAACATCAATATCTATATGGCCTAATATGAATAAAGACATTAGGAAATGGGCTCAAGCTTGTGTCAACTGCCAAAAGTGCAAGGTGTCGATACACACGAAATCAGAAATAGGCAAATATCAAGAAGTGGATGAAAGATTTAGTGTTGTCCACATCGATCTAATTGGTCCTTTACCTCCATCGAATGGTAACATCTACTGTCTGACCTGCATCGACAGGTACACCAGCTGGATGGAAGTTGTTCCGCTACCAGATATTAAGTCTGAAACGGTGGCGAGAGCGTTCTACGAAAACTGGATTGTTAAGTTTGGAGCACCGCATACAGTGATATCAGATCAAGGAAAGCAGTTTACTTCTCAACTTTTCAAAGATTTAACAACGCTGTGTGGTATCAAACTTCGCCATTCCACGGCGTACCACCCTCAGTGTAATGGGAAGATCGAAAGGCTTCACAGAACCATCAAAACTGCCATTCGTACCCACAATAATATTAAGTGGACAGAAACGCTGCCAACAGTTCTTCTAGGCTTGCGTGCTGTGTGCTATCAACAAAGATAACAACCATTCTTTGTCTCAAATGGTATATGGCAAAACCATCAGACTGCCTGGCGAATTCGTTGATGATTCTAAACATCACTTGGATGCAGAAGAATTTGTTCAACAGCTTCAAAAGCAAATGGAATTGCTCAAACCCTTTAATGAAAAACATCATTCGAAGACTAAATTGCGCTCTAGTACATCGTAACTAAAGTATTTGTCCATAAAGATCTAAAAACATGTTCACATGTATTTATCAGGACAGATCGAGTGAAAAAACCTCTGGAACCACCATATGAGGGATCATTTCCAGTCCTTGATAGAACAGACAAGTACTTCACACTCAAAGTGAAAGGAAGATATGTGACCATATCGATTGACCGATTGCGACCTGCTTACTTACTGGCAGATTCGGACAATCTAACTCCAGAACACCCTACTGCAGCAAGACCGATCGTGTCGGGAGCGCTGACATCGTCCCAACAGAATCCTGACTCACCAGATGTGGAGAAGTACACAGAATTCCAAGGAACAGGATCAGCACCGGACCTGACTAGGACAAGATCGGGGAGAATAATCAAGAAACCCGTGAGATTTAAGGAGCAATAGACTATATTTCTCCTTATTATATATATTTTTTTCTTGCCTACATTGATGATGTATATATATTGTGATTAACCACTTTGTGCACCGAATCGTGACTTCGCCACTGGAAGGGGAGTACTGTGGGGGCTGAGAGACTTCCTTCCAGCCTGCTGGGATGACGGACCACGCCGTCAACAGACATACAAGCGGCGCCATGAAATAGGAGATGACCACTGCTGCGCGGCGCGGCACAGCGGCGGAAACCAGAGAGAACCAGAATAGACATTCTAGGGTGTTGTCCATTTTTTTCTTCCCATATAAAATGTAGCTAATAAGTAATACCAATAAAACACTAACTTTGAAATACTTTCTGAGCCATCGCTGGACTAATAAATCGATACACCACAAGACCACTCATAACGTGAAGCGATGTAAGAACCTTCCGCGAACTTTTTGACAACCTTTCTGTTCAAATAAGAAGTCTCGAGTCACTAAACGTGTCCATTGATGTTTACGGACAACTCTTGTGTCCAATAATAATAAAGCTTCTACCTGCCGACCTTAATGGAATTGGAAATGGAATTGAACAAATAACTCTCGACAGGTACGACTTGATTACCTTTCTAGAAAGACAATTAACTGCACGGAAGAGGAGTTTTAGAAAAAAAATCGGCACCGGGAATGAATCAACTTCTAAACCTAATTTAGTAAACAAACATCCAAAGACAAGATTATAAGATGTCCAAATTAAAATGAAAATGTCTGAATTAAAATTGAAAATGTCTAAATATAAATTTAAAATGTCTAATTAAAAGCTAAAAACCTATAAATCCAATACAATATATGTAGCCTGAGTTTCAAGAGAAAATATATTGTAATATTGTTTATTTATTTCATCTCAGTTTACAGATGTAACTATTCGAATATTATTATTTAAATTTACTGATATTTGATATTTAAAAAAAAATAAAGCGAATACACAAAAACTCTTTTTGTTAATATATCCATCATATATTTATTAATTTTTCACTCTGTAAATATTTAATTTTTATTAAACAATCGGCACCATACAAATTATCATCACAAATAGTGTGTGTTTGCTAAAATTTTCTTTTTTAACTTTCATATATGTTAAATATCAAAAAGTATATATATTAAATTTATTTTCATAAAATAATTATCTTAAATTAAAATGAGGCCTCAAATTGTTCTACCCCCACCTCATCCAGTTTCTCCATTAATAAGGGTATCTATCTTTTAAAAAATATTTTAAATAAATTTTTTTTTAATGTACACATTAAAAAAAGATATCAATAATTGACCTGTAGATGTATATTATTTTCTCTAACGAGGATTTTCTTAATAACCGGTAAAAATCTTATGTTAATTAAATAAACTTGAAGGTCATGAACTTGGAACATTTTTCTTCCTATCATTTTTATTCTTCAACATATATTACATCTAATGAATGTATATAGTCTCCATGACCTTGTATAATGATACATGGAATAAGGGGGAAAAATAAATTTTATGGCTTTTTTTTAATAAGAACTATAACTTAATAAATCGTACTATATTTAATTCAGACAAATTTAGTGTATATATATTTTTTTAATCTATTATTTATTTTAAATCGATTTTTTAATATATAAATGCTGGAAATAGTCAACCACTAATTCTTAAAATAAGAAATTATTGGTCATTAGTTAAAGTGTACCTTTTAATTTAGAAGTAACGCAAGCTGTTGAGCAATTTATAAGCCTCCAGAAAGCAAATTTGCTTAAAGGCTTGCATCACTTAAAAAATAAAAGCTGCTTTGCCCAACAACCAATTTTTCCTATTTAAATAAATAAAAATGTATACTGATGCAAAATTTTCTATAACTTGTTAATCTCAATATAACAATATCAAGTATTAACACAAAGCAATAAGGCGCCATCTATATATATAAAATGAAAGAATTTAAAAGCACGAGTGTTTTTTTATACTTAACACAAACATCTACTGCCCTTACTGCAATGAAAAATATGTATTGGGAGGGCTTGGCTCATCAGTGGTGCACCCTCCCAGCGGTTTCGCCAATTTAATCCACCAGATTGCTTCTCAGAGCTCTAATACTGTAATGGACGATTCTGCCTATATACACAGCACTTAGGGGTGGAATCTCATAAAAAGTTTTCAAGAAAACTATGGACATAAGCTTATAGGACAGTAGCATTACATTCAAATATTTGCATTGAGCAATGCTCTTCCGCAAACAATAAAGACAAGGCCAGTTAGGCATAAATTAACACAAAGCAATAACGCGCCATCTATACATATGTGTTAATTTATGCTTAACTGGCCTTGTCTTTATTGTTTGCGGAAGAGCATTGCTAGATGCAAATATTAGAATGTAATTCTACTGTCCTATAAGCTTATGTCCATAGTTTTCTTGAAAACCATTTCTGAGATTATATCCTTCAGTGCTGCGTATATAAGCAGAATCGTCCAATACAGTATTAGAGCTCTGAGAAGCGGTCTGGTGGATTAAATTGGCGAAACCGCTGGGAGGGTTCACCACTGATGAGCCAAGCCCTCCCAATACACATTTTTTTCATTGCAGTAAGGGCAGTAGATGTTTGTGTTAAGTATAAAAAAACATTCGTGCTTTTAAATTCTTTCATTTTATATATATCAAGTATAATACACACACACACACACACAAAAAAAAAACTCCAACAAGTGAAAATAGTGTAAAAGAATGTATAATAGTTAAATTAAAAACTGAAATATTTATAAATGTATATCTTTTTTTTACATGTGTAAATGTATGTACCTATATGTATTTCAATTTTTCCTATTTTACATGTGTAGAAAATGTCCAAGAATAATTTATAAATATGTGTAAACTGGAAAATCTTTTGTAAATTCTCAGATCAAAAGAGTGAAGAAAATTTTAGCTATTTATAAATATATTTAAAAGCAATGGTAGTGAAGATTTTTAGCTAAATATAAGCAAAAAGCGTCAGCGTGTATAATTTTTGCAACACTTTTTTAACTTTGTGCATTATGTAATTAAATAAAAATATTTTAAAGAAAAATAATACAATTTATACGTAAAAATAAAAATTTGAAGCAACTATCTAAACAAACCTTCTTCTTTCTTATCTCCACACTGGGTGAAGTAGAATTCGTCTGCCTTTGTCATTAAGACTGGGAGCACTACTCAGTGGCAGGCCGACTTAGCTCCAAAATAAATGGCCGCCTCTGACATGAGGAACAGACGCCATTTGCAGCCGCTCCTAACATGGAGTACAAACGCTGCTCATTCTGTATCCCTGGATTAGGAGCCCTAACAGGGTACTATCAGCCGGGCCAGCTGAACCCAGGTTTTTTAGTGAGCTTGTTACTGCTCCCCCTCCTCCTTTTTCATCCGGGCTTGGGACCGGCAAGGGCGGAGTTTAAACAAACCTAATTCAACTGATCTGAACAAACCCAATTTAATATACAATTTAGCCTTGTTTGACTAATGTTAATTCAACACTATAATTTGATTGTTTTTTTTTAATAAAATTTTTACAAAACATTAGATAATTCTTGTATACAATTTTATTGCTAAAAAAAAAAGAAGTATTTCAGCACATGGGGGCACTGTGACCATAGTTAACACATGAATCTGTGTTTACAATGTGGCATTGCAAGTGCCAGCTCCAACGTCTCCTAAAGTTGCACTTGAGTTTTGTTTCCTTGTGAATCATTTAGGCAACATTGTTTCAATAACCTAAACATCTGCTAGTCACCAATGTAAACAATGAGATGTCTTGGAGAGTAACGTTCTGCTATTTGAAATAACTTGTAGAGGAAGAAAAACATGCGTGTATTTATAAAATTGATCAGCTAGAATGCACACTTGCGGCTCGCCATTTAACTTTATATTTCTTTTGTAACTTTCCTTTCTCGTCTGTATATTCAAAACAGAAAATATATTGAAATGATTATAATAATTTTTTTATTTAATGTCCCATAATTTTAAAAATACATATTTGATTCCACATAAAAAGGAAGAAAAAAGTTAGGAATAATGGTAATTAATAGAGAAATATTTTTTTATTTTAAATTGTTATTATTTTTATTTAAAAAAAAAGCAGCTGAAAAATAATAAATAAAAACATTAAGCATCAAGGAAGTATTAAGTATTTTTAAAAATACATTTTATAGTTAAAATTTTGATATAGTTAGTTTTTAGACCTTGTTTACGATTCCGTGTGGCCCGTGGCGTCATTTAGGTTGGCCAGGGGCTGCTTTAAACCATAGCAGATTGACTCACAAAGAACTTTTTCTTATAGAAGATTTAGTTGATCTCATCTTTCAATGGTGTTCCATCACAAGGTATCACGTCTATTTTATTGTATACTAGCGGATGTACCCGGCTTCGCCCAGGTTTTACCCGAGTAAAGGTTTGTCTAACGAATCTCTCAATAAAGTGAACATTTTTTCCCGGTCCCTTGAAAAATACTCGATAAGTTGAATAAAATCAATATTAATTGGTTCCCTCGGTAATTGAAAGTTAAAGGAATAGTATCTTGCCTTGGAATTGTATCATGATAATATTTAGAGCAGATTGTTGAAAATATAACAGATAAATTAGAATATTTATCTTGATTATTTTTAGGCGAAAAGTTATTTCAAAAATTTTATTTGCTAGAAACCTTCCCAGTACTATACTAAATAACTTCCCAAAGTTTCATGGCGTTCCAATGAGTGGTTTGGTCAGGCATAAAGGACACACCACATACATTCATTTTTATATATATATAGATTAGGTCTTGTTCCTCACCACCTTCTAAGTAGGTATTTTTTCATTCAGCACTTCAATATCTTCAACTTATGTAATCCTAACCTCATACAGATTTGCAAGCAACTTGAATACATTCCTCTAAACATGTTTTGGCCCACCTAGAAACAGTCCAACATTTGTTCTAACCAAGTTGTTATAAAGGAGGCTGTGATAACCAGGTTCCCAGAGTATAGAAAAATATTTATTTACTTTTCAATTGAAAATCTTGGTTTTCTCAGATTTTTATCTTTCCTGGATGTTCAATTCTGTGTTTTCCCCAAGGTTGGTACTGAACAGTGATGTACCTGATGTTGTTTTAGGCAGCTCGGTGGACTGCTCTCATTGCCGGAGTAGTCTATGGCTACAAGAAATACTGTGAGTAGTCTAACAACAGAGAGGGAATTATCATTTTCTACAGAATTGGGTATTTTCATACTCCTTATTCTGTTTTCATAACTTGTTTTTATACTCCTAGTAACAAGATGGAATTCCAAATATTATTAAACATGTGTTTTGGTAGTAGCTTTTTTGACATTCCCTGATAAGAGTGTACTGTTACCAACACATCACCTAAATTAGTTTTTTTTTATTTGGCCTTATTACCTTTTGATTTTTATTTATACAGCATCTAAATTGTACCTTAAAGTGCCTCCAGTGGACTTGGGTTACATTGACAGGCTGCTCTATAGAGCACCATTATTTAAGACTTGTAAACTGACTTACTCTGAATTACTGGGCAGAAAAATATGCAAATTTCAGTGTAAATTTATCCCACAGTTATGTAAATGTGCAAATTGTGCAGCCATTCCCTGCATGTTACTTGAGATACAAGAGAAGGAACTAGCAAATTTTCCAATATTCACACCTCTCTGTCTGACAGGAAAAGTATTTGAAATTTTAGTTTTTTTGACTCGGAAAACGTTTAGTAGCAGAGAATGCTAGGCTGCCAAATCATTGATGATATTCTTATCCTTAGCATACCTATATGTCAAATTTAAAATGTATGTCAATTTTGTCTTATTTTAGCCTTTGAATCACTTTTATGTTAAAACAGCTACCTACATGCAAAATTGCCCAATTCATTAGCATAGTGGAGAAGACTAACAAGCATCAATTTATCAAGAATAGATTTAGGGGATGTTGACCCCCGAAAATATTGTTTAAACAAATTTTTGTTGGCAAACTTTCACTCTGCTAAAAACCGAGCGAAGCCTAGGTACATTCGCTATGTGTATGTATTTTGTTCTTTATACATTTCCTCAATATTTGGCCATTCTGGTTGAAATTTTAGTAGGATATAGAGTCAAGTCTCAGAATTTTTGGTCCCATTTTCAACCAAGCTAAATTAAAATTAACCAAGTACTAGATTTATTTTTTGTCAGATGTAATATTATTGTGCATCATGTTTATTGGCAGAAACAAAATTCTTTCATTAAAACATTCACTCGTGCAGAACATGGGTAAAGCTAGGTCATCCCTATATATAAAAATCAATGTACGTTAACCAACTTTTGGACTAATTTATTTATTTTTAGGCCCAAAACCATAATAATATTGATGCATCATGTTTGAAGAGCAGTACAAGATATTTTTCAGCTAAACATCAATTCAAGCAGCATATAATAAGGAAGGTTTACAAGCACCTTCACTTTTTTTCCATTAAAACTTTTCCATTAATTAATGATTCATAAATTCAACAAGTTGCAGTTTTGAATAAGAAAATTAATGCTAATATTTCTACATTGTTTGTTATTAATGCATTCTTATATATATGATAATACTAGAGTATATTAGCCTGTTCTACGAACAGTTCTAAAATGACATCCATTTCTAAGTTTTACCTTGAAAAATATAAAAAATAAAGCATATGTGTGCAACTACATTTTTCATTAATGATTAACATAATGCTTTTATATATTCTCACTATATTTATTATTATTTGCCACCCTATGCCCTCATTTTAAAATCCTAACATTTTATATAAATTTTAATTTTTCAGCATTTTTTTCAACTTACTCCCTTGCCATGACAATTCAATTATTTGGAAATTTTAAAATAAGCTCTAATAATAATATATATTATTTGCTAAAGCATTATTCGTAGGGTAAACATTTCGCTCGTGGAGATCCCAGGTGAAGCCAGATCATAATATATAATTGTAACTCATTGTATTTGAATTAAAAAAAAACAGCATTTTATTTTATACATACATACTCGGAAGAAAAATTCACTCCGGTAAAACCAGGGCATTGACCAGGTCATTTGGCTAGTTCTTTATAAAGGGCCTTGTATAACAAACATATCCCGGTCCCTTGGGGTGCTGTTAAAAAGAGGGTAGATAATTTTGGTGTTAATATAAATATAGAGGGAAATTTTGCTCGAAGGAATCTCACAAACCAGCAGACTCGGGTTGGTGATAAAGCCACAACACAGGCTTTGGCAAACTGAGAAGCGCTCACTTGGAGACCATGGTTTCAGACTATAATGGCCTTTGTCAGTCTAGGGTGAATTTGATTTCATGAGATCCTCAAGGAATCAATTGGAATCCGCACAATTTGCCAAAGAGGTGTTCAGCTGGTGAAGTGGCTAGACTAAATCTATGGCCAAAATATTTTCTGGGAGGAGATTGATCTATAAAAATAAAGGTCGCCTCTTCCATCAAAGTAGATGCTAGAACTAAGTGCCATCTATTAACAGTCTTCGTAAACTAGTGGACTCAGTTTGGTGAGAGTTCAGTGACACCAGCAAACTGAGAGGTGCCCACCTGTGACATTGTTTCGAGCTAATGGTCCTTTTCAGTCCAGGGCAGGCTTTGAATACCCCAAACCAACAAGGGTGGTGTTGTAGACCGACTCCGGGACCTGGAAATTGAGGTGAGGAAGAAGGAGGCTGAGGAGAAGAAACTCCAGGACGCCATTAAACTCCGGGAACAGAACAGGAAGACCAGACGTAAGTCAATGCCACACGAATGTTGAGACACTTTGCTGTATCTACCTTAATTTTATTTGATGATGTGCCATGGCAATTTCATTCCAAAAAATAGAAGACATCCTTGCCCCTTTTTAATTACTGCAAAAATCACTTCACCAAATCAAGTCAAGCTATTCACTTGACGCTGGTGTGGCCAATTCCTTGACTAATTTCTACCCAATCTTGTTATTAGTGTCCATCAAGTCAAGTTCAAATTTTAGTGGCAAATATTCTCTAATTTGATCCATTTGTGACCATCACTTGTACATCAACTATGACCTTCCATTAGCTTTCTTGACCCCTTTTAGCCAGCTCACTTGTGGGTCCTACTCTCTTCCTTCAATTTTTTAACCTCATATTTTCAAAACCATTTGTTTACATATTTGGAATTCTAGGGATTATCTGTCCATGGCACTTTGAGTAGCTTTCTCCATGTCCAAAGCTTCAATTAATTTTATTCATTCTTTTATGAAAGTCTAGCACTCGCATCCATTAGTGACCATAAGAAATACCAATGCCTCTACAATTATGTTCTTTGTTCATTAATTTAATTGCCATCTACGAGGTGTGGCTATTAAATAACCGGACTGATGCTGCTACCAGCAAACTGTATGAAAGTTTCGACATGTTTGAACATGACTGTGTTTGGTAGAGCTTCCCCCGCCCTAAGCTCACTCGACAAGCCAGCGGGACGCTCAGTTTGATTATAGCAGTCGATCACGCTAGTGTCTGTACCAGTGACCTGTCAGAAAAATGCCAAGTGGTCAAATGGAGCAACGGGTGGACCTCAAGTTTCTTGTTAATCTAGGGAAAACTGCCACAGAACCCTATGCCATGTTAAAATCAGTGTACAGGAATGAATGTTTATCCCACACACAACTTTTCGAATGGTTTAAACGGTTCAAAGAGGGGCATGAAACGGCCAAAGATGATCCGTGCCCAGAACAGCCTTCAATGTCAACAAAGGACTACAACATTAAGAAACTTGGCAAATTAATTTGTGAAGATCGTCGTCTGAGTGGACAGAGAAAATGTTAGACAGATTTTCATGAAAATTGAACATGCACAAGGTGTGTGCAAAATTGGCGCCAAAACCCCTCACTCCCAAGCAAAAGGAGTCAAGAAAGAACATTTGTGCAGAAATTCTAACTAATATTGACAACAATCCAGGCTTGTTAGACAAGGTAATTACTTGTGACGAATCGTGGTTTTTTTACGTACGATCCCGAAACAAAGAGGCAATCCATGCATTGGAAGAGCCCAAACTTGCCGCAGCAGAAAAAAGCCAGAATGCCCAAATTCAAAGCAATAATGATTGTCTTTTTTGACATTCGTGGCATTCTCTACGTTCACTGTGTCCCCGAGGATCGGACAGTTAATTAACATTTTTACATCGATGTTTTAACGCACCTTTGTGAGCCTGTGAGAAGACAAAGACCCAATTTGTGGAAAACGAAGTCCTGGATGCTTCATCAAGACCATGCGTCAGCCCATTCTGCTTTGTCTGTGAAGGCGTTTCTCACAAAACATGAAACATCCAGCATACTCATCCGACCTTGCCCCCTTTGAATTTTTTTTTTATTTCCTAAGGGCAAATTGGCTCTGAAAGGGACAAGATTTGAAAGTGGAAGCAGTTAAAGCAAAAGCGACGGAGGTTTTCAACCAGCTGACAGAATCAGACTTCCAGCACTGCTTCCAAAAATGGAAAAGTCGTATGGAGTAGTGTATGGATCACCAAGGAGAGTACATTAAAGGAGTGTCTGTTGTGATTGGTGATGAATAAAAATAGTTATGACATTCCGGTTATTTAATAGCCGCACCTCGTATGAGCGCGTCTGCCTTTGTCATTAAGACTGGGAGCACTACTCAGTGGCAGGCCGACTTAGCTCCAAAAGAAATAGCCGCCTCTGACATGAGGAACAGATGCCATTTGCAGCCGCTCCTAACATGGAGTACAAACTCTGCTCTGCTTTTATTCTTTCTACTTCCTCTGAGCAACCTCCCATCTTATCAATCCTGGATTCTAAGAATATGATCAACCTAATCTTAGTAGGGATTTTTTTTTTTTTTAAAGTGAAATTATGCACATTTTAAAACCTTTTTAGAGCCAGATGCACTGGTGTGTTGTCAGCCGAATGCTTGGTGTAGATTTACTCAGTTTGTCTAGCATAATATAGATCATCAAATAAATATATTACTATTTTAAAAAGTCAAAAGTTCTGTCATTTACAACTAGGTAACAACTTAAAAAGAAGGGGAAAAAATTATTGATGCTTTTGAAATGTGGACATGGAGAAAGCTACTCAAAGTGCTGTATACAGATGAAAGAACACATATTTCAATCTTAAATAAAATAAATCCTGATACACCTATGATGCAAAGAAAGACTACCTTACTTCAACACAATGAGAGAAAATGGATTATAAAAATGTTAGGGAAAATTGAAGGTAAAAGGAAAAGACCTCCAATGAGAAAGGGGTCAAGATCATAAGGCACCAACAGATATAGCCACCAAAAGTCAAACAACTCTTCAGAATTCCATCATATATCTTATCTGGGTCACTCACATCATCTCGTGCCAGAAATTTCACAAGAAATTGTGAAAATTGCCAGCAACTTATTATCAGCTTTCATTTGATGACATTAGATATAGTAGATTTAAGACTGTAAATTTAGTCTCGCCAATCTTTTTCAGAATTGAGAATCATCAGTAACAGTTTTATATAAAACTACTAAATGACTAGCATACACTCTACCCATATGATTGATTTAAAGAAATAGTTTTTCGTTTAGTTTTTGTGGAGGCTTTAATGTACCAAAATTGATTTAGTTATCACTGGGGTGTTTCTTATTCAGAAAACTTGGAATAGAAAGTGTGAAGTTTACTTGGTGTGTACAGAGGAGATGCTGAATATTGCTGGTGAGGTGGGAGTGCCAATACCTCCCAACTTTGACGAGATCTACAAGCCGGAATAACTGTAGCAAGCTTTGTTGTTTGGAAGAGTAAACTTTTGCTAGCTGTCCCTCTCTCCGAGTTTTTTTTTCCCACACCACAATGTTCAGTAGTGATGTATTGACCACACACACTTCTGGATTTTACTTATCATTATCGATCGGGGGGTCGGTGGAAGGCTGGTTAAACCGTTTGGTTTTCGACCACTACGACCCGGGTTCGATTCCCGCATTGGACACTTTTTTCTGTTAAAAAAAAAAAATGCTCCAATGGCCCCCTGATTCTTGCAAATGTCCAACCCCACCAGCGAGTGCAAGTAACCAAACGGGGCTCTGGCACATTTGTAAGTGCAAAGTCGAACTGCTTTCACATGTGTAGACATGTGGTGCGCTTACAGTAACAAAAGCAGTCACTAGCTACCCACCATGATTACCATGGCCTGTATCACGTGTACTAGGGATAAGCAAAAAAAAAAAACTTATCATTATCTCATATGGTACAGGCCTTTACCAACATGGTGTGTGACTCAGTGAATGCTTTTACTGTAAATACTCCACATGTTTACACATGTATAAAAGCAGTTCAACTTTTGCACTTAAAATATGCCAAGAGTCTTTTTGGTTAATTGCAACTGAGGGGAACCAAAAGTTGCTGGATGTAAACAGTTTGAGAGATATCAATAGACCCTTTAAACTATTTTGTTGTTGTTTCTTATCCCTTTGTGTATATTTTACACAAATTCCATGAGTTCATGCTCCTCAAGCTGAGGATAAGCAAAGGTCCTGTTTAGTGCATCTAATGCAAGCCAAAATGTTCTAGAGCTGCAGGTTGCAAAGCTACATTTTGGGCAAGTGGGGTAGATTTTTTTGTTTTTTCTATCTTCATTGGCTCTCTCTCTCTCTGGAGGGGCAAATCCTGGTTGGCCTCTCCAGCGTACAGCTCGCCAACAAGCTCGTCAAGGAGGGTCTCGACATCGAAGATGCCACCCTGCGGGCCTTCCCCCTGAGGAAAAGAGCCGAACGTATTGTGTTGAGCAACATCTTCGTGGAGGATGCTGATATCGATGCAGCACTTCGGCCCTACGGACAAGTGACCTCCATTGTCCAGAAGAGGATAGAGTTGGATGACTCCTCCCGGGCTGATTCCCATAGGGAAGCTTTCATCACTCTGCGAGACGGAGTGAAGCTCTCCCAGATCCCTGCCCGGCTGGATGTCAGTTCCAAAGGGATGGCCACCCACGTCTACGTGACGTATGGCATAAAGTGCTCCCTGTGCTACAAGCAAGGGCACAAACGTGCCAATTGTCCACGGAAGACCGGCCTGCAGGAGAACAAGTTGTTGCTCCCGTTGTGGGCTTGAATGCCGCTAGCAAGCCATGTCGAGCGCCCCTCCTCCTCTTGTTGCGGCCCCACCACCAGCTGTTGCTGTCGCTGCAGAGCCTCCCCAGCGGCACAGCTCAGACAGATAAGGTGGTCGAAGCAGCTCCCTCTCCACCCAAAACACTAAACACTTCTCGAGAGCCTCAATCAACGCAGAATTGGCGTACAACAGCTCAGAAGCAAATGGACATTCTCATGAAGAACGATAGAGCTTCTGCAGCCATCGCCAGCGTTCAGAAGTTGGGGCTGGAGAGAGAAACTCCTCCAGGCCTTCACCAACAATGGCGTGATGGATAAGCTTCTGGCTCAATCTAACACCGAACAAAGACAGGCCATCGACACCTTGGCCACAACGCTTATGGCTCTGACAGGGAACACTAGTGACACCCTGTACAAGAAGCTGTCATGTGCTAGGAACTGCTCAGCAGCCGAAATGAGCTTCCGAATTGCAACCCTGAACATGCGCGGCATCGCCGCTCTTTGCCGGAGAATCCAGCTCTGCTGTTTCTCAAGGAGCATGAGATTGACATCTGTTTCCTGCAGGAGACCAACATCATATCCCTGGACGAAGAAAGAGATCTCTGCCATGGCTACAGCGCCGTCGTTGTGCCTTCAATGACCTCCGTAGGTCAGGCCTCGCCTGTGTCTTCGCGGCCGGCGTCTTTGTTCACCGGCAGCAGATACTATGGCCTGGCAAGGTTGCTTGTATCAACCTCACCGTCCGGGATACTCATTGGCGTGTGTCAACGCCCACGTCTCATGCTCCTGAAGAGCGCTGCCGCCAGCTCCAGATCCTCACAGCTTTGGTGCGTGGATCCTCGGTGACCTGAACATCTCCGAGGAGTCGGCGAAGGACCTGGCATCGGGTTCAGCAGAAGCCCTCACGGAGCTCCTGGACCAAGCCGACCTCATCGATGTCGCCACCTTCTTCGATGCTGCACTGGAGCACACCAGTGTTGCCACTATTGGAAGCTGTTGAAGGTGATCATCTTGAAATTTCTTGGAAGAAAATATGTAAATTGTTCAAGCTGTTAAAAGTTATGTATGCAAATTCCTTATTGTAAAAAGTATTTTTTAAATTAGGTTTATTTGCATATCTGATGAATGTATATAGAATTTTTTTTCCCCTTTCAGTTAGTTGCTGGTGAGGTGTAGCAATGTATAATAAATAATTTTTGTAGGATAATAGAACTTATTGATTTTATAGAAGATTTTATTTAAAAAGGTAAGATAAAAATTATCTGCACAACAACAGGATTATGGGCCTGTAGCAAACATCTACCTGATCTCTGGCAAACTTCTAGTAATTCAAAATTAGTAATATAAACTTCTGGGGCCGTATTAAGAAAAGAAAGAAAAAAAAAAGGAAGAATGAATGATTCTATTTTTAATTTTCCAAAGCTAAATGTTTTTAATTATAGTACTTGGAAGACTGATATGAAAGTAATTTTGATTGAAACTGTTGGGAATTTATTATTGACAATCAATGTGAACTACCTGCACATGCTACAACAAAAGAGGCTAGAGAATATAATTGGAGAAAAGCTAGAGCTTTCACCACTATCTACCAAGGTGTAGAAAGAAGTTACCAAACTCTTATTGCTAATGCAAATGATGGTAAGGAAGCATGGAATATACTCAAGCAGAATTTTGAACCAACTTCAAGGGCAAGATTGGCTGGATAAAGACTGGAGGAGAAGCAGTTCAACATAGAGAACATTGAGACTCATCTAGTAAATGAATCAGGTAGGATACAACAAAAGAAAGAAGATGAAGGGCTTGATATTGTAGCCAATGCATATCAAACAAAATGATGTACCAAGGAAAGAAGAAAAATTATCCTACACAAGCTCAACATAACAGTGGAAGCATGCTGGAGCCAAGAGTGCATCTAAATGCCATGAAACATAATGTGAAAAGATGTTATTTCTGTGGAAAGGCAGGTCATCTTATAAAAGATTGTCTTCTGAAAAACAAGAATCCTCCAAGACAACTGTATAGAAGGAATCAAGACTACCAAGGAAAATCTTCTGCGTTCCATTCAGAAATCTCAAGTATCCACCATGTTGACGAAAATATAAATGATCAACTGGGAGAATGGCTGATAGACAGTGCAGCTATTTCACATTTCTGTAAAGAGAAAAATTGGTTTACCAGCTATCAAGAAATACCCCCAATGGATGCGTTAATAGGAGATGTCGACTGCAAGTCAAAAATCTTAGGTAAGGGAGATATAAACTTTATCTTTAAGGATATAAATAATTCCTATGTAGAGGCAACTTTACTTAATGTACTATATGCCCCTAATATGAGAAGGAATCTAATTAGTGGCTCATGTATAGATATGGCAGGAAATAAGATCATTTGGAAAGATGGTAAAATGGTTATTCTCAGAAATAATGGAGAATATTTCTTTACAGCTAAAAGAGTAGATAAATTATATATAGTTAATGGATACCCTAATAAAGCTAGCTCTCAATATTGCCACGTGGAAAATTAGGGAAAACAAAAACTTCAGGAGGAAACAAAATTTATTTCAGGCAAGGACAAACTATGAAAGGTAAAACAAAAGATAAGCCACAAGGAGAATTTACAGAGTAGCAAAATATAAATACGAAAATGACCACTGTTTTTTTTTTGTTTTTTTTTGCTTATCCCTATTACACGTGGTACAGGCCATGATAATCATGGTGGGTAGTTAGCGACTGCTTTTTACTGTAAGCGCACCACATGTCTACACATGTGAAAAGCAGTTCGACTTTGCACTTACAAATGCCAGAGCCCCGTTTGGTTACTTGCACTCGCTGGTGGGGTTGGACTTTTGCAAGAATCGGGGGCCATTGGAGCATTTTTTTTTTTTAAACAGAAAAAAGTGTCCAATGCGGGAATCGAACCCGGGTCCTAGTGGTCGAAAACCAAATGGTTTAACCAGCCTTCCACCGACCCCCTATGACCACTGTTAATAAAATGAATAAATACTTGGTTACAATATTATTCAGTGTCTCATAATTCAAATCTGGATTTTCTCCATAAGAGATTTTGTTATATTAATTCAGAAATTATAAATTCCATGAGTAGGAAAAATACAGTTAAAGGATTAGAAAATATCACAGGTAAACCAAACACTTGTGATATATATAAAATGGCTAAGCTAACTAGATCATCATTTAAATATAACATTCTGTCTAAAAAGCCATTAGAAAAGGTACATATGGATATCTGGGGTCCTGCACCAGTGAGATCACTTGGTGGCAGTAGATATTTTCTCTCTATTTTTGATGACTACTCAAGAAAGGTTAGTGTTTATTTCCTAAAAGAAAAATCTGAAGTTTTTAACAAATTGAACAATATTTGAGTGAATCTGAGAGAGCATTAAATACTAAGTTAAAATGTGTTAGAACAGATAATGGATTAGAATTTTGTAATGAGAATTTGAAGCCTTTTTAGAAAATTTAGGAATTAAAATAGAACGAACATCGACTTATAGCCCTGAGCAAATGGAATTGCTGAGAGATTTAACCGAACTGCTATTGAGGGTGTTCGTGCCTTGCTTTTGAATAGTGGACTAAAAGCCAGATTTTGGGCAGAAGCCCTGAATACCTTTGTGTATACCAAAAATAGATGTGAACATGCTCCGACTAAAGGAGTAAGTCCAATAGAATTATGGTTAGGACATAAACCATCTATAAGACACTTTAAATTTTTTGGTTCATTAGCCTATGTTTATGTCCCAAAGGTTAAAAGAAATAATTCCAATCTAAAGCCAATCTAGGTATAATGTTAGGGTATGCAAATAAAACAAAGGGATATAGAATTTGGTTACCAAAAGAAAGGAAAGTAATTGAAACAATACATGTGTATATTGAGGAAGCTAAAAAAGGCGTAAATTCTATATTTGGTACTGTGTCTAGAGAACAAAGTGATTTCTATCCTCAGGATGAGAGATATCCCTACAATGATGATAGTCATGATATTAACGCCCCAATAGATAGAACAAAATGGAAAAGAAGTACCAAGAGAAACAGGACCAAGAGTTGATGTATATTACTATCCACCTTCTAGGTGATAAAAAATTAAGATCAGTTAATGATGTACAAAAATTTTGTGAATCACAAAAACTTGAATTTGACCCTAAATTCTTTTCATTTAAACCACAACAACAAGAATATAAGGAAGAAAATGAGATAAAAATGGAGACAAATATTTTGGAAGAAAATTTATACGAATGTATATTTCAAGAGGAAATCTATAATGTGGAACTTCCTAAAACCTTTGGTGATGTCCAACAATCACAAGAAAAGGAGAACTAGGTTAGGGCAATGAAGGATGAGCTGAAGATAATGGAGGATAGGAAAGTTTGTAAGTTGGCAGATTGTCCACCACAAGGTGTTAAATTATTAGGTAATAAATGGGTATATAGCCTTAAAAGAGATAATCAAAATAATATAAAGAGATATGAGGCTAGGCTTGTGGCACAAGGTTTCAAAAAAAGGAACAGACTATACTGAAAAATTTTCCCCCAGTTGTAAATTTTTCAATAATTAGATTCTTATTCATAATATTAGTATCTTTGTTGAAATGGAAGCATGTACAGCTGGATGTAAAGCTGCTTACCTTTATGGAAATTTAAAAGAGAAAATCTACATGCAACAGCCAAATGGATTCAAAATGAAAGGTAATGAAGAAAAAGTTTGCCTGTTAGAGAAAACAATTTATGGATTACATCAAAGTGGAAGAGAGTGGAATAAGGAACTAGATTCAATTTTGAAATCAATTGGATTTGAGGCAATTAAATGGTGCAATTGTGTATACAAAATGAATAATGGTGTCATATTAATAGTATATGTTGATGATATTCTATTATTTGGAATAGAAAAATTTGTAATTGACAAAACTATTCAAACAATCAAATAAAAATTAGATATAAAGGAATTAGTGTTGCGTTCCCGGTTTGGATAGATGAAAAGGGAGGATACACGATGTGACTTATTAAAGTTTCCTTACTTAAGTATATATATATATAGCAATTTAGGCCAACAACCCATGTATATAACCCGCAGCAAGACCTTAATGTTGTATAATAGAAGCACAGCTGTCAATGATGCACTATCGACATATGTCTTTACATCATCACATGTAATGCAATTTGTGCAAACAGGATAAAAAAAAGGGGGGGGAACTCTGTAATTGATTAAGAGTTGAGCTAAAGCAGGGATCGAGCATATAATATTGTCAGAACAAAGGTCTAAAGATGGAAACAGCCACGACACTAGTATACAATTTCATCAGACAACCCATGAAATCGTTATTAAATTGGACAATTTATAAAGACTCCTTCTGGAGGTTTAGCAACCCACTGAAGACGCTGGGAGCTATTTCATAGAGAAAAATTATAGCAACAGATCTCTATAATTTCTACATATCAACTGTAAATAGATTCATATTAAGGCATTTTTTTATAGCCCAAATAACACAAACAATAGTCAAACATACAAATCTGTTGCATCATGCCGTACCCTCCTAACAGCGTAACAATAGCCCAAGGAATCAGAAAATATGGTATAATGGTAAATATGATGGAATAACGCACTGAAACACATAAAAGTACAAACATTACTAAAACCTGACAGATAGATACCCTCAAAGTAGCCCTAATAAAGTCGTAATTTGCAACTGTCGCTGTGTCAATATATCACAGCAAAGATATAGTACACAACTCTATTCCAACAGAGTCAGTAGTTCTATATTTAGTACAATTTGTGAAATTAAGGTGTGGGGGGTAGTACCATAAAGCAAAAGGAATGAAATATGTATGAGGGGAAACAAGAAGATTTCTCTAGATATTTATTTAAATAAATTAAAATTTGGGAACATGTCTATACTGACGAGATATGCTATTTACATAGTAAAATTTAGATAGAGGTGACCTGAAGCTACTTTATAGCCCTTTAGGGCCCATGCGAAATCTAGGTTGGTTACTACACAAAAAGGGGGGGGGGGCGCTAAGTCATAATGACAAATGGCTTACCTTTTCTCGAAAGTGCCGGCAAAGGTCTGGTCTCCCGTCTGAAGACTGTCCTCTCACTGAGCGACTCAGATTCCATCTGCCTTTTGGCAAAGAAACCCTCTTTTATTCTTGTCTCTCTCCGTTTTCATTCGCTGGCCGCGCCAAAGTTTTTATTGGCTGGCATTTTCATTCGCCGAAAGAAACACCAATCAAAATGGCCAACGGCTCCAGTATACAATTTCATAGACGCCCCAGGCCTCTCCCATCAAAATAGAACATATAGTATTACCAAAACAAAAAAAATCTAAAGAGAGAAACAGCCACGGCACTAGTGTAAAATTTCAGACCCCAGGCCCCCCCTCCACATGGATTGAAATACTATCCTCCCTTCTCTCGGGACGGTATATATATCGCCCCCCCGTCTTGGCTAAAAATCGACCCAGGCCCCTTTTACCTGGACTGTAATGTGATGCTTCCTTTTTTTCGGGAAGGATATTTATAAGGCTTAGTCTTTTAGAAATCTTCCTTCTCCATTTTTTTTCTGGTCACCTTTACCTAAATTTTTGGTGAGGGGAATATATGTACATATGGAACAACAGCTTCCAGCGCGGATGTCTCTGGATGTCACTGGTGTCTTCTTCACCAGGCATCAGCTTTCGGCATGGAAGTCTGGTGTCATCAATTGTCTAGGTTTCTGGGCAAAAAGGTGGTCTGCAAGTCTATGTGGGAGGGAAGCCATGTATCCATTTGATTTGATTATACATACGCCTTCTGTTGGGGTATGGTTACAAAAACGTGCCCCAACAATCCTCCCCCTGCCAAGTAATGGACAAATGCGTTTGTGCTACTCATTATTCATCTGCCTTTCATCAGTTACTATGAAAGCAGGCCCATTTCTAGCAAAATGCATTTTCCATTACTAGGTGAAGCCAGATGTACCGAAACCTATAGGGAAGATAAGGCTAGTCAAAATGATGGTATGCCATTCTAGATGTTTATTATTCCGAACATTAGTGGGCATTGCGCATCCTGGCAAAGGGGTTTTTATGTGTTATTATTCTGTCAGCACACTGTTATCAACATAGGTTATGGGGGACAGTCATATCATATGTATGGAAGTAAGCAAGGTCATCTGTCTTACCATTCATGGGTATATATACCACCCTTCCACTTTCTTCTTTGGCCTTGAGGAGTAGGCCATCCTTGTGGTAAGTCCTCTCAACCCCATCCTTGCCTCTTGGGGTGCTGGATTCATTGCTACCTTCTTTCTGTTAACAATACAGTTAGAACATTTCCCTATTACATATTATATATAAAAAATTGGGCGCCAAGAAGTCGTTTAGAAATAACTGACTAGTCCAACTCCTAAAACATGCCAGCATCTTTATTTAAGTACCAATCAAGACATTCGTGTGGTATAGTTATACATATACAATCAAAGGAAAGGATAATTATAGTTAGCTGAAAGAAATATCTTGGTATATAATAATTAGCCTATGACATGATGACTTTTGCTAAATTAAAAAAAATTACAGAAACAAATTGTGAAAGTAATTATTAAATAAGGCACGAAATATGTAATGATAAAATGAATCCTTCCATGTTATATGATGGGTATAATATATATATTGAAGAAAACACGTATCATGCAGATAGTGATTAAATATGATAAAAATCATCCCATGATAGATGATAAAGAAAACCACTACAAAATTATATATGATGACAAAATATATATACATATACAAGTAAGGCGGATAAAAGACAATAAGGATAAAATAGATCATGCCTTGAGGGAAGAATAAGCCACGACAACATGTTAAAAAAAATGCAACATGGCAGGTAAATATTACTAATATCATGAATATCAAAGGAAATAAATTTGTTGAAATGAATAGTATATGATTATAATATAATATAAATGATATAAAATAATAACCTATTCAATAAGAAAATGAAAACACATTATATATATTTGTGCGCTGAAGGATCAAGGTTTAGTATCTCAGTTAAGTTTTCAATCTTATTCAGTCTGGAATCACGAGTTGGTCACTGGGTAATATTCGTCTATCCCGATCCTACTGGAGGGTGTGTTTTCTCTTATGTGTTAGATTCCTCTGTTACAATACTCTCAACCCAGGTGGGAACGTCATTCAGAATCTTGGTCAAATGGAACATAGCCCAGACCTCTATTAAACTACACAGTCCTTTTGAATCTAGGGTGACAACCGTATGAAGAGAATTTTTTTTTTGTTTTGGCAGAGCGACTAATCAATTTCTACTAATTTGTCTGTGGCTCCGTTTACCTTGCCTCTGGGGTGTGTACAGTTCAGCTACCTCCCCCTTCCAAGAAATTCATATTACTTTCATCTACTAATATACTCTCTATTCATTGACCTGAATCCTATAAATCTACATCTTATAAGTTTGAATTTTATCAATCTGAAATTTTGGTTCCTTTTACAAATTCCTTCAGAATTCTACTCCCTGTATAACTGCTCTTAATTCTACTGTCCTCAATACAACACTTCTAAAACTTTGACTCACTGGCTTGTTCTGGCGTCTCGTTCGCGGTCATTATAGTTAACTAATACTTTAAAATCTTATCCTAACATGGAACGAGTCTAAACTCGTTGAAGGTCCTAATAATTACTTATTCTGCCTCTCGAATCGGTCTTATGCTCGAATTCATTCCAACAAAACGTATGGCAGGGCGAATCCTTTATTAGAAGAAACTTCCGCTAGCTATGGGGGATCAAACTGGTACCAAAAAAAAAATTCAATAGACGGAAACACTTCGTCTAGAATAACTGGGCAATCTCTGCCTACTTGCCAATCTTACAGGACCTCCCGTCTGGAACACCCTCGCTCCAGCCACGCTAAAAGCGTCGAAACTACGGTGTCAGATCGGTTACCCAAGGTCGCGCCGTTATACCCCAGGCTATACGGCATGGCTAAAACAAATCCCCCATCCTGCATAAAATTCAATCTATACCTCTTCGTTTCCTCTTGCGAGGAGGAGTTGAGTGGGAAATTCGGCTTGATCCTTGCCTTCCACTATCTCCAAGTCTGAGGGTCGGGATAGGGATCATTTATCCACAATCCTTAGAATTCAAGCTAAACTAAGATAAAAGAAAATCAAAGGAAAATTATACCCCCTAACGAGGGACCTAACAAAAAGGGAGCGAATATTTTCTAACTAGATAGAGTTGTAGTTGTCCTGTTTGAGGCTTCTCGGTCCTAACAAAATTCGAAATAAAAAATTAAATAAAATAAAAATCGATCCTATTAAAGTCCTTAAACCCTATTCTAATGTATTTTGGGCTCACAATATAATAGTTTTTAACCTTCTTACTCATTCATTACACCAATTCATTCATACACCCTCCCCCCTATCATTCACGGTGTGCATACAAACTAAAGTTAAAAGCTGCTACAAAGGCCAAAATACTCATTTATCAATATCAATAGATCCTAACAAATAATAACATCTTTCAGGACACAATGTGAAATCAAATAAAATAATAAACTTAAAACAAATTGGGAACTAAAGCCCTATATTACTCAAAAGAAAATGCCTCTGTACAAGCTCTATATATACTAATACTTTATACTCGATAAATGATTGTTAACAATAATTGTTAACAATTCTAAATAATCTGGAAGCTAACCTACTAAAAAAAAATCAGTGTAACTTCAAAAACTGCCCTTGCCTTGACACCAAGCGACTTTTCACGACAATTCTATATAAAGACATACACAAATTATAATGGCGAATAAAGGACCATTAAGCGTGACACCTCATAAAAGCGGATTGAGTCATTCCCCTAGCCACCGTGGGTGAAGTCACTTTCTTCTTACTTCCTCGTGCGTCTGCCCCCTTTGCAGTAGTCCTACCTCAGCACTCTATTGAAAGATGGATTTATAGGGTTTACGATTCACTACCCAACACTAACATTCTCAAGTGCTTTCCAAGGATCGACTACAGTCTGGGCCTACTTAACTTCTACCCCTGGCTTAGGGTCCCTATACTTCACAACTTCACTCTGAGAGATTGACCTTTCATGTTCTCATTAGAAACCTATTTCAAAGCTACTACCTGAAGGCCAGGGATTATAGGGTTTCTGAATTACCCAACACAAGCCATAGGATGCCTATTAGGTTTGTTGTTTTAGACATTGCCCCCCTCTAAGTTGTGATTTCCTACACCTTCCTTCACCTATTACTCCTGATAATAACTAAAATTTCAGATTTACACTAAATAGTTAATTCACAATGGTATACATTATTCTCATTGGTCTTTGAAACTCGGGTTTTAACAAGAAATAGTTTGTATAGAAAAAAAAAGAATCCTAATGAAGTTCTACTTTAAAAAAAAAAAGGTTTTTAAATGAAAAAAAAAAGGTTGAAATCTCTAAACTTCTCATTCTATCGAGCTGATTCTCCGTACACACTCCAAAATCCTAGTTAGTGGCGACAGTCTAAGCAGAATTTACACTGTGTGGGCCTTTTCACCCTTGTAGACCTGCGTAAAGTTAAACTGTTCACACTAACTCTGTCAACTTCCCCTCGTCTCATTACTTCTGAGTTCGCTCTGGTTGTCACCCCTTGTGGAACCACTACATTAACGGACCTATTAGGGAGATAAGCTGGACCTGTAAGATGAATCCAATGATCTTCATCACTGGAACCTTGACTTGAATTACCATCACTAGTTTCCTCCTCCTCTGTGGGGAAAATCCTAATTGGTGTATGGTATTGTTTTAACCTATCTATATGGTATTTATCCAAATTCCCAGTTTCTAGATTCTTCAAGAGATATACAGTATCACCAGCTCTTCTTAGTACCTCATATGGACCCCCATACCTTGGCTCAAATTTGTGGCGCCCCTTCGTCTCATGCATTCTCTCCACTAGGACTAAGTCCCCGTTATTGAAAGTTCTCAGCCTTTTGTTTTCGAACTTAATCCTAGCTTCTTCCTGTTCATTCAAGTAGGTTTGCCTTACCCCTTAATACGTGCATGTGTCCATTGCCACTTAGCGGCTGTTATTAGAAATTTCCTTCATGTATTTATACACTATGAGGCATAGTAATTAAAATGCTGCATTTCCATGAGTTCAATTCTCTCACAACATGCTGAAACGAAATCAAATGTGGTTATAAGATCACTGTCTATGTGGTAACAGGTGCACATTGGATTGGGAAAGGACAAAGTTATTTCGCCCTTTATGATACCAATTGTAACCGGGTTTTCTGTTGAGTTATGATGATATACTGAGAATTTGATAGGGAAATTATTTTGTAGACTTTGTTGCATATCAGGGGTCTTGTTTGTTCCTGGGTTAGAAATTTTATATTATTCCTTGCTGTCAGTCTGATAATTACATTCCTGGCTCATGAGATAGGTGTGCAACTTGTATAATTCACTGTGGAAATATATGTGGACATTTAAGAATTTATAGAGGTATATTTAATATGGAGTCGTCACCTCAGCTCGATCCATCCACATTTTGTTCTGGAATTAGCGTCATATTCTAGATGGACTTCACTGCCTCATCTATAGTCCAGGCATATCACCTTAAATGTCAATTTTAGGAAACGTCATCTCGTCCTTGACCTTTCTTTTCTGCATGCTGGCACATCTTCAATGACATTTCCAATGTGGGGAACACACCCTTTTGGCGGTCTATCGGTATCCAGTGATCATACTTGGCAGAAAACGTCGTCAAAGGGGGCCTCCCTCCTTGCGTGTCTAGCCATCTAATCCAATCACGATACCGCCTCACGCCTATAGGTTCCGAATTATATTCAATGTAATATCTTTTCTCGGGTGTCCCGACTTTATCAATCTTTATTCACAGCCTTTAGGTGATTTTACTCCGCACTGGAGGCTCGCATTCCGCTAACTTCCTCATTATATACAAGTGTTAAATCGAGCCTCGATAAACTCTCCTGTCTCCTATACCCCCATTATTAGATAGATCCTGTCTCTAACACAGGTGGCTTTTGCTGCCTTGTCATTAGCTTAAAGCTGTCCAAGCACACCTCGGGATATCTCAGCTGTCTTGTAGACACAAGCTCCAGTCATCTCCTTTCCTTTGAATATTTTAAAATAATATCCCAGGTAGTTGTCATAAGTTAATAAATAGTTCCACAGTGATTTAAAAGGTACTCGCGCAAATTGGTCACCAGATCTACTCCTTGAGATTCTGCCATTGGAATGTTAAAACCAGATTTCTATCCATTATTGATTTCAAATAAAAAAGGTTTTACGAAGAGAAAAAAAAAGGTGCGTCTTTCTATGGTGATCAAACTTCTCTCTTCACGGGTACGCTAACTGGATCTTCAATTCTATTTTCACCTTAGGGCTCATATATTTGCCACTCTCCCAATCCACTATGCGTTAAAAAAAATAAAATCGATTAACTATCATTCAGCATGTTAGCCCTAATCTGGATGCACAGGCTAGTATGATTTGATAGAAAGCGCTATTAAAATGAAGTTAAGATATTTGTATCCAGCAATAATTATCAGAACTCACCTCTGCTGTGAGAAAATTATATCAGAGCTATGATGAAAAAAAATGCTAAGTCATTTCAGTAGACTACTGTAAAACACTGATCACCGTTCTAAATTTGAACCATGGGAATCCAACCTCATTTCTCATACTGTATATAATAATTTGAGAAAGTAAAATAAAGAAATTGTAATCAATGGTGCTCGCAACAGAATTCAAAATGATTGAGACACAGAACATTATAAATAATGTCCAGTAAGCAGGATACCAAACCACCTTTATATTACAACATTTCCACAAAAGTATAACTATCAATAACCCAATAAACAAAACCACAAATATCTATAGGGCGATATGTTACATTCCATACTCACAAACATCTATAACAATAGCCAACTACTTAAGAAACCCTGGCATCCAAACATATTACTGTAATTCCCCTAACATAGGCTCCACCATAAAAGTCCACTATCTAAAAATAATCCTACTATCATAAAACCCACTAACCAAAACAGAGAATAAAAGGCAATATATTCCGTAGAGTGTAACAGCTGCCAAGCCAAATACGCAGGGGAGACAGGAAGGAGGGTCAGCAGTAGAATATATGAACATAGACGCAACGTTATTAATCAAGACAATAGGTCTCTAATTTTCCAATACTGCAAAGGAACAGGTCACACTTTCGCATTAGGAGAACCTAGAATACATTACAATAACATAAACAGCAAATATCAAAGGCTTATAATTGATTCTCTATTATTCAGAAAACACAATAGCATTAATAGAAAATAGATTTGCCCGAAACATATAACACAATATATCCTAGTATCAGCTAATAATATCAACAATAATATAAGTAACTTATATGTAATAGCCAATAACTATTATAAAACTACTCAAATAATAGAATTTCTAACCTATAAGATAATTCATAGAATATAGCAAACAATAGTAGAATATGTATAAAAACCAAAAAAAAAATGTCTTAAGAAAACAAATAATATGCAAAACTTCCTAATGTATATATGTATATATGTATAATGTTCTCCTTCAGACAAAGGTAAAAACACAGTGATAATGGACATAGCAGACTATGACAGCAAAATCCAGCAATTACTTCAAGACAAAGAAATATATGAACTGTTAACTATTAATCCTCTACAGAATATGATAAAAGATTTCAACAGAAATTTGAATAGAATAAAACGCACGCACAAATTAGACAACAAAGTTGTTGAAAAGATCAAAGCATCAAAATGTGATCTACCAATATTCTATGGTTTACCGAAAATTCATAAACCCAATAACCCACTTCGTCCCATAGTCTCATACACCGGTTCACCAATCTATCCGTTAGCTAAATATCTCTCAACAATAATATCGCCGTTTCAGAAATATCTCCCCCACACCGTTCAGAACGCCACATCAGTGGTAGGGATTATGCAAGGAATAGCGATACCCCAAAATTACCACATGGTTTCATTTGATGTTGAATCTTTATACACGTCGATCCCACATAAGGAAGCCATCAGTGAATTTTCAAAATTTATAGACACCAATCCACAACTTAATTTAACAATTCCTAAAGAAGCACTTAAAGAATTACTCGACTTATGTTTATCCTTCAGTTATTTCAGTTACAAAAACCAGCATTATAAACAGATTAAAGGCCTTCCAATGGGCAACCCAATTTCTTCTGCCCTCGCCAATATTTATATGAATCATATTGACAATATTATCATTTCAACCAAACATCTCAAAATAATAGCCTGGAAACGATATATTGATGACATCATTTGCATCAGTCAAAATAGCAACCTCGACAATATTCTAACCTTCCTCAACAGTTTAAAGCCATTTTTAACCTTTACATACGAAATAGAAAATAACAGCACTTTGGCATTCTTAGACATCAAGCTCACCAGAATAAATAGCAAAATAGAAACCAGTATATATAGAAAACCAACGCACACAGGCAAATATCTCAATTTTAATTCATTTGGCCCCATTAATCATAAAATATCCGTTATAAAAACACTATCAAAAAGAATTTCCACCCACTGCTCTTCAAATATTAAAAATAATAAAGCTGAACAAAACATATTTTACAATGAGATGAAAAATAATGAATATCCTTCAAATTTCATCAAGAAACATATATATAAGCCCACCAACAGTCCTACAAACAATAGTGAAGAACCGAATAAATACTGTGCACTGCCATACAATTATGGCATTGAAAGAATAACAAGAATACTTAAAAATTACAATATCAAAACACGATACAAAACCACAGCTAATCTAAAAGAAATTTTACGCCATCCCAACACTAAGCATAATAGCAAACATCAATTTAAATCAAACATAGTATATCGCATTCCATGCAAATCATGCCCTGCAACATACATAGGAGAAACAGGTAAAACTCTTGAAGAAAGAGTAAATCAACACAAAACAGCTTTTAAAAACCATAGCCCATTATCACTTTTAGTAGATCACGCACTCAAACAGGACCATACACCAAATTTTGAAAAAACAGAAATTATATATAACAACATTCAAGATAAACACTCAAAACTCTTTTTAGAAAGTTGGTCCTCAATGAAAGATACCAACAGTATTATTAGAAAAATTGACATACCTCCGTTATATCTACAGTTCAAATCGATTTAAAATTATTTTATTATATACTTATTAGAAATCATATATTATTTTTTTAATTTTTATAAATGTACATATATATTCTATTCTTATTAATATTTTTTGTGTGTATATATTTTAAATTTTATCCCCACAGAGTTGCAAATATTTATATATCGTCGCGTGAAGGCATCACGTGATGAACCAAAGCAGTTCAAAAACAAGAAAAGCCCTGACGAAGTTAGGCGTATAGCCTATTGAAATATTGGCATTTATATTAAATAAAATGTTTATTTTATTTTCGATCCAAAATATGCTATTCAATTAATATATATATATGTACAAAGAATCATAATAGTTTTAGCATTAGGCGACGTTATATTTTCTTGATATATTGTATATGTTTCTCCTGTAGAAGGGCGGACAAGCTCGAAAGCTTGAGAAGACCAGAATAAAAGATACTCATCCCCATAAACGTTTTACTTTGATATCAGAAATCAATGATAATATTAAGGTTTTGCCACGAACAATGTGAATCGTAAAAGACAGCGGCGAGAGATGCGGTATACACCGCCTCAACATAACTTTCATTGCCTGATAAAATGCCAGTGAAACGGAAAGCATAAATTAAAATTCACGATTTATAATAGACTGTTAATCTCAGGATGCGTGGACTACTTCACCAATACTTAAAAATAGTATGGCTTTTCATTTGGTATATATTTCTAAAGTATAGGGGATGAAACATATACTAAATTCGAGCCCCGCGGCGGGCGACATTGTTGCGTTCCCGGTTTGGATAGATGAAAAGGGAGGATACACGATGTGACTTATTAAAGTTTCCTTACTTAAGTATATATATATATAGCAATTTAGGCCAACAACCCATGTATATAACCCGCAGCAAGACCTTAATGTTGTATAATAGAAGCACAGCTGTCAATGATGCACTATCGACATATGTCTTTACATCATCACATGTAATGCAATTTGTGCAAACAGGATAAAAAAAAGGGGGAACTCTGTAATTGATTAAGAGTTGAGCTAAAGCAGGGATCGAGCATATAATATTGTCAGAACAAAGGTCTAAAGATGGAAACAGCCACGACACTAGTATACAATTTCATCAGACAACCCATGAAATCGTTATTAAATTGGACAATTTATAAAGACTCCTTCTGGAGGTTTAGCAACCCACTGAAGACGCTGGGAGCTATTTCATAGAGAAAAATTATAGCAACAGATCTCTATAATTTCTACAGATCAACTGTAAATAGATTCATATTAAGGCATTTTTTTATAGCCCAAATAACACAAACAATAGTCAAACATACAAATCTGTTGCATCATGCCGTACCCTCCTAACAGCGTAACAATAGCCCAAGGAATCAGAAAATATGGTATAATGGTAAATATGATGGAATAACGCACTGAAACACATAAAAGTACAAACATTACTAAAACCTGACAGATAGATACCCTCAAAGTAGCCCTAATAAAGTCGTAATTTGCAACTGTCGCTGTGTCAATATATCACAGCAAAGATATAGTACACAACTCTATTCCAACAGAGTCAGTAGTTCTATATTTAGTACAATTTGTGAAATTAAGGTGTGGGGGGTAGTACCATAAAGCAAAAGGAATGAAATATGTATGAGGGGAAACAAGAAGATTTCTCTAGATATTTATTTAAATAAATTAAAATTTGGGAACATGTCTATACTGACGAGATATGCTATTTACATAGTAAAATTTAGATAGAGGTGACCTGAAGTTACTTTATAGCCCTTTAGGGCCCATGCGAAATCTAGGTTGGTTACTACACAAAAAGGGGGGGGGGGGCGCTAAGTCATAATGACAAATGGCTTACCTTTTCTCGAAAGTGCCGGCAAAGGTCTGGTCTCCCGTCTGAAGACTGTCCTCTCACTGAGCGACTCAGATTCCATCTGCCTTTTGGCAAAGAAACCCTCTTTTATTCTTTTCTCTCTCCGTTTTCATTCGCTGGCCGCGCCAAAGTTTTTATTGGCTGGCATTTTCATTCGACGAAAGAAACACCAATCAAAATGGCCAACGGCTCCAGTATACAATTTCATAGACGCCCCAGGCCTCTCCCATCAAAATAGAACATATAGTATTACCAAAACAAAAAAAATCTAAAGAGAGAAACAGCCACGGCACTAGTGTAAAATTTCAGACCCCAGGCCCCCCCTCCACATGGATTTAAATACTATCCTCCCTTCTCTCGGGACGGTATATATATCGCCCCCCGTCTTGGCTAAAAATCGACCCAGGCCCCTTTTACCTGGACTGTAATGTGATGCTTCCTTTTTTTCGGGAAGGATATTTATAAGGCTTAGTCTTTTAGAAATCTTCCTTCTCCATTTTTTTTCTGGTCACCTTTACCTAAATTTTTGGTGAGGGGAATATATGTACATATGGAACAACAGCTTCCAGCGCGGATGTCTCTGGATGTCACTGGTGTCTTCTTCACCAGGCATCAGCTTTCGGCATGGAAGTCTGGTGTCATCAATTGTCTAGGTTTCTGGGCAAAAAGGTGGTCTGTAAGTCTATGTGGGAGGGAAGCCATGTATCCATTTGATTTGATTATACATACGCCTTCTGTTGGGGTATGGTTACAAAAACGTGCCCCAACATTAGGAAGAGTCCAATATTTGTTGGGAGTTAATTTTGAAACCACCGACAAGGGAATATACTTACATCAAGAAACATATATAAACTGACTTATAGCTAGTTTTATGGATTTACCTAAGACATTGGTAAGTTTACCATTTAAAACGGGTACCTGTAATGGATACAATTATCAACATTGGAAAATTGTAGTAGATTTAATGAACTATGTTTTCAGGACAAAACATTATAGGATAAACTTATCAAATATCAATAATGGCATTTTGACAGCATACTCAGATGCCAACTGGGGATATTCCACAAGTGGTTACATATTATATCTTGATGACACCCCGTTTACTTGGAAATCTAGGAAACAGAAATGTATTGCACTAAGCTCTATGGAATCAGAATTTATTGCTTTAACTAAAAGTGTGAAAGAAATAATATGGTATTACAATATATCAAAAGAAATTAACATATTTCCTAACATAGAAAAACCTATCCAATTTTATGATAATCAATCTGCTAAATATTACTGCAAACATAGTGTAGAGAATATAAAAACTAAGCACATTGATATAAGACTACAATTTATTCGAAAACTTGTCGATGATGAAGATTTTAAATTAAAATTTGTAAGAAGTAACTTGAATTTGGCCGACTTCCTAACGAAACCTTTATCCAAAGACAGGTTGAATTATTTCCTTGAACGAATATTTGTGAAGGATCATATACATTCCCTCAAGACTTCAGATGACACCTGACCTGGAGCAGAGGGGAGCCTGTCACTACTTTGTCCTATTTGACTTTGATTGTGTATTTGTAAATATAACTATTGATGTAAAGGATATAAGATGATCATGGGGCCGAATGTTGAAGGTAATCATCTTGAAATTTCTTGGGAGAAAATATGTAAATTGTTCAAGCTGTTAGAAGTTATGTATGCAAATTCCTTATTGTAAAAAAAGTATTTTTTAATTAGATTTATTTGCATATCTGATAAATGTATATAGAATTTTCACCCCTTCAGTTAGTTGCTGGTGAAGTGTATATGAGTGTGTAGCAATGTATAATAAATAATTTTTGTAGGATAATAGAACTTATTGATTTTATAGAAGATTTTATTTAAAAAGGTAAGATAAAAATTTTCTGCACAACAACAGAAGCCGGGTTGGCGCGCGATGTCTGGACAGAATCTTACTTCCATCAGGCTTCTGCGACCTCGTCACCCAATACCAAACTATAGACTATGCCTACTCGGACCACCGTGCCGTCCTGATCCAAGTAGGAGACCCAGCTCGTACAAGACTTCACTGCATCGGCAAGCTGCTACGGTCAGAACTGTTCTTCGATCGAATGGAAACGTTCATCGATGAAATGTTGGAAGACCTAGCAAATCTTTCACCTCCGTTGTTATGGGAACAATGGACCAGGCTCAAGGCATATCTGGTCGCGGAGATACGGTCACTCGCGCCTGCCGTCACCGATTCCGACGGTGGATACATCGAGAGTGCCAGCCTCTTCTTGAGGCGGAGACTGGAGGACGACACTGCCCACTCCGACTATCCTTCCTTGTCGGACCTCGGGTGTTCCCTCCGAGCCAGACGTCGCTCTCCCTTCGCCGACGACGACGGTTTTTCCCGAAGTTTGTTCATCAAAAATTGTGCACCAGCGTGGCAATTCTCAACGTGTGAATCACATAATTTGTTCAATCAACGGATGAGTCCCATGTAATAGTACTAGCAAACGGAAGCCAAATTCGTCGCTGCTTTAAATTAATTTTGTTTTCACACGCAGGATTCCTTCTACTTCATATACCTTCAGACCAGGTATAGAGTGGCTAGGGAAACACTCGGCCTGAACTAATTTCAAAAGCGCCAGCTCCGCTTCATCGATCTCCTTCACAGAAAGTTCGCCCTTTCGTTGAAGATCGGAGGTTGTTGATGAATTTTCTAATCCACGCCATCATCCGCACATTTTTTATGAACGAGGAGAAATATTTTAATGTACCAATGATCGGTACTCTTAACTGTGGTCACAACAGCAATTTTCTTTCTTTTCGCACAGATTTCTTCTTCATTCAGGTCTCTATACCTGGAAGACCAATATTCTTCCGAGAGTTTTAACCAGGAAGGGCCCTCCCACCATCTAGACTGTATCAGTTGGGAGAGGCTGCATCCTATGGAGGGTAAATCAGCTGGATTGCACTCGCTAGGAACAAATCTCCAGGATCACCAAGTCTGCATATCTCTTTCACGCGATTCCCGACAAAGGTACCCCACTGATCATCGCGCTTTATCCAAGCGAGGGCTGTTGTGGCATCAGACCAGAATACATTTTTGAATCTTTTAACTCTAGAGCTTCAAAGATCATCTTGTTTAATCGTGATCCTACAACACAGGCTAAAAGTTCAAGTCTTGGTATCGTAGGTCTCTTGAGAGGAGCGACTCGAGACTTAGCCGACATCATATGCACTTCAATTTTGTCAGCAACCCGTGTCCGAAGAAAGACCACAGCAGCATAAGCTTCACTACTAGCATTAACAAACGTGTGTATCTGCCAGTCCTTCTGCGGTACCATCAATGGATTGAAATTCCTAGGAATTGCCATGTCTTTGTGCAGCTGAAGGTCGTCGAACCATAGGCTTAGTTCATCCTTGTAGTGACGGTCCAATTCATCGTCCCATGCCAACTTTAGAGTCCAAGCTTTTTGAAATAGAATTTTAGGCTTTATTAATATTGGGTTCAGAAATCCAATAGGGTCATATATCTGAGCTAAGCAGGACAGGATACTCCTTTTGGTTATCTTGGGGGGTATGGCTACGGAAATTTCACATGACAAACAATCTTTACCTTTATCCCAATATATACCAAGCACTTTAGATATTTCTGCTCTTTCATAGGGGTAAGTATCGGAGGCCACGTCCAGGCTATGCTCCCAACGGCTTAGCTCCATCCGAGCATTTTCCATGATGGACGTTGCGGTCAATTTGAGATCTTGTAACTCTTCAAAAGAGTTCACGCTTGTGACTAAATTGTCCACATAAAAGGATTTTTGCCACCTCTGAGCTAACAGTTTATGTTCAGGTCGAACATTAGACAGGTGGTATTCGATTACTGCCCCCAAAATGAAAGGACTACAGTTAACACCGAAAACGACACGTCTAGGTCTGAATACTTCAGTATTTTCTCCATTTTGGGAATACCACAGAAAACGCAGGTAATCTCTGTCCCTTTCATTCACCTCAATCTGCAGAAACGCTTTCTTAATGTCTGCCACGACTCCAAACTTGCCATTTCTAAACCTTAGCATAAGGTTGGGAATCATCTCTATGAGGTTAGGTCCTTTTTTAAAGACAGTCATTTAAAGATTGGGATCTATAGACCTTGCTAGAAGCATCAAAGACAGGCCTGATAGGCGTAGTCCCACTGGAGAGTTTCACCACAGGACGATGAGGTAGATAGAAGGCCTCAGCGTCGTGTTGTTCAGCTGGAACTTTCTCAATTATCCCATCATCCAACCAGCCTCTGAAAATATCATCATAGTCCTCATAAAGATTCAAAGAGATTAATTTCTTAGTCGTCTGTTCTAATCTCTTCATAGCAATCTCCCTGTTGTCCGCGATTTTAGCTTTCTCTACAGTCCACGGGAGGGAAACAACATATCTTCCAGAAACAGAATGTTGGACTGTTTTTAGAAAATGTCGACGCTCGACGTAAGAAGTTTTTTGGGACTCTCTTCCTACTACCGCCGCTTCATACTTAATTATTCACATTTAGCCCAACCTTTGAATGAACTTTTGAAAAAAGACTCCAAATTTTGTTGGAGCATAGAAGAACAACATGCATTTGATTCTCTGAAGTCAGTACTAATTTCCGAACCTGCCTTGGAACATTTTGATTATTCATCCCCAACAGAGATACACACGGACGCAAGTAGCTATGGAATAGGAGCAGTTTTGGTACAAATTCAGAATGGAATGGAAAGAGCTATTGCCTATGCATCGAGAACGCTCAATAAATAAAAAAAAAAATTATTCCAATACTGAAAAAGAATGCCTTGCCATAATTTGGGCTATAAACAAATTCCGTCCTTATGTTTTCGGACTCCCATTTACTATTGTGACAGACCATCATTCTTTGTGTTGGTTGACCAACCTCAGAGACCCGTGTGGAAGATTAGCAAGATGGGCACTTCGTTTGAAAGAATTTGAGGTTACAGTTATGTACAAGAGTGGAAGAAAACATCAGGATGCTGACTGTTTATCGAGAAGTCCTTTAAGCTGTAGTGAAGACATTGAAGAAGATATTCCTAGTTTAATGGCCTTACAGAATTTTGGCAGGAACAAATGAAAGACCCGGATCTCATAAAGATCGCTGTCAAGATACGACAAGAGACCTCTAACAAGTCCTTTCTGAAAATTAATAATACTCTCTACAAAAATAATTATAATATAATGGGAAGAATATGGCTTCTGGTGGTCCCTCGCCACCTCAGGCCTGAAATACTGAGAAATTTCCATGATTCGCCCACTGCTGGACATCTTGGGTTCAACAAAACCTATGATCGAATTAGAAAAAAATTATTTTGGCCTGGAATGTATAGGAATGTTAGAAGGTATGTGGCTCACTGTCAAGACTGTCAGCGACGCAAACGACATCCACAGCTCCCTACAGGACACTTACAGCCAATACCGGTGCCCACAGCTGCCTTTCAAAAGATTGGAATGGACCTCTTAGGCAGGTTCCCAACATAGACATGTGGAAACCGCTGGATTATTGTCTGCACAGACTAGCTGACAAAGTATGCATTCACCAAGGCGCTACCAACTAGTGAATCAATGGAAGTTGCCAAATTCTTGGTCGAGGATGTAATCCTGAAACACGGTGCTCCGAGGGCACTAATCACCGACAGAGGAAGGAATTTCACCTCATCATTGATTCGTGATCTGAACAATCACTGCAGAATAATTCACAGGACGACGACCGCCTATCACCCTCAGACGAATGGACTCACAGAAAGGCTGAACAAGACCATGGCAGACATGCTGTCTATGTATGTTGACGTCAATCAGAAAGACTGGGATATGATCCTTCCATTTGTAATATTAGCATACAACACAGCAAGGCAAGAGTCCACCGGATTCACTCCATTCTTCCTTGTGCATGGGCGTGAAGCAGAAACGCCATTGGACCTGTTATTTCCCAAGTTAGTCCCAGAAGATGACGACTTTATCTAAACACTAGGGTCGAGAGCGGAAGAAGCACGACAACTGGCACGTCTCCACTCTATGAGGTCTCGGGAAAGTAATAAACTCCGCTATGACGCTCACCACAGAAACATAACTTACCAGCCTGGAGATCTCGTATGGATCTTTATCCCTGTGCGTAAATTGAGATATTCAGAAAAACTAATGAGACGTTACTTCGGTCCATATAAAGTAACCCGAAAAATATCCGATGTGACCTATGCTCTTTATAGGAGGAGGCTATGTGGCGAAGAAATAATTTATTATTTTAATTTAATTTAATTATTCAATGAAAATATTCAACAGATTATTTAAATATTAATCGTATATTAATCTGTTTATGTAAAATAATGGTCAAAATATCTCTTTGCTTGCTTGCTAAAGATTCTCTAGCTGTTTGTTAATAATTGTCGACTTGTCGTGTGACGTCATCAATCAATACTTTCATATCCCCAGATATCAAATACCTGGTTTTCTACGCTACAATATAATAAATAAAGTTGTAAAACTAAAAAGATGCAAAGTATGGTCACATGTGTATTCTGTCATCTGAGCATTAAGATTGATGAAATATTCGGAAAATAAGAATTTCTTCTGTTTATTCTCGTAGTGATAGTCATGCTAAATCGCATTTCACAAAAGGAACATAAGTAGCCACTAAAAATGATTTAATTTTGGATAATGCTGCTGTTTTTTTTTTTTATCAAATCGGAGACACCTGTGAAAATGTTCGTGCGGTTTTAATAAAGATGGAGCTACTATTTTAGAGGCGTAGTATTCTTTTTAAAATAAAACAATTTCTACTGTCCTTACTGCGATGGAAAAATTAAAGGGAGGGCCTGGCTCATCAGTGGTGAACCCTCCCAGCGGTTTCGCCAGCTTAATCTACCATACCGCTGTTATATTGCATTTTTGGAACTTCCTTTTATAGGTGACTGTTGTAAGACTCTTGGAATGGGTATTTTAGAAGAACTATGGATATAAGCTTTTAGGACAGCAGAATTAAATATAATTATAAATATATAATATGCTTCGAGCAATCGCTCTTCCGCAAATTTCAAATTGTGTCTTTTATTAGAACAATAATGTTACGATGTACTAGAGCGCCATCTGTTATCAAATTATAAAACTATTTTAGAGGCGTAGTATTCTTTTTAAAATAAAACAATTTCTACTGTCCTTACTGCGATGGAAAAATTAAAGGGAGGGCCTGGCTCATCAGTGGTGAACTTTTAATTTTTCCATCGCAGTAAGGACAGTAGAAATTGTTTTATTTTAAAAAGAATACTACGCCTCTAAAATAGTTTTATAATTTGATAACAGATGGCGCTCTAGTACATCGTAACATTATTGTTCTAATAAAAGACACAATTTGAAATTTGCGGAAGAGCGATTGCTCGAAGCATATTATATATTTATAATTATATTTAATTCTGCTGTCCTAAAAGCTTATGTCCATAGTTCTTCTAAAATACCCATTCCAAGAGTCTTACAACAGTCACCTATAAAAGGAAGTTCCAAAAATGCAATATAACAGCGGTATGGTAGATTAAGCTGGCGAAACCGCTGGGAGGGTTCACCACTGATGAGCCAGGCCCTCCCTTTATTTTTTCCATCGCAGTAAGGACAGTAGAAATTGTTTTATTTTAAAAAGAATACTACGCCTCTAAAATAGTTTTATAATTTGATAACAGATGGCGCTCTAGTACATGGAGCTACTAGTTTATTATTCCACTGTTTCTTCTGGCAACACCATTATTTTGAAGCGTCATCATAAGGCTTCCTTTTTCAGTAACCGTCATTTCTCTGAAGTATAAACACCCTAGTTTCTGTTTGCTCCTAAAATGTCAACTTTTGTACCAAATAATGTGTTTTGCGGGGAGTTTTACTTCATTATTTCAATATGAAGAAAAAAGCTGCTGATGGTCATCGTAGTTTATGATGACCATGCTTTAACTGATCGAACGTGTCAGAAGTGGTACGCACGGTTTAAAAGTGATAATTTTAATTTGGAAGACGAAGAAAGATCCGTAGCGCCACCAAAGTTTGAGGGTGAATATTTAGAGGCAAGGCTTGATGAAGATCCAACACAAAGGCAAAAGGAACTCTTAAAACACTTGGATTCACTCAACTAGCCATTTTTATCGCTTAAAAGAAATAGGAATGATCCGAAAGGTCGGAAATGGGTGCTGTATGAACTGAAGCCAAGAGACGTCGAACGCCGTTTTTTCATGTGTGAACAACTGTTCCAACGTCGAAAAAGAAAGGGGTTTTTGGATCGAATTATAACTAGTGATTAAAATTGGGTCCATTACGATTATAATGTTAATGAATAATTATCCAAAACGTCGGGCAACGTATGGATGCCGTGCCTCATCATCGACGGCCAAGCCGAATATTCATGGCGGGAAGATTTTGCTGTGTATTTGGGGGGACCTGCTAGGAGTGGTATATTATGAGCTGCTACAACCGAACAAAAGTATCACAGGGGAGGTCTACTGAAGACAATTGATACGTTTGAGCCGAGCACCGAGAGAAAAACGTCTGCAATACGCCAATAGACACGACAAAGTTATTTTGCAACATGATAATGCTCGGCCACATGCTGCAGCACCCGTTAAAAGGTACTCAGAAATGCTCAAATAAGAAGTCTTACCCCACCCGCCGTATAGCCCAGATATTGCTCCTTTCGATTATTATCTCTTCGGATGAATGCAACATGGCCTGGCTGACCAGCACTTCTCCAATTACGATGAAGTCAAAAAATGGATCGATGAATGGATAGAGGCCAAAGAGCTGGCCTTTTTCCGAGCTAAGATCCGTCACTTGCCAAAAAGATGGGAGAAAGTAGTGGCTAGCAACGGCAATACTTTTAACATTGAAGGTCTAACCAATTATTCACAATAAAGCTCTAAGTTTTGTAAAAAAAACCGCACGAACTCATTTATACTCCTAATAATTAAATGATCTCTTTTTAAAGAATTTCATTGAGAAATACACTGCGTGACATTGAAAATGGAACACCAAGAAATAGTGGCCAGAAAATTATGCAAATTTCAGGGTAGACGCGCCTAACCGAGTTATGCAAATGATGTAAAATGCGCAGCTCTCGTGCGCACATGGAGTAAGATATAAGGGAAGGAACTTGCAGAAAGGACAGTATTCGTGCCGTTATTTCTTCAAGGAAAATCATTGTAGAAATTTTGTTCTTGTGTCAAAAGACACGTGTAATAACAGAGAATGCCAGGTCATCGTAAACGGAGGCAGTTCAAGCAGACAGACGCTTTTACGAGGGGCATGGTGATCGGACTGAAAAGGGCAGGTTGGTCCATGGTCCATGGTTGGAACAAGGAAATGTGGCAATTTATAGGAATGTCGGTGCAACCAGAGTGACGTCAGCACGTGTGGATCGGCGTATCCTTCGACAAGCAGTGGCGGCCCCACAAGCCACTTGTACCGCCATCCTGCAACATGTGCAAGACACCCTAGATCATTCCATCTCGACCAGAACCATTTCCCGTCGATTGGTTGCTAATGGCTTGCACTCATGCCGTCCGCTAAGAAGACTGCCATTGACCCCACCGAATAGGCGCCAACGTTTGGAATGGTGCCGGGCTAGATCGACGTGGATGACGGAATGGCACAGGGTCGTGTTCTCAGATGAGTCGCCGTGTACGCGTGTGGCGTCGACGTGGAGAAAGGTCCAATCCGGCAGCAATTGTGGAACGCCCCACCGTGCGACAACGTGGAATCATGGTTTGGGGCGCAATCGCGTATGATTCCAGGTCACCTTTACTTCGTATTCAGGGCACTATGACGGCCCAACGATACGTTGATGATGTGCTGCGACCGGTGACACTCCCCTACCTTCAGGGGGTACCCAATGCCCTTTATCAGCAGGATAACGCCCGACCGCACACTGCTCGCATTAGCCAACAAGCTCTGCAAGATGTACAGATGCTTCCCTGGCCACCGTACTCTCCTGATCTCTCACCAATCGAGCACGTCTGGGACATCATTGGACGCCGTTTGCATGCCTTGCCACAGCCGCGTTCAGAAGACGAACTGTGGCAAATGGTTGAGAGGGAATGGAGAGCCATCCCTCAGGACGCCATCCGTACTCTGATTGACTCTCTACCTAGACGTGTTGCTGCGTGCATCGCCGTCCGCGGTGGTCCTACTTGCTACTAAGCCGACGCCGTTCTCGCTCTGTATTATGACTATCATTTTGAAATAAAGATCACTTATTGTTCGTCCCTGTCTCTCTCTGTCTGCCGAGTTTCATCACTTTCTGGCCACTATTTCTTGGTGTTCCATTTTCAATGTCACGCAGTGTATTTTAAAGACTTGTTCCAAAAGGAAGCCATCTGTAAAAAATATGCCCTAAAATTGAATAACAGACAAAATTTTCAAAATAAGAGAAATCATATTCATGATGTCGCTTTTATAAAAGACATTCGTTCTATTATCATCAACTTAGCCTTTTCTATCGCTGGAAATTATACGCATTTTTAACGCTACTTTTCTTTTTATCCTTTTATTTATTTTTTTCAAAAAGTAGTGCTAAAATGCTTATACTTGCATTACAATTAATTGTTATGAGAGTGATTCAGTGATTTAAGCTCTATATGCTCAGAGTCGATCATATCTCAATAAAACTAACATTCAATGATAACTGTATTCAACTCTGGGCCGATGGAATAAAGTAGGGTTGATTACCACTGATCAAGCTTCGTTTAATATGCTCAAGGCATTTTCGAATTCAAAAGGAATGTATCCCATGGCCAATATGTTTATTTCTAGTTTAAAGAAAATTTTGAAAAATTTTGCATACAGAATTAGCTTATATAAAAAGTGACAAAATTACTTCTACGACCAGAACCTGTAGCATACAAAGTGAGGAGTATGATTAAAAACCGAAAAAAAAAAAATATTCTCAAAAATTTTTTAAACTATTTTATTTAAAATCAGTGGTTGAAAGTAATGAAATAATTGTCCATTGAGCATTCATTGTCTTTTGGAACTTTTGCGTGATAAATTAGAATCGTCATTGTTTTTAAAATAAGAACAGTGGAAGCTTTTTTTCGAAAATAAAGAGACATATTAACTGAAAATCTTTAAAATAAAAATAATTTAAGTTTCCTAATGAATACAGATTAACTATATTATTGAGAAAAACTTACATTGAGTGTAGACATAATGTAGACAAATTTATAAATAATTTTTATATTAGGTCTTATTCAATTACTATAAATGCTCAGCAACATGTTTTTAAAATATATATTATGTTTATATATTCAACAATGCGTTTTGAAATAAATGTGTTAACAATAAATATATTTCACATAATTTCAAATATATTTTTAAAATTGCGCATTTTCACCATTTTTTTTTTTTTTTTAGAATTTTCCTCACCCTTTTTGAAAATATTTTGTACCCAATTGTCCGCCCTTTACTGACGAGCCATGCCCTCCTATTATTATTATTTTTTAATTATATCAATAATGTCAGTATTAAATTGTTTTTATTTTTGTTACATTTCCAATATAAAATAATCTTGGAGGATTCATCGACAAGAAAACCATTGAATCATCACCTGTGAGTGACAGAATAAATAAGAAACTTGACTACAGTAAAAATGTATTTACTTTATTCTCTACTGATATTTATCTTTATCGAAAATTTTAAACTATTTATGATGCGAATGCTTCTTCGTCATAAATAGTTCAAATTTCCGATAACAGATGGCGCGCAAGTGCAGCACGTTCATTTATCCTTTTTTCAAAAGTGGAAACTCGCTGGGAAAGGTGTTTAACGCCGATGGGGAGCAAACTGATGTCAACCAACCAGACAAACAACAACCTAGTGTAAAAATATAAATTCCAAGTTTTATAATTGTGGTGGATATCTTATGCATTTTTTCTAAAACAATTATATTGACATCCGTCAATTGTTAAGCATATATACTAAGTTAAAAGATATATAGTGAGAGGTTAAAAAAAACAAGACTATGTGTACAATTATTTACTATAAAATACTAAATAATAATAATAAGTGATACTCTTTATCTACAAATCTTTCGGGGGAATAAGCGAGAAGAAATATTGAACTAGAATATATTTTCAAACGGTTTTATATTGACATCCGTCAATAGTAAAACATATACACTAAGTTAAAAGATATATATAGTTAAGATGTACTACAAACAAAACTAGGTACACACAAACACAAGTATATTCGGGAGAGTTCCCCAATGCCGAAGAGTCTTCACCAGATAATCAGGGGTCTTCGTTATTTCCCCTCACCTCAAGGTTCAGGAAAAACTTGTAGATGACACCTTTGTTGACGCGAGTTGTCAATCCAGCCCTTGACCGAAGAAGCAGCCCCGCAGGTCAGGTGGATGATATGTGGTGACATTTTATAAATGTTTGATACTAAGTCTCCATAGTTGACATGAAAATAGAATAGATATTACATTGAAAATTATTTTGAATTTTGAGCGATAGATGGCGTGATGATGATAGGTAAAATATCAATTTGTTGTTTATCAATTGTCAGAGTGTGTTATCCCACTTCTCAGTCAATCTGTAATGTACAGTAGAATCTTCCACGAGAGACCATTGTCTAAACACTTGTCTAAACCCAGGCTCTCCTGGAGGTGATCTCTTATCAGAAACTCTGGTTGGGTTGAAAGACCTCTCATGATTTTGCTTAATATGAGTCTCTAACAATATACTACCTCCAAGAGAGATCGAGGTTTGACCATCTTTTAGGCCATGGTCTTATGGAAGGCTGTTTTCATATTTGTTGTTGTTTGAATATTTCAGCTCATAGTGATATTAAGGATGGTATGATAACTTTGAGATGCTCTATAAAGATCATGTTTCTCTCTCCCAGCAGCAATATTGTTTGGTGATTGCATTTCAGTGGTAGCATCCATTCCAGTCCCAGGGCATTTGAGATTTATTTAGGAACGTGTTGGTCCAGTAATACCGTGTCGACTAATTCTTAATAATATAGTGAATGGAAGGCATTTTGTTGAATACCAATCACTATTAACTGTCTTTCGATCTTCTAACTTCACAATATCAATGAAACCACTTATATATATATATATATATATATAAATAAATAGTTGTATAGTTTTATAGTTAAGTATTCTATTAAAATTATCTTCATTAGTTTGATTATTTAAATTCAAATTATAAATTTGTTAATTGTTATTATTTAGTATAGATAGAGAAAAAAAAAAAAAATTCTTTACTTCTAAAACATCCTCTAGTTAATTATATAATTATAATTAATAACAATAAAAAATTAACAAAGTAACGTCTATTACATCGGCTTTTACACGTCATTCAGACATACTCTAATCCTATATATAGAATAATCGAAGAGATAATATATATAATAGTTAGAAAAAAGATAGAAAGACAGAACCATGTACTTTTAATCAAACTAATAGAAAGAAAACAAAAAGTTTTGTAAATAAGGTAGATAAGATTGTTAGTATATATATATATATTTTTATAATTTTATATTTTATTCGTTTTTTTTTTTTTAAAGATTTTTTAAATTTTTTTATTTTAAAATATGAATATAAAAAGTTGTATTTAGTAAAATATCTATAATATGAATTAACTTTTATTATAAGTTTGGTTATTATGTTTTGAAACCCTAATGGTAGACCAGACATATACAAAAAACTTAAATTGGAGTAATTATTGAAAAAAGAGGTCTGCTGAACCGGGACTTCTCAAATAGAAATTCAGATTTTCAACATTTCATCCCTTCTCTATTATGTCTAGACCTCCTTTCAACCGTATTTTATGTTTTAATATAAAGTTACTACAGTGAAACATTTATATGAACAGATATAATGTGTACCTACCTTGTCCGCGAACGCCTTCAACTGTAAACAACTATTTCTGGATAACACATGTTGTGGGGGGGTGGGGACAAATTTAGACCGAATTGTGGGAGAACAAGACATTCAAAGAATAAAGATAAGATAGTTAAGGGAAGAAATCCAAATTTTATAATCTTTACAGTCAGTTAAAAATTAAAATAATTGATTCAAAACTTATTCATCTTTCAATATTCCTTTAAAAAGGCAAATTATTAGAGTTTAATAAAGCTATTAATTGTGAAAATTCACTTTTATTTAATTTCCATTTTCCTCCTCAGAAATTGGAGATTAAACAAAATGAATTATATACAATATTACTTTAAAAATCTTGTGAAAAAATCTTCAAATCAGCTATTTAATTTAAGTTTAACTAATTGTTGAAGATTATAAATTTGTAGTATTGATTATTGAAAGAAATTATAGAAAGTTGATTTAATAAATGGATACTTCCATTTATTTTTTTTTAAGTATTTTATAATTGATATACTGTTGAAATATTTTACTTGTCTGATACTAAATTTGTTTTTAATAAATTCCATGTTTAAATTATTAACATCTTCTATGAAATTTTCTAATATATTATTTATTCTATAAAATCTTAGAAACTGACCAAAATATATACCTTTACAGCAATTTAATGAAATATTAGAATTCATATTACAGTATTTTATAATATTGAAATTATAATTACTTTTTTTATTATAAATTTTAATAGCATTATTTGTAAGGTCTATATTTAGGTCTAAAAAGTTAACTTTTTTGTTTCTATAAATTTTTTCATTGTTTTTAAGTTTCAAGTATTTAGGATAAATTTTAGGTATTAAATTTTTGAACTGTGGATTATTAAATATTATAATGTCATCTACATAACGGAACATTTGCCAGTTAACATTATTTTGTAGAAAGTATTCTCTTTCGTACCAGAATAATATTAAGTTTGCTAATAACGGACTAGAAGACGTTCCCATGGGAACTCCTTCTGATTGAATATATATTTTATTTTTAAATTCTATATAGTTAAAATTTAAAAATGTTTCCAGTAGAGTTTTTGCTGTTTTAAGATCTAATTTAATTGTTTTATATCTGTTATGAATAATTTTAATGTGGAAAGTTTTGTCATTAATGATTTCGTTAAATAAATTGGTTATTTTATTATTTAGATCTCTTAAATTTATTTTAGAATATAGGTCCTCAAAGTCAAATGTGTGTACTGTTTCCATGTTTGTCCAATTGTTCATTAAATAGTTAATGATTTTTTTATTTGAGTCGATAAATTTATAATTATATTTATTAGTTAATTTATTTATAATAAATTGTAGTGTTGAAGCTAATTGTATATCAATGTTTTTTATAACTGAATTTATACCAGATGTGATTGTTCTGAAAGAAATAGGTTTTTTGTGTAGTTTAGGAATTATATAGAACTTTGGTATGTTTGGATTTTTGTAGTGATTATAAATTTTTAGTGAATTTTCAACATTTTTGATGTCTTTTTTGATTTTTGTGGCTGTAGTTCTAGCAAAAGTGTATTTATGATTATTATCAATTTCCTTTTTTAGTATATCGTGGTATAGATTTTTACAAATTATAGATAAGTTATTGGAACATTTATCTATAGGAGTGATAATAAAGTCCTTCTGTAAATTAATTATATTTTCTTTAAAAGAAGGAATATCTGAATTAGGTTTTGTGTATTTAAGTGTATTATTATAATAATTTATAACCTCCTTTTTAATATTATGTTTCCATTCCAGAAAAGTAAATTCTGGAATACTGTATTTTATACTAGTTTTATTTATGAAAATATCTATATCTTTTAATATAGATTTAATTGTATTATTATAATTGTGTTTAATTTGAGGTATATATTTATACCCTTTATTTAAAATATCCTGATATTCTGGATTTAAAAAAGAAAAATTGCTAGTTAATATATGACCTGAAAACTTATATTTATCAATATAGTTGTTGCAATTACATTTAATTTTTTTATAATTTGCCAAATTATTAATAAATTGGTTATAATTGCAAACTAAATTACCTATATTTTTGTTGTATCTCCAGATTGTTTTGAAATTTAAATTTTTTATAGGGAAAAGATTATTAATGTTTTGGTTATTAAAAATATCATTAAACTTAATATGATTAAATAAATTGTTATTAAATTTAATGATAATATTAATGTTATTAGTAGATTGTTTAATTTTTCTGTATTTAAAGATGTCGTGTGTGATATCTATTAATCTGTTAGTTAGATTATGAATTTTAATATATTCTATAAGTTTGATAAATTTATTATTATTTAGTTTAAATAATGTTTTAATAAATTTATCGACGAAGTTGTTAGTGTACATTTGTTTTGGGTCCAGTAATTCTTCAAATTCAATGTAACCTAATTTATTGGTAGTTTTACCTCTAGTTTTATTAGGTTTAGTTTTGAATTCATTTTTTTTGTATTTGCAGCTGATTTCATAAGTTGAAATTTCTTCTGTTTGTGGTTTGTATGTGTAGTTTAATTCGTCATTAAGTCCATAAGGGAATAATGTGTTGTGTTTATAAATGTAGTTGTTTTCTAATAATAGTCGTTGTTTTTTGTTTTGACATATGTCTAGTATTTCTATCTTAAAGTTGTTAAAAGTATGTAATTTATTGTGTTCTTTCATATATATATTACCAATTGATTTTTTAGCGTGGTTTCTATGTAGGTTTATTCGTATATTTAATGGATTACATGTTTGTCCTATATATGATAATTGACAAATTTGGCATGTTAATTTATAAATAGTATTTACTAATTTACAACTAGTCGTTTGAAATGTATCATGGTTCTTAAGAGAGGGACAAGTTTGACAATTCTTTCTTAGGCAATTCTTAGCGAGTTTGAATTAACATAAAAGAGGTGCTAACCCTAATATGCTGGTAGTTTTTTTTAGTTTTTTAGTTTGTTATTCTATTGAGAAAAATTTTTTTTTTTTTTATTAATATATTTATCTTAATTGTTTTTGTGGTAATTAAATTTGTAATAAAATGAATAATTAATCTATAAAAATATAGATATTACTGTTTGTTATCTGTTATATTTTTTAAGAATAACTAATAAAAAACATCTTTAAACTATCTAAACAATGAAAAAAACAAAAGTTCTGAAGTTATTTTTTAAAATTATTTTTATAATTTACTTTTTCATAATCAAACAATAAAAGATAATTATAATTTGTATGGAGTTTTATTTATATTAGAATATCTAATATATATTTAAATTTGTATATTATATTATATATAAAAATATATCATAGAGCAAGCTCATATGAATTAATATAGTGTAAAAACTATATAATAAAAATATAACAGTGATACTACATTTAAAACTTAAGGAGCAATCTGATCAGAATGATAAATCATATCAAGTAGATTTGGTTAGATTAGCAAGCTAAATCTAAATTAATTATAAAAATAAATAGTTGTATAGTTTTATAGTTAAGTATTCTATTAAAATTATCTTCATTAGTTTGATTATTTAAATTCAAATTATAAATTTGTTAATTGTTATTATTTAGTATAGATAGAGAAAAAAAAAAAATTCTTTACTTCTAAAACATCCTCTAGTTAATTATATAATTATAATTAATAACAATAAAAAATTAACAAAGTAACGTCTATTACATCGGCTTTTACACGTCATTCAGACATACTCTAATCCTATATATAGAATAATCGAAGAGATAATATATATAATAGTTAGAAAAAAGATAGAAAGACAGAACCATGTACTTTTAATCAAACTAATAGAAAGAAAACAAAAAGTTTTGTAAATAAGGTAGATAAGATTGTTAGTATATATATATATATTTTTATAATTTTATATTTTATTCGTTTTTTTTTTTTTAAAGATTTTTTAAATTTTTTTATTTTAAAATATGAATATAAAAAGTTGTATTTAGTAAAATATCTATAATATGAATTAACTTTTATTATAAGTTTGGTTATTATGTTTTGAAACCCTAATGGTAGACCAGACATATACAAAAAACTTAAATTGGAGTAATTATTGAAAAAAGAGGTCTGCTGAACCGGGACTTCTCAAATAGAAATTCAGCTTTTCAACATTTCATCCCTTCTCTATTATGTCTAGACCTCCTTTCAACCGTATTTTATGTTTTAATATAAAGTTACTACAGTGAAACATTTATATGAACAGATATAATGTGTACCTACCTTGTCCGCGAACGCCTTCAACTGTAAACAACTATTTCTGGATAACACATGTTGTGGGGGGGTGGGGACAAATTTAGACCGAATTGTGGGAGAACAAGACATTCAAAGAATAAAGATAAGATAGTTAAGGGAAGAAATCCAAATTTTATAATCTTTACAGTCAGTTAAAAATTAAAATAATTGATTCAAAACTTATTCATCTTTCAATATTCCTTTAAAAAGGCAAATTATTAGAGTTTAATAAAGCTATTAATTGTGAAAATTCACTTTTATTTAATTTCCATTTTCCTCCCCAGAAATTGGAGATTAAACAAAATGAATTATATACAATATTACTTTAAAAATCTTGTGAAAAAATCTTCAAATCAGCTATTTAATTTAAGTTTAACTAATTGTTGAAGATTATAAATTTGTAGTATTGATTATTGAAAGAAATTATAGAAAGTTGATTTAATAAATGGATACTTCCATTTATTTTTTTTTTAAGTATTTTATAATTGATATACTGTTGAAATATTTTACTTGTCTGATACTAAATTTGTTTTTAATAAATTCCATGTTTAAATTATTAACATCTTCTATGAAATTTTCTAATATATTATTTATTCTATAAAATCTTAGAAACTGACCAAAATATATACCTTTACAGCAATTTAATGAAATATTAGAATTCATATTACAGTATTTTATAATATTGAAATTATAATTACTTTTTTTATTATAAATTTTAATAGCATTATTTGTAAGGTCTATATTTAGGTCTAAAAAGTTAACTTTTTTGTTTCTATAAATTTTTTCATTGTTTTTAAGTTTCAAGTATTTAGGATAAATTTTAGGTATTAAATTTTTGAACTGTGGATTATTAAATATTATAATGTCATCTACATAACGGAACATTTGCCAGTTAACATTATTTTGTAGAAAGTATTCTCTTTCGTACCAGAATAATATTAAGTTTGCTAATAACGGACTAGAAGACGTTCCCATGGGAACTCCTTCTGATTGAATATATATTTTATTTTTAAATTCTATATAGTTAAAATTTAAAAATGTTTCCAGTAGAGTTTTTGCTGTTTTAAGATCTAATTTAATTGTTTTATATCTGTTATGAATAATTTTAATGTGGAAAGTTTTGTCATTAATGATTTCGTTAAATAAATTGGTTATTTTATTATTTAGATCTCTTAAATTTATTTTAGAATATAGGTCCTCAAAGTCAAATGTGTGTACTGTTTCCATGTTTGTCCAATTGTTCATTAAATAGTTAATGATTTTTTTATTTGAGTCGATAAATTTATAATTATATTTATTAGTTAATTTATTTATAATAAATTGTAGTGTTGAAGCTAATTGTATATCAATGTTTTTTATAACTGAATTTATACCAGATGTGATTGTTCTGAAAGAAATAGGTTTTTTGTGTAGTTTAGGAATTATATAGAACTTTGGTATGTTTGGATTTTTGTAGTGATTATAAATTTTTAGTGAATTTTCAACATTTTTGATGTCTTTTTTGATTTTTGTGGCTGTAGTTCTAGCAAAAGTGTATTTATGATTATTATCAATTTCCTTTTTTAGTATATCGTGGTATAGATTTTTACAAATTATAGATAAGTTATTGGAACATTTATCTATAGGAGTGATAATAAAGTCCTTCTGTAAATTAATTATATTTTCTTTAAAAGAAGGAATATCTGAATTAGGTTTTGTGTATTTAAGTGTATTATTATAATAATTTATAACCTCCTTTTTAATATTATGTTTCCATTCCAGAAAAGTAAATTCTGGAATACTGTATTTTATACTAGTTTTATTTATGAAAATATCTATATCTTTTAATATAGATTTAATTGTATTATTATAATTGTGTTTAATTTGAGGTATATATTTATACCCTTTATTTAAAATATCCTGATATTCTGGATTTAAAAAAGAAAAATTGCTAGTTAATATATGACCTGAAAACTTATATTTATCAATATAGTTGTTGCAATTACATTTAATTTTTTTATAATTTGCCAAATTATTAATAAATTGGTTATAATTGCAAACTAAATTACCTATATTTTTGTTGTATCTCCAGATTGTTTTGAAATTTAAATTTTTTATAGGGAAAAGATTATTAATGTTTTGGTTATTAAAAATATCATTAAACTTAATATGATTAAATAAATTGTTATTAAATTTAATGATAATATTAATGTTATTAGTAGATTGTTTAATTTTTCTGTATTTAAAGATGTCGTGTGTGATATCTATTAATCTGTTAGTTAGATTATGAATTTTAATATATTCTATAAGTTTGATAAATTTATTATTATTTAGTTTAAATAATGTTTTAATAAATTTATCGACGAAGTTGTTAGTGTACATTTGTTTTGGGTCCAGTAATTCTTCAAATTCAATGTAACCTAATTTATTGGTAGTTTTACCTCTAGTTTTATTAGGTTTAGTTTTGAATTCATTTTTTTTGTATTTGCAGCTGATTTCATAAGTTGAAATTTCTTCTGTTTGTGGTTTGTATGTGTAGTTTAATTCGTCATTAAGTCCATAAGGGAATAATGTGTTGTGTTTATAAATGTAGTTGTTTTCTAATAATAGTCGTTGTTTTTTGTTTTGACATATGTCTAGTATTTCTATCTTAAAGTTGTTAAAAGTATGTAATTTATTGTGTTCTTTCATATATATATTACCAATTGATTTTTTAGCGTGGTTTCTATGTAGGTTTATTCGTATATTTAATGGATTACATGATTGTCCTATATATGATAATTGACAAATTTGGCATGTTAATTTATAAATAGTATTTACTAATTTACAACTAGTCGTTTGAAATGTATCATGGTTCTTAAGAGAGGGACAAGTTTGACAATTCTTTCTTAGGCAATTCTTAGCGAGTTTGAATTAACATAAAAGAGGTGCTAACCCTAATATGCTGGTAGTTTTTTTTAGTTTTTTAGTTTGTTATTCTATTGAGAAAAATTTTTTTTTTTTTATTAATATATTTATCTTAATTGTTTTTGTGGTAATTAAATTTGTAATAAAATGAATAATTAATCTATAAAAATATAGATATTACTGTTTGTTATCTGTTATATTTTTTAAGAATAACTAATAAAAAACATCTTTAAACTATCTAAACAATGAAAAAAACAAAAGTTCTGAAGTTATTTTTTAAAATTATTTTTATAATTTACTTTTTCATAATCAAACAATAATTAAATTTATTAAAATTATTCATAACAGATATAAAACAATTAAATTAGATCTTAAAACAGCAAAAACTCTACTGGAAACATTTTTAAATTTTAACTATATAGAATTTAAAAATAAAATATATATTCAATCAGAAGGAGTTCCCATGGGAACGTCTTCTAGTCCGTTATTAGCAAACTTAATATTATTCTGGTACGAAAGAGAATACTTTCTACAAAATAATGTTAACTGGCAAATGTTCCGTTATGTAGATGACATTATAATATTTAATAATCCACAGTTCAAAAATTTAATACCTAAAATTTATCCTAAATACTTGAAACTTAAAAACAATGAAAAAATTTATAGAAACAAAAAAGTTAACTTTTTAGACCTAAATATAGACCTTACAAATAATGCTATTAAAATTTATAATAAAAAAAGTAATTATAATTTCAATATTATAAAATACTGTAATATGAATTCTAATATTTCATTAAATTGCTGTAAAGGTATATATTTTGGTCAGTTTCTAAGATTTTATAGAATAAATAATATATTAGAAAATTTCATAGAAGATGTTAATAATTTAAACATGGAATTTATTAAAAACAAATTTAGTATCAGACAAGTAAAATATTTCAACAGTATATCAATTATAAAATACTTAAAAAAAAAATAAATGGAAGTATCCATTTATTAAATCAACTTTCTATAATTTCTTTCAATAATCAATACTACAAATTTATAATCTTCAACAATTAGTTAAACTTAAATTAAATAGCTGATTTGAAGATTTTTTCACAAGATTTTTAAAGTAATATTGTATATAATTCATTTTGTTTAATCTCCAATTTCTGGGGAGGAAAATGGAAATTAAATAAAAGTGAATTTTCACAATTAATAGCTTTATTAAACTCTAATAATTTGCCTTTTTAAAGGAATATTGAAAGATGAATAAGTTTTGAATCAATTATTTTAATTTTTAACTGACTGTAAAGATTATAAAATTTGGATTTCTTCCCTTAACTATCTTATCTTTATTCTTTGAATGTCTTGTTCTCCCACAATTCGGTCTAAATTTGTCCCCACCCCCCCACAACATGTGTTATCCAGAAATAGTTGTTTACAGTTGAAGGCGTTCGCGGACAAGGTAGGTACACATTATATCTGTTCATATAAATGTTTCACTGTAGTAACTTTATATTAAAACATAAAATACGGTTGAAAGGAGGTCTAGACATAATAGAGAAGGGATGAAATGTTGAAAAGCTGAATTTCTATTTGAGAAGTCCCGGTTCAGCAGACCTCTTTTTTCAATAATTACTCCAATTTAAGTTTTTTGTATATGTCTGGTCTACCATTAGGGTTTCAAAACATAATAACCAAACTTATAATAAAAGTTAATTCATATTATAGATATTTTACTAAATACAACTTTTTATATTCATATTTTTAAAATAAAAAAATTTAAAAAATCTTTAAAAAAAAAAAAAACGAATAAAATATAAAATTATAAAAATATATATATATATACTAACAATCTTATCTACCTTATTTACAAAACTTTTTGTTTTCTTTCTATTAGTTTGATTAAAAGTACATGGTTCTGTCTTTCTATCTTTTTTCTAACTATTATATATATTATCTCTTCGATTATTCTATATATAGGATTAGAGTATGTCTGAATGACGTGTAAAAGCCGATGTAATAGACGTTACTTTGTTAATTTTTTATTGTTATTAATTATAATTATATAATTAACTAGAGGATGTTTTAGAAGTAAAGAATTTTTTTTTTTTTCTCTATCTATACTAAATAATAACAATTAACAAATTTATAATTTGAATTTAAATAATCAAACTAATGAAGATAATTTTAATAGAATACTTAACTATAAAACTATACAACTATTTATTTTTATAATTAATTTAGATTTAGCTTGCTAATCTAACCAAATCTACTTGATATGATTTATCATTCTGATCAGATTGCTCCTTAAGTTTTAAATGTAGTATCACTGTTATATTTTTATTATATAGTTTTTACACTATATTAATTCATATGAGCTTGCTCTATGATATATTTTTATATATAATATAATATACAAATTTAAATATATATTAGATATTCTAATATAAATAAAACTCCATACAAATTATAATTATCTTTTATTGTTTGATTATGAAAAAGTAAATTATAAAAATAATTTTAAAAAATAACTTCAGAACTTTTGTTTTTTTCATTGTTTAGATAGTTTAAAGATGTTTTTTATTAGTTATTCTTAAAAAATATAACAGATAACAAACAGTAATATCTATATTTTTATAGATTAATTATTCATTTTATTACAAATTTAATTACCACAAAAACAATTAAGATAAATATATTAATAAAAAAAAAAAAAATTTTTCTCAATAGAATAACAAACTAAAAAACTAAAAAAAACTACCAGCATATTAGGGTTAGCACCTCTTTTATGTTAATTCAAACTCGCTAAGAATTGCCTAAGAAAGAATTGTCAAACTTGTCCCTCTCTTAAGAACCATGATACATTTCAAACGACTAGTTGTAAATTAGTAAATACTATTTATAAATTAACATGCCAAATTTGTCAATTATCATATATAGGACAAACATGTAATCCATTAAATATACGAATAAACCTACATAGAAACCACGCTAAAAAATCAATTGGTAATATATATATGAAAGAACACAATAAATTACATACTTTTAACAACTTTAAGATAGAAATACTAGACATATGTCAAAACAAAAAACAACGACTATTATTAGAAAACAACTACATTTATAAACACAACACATTATTCCCTTATGGACTTAATGACGAATTAAACTACACATACAAACCACAAACAGAAGAAATTTCAACTTATGAAATCAGCTGCAAATACAAAAAAAATGAATTCAAAACTAAACCTAATAAAACTAGAGGTAAAACTACCAATAAATTAGGTTACATTGAATTTGAAGAATTACTGGACCCAAAACAAATGTACACTAACAACTTCGTCGATAAATTTATTAAAACATTATTTAAACTAAATAATAATAAATTTATCAAACTTATAGAATATATTAAAATTCATAATCTAACTAACAGATTAATAGATATCACACACGACATCTTTAAATACAGAAAAATTAAACAATCTACTAATAACATTAATATTATCATTAAATTTAATAACAATTTATTTAATCATATTAAGTTTAATGATATTTTTAATAACCAAAACATTAATAATCTTTTCCCTATAAAAAATTTAAATTTCAAAACAATCTGGAGATACAACAAAAATATAGGTAATTTAGTTTGCAATTATAACCAATTTATTAATAATTTGGCAAATTATAAAAAAATTAAATGTAATTGCAACAACTATATTGATAAATATAAGTTTTCAGGTCATATATTAACTAGCAATTTTTCTTTTTTAAATCCAGAATATCAGGATATTTTAAATAAAGGGTATAAATATATACCTCAAATTAAACACAATTATAATAATACAATTAAATCTATATTAAAAGATATAGATATTTTCATAAATAAAACTAGTATAAAATACAGTATTCCAGAATTTACTTTTCTGGAATGGAAACATAATATTAAAAAGGAGGTTATAAATTATTATAATAATACACTTAAATACACAAAACCTAATTCAGATATTCCTTCTTTTAAAGAAAATATAATTAATTTACAGAAGGACTTTATTATCACTCCTATAGATAAATGTTCCAATAACTTATCTATAATTTGTAAAAATCTATACCACGATATACTAAAAAAGGAAATTGATAATAATCATAAATACACTTTTGCTAGAACTACAGCCACAAAAATCAAAAAAGACATCAAAAATGTTGAAAATTCACTAAAAATTTATAATCACTACAAAAATCCAAACATACCAAAGTTCTATATAATTCCTAAACTACACAAAAAACCTATTTCTTTCAGAACAATCACATCTGGTATAAATTCAGTTATAAAAAACATTGATATACAATTAGCTTCAACACTACAATTTATTATAAATAAATTAACTAATAAATATAATTATAAATTTATCGACTCAAATAAAAAAATCATTAACTATTTAATGAACAATTGGACAAACATGGAAACAGTACACACATTTGACTTTGAGGACCTATATTCTAAAATAAATTTAAGAGATCTAAATAATAAAATAACCAATTTATTTAACGAAATCATTAATGACAAAACTTTCCACATTAAAATTATTCATAACAGATATAAAACAATTAAATTAGATCTTAAAACAGCAAAAACTCTACTGGAAACATTTTTAAATTTTAACTATATAGAATTTAAAAATAAAATATATATTCAATCAGAAGGAGTTCCCATGGGAACGTCTTCTAGTCCGTTATTAGCAAACTTAATATTATTCTGGTACGAAAGAGAATACTTTCTACAAAATAATGTTAACTGGCAAATGTTCCGTTATGTAGATGACATTATAATATTTAATAATCCACAGTTCAAAAATTTAATACCTAAAATTTATCCTAAATACTTGAAACTTAAAAACAATGAAAAAATTTATAGAAACA